>CM035844.1:367975875-369338562 GCA_020510985.1 Pholidichthys leucotaenia
GCTCAGGAAGTTCTTATGACAGCTTTTTGTTTTAAAGTTTTTTACACTATGTTCTTAATGTTTTTCTTGTTTTTAATGTTCTTTCAGTTTCTGAGTAGCACAAAAGAGGGCCACCACACAGTTATACTAAACAAAACAACACAATGGAGAAACAGGGTGTAACCAAAATAATTTCATATAATGTAAAAGGAATCCTGAATCCAGTTAAAAGATCCAAGATTCTAGGCAAAATGAAAAAAGACAAAGCAGGAATAATACTTTTACAAGAAACCCACCTAACAAACGTGGAACACAATAAACTCAGTAGAAAAGGGTTTAAAATGATCTCTTCATCTTCATATAAATCAGGGAGGAGGAGGGGAGTAGCGACATTGATATCAACCAAAATTACATTTGAAAAAAAATCAGAACACAAAGATAAAGAAGGGAGATACAGTTTGGTAACTGGGCGGCTAGAGGGAGAAGATATCACCCTGCTGAATGTGTATGCTCCCCCAGGGGCTAACTGGAAATTTTATAAAAATGTATTCGACCTAATGATAACTAAAGCTCAAGGTTTAGTGATATGTGGTGGGGACTTCAATCTTAGACTGAATCCATACTGGGATGCTTCTGGTAATTCCCCACATCAAAATAACACCCAAAACAGGAAGACTCGGATGCTACTAAAAGAATTGGGAATCTGTGACGTGTGGAGGGAACTCAACCCCAGTGTAAAAGACCATACATTTTACTCAACTCCACATTCATCTTACTCAAGGATTGACTATTTTTTTATGTTTAATAGAGACATTGGAAGAGTAAAAACATGTAAAATAGGACTGATGGATCTCTCCGACCACAGTCCGATCTACATGGACTTAAATATCCAAAAATACACAAATAATACATTTTCTTGGAGGTTAAATTCAAATGTCCTGAAAGGACCATTGAAAGATGAATTGGAATCAGATATTCTCAGATATTTGGAAGATAACGATAATGGAGAAGTATCCCCTTTAATACTGTGGGATGCATGTAAAGCTGTAATAAGAGGAAAGATTATTGCAAAACTGGCAACCCAAAAGAAACTAAGACAAGAAAAACTATCCACATTAGAGTCAGAACTTAGGAACCTAGAAAAAGAACACAAAGGCAACATTCATTCTACTGACTCGCTCAAGATTAAGGAAATTAAAAACCAAATAAATGAGATCTACACAATAGAAATCCAGAAGAAACTTACATTTCTGAAACAAAAATACTATGAAGCAGGCAGTAAATCGGCAAAATTGCTAGCCTATAAATTGAGGAAACATCAAACAGAAAGAGCAGTCTACAAAATCAGAGACCCAGTATCAAAGGAAATAAAATTCAGAATTCAGGATATTCTTAAAAACTTTGAGAATTACTATAAGAACTTATACTCCCACAAAAAACATAAAAACGCATCCGAGGCATTCCTAAACACATTAAACCTTCCCCAACTTACGGAGTCACAAAATAAAACACTACTGTCAGAAATACATCCTAAAGAATTGGAAAAAGCAATTATGAAACTTAAAGCTAACAAATCCCCAGGAGCTGATGGCTATACAGCAGAGTGGTACAAAACCTTTAAACAGCAACTATCTCCTCTCCTCCTGAAAACATTTAATTATGTCCTCCACACAGGGGAAATCCCCCCCTCCTGGAGAGAAGGGGTCATTGCAGTTATACCTAAACCTGAAAAGGATAAACTAGAGTGCTCCAACTACAGACCAATCAGTGTACTAAATCAGGACTATAAGCTTTTTACCATTATCCTTGCCAAAAGGTTAGAAAATATACTGACAGACCTAATTCATTTAGACCAAACAGGTTTTATAAGACAAAGACAGACACAAGACAACATTCGACGCACTTTACACATAATTCATCATATAAAAAAATATAACTTAAATGCAGTCATATTGGGATTAGATGCTGAAAAAGCATTCGATTCGGTTGACTGGTCTTTTCTATATAGAATCTTATCCAGTTTCAATTTTCATAACAACTTCATTAGAACTATACAGGCATTATATAAAAAACCAACAGCTAAAATAAGGATTAACGGTAATTTATCATCATCTTTTGAACTGGAAAGAGGATGTCGTCAGGGCTGCCCCCTGTCTCCACTGCTCTTTGCAATCTTCATAGAACCTCTGAGCCAATGGATAAGACAAAACCAAAAAATTCAAGGTATTACACTTGGTCAGAAGGAACATAAAATAGCACTCTTTGCTGATGACATTTTAATATACCTAGGGCAGCCGGACACTTCTTTACCAGAACTAACCTCAGTTTTTTCAGAGTATGGAGATTTATCGGGGTACAAATTAAATATGCATAAAACCCAAGTTTTAACATTCAACTATGACCCAAATCATTATTCACTAAGCAAACTCAAAACTAACTGGGAGTCGGAATCTATGAAATATCTGGGGGTCAATATCCCGAAACAACTCAACAAAATTATATCACTAAACTATGATCCACTGGTGACAAAAATAAAATCTGACCTAGCAAGATGGAATATGATACCATTCTTGGGTACTGCACAAAGAATTGAAGCAGTCAAAATGAATATACTTCCACGTCTTCTATACCTTTTCCAAACAATACCGGTAGAACCTCCCAAAAAAACATGGCAGGAGCTGGACAGAAGGATCTCAAGATTCATATGGCAGGGCAAGAGACCTAGAATCAGATATAGAACCCTACAGCTAAACAAAGACAAAGGTGGGCTCGCGCTGCCAAATATCAGGGACTACTTTAAAGCCGCACAAATTAAAACTTTAGTAGAGATATGTAACCCAGTCTACACTGCACAATGGAAGGAGATCGAATGCCAAATAACAAGTGACATCCCCCTACAGGCGATAATAGGGAACAATGTCTTACCTAAGCTTTTGAATAACACTAACCCGTGGATAGAGACCCCACTAAAAATTTGGTTTAAGATAGTCAGAGAGAATCAAACTAAAGAGCCCTATCGACTTCTGCAATGGATCGCCTATGATCAGGACTTTACTCCTAATAAAACAGACACCAGATTTAAAAAGTGGAAGGAGAAAGGGCTGATAAAATATTACGATTTTTTTAAAGGGCAAATCTTAAGAAGTTTTGAAGATTTGAAAAAACAAGGCCTAATAAATCAAGACCTTTACAGGTTCTTCCAGCTTAGACACCACATAAACAATATACTTAAAAAGGAGGTTTTGGAAAGGGCCCAGTCAGGTGTTCTGAAGGTCTTCTTAATGGCATATAAAGGGATCCCAGGGATCAGATACATTTCTAAAATATACCAAGGTCTTCAAGACTTAAAAGGAGACAACACATCTTATATAAAAGAGAGATGGGAAAAAGAGGGGAATTTCACTTTACAACTGGAAATATGGGAAAAGCTAAATAAACAGCAATGGAAAAGTACCTCATCCCTGCAGTGGAGAGAATTTGAATGGAAAAACTTGGCAAGATTTTTCAGAACACCTGCACAAAACAAATTTACCCATAAGGGATTGAACTGTTGGCGCTTGTGTGGTGAAAAGACTGCAAATCATTTTCATGTGTTTTGGTCATGCCCAGTTATCCACCAATATTGGACCAAGGTACAGACAATATTGGGGAAAATATTCAAAATTACAGTTCCCTTTTCTTTTGTAACTTTGTATTTGGGTTTACTACCGGACTCACTGGAAAGACGAGGAGAAAAATACTTATTCAATGTTTTAATATTGGCAAGCAAAAAAGCTCTAACTAAAAAATGGATGTTGAAGGACTGTCCTACACCTGAAGATTGGACTAACGTGATCCAAGACATTTACTCGATGGAAAAGTTGACATTCGCACTGAGACAGGACATGGATGGGTTCATGAACTTTTGGCAACCCTGGACCGCATATGTGTCTTCCATTAGATCTAATCTTTGACAAATACCATTTCAATAATGGTTCCGCTCTTTGTTCCAACACTACTCAGATGCTCTTTTATCTTTATTTACTTACTTTTTCTTTTTGTTTGTTTTTTACTGGTTTGTTTTTTTTTAATTTGTTTTTTGTTTTTTTTTCTCTTTAATTTCACTTTTTCTTTCACTTTAAAAAAAAAAAAAAGGGGTGTAAGAATTAATCTTCCAATGTTGTCAGATATCAGAAAATAAGGGAACATGTGATGAAAATGTAAACACTGCATTGCTGTAACGACCTGTATACCCTTTACAAAAACTTAAATAAAAAAAAAAAAAAAGAATCCCCAGTTTTGATGCCAATTAACCTGACTTGCATGTTTTTGGCATGTGGGAGGAAACCGGAGAAAACCCACGCAGACACGGGGAGAACATGCAAACTCCACACAGATCACTGTTGGTCGGGGGCTGGGATCGAACTCAGGATCCCCAGGCCAAGGGTGAGTTGCTGTGCTGCCGCAGTGCAAACCACTGCCCCACCGTGCCACCCCAGTACAAGAGGAACCGCAGGTTCAGACATTTGGTGTACGTGCTTGGCTGAGGAGCCACTGGTGCGAAGCTACCATCTGTGGGATTATGACTGAACGCCTCTAAGTCAGAATCCTGCCTAGACGTAGCGATTATATAAATTCCATCCATCCATCCATCCATCTTCTACCGCTTTTCCGGAGGTCCGGGTCGCGGAGGCAGCAGTTCAAGCAGAGAAGCCCAGACTTCCCTCTCCCCAGCCACCTGCTCCAGCTCTTCAGAGGGGATACCAAGGCGTTCCCAGACTAGCTGGGAGACATAGTCTCTCCACCGAGTCCTGGGTCTGCCCCGGGGTCTCCTCCCAGTGGGACGTGCCTGAAACACCTCAAGTGGGAGGCGTCCAGGAGGCATCCTAATCAGATGCCCATACCACCTCAACTGACTCCTTTCAATGTGGAGGAGCAGCGGTTCTACTCTGAGCCTCTCCCGGATGACTGAGCTCCTCACCCTATCTCTGAGGGTGAGTCCAGCAATCCTACGGAGAAAGCTCATTTCAGCCGCTTGTATCCGCGATCTCGTTCTTTCGGTCATTACCCAAAGCTCGTGACCATAGGTGAGAGTAGGAACGTAGATTGACTGGTAAATCGACAGCTTTGCCTTAGAACTAAGCTCCCTCTTCACCACAACAGACCGGTACAACGTCCGCATCACTGCAGATGCTGCTCCAATCCGTCTGTCGATCTCTCGCTCCATTTGCCCCTCACTCGTGAACAAGACCCCAAGATACTTAAACTCCTCCACTTGGGGCAGGAGCCTGTCCCCAACCCGGAGAGGACAATCCACCTTTTTCCGGCTGAGGACCATGGACTCGGACTTGGAGGTGCTGATTCTCATCCCAGCCGCTTCACACTCAGCGGCAAACCGTCCCAGCAAGAGCTGTAGGTCATTGCTGGATGAAGCCAACAGGACAACATCATCTGCAAACAACAGAGATGAGATCCTGTGGTCACCAAGCATGACACCCTCCATTCCCTGGCTGCGCCTAGAAATCCTGTCCATAAAAATTATGAACAGGACCGGTGACAAAGGGCAGCCCTGGCGGAGTCCAACTCTCACTGGGAATGACTCCGACCGAGTGTTGGCAATGCGAACTAAACTCTCACAACGGTCGTACAGAGACCGAATAGCTCGTAACAACAAGCCCGATACCCCATACTCCCGAAGCACCCCCCACAAAAATCCACGAGGGACGCGGTCAAATGCCTTCTCCAAGTCCACAAAACACATGTAAACTGGTTGGGCAAACTCCCACGAACCCTCAAGAATTCTCGAGAGGGTAAAGAGCTGGTCCGATGTGCCACGGCCAGGACGAAAACCACATTGCTCCTCCTGAATCCGAGGTTCGACCAACGGCCGGACTCTCCTCTCCAGTACCTTGGCATAGACCTTCCCAGGGAGGCTGAGGAGTGTGATCCCTCTAAAGTTGGAGCACACCCTCCGGTCCCCTTTTTTGAAGAGAGGAACCACCACCCCGGTTTGCCATGCCAAAGGCACTGCCCCCGACCTCCACGCAATGTTGCAGAGCCAGGCCTGGGGGAGGGGCTCGAAGGCTAGCGTCTGGTGGCCGGGTTTCCACCCATGGGACCCGGCCGGGCTCAGCCCGAAGGAGTTACATGGGTCCGCCCTCCAGTAGGTTCACCACCTGCAGGAGGGATCATGGAAGTCCGGTGCTATGTGGATTAGGTGGCAGTCAAAGGCGGAGACCTTGGCGGACTGATCCCAAGCTTTCTAAACTGGCTTTTGGTACGTGGAATGTCACCTCTCTGGTGGGGAAGGAGCCTGAGCTGGTGTACGAGATTGAGCGATACCGGCTAGATATAGTCGGCCTCACCTCAACACACAGCTCCGGTTCCGGAACCAGTCTCCTGGAGAGGGGCTGGAGCTTGGCCTTTTCTGGAGTTGCCCCGGGCGAGAGGCGACGAGCAGGGGTAGGTATTCTTGTATCGCCCCACCTTGCTGCCTCTATATTGGAGTTTTCCCCGGTGGACGAAAGGGTTGCTTCCCTGCGCCTTCGGGTTGGGAAACGGGTCCTGACCATCATTTGTGCCTATGCACCAAATGATGTTTCAGAGTACCCACCCTTTTTGGAGTCTGTGACTGGGGTGCTGGAGGGTGCTCCTCCTGGAGACTCCATTGTCCTACTGGGGGACTTCAATGCGCACGTGGGCAACGACAGTGAAACCTGGAGGGGGGTGATTGGGAGGAACGGCCTGCCCGATCTGAACCCGAGTGGTGTTCAGTTATTGGACTTCTGTGCTAACCACAGTCTGTCTATAACGAACACCATGTTCAAGCATAAGGGTGTCCATATGTGCACCTGGCACCAGGACACCCTAGGCCGCAGGTCGATGATCGATTTTGTTATCGTATCATCAGACCTGCGACCGTATGTCTTGGACACCCGAGTAAAGAGAGGTGCAGAGCTGTCAACTGATCACCACCTGGTGGTGAGTTGGATCCGATGGCAGGGGAGGAAGCCATTCAGACCTGGTAGACCCAAACGTATAGTGAGGGTGTGCTGGGAGCGTCTGGCTGAGGCCCCTGTCCGGGAGGTCTTCAACTCCCACCTCCGGAAGAACTTCAACCACATTCCGAGGGAGTCTGGAGACATGGAGTCTGAATGGGCCATGTTCTCCACCTCTGTTGTTGAAGCGGCAGCCCAGAGCTGCGGCCGCAAGGTGGTCGGTGCATCTCGTGGTGGCAACCCCCGAACCAAGTGGTGGACACCAGTGGTGAGGGGGGCCATTAAGCTGAAGAAGGAGTCCTATCAAGCTTGGTTGGCTTGTGGGACTCCCGAAGCAGCTGAGGTGTACCGGCAGGCCAAGCGGAGTGCAGCTCGGGTGGTTGCTGAAGCAAAAACCCGGGTATGGGAGGAGTTCGGTGAGGCCATGGAACAAGACTTTCGGTCGGCTTCAAAGAGATTCTGGCAAACTGTTCGGCGGCTCAGGAGGGGAAAGCAGCTCCCCGTCCACACTGTGTATGGTGCGGATGGGACACTGTTGACTTCAACTGGGGATATCGTCGGGCAGTGGAAGGAATACTTCGAGGATCTCCTCAATCCCACTGATACGCCTTCCACAGAGGAAGCAGGGTTTGGGGACGAGGGGGATGACTCGCCTATCACAGGGGCTGAGGTCGCCAAGGTGGTTAAAAATCTCCTTGGTGGCCGGGCCCCGGGGGTGGACGAGATTCGCCCCGAGTACCTCAAGGCCCTGGATGTTGTTGGGTTGTCATGGTTGACACGCCTCTGCAACATTGCGTGGAGGTCGGGGGCAGTGCCTTTGGCATGGCAAACCGGGGTGGTGGTTCCTCTCTTCAAAAAAGGGGACCGGAGGGTGTGCTCCAACTTTAGAGGGATCACACTCCTCAGCCTCCCTGGGAAGGTCTATGCCAAGGTACTGGAGAGGAGAGTCCGGCCGTTGGTCGAACCTCGGATTATATAAATTACTAATTTTAAATATCACACACACTCAATTTCACAGTTTCAAACCTCATGTTCTACTAGAATTCAGAAAGGTAATTGCGGTCGGATAAAAACTGTTTTTGAATCTATTTGTCCTTGTTTTAATTGCTCTAAATTGTCTTCCTAATGGTAGTAGTTGGAAGAGAGAGTGACTGGGATGGAAGGCGTCCTTCAGGATTTTTTGTGCCTTTTTAAGGCAGCGAGCGTGGTGCAGTTCTTCAAGGCTGAGGAGAGGGCAACCAATAATTTTTTGGGCTGTGCTGATAACAGTCTGAAGAGCTTTCTTCTGAGCTACCGTGCAGCTGCTGAACCAAATACAAATACAATAAGTTAAAATGCTCCCCACTGTTAAAATGCTCCATTAAAGCTGCCCTAATATCATCCCCTTCTGCACTGGCATGGTTAGGTAGTGGTTGAACTGGAGGCTGACTGATCATGTGTGTCTGGGAGTCCAAAGTTGTCTCCATGTTCCTCACAAATATTATCAAGTATGTAGCAGGTGAGCACCATTTTCTTGTTCAGCTCTAGTTTGCAGTCATTCCTTGTCAGGAGGGACCTCCATCGTCCTTTCAAGCCGCCGAAAGCCATTTCCACAACTGAACGTTCACAGCTCATCCTGTAGTTGTAGTTACGTTGTTTAGGGATAAGTCTGCCTCTGTCCGAAAAGGGTTTCATCAGCCACTTCTGCATGGGGTCGGCTGGGTGGTGAAATCCGGTGTTGTGCCAAAAAGTGATCACCGTCTACAGGAGCCAGGAGTGCCCGCTTGTTAAAGGTGTACTGCCTGGTCTCAGTCCACATACAATGTGTCTAAATGTTTTGAGATTTTTTATCGCATCTGAAAAATTATAGTGTTGGCCAAAGTGTTGCAGTTTGGTTAACAACATACAGAATTTATCAGATTGCAATTGACTGTGTAACCAAGTGAACGGGCAATTACCAAACCCCAACTGGTAACATCCAGCTTGGGGATTCAAACTCATGACCTCTGGCTTCAGAGTCCAGCACTCGACCTGTGTTGCCAAGAGGGTCAACCCGCTTGGCAAGCCAAGTATGAATGCTTTTATTGACACTGCTACATATTTTCCTCCAATTTTTGACATTGTCCCAATGTCAGAGGTGCATTTAAGCTTTCAGGCTCCGTGGCCACCTTCTGACACTAACGGGGATATGGAGAATGGAACTGATACGCCACCAGTGAGTCCTGCCGATAACACCAAGTGTAACAGAATGGAAGGGCAATCAAGCCCCATCTGGCGACAACCAATCGGGGGGATTGAACTCACGACCTCCTGCTTCAAAGTCCAGCATTCTACCTGGGTTGACCCTATTGGCGACACAGGTAGAGTGCTGGACTCTGAAGCCAGAGATTGTGAGTTCAAACCCCACAGTTGGATATTGCCAGTTGGAGCTTGATTGCATTTCCACTCCGCTGCAATGTTTATGTGCAAAAACCTCATTGTTTTGGAGGTACATAGAATATATATTTATACAGTATCTACATGTATCATATGTACATCCAGTAAATCTATGCAATTTCCATGTAAACTTGTGACAGCATTATTTTAATTGCTTTTAATCCTAGATTAAGTTTGTTTCGGGTTCAAAATGCATTATAAGTGTTAAATATATCTTATTATTCTGAACTAAGTACTGTTTACTTGTTGAAATATATATTTAACGGCTAATATAACCCCATAACAACAATATGGCACCTGGTGATCATTTTTTTTTGGCAACTGGTCACTTTTGGCATGACATAACAGGCGACGTCCGTCTTGTAATGCGCCGTAACACCACCTACTACAAAACTGATATAAATATAACGTTTAAAAGTGTAGTCAATGCTAGCTAGTTGAGCTACAGACTTGAGCTAACAATGGCTGATAACTGAAATATTGATAATTACAGGTCTCCTTAAACGTAGCCGCCATTCTCTGCGATTAAGAATAAAACTGTTTTTGGATGGTAATACAGGTCTGGAAATAATAAAAGCAGAACTCCCAAAGAGACAACAAACTCCTCCATGTTGACAAGTTAGCGCTGCTTCTTCTTCTCCCCTTTTTACTTCTTCTTCTGTGGTGTTCTGTGGGGTTGCATAAAGACGCTTCACACTACGTAATGACATAGCCCTGACGTAATGCCCGACTAGCTCCATGTCGGTGGAAAACCAACTGGTTCTTATGAGGCACTACAGTTGAACTGGTTAAGCACCGGCACAAGCACCAGAACCGAACTAGCACTGGTTCTCATTTGATGGAAATGAAGGAACTAGGGGCCTGATAACCCTGCCATAAAGGCTGTGCTGTCCTCCAGCCATAACCATAGGAGAAACCTGTCGTGTAGGGCATCCACGTGGACGACAGGCAGGTGAAACACAGTCCATTATAGGCTGGAAACCAGAAAATTCATCTTGTGCTGACATATCAGACCTGGGCCGGAAACATAATCTTGTCCACCATAATGTGCACCGGCTTAAGCCTATCCAATGTGACCTGCTCTTTGCGCCCACCCATATCAGCACAAAACTCTTAGGGCCCATCTCCAGAACCCGAAATGGGCTGTCATATGGGGGGTGGAGAGGTGAGCGTTGAGCGTCATGTCCCACAAAAACAAAATGGGATGAACTGAGCTCAGCAGGCACAAACGACCCCAAAAAGCAGCGATGAATGGGGCTCAGAGCCAGTGCACCATCGGACAACAAAGGGTAGATGGTGTGGCCGGTGTGCTGAGCAGAACTTTTGGACAAAAACTCTCCAGGGACACGGAGCAGTTGACCGAACACCATTTCAGCAGGAGAAGCATTGAGATCTTCCTTAGGAGCCAAACGCAACCCAAGCAACACCCAAGGCAAACAATCCACCCGATTACCATTGGAGAGCGCAGCACACAGCACCACTTTCAGCAACCAGTGAAAACGTTCACACAAGCTGTTAGGCTGAAGGTGATACACTGTATTGTGGTGTACCTGCACCCCCAAGGATCTTGCAAGTGCCAGCCAGAGCTCTGACACGAACTGGGGCCCCTGTCACAATATCTGTTGTGAACTCAAAGATGGCCGCCAGATGGTGTTGTTGATGAGCAGACCATGGCTCGGTCACCTTGGACATGGCAGATATTAGCAGTTTATGATCCACATAAGCAGTGAAAGAGCGGCACTCCAATAAGAAACGGAAATGACAGTTCGCCAGGTACAGCACTAGCAACTCTCAGTCAAAAATGCTGTATTTGCGCTCACTATTTCACAGCTTGCGACTGAAAAACACGAGGGGCTGCCACGCCCCTGCCACACACTGCTCAACCACTGAACCCATGGCTATGTCAGAGGTGTCTGTTGTCAAATCTATGGGCGCCGTGGGCACGGGATGAAAGAGGAGTGCTGCCTTCACAAGGGCAGACTTAGCCCTGTCAAAAGCTCGGATCTGTTTGGGAGTCCAGGTGACAGGGTCATTGGCTTTTTTTAGCCTCAGAGAGTCATAAAGCGGCTGCAGGAGGTGGGCAGTGCGAGGGAGGAAACAAATATAAAAATTTACCATGCCCAAAAATTCCTACAGTGCCTTAATGGAGTCCGGACGGAGAAATTTCACCATCACTTGAACCTTAGAAGGCAACAGAATCGCGCCCTGCGACAAAATGCAGTGACCTAAGAAATCAATCACCGGCAGCCCAAACTGACACTTAGCCAGATTGACAATCAGGCCATGTTCTTCAAGGCACCTGAAAACCTGTTTGAGGTGCCACAGATGCTCTTCAGCTGATGGACTGGCTGCTAATATGTTGTCAAGGTAGACGAGCACAAACGGGAGGTCACGTAACACCGAGTCCATCAACCTCTGAAATGTCTGGGCCGTGCCTTTAAGGCCAAATGGCATGTGCAGGAACTCAAAAAGCCTGAACAAGGTAATTACCACAATCTTGGGGACGTCCTCCATGCGCTCGGGAACTTGGTGATAACTGCGCACCAGATCTACCTTTGAAAAAATGGTTGATCCCGCCAGATACATGGAAAAATCCTGGATGTGTGAGATAGGGTAATGGTCATTCGCGGTGACATTGTTAAGATGACGAAAATCACCACATGGCCACCACAACCCATCCACCTTACGCACCATGTGAAGTGGCGAGGCCCATGGGCTGATAGAACGCCTCACTGTACCCAAGCGCTCCATAGTGGCGAACTCCTCCTTTGCTATGGCCTACTTAACTGCATCGAGGCGTTGTGGGTCCGTGCAAAAAAATGGTGGTCCTATGGTTGGAATGAAATGTTCCACACTGTGTTTAGTAGCTGCGGTTGAAAAAGCAGGTGTTGTAAGCGACGGGAAATCTGCCAGCAAACGAAGAAAAGCATTATACGATGCTAAAAAGTTAGCATGTGCTAACAGCCCATCTCCCCCAGCCTCACACGGAAAGGTGGCGAAAGACACAGCATCAATTAAATGGTGGTTAGCAACATCAACAAGTAAATCATTAGCACACAGAAAATCCGAGCGAAAAATAGAAACTGTAATGAAGGTGATAACAAAGTCCCATTTGAAACTGTCCCTGGAAACAAACAGTCACAGACCTTGTGCTAAACGTCCTGATGAAAGAATCATTAGCTGTACTCAAACGCAGGCTGCTGCCTACCGCTGGGCTGTCCACGCTAGTTGGAGGGAGTAGGCTCTTCTGCAAGCCGGAGTCCACTAGGAAACATCTTCCTGACAGCAAGTCTCTAATGAAGAGCAGCTCACCTCGTTCGCCAGCGCCCACAGCTGCTACAGAGCACTAGCCCAGGAGTTTCCCGTCGTCTCAAACATGCATGGAGGAATGCAGCTCCTAGCCTTGTGCCAAATCGCAGGTGGAAGAAACACAGACCTTTCCCGCGCTGTCTCCAGACAACCACTCCAGCTACCACCGCCAGGTCCGCGTCTTCCGTTTTGGGTTGCAGGGGATCCGATGCCACACTTTGCACAGTAAACTGCCTAATAGCCAGCAGGACCTGATCCGCTTCCTCAGCTAAAGCTCGGTAGTCACTGGTGGCCAAATGTGGAGAATTAGCCAACACCGTGCGCACATGTGCTGAGAGCTGGTGCAGGAAAATATGCAGAAACAGGAAACCCCCCTTGTCCGCTCCCAGCAGCGATAACATATTGTCCATAAGAACCACAGTCGTACCGTCACCCAAACCTGACAGGGAAATGATTTTATCTGCTCTTTCTGCGGCCAATAGACCATATCTCTGGAGCAGGAACTACTTGATGGTGGCGTATTTACAGTGCTGTGGGGGGACACGAAGCAACTGCATGACACGATGTGTGGACTGCTGATCCAGAGCAGCGATGACCAAGTAGTATCTGGATTCATCTGTATTGATTCCTCGCAGGTGGAACAGCGTTTCGATATGCTGGAACCACCAAGCCAGGTTGCTCTGCCAAAACTCCGGAAGCTTCACAGCCGCAGTGCAAGCAGCCGGCCGTGAGGGTCGGGGCGTCATGGCTGACGAGGGGACACAGTCTTGCTCTGTGCCGGACATGCTCGAGTCGGGGTCACCAATGTGGCAAGAGGAAGAAACACACAGGAGCCGAAGGTGAGTTTTAATCTTTACTCCTCAAATGCCACCAACAACTAAAACTCTAACCACCTCCAGACTCCAAAACCGGGAAAACAAACCACACCCCCAATCCCAAGTCCCGCTGAGTGAGAGGCTCACTATTCAGTCTGCCACAACACAAAAAAGTGACAACAGTGAATATGCCATAGAAAGTGGAAGAAAATGCACCATGCATAGTTGTTCAAAAATGTGGTCTGCATACTCTTAGCTTGACAATTGTTCTTTGTCTCTCTTAGCTAAAATTCTATTTGCCTGTCTCCTTTCCACGTGATAAAGATTTAATTTAATTTTGCAATGGTCGGTAGTAGCATCTGACCTGAACACAGTTTTCTCCTTAATATTCATATTTTCACAGCTACTACTACTCAAAATTATATCTCTCACTTTGTCATGTGTCCTCTCTTGTGCACAAAGGAAAATGCTTTATTTTAATTTATTTTATGTTATTTTATTTTTGATACACCATGCAAATAGCTGAAAAACATTTGTAATTAAAATGCTTTAACAAAGTTGCACTTGCATCATTAATTCAAAGCAATTACTGATTTTGGTGCGTTGTACAGTTAAATATGATGTTGCATGTTACATTATGGGTGTGGGACACCCAACACTGGAAACAAGTCTGAAAAGAGGAAAATATTAGGAAAAAAATGTAGTAGAAAGTGAAAGAACCAAATTCGGGCTGGGGGAGAAGGTTTTGTCAAAATAGTGTGACATCTAATGGGGCTGTGTGTCTACTATGTGATATAATGGGCAGCTATAGTCACAGTGTGCAAGAAAGGGAGGAGAGTCAGTGAGCAGATGTTAGCTAAATCTCACCCAGATGGGACCCAACACTTTACTTCATCAGCAAAGCCCAGCATGAGACCTGCTGGGAGATGGAGAGATGGAGATAATGAGGGAATTAAAAAAAGAAAAGGGAAGGGAAAAAAGTAAGACCTTTAAGTGAATGGGAGTAGGAAGGGAGAAGGGGAGGAGAAAATGAGAGCGAAGCAGAATGAGGCAAGAATTACAGGGAAAGTGAGTCAAGTGGCGTATGTCCCGCTTCCTCAGTAATGCCAAGTTAAAGATGAGAAGTGCCAGATTCTCAGTCAAAATGTTATGCAACTACGGTCAATTTTTCTTTAAACCAGCCTACAGCAGGAAGACATGAGTAAATAGAAAACTGGTTAAAATAAAAGAATATTTTCCTTCTAAATTTGTGTTTCAGACAGCCACATTCTACAAGATAATGTTCTAGATTTTGTGCTGGATTCTAATCTTTTGACAATCCTTATGGTTATCTTGATGGCTTTTAGCTTATGAACATACAGGTGGAAGAAGTCCACTACCTACATTTGTTTCCTATACAGTTATGCTATAATTCAGGGGTCACCAGCTAAAATTGCAAGAGGTCTGATGAGTAGGTCCTCCTCCCCAGCTGAGGTCTGAGCTCGGTGTGGGAATCTTTAGGCACCTCACGATTCGATTATGATTCAGAACTCCGATTTGATTCTAAAACCATACTCAATGTATCTTGATGCACTTTTTTTCCTATTCAGGATTTTTCCCTCCCACTGTGTGACAACCTGGCCCTTTGAAAGCAAAGTATTTGCAATGACCTATGAATTTACTTCCAACTTCTTTTATTAAAACAACTATAAGAGAAATCTGGCACATGGACAAATTTATCTCAAAATGTGCTTTTAAAAACTGCCATCATTTCATGGACATTCTTTCAGAAGACCAGAGCTGTCTACAGACAGGCCAGTATTATTTAACTTGCTTTCTCACATTATTTTATGTTTTCACTTTTTTAGCTCTGTATTAATTTTTAAACAAAACAATTTAAAATTAATCCTTTGTTCAATTTAAAACAAAATATGTAATTTAAAATTTTATAATACAGGAGAACACTAAATGTGTTTGTTGACTCCAAATAAATAGGTCTAAAATTCTAAAATCCACAATTAAAATCCTAAAAATGTTTTCCAGGAGAACACAAACTAAATTGTATTACATTTTTTTTTAAAAAAAGATTACTATCTAAAAAACAAAAATTTCACAAAAAGTCCACCTCTATACAATATTTTCAGTGTAGAAAAAAACTGTTTCAAACTAAGACAAAAAAAAGGACACAAAATAAAATTCCGTACTACAGAATTCCTTTCTTTTGTTTTATCTCAACAGTAAACTGTGTTACAGCATGGATGGAGCTGTAACTCCATGATTACAGGCAAAGGGGAGGTGGAACGTTTCATGTTCAGTAACACACAAAGCTTTTACTGAGTTTTTACATGATATTGAAGGGTACAAAAAGGGCCTCCATAACCAGCAATCTCACCTCTGCATCCTAACATGGACTACTCTGGACAGAATAGAGGAAGAAGTACCCCAGTAAATACATTCAGTTTCACAACAGTGCTTCATTTCGTCGATACAGACCTTAAAGCGTACCTGTGGTGGTCGTCTAAATGCATTCAACTTGAAAACATTAGGCAAAGTATTCGTTATTTGGTTAAATAATTATTTCCAGCCATATACCACCAGAGAAATATGCAAATACAGCCGCAGGCATGGCCAGCCAATGAAAACTCTGCGCGCAGCCATGACACATGCGGATGAGACGTCACTTCGTTGCCAATACTCCGCCTGTATGAGTGACTAGGGTGCTTTTGTGAGTGTTTTTATTCTATTATGGCTGAATTGTCGGACTCTGAGGAAGAATTCGTCCAACATTGCTACAGGTTTGAGCCAGAAAGGTCTTCTGAGGGTGAAAGTGACGAAGTGGTCCTCACACACAACGCAATTTTGTCTGAAAGGAGACGTCTGTGCCCTGTTCCGAGATTGCGCAATCACTTTTCTGCTACGATCTTCTGACAAGGTGAGCTGGGTTTGGGTACACAAAAGAAGTGTTTATCTTTGTTTTTTCGCTTATTATTGAGACATCCAAAAGCTTTACATTCCGCCATGTTGCAATATCCATATCGCATTGTATGTTTTTGTTGTTACAAGAGCGCCGAGTGTCTGCTGCTCTGTATAGCGGCGAGGGAGGAACCAAATCATTTGCCGTCTGGCGGCCGTTACGACCTCAGATCAAACGAGACGACCCGCTGAATTTAAGCATTTATTTATTTATTTTCTACTCATTTTAGTTCTGCATTTAATATGAACCCTGAGTTTGAAATAAACATTTGAATTTGAATTTGAATATCCTGAAAGTCACTGCTCATCCGGGCACTCCAGGCTCAGCCAATATTGATCCAGATCGCGGTAGCCACGATACTACGTCACAGGAAACGTCCTGGCAGGCCATGTAGCCGCTAGTATGGCTGCTCGCATGTTTTGCTGACATAGCTGAACCAGCACATCAGCAATGGATTTATATCACATTGCTTTGAACTTGAATTTGAACTTACACTTGAACTAGAATGTGAGACAGGGGCTCAGTATAATATTTTTTTTTTCACGACCACCACAGGTGTGCTTTAATCGAAGCATGTCTGTTCGGGGTGGATGTCCTAGCTGTCAGCCTTGTGTCAGGGGGAGGAGGGGGGTGGGGTGCAGTGAACTGTGATTTTGCGACCTGCTGCATATATTCTGGAGCAGTTGGACCCGCAGAGTGAGAGTGAGCGTGCCATTCGTGGGACAGTGAAGGGGGGGAGTCTGCAGCAGGACAGCGCCCAAGGGCTCGTGTCATAATCTGTCCAGGCAGTCGCCAATACAACAGTTCAGTTCTGATTTTTTCAGTTTTTTTCCTCATCAAAACAAAATAATCTCCCTTTTTCCCAAATTGTATCAAAAGGCTTCGGTGTCCAGACAGAGGACTCTCGGGGTCCGAATCCGGACCAGAGTCCACCAGTTGGTGACCCCTGCTATAACTGATGCTTAAAGCTGATCAGCCACACTATGACATGGGAAGACATGGGAAAGAGTTGTTGGACCCAGGTTAAGAAAAGAGGTGATGATCAGTGAGCAGCAGTATGGTTTCATCCCATGAAAAAGTACTACAGATGCAACATTTGTTTTAAGATCTTCATGAAGAAGTATAAAGAAGGTCAGAAGGCGATGAACTGTGCCTTTGTGGATCTAGAAAAAAACATATGATAGGTTGTCAAGAGAAGAAGTGTGGTACTGTATGAGGAAGTCAGGAGTGGCAAAGAAGTATGCAAGGGTGCTGCAGGACACGTCAGATGGTGGTGAGGTGTACTGTAGGCGTGACAGATGGCTTCAAGGTGGGGGTGGGATTACATCAGGGATTAGCTCTGAGCCCCTTCTTGTTTGCCATGGTGATGGACAGGCTGACAGACGAGGTCAGGAAGGAGTCTCATTGGACCATGATGTTCCCAGATGACATTGTGATTCTGTAGCGAGAGTAGGGAGCAAGTTGAAGAGACTCTGAAGAGGTGGAGGTTTGCTCTTGAGAGAAGAAGAATGATAGCTGGAAGAGTATGAAAGTTGAATGAATGTAAAGTATGAATGAAAGACAGAATACATGTGTATTAGTGATAGGGAGGCAGGTGAATTGGTGAAGATGCAAGGAGTAGAGGTAGTGAAAGAAGATGAGTTTTAAAAAAAAACTGGGATTGGCCATCCAAAGCAATGAAGAAAAGAGTGCAGGCAGGGTGGAGTAGGTGGAGATGGATGTCATTGGTGATTTCTGACAGAAGGATAGCAGCTAGAGTGTAAGGGAAGATTTATAATATGGTGGTGAGACCTGCTTTGATGTGCAGATTGGAGGCTGTGGCACTGACAAAAAGAAAGGTGGCACAGTTAAAGATGCTAAGATTCTCATTGGGAGTGACTAGGAGGGACAGGATTAGAAATAAATATATCAGAGGGACAGCTCACGTTGAGTGATTTGGCAGCAATGTAAGAGAGGCAAGGCTAAGATGGTTTGGACATGTGAGGAGGAGGGATAGAGGATATATTGGACAAAGGATGTTGAAGACGGAGCTTCCAGGCAGGAGGAAATGAGGAAGACCACAGAGAAGATTCATGGATGTAGTGAAGGAGAACATGGAGTGGGTTGGTGTTATGGAGGAAGATGTAAGGGATGGGGTGAGATGGAGGCAGATGATCCACTGTGGAGACCCCTAAAGGAAGCAGCCAAAAGAAGTAAAATACAGTTATGTGTTAATTGTTTTTTTGTTGTTGTTGTTTTATTGCTACTGATTCCCCATGACAGTGGTCTGAATTTTTTATTTTATTTTTTTTTTTTTGTGGGATTTTTCATAATATGACATGTCAACACAGGTAAAACGTAACCTAAAAATACATAGGAGTGCAACTGGCTGATCCATGAGAAAGACTGAGTGTCATTATGTGGGCTTTTTCATGGATTGAGCTGCTTGTTTGTTACAAAAACTCTGGACACACACTGGTTGAAACCTCGGTTGTTCCCTCCACCAAGGAGGTTATGTTTTCAAGGTGGTTTGTCTGTCTGTCTGTCTGTCTGTTAGCAGGATTACCCAAAAACTACTGTACGGATTTTGAAATGAAATGAAATTTTCACTAGTGGTGATCCTTGGGCTAGAGAGAAACCCATTACATTTTGGTGATGATCCAAGAACGCATACCTCCACCAAGGCTCTTATCTTCTCACAGTGCGTTAGCAAGAATCCACCAAAACTACTGGATGGACGCTGATGCAATTTTCATGCAATTTTCACCAGAACTGGCTCATGGCCTTCACACAAACCCATTACATTTTGGAGGTGATCTATGAGGGATGGAAGGAGCCTTGGCGGAGGTACAGTCATGTGAAAAAGTTTAGGACATCCTGTATAAGCCTGTGTGTGTGCTTTTTTTTAACATATTTGGACATATGGATATTTAATATCAATGTTAAAAAATACTGGGAGATTCATGTAATACAACTAAACAATTAAAAATGAATTAAAGATTTTTTTCAAATTTTCTGTAAAATGTAATTCTAAACAAATAGTGGGGAATAAATTAGGACACCCCCCCCCCCATTTTTTAGGACACCCCACATTCATTCCCACTTAAAATAGCTAAAATGATAAAAAATGCAAATAAAAACAAAAACAAGGTTAGACATAGATATATGAACATCTATTAATAAAGAAGTGAATATTTAAAGGGGTGTCTTAATTTTTACACATGTACACACGTTTGTGAATGGAATCTGTTAGTGTGTAGTGTGCTGCTCTGTTTTCACTGCTGCATCCCAAAAACAATAGAAAAAAAAAATCTGTTAAAACTTGTAAAAAAAAACCAAACAATGTCAGTGTGGCCCAAATCTTACATGTTACAGCTTTTTTTTACTCACTTCTTATTGTACCCTTATTAAAAAAAAAAAAAAAAATTAAAAAAAAAATTGACATATCTAGTAACTGATAAATGTCTTTGAACACCATACCAGATTACATCAGCTGGGACAAGATCAAGCTCATCGACCAACTTCCAAAGTTGTCTGTGCATTTTGCTGATTTAAATGACTGTTCTGTTCAGTGAGTCATGGTTTGTTCTCTTTTTTCCTGAACTAAGCAGATTGAAGACATACAGTATGTCAGTAGGAAAATACATTGACGTTCACGTGTCACAGATACTCAGTGCTGATTCTGACTGGTTCAGTGCAAGTTCAGTCTGTTCTAAAAATTCACAAAGATAGCTTGTGCAGCTAATAGCTGGAGTGAAAATACTTTCTGACTCTCAGGCTACTGCTTTGTCTTTTGAAACACTTGTGAGAGGAAAGTCAAATACTGTAGATTTGTGTTAAATCAAACCATAACTTCCAGTCACAAGTGAAAGAAAATCCACATCTAAAGCCTACTGACGGTGACAACAGAAGCTGTTTTTTTGTTTGTTTTTTTTTTTTTGAAGCCAGTTCCAGGTACACTTCTTAAGAATGAATGATCAGAGTATGGTGCATTCAGACAAAGTGCGAAAGTGCAAATTTTTTACATAGGGCAATTACATGTAAAGACGCTGTAAGGATGCAAATGGATGCAAATTCAAATCCAAGAGAGTTGCAGAGGGGAAGGATTGCCTCCATAACTTCTGCAGCAGCTTTTTTCTGCCATGGAAATCCCCAAAACACAGTCATATTTAGGTTTACAGCATCATCTGGTAGGGCACACAGCTGGGAAAATGTCACTGCCTCCTCCAGAAACCACCTAGATGATGGTTGTTTATGCTGCTAGTCTGCTAGCCCGCGTTAGCACATCTGTAGCAGGAGTACATGGGCGGATAAACTCCCAACCCTCTGTCTCAGGTGCAGAACTCAAGGTCCATCTGTCTGCAGGTGAGTGGCAGTCTCACTTTCAAACTACAGTGGTGTGAAAAAGTGTTTACCTCCTTTCTGATTTTTTTCATTTTTTTGTATGTTTGTCACACTTAAATGTTTCAGATCATCAAAAAAATTTAAATGTTAGACAAAGATAACACAAGTAAACACAAAATGCAGTTTTTAAATGAAGGTGTTTGTTATTAAGGGGAAAAAAATCCAAACCTACATTGCCCTGTGTGAAAAAATGATTGCCCCCTAAACCTAATAACTGCTTGGGCCACCCCTAGCAGCAACAACTGCAATCAAGCGTTTGTGATAACTGGCAATTAGTCTTTTACAGAGCTGTGGAGAAATTTTGGCTGTCTCATTTTTGCAGAATTGTTGTAATTCAGCCACATTAGAGGGTTTTCGAGCATGAACCACCTTTTTAAGGTCATGCCACAGCATCTCAATTGGATTTAGGTCAGGACTTTGACTAGGCCACTCCAAAGTCTTCATTTTGTTTTTCTTAAGCCATTCAGAGATGGACTTGCTGGTGTGTTTTGGATCATTGTCCTGCTGCAGAACCCAAGTGCACTTCAGCTTGAGGTCACTGTTATGTATGGTAAAATACCTTGGGTGAGGCAAGATGACTGGACATACATAAACTAAAATTACATGCCGTGCTCCTAAACTAAACAAAATATACAAAACAATCCTATTTTACAACATACAAACATTAAAACACCAGAACTATTATCACAGTTATTTACAGCACTGTTCCTTGGGCAGGAGGAGTAGAACCGGCATGGGGTGGCACAGGGCAGCCCCTCAGTAAGCGCGACCCTGGAAGCAGCCGGCCCTCGGGATGATGGCTGATCTTCCAGACTAAAGAGCGTTGCTTCTTCAACACCGACCCCCACTTTCGTCCAGCACCGTCACCTGAAGCCTCTTCCAGGATATGCCAAAGCTGACTGGTGTGCCTCGCCAAGCCATCGGACAGCTTAAAGTATGCTGTGCCCAGCTTAGCCACTATGCGCAGACACTCGTGATGTTTAGGTGGCTGTCATCTGGCCCATCTTCACCGTGGTTGTTCTTCATCCCGAACCCGAACCAAGTCCAAAACCCTCAGTGGGGCCCAGCTCGGCCTGAAATGGTGCTGCTGAGCATGCGGTTCCTCCATGCTCGTCGGTCTGGCCCCGACCTCTTCCAAAGTCGTCACAGCGTTCACCATCATAGCTGCAGACCCTCCATTCCCCTGCGGCCAAGCTCCGGAGGCATCTGGGGCTAGCACATTGGTGTCACTCGTCGAAGCATGCGCCTCGCCGCCACACTTGGTACACCCTCTACCATTTCATGAGCGCCGGCACTGAGACCCTCCTGCGCCGAACCTGAGTGAAGCTGGTCCTGCTTGAACGCCGTGGTGTCCATTAGCTCTTCATCCCACACAACGTCCTCATCGACCACCGGAACCGAAGGGTTCCATTAGCCACAACCTAACCATACGTTCCCAGCATCGTCTTTTATGGCAAAACAGAGTCCATAAAACAAATCACAGCCCATGATGTTATCACCTTGGGCTGTCAAGTGGAACATGAAGTCAACCATCGTTGCAGACTTGTACTGAACCATTAACTCCAAAGTCCTAATCGTGCACAGCCTGCCACCTCCATAGCCATACAGCAGCACTGAATCAGAATCAGATTTATTGCCATTGTTCATGTAGTACACAAACTAGGAATTTGTCTCGGTGCAATGCTGCAACATTAAACATGATAAAATAAAAGAAATAAACTATACATGCAATAAAGTGTAGAATAAGAGTGAGTAATACTAGTCAGCAGTTAAAATATATTAGCGAGCAGCAGATAATGTGGAGAACCATATAGTGCAGTCGGTAATGCGGGAAGAAAACAGTGATGATTGACATGAGTCTGGTTGAGCTGCTGTACATAGTGCACGAGAGTCAATAAGTCACTTAGTGTTCAGCAGTCTGATGGCAGAGGGGAAGAAGCTGTTCATGTGACGGGAGGTTTTAGTCTGGATGGACCGAAGTCTTCTACCTGAGGGGAGAGGGGCAAACAGTACGTGACCAGGGTGTGAGGGATCGGCTATGATCCGGCCAGCACGCCTCCGGGTCCTGGAGATGTACAGATCCTGGAGAGATGGGAGCTTGCAGCCGATCACCTTCTCAGCAGTGCGCACGATGCGCTGCAGCCTTAGTCTGTCCCTGGCAGTGGCTCCTGCGTACCACACGGTTATGGAGGTGGTGAGGATGGACTCGATGATGGCTGTGTAGAACTGCACTAACATCTTGGTGGGTAGCTTGAGCTTCCTCAGCTGCCGCAGGAAGAACATCCTCTGCTGGGCCTTTTTGATGAGGGAGCTGATGGTCGGCTCCCACTTGAGGTCCCTGGTGATGGTGGTGCCTAGGAAGCGGAAGGAATCAGCAGTGGTGATGGGAGAGCCTGTGAGGGTGAGGGGGGGCAGAGGGGTTGTGACTTTCCTGAAGTCCACAATCATCTCCACTGTCTTCAGAGCGTTCAGCTGCAGGTTGTTGTTGTTGCACCAGGACGCCAGCTGGGCCACCTCTCTCCTGTAAGCGAACTCGTCGCCATTGGAGATGAGCCCGATGAGGGTGGTGTCGTCCGCAAACTTGATCAACTTGACAGACTGGTGGCTGGAGGTGCAGGAGTTGGTATAAAGGGAGAAGAGTAGGGGGAAAGTACACAGCCCTGGGGTGATCCGGTGCTGATGCTAGCAGAGTCTGAGACAGTCTTTCCCAGCCGCACATGCTGCCTCCGGTCCGTCAGGAAGTCGGTGATCCACCTGCAGAGGGAGTCAGGCACGTTGAGCAGGGACAGCTTGTCCCGGAGCAGAGCGGGGCGGATGGTGTTGAATGCAGAGCTGAAGTCCGCAAACAGGATCCTGGCGTAGGTTCCTGGGGAGTCCAGGTGCTGCAGGATGGAGTGAAGGGCCAGGTTGACTGCGTCGTCTACAGACCTGTTGGCTCGGTAGGCAAACTGCAGCAGGTCCAGGAGGGGGGTGGTGATGGACTTGAGGTGGGGCAGGACCAGGCGCTCAAAGGACTTCATGACTACAGAGGTGAGCGCTACAGGTCTGTAGTCGTTAAGTCCAGTGATCCGTGGCTTCTTGGGGACAGGGATGATGGTGGAGGATTTGAGGCAGGACGGCACGTGGCATAGCTGGGTTACCTCTGGGTTACCACTGGGTTACCTCTAATCCTGTAGTGGGGGAAAAACTTCCTCACCATGGCCCAATTCAGTAACGACCCCTCCGTCCCAGTGTCAAGCAAGAGAGGCACCTCCATGCCATCCAGTTCCACTGTGCAAAACGTGTACCTGTTGGTACTGGGGGACACCATGTGGATGGTTGCCGGGGACAGGTGGAGTGATTTCTTCCATGGGCTTTCCAGTTCAGACACACAGCACACTCTAGCATAATGGTTCAAGCATCCACATCTGCTACAATGCTTCCCCCTAGCCGGGCAGTCCTTTGCCTTATTGTGGTGTGTCATGGACCCAAAACCCTTGCAAAGGGGCTTTCCCTGCGCAGACCTTCGGCTGACAGCATTGGCTTCCGTAGTATCATCATCCAAGCTATCCTCGCTATCCGAGTCTGCAGCATTTGCCACGGCAGGAGGCTCCAGCAGCTGCTGTGACTGGCACCAGTTTAGCTCCGAGGCTATCTTGTCTGCGGCCTCCAGCTGGAAAGCTAATTTGAAAGCTCTAGCTAATGTTAAGTCATTGGGCGCCGTGAGCAGCCTAACCCGCAATGCGGCGCTACATGTGTGCTCCACAAGCTGGTCATGTACCATTTCATCTTCCAACGGCCCAAAGCAACACTTGCTAGCTAGTTACCTTAAGTTGGCGACAAACTGATGAATGGGCTAACCCTTTCACTGATGTCACTGCCGAAAGTGAATCCTCCAGACAGTCACGCTATCCGGGGTATGAAAATGGTTTGGTAGCAGCTCCACAACGTCTTCACAAGAGTGTGCACAGGACTCGCTGGCCCTGAATACCCAGATTGTAAACAAGTAGCACATGTGCTCTTAGCTTGTCGAGCTTACCCAAGTCGAACACGGTGATGTACACTTGGAAAGCCTCAAACCACATCGGCCAAGGTGCCAGCAGCTCGCCTGGGAGCTCGAGGAAGGGACGAAGTGGTTAACTCCATGAGTTAATCCTCGATCGCCAAATTGTTATGTATGATAAAATACCTTGGGTGAAGAATGAGGCAGGATGACTGGATGAACACAGCTTTATTGATATTGAAGAACAGTGGTAACACGGCAGGCACCTGGAAGAAGGCACTGGGGAAAGAGGCTGCAACATGGATGCTCTCTGGTATTTATAGGACAGTGCAGTGACGTGACAGGAAATACACGTCATTACACCACACTTCACAATAAGGTGCCGGAACACAACATCACAGTCATGAACAGATGGCCAGACATTCTCCTTCAGGATTTCTTTGGTAGAAAGCAGAATTCATGGTTCCATTTATTACATCAAGTCTTCCAGGTCATGAAGCAGCAAAACAGCCCCAGACCATCACACTACCACCACCATATTTTACTGTTGGTATGATGTTCCTTCTCTGAAATGCTGTGCTACTTTTACATCAGATGTAATGGGACACACACTTTACAAAATATTCAACTTTGGTCTTGTCAGTCCACAGAGTATTTTCCCAAAAGTCTTGGGGATAATCAAGATGTTTTCTGGCAAACCTGAGACGAGCCTTTATGTTCTTTTTGCTCAGCAGTGGTTTTTGTCTTGGAACTCTGCCATGCAGGCCATTTTTGCCCAGTCTCTTCCTTATGGTGGAGTCATAAACAGAATCAGAATTAGAATCAGAATCAGAATCAGATTTATTGCCATTGATCATGTAATACACAAACTAGGAATTTGTCTCGGTGCCATGCTGCAACATTAAAAACATAATGAGAAAAAGGGATAAACTAAAAAACTAAAGGACTAGAAACGTGCAATAAGTGTAGAAAAATAAGTAATAATAAGTAATAATAATAATAATACTAGTAATAATGAGTAGTACTAGTCAAGGCAGTTTTAAAAAATTAGCATGTAGCAGATAATGTGAAGTACCACATAGTGCAGTCAATAATGCAACAGAAAAACAGTGATGATTGACATGAGTCTGGTTGAGCTGCTGTACATAGTGCACGAGAGTCAAAAGCCACTTAGTGTTCAGCAGTCTGATGGCAGAGGGGAAAAAGCTGTTCATGTGCCGGGAGGTTTTAGTCCGAATGGACCGAAGTCTTCTACCTGAGGGGAGGGGGGCAAACAGCACGTGACCAGGATGTGAAGGATCGGCTATGATCCAGCCAGCACGCCTCCGGATCCTGGAGATGTACAGGTCCTGGAGAGATGGGAGCTCGCAGCCTATCACCTTCTCAGCAGTGCGCACGACGCGCTGCAGCCTTAGTCTGTCCCTGGCAGTGGCTCCTGCATACCACACAGTTATGGAGGAGGTGAGGATGGACTCGATGATGGCCGTGTAGAACTGCACTAACATCTTGGTGGGTAGCTTGAGCTTCCTCAGCTGCCGCAGAAAGAACATCCTCTGCTGGGCCTTTTTGATGAGGGAGCTGATGGTTGGCTCCCATTTGAGGTCCCGGGTGATGGTGGTGCCCAAGAAGCGGAAGGAATCTGCAATGGTGATGGGAGAGCCTGTGATGGTGAGGGGGGGCAGGGGGGATGTGACTTTCCTGAAGTCCACAATCATCTCCGCTGTCTTCAGAGCATTCAGCTGCAGGTTGTTGTGGCTGCACCAGGACACCAGCTGGGCCACCTCTTCCCTGTAGGCGGACTCGTCGCCGTTGGAGATGAGCCCGATGAGGGTGGTGTCGTCCGCAAACTTAATCAGCTTAACAGACTGGTGGGAGGAGGTGCAGGAGTTGGTATAAAGGGAGAAGAGTAGGGGGGAAAGTACACAGCCCTGGGGTGATCCAATGCTGATGCTAACAGAGTCTGAGACAGACTTCCCCAGCCACACATGCTGTCTCCGGTCCGTCAGGAAGTCGGTGATCCACCTGCAGAGGGAGTCACTGACCTTAACTGAGGCAAGCAAAGCCTGCAGTTCTTTGGATGTTGTTGTGGGGTCTTTTGTGACCCCTTGGATGAGTCATTGCTGCACTCTTGGGGTAATTTTGGTCAGCCAATCACTCATGGGAAGGTTCACCACTGTTCCATGTTTTCACCATTTGTCGATAATGGCTTTCACTGTTGCTCGCTGGAGTTCCAAAGCTTTAGAAATGGCTTTGTAACCTTTTCTAGACTGATAGATCTCAATTACTTTGTTTCTTATTTGTTCTTGAATTTCTTTGGATTGCAGCATGATGTCTAGCTTTTGAGGATCTTTTGGTCTACTTCACTTTGTCAGGCAGGTCCTATTAAAGTGATTTCTTGATTGAGAACAGGTGTGGCAATAATCAGGCCTGGGTGTGGCTAGAGAAATTGAACTCAGCTTTCCAAAGATGTGATAAACCACAGTTAATTTATGTTTTACCAGGGAGGAAGGGGGGGGTCACTTTTTCACACAGGGCCATGTAGGTTTGGATATTTTTTTTTTTTTTTACCCTTAATAATAAACACCTTCATTTAAAAACTGCATTTTGTGTTTATTTGTGTTATCTTTGTCTAATATTTAAATTTGTTTGGTGATCTCAAACATTTAAGTGTGACAAACATACAAAAAAAAAGAGAAATCAGGAAGGGGGCAAACACTTTTTCACACCACTGTAGTTTACTCTCTAGTGTTGATACTTTTTCTCCAGTGCGGTGGAATCTCAAGTGTGATTAGATAATGGAACCTACTGCCTTGGACATGAATGTCTTTCCATGTTTAAATTGAATTAATACATAATTGCGCCACATGAAAAATCGGCCTTGCGCTTGGTCTGAACACACCTTTAGAGAAGCTAATTATACCTGTATTGCTTTTTCAAAATGCTGCAAATTCCATATCTCATACTCCGCAACAATAATTTTTCAAATCCTGACTCACAGTCCACATTTAAAGTTATGTGATAATAGCAGCAACATCTGCTTAATTGCAAAGGATCAGTGCACTTACAAGCAATTAAGTAAATGGGCAAGTGTAAGCTTTCCGTCCGCTGAATTCTCTTGAAGGAGTCTTTTTGAAATGGAAAATTGTTGTGCTAACTACTTTATCCTGTGAACTGTAACAAATGGTGCAAGATATTTCATCAGTACTGTGATTAAATCTTTGAGTTTTTAGGCTGGGAGTAACAAAACATTCAGTTCAAAGCTCACATACAGATATTTGCTGATCTGCTCAAATACTGCACCCTAGTTTTTAAAAAGCTTGATGTCTTTTTCAGAACTTCTATGTCACAAACTTAAGCAGAATAGAAAATTTGCTTATAAATTGACTGCATGGTAAAATTAATCTTTTAATATGCAGGGTAGAAAAGAGAGCAGGGTAGACGATGTGGTGTGATTTATTTACATGCTATTTTTTGAGACAGAAAAGGTAATTAAACAAAATGGAAATATTTCATCAGTCACCAGTGTGTTGCTTTATCTGAATAAAAATTAAACAGTAAAGCTAGAGTGGAGAATGACAATATAATTTTAGTATAAAACTAAAATGTGGCATCTGAGAAATATTCTTTAGCTCAGCATATGTTTACAAGAAATGTAAAACAAAATATAAATATGCACTACAGTATATTGAAATACTACCTGCCTTTTCCTTGCCCGCACATCAGCAGTCTGTCATTTATAATTTATAGTGCACATAGGAATTTTTTTTTTTTACTTATTGCACCTATTGTCTCTTTTTCCCCTACTCTAAATGCACAGCAAAATGTTTATCCTCAGAAATCCCTCTGCTATTGTTCTCCCGTCAGCTGTAAAGAGAAAGGGAGAGAGAAAACAAGATGACACTAAAGTTTTTGTCTCTTTTTCTCAGTAGAAATGTCTTTATGGCGAACATGCTTCACTTGTCTAAGTTTGGTAGTTGACTTGTTATCTGCTTGATTAAAAGTCATTCTGGCCCACCTGATACTGAGTTTTTGCTTTTTTGGAAAATCAGAATTATTGAGTTGCAGGGGCTTTTTTGACTGATAAACTGAATCCCACTGTATTTTGAACTGCAGCAGGGAATGGCCCCCAACCACTGGATGGTTCATGTACCACTTGGTACTGGGCAGCAGAGCAGAGTCGGCCACAGACCAAGTGGAGCATTTGAGTATCCGCAAGGTGGAACAAAGTGAACTTAATACGCAATAATGTGTTTGCCATCAAAACTGCCAAACCAGTTCCAGTTTCAAAATATGCATCACCATCGTTTCAAGCATAATACATCCTCTTATACATGACAGCATGCTGTTTCTTCTGAGAAGCTCCCATAATTCAAAGTTATCAGCTTGCCCATTAAAGGCAACCTACACACACGGCCAACACATCACACAATATCCACCAGTATTACTATGACCTGGCAACCCACAGAGGCCCACAGTGGATTTCTGTGGAGGCCAGTTAGCTGTTGTGGAAATGTGAGGACAGGGCAGTGTTACGGCGAGAAAAAAAAAAAAAACACACACTAACTAACTAACCTGCACTTATATAGCGCTTTTCTAGTCACAAAGACCACTCAAAGCGCTTTCATTAATACTAACCCTCTATTCTAAGGGCCTATAGGAAACAGATATCTAGGGACAATTTAGAACAGCCAATTAACCTAACATGCATGTTTTTGGCATGTGGGAGGAAACCAGAGAAATCCCGGAGTAAACCCATGCAACACGGGGAGAACATGCAAACTCCACACAGATCACTGTTGGTCGGGGGCTGGGATCGAACCCACGATCCCACGATCCCCACAATCCCCCGGCCAAGGGTAAACTGTGCTGCCGCAGTGCTAACCACTGCGCCACCGTGCAGCCAATGAAAAGCCAGATTCTTTTACTCACTCAGACTGAGGCAGACAGTATATCCAAAAACTGTAGCATACTCCAGTAAAAGTAATGTTTCCTTGTAATATTAATTACTCATGTTTAACAGTAGTGACCCAATGAATTGGTCGAAAAAGAAAGTTTAATCTTAACAGGTTGAGGTTTTTCCCTCATAAATTTATCACCGCTGTAAATTTACTATTTTACGTTTGAATTTCATACTATTTCACATTATTTTACTTTTCCCTTGTAAATGTAAGACTATAATGTATTTGAGAATTTATTCTCATAAATTTGTGAAGGTTTTCTCAAAAATTTCATTTTTTTTGTAAATGTCTTACTTTTTTTCCCTTATCAATTTGTGTTTTGTTTTTTTTTACTCCTAAATGAATGCCAATTGTCATGACTCAAAGCTAGAAGCTCAAGTGCAAGGCAACTATCACCAGAGAAAGACACTCAGACACGGAGTAAAAGTTTAAACACAATTTTATTGAAAACCCAGCAAGTGAAGAGAAAGCGGCGCACGCCGAAGGAGCACACAGCCTGTAGGGGAAGAGAGATGAGCTGGTTAGAATAAGGAGTAAAAAGGGAGATAGTGAATTAAAGCAGGGGTTTATCTTACGACAGATGAGAAGAGAGCCCTGCACAGGAACCCAGCGAGGAAGTGGAGGAGCCAGCAGGACTGAGCTGGTGGAGAGGGGAGTGTAATGTCTATAAAACGTGGGACAATGATGAGGCGAATGGTGAACTACACAGGACTTTATTGTAGACTCATATTAGTACAGAGACTCTCTCGTCAGACTGAGAGGTGGTCAAAGAGACCGCCCCTCTTCCACACTGCCCTGTTATACTCCGGGTAACGTCACCACCCATGTTACACCATATTGAGTCCTAAGAATAACACTACATTCCTTCCCCCTTCAAAAAGGTCCAAAACACACACACACAATCAAGACCCTCCCCAATTCAGAACCCGAATTACACACTAACAATAAACAAAAATATATCAGAGCCTATATCAGATGCTCCACAGCTCGTTGGGGTGCCTCCATGCACCATCAGACAGCTGAAGATAACCGTCCTCCCTAACAGCCACCACCTGAAGGTGCCCCTTGTCCTCCTGCTGTTTCCGCTTCTTGTGAATCCCTCTTGACCGGGCCTCCTCTCTGGGTCAGACCACATCAGCGACCCCCAGAAGGGCCTGACTCGGCTTCCAGTGTTCCTGCATGGCACGTCGTTTCACCGTGCCAGCCGGTCCTGCACTGTTCGTTTTCATTTGAGACGCTGGCAAAACCGTTGTGACCCCGTTTCTCAGTACCTCCCAGCCGAACTCCGGAACCAGGAGGGGCCAGCCACTCGGCTCCACCCACCGTCACGGGCGTCCCACCGTGCCGCCCAGTTCCCTCAGCTAGGGTAACTTGGGCCCTGGCGCCAGGGTAACTTGGGCTCTGGGTGGGGTTGGTCCTGGTCACCTCCCAGAATGCTAGGCCAAGATTCGTCCTATACAGCATCGTCCACCACTTGCGTCACCGGTCGGTCCCACAATCCACGGCCTGACCATTCCTCTCCAGTGCTACTGGTGATGGTGAAACCCAGTCCATAAAAGAGATCACAGCCCGTCACATTCTTGCTACTGACCTTCACTATAAACTTCAGGTTGGCGACCACCTCTGACTTGTATCGAGCTGTCAGCTCCACCGAACCCACAATGGACAGCCTGTTTCCTCCATAACCACTTAATGGCGCTGAATTACCTCTCATTTGATGGTACTGGAAGAAACTCCTCATGGTGGGCCAACTCAACACAGACTGTGTCAATCTGCGCCTGTGTCAATCAGCAATGGTACTGCCACTCCATCCAATTTCACTATACAATACATACGGCCGCCGGTGTCTGGAGAGACGGTGTGAATAACCGTGGGAGTTGGAGCAGGGGTGTCTGCTTTGTGTCGCCGTCCCCCTCGCTCGAACCTATTACAGGCCCTGGCAAAGTGATGCAGGAGTCCGCACTTGCCACAGCATTTACCTCTTGCTGGACACTCTCTAGCCTTATACAGGTGCTAAGTGGACCCACAATCCGAACATCTGGGCGATCCTGGGGTGGACCTCATCTTTACAGCTGCAGCGCATTCTTCTTGTGTACTATCTCCGCTGTCCCGGTCCACATCCTGCGCCGCTGATTGTTAGTCAGAGCGGTGTAGCGCAGTTCTCTCACCGAAGTCGAGTGATAATTTGTCTGCTGCTTCACACTGATGAGTTACCTCCACAGCCGTAGTAAATGTCAGTTCACCGGAGTGTGTGAGAAGTCTCGACCATGCTGATGAGCAAAGCATGTGCTCCATCAACTGGTCGCGGACCATCTCATCCTCCAATTCACCAAACTGGCAGTCTCCAGCCAGCTGCCGCAGGTCCACAACGTAATGCTGTCCCAACTCACCGGTCTGCTGGTGGCACTGCTGAAACTGGATCCCCCTGACAATGACTTTTGCAGGCACACGAAAAGGTCACGGCATTAGTTCAACCACATTGTCGAAGCTATTGCTAGCCCCCAAGATAGCAAGGATACGGTGCCCTTCCATACCTAAATTGTGGACCAAAATCGCCTGTGCCCGTATCTTCTTCAGTTCACCAAGGTTTAATGTCGCCAAGTAATTTTGAAACGCAGCAAACCATCTCGCCCAAGGAACTGGAGCCTCTCCCAGAGACTCCAGAAAAGGCCGAAATGAAGACACGCCAGCATCCATATCTTCATCCTTGTCGCCAAATGTTATGTCTATAAGATAAGATAAGCCTTTATTAGTCCCACAATGGGGAAATTCCAGGATTGCAACAGCACAGGAACAGCAACACTCAGAACAATAATTTAGAAGATAAGAAAATAAGAACACTGAGCAGTATGTACACATACATAGCATATTTACACATAAACATATATACAGAGTGTGGAGCATTGTAGCTAGATGGAAAAAACAGCATAACAGCCTATTTAGTTACCCCACATAGTATGAATATGTACCCATACATATTGTCATAGCCAGGAGCGGCACTGGGGTTAAGCTCCCAGTGCTCATAAAATGCTCCTTATGGCGTGCGTCTCGAAAAGCCTCTGACAACTAAGTCCAACTCCTAGCCTGCCCGTGTGGTTTAGTCTCTAAGCCCGGCGGAACTGCTTTTACTAATAGGAGAAGGGGCGAGGGCGGATCTCTGGCACCTTAAAACCAGATGCTTCGGGTAGATGGTGGCTCGTCAACCTGGGAAGGTAGCCCATCTAGGGGAAGGTAAACCCTGATTTCAAACCTCTGCTGCCTTGCGGCATACCCGGTCACGGGAAAGGCTTCGGAAGTCAACCCTGAGGAAAAATCCGGAGTCGGAGCCCCTAAGGCAGTTCTATGTTGTGCTCAACATCGTTCTGGCAGCTCCTGCAACGGCGCTGGTGCCAAACTGTAGCAGCCCTGCTGTTCCTTTGGATTCATCAGTGACGTGGAGAGGGGGGACATGCTGCATGGGCAACATCTTGTCCTCCATATCTTCCTGCCCAGGCTTGAATCCTACCAACGCCCAACGCTGGAAGGTAGAACACCGGATCACTGGAGAGGACACTCCAGCTTCGCCTTTGGCGTAGACAAAACACGGGGAATGACAGTTACCGGTTATAAGCCACTGCTCAATTGGCGTAGAGCGTGGCGCCAGGGGTTGTTCCCGACGGTGGGAGAGATCATCAGATCTCACTGGACAGCTACCGCCCGCCTCAAGCTGGGCAGCCCCCAGCCAGTAAGGTGTTGTCCCACCACAGCTTGCTTTCCTCATTGGGTGCATGGGGATAAGGAGAAATCCAAACAGCAAGCTGAGAACCTTCGCACCAGGCAAGACAATAAAACAAAAGAGACCAACTCTAAAACTGGGAACTTGGAACGTCCGCACTATGATGACAGGACTCGCTGCTAACCTCAAGGACATCAACGACACCAGGAAGACTGCCATCATCAATAATGAGCTGAAGAGACTGGGAGTGGATATCACCACTCTCCAGGAAACACGGTTAGCTGACGCAGGCACACTGAGAGAGAAGGACTACACGTTCTACTGGCAGGGAAAGGGCAGTGACGAACACAGGGAACACGGAGTGGGCTTCGCAGTGAGAACACTTTGCTGAAGATGGTGGAACCGGGCAGCACTGGCTCTGCACGACTCCTCACCCTCCGCCTGAACACCACTCAAGGCCCAGTCACCCTCGTCAGCATGTATGCCCCAACACAGACAGCCACACCAGAGGCAAAAGACGAGTTCTACGAGAATCTCGCAACAACTGTCAGGATCATCCCCAACTCTGAACAACTCATTCTCCTTGGAGACTTCAATGCCAGAGTGGGTGCTGACCACGACTCCTGGCCCTCCTGTCTTGGACCTTTTGGCGTGGGCAGAATGAACGACAACGGACAGCGGCTGCTCGAGTTCTGCACATATCACGATCTGTGCATCACAAACTCGTTCTTCAAGACCAAGCCCCAACACAAGGTTTCCTGGCAACATCCGCGCTCAAAGCACTGGCACCAGCTAGACTTGATCCCGACCAGGCGCACCTCACTGAAGAACGTGCTAATCACCCGTTCGTTCCAGAGTGCAGATTGCGGCACAGACCATTCATTGGTGTGTTGCAAGGTCAAGCTGCAGCTGAAGAAATTCCATCGTGCTAGACAACCTGGAAAGGCACGGATTGACATCAGCAAGATGGCCCAACCAGAACTTGTTGAGCAGTTTGCCTCCACCTTTGAGAAGGAACTTGGTGTACCACAAGGAGGAGAATCTGCAAAGCAGAAGTGGGAAGAGCTGCGAAACACCATCTACCGCACAGCCTTGGCTACCTTTGGGAAGAAGACCTCGAAGTCACAGGACTGGTTTGATGCCAAGTTGACCGAGATGACCCCCGTCATTGAAGCCAAGCGCTCAGCACTTGCTGAGTACAAGAAGTACCCAAACGAGAAGAAGCTCCAGATTCTCAGGGCTGCGAGAAGCAAAGTTCAGCAGACTGCTCGGCGCTGTGCCAACGAGTACTGGACTCAGCTCAGCCAAGACATTCAAACCGCTGCCATAACAGGGAACATCCGTGGTATGTACGATGGCATCAAGAAAGCACTTGGTCCGGCTCAGAGCAAGACGGCCCCCCTCAAATCTTCCACTGGGGAGATGATCACTGAGAAGAACAAGCAGATGGAGAGATGGGTGGAACACTACTCCGACCTCTACTCTAGACAGAACACCGTGACACCATCAGCCCTTGATGCCATCGACTGCCTGCCATCCATGGACGAACTTGACGCCGAGCCAACCATCGACGAACTCAGTAAGGCCATTGATAGCTTGGCCGCTGGCAAGGCACCCGGCAACGACGGCATACCCCCTGACCTGATCAAGCACTGCAAGACCGCCCTACTGCTGCCATTGCATGATGTCCTCTGCCAGTGCTGGAAGGAAGGTGCCGTACCACAGGACATGAGGGACGCCAAGATCATCACCCTCTACAAAAACAAAGGGGAGAGAAGCGACTGCAACAACTACAGGGGCATTTCCCTCCTCAGCGTTGTTGGCAAAGTCTATGCACGAGTTGTTCTCGTTCGTCTACAGAAGCTTGCCGAACGTGTCTACCCCGAGTCTCAGTGTGGCTTCCGCGCTGAGCGATCGACGGTAGACATGATATTCTCCATCTGCCAACTCCAGGAGAAATGCAGAGAACAGAACATGCCTCTGTACGTCGCCTTCATCGACCTCACCAAAGCGTTCGATCTGGTCAGCAGAGAGGGCCTTTTCAAGATCCTGCCAAAGATAGGATGCCCACCAAAGTTGCAAAGCCTCATCGAATCGTTTCACACCAACATGCAGGGGATAGTGCAGCATGATGGCAACGTCTCAGAGCCATTCAACATACGCAGCGGAGTGAAACAGGGCTGTGTACTTGCGCCAACCCTCTTTGGGATTTTCTTTGCTATGCTCCTGAGGCATGCCTTCAGCACAGCAACAGAGGGAATCTACCTGCACACAAGATCTGACGGCAGGCTTTTCAACCTCGCCCGCCTGAAAGCCAGAACCAAAGTACGCGAGGCTCTAATCAGAGACATGCTGTTCGCAGACGACACTGCAGTCGCAACCCACACACAGCAGGAGCTTCAGACCCTGATGGACCGCTTCTCCCAGGCATGCAAGGACTTCGGGCTTACCATCAGCCTGAAGAAGACTAACGTCTTGGCGCAAGGCACGGAAGCACCACCAACTATCACCATTGATGACTACGAGCTGGAGGTCGTGAATCAGTTCACGTACCTGGGGTCCACGATCAGCAACAACCTCTCCCTTGATACAGAGATCAACAAGAGGATTGGAAAATCAGCCTTCACACTTGCTCGCCTCACCACACGAGTGTGGGAGAATCCCAAACTCTCTGTCAAGACGAAAATGGCAGTGTACAACGCCTGCGTCATCAGCACACTGCTCTATGGGAGTGAGACGTGGACAACATACGCCCGGCAGGAAAAGAGACTGAACTCCTTCCACTTGCGCTGCATTCGCCACATCCTGGACATATCCTGGCAGGACAAAGTGCCCAACACAGAAGTTCTGTCCCGCGCCGGCCTTCCCTCCATGTTCACTCTACTCAGGCAGCGCAGGCTCCGCTGGCTAGGCTACGTTCACCGTATGGAGGATGGCAGAATCCCCAAAGACGTCCTCTATGGAGAACTGGCAACTGGCAGGAGAGACGTTGGCCGCCCACAGCTGCGCTTTAGAGACGTCTGCAAGAGAGACATGAAGGCCCTGGATATCAACACAGAGCGCTGGGAGGACCTTGCAACGGACCGCTCCAAATGGAGAGTTACCCTGACCAGACAGCTCAAGGCGGGTGAAGAGAGACTGACTGCTGCAGCAGATAAAAAAAAGACCCGCAGGAAGAACCGCCACAGACCCAGCAGCACGGAGACCACCGACAAGTGTGACCTGTGTGACAGGTACTGTCATTCGCGCATCGGCCTGTTCAGCCACAGGCGGTGCTGTTCCAGCAGAGTAGACGTTTAGGATTCTCTTCCATGGTCATCATAGACCGACGGAGGCCGACGATATTACCACCCTCCGTAGAGAATGATATTGTCCTAGTTGTATACTGGAGGGGGACCATTATTGTGTAAGTTTGCTGCGTCTATTGCATTCAATTCTATTAGGTTGTAACATTTTTGTACAATCTCTGCGAGCAGCCCTGCTTAGGTTATAAAGTCTGACAGCCATAGGTAGGAAGGACCTGCAAAACCTCTCAGTCGCGCACCTAGGATGATGTAGCCTACTGCTAAATGAGCTCCTCAGTGCGTTCAGCATGTCCTGCATTGGGTGTGACTCGGACTCCAGCAGAGATGACAGTTTAGCCACCATCCTCCTCTCTCCTATCTCCTCCACTGGGTCGAGGCGCTGCCCCAGGACAGAGCTAGCTTTCTTGATCAGTTTGTTCAGTCTCTTCCTGTCAGCTACTGTGATGCTGCTGCCCCAGCAGGCCACTCCAAAAGTGATGGCTGATGCCACCACCGAATCGTAGGTCTTCAGGAGCACCCCTTGTACACCAAAAGACCTGAGCCTCCTCAGTAGGAACAGCCTGCTCTGTCCCTTCTTGTAGAGTGTGTTGGTATTGTGTGACCAGTCTAGTTTATTGTTCAAATGAACGCCCAGGTACTTGTAGGAAGTCACCATCTCAATGTCTGTTCCCTGGATGTTTACTGGTGCTGTGAGGGGTTGTCCTTGCCTGCGGCAGTCCACCACCAGTTCCTTAGTTTTTCTCGCGTTGATCTGGAGGCAGTTCCGATGCCACCAGTCCACGAAGTCCTGGATAAGTCCTCTGTACTCAGCTTCATCTCCGTTGGAGATGAGGCTGACAATCGCAGAGTTGTCAGAGAACTTCTGTAGATGGCAGTGCGGTGTGTTGTATGAAAAGTCCGCAGTATAAAGGGTGAACAGGAAGGGAGCCAAAACCATTTCCTGGGGGGCCCCCGTACTGCAGATGATCGTGTCGGACACACAATCCTGGGTTCTCACAAACTGTGGCCGGTTTGTGAGGTAGTCCAGGATCCATGATGACAGGTGCTTGTCCACCCCTGTGCACAGCAACTTGTCCCTCAGAATCACCGGTTGGATGGTGTTGAAAGCGCTGGAGAAATCAAAGAACATGATCCTCACCATGTTCCCAGGCTTCTCCAGTTGGAATAGGGAACGGTGAAGGAGGAAGATCACTGCATCCTCCACCCCGATGCCATGCTGGTAGGCGAACTGGAGTGGATTCATCGCTGGTCCCACCAGGGGGCAGAGGTGAGCAAGAAGCGGTCTCTCCAGGGTCTTCATCAGGTGAGAAGTCGGGGCCACTGGTCTGTAGCTGTTCAGGCCTCTGGGGTGGGAAGTCTTTGGTACAGGCACCACACAAGATGTTTTCCACAACTGTGGTACCCTCCCCAGCTTCAGGCTCAGGTTGAAGATGTGCTCCACAATCCCACACAGCTGGTCTGCGCAGGACTTGAGGAGCTTTGCGCTGATGCAGTCTGGACCCGAGGCCTTCCTCGCCTTGATCTTCCTCAGCTCCGCCCTCACCTGGGTCTTAGTGAGGGTCAGGTTGGGGCTTGGGGGCTGTGTGCTGGGAGTGGGGGGGTGTTGGTGGAGGGGGGGTGGACAGCAGGTCTCGATGACTTTAGAGGCAGCAGTGGTTGTTGTGCAGGCGGAGGGAAGGGAGGTTGGTCAAACCTATTAAAAAACAGGTTCAGATTGTTCACCCACTCCCAGCCCCCCGTGGCCTGGGGGGAGGTATTCTGGAGCCCAGAGATGGTTTTGAGGTTTCTCCAGACCCCGCCAATGTCACTCCATTGCAGCTTACCCTCCATCTTCTTCCTGAAGCTGTCCTTGCCTTCTCTGATCTTCCTCCTTAGCTCCCTCTGTATGGACTTCAGCATCTCCCTGTTCCCCGACCTGAAGATCCTTTTCTTTTCTTTCAGTAGTGATTTTATCTCAGGGTTGATCCAGGGTTTGTTGTTCGAGCAACACTGTATGATCTTGGTGGGTACGGTGTTGTCCACACAGAAGTTGATGTAGTCTGTGATGGTGTGAGTGAGGCTGTCGACGTCCTCACCATGTGGATCGCAGAGCTGCTCCCAGGCAGCGATTTCAAAACAGTCCTTTAGAGCGTCCATTGCCTCCTCAGACCATATCTTCACCATGCGCATAACCGGAGGTTGTCTGTGTACTAGGGGTTTGTACACCGGCAGGAGATGAACCAAGTTGTGATCCGATCTCCCGCGTGGGGGAAGTGGCGATGAGGTGTACGCCTCCTTAGTATTCGCATAGGATAAATCCAGTGTTTTATTGTCTTTGATGTGGCATGTGACATACTGGGTGAACGTGGGCAGAATGGAGGACAGTGAGATATGGTTAAAATCACCCGAGATGAAGAGGAAAGCATCTGGATGTTCTGCCAGAAGCCTGCAAGTGACTGAGTGGATGATGTCACATGCTGTCCCAGCGTTTGCCAATGGATTTGCATAAATAACAATGCAAAAACATGGAACAATGATGAGGCGAATGTTGAACTACACAGGACTTTATTGTAGACTCACTATTAGTACAGAGACGCTGCCGTCAGGCTGAGAGGTGGTCAAAGAGACCACCCCTCTTCCGCACAGCCCTCTTATACAAAGGGTGAGGTCACCAATCGTGTTACACCATAATGAGTCCTAAGAACAACACTACAGAGAGGAGCTGGGGGGAGTCTGACCGGGTGGAGAAGGAAGTTCCGTGGTGAAAACAATGAGGATAGTGATGGGATGGCAGGCTCCGCAGCTTTGAAGGTGCTCCGAGCTTATCCAGGAAATATTTGGCGAAGCCCGTTTTGAGGTGTGTATTGCTGATATATGTGTTGACGTCGTACCACGTGACTGGGTCAGGAAGCCATTCATGGTTTTGCACCCAACATGAAATAAAATGAGCAGCGATACACAATGGAAATCCCCGTCCCTCATGTTTTGTGTTGTCGATGTTTGACTGTGTAAGGGATTTGTCACAGCCACTATTTAGATGGAGCCAGCACCAAAAACATAGACTTCTCCCGTTTGGGAACATTTTGAGCGCATTTCTTCCATTGATATATTTTCCACAAATAGTGGCTATGTATTGTAACTGAGGTGATGGCTTAGTGGTAAAGCATCTGCTCTACAAGGGGGAGGTCTGAGTTTGAATCCCAGCTGGGTCAGTCTTGTAATTTTTATTTGCAAGGTGAAGTGTCTGTTGTGTTTCAAAGAGCTTGGATCATTATTACACTTCATTATGCTGAGGCACTATTGCCATTGTGCCCTGCATGAGAAAAATGCCAGAGTTGAATATATTGGGAAAGGCAGTATAAGACTGTTGAAAATGTATTATTTCTTAGTAAAAATGAATAAGTAGTACAAGCACACCAAGTAACACAGGCACATTTACTGTAGTCACCTCAGTTTTATTATTTCTTTTTTTCCCCTTATGATCAGTGATATTTGTTAAAAGACAGCACATTTACTGAAATGAAAAAATACACAAACCAATAACACCCTTGTAAAAATCTGCATGTTGTATACGTTTTGTCCACTAGATGGTCTAGTAGAGAAAATGAAGTTTCACATGAGGCCTCATCTATATGAACCATTTTGATGAAAGGCCTCAAGTTCTCCAGAAATCCTCATCTGGACATCGCTAGATGAGGCGGCAGGTGAGCACACTGCAACCCTGGAGACACACCGCTGAGAAAGCAGCAACCTGAGGAGAGGGAGGGAGGATAAGGCTGAGTTCCTAATAATACAATTCTTAATCTAACTTTAAGGCAGCAGAAGCATTCACCAACTGACCGTTTTAAACACTGGCAGAGAAGAGGCAGCAGGTGAGTCTACTCACACAGGTGCGTTGATGACCTCTGGAGCCCAGGAAACAGAAAAAGGACCTCCCACAGAAAGGGAGGGGGAGTGCGCTCACCTGATCATCACACCAATTTTATAATTGATTTGAAAATCACTTTGAAAAGTTTACTGTAAAACACACAGCAATTGATTTTTTGGGGGGAGGGGGGCGGGGGGCACAGCCCGACAATGCTGCAGCTGCTTGAAATTGAAAATGACGGTGGTCTTAAAAGTATATTTGAGGCAATGTCCACTCTGCCAACATTCTGGATTAAAATCAAAGCTGAATATCACGAAATTGCCACTAAAGCACTGAAACCCTGCTCCTAGAAGCTGAATTTTTGGTTTTCATCAGCTCTAAGCCATAAGCATCAAGATTAAAAGAAATAAACACTAGAAATACATCACTCTGTATGCAATGAATCTATTTAATATTTAAGTTTCACTTTTTGAATTGAATTAATGAAATAAATTTACTTTTGAATTATATTCTAATTTATTAGGATGCACCTGTGTGTGTTGACATGTGCAAATATGTGTAATAAATACAATTACAATGTGTATATTCTGTTAATAAATCACCACACTTATTAATTATTTAATATTAAATATTTGTATTTAATTGTAAGATTTTATTGCATCAGGAGTCATAAACCATGCTTGCATTATCTGTATTCAGCCCAACTCTATATAGAGACACCCCTATAACTGCCACCTTCCCCCATACACATTCATCACACATGCATACACACAATTTTATGGTCAATGAGTAACACCCGCAAACACCCCATAGGTTCTTAATATTTAATATTTTCAATTTTTTATACCACTGACCTTAATTTTCCATTTCCTCTGATAGCTTTACATTTGGGTGTTATGCAAGATTTAAACCTCATTTTAAAATTTGTGGTATAACTGACACTTTGTCTGTTATATACTGTTATATATACTTTGTCTATAGTTTCAAAAGTAAAATTAAAACTGAATTATTTTTATGTTTTGGTTTTTAGGATTTGTACAACAAAATACTTTTCCTGTCTTTACAAAAACCTCCCTCTTTGTCTGTTCAGCCTCTTTATGAAGCAGACACTGATTTTGAGAATTTAAAGATTCATGGGGCTAAAAGTGTGGGGAATTTAGCCAGACTGTGCAAAAAAACTGGGTCACACCTTAAGTCCAAATGGAATAAAGTGCTTCATAAATCATGTAGATACATACTGTAGAATTAAGCCTTATTTTGCAAACACTTTAGCACAGACAGTCATTTTCTCTTTGTCTGGAAGGAATCCATTTTATACCTTTGGAAAAATTAGCCAGATTTTACTATATTTACTTTAGCAAGGAATGGATACGGTAGTTGACACATATATGCAAACTTTTTGACATAACAAAGGTTATCTGAAATCATTTCAGATAATCTTTGCACCAAAAGGATATAGTTAAAATTGGCATATTGATATACAGTATGTTATAGTTCTTCATTAACTACATAGTAAAATTGTGAAAAACACAAAATTCATTTGGATTTTCTTTTTCTGGGATCATACATTGTATATAAATAAGGACTGTGCATCATCACCTAATTCCACTGTGGAAAAGTCACGCTTCCTTGATTTAGGGAAATGCCATCTTGCACTTTCGAGTCATTTCTAGCCAGAGTCTATGCAGTAGTTACAATTAATCAGAGCCCAAACATCATGGTCGCACCCCAAAAGGCTATCCATCATAGGCTATCCAGAAACCAATAGGCAGCTCCTTTAAAAACAATCAGTCCCAATCAGAAGCACTGCATGCTGGCAGGCAAATGCTTGGGGCCCCAGACCAGAAGGGGGCCCCCAAGGGCTGACCAATTTTGAATCACCAAAGCAGTGACAATGTGGAGCGTTTGTAATGACACTGGTAGGCCGGTGGAAAATTCCTTCAAGTGGCCTCAACCCAGTTTCTCACTTTTATAAGTACTGTTGCACATCTAATGTAGATAAGCAAGTGAGAGTCGCTGCATCAAAATGAAGCAAAGTTATCCATCTGGCAGTGACAAAAGAAAGAAGAAAAAAGAGGAAGAGGATAAAATACAGCAAGACAGTGGTGAATAGTGCAAATAATACAGTAGTTAATTCAGCCCAGGGCAGCTTAGTGTGTCCTGCCTCTGCTGGTCCTGATATGGCCATGTTGAATACCTGGGTGTTGAAGTAAGGACACCAGTACTCATCTTGTTTACTCAGCAAGGAGGCTGAAAATAAAAACAGCTAATGAATACTTTTTCTTTAATTATTAAATGAACTAAATGAACAAGCCTAACTGTCAAGCAAAGAATGCTAAGTTATGGAATTTTTATGCAAGAAATTTGGTTAATGTACTTCGAAGATTCGAAGATGCATTGATGGATGTTGAAAAGATACTAATGTGCACGTTTAAAAAAAAAGTTTACATTTCACATTTTCTGTTAGTGTCATATATTATTTATTATACAACAGTTAGTTCCGACCAAGCAATTTGATTGGATAAGAGAGATTCCAGGAGTTACTATATTCGTCGATAATTGCACTCCAGTGTTTCACTGGATATGTATCACTTTGCTTCAAAGGTGTTCTAGTAACCAGTAATTAGTAATTTACTGTCAAGTCTGCAGACTTGAGAATTGCAATACTGTGTTGGATACCTTAATTTCCACAGTGAGGTGCTGTTTGAAAAGCAGATAGACAGTCTCAGCCATCTCTGATCCGGAAGTCCTGTCCTTTTATTAAACACCCAGCGACATATTTTACATCTGTTTAAACAAAAAAAAAAAAAAAGGCCAGAGTTGAATTTATTGACTCTATTCTAAACTCACAATACCTTTGTGGTGATGGACTGTTTGTTTCATCTGAAAATACAGTATCAAGATGAAACATGTGGCAACAGTTTAAGATGTTTAGCCGGCCAGGCTCCCTATGGGGATGACAACCCTACCTTTTATCTGTACGGGCTGTGAAGGGGGAAACCCTGTTTCTGTCCCAGGGGCAAGTGGCTTAGGCCCCTGGTTATATTTGGTTTGGGTTGACTGCCCAAACCATCTTAGATTGTTGTCACATCACAAAAATGTAAAGCCTCAAAATGGACTGATTATTTGGTGATGATTTTGGAAAGGACTGACCAAAATTATGGAATTGTGATTCAGCTCTCACTATCTCTGATGCTTTTGTTATTAATTTGTTGTGACATCCAACCTAAACTGGGACCACTTCAGAACAAGTTCAATGCTTGCTTCACAAATATGAGGTCTTCATACCAACTGGGACTACCTTGAACATTACCTCATTAAAAGTCATCCTCATATTTTCAGTTTATCAGAAACTTTTTTGAATAGCAAGATACAGTCATGAAAAAATTTGGACACCCCTTTAAATATACAGTTCTTCATTAAGAAGTGTTCACATATCCATGTCTAACCTTGTTTTTGTTTTTATTTGTATTTTATTAACATTTATTTTAGGTATTTTAAGTGGAAATGAATATGGGGGTGTCCTAAAAAAAGATGGGGGGGTGTCCTAATTTATTCCTCACTATTTGTTTAGAATTACATTTTACAGAAAAATTGAAAAAAGCCTTTAATTCATTTTTAATTTTTTAGTTGTATTACATGAATCTCCCAGTATTTTTTAACACTGATATTAAATATCTATATGTCCAAATATGTTAAAAAGACACATAGGCTTATAAAGGGTGTCCTAATTTTTCCACATGACTGTAGATGAAGAGATGTTTACAGTACCTGGATACTCCTCCTTCAGACGAGACCATCCAGGTGACTCAGACTGGGGCAAATTGTGATTATCGGAGTGGTGGCTCAATTGGTAGAGCATCCGCCCCACACCCGGGAGGCAGGGGTTCAAATCCCGGCCGGGTCATGCTGGAGACCATATAAAAGCGGAACTTCCTGCCGTCCAGCTTGGTGCTCAGCAATAATAGAATGGAGGAGGGAAATCTGTGGCGCCGCCTTGCATGGCAGCGGCCCCCTGATTCTACATATGGGGTGTGTGTGTGATTAACACTGTAGATAGGAAAAACACAATTTCGTTCTACTGTACATGATTGGTTGAATGACAATAAAGGGTGATTTAATTTAAATTGGTGGTCTTCTACAGTGATGCTGTAACTACTATCAGAGTGCCTGAATTTGAACACCCACAGCAAGAAATGATTTCCCTGAAACTAGTACTTCCAGGTCACCTGGTATTCATATTTTGTGTCTACAGACCTCCATCAGCTGATGACTCTGTATACGAGGTAATAACACAGAAAACTGTACCATCCAAGATTTACACCCAAGGTCTGAAATCATTGTTCTTGGGGATCTGAATGCTCACCATCAAGAATGGCTGGGTAGGCCAAAAAACTGACAATCATGGAGAAGCTGCTCATGAGTTTGTTATTCTCAACAACCTCCAACAACTTGTTGATGACCCTACAAAGATTGGAAAAGATGGAAACTGTTCCAAACTAGATCTCTTCCTTACGTCTTCACCAGACAACCATGATGTTGTCACAGTCAGCACACCTCTTGGTTCATCTGACCACCGTGCTGTCACCTGATGCTAACTACAGACTTCCGACACAGAGTAAATCTGCCAAATGTAAGATCTGGGTCTATGAAAAAGCTAGCTGGGATGGCATGCGTACATACAGTGGTGTGAAAAAGTGTTTGCCCCTTCCTGATTTCTCTTTTTTTTTTCTTTGTATGTTTGTCACACTTAAATGTTTCAGATCATCAAACAAATTTAAATATGAGACAAAGATAACACAAGTAAACACAAAATGCAGTTTTTAAATGAAGGTGTTTATTATTAAGGGTAAAAATAATCCAAACCTACATGGCCCTGTGTGAAAAAGTGACCCCCCTCCATCAAAACATAAATTAACTGTGGTTTATCACATCTTTGGAAAGTTGAGTTCAATTTCTCTAGCCACACCCAGGTCTATTTACTGCCACACCTGTTCTCAATCAAGAAATCACTTAAATAGGACCTGCCTGACAAAATGAAGTAGACCAGAACAGCCTCAAAGGCTAGACATCATGCTGTGATCCAAAGAAATTCAGGAACAAATGAGAAGCAAAGTAATTGAGATCTATCAGTCTAGAAAAGGTTAAGCCACTTTGAAAGCTTTGGGACTCCAGCAAATCACAGTGAGAGCCATTATCCGCAAATCGCTAAAACATGGAACAGTGGTGAACCTTCCCAGGAGTGGTCGGCCGACCAAAAATATCCCAAGAGTGCAGCGACGACTCATTCAAGAGGTCACAAAAGACCCCACAGCAACATCCAAAGAACTGCAGGCCTCATTTGCCTCAGTTAAGGTCAGTGTTCATGACTCCACCATAAAGAAAGAGACTGGGCAAAAATGACTTGCATGACAGAGTTCCAAGACGAAAACCGCTGCTGAGCAAAAAGGGCATAAAGGCTCATCTCAATTTTGCCAGAAAACATCTTGATGATCCCCAAGACTTTTGGGAAAATACTCTGTGGACTGACGAGACAAAAGTTGAACTTTTTGGAAGGTGTATGTCCCATTACATCTAATGTAAAAGTAACATAGCATTTCAGAAAAGGAACATCATACTAACAGTAAAATATGGTGGTGGTGGTGTGATGGTCTGGGGCTGTTTCGCTGCTTCAGGACCTGGAAGACTTGCTGTGGTAGATGGAACCATGAATTCTGCTGTCGACCAAAAAAATCCTGAAGGAGAATTTCCGGCCATCTGTTCGTGACCTCAAGCTGAAGCGCACTTGGGTTTTGCAGCAGGACAATGATCCAGAACACACCAGCAAGTCCACTTCTGAATGGCTTAAGAAAAATAAAATGAAGACTTTTGAGTGGCCTAGTCAAAGTGTAACTGTAACTGCCCACGTTATCCTGTAGTCTCGGTTCTGACTGTTCTGTGGCTCAGGCATTGGGTTTATTATGTATTGTTATCTTTTGAGTTCTTGTTGTTTTTATGTCTGTGTTCGTTTTCTTTTCCATGCCTGTAGCCGCCGCTCTTGCCAGTGGTTGTTGGGCAGCCGTTTTGACCCACTTTCAGGTGGGCTCTGTCTAACATTCGCCGGTCCGACCACGCCCCCTCTCTCTTTAACAGTCAGCTGTTCGCCCCAGTAATTATTTTTCCCGCGCCTCACCCAGGTATGTCCAATTTGTCACACCAGCAGTGTTTGTACTTAGGCAGCTCCTTGCCAGTCAAACACTGCTGGACCATTGCACAGATTCATATGGACATTTGCCATCATATGTATGTACTGTCTACAAGGAAGCCGGGACTACTCTGTCGCTATTCCCCTCAGGGTAGTTCCCGATTGTGTGTGCTTGTTGGAGGACTGGGACAACTCAGACGGCTCCTGCCTTGTGAGTAAAGAACTGTTAGCGTTTCCTTGTGCAGCATGGCTGCTACGCTTTGGCTCTGTAGCCCCGTTTCATTCTCCCTGCCAGTCGAGCCTCCTAGAGGACTCTTAGTTCACTCAAGCCATAGTGTTATTTGTACTGTTAGTCTCATGGCCATTGTGCACTGTGGTCAGCCCGCTGCATGTTATCGTATGATGCCCTTTAGTGCACCCCGTTGCCTTTTTGTATGTCGTTATTTTTGAAGCTGTTGTCATTTGTGTAAATAAATGTGTTTGTGGTGTAACCAGCATGTAAATTCATTCTTCCTTCTCCTCCTCCTTGCGCTGTGTAGTAGCGCACGAGGAGGCTTATGACAGAATGGTCCAGCCTGCCAGGATTTACCAGTAGCACCCACACATACCTTTTCTTTTTGAATAATCAATTACTCACCAGTCTGGAGCCATGTTGGACTTAGCGGGTATGCGCAGTTATCCTCTGTGTTTGGGGTGGGAATGCTGCCGGACGCTTATGGAGATAGATGAGCTCATTGCCTCAGCAAACACGTATTCCACCCCGGAGGACGTACTGTGGTATGTGGACTTGGCAGCTGCAGCAGCTCGGTGGTGCCCTCAGCTCGCGGAGCATCCAGAGAGAGCTGAGAGGCTAACTCGTTTGGCAGCGCTGCAGCAAGAGTTCAGCGGAGGGGTAAGAAAGTCCACCAAGAAGACCGGGCTTGCACCGAAGGGAGGGCGCTTCAGGGGCTTCGTTGATCCTGCTCTACGCCAGAGTTTGACGCCCGTTTCTGCGCCGACCCAACCAGCTCCAGCCCCCCCCAGCGTCATCCTATGTCGAAACACGAGTAGAAGCCCTCCTCATCCTCAGCCACCGTCATCTCTTCAGCCAACGAGAGGTCCTCCAGGGTTGTCCCGGCTACGCCCAACTCCACATCATTGGAGCCGGCTCCTCCACTATCCTTTGAAGGGGCCAAAACGGCCAGTGACACGGGGTGGGGGGGGGGGGATGATGGTCAACTGCCTTCAGCTGTTAATATCGAGCACCGGGAGAACAGGCAAGTGTAACACCACTGTAACACCTCTTTGTAGCACTTTAGGTGTGTAATACTACTCTAGGTGCAGTTTTGTACCCTTTTGTAGTACTGGGTATGGCAGTGTAGTTACCTTTAACCTTACTCCATGGATAGAAGGGACATTTGGGCCAGGTCAGATAGACCCTAGGTTCGTAGGAGCCTGGAGGGCGTAACAACAGATGACACAACACAGATATATGGGAACTTGCAACTATGTGTATTTTTACAGATATGTACACTTAAACAAAACCACAGCACTTATGAATACAATAATAGAAGAGAAAAAATAAAAATAAAGTACTCCAAAATATATATACAATATGTACAGTTCTCTAGTGTCCGTTCTAGGTGACTAGTTGAGTCACCTTTACCAGGCGGTAGGTTCGGGCAATCGGCTCGCCATCCAGATCTGGAGAATCCACACTTTCTTGTAATCCAGGTTAAGTAAAAAAAACCTGACCTACAAAATAGGTTAGAACACAGAAAAATAAGCTATGCTCTAAGCTTATCACATGGGTTTCAAATATTCTAAATTATACAACAATAATATTTTTAAACATCTTTGAACCATAGATGTAATATTCACTCTTAAGTGACAATCAATGGCAAGTGAAATAAAACCGTTGCTAACCATTACAGCTTTGAAAACAACCTCCTCCTATGTAAAACCTAGCCAGAATTAGCATCGGAGGTTTAGCGTATTAAGTTAGCGATAAGCATTCCACACACACACTGAATGTCACTCACCATGCTAAGCAACACGTGCTCCAAAGGGTTGCCGCGCTCACGTGAGTTCACAGCCTTTGGGTTCAAATCTTAAAATTTACAAAAGAAGTATTAGAATTTGGCAATACCGCAATGTCTCACTTCTCATGTTGGTTTAGGCTTACCAATCTCAAAGTTTTGTCCAAGCAAAGGCTGCTACTAGCACGTTAGCTCATCGTCTCAGTGAGGGATCACATTCTCTCGGTCGTGTCTCGGCAGTGTCTGAAAGCGTTCTGTGGATTACACCAAGACCAAACGAGAAAGCGCGTGACCCCATTGGTTGGCGTGACCCCATTGGCTGATACTGCCAAACAACCGACGCAGCCATTGGTTGCTCAGTATACCAAATAAAAACACTGGGAACTCTAGCAGAGCTTTCCAGAAAATGTTCCTAACTATTTATGAACATATTTTATGAACTTATATTGTATTTATATACCCATCTTCAAAATACCTATTCCCATTGTGAAATGAGTGTCTGTCAAAGCGGTATCAATATTTATAATTCTATTCACGTTTTTAACACTGGGTTACACAAGTGGGGTTTTTTTTTGTTTTTTTTTCATTTAATTCAATGTAATAATGATAAACATTGTCTGTCTCCTGGAAGAGAGGTCCAGTTCCAGCAGTCCGTTGGGTTCTCTCCTCCAGCTGCGGAAGTTAATCCTTCTCTTGTCCTTTCCGTGCCTCCCCCAGCAATCCCCGAGCATGAGCAGAGTCACCGGACGATGGAGGAGCTGGGATTCCGTTCCGGAGCCAGCACAGAGCTGGTCCCATGCAGTCATGCCAGAGGAGTCATCGGCGTCGGAAGTGGCTTCTCTGTCACCGTTGGAAGGCCTGGTATGGTCGTGAACATGGAGAGGGATGACTGCCAGCCAGCTGCAGCTGTGAACATCACACACCGGGATGACAGGCAAGGGTTTTTTCATCTTATTCAACCTAATTATTTTAAACCTTGTCTGTCTCCAGAGGGAGAGGCTCAGCTCCAGCAGTCCGCTGAGTCCTCTCCTCCAGCTACCAATGCTGACTTTATTTCTATCCTCTCCGTGTCTCCTCCTTTTTCTCCTGAGTGTCCAGTTTTGGAATCGAGCCATCAGACGGTGGAGGAGCCAGTGGCTTTGGAGGATTCTTCCACGGAGCCAGCATGGAGATGTTCCCCTGCAGCCACGCTGGAGGAATCGCCAGCGTTGGAGCTGTTGCAGGAGGACAATGGGACTACTTACACCATCTCACCAGCTGCGGAGGCGGTCGCAGGGGAAGGGGAGCCAGAGCTGGATCTCTTGGAGGCCGGACCCGAGTTTTCATTGTCGGGATCGACAGAGTCCTGGACGGCAGTGGAGCTTGAGCTCAGGCAAGTTTTCTCTCTCGTGTTTTTAATGGCAGTTTTAGAGAGCTCTTGTCTTGCTTTAGGTGAGGAGAGTCAGGTGCAGCGTGCAGCTGCTCCTGAACTCCCTTTGCCGGGCTCCGCCGCTGCCGGCGACCCTAATAACTTGGTTTCTTCTCCCGTTCCTGAGTTTCCTTCTAGGGTCGCCGGAGAGGAGCCATCACCACCAAGGGTCACCTTGGAACCGGGCCTGCCACCTGACGATGTCGCGGGTCCAGCTCCCCTGCTGCCTGAGGCCATCATGTGGGTCCCTCTGCAGGCTGTATCTCCGTGGGTGCGGCAGGCTGGCTTTGGACCATCGTGGGGGCTGTGCTCCAGGATCAGCCCGACATAGGTGCTGTGCTCCTGCTCGGACCCGTCATGGACGCCATGCTCCAGCGCGGGGTCCACCAAGGGTGCAGCACTAGCCCAGTCGGGGCCACCGAGGGTGCAACCTTGGCCCGGTCAGGGTCCACCGCGGGTGCTGCTGAGCTCCAGCTGGAATCCACCGCAGGTACTGCAGAGCTCCGATCAGGAGTCACAGTGGGTGCTGCAGAGCTTCAGCTGGAGGTCACCGTGGGTGCTGCAGAGCCTCAGCTGGACGCCACCGCGGATGCAGTGTTAGCCAGGTTAGGGTCCACTGCAGATGCAGCGTCAGCCCAGTCGGGGTCCACCGCGGGTGCAGCTGTGTTCCAAGCCAGGACCACCGAGGGTGCTGCGGACCTTCCTGAGGATGCCGCAGCCTTCTTCTTCTCCCGGTCCGACGCTGTGGGGGTTCCCTCCCTTCGGTCCGGTCACCCACCAGCGAGTTTCCCGGTAGGCAGGCCACCTCCTGCATCTTCCCGCCGGCCCTGGTGCTGGCCGACTGCCGGAGGAACTGAGTCTCTGGGCCAGAGACCCTGGGCCATGCGACCCAGGGTCATCTTGTGGACCCTGGGTGGGGTATTGTGTTCCCTCCTTTCCTGTTCCCCCTACCTCCCACCCAGGTTTGTGTTGTTCATGTTGGGGTTGGTGGGGGGGGGGGGGTTCCTTCCTTGTGATATTACCATGGGTGTCTAGTATCCACCCCTAGAAGGGGGGGCTCTGTCACGAACCAAGCCTGTGTTATCCTGTAGGCTCGGTTCTGACTGTTCTGTGGCTCAGGCATTGGGTTTATTATGTATTGTTATCTTTTGAGTTCTTGTTGTTTTTACGTCTGTGTTCGTTTTCTTTTCCATGCCTGTAGCCATTGTACTGGCCAGCGGTTGTTGGGCAGCCGTTTTGACCCACTTTCAGGTGGGCACTGTCTAACATTTGCTGGTCCAACCATGCTCCCTCTCTCTTAGGCTTATGACAGTAACATGTAGGTCGAGGGTAGCTAATTACATAAACTGTAAGGTTCTTTTAAACCAGGTGAAGAGTCACAGGTAGCAATAAAAGGGGAAACTTATGAGGATGTTCAAAGGAATTTATTTACATTAAATATATACAAACGCCCACTAAAATAAAAAGCCTAAACTAAAACCTAAGAAATAAAACCATCTAAGAAACTAAAATAGTATAAAATACCAACCACACAGAAGTGTCTTCCCCCAAATGCCAGCATCATGGTGGTCCTGGCCATTACTGCTCCTCCTCCTCAGCCATGCCGTCCTTCAGCCACTTTCCTGGGACCAGCAGCCTCCTCCTGTCCTAGCAGGGCTGTCCTCCAAGCAGGCCCTCATCCAGCCAGGCCTTCCCTCAGGCAGGGCTCCTTCCTCCTGGCAAAAGCTCTCTCCTCAAGCAGGACTTCTCTGGACTGCCAGAGCACCTCTTATATCCTGTGCAGTCACAGGTGCTGCACATCCCCAATCAACACACGTGCTGCTGCTTAGTAATTAGGGGAACACAGGGTGGAAGCAGACAACATCTCCAATTGAAAGCTCACAGGCTAAAATATAAAAAAAACAAAACATGCAACTTATAAATAAACATGCAACACAAACTTAAAAAAACATATAAAACCCCCAAAACACAATAAAATACTTCCACCCCGTGACAAAAGTATAGAGGTATAAACATTATTTGCTGAAAGGATATATGTTAGAAGGGTAGTATTTATATGTACGATTCACTATGCTCACTCTGGGACACTATGGAATGACGGGTGGGACAGCACTGTGTATATCTGTGTTGTTTGAGGCTGGTTTTGATGTATGGACATCAATGTATGTTAGGATGGATGGGTGTTAATGTTGATATGTACAAAATACAGTTAATTGTTTACTTGGGGTCTTAAATGTGGTAATTTGTGTATAATTCACATGGGTGTATTTATGGAAAAGAGGAGATGGAATTAATAAGTGTTCACTTCTTCCTTCTCCCTTTCGAACACTGTATACTGTTACTTTATTGCATTTGTCATTTGTTTTGTTTTTGTTATACTTTTTTGTTCGAAATAAAGTATCTATCTATCTAAAAGTCCTGACCTGAATCCAATTGAGATGCAGTGGCATGACCTTAAAAAAGTGGTTCATGCTCGAAAACCCTCCAATGTGGCTGAATTACAACAATTCTGCAGAGATGAGTGGGCCAAAATTCCTCCACAGTGCTGTAAAAGACTCATTGCCAGTTATCACAAATGCTTGATTGCAGTTGTTGCTGCTAAGGGTGGCAGTTATTAGGTTTAGGGGGCAATCCCTTTTTCACACAGGACCAAGTAGGTTTGGATCTTTTTCCCCTTAATAATAAACACCATTTAAAAACGCATTTTGTGTTTATTTGTGTTATCTTTGTCTAATATTTAAATTTGTTTGATCTGAAACATTTAAGTGTGACAAACATACAAAAAATGAGAAATCAGGAAGGGGCAAACACTTTTTCACACCACTGTAGTTGGCTGATAATGGGCATCTCTCTCAAAAAGGCCTGATGTTAATGCAGCATGGTCCTGCATAAGGGACAACATTATTGTTGGCATGGACTACTTTATACCTTCAAAGTCAACCAAGCACCGATACTCTGATAAACCTTGGTTTAATGAAGAGTGCCATGAAGCTACACAAGACAAACAGAGGGCTTACACAAAGTGGCAGAAGGAACATACAAAGGATGCCTGGATTTTGTATTTGAATTTCAAATCCAAATGTCAGCGTACTATACGACGTGCTCGCAGGCAGTTTTTCATACCAACTAGAGCAGAAACTGAAATGTGCTGATAATAAACAGTAGTAGAAATTTGTTAAAGCTATTACTGACAGCAACAAGACTTGTGCTGTTCCCCCGCTAAGTCATAATGGTCAAACCTTGAATAAAGCCAAAGACAAAGCTGAGCTGCTAAATAACACATTTGCAGCTAATGCTCAACTGGTGGTAAAAGTCCCCCAAAATTGCCACAAAAAATACCACCATGAAAGTCTGACCAAAAAAGATTCTTAGAAAACTTTGCAGTCTGGACACATCCAAGGCCAATGGCACTGATTGCACCAGTTCTGGTGAAGCTATTCCAAATTTCTCTTGAAACAAAGACAGTCCCTTCAGGCTGGAAATATGCCAATGTGCTTGCTGTACCTAAAGGCCCTGTCACACCTAGATGATTTAGGCAGCATTTGCAAAACTTATGAAAAATTTGGAGAATACGCTGGTGTACATCAAATCAGTTATGGGTAAGATTTGTATAAGTTAAGAACATGCTGAAGAAAGCTGGTATACGGCGTTGTATGAATCCAGCATATGGCTAAAACGTCCCACGTAAGTGGGGCATAATTTGTAGGGAAGTTATGCATTTGTTCACACAAGTTACTTGTAAGCAACTCACAAGTTACTCATAAGTCAAAATACGTTGAGATAAATGTCTAGCGTGCCCAAAACTTATTTCTAACATATGAGTAATGCGCTTTGAACCTATGTGTAACTTACTGAACAGGTTTCTAACTTTCAGCTACCTTATAATGGTGTATTTTCAGCATTGGTTCACAGGAAAAACCCATACAGAGCTCAGCTGTTGCCTGCAGCGCATACACACACAGAGCTAGACACATGTGGTTTTTCGTATAAAGGGACCTGTTGGGGATGTATCCCAGCACTTTCAAGCTACAGGATAAAGATCCAAATGCTGTTTATTCCTCCTTGCCATTTTTTTCATCTTTGACTGCAGTCTGTACCACCAGCTGTCCAGTGCTGTTCTGATAGATATGCCAAAATGTCAGAACACTGGAGGAGGTGGATCCAATAAGCTGATTGCCCAAAGCATGTGAGCTCAGCTGTTTTCCACCCACACACCTAGGATTCGTGGATCGGGAGGCGATGGCAGTTTGGCATGACCGCGTTATGTAAAAGTTAGAATAAGCTATGCAATAGTTAGATTATTGTTGTGCATAAGTTGTGAAAGTCAGCAACACGCTAAGTATTTGTTGGTTTAAGTTATTTATAAGTTATAGAAATATTCTATATAAGTTACTAATATGCTATTTATACGTCCAGCTCATTATGGATATGTGATGCATATGGCAAAAAGTGAAAATTTCAGCTTTTGCCAGCGTTTTAGACCAATTTTTATATATTTGGCAAACGCTGCCTAAATTGCCAAGGTGTGACAGGGCCTTAAGAAGGGTAACAAGCAAGACCCATCTAACTACAGACCAATATACCTACTGCCCATAATTTCCAAGGTCATGGAAAGCATTATCTGTGACCACATACACCAACATCTCAACAAGAACCAGCTACTTTGTGACACACTGGATTTCGAGAGAAGAGATCTACAATGGCCATGCTCTCATACATTACTCAGTGGTGGAACGATGCTCTTGACTCTCAAAAGGAAATCGAGTCATTGCCTTTGACATCAAAAAGGTTTTTGATCGAGTATGGCATCGTGGACTGATCACAAAGCTGACTGCATTCAGCATTCAAAGTGACTTTCTTGACTGGATATCATCCTTCCTAGCTGACAGACAACAGTCCGTGGTCTTGGACGGGTTCAGCTCTCCTCTGCTACCCTTGACTGCTGGAGTGCCCCAAGGAAGCATAATTGATCCATTGCGCTTCCTCATCTGCACTGATGACTTGGCATCCCAAGTGGAAAATGATCTTCATCTATTTGCAGATGACTCAACACTTCATATCATCATAAAAAAACTCCAGGCCTCTGCGACATTTGTGCTGAGAGTCTTCAGCGTGACTTGGACACAAATGAAAGGTGAGCCTCTGACTGGTACACCACATTTAATGCAAATAAGACTGAGGAAATGATCATCAGCCGGAAGCGTGTCCAAAATCCTCCTCCACTTCATGAACAAGGAATTCACTCCAATTCAGAGTACTACTCTCCTTGGTGTCATCATCACCAGTAGTCTGCCCTGGACTTCTTACATCACAGGACTAGCCAAGAAGACTCCCAAGAAATTGTACATCCTGGGGCGTACCAAGAACCTTCTTCCTCTCAGCACACATACTACCATATACAAGGCCTACATCCGACCTCTCATAGAGTAGGCCTTTCCAATATGGAGAGGAGAAGGAACCATGGCACTAAGTTTCTTAGACAGGCTGCAAAAAATCCCTCCATCTACTCAAAACTGATGATCCTTACAAGACAGAAATTTACCCATTAGAGCACAGGAGAAAGGTGGCATCTTTGTGCACATTCTACCACCGTTTCTTCCTTTAACCATCAGTTGAGCTGACAAATATCTAGCCTTCTGGAGCTTCTAGCATGTAGGTAACAAGATCCACTACAAGCTGTCACCCATATACTGTAACTGCTCCAAAGTCCAACACCAATCTCCATCTATCTTCCTACATCCTTAGGACAAGTCAGCTTTTGGTTGATCAATTATAAACTTTTGTTAGTTGCTAATTTTTAAGATTTTGATTTGTATGATGTGATCAATGGCCAATTTCCATCTCTTAGATGGCAATACTAGGCCTTAAACCTTGATTACTAAAAAAAACAAGAAATAAAAAAAAGAAAAAGTGAGCAAAGTATGCTGAAGCCAAATCACTAGCATGCTAATGAGCCACCAGCATTGATCTCAGCCCTTCTGCGGTACCGACTCAACAGGTGCCAGTATGTATTTAGGTGCTTAGCAACAGTACGCATCAGAAATTAGATGTACCACACCATCAGTTACTATAGTCATTGATAGCATACTCCCTCTCATGTAATATTGCTTAATTATACAAGGGTGATGAACCCTGGTTGGAAGGGCCCCCAGTGAATTTTTGCCTGGGGCCCTTAGAGACTCTAGAATCACTTCTGCTCACAGTCAATTAATCATAACCACATCCCTATTTTTTATAGAATCAAATAACTAATTAAAACCTCACTGATATGAAAATTTAACATCTGAGCATATACAGTGGGGCAAAAAAGTATTTAGTCAGCCACCAATTGTGCAAGTTCTCCCACTTAAAAGACGAGAGAGGTCTCCAATTTTCATCATAGGTATACCTCAACTATGAGAGACAAAATGAGAAAAAAAATCCAGAAAATCACATTGAAGGATTTTTAATGAATTAATTGGTAAATTCCTCGGTAAAATAAGTATTTGGTCAAAAACAAAAGTTCATCTCAATACTTTGTTATATACTCTTTGTTGGCAATGACAGAGGTCAAACGTTTTCTGTAAGTCTTCACAAGGTTTTCACACACTGTTGCTGGTATTTTGGCCCATTCCCCCGTGCAGATCTCCTCTAGAGCAATGATGTTTTGGGGCTGTCGCTGGGCAGTACGGACTTTCTACTCCCTCCAAAGATTTTCTATGGGGTTGAGATCTGGAGACTGGCTAGGCCACTCCAGGACCTTGAAATCCTTATGAAGCCACTCCTTTGTTGCCTGGGCGGTGTGTTTGTGATCATTGTCATGCTGAAAGACCCAGCCACGTTTCATCTTCAATGCCCTTGCTGATGGAAGGAGGTTTTCACTCAAAATCTCATGATACATGGCCCCATTCATTCTTTCCTTTACACGGATCAGTCGTCCTGGTCCCTTTGCAGAAAAACAGCCCCAAAGCATGATGTTTCCACCCCCATGCTTCACAGTAGGTGTGGTGTTCTTTGAATGCAACTCAGCATTCTTTCTCCTCCAAACACGACAAGTTGAGTTTTTACCAAAAAGTTCTATTTTGGTTTCATCTGACCATATGACATTCTCCCAATCCTCTTCTGGATCATCCAAATGCTCTCTAGCAAACTTCAGACGAGCCTGGACATGTACTGGCTTAAGCAGGGGGACACGTCTGGCACTGCAGGATTTGAGTTGTCAGTGGTCTTGTATGTCTTCCATTTTCTAATAATTGCTCCCAGAGTTGATTTCTTCACACCAAGCTGCTTACCTATTGCAGATTCAGTCTTCCCAGCCTGGTGCAGGTCTACAATTTTGTTTCTGGTGTCCTTTGACAGCTCTTTGGTCTTGGCCATAGTGGAGTTTGGAGTCTGACTGTTTGAGGTTGTGGACAGGTGTCTTTTATACTGATAACGAGTTCAAACAGGTGCCATTAGTACAGGTAATGAGTGGAGGACAGAGGAGCCTCTTAAAGAAGAAGTTACAGGTCTGTGAGAGCCAGAAATCTTGCTTGTTTGTAGGTGACCAAATACTTATTTTACCGAGGAATTTACCAATTAATTCATTAAAAATCCTTCAATGTGATTTTCTGGATTTTTTTTTCTCATTTTGTCTCTCATAGTTGAGGTATACCTATGATGAAAATTTTAGACCTTTCTCATCTTTTAAGTGGGAGAACTTGCACAATTGGTGGCTGACTAAATACTTTTTTGCCCCACTGTATCAGCATGAAAAGACCTACCAGGAGAGAAACCATTTTTTGACAAACGATTATTCACAGAGAAATTTTAGATTTCAGTTTGACACAGTGTTGCACACAGTAATAGCGGGGCTTAAAGTCTTACTGCAGCCTACTGCCAGAGGGTGATCAGGATGTGTTAGCTTCACTTTTGGCAAACTAATGCAGAGGTGGGCAGTGAGGGCCATTCCACTGCAGGATTTTTGTCCCACCCACTCTTTTCAGCAGGTCACTGATCAGCTTCAAGGATTAATCAGAGTAAACAACTGCTGAAGAGACTGGGTGGAAAAGAAAACATGCAGTGAATTGGCCCTCCATGACATGAGTGCCCACCCTTGCTTTAATGTCATCCATCATTATTTACAGTCTATGGAATGAAACGAGAAAAAGGTAATTAGTTATAATTTCAGAGGGTTCCAATTTCTAATGATCATGCTTACCCAACAGCACACATATGTCATATACAGGTCATTTGCACATTGGTGAACATCAGCTGATATTAAAGAATGACTGTAGCCACAGCTTCTTCTTTTGGAATCACCACAGTGTATCATCTTCTGATATTGTGTTGATCCACATATTTGATATGGCAAGATTTTTAGATGGTCTTTGGTATGACCCGGTCATGAACCCACAACCTTCTGGCTGTGGGGTGGATGCTGTGATCATAGTTTAGTAGAGGTGTTTCTCACCTTAAATAACAAAATACAGAAGTCTTAAAGATCTGACCTAAATAAATAAAGGTCATAATTAACATTTAATTGTCGATTACTGGAGTAGTGGCCTAATGGTAGAGCATCCGCCCTACAGCTGGAAGGTCATGGACTCATGACTGGGTCAGGAAAGGCATCTGGTGTAAAATCCCTGACAAATCACATTATGTCTATTATCACAATATTGGATGATGATACCCCAAAAGGGAGCAGCTGGAGGAAGAACATCAATATTTAACTGCAGGGTAGTTTTTTGTCAAGCAAAAAAGTTAAAACACCCCATTTGTCAAGTTTAATTCTACAAACAAACAGGGGTACACAATAGCTTTCTGAGCACATGTTGAAAAAAAAAACCTTGAGAAGGAACCCATGCACATATCCAAGCGACAATCCTTTGTCCTCTTTAAGAATTAACGAAAAATGCTGAAATAGTGTGATGAAAATTCATCCAAACATGAATTCCTGGACTGCATCTGCCACGGTTAAATCCCTTCTGTCTGCTCTTTGTGTTATCTCTCAGACAGTCCTGGGGGCTGGACTGAGCTGGATAAACTGAGACATGGACAGAAGTCTGCGGAGGTGTGACATAACAAAGAGATTAAGATTAAAATCAGACTTCATGGCCCTGAGTTACAGAGAAGAAAGATAATGCTCAGAGTGGGTTGCTCTGTTGTTTGCACTGGAGAGAAAAGCAGGCACACTTATTAGCAGGGATGTGCACAGACATTCTGAGGGGGTGTAGTTCTAAACTAAAACAAGGACCAAATTGCAAGGAAAAGAGTGTAAATTTATAAGAGAAAAGTTGCTAATTCATGAGCGAAATTGCAATTTTATGAGGAAAAGAGATACAATCAGTGAAAATATATAAGAAAACAAGTATTTTTAATGCACCAAATTCCTGAGAATAACAAATTGTGATTTTACTTAAATGTCAGAAAATTACTAGAGAAGAGTAACAAATTTAAAAGCAAAAATCAAAATATTTTTAAAGAAAATAATATCCACGAAAAGACATAAGTGGGAAAAATTTCAAGGACATTTCAAAGTTGTAAAAAAGATGTGGAATTTCTGAAGTAAAATCACTAAAAAAAATGTCAGTTTAAAAGTCAAATATCCTCAAATTTTCAGTCTCTAAATTTTGTGGAAAAAATTTAATCACAAGAAAAATGAGAAAGAAAAAAACTTTTCAAACATGACAAAAACTTTATAAGAACATTTCAAAATCATATACAGTGGCATGAAAAAGTGTTTGCCCCCTTCCTGATTTCTCATTTTTTTGTATGTTTGTCACACTTAAATGTTTCAGATCATCAAACAAATTTAAATATTAGACAAAGATAACACAAGTAAACACAAAATGCGTTTTTAAATGAAGGTCTTTATTAGTTAGGGAAAAAAAAATCCAAACCTACATGGCCCTGTGTGAAAAAGGGATTGCCCCCTAAACCTAATAACTGGTTGGGCCACAACCAACATTGCAACAACTGCAATCAAGCATTTGCGACAACGAGCAATGAGTCTTTTAGAGCGCTGTGGAGGAATTTTGGCCCACTCATCTTTGCAGGATTGTTGAAATTCAGCCACATTGGAGGGTTTTAGAGTATGAACCACCTTTTTAAGATCATGCCACAGCATCTTAATCGGATTCACGTCAGGACTTTGACTAGGCCACTCCAAAGTCTTCATTTTGTTTTTCTTAAGCCATTCAGATTTGGACTTGCTGGTGTGTTATGGATCATTGTCCTGCTGCAAAACCCAAGTGCGCTTCAGCATGAGGTCACAAACAGATGACCGAACTTTCTCCTTCAGGATTTTTTGGTAGACAGCAGAATTCATGGTTCCATTTACCACAGCAAGTCTTCCAGGTCCTGAAGCAGCAAAACAGCCCCGGACCATCACACTACCACCACCATATTTTACTGTTGGTATGATGCTCCTTTTCTGAAATGCTGTTACTTTTACGCCAGATGTAATGGGACACACACCTTCCATAAAGTTCAACTTTTGTCTCATCAGTCCACAGAGTATTTTCCCAAAAGTCTTGGGGATTATCAAGATGTTTTCTGGCAAAACTGAGATGAGCCTTTATGTTCTTTTTGCTCAGCAGTGGTTTTTGTCTTGGAGCTCTGCCATGCAAGCCATTTTTGCCTGCATGGTCTCTTTCTCATGGTGGAGTCATGAATACTGACCTTAACCAAGGCAAGCAAGGCCTGCAGTTCTTTAGATGTTGTTGTGGGGTCTTTTGTGACCCCTTGGATGAGTCATTGCTGCGTTCTTGGGGTAATTTTGGTCGGCCGGCCACTCCTGGGAAGGTTCACCACTGTTCCATGTTTTCGCCATTTGTGGATAATGGCTCTCACTGTGGTTCGCTGGAGTCCCAAAGCTTTAGAAATGGCTCCATAACCTTTTCCAGACTGATAGATCTCAATTACTTTTTTTTTCATTTGTTCTGGAATTTCTTTGGATCACAGCATGACGTCTAGCTTTTGAGGCTGTTTTGGTCTACTTCACTTTGTCAGGCAGGTGCTATTTAAGTTATTTCTTGATTGAGAACAGGTGTGGCAGTAATCAGGCCTGGATGTGGCTAGAGAAATTGAACTCAACTTTCCAAAGATGTGATAAACCACAATTTATGTTTTAACGGGGGGGGGGGGGCACTTTTTTCACACAGGGTCATGTAGGTTTGGATTTTTTTTTACCCTTAATAATAAACACCTTTATTTAAAAACTGCATTTTGTGTTTACTTGTGTTATCTTTTTCTAATATTTAAATTTGTTTGATGATCTGAAACATTTACATGTGAAAAACATACAAAAAAATGAGAAATCAGGAAGGGGGCAAACACTTTTTCACACCACTGTATGAAAATTCCAAATTTACAATGAAAAATATCTAATTAAAAAACATGTCAATTTCAGCATAAAGTCACAAATTTATAACTAAAAAGTTCCAGATTCACTGTAAGATAAGATAAGAGGCTTGATTGTCATTGTGCAAAGTACAACAAAACTTATGTGGTAGCTTCAGCAATCAGCGCAGCACTGTAATAAAAAAGAAACAATTTAGATATATACATATATACAAATTTTGCAGTGCAAAATTATGACACATGTAAACAGGTATAAATTGTGCAAGTAGTGGAGTGCAAAGACAGTACCAGGTGGTGCCTTGAATATGTTCACTATAAAAGTACAGTTATATGACGGTTATTATTGCACAGATGACGGAGCGAGCCTGAGACAGTAACTGTCTTATTGAGCTAGTTCTGTGGAGTGGTGGGAGATGTGATGGAGGAAACACCTCTAGAGAAGAAGCTGTTTCACAGTCTGCTGGTTTGCACTTTTAAAGTCCTGAAACTTTTCCCTGATGGAAGGGGACAAACAGTCTGTGTCCTGGATGGGTGGGGTCTCTGATGATTCTGCTCTCCCTTTTCCTTAAGCACAAGTTATGCACCCACGTCTACACGATGCAGCAATGATGGCGTCAACGCAGCAGCAACGTGCATTCCTATTACATCGCCCGACGTGTACCTTTCCAGAGAAGGAAAGATGCACATCAGCGACACAGGCCGTAAGAGCTGCGATTGGTCCACTTTGTCTCCTCCTTCATATTTCCTGGTTCTGGCCGCTGCTTCGCTCTGCCTGTTCACAACAGCACGACTTCAAAGGCAAGTCGGTTAAACAGCGGTCCACATTCAAAAGAATATTGAGCTAGTAAGCACATTTAGAACATTTTGTGGCTCGTCATATCCCTAGTAATTACACAGATTATCAAAATGGCAGCGGCTGTGGTCGCATGCACCGTTTTCTCTGACTTCTTCTCTTTTTCTCTGTGCAACAATCCTATTAAAAGTTGCTTTTTCTTAGCATTTTTTAGCTGCAACTCCATCACAATCTGCTCTTGTCTGTCACTATTTCATAAGCAAAAACATACGATGAACACAAATCACTACACACTTCGGCTGAAACCTGTTTTTTTAACGGAACAAAGCATTTCACCCAACACACAAGAAAAAATTGCCGATCTCTGCATCTGGGATGGACATTGGTAGTGGTGTCAATGTGATGCAGGTGCATAAATCCAGCTGGCATTGACTGAGTCAAGGCTGGGAAGCTGTCCTCTCACAATCCTCTGAGCAGTTTCAAAAATGCGAGCTACTGTAAGTCCCATCTGTTTTCAGCTGTGCAGCTGGAGAACCAGACTGTGCTGCAGTAGCACTGAATGTTCTCGATGGTGCTCTTATAGAAGTTCAGGAGGAGCTGCACAGGGAACATGGCCTTTCTTGACCTCCACAGAAAGACAAGTCTTTGCTGTGCCTTTTTAACCAGGTAGGAGGTATTTGTGGACCACGTGAGATCACTGGTGATATGGAGACCTAGAAAACTTGATGTTGCTGACCATCTCCACTGCCTCTCCATTTATGTGGAGTGGTAGAGGGATCATTTTCCTGGCTCTCCTGAAGCCCACAAGGATCTCCTTGGTCATAGTGGTATTCAGCATCAGGTCGCTTGCAGAGAACCAGCTGACCATGCGTTGGACCTCCTCCCTGTAGTAGACCCACTACAGTGGTGTCATCAGCAAATTTCACAACTGTGATGTAGCGGTGGATGGGGGTGCAGTCATATGTGAAGAGGGTAACTGCAAATATTCATTCATTCATTCATTCATCTTCTTCCGCTTAATCCTTTTCGGGTTGCGAGGGCGCTGGAGCCTATCCCAGCATCATTGGGTGAGAGGCAGGGTACACCCTGGACAGATCGCCAGTCCATCGCAGGGCCAACACAGACAGACAGACAACCATTCACTCTCACAGTCATACCTAAGGACAATTTAGAATCCCCAGTTTTGATGGCAATTAACCTAACTTGCATGTTTTTGGCATGTGGGAGGAAACCGGAGAAATCCCAGAGTAAACCCAGGCAGACACGAGGAGAACATGCAAACTCCACACAGATCACTGTTGGTCGGGAGCTGGGATCAAACCCAGGATCCCCCGGCCAAGGGTGAGTTGCTGTGCTGCCACAGTGCTAACCACTCCGCCACCACGCCGCCCAGACAGTGCAAATATAAGAATAAAATGTCAAAGCTCAAAATTATGAGAGAAGCAATAACAAACTGCAAATGAAATAATACAATGTGATACGTTTACAAAAAGTCAATACCGTTATTGTTTGAAAAATATTGTTTGTTTTCCTCTGGAGGGGCAGCTCAGAAAAAGATAAGTTGCCCAGGAAACAATAGCCCACACCTGTGCAGGTCCTTGATTATTAGATGAGGAAAAAAAGAACTAAATAAGGCAAAAAAAAAAAAAGTCAATAATTGAATTTCAGTTTCAGTTTGTTTTAACAAACATTATTGAAAGAATTTTTATTTCTGAACAAAAAACACAAAAGTAATTTTACACATAAATCTGAATTTGCATGATAATGGAAATGTCTTCTTTTTACATTAATGAAGCACACCTCATATTTGAAAACCCAATTCATTGAACTTGTCTCATTTAACCATGGTGCTCTGACAGAAGCCCCTGGCAAGGTAATTAAGTCTCTCCGTATGGCCATGCTGTGAATGGCAGATTGTTGACTGCTCAACAGTGCAGTCTCAAGAAATGAGGCAAACTAGCATGCAACATTATTGATAACAACAATTATCTGAGATAAGTGCAAGCTGTTTGTGGTAATTTAAGTCATTTTAAAAGGATCCTGGCAACCTTTTATGACAGCTCATATAGTAAAAAAGACCCCCTGTCTCAGGTGTCTATACTTGTCCCTTTTTTCCCTCCCAGCCAATTCAGGTTCACAGATTCTGTTTCATTATAAGAAACATTTATTTATTTATTTATTTATTTATTGTGGAAAAATAAGTATTGAACACGTCAACATTTCCTTCATTAAACATATTTCTGATGGAGCCATTGACCTGAGATTTTCAGCAGGTATCAGTAACAACCCAAGTAATCCATACATACAAAGAAATCAAGGCAACTGTGTTAACAAAACAAGTTATATATAATAAAGTGGAATCACACAGGGGATAAGTATTTAACACACTTGGTGAAATTCCTTGAATATTTAGTAGAAAAGCCTTTGTTGGTAATAACAGCTTCCAGACGCCTCCTGTATGGAGAAACTAGGTGCAGGAATTGCTCAGGAGTGATTTTAGCCCATTCTTCCACATAAACTGTCTTCAAATCTTGAAGGTTCCATGGGTGTCTTCTATGAACGCTGATCTTCAGTTCATTCCATAGATTTTCAAGACTGCCTGTACCATGTGTTGAAAAACACCCCCATACCATGATGCTCCCACCTCCTAAATTTCACTGTAGGTATGGTGTTTTTGGGCTTGTGTGCAGTGCCATTTCTCCTCCAAATATGCTGTTTGATGTGGCATCCAAAAAGTTCAATTTCGATCTCATCTGACCAGACTATATTCTCCCAGTATTTTACTGGCTTGACCCAGTGTTGTGCAGTAAACTTTAAACAAGCTTCAGCATGTTTTTTTCTTCAGCAATGAAGTCTTGCAAGGTGAGAAGGCACAGAGCCCATGTCATTTGAGTGCATTACTGATTGTTTTCTTTGAAACAGCAGTACCTGCAAACTCCAGGTCTTTCTGGACCTCTCCACGAATAGTCTTTGGCTCTTTGATAACTCTTCTGATAATTATTTTGACTCCTCTGTCAGAAATCTTGTGAGGAGCTCCTGGTCATGGCCGGTTAATGGTAAAATGATGTTCTTTCCACTTCCGAATGATGACTCCAACAGAGGTCACTGGAACATTCAGCAGTTTAGAAATGCACCTGTAACCAGTGTCATCATTATGTTTTGCAACAATAAGGTTGTGAAGGTCTAGCAAGAGCTTTTTGTTTCTATCCATCATGAGTTCTTTGGATGTGACAATCTGATATCCACAGAAGTTTTTAAAGGTTTTTAAACCAAAGTTTTTAAACCCAACTAACACTCCAAAAAATAATAAATCGACTCCGAATGTGAATATAGCTTCACCTGCAGATGAATTTAATAATTTTTTTGTTAACATTGGACCTAAACTGGCCCGAGAAATACCCACTACGGTGCCAACAGGTGATTCAATATGCAATAACACTGCTGTAAAAGACACCATCTTCATAAAGAACACAGACGAAAGAGAGGTCATTGAAATTGTTAAATCGTTCAAAAGTAAAACATCTACTGACTGCGATGGTATTGATATGCTACTAGTCAAAACTGTTATCGAATGCATAGTGAAACCACTGACGTATATCTGTAACCTGTCTCTCCAATCAGGTATATTTCCCAATGCAATGAAAATAGCTAAAGTAATTCCGATTTACAAGACAGGCGACAGAGGGGAACTCTCCAACTACAGACCAATTTCACTATTACCGCAATTTTCCAAGATACTTGAAAAAATATTCTATGAGAGAATTGACAACTTCATACTGAAGAATGATTTATTGTGTGAGCAGCAATATGGGTTCAGACACAAAAGGACAACAGCATATGCCTTAATGGAATTTACAGAAAAAATATCAACAGCCATTGAAAATAAAGAGTATTCAGTTGGAGTATTCCTGGATCTTAAAAAAGCATTTGATACAGTAGATCACAATCTATTATTAAAGAAACTACAAAATTGTGGTATCAGAGGGGTAGCACTGTCCTGGTTAAGAAGTTACTTAAAGAATAGATATCAGTTTGTATGTGTTAACAACAAAAACTCAGAGCTACTGAAGGTCACCTGTGGAGTCCCACAGGGTTCAGTTTTGGGACCATTATTATTCAATATGTATATAAATGATATATGTAAAGTTTCAGAAAAAATGGACTTAATATTGTTTGCTGATGACACTAACCTGCTATGCAGTGGAAACAACTTGGAACAACTTCTGGATACACTCGGAAAGGAATTAGGAAAGCTGAAACTGTGGTTTGATTCAAACAAATTAACGCTCAATTTAAGCAAGACAAAATTTATAGTCTTTAACAACCATCACAACTACCCAGTACCCAAACTCAGTGTAAATGGTGTAGAGATTGAAAGGGTATCCGAAACTAAATTCCTTGGAGTAATAATTGATAACAAACTGTGTTGGAAGCCACATATTAATTATATAAAAGGTAAAGTATCCAAATCAATTGCAATATTACACAGAGTGAAAAATTTGCTGAATCAACCCACACTATACACCTTGTATCATTCATTAATACTCCCATACATGACATATTGTAATGAAGTATGGGGAAATACATATAAAACAAACATATATCCACTCTTTATGCTTCAAAAGAGAGCTATTAGAATAATCAACAAAGCAGCTTACAGGGAACCAACAAACCCACTTTTTCTTAAACAAAAAACTCTCAAGTTGAAAGATCTGATCGACTTTAAAACCGCAATAATAATGTTCAAAGTGAAGAATCTATCACTGCCCGCAAATATCCAAAAGTTGTTCCAAACAAGGGAGAAACGATATCACTTCAGAGGAACATGTATATTTCAAAAGCCTACAGTGAGAACAACCACCAAGCAACACTGTATTTCAGTGCAAGGTGTCAGATTATGGAACGATTTTGGACCTGAATTAAAATCATGTACAAAGCTTGGACAATTTAAACAAAAACTAAAGGAAGAAATACTCCAAACATATTTACAAGACGACATGTAAACTCACATAAGGATTGACATTTCCAGCCTGTGTTGTGTTATAGCTTAGTTTTTCTTTTTTCTCTGTGACACTATGTCTTAGATTTGTTTTTGAATAGTAACCGCTTAACTTAGACTAGCTCAGTTTTCTTTTTCTCTCAGTCATATTTTGTCTTAGCCTTGTTTTAAATTGTAATCGCTCTTGTCTTGTTTTCTCTTTTTTCTCCTTTGAATTCTTGGATGGAATATGGGTGGGCAATATAAGCTGCGGCTTCAGCCATCACCCATTTCGGATAACTCACGTGGAATTGTATAGTAGAAGGAGTCTTTGTCTAATTTGACCTTGTTGTTATATTATACAGTTTCTTTTAACCTGTAATGTACTATCCGAAATAAATTCATTCATTCATTCATTCATTCATTCATTCATTCATTCAAGGCTATCGGTCAGGACTTAACCATCCATCCATCCATCTTCTTCTGCTTAATCCTTTTCGGGTTGCGGGGGGACTGGAGCCTATCCCAGCATCTTTGGGCGAGAGGCAGGGTACACCCTGGACAGATCGCCAGTCCATCGCAGGGCCAACACAGAGAGACAGACAACCATTCACGCTCACAGTCATACCTAATTGATGCCAATTAACCTAACTTTCATGTTTTTGGCATGTGGGAGGAAACCAGAGAAATCCCAGAGTAAACCCACACAGATGCGGGAAGAACATGCAAACTCCACACAGATCGCTGTTGGTCTGGGGCTGGGATCGAACCCAGGATCCCCTGGCCAAGGGTGAGTTGCTGTGCTGCCGCAGTGCTAATCACTCCGCCACCAAAATTAATTTGCACTGATGGGGGATGGGATGGCTTCCTAAATTCTAATGGATTTCACCTGTTTTTTTGGCTTTCTATGCCTTTTTGCATGTCTTTTTCTTCATGTGTTCAATACTTATTTCCTGTGTCATTCCACTTTATTAAATATAACTTGTGTGAACACAGTTGCCTTGATTTCTTTGTATGTATGGATTACTTGGGTTGTTACTGATATCTGGTGAAAATCTCAGGTCAATGGCTACATCAGAAATACAGTATGTTTAATGAGAAAAAATATTAACGTGTTCAATACTTATTTTCCCCACTCTATCTATCTATCTATGTATCTATCTTGTATCTATCTATCTGTTGGACCTGGCCAACGCAGATGAACGGCAAATTAAATGGGTACATACTTTATTTCCTGAGGGTTTTTTTTATCTGAATATTTTTGTTCCTAAAAAAAGTTAACATTTAAAGATTCAAAGATTTTGTCAGTACTACTATATGTACAGGACATACAGGAGAATTTAAATGGTATCTCTCTCTCTCTCTCTCTCTCTCTCTCTCTTCAGTGGCATGCACAATATACAAAAAGAAAAAAGAGTAAGGCTGGAAAAACAACAACAGCAGTCTACAGTCATGTGAAAAAATTAGGACACCCTGTAAAAACTTGTGTTTTTTTTTTTTTACATATTTGGACATATGGATATTTAATATCAATGTTAAAAAATATTGGGAGATTCATATAATACAACTACAAAAATAAAAATGAATTCAAGACTTTCTTTTTACATTTTCTGAAAAATGTAATTCTACACTGTCATGAGCTGGGTTGGACGTCTCCAACCCCGCCCATGATTTGTGGCTGCAGTTCCTGATTATTTGATAATTATTCCCAGCTGGCAGTTATTGGAGCTTTGAGCCTGGCTCCCTGTCAGCCTACAGCCACGCCTCCTCCTCTCTGTCAGGAATCCACCAGTTTTGGCCGTCACCTGTTGTTAATTATGATTTGTCTTCTTTCTTGTTTTTTCACATACACATTTACACACCTGCACACACTCAAGCACATCTTCTCTTCCACGCACTCACACAAACTCATCTTCACTTACTTGTGCATCATTCAGCACACACACACTCATGCACACACTCACTCTTGCCTCATTCAGCACATGCACACACCTGTCTCACTCATTTACTTAGGGCCCGCCGCACACCTGCTCCCACTTGTCAGTCATTGGTGCAGGGTATTTATGGGTGACAGTGGGAGCACCTGTTTGTGACGGCATTAGTTAATAGTGACTAGTCTATAATCAACTCCAGTCTGTTTTCTTTTCAAGTTCAAGTCTAGTCTGCAGTCTGTTTCTTTGATGTCCTGGAGCTCGTGGGTTTCCTTGTTTTCTGGACTTGGCACAGAGTTGTTGTTTCCAGAGCTAGTTTGCTCCAACCCTGCTCCTAAGTCATCCTCGTCATTATTATTTTTCTGCCCTCCTGCTCTGTTCCAGTCCCGTCTGGAACACGTGGGTCCTCCTCCTCCTGCCCACGGAGCTTGTTCTTCCGAGCAGTGTGTTCAGACTGTATTCTTTGGACATTTTTGTGTTATGTTCCTATGTTAATAAACATGTTTACTTCACTTGCACTTTGGACTCAGCAGTGTACATGACATAAACAAATAGTGGGGAATAAATTAGGACCCCTCAACATCTTTTTTAGGACACCCCCACATTGATTCTATGAAAGAAAAATTTATCTGCTCATAAACTCTGGTCCTGGAGGAATAAACGAGACGGATCTGCCAAGTCCTTTATTTCAGTGACACAGGAGAATGGAGCAAAAAAGGAGTTCAGCTCGCTCTGCTCTGCTCTCAAAGGGTGCAACAGGTTTTTTTTTTACAACATTCAGTGTTACATCTGGAATGTTGATAAAAGACAGAGGAGGAGAGGAGGAAAGAGGGAGAGAGAGAGAGTGTGCAGCGACCTAACAGGTCAGTATGACATGAAAACTTTATCCTGGAACACAAAATAAAACAGGGCATGTCAAAGAGCTTGTTAATGTGGCTTAGATCATCCTTTATGCTTATACTGACCTTCAGTTTCTAAAACCTATGAAGCCCAATAAACACTATGCAGCTTATGCCCTAATAAGATTACAATGGACAGTTTACAAAAACAATTCATATATGGAGACACACTTATAAAACATATGAGCCCTAGTTACTCAACAGATTAATGCATAGACAGTAAATTTCCACCACAATTCCCACTTAAAATGGCTAAAATAAAGGTTAAAAAATGCAAATAAAAACAAAAACAAGGTTAGACATAGATAGGTGAACATTTCTTAATAAAGAACTGAATATTTAAAGGAGTGTTCAAATTTTTTCACATGACTGTATATACAGTAATGCTACCCGTAGTGTGCGGCTGTGGTGCAGGTGTAGTGTGGTCAACTACTGATCGGAGGATCAGGGGTTCGAGTCCCGCTCTGTCTCCAGTCTGTATGTTGAAGTGTCCTTGAGCAAGACACCGAATCCCCAGTTGCTCCTGGTGGGTCAGGCCAGTGCCGGTGCATGGCGGCTCTGCCGCCATCAGTGTGTAAATGTGAGTGAGAATGGGTGGATAGCAGGATCCGCAAAGTGCTTTGGTCATCTAGGGATGAGAAAAAGCACTATATAAGTGAACGCCATTTACAAATGGTGATAAAAATAGACCGAGACCTCCCATAGTGCAAATAAAGATAAACAATGATGAAACCCAGCAATCCTATATACAGAAAAGTAGAACTGTAATACCTGTAGTTGCAAGTTCAATCCAGTAGTGTAGATGCAGACAGTGACAGATAGGACTGCACATGATCAGTACTGCAATAACAGACAGCAGCAGAAATGGCATTTGTGCAAATGGTTGCAGTAAAGTGCAGAGACATACAGCAGCAAATGTATTACTGTTGGTGTACTAGTCTTTCTGTGCCAATAGCTGAGGTAGTTATTGATTGTGCGGGTGAGTATGTTACGGTCCGGGTGTGGGGGGGGTGGGGGGGGAGTCAACAGAGTTCAGTGTCCTGATGGCCTGGTGAACAAAGCTATTTAGCTGTCTTGTGGAGTGGGCCCGGAGGCTCTGGTACCTTCTCCCCGAGGGCAGGGGGCTGAAGAGGGAGTGTGAGGAGTCGGAGGTGTCACCTGCAATGCTGATGGCTCTGTGGGTGAGGCAGGTGAGGTAGACGGCCAAGAGGGGGAGCAGATGGGCACCAATGATCTTGCTGGCTGCTTTCACTGTGCGCTGTAGTGTCTTTCATCAGGAGGTGGTGCAGCTTCCATACCACACTGTGATGCAGCTGGTGAGGATGCTCTCAATGGTTCCCCAGTAGAATGATCGCATGGTGAGGGGTGGGACTCATGCTCTTCTCAGTATACAGAGGAAATGGAGGTGAGTTTGAGCCTTCTTAGCCAGTGATGGGGTGTTGTTGGACCAGAAGAGGTCCTCAGAGATGTGCACCCCCAGGAACTTGGTGCTGCTCACCCTCTCCACAGCAACAGCAGTACCATCGAAGATCAGAGGGGGGTGCTGTGTGTGACCCCTCCTGAAGTCCATCACAATCGCTATGGTTTTTACCATGTTCAGGAAGAGGTTATTGTCTTTACACCACTGGACCAGTTGGCTCACTTCATTTCTGCAGTTGGCCTCCTCGCTGTTGGTGATGAGGCCCACCACCGTCGTGTCATCTGCAATCTTGATGATGTAGTTGGTGTTGTAGGCTGGTACACAGTCATGGGTCAACACGGTGAAGAGCAGCAGGCTGAGCACACACCTTTGTGGGGTCCCTTTGCTCAATGTGATGGTCTGGGAGGTGTTGCTGTCAACCCACACATTCTGTGGCCTCCCTGTGAGAAAGTCCAGCACCCAGTTACAGAGAGAGGCTTTCAGTCCCAAGTGTCTGAGTTTTTGTATTGGTGCTGGGGGTTGATTGTGTTGAATGCTGAACTGAAGTCCAAGAACAGCATTCACACGTAGGAGTTCTTTGAGTCCAGGTGAGTGAGGGCTGGATGGAGAGCAGCAGTGATGGCATCTTATGTGGATCTGTTTGACCTGTATACAAACTGAGATGGGTCGTGGGAGGGACGGAGGATAGACTTGATGTTCTGCATGACCAGCTGCTTGAAGCACTTCATTATGATGGGTGTCAGTGCTATAGGCCGCTAATCGTTGTAGCTGGATGGGATGGGCTTCTTTGGGACTGGTATTATGGTGGCAGTTTTACAACAGCTTGAGTCAGTGAGATGTTGAAGATGTAGGCCAGGACATTCTTGAGCTCCTCTGCGCAGTCCTTCAGGACGTGACCTAGTATGTTGTCTGGTCCAGCTGCCTTGCGTGGGTTGATCCTGCACAGGGTCCTCTTTACGCTAGCCGGTTCCAAACTTATGGCCTGCTTGACTGGAGGAGGAGTGGTCTTCTGTGTTGATGTGCTGTTTTGTGCTTCAAAGCAGCCAAATAAATCATTTAGTTGTGTGTCAACACAACGGAAATAAGCTATGGAGACCTTGCTCCTTCTGTAATTGATAGCATGGTAGATAGTGTTACAGCTTCTCTGCATCAGACTCTTGACATGCTAACCCCTTTAAAAAAAAAAAAACGTCTAATCAGAGATTTCTAACTCCTTGGTTCAACAAAGAAACTCGTAGCTTAAAACGGGAGACTCGTCAATTAGAAAGAACATGGCACTCCACTAAATTAGATGAAATCTATTTAGCTTGGAGAAATCATCTTTTAATTTATAAACAGTCTCTTAGAAAAGCTAGAACAAGTTATTATTCTGCATTAATAGAAGAGAACAAGAATAATCCCAGGTTTCTTTTCAGCACTGTAGCCAGGCTGACAAAGAGTCAGGACTCTGTCAATCCTAGCGTTCCCTTAGAGCTTACTAGTCAGGACTTTATGAACTTTTTTAATAATGAAATTTCATCTAGCAGAGATAAAATCAGTCAGATTCTTCCCACCATTAACTTAAATACAGTAACTTCTACAACTCCTTCAACTGATATCTGTTTGGATGAGTTTACTACAATTTGTCACGAACTGGGCTTGATGTCCAGGCCCAGTTCTGTGACACGGAGGCTGTGTACTTTCTTTGTGTATTTTTTGCTGTCTATTTTTCATCAGGCGCTCTCAGGGAGCCCTGGGGTCCGCTCGGCTCCCTGACAGCTCAGCCACGCCTCCTTCTCCTGTCAGTGTGATCAGCTGTGGGTGATTATTGGGTTTCACTTCACACACACCAGCAATCTCTTTCTTCATTAGGGTTGGTATTATTTAAGCCTGGTTATGGCTGAGAGAGATTTAAGGATCATTTTTCCTATGCTGTGATTATTCACTCAGTGTTTGTACCCCATCACGCATGACCAGATGACCTGCCTGCATCTCGAGCCGCATCACTCTGTGTGGCGTGAGCTTCTTCTTCAGTTTGGTTTTTTTGTTTGCCTGGATTGTTACTCGGACGGACTAGGACTGCTCCAGCCTTGTGAGTACTTACTGCTTCACCCCTTCTGTACAGTGCTGCCTGTTTGCGTTAAAGGACATTTGCCAGTATGATTCTCACCCGTGTTCTGTAGAGCATCTTTGTAGTTTCCCTTGTATTTCCTGTGCTCCTCATCTGTTGTTTTGGACTGTTATATTACATTTGTCATTAAAATACGTTCAACTTACTCCTGCGAGTGGGCTTACCTCTTTTCCTCGGTGCACTGCGTAAAAGCGCACGAGGAGAGCATGACACAATTGACCTTTTAGAATTAGATAAAATAATTTCCTCATCCAAGCCTTCAACTTGTCTTTTAGACCCTATTCCTACCAGGTTATTAAAAGAAGTCTTCCCATTTATTGGTTGCTCTATTCTTCAAATAATCAGCTCTTCATTAACATTAGGCCATACTTGTCCTTTTAGACCTTAGTGCAGCTTTTGATACTATCGATCATAATATTATACTTGATAGATTAGAACACCCTGTTGGACTTAATGGAACTTCGTTGCAGTGGTTTAGATCTTATTTATCTGATAGGTTCTTGTTTGTTCATGTCATTTGAGCATTCTTCCAACTCATAGCTCATGGAGTTCCACAGGGATCTGTGCTAGGCTCTAATATTTTTAGTTTATATATGCTTCGGTTAGGCAACATTATTAGAAAGCACTGTATACATTTTCATTGTTATGCAGATGACACAAAATTATACCTGTCAGTGAAGCCAGATCATAGTAATCAGTTAGCCAGGTTAGGGGCCTGTCTTGAGGAAGTCAAAGCTTGGATGACTTGTAATTTTCTGCTGTTGAATTTGGATAAGACTGAAGTCATTCTTGTTGGTTCAAAAAAACCTTAGAAATACCTTTCCAAATCAAACTCTTAGTTTGGATGCGGTTACTCTTTCTCTGAATAGTTCTGTGAGGAACCTTGGAGTTATTTTTGATCAAGATCTGTTTTTCAATTCACATACTAAACTTGTTTCTAAGACTGCCTTCTATCATTTGCATAATAAGATAAGATAAGATAAGCCTTTATTAGTCCCACAATTGGGAAATTCCAGGATTGCAACAGCACAGGGATAGCAACACTCAGAGCAACAATCAGAAGGCAAGAAAAAACAAGAGCAGCTAGTATACATATGTACATATTAATATAAATATATATATATATAGACACACAGTGCGGAGCATTGTGGTTGGTGGATGTGCAGCAGAAAGTCTAAGCTCTCTCTCCGCGGATGCGGCGGGCCAGCTGGATGTCTTTGGGCATGATGGTGACCCTCTTGGCATGGATTGCGCACAGGTTGGTGTCCTCGAAGAGACCCACCAGGTAGGCCTCGCTGGCCTCCTGCAGAGCCATGACGGCGGAGGTCTGGAAGCACAGGTCGGTCTTGAAGTCCTGAGCAATCTCCCTCACCAGGCGCTGGAAGGGCAGCTTACGGATCAGCAGCTCCGTGGATTTCTGGTAGCGACGGATCTCTCTCAGAGCCACGGTACCGGGCCTGTAACGGTGAGGCTTCTTCACTCCACCGGTGGCTGGAGCGCTTTTTGAGCAGCCTTGGTGGCCAGCTGCTTCCTGGGGGCTTTTCCTCCAGTAGATTTACGGGCGGTCTGCTTGGTTCTTGCCATTGCTCTTTTTTATTCTGTCTTATATTTCTTGCACGCTGCCTAAACTCCAGCCCGGCACCCGCATCGTTTTCGCTTCAGTTCTCCCGGTATGTCGAGTTTCTCCGTTAGCACCGGGTGGTGGTTGAGTGCTAGCTAGCTCTTCCCTGCTGTATCGTCTCCTGCTGCAAACAGAGGCTCTGTCCGCCGACTCGGGAGACCTTTGGGGCGATCTGTGTGTCCGTGATATATATAGAGTGAAAGGTGTGCCGGATCAGAAAGTTATCACTGGATCAGAAAGAAGAAGGAAGATAAAAAGACTCAGAATTGAGCCGCTGTTGCAAAAGGCAGCCAACTCGTGTGGCGCCGGAACCGGAAGAGTTTAATAATATTTAATAATATTGCCAAGATTAGGGGCATCTTGTCTCAGAGTGATGCTGAGAAGCTGATCCACGCTTTTGTTAGCTCTAGATTAAATTATTGTAACTCGTTATTATCAGGTTGTCCTAAAACATCTTTAAAAAGTCTTCAGCTGATCCAAAATGCTGCAGCAAGAGTTTTAACAGGTACTAGAAAGAGAGATCATATATCTCCGGTTCTGGCATCCCTTCATTGGCTTCCCATAGACTTTAGAACTGAGTTTAAAATCATTCTTCTCACTTACAAAGCTCTAAATAATCAGGCCCCTTCTTATTTAAAAGATCTAATACTACCCTGTTATCCTAACAGAGCACTACGCTCCCAAAATGCTGGATTACTTGTAATACCTAGAATCTCCAAAAGTACAATGGGAGGCAGAGCCTTCAGTTATCAAGCTGTTCCTGTGGAACCAGCTGCCAATCTGGATTCGGGAGTCAGACTCGATCTCTGTTTTAAGAATAGGGTTAAAACCTTCCTTTTTGATATAGCCTACAATTAGGAAGGGATCATGTGCCCCTGAACCCTCCCTTAGTTATGCTGCTAATAGGTTTAGACAGCCGGGGGACCTCCAACAATGCACTGGGCTTCATTCCTTTCTTCACTTTCAATGAAATACTGGAGGTTTCTTCCTGTTAAAAGGGAGATTTTCCTCTCCACCGTCGCCAAGCGCTTGCTCACAGGGATCACCTGATTGCTGGGTTTTTTTCTGCAATTGTGGGGGTTTCCCCTACAGTTGAAAGTGCAATGAGATGACTGTTGTTGTGTAATGGCACTATATAAATAAAGTTGAATTGAACTGAATTGAATTTAGGTTGTTGAGCAGTGTGGTGTCTCTCGCACAGGTCTGAGGTGGAGGTTTGTAGTTGGTGAGGGTCTGTATGCTATGCCAGAGGGAACGTGCATCTCTGGTGTTGCTGAAGTGGCCAGATATTTTCTTGCTGTACTGTCGTTTTGCCTCCTTGATGCCACAGGACAGGTTAGCCCTAGCTGTTGTTAGTCCTGCAGTGTCGCCGGCCCTGAAGGCTGCATCACAATCCCTCAGGAGCCTGCAATATCAAGTAATAATATCAAGTAATATGTTAAAATAATTAAATGATAAATTGGTGGAAAATAGCTATATATGGTCCATTTTGCAGGTTTACGGAGACTTAAAGGTCCAATTCACTGAAAAATGATGCTTTTGTAGGTTTTAACCTCCTGAAATGTGCCTATTGATCACACAATTTTTGAAAAAAACAAAAACACTCATTTCTCTTAAAAACACACACAGCCTTTATATTGTTTCTGTGTCCAATTAGCCATTTAAACTCTTACAGGTTTGTTCCTCTACATCAAGAAAACAAGTCCAGTCTCGATACATGCTGCTGCTCTATTATTGGCCAGCCTGTCTGTCTGTAAAAGTAGATGAGAAGAAATAAGAGGACCCACCCCAACTGAGGGACTAATTGTGTCCTGTCAAAATAAATAATGATGATGATGATGATGATGAGTGAGGAAGCCCACCCAGGCGTTAGCTTCAGAGCTAGGGAGTTAACCTACCAAGAGCGTTTTATATTATTTTCTTTAGATGTCAGCAATCCTAATAAATATCCATGTTTTCACCTGGTTCACTAATCCACAGTCAATAATATATCTCTTGTCAGTCTATAGTTTTGCTGTGATGCTAAATCAATCAGTTAGCATTAGCTTGGCTAGGTGGTCGGCATAGGTCAGTCTTTTTTTTTACGCTGTCCCATCCAGCAGCTTTGCAAGCAGAAAAGATATCTACTTTCCTTATTGTGCCAGACAGATTTATTTTGCCAACAGAATAGACCACACCTTTATTGTCATTGTTATATGAACAATGAAAATTGGTTTAGCAGCTCTGTTCTGTTTAGCAGAAGTGGCCATGTGGCATAGCAAAGAGAGACCCTCCTTACCAACATTCCACAACCCCCCACCCCACCCCAAAACCCTAGGTATATCCAATAAGATGTGTGGTCCATCTAGAATGGGGGAAGGAGAGGGAGGGTGGGGGACAGGCAAAATCAGGAGGGAGGTGGCATTCAGAGACAGCCTACCCCCCCAGAAGCCAGTCGACCCCTCCACCCCTGTGTGTGAATGAGTGAATGCAAGTGTGTTATGTGGTGAAGAACGCAAATGTATGCTATGTGAAGAAAAGGGGTGAAACTTGTATGAACTACTAAAGTGCAATTAAAACTGGGGGCATGGTGTGGTGGGATACCCCGCTGCTATGGACAGTAGAGCATTCATTACCCTCCACCCAAGCACTCAGTATCTGTGGCACAGTGGGGTCGCTGGCCTCCTGGTGCCTGGGGCCCTGGGGCGGATGTTGGCCCCGCTGGGTGGATGGGAGTCGAGCGGGTCCGGGGGTGTGGGCTCACCGCTCCGTCCGCCAGGCGGCCTGCCCTCCCTTGATCGTCCCTCCGGGGGTGGATGCCTGGCTTTCCTGGGACTTGTTGACCTCGGGGCTGGGGGTTGGTGGCGCTGCCTTGCCTGCTCGTGGTCCTCGGGGGGAGAGCTGCTGCGACCGGCCCTCCGCTCATATGTTTCCTGACAAACCACTCACATGCACACACTTATTTTGCGCGCGTTCTCATATATAGGCACACAGACATACATGCACAAGTGTCTCTCCTTTAACAGGTGCAGAAACCAGACTCGTGTTGAGACATCTCCGGTGGAAGAAGCAGTTTGTCTTTTGTTTATTTTAGTTGTCTTTTTTTTTTTTGTCTGTTCCCCTCCCTTTTCTTTCCCCCCTTCACACACTTCCTTTCCCTCTTCCCCATCCTGTTGGGTCTTCCATGGGTAAAACAATTAAAATAAAGTATTAAAAGTTATTACAGGAGGAGTTTACAACAATATACAGTGCAAAGTTAGGTACTGTATAGGCTCCTCTTGACAAAGTAAATCTGTTTTGGCACAGTAAGGGTGACAGATCCCTGTTCTGTTTGCCTAGCTGCCTGACAGAACAAGGGGGGGGGGGGGGGGGTATCTGTGGCGCAATTAAAATTGAGGTGACGACAGCCATGCGGCATAGCAAAGAGAGAGAGACCCTCGCCACTGACATCTCACAGCACACCCCTGCCCCAAAACCCTAGGTATATTATGATGTATAGTCCACCTAGAATGGGGGAGAGAGAGAGGGAGGGTGGATGATTGGTAAGATTGGGAGGGAGGTGGCCCTCAGAGAGTACCCATTCCCCCCAGACGCCAAGGTCCAAACTGGCTCCAAAAGCCACCTCCACTCCCCAGATCCCAACAGGGTAAGGTGCAATGGGCTGTGCAACCCAGGGCCTGCCTTTGTCATGCCCCAAATACACCACCAGCACCACAAGCTAGCTACCTCCCACCCCAACCCCAGGGGACTAAGTATGTAAACCCACCCCAAATCCTGGGGTGTGTCCACTCCTCAGCCCCCATTTCCCCACAGTCATTATCCCAGACACAATGGCACACCTACACATACAAACACACAAGCACACACACCTACCCACACAAATGGAGTCCCTCCCTCCACACCCAATCACAGGCACATGTTGCAACTATAGTGAGCAAGTTTGAAAAAAAATGCTCCAAAAATACAGGAGTGTGCAATCTGAGTAAGGTACTGAATAAGAATCAGAATACTTTGAATATATATATATATATATATATATATACAGTATATACAGTATATATATATATATATATATATATATATATATAATATAGGCAAAAAAATAATAAAACTGAAGTGACTGTAGTGAATGTGCCTGTGTTACTTGGGTTGCTTGTACTACTTATCCATTTTTATTAAGAAATAATAAATTTTCAACAGTCTTATACTGTCCCAGTGTATTCAATTCAGGCCTTATTCTCATGCAGGGCACAATGGCAATATCGTCGGCCTCCGTCGGTCTATGATGACCATGGAAGAGAATCCTAAACGTCTACTCTGCTGGAACAGCACCGCCTGTGGCTGAACAGGCTGATGCGCGAATGGCAGTCCCTGTCACACAAGTCGCACTTGTGGGTGGTTTCCGTGCTGCTGGGTCTGTGGCGGTTCTTCCTGCGGGTCCTTTTTTCATCTGCTGCAGCAGTCAGTCTCTCTTCACCCGCCTTGAGCTGTCTGGTCAGGGTAACTCTCCATTTGGAGCGGTCCGTTGCAAGGTCCTCCCAGCGCTCTGTGTTGATCTCCAGGGCCTTCATGTCTCTCTTGCAGGCGTCTCTAAAGCGCAGCTGTGGGCGGCCAACGTCTCTCCTGCCAGTCGCCAGTTCTCCATAGAGGACGTCTTTGGGGATTCTGCCATCCTCCATACGGTGAACGTGGCCTAGCCAGCGGAGCCTGCACTGCCTGAGTAGAGTGAACATGGAGGGAAGGCCGGCGCGGGACAGAACTCATGTGTTGGGCACTTTGTCCTGCCAGGATATGTCCAGGATGTGGCGAATGCAGCGCAAGTGGAAGGAGTTCAGTCTCTTTTCCTGCCGGGCGTATGTTGTCCACGTCTCACTCCCATAGAGCAGTGTGCTGATGACGCAGGCGTTGTACACTGCCATCTTCGTCTTGACAGAGAGTTTGGGATTCTCCCACACTCGTGTGGTGAGGCGAGTGAGTGTGAAGGCTGATTTTCCAATCCTCTTGTTGATCTCTGTATCAAGGAAGAGGTTGTTGCTGATTGTGGACCCCAGGTACGTGAACTGATTCATGACCTCCAGCTCGTAGTTGTCGATGGTGATGGTTGGTGGTGCTTCCGTGCCTTGCGCCAAGACGTTAGTCTTCTTCAGGCTGATGGTAAGCCCGAAGTCCTTGCATGCCTGGGAGAAGCGGTCCATCAGGGTCTGAAGCTCCTGCTGTGTGTGGGTTGCGACTGCAGTGTTGTCTGCGAACAGCATGTCTCTGATTAGAGCCTCGCGTACTTTGGTTCTGGCTTTTAGGTGGGCGAGGTTGAAAAGCCTGCCGTCAGATCTTGTGTGCAGGTAGATTCCCACTGTTGCTGTGCTGAAGGCGTGCCTCAGGAGCATAGCAAAGAAAATCCCAAAGAGGGTTGGCGCAAGTACACAGCCCTGTTTCACTCCATTGCGTATGTTGAATGGCTCTGAGACCTTGCCATCATGCTGCACTATCCCCTTCATGTTGGTGTGAAACGATTCGATGAGGCTTTGCAACTTTGGTGAGCATCCTATCTTTGGCAGGATCTTGAAAAGGCCCTCTCTGCTGACCAGATCGAACGCTTTGGTGAGGTCGATGAAGGCGACGTACAGGGGTATGTTCTGTTCTCTGCATTTCTCCTGGAGTTGGCGGATGGAGAATATCATGTCTACCGTCGATCGCTCAGCACGGAAGCCACACTAAGACTCGGGGTAGACACGTTCGGCAAGCTTCTGTAGACGAACGAGAACAACTCGTGCGTAGACTTTGCCAACAACGCTGAGGAGGGAGATGCCCCTGTAGTTGTTGCAGTCGCTTCTCTCCCCTTTGTTTTTGTAGAGGGTGATGATCTTGGCGTCCCTCATGTCCTGTGGTACGGCACCTTCCTTCCAACACTGGCAAAGGACGTCATGCAATGGCAGCAGTAGGGCAGTCTTGCAGTGCTTGATCAGGTCAGGGGGTATGCCGTTGTTGCCGGGTGCCTTGCCAGCGGCCAAGCTATCAATGGCCTTGCTGAGTTCATCGATGGTTGGCTCGGCGTCAAGTTCGTCCATGGATGGCAGGCAGTCGATGGCATCAAGGGCTGATGGTGTCACGGTGTTCTGTCTGGAGTAGAGGTCGGAGTAGTGTTCCACCCATCTCTCCATCTGCTTGTTCTTTTCTGTGATCATCTCCCCAGTGGAGGATTTGAGGGGGGCCGTCTTGCTCTGAGCCGGACCAAGTGCTTTCTTGATGCCATCGTACATACCATGGATGTTCCCTGTTATGGCAGCGGTTTGAATGTCTTGGCTGAGCTGAGTCCAGTACTCGTTGGCACAGCGCCAAGCAGTCTGCTGAACTTTACTTCTCGCAGCCCTGAGAATCTGGAGATTCTTCTCGTTTGGGTACTTCTTGTACTCAGCAAGTGCTGAGCGCTTGGCTTCAATGACAGGGGTCAACTTGGCATCAAACCAGTCCTGTGACTTCGAGGTCTTCCTCCCAAAGGTAGCCAAGGCTGTGCGGTGGATGGTGTTTTGCAGCGCTTCCCACTTCTGCTTTGCAGATTCTCCTTCTTGTGGTACACCAAGTTCCTTCTCAAAGGTGGAGGCAAACTGCTCAACAAGTTCTGGTTGAGCCATCTTGCTGGTGTCAATCCGTGCCTTTCCAGGGTGTCTAGCACAATGGAATTTCTTCAGCTGCAGCTTGACCTTGCAACACACCAATGAATGGTCTGTGTCGCAATCTGCACTCTGGAATGAACAGGTGATTAGCACGTTCTTCAGTGAGGTGCGCCTGGTCAGGATCAAGTCCAGCTGGTGCCAGTGCTTTGAGCACGGATGTTGCCAGGAAACCTTGTGTTGGGGCTTGGTCTTGAAGAACGAGTTTGTGATGCACAGATCGTGATATGTGCAGAACTCGAGTAGCCGCTGTCCGTTGTCGTTCATTCTGCCCACGCCAAAAGGTCCAAGACAGGAGGGCCAGGAGTCGTGGTCAGCACCCACTCTGGCATTGAAGTCTCCAAGGAGAATGAGTTGTTCAGAGTTGGGGATGATCCTGACAGTTGTTGCGAGATTCTCGTAGAACTCGTCTTTTGCCTCTGGTGTGGCTATCAGTGTTGGGGCATACACACCGACGAGGGTGACTGGGCCTTGAGTGGTGTTCAGGCGGAGGGTGAGGAGTCGTGCAGAGCCAGTGCTGCCCGGTTCCACCATCTTCAGCAAGGTGTTCTTCACTGCGAAGCCCACTCCGTGTTCCCTGTGTTCGTCACTGCCCTTTCCCTGCCAGTAGAACGTGTAGTCCTTCTCTCTCAGTGTGCCTGCGTCAGCCAACCGTGTTTCCTGGAGAGTGGCGATATCCACTCCCAGTCTATTCAGCTCATTATTGATGATGGCAGTCTTCCTGGTGTCGTTGATGTCCTTGAGGTTAGCAGCGAGTCCTGTCATCATAGTGCGGACGTTCCAAGTTCCCAGTTTTAGAGTTGGTCTCTTTTGTTTTATTGTCTTGCCTGGTGCGAAGGTTCTCAGCCTGCTGTTCGGACTTCTCCTCATCCCCATGCACCCAATGAGGAAAGCAAGCTGTGGCGGGACAACACCTTATTGGCTGGGGGATGCCCAGCTTGAGGCGGGCGGTAGCTGTCCAGTGAGATCCGATGATCCCTCCCACCGTCGGGAACAACCCCTGGCGCCGCGATCTACGCCAATTGAGCGGTGGCTTATAACCGGGAACTGTCATTCCCCGTGTTTTGTCTACGCCAAAGGTGAAGCTGGAGTGTCCTCTCCAGTGATCCGGTGTTCTACCTTCCAGCGTTGGGCGTTGGTAGGATTCAAGCCTGGGCAGGAAGATATGGAGGACAAGATGTTGCCCATGCAGCATGTCCCCCCTCTCCACGTCACTGATGAATCCAAAAGAACAGCAGGGCTGCTACAGTTTGGCACCAGCGCCGTTGCAGGAGCTGCCAGAACGATGTTGAGCACAACATAGAACTGCCTTAGGGGCTCCAACTCCGGATTTTTCCTCAGGGTTGACTCCCGAAGCCTTTCCCGTGACCAGGTATGCCGCAAGGCAGCGGAGGTTTGAAATCAGGGTTTACCTTCCCCTAGATGGGCTACCTTCCCAGGTTGACGAGCCACCATCTACCCGAAGCATCTGGTTTTAAGGCGCCAGAGATCCGCCCTCGCCCCTTCTCCTATTAGTAAAAGCAGTTCCGCCGGGCTTAGAGACTAAACCACACGGGCAGGCTAGGAGTTGGACTTAGTTGTCAGAGGCTTTTCGAGACGCACGCCTTAAGGAGCATTTTATGAGCACTGGGAGCTTAGCCCCAGTGCCACTCCTGGCTATGACAACCTTGGAACCAATGGCAATAATGCCTCAGCATAATGATGCGTAATAATGATCCAAGCTCTTTGAAACACAACAAGACACTTCACCTTGCAAATAAAAAAAGACATTAAAAGAACAACACAGCTGGGATTCCAACCCAGGTCTCCCACTTGCAAAAGAAATGCATTGCCGCTAAGCCATCACTTCACTTAGATTAAATAGCCACCATTTGTTAAAAATGCATCAATGGGAGAAATGCGTGCAAACTTTTCCCAATCAGGAGTCTTTGTTTTTGGTGCTGGCTCCATCTGAAAATTGGCTGTGACAAATCCCTTACACAGTCAAGCATGACTACACAAAACGTAAGCGATGGGGATTTCCATTGGGTATCGCTGCTCTCTTTATTTCTCGTTGCGTGCAAAATCACGAACGGCTTCCTGACCCAGTCACGTGGTCCGACATCAACACATACGTCACAATGCATGCCTTGAAACACGCCTCGCCAAATATTTCCTGGATAAGATCGGAGCACCGGTGCCTGCCGTCCCGTCACTAACAGGAAGCCAGTGTAAAGATTTGCGAACTGGAGTTACAGTATATGATCTACTTTCTCTGTCTTAGTGAGGACTCGAGCAGCAGTGTTCTGAACCAAGTGCAGCTGTCTGATAGAAGTTAAAAGGCTGCTGTTTGTATGATGTTTCATTCTGAGTATTAGCCTATTTGCTTTAATACTGGAGTACTACGTGCTTGTAAAAGTATTGTCACAGTGCGAAAGGTGTACTCACACCATGCTACCTGGTTTCTGTGTTTCAAAGTCTGCAATATTAGCTGATCCCCCCCCCCTTCAAGACAACAAGAAACAGACTGCAGCATTAATCAGACACCTGCTGCAGATAAACGCTCCTCCTGTTCCAGCCTCTATTCTCTGGAAATGTGATTAAAGAGCAGAGCCTGAGGCTGAAGGTAGAGAAACAGGTCTGTTTACATGTTGACATTCCAGTATTCACAGCATGAGTGTCTTTACAGATATACTGCCTGATACAGCATATAGAGTTTGTAAAGGGGATTAGATTAGGCTCTCTATGTATGCACAGCAAGAACCATAACAATTTTTAAGAGCACAGGAAGATGAAGGAGAATGGCATGGCAGCTTGTGTGTTGATTTTTTTTTTTTATGTGTTAGTTTGAAAGGCTACAGTTTAACCACCAGCAGTATAAATGAAGTGTACAGTAAGTTACACAAGTTTTTCAAAATTCAAACATTAATTGTTTGAATTGTTTTCCAGGTCACTTCGAAGACTTAACTTGGGCCAAGCCACTAGACAAATGGCTATAAGAACAGAAAATACAAAGAAAAACTGAACTGACAAAGTGCAAGGATTCAACTTTTTCATTTTTGATACTGAAACAAGTGTTTGGAGCGTCATTCATGTAGCCCAGAGACAAAACTGCTTAGTCTCAAAGCCAGGCAAAAAAGATGGATTCTTTTGTGGTACTCACTTGTTCTCCACACCACTACTCGTCTGTGCAATTTAGTTTCCAAATTCTTTCAGATTATTATCTTGGCATAATATCTGGCAAATGAAATAAAACACCTAACCCATACCTCTTGTAACATTTGAAAATTTGATCAAACATTTTATGATTTCCAATTGGCTCAGTGCTTTTTACAATATTTTAACAAGCACATGCTAATTGAGTTATGTGTCTACCCCCTTGTTCAGCCAGGAAATACATTAATTACAAACAGATGTAAAGCTGAAACTTTGTTTCTGTTGAGTTTGGGAGCCACTGAGGAACTTTTGGCCCTGAAGTCAATTTCTTGGAAATTTTTCAAATTTCAGTGTTCATAAAATTCTGGACATAACTCAGAACACTGGCATTTAAAAAAAAAAAAAGTCTACCAGACTGCAGTGTATTAACACAGACTGCTTTCATTCCCTTTTAGAACACTCTTCCTGTTTGTTCCATTGAGTCACTAAATGTATTTTCTTCAATTACCTGTTCACAATTTCTTCAATCAGTCCACTTTCCTCACCTGTCTCACTTTTTCCCCCAACATCCTTTCCTCCTAAATTACTTCTTATTCTTCCTTCTGTACTTCGTTAGCCTCCCCTACAGTAGTGCTTTTCCTCATTTCTGATCTTTACCACTTTCCCAATCCTACTCCTCTCTTGTCCCAGTTTCCACTTTTTTGCAATTGACCACAGCACCATCTAGCTACTAAAGCACCTCAGCCTGGATGGTATAAAACAAATGAGGAGATTGAAATCATTTTTCCATCTTCACACTCCTGCATCTAACATGTCCATTCTTTTTGTATCATCTTAAAGTCTTAGGTTAGTCCATGAGCAACTGTCATATTGTGTACCTTGATTAACCCTTTGTATTTATGAGGAGGCAATGCTTTTACACCCCACAGACTAAAATCTGAGGAAAATGAAAGCTCTTAAATCAAGGCTACACATATGAGTTGATATTTCGGCCCATGTAGATTTTTTAATCATTTTACTTGCTTAAGATAGTCAAATAGTCAAATTTTCTTGTTCTGTTGGCAGATAATATAACTTCAGACATGTCTCAAATTCTGAAGGGGAAAGTCACAAATTTTTAAGAAAAATTATAAGAAAGAAAATGATTGCAATTCTAGTTAAGAAAAAGCTCAAAGTTTATAATATAAATAGTAATATTTTATATATTTTATAAAAACAGCATGGGAAGAAATAGTATTGTTGAACAATAAAATATTTAGGGCTACATTACAGTGGTCCAGTCAACAGTTGATTGCCTGATGCACAGAATGCATTCATGTGTGTGTCCAAGTCTACTTTATTACAGCAGTGCAAAAATTAATTTTGTGTCAGCCGCAAAGTGCAAATAGGCCGTCCTAATGCTTATAATTATTCAGAGGTGCACTGTGGGTATAACATGAAATAAATCAATTGCTGTTTTTGATCCCATTCAATTTAATAAACAGAGGTGCAAGATCAAAGGCTTAGTACTAATATGGCATTGTTTAAATGGAAGGACAAGTCCATTTTACCCTGAGGAAAATACGGGCTCGTTCACAAACTGAAAATGCATTTAAGGGCAAGGAGCTTTGTAACCTTTTCCACAACCCTGCTCGCACTGGGGACACTTGATCATAATTATGCACAAATGTCATCTGAACTTCTTTTGAACCAAGAAAGAGTGAGCTGTTCATCTCAGGACTGAGGTCTGATAATCTCTTCTGCTGAATGCAAAATTGTTGTTTTAGCACAAAACAACTGTCATGATATTTTCATTTTGAATTGATGCACAAAAAGAAAAATAAACTAAAATCATCCTGTTAAAAGAATGACAGTGAATGAAATTAAAAGAAATTCTAAAACTGTCAAATTAAATAATGATGAATGTTGGATTTGCACACACCTGCTGACTCTTCTCTAGTTTGCCCAGTTAGCTTAGTATAGTGCAGCTATTGTGTTATGTCTCTTCCATTCCAAATATCACTGCATGGGCTGTAATGGACATGTATTGTGCAAAGTCTTTGCACAAGCTCATTCACACTCATCAGAGTCCATGCAATGTGAGTCAGAATTTATTACAAGAATAAATAACACACTAGCAACTGGAAGCTAGCTAGGCAAATATCAATAACAGTAATGGTAATGGCAATAACCAAGGGATTCTGCATACACAAAGTAATATTTAAACAAGTCGGGTGACAGCTGGGAGTCGGACAAATGTTTCAGTGAGTTTCACAGGTGTATTTGAAAGAGATATAAACAACACAATAGCTGTGCTAACTGAACAAACTATTAAATGGCACAGTATTGTTATAAAAACAAAATGTGAAGCAAGAACTTTATCAAGCAAAAATGATCTGCCCACACACTATTTCCAGTATGTACAATGATGAGTGAAAGTGATAAAATTGATTTATTTATAAGAAAGCACCAGGGAATGGGAAAATATAATAGAAGCAGAAATAAAGCTGCTCTTGTCTGGAATGCAGAAGTATGTCACTCTACATTGTGCAAAAGGTCCATAGGGCCCCAAGTCTTTTTTAAATCTGTTTTTGTAGTGTAACATTCTTATTTACCATTCTGCCAGTACTGTAGATTATTAACGGGACAACTAAATTTGTAAATTTTGCATCTAATTTAATTTTGCGACACAAAAGTTAAAACTTAGTTTTGCTGTTTACCAGTGGTCCCCCAATCATGTGCCATGGTGGCCCAAGACCCGGCATGTTTTACCTCCAACCAGTGTCTTCAACAGGTGATTTCACTGGTTTCTTCTCACTGATTGGTGATCAGGGAAAACACCTGCAGAAGAGACTGGGTGGAAGAGAAAACCTGCAGTCTTGGGCCATCATAGCACATGGTCGGGGACTACATTCTACTGCGTACTAGTGCTTCCTGATCCCAGTAGGACAGGGGTGTCCAATCATGTGCCATGGAGGGCTAAGACCCTGCAGGTTTTCTCTTTTACCCAGTCTTTTCGGCAGGTGTTTTCACTTATCAGCAATCAGTGGGAAGACATTCAGTGGAATCTGCTGTTGAAGACACTGGTTGGAGGTAAAGCCTGCAGGGTCTTGGCCCTCCATGGCACAAGATTGGACACCACTGCAGTAGGAGTTACAGTTCATTGTCAGGTCTTTAAAATCTTGCTATGGTGTAAAAGGATGTCAGTAAGACTTCTATGTTTACTCTGTGAAAATATGCAAAAGCACCTAAATGTGAAAATGAAACAGTTTCTAATTACAGCCCAAAACTTTCAAACACCAACTTTCACAGCAGTTGATGCCAGATTTTAATTGTAGCGTTTAAGTGTAAAATCCTCTTGAATGTTGTGCCATCACCTATTATTTGATCCTGATGGATTTTTTGTATTTCTGTATATAATGAAATAAGGATGCTCCTTTCATTCTCCCATCTTTCTTCTTCAGCAGTGATCTCCTCTGTGGTTAACTAGCACCATCAGGTTCTAATTGGATTTAGGTGGTGTTGACTGTGTGTGTAGTGTTCTATCCGCCCATAGCTGTGCTGGGTGAGGGAAAGAGCTGTGATTACTCACATGTTGCTAATTGTACTGAGGAGCTTTCTGAGGCACAGTGAGCTTCCGTAATGACAGTAAACACGTTTGTCAATTTGCATGCCGGGGTAAAGCGTGTGAAACCCAAATAAGATAAAATGAGTGTATGTGCCTGAATGCAAATGTTTAAAATTCTTCAGTATCTTAACTGTAATGACATGTGCCACATCAAAATTCATATTAATGACTACTGTTAATCATATAAAGACGGGTGTGTAGTATGATCCTAATTGTTCAGGGTTGGGTGGGGGTCAGGGGGTCATGAGGTTTTATCAGCTTGCAGGTTGAGAACATTTGTGCATGTAAAATTAAGAAATCATATCTGCACATCCAGTAGGACAATGCAAAATTTGCATAAAACAACTGAAACGTATATTAAACCCATTTAAATTAGAGCTGTTCTCAACACCAGTTGTGGGGCTCCAAATATTAAGTTTTTTTTCTCCCTCAATAAACCGCATCAGCATCAATGTTTTTCTTTTTTTTTTTTAAAGCAATGTAACTTTTCTAATAAAAATGTAACTTTTTCATGTGTGTGCAGCTTTTTTGCTGTAAATATGAGATTTTTTTCTTGTAAATTACATATTTTTTAGTGAAAATATACATGTATTTTTTCCTTTAAGTTGCAGTTTGTCTGAAAAATTTAGCTTTTTTTTCCCTAAAATGTGCAATTCTCATAAATTTATGTCCTTTTCTTACACACACATATATTTTTGACTATTATCAAGTTGCCACTTCTTTTTTTGGGGGGGGGGGGCTTGTAAATTTATACTTTTTTTTTCTCTGAAAGTTGCTTTTTTCTGGTAAATTTGCTAAAGGTAAACTTGGTAAATGTAGATTAGGCACAAATTTGAGAGAACAATGCTGCAAGGATACGATAAAATGTTGATTGATTTTTATTTGAACATTGTTAAAGAAAGAAAAAAAGAGAGTTCAAAACACAACAAAAAAACAAACCAAAATAAAATGTTCAAAAGGAGTGGGAAGAAGCCAAGGCTTATACAGTCCCACCCCTTCTCCACACCAAACAAATTACAGTATTACTCATAATCATCATTATCCCACAACCACATTCACTGTAATACACCCATAGTCAATTTATACAACAAAAATGACACAACAATGACAGTCCATATCCAACAATATTACAACAACAATAAACATACAATTCTGGCATGTTCAATGCAAACACAAACAACACCATCACCTTCACAATCACCATAACACACAACAACCTTCCCTCACTGAAGACACAATGTAACATCACTGCCCTTCATTCTCATACTGCTCAAAAATCATTTCTTTATATGTTGATTTAAATATATGGATGTTGGGACATTGCCTGTGTTTCTCCCCCAACCCATTCCACAATTTTACCCCACACACAGACACACAAAAACTCTTCCGTGTAGATCTTACTAAGTGAATTTTAAATTTTGTATTCCCCCGTAAATTATATTTCCCTTCTCTCTCCCTGAATAGATTCTGTATATTGTGTGGCAAGAGGTTTTTACTAACTTTAAACATTAATTGTGCTGTGTAATAATGAACCAGATCCCATAATTTCAATAACTTCGAATGTAAAAACAATAAATTAGTATGTTCGAGGTACCCAACTTTGTGTATAACACGGACTGCCCTTTTTTGTAATATTAACAATGAATTAAGTTTACTTTTATAACTGTTACCCCAAACTTCTATACAATAAGTCAAGTATGGAAGTACTAATGAACAATACAAAATATGAAGTGATTTATAATCTAGGACCTGCTTAATTTTATTTATAATTGCAATATTTTTTGCAACTTTATTTTGTATGTATCTGACATGTGGTTTCCAACTAATTTTATCATCCAGTACTACACCCAAAAACTTGATCTCCTTAACTTTTTCAATAACTACATTATCTATATGAATGTGTATATCTTCTTTATTTTTACAATTACCAAATAGCATTACCTTAGTTGTATCTATATTTAGTGATAGTTTATTACAATCCATCCATTTTTTTAGCTTATTTAATTCATTATTTAGAGTATGGATTAGTTGATTATAATTATTTCCAGAATAAAATAAATTAGTATCATCAGCAAATAATATTATTTTTAATAATTTAGAAACTTGGAATATATCATTTATATATATGTTAAATAATTTGGGGCCCAATACTGACCCTTGGGGGACCCCACAGGCAATTCCCATACACCCAGACAGATATTCTCCCATTTTCACAAATTGTTGTCTCTCAGATAGATAACTTGTAACCCATTTCAGAGCAATTCCCCTAATACCATACATTTGCAATTTATTAAGAAGTATTGAATGATTTATTGTATCAAATGCTTTTCTAAAATCTATAAACACACCAATTGCATATTTTCCTTGATCTAATGCATTTATTATTTCCTCTGTTGCATCCATTATCGCCAATGATGTTGTACTCTTGGCTCTAAACCCATACTGGTTCTGATTCAGCACATCCTGTGCATTTAAAAAGTTTTCTAATCTGTTGTTGAAAAGTTTTTCCAGAATTTTTGAAAATTGTGGGAGAAGTGATACTGGTCTGTAGTTTGTGTATTGGTGTTTATTTCCCTGCTTAAATAATGGAATTACTTTTGCTATTTTCATTTTCTGCGGGAATGAACCAGTTTGAAATGATAAATTACAAATATATGTGAATGGTTTTAATATACCATCAACAGTTCTTTTTATTAGTGCCATATCAATACCATCACAGTCAGTAGATAATTTATTTTTACACTTTTCAACAACAGATTTTACCTCTAGTTCATCCACCACTGTAAGAAAAATTGACCGAGGGTTACTTCCAATTAAAGTCTCACTCACAGTGTCTTTTCCTTGATTTGGAATCTTTGCTGCCAACTCTGGCCCAACACTTACGAAAAATTTATTCATTTTATTTACTACCATATTCTTATCATAAATATCACCACAATTATCAGTAAAATACTCTGGATATATCATTTTCTTAGTTCCATTTTTCCTTAATTTGTTTAATATGTCCCAGACTCCTTTTATATTATTTTTATTTTCATTTAACATTTTCCTATAATATAATTTTTTACTAGTTCGTATTATATCAGTTAATTTATTTTTATATGTTTTATATCTTTTTTCAGATTCTTTAGTTCTTAATTTAATAAAATTTTTATAGAGATAATTTTTCTTTTTACAAGCATTTTGTAACCCTTTGGTTAACCATGGGCAATTTTTGTATATGTGTTTTTTATTAATTTCTTTAATTGGACAGTTTTTATCATATAATAATTTAAATATATCAATAAATTTATCATATGCCAAGTCCACATTTTTCTCTCTATAGACAACATCCCAGTTCTGTAACATTAAGTCTTCTTTTAAATCCCTGATTCTATCTTCTGTTCATATTCTTTTATAGATAATCTTTTTACATAGTTTATTATTATTCTTACTCTCATTAGCCCCATAATTAACATCTAAAGAAACAAATACAGGCAAGTGGTCACTAATATCATTTATTATTATACCACTCACCATATTATATTCAATAACATTGGTAAAAATGTTGTCTACCAGGGTAGCACAGTGTGTCGTTATTCTTGTAGGTTTTGTAATCTTTGGAAATAATCTTTTGAAAATATGCCAGGTTAAAAGTAAAAACTGACAAATTGCAATTTAACTGCACAGAATAAAAGTGTAATCAGCATCCAGATGAACATTTAATATTAAGTTCAAAATTTACAGGAAAAAATAGCAATTTTTTTTTTTTAAAAATGCAAATTTGTAAGAAAAGTTCAAAATTTAAAGAACGAGTACCAACTTTGAGAAGTTGGAAATTTGAGAAAAAAGTTGAATATTTGCAGGAAAAAGTTGCAAATTTATGAGAAAAAGTCAAATTTTTGGGAATAGTCACAAATCTATAAGAAAAAAAGGCTGAAAATTTACAGAAAAAACAGGAACATTTTTAAGAAAAAACACTGAGGGAAAAACAGTTGCAGATTTATGGGAAAAGATGAAGATTTAGAGGAAAAAAGTTACAAAATGTTAAGATAAAATTTACAAATTTACAAGTGTCACATTTTTAAGAAAAACAGATGCAAATTTATGAGAAAAGTCACATTTTGAAGAAAAATGCAAATCTACAAGAAAAAAGTTGCAGATTTCTGATTTAAAAATGCACAAATCTATGGGAAAAAGTTAAATTTCTAAGATTTTAATTCTTTGCATTTCAGCTAATTTTTTTTTGTTTGTTTAAAGTCAGGTTATTCAGTTTTGTAACATGATATAAAAAGGTTTATGATGATATTTGAGGGAATTCTTTCTTTTTTTTCATGTTGGGTCAATGTCCCCACGTACCCTCTTGATTTACAACTATAAATGGGGATGGGGTGGCAGGTTAACAAGGGGGATGGCACCCCCCCCCAAAAAAAAATCACCTACTGGTATAACCAAATTAATGCAGTTTACGTGTTCTGTAATATATATGCAGGGACTTCAGGATTTTCTCCCATCATATTATATAGTCATGCACGAATAACACACAGGAGACACTGTTAATTTATTTTAACCACACCCTCTGTAAATACAAGACAACACTAAACATACTGGTCAAATTTCTCCCCTTTGCTAAGAGCATCTTTGGCAGTTTCATCATCATTTTGGACATCTTCTGATAAAGATGTGGACATTTGTGCACATTCACCTGTGTTTTAATCAAACCCTGTTTAGACATATCATACACTGTGTCGAAATCTGTCAAATTAACATGAACCTAAAAATGTTCTGTGGTGCTTTAAAATGTGACGTTAATTGGGCAAAGAAATTTTTGAAGAAAAAAAGTCCCCCAAAAATTATACAAATGTGCAGCATTTTGTCATGAAAAAAAAAATAGGATTTTTTCTTGTAAATTTGAGACTTTTAATTTAACTTCATGACTTTTTTTTTTCCTGGAAATGTGTTTTTCATCATTCATAGTTTTATTTTTCCTTAAATTTGTAACGTCTTGTGAATTTGGGACTTGCTTATGCTACATTTTGACTTAATTATAAACAAACCATGAACATATTTTGTCATATTTTTCAATCCTCATTCTTGCAACTTAATTTTGCCCCCACCAGCACTACCACCAGTCCTTGTTTAAAAAAATGCCCACTTAAAAAAACTAACATACTGCACATTCATCTGTCTTCTGACCATGCGCATATTTATGAACCTTTGTTGTATGATGTTTTAAAACTGTTTTTTGAGAACTATGCTTCTCGTCTTTGCAGCATCTATTAAACACCTTGAGTTGATTCACATGTAGTGTTGCGCAAACAATTTCATTCTATCAGTCTGCTCTCGTTTCTGTTTCCAGGCTTACTTGGCAGTTTTGCATCTGTATTGTCAAACCAAAATGGATTCAGTCAGCACTGTGGTGTGTATCACAGACAGCATGACTGCCCTGATATGACAGTGTTTTGACAGCTTCATTTATGCTATCATCTCTGAGAATGGAACGCTGATTGCGTAAGACGACACAAACAATTATGATCTTCTGTGCTTTCAGCTCAAGCCTTGAAACAAAGATCATGATTCGGGGAACAGTGTACCAATAACGCTGACAGTTTCTCAAATAAAAGTCTATTCACATATACAGCTTTGTAACCTCTGAATACCCTAAATGAGACAAGCGGGATAGAGTAATAAAGGTCATTGAATGTAGTCATGGAGTGAAGTGTGAGAAGTAATTTAAGCTTGCCATGTCAAAACCATCTCTATCTGCTAAACTGGAGTGTTTTCACAATATAAGTTTAACCAAACTTCAGATTATATGTATAGGGGATGATATAGTTTATGGGCCCATTTATTCTCTAAATGCGTACAATGACTTACGACAATGTAAGAAGGCACCCATTTTTTATTTTTTTTTAGAATCTTGAAAGGAAAACAAAAGACTGCACTACTACTGACTTAATCAGTCCTTTGTAAGTGCAGCCTCTCCAGATTTACAGGCCAAACACAACAGGAGAAAATGTCCCACTTAACATTAACCACAAATACAAACATCATATCCATCACTGACACTTTGAGGCAGCATGTGTGTGTATCTCTGTGTGCAATATATATACAGTATTATGCATTATTCAATTTAAATTAGTTTTACTATACTTACATATGTATGAGCGCCAGTTTTATTTATAGGAAGTATATCTATGTTGCTGATTTTTTTTATATAATTACCTAGTGCGATACAAGTTTAGTAACTCAGTTTACAGAGGAAATTCTAATGTCTAATGCTGATGTCTCAGCGATCTCCTAAAGCCATTTCTGTGGAAATGTTTAAGATCAAAAATTAAATTTTTGGCAACTTTCACCGTAATCAATAGAGATCCTTCAAAGATCCTTGAGAGGTTGCTGAGGGATCATTGAGGTTCTTGGGGTGGGGGTGGGGGCAAGGCAGTTGCTGGATTAGAGAGTTTCCTAGTGCTCTTCTATCCCCTTTACATGGTGACTGTTACAGTGACTGTCTCCTCAAATTTTGACTAATTGTCTAATTAACTAATTGTCTCAACTATCACTAAAGCAAAGCAGTCCCTCAACGAACTTTAAGTGAACTCTCAAGGAGTGCTCAAGAATCTCATCGATCACCTATTGATCTCTTGGTGCTCTGCCCCGTTGTCTTTCAGTAAATTCTATTGGTCTTTCATTGAATGCTCAGTGATCCCTCACTGATCTCTTAGCCATCTCTGCCTTCGGAGTTCAAAGTTTTGGAGTTCATTGAAAGGTCCCGAGGGACCATTCGGAGACTGAGATTATGATCAGTGGATTTGGAAACCGTTTGTGCAACATGATACAGTGACTCCTACAAGAATCTCAAAATTTGATGACTGGACAACATGCTGTTGGCCAAACAATCAAAGCGTGACTGGATAAGGCTTACACTACAGATGAATTTTAAAGCAAATGACTCATGTGAATCACACACACACACACGACCGTGGTCTATCCTGTCACTCATTCCAGTGTGTTTTTGCTGCACATTACTCATTCTGTCGTCTTCTTTGCGGTCTTCAGGCTGCGGCCTCTCTCCAAACTCCATGCCACGGCTCCCCTGAGCTTGTTTAAAGATGGACTTTTTATTTAGTGTGGACAATCAATGTTTTCTTTCAAGTGATTTGGAACAAATTATGTAAAGCACTTAAAACCAACTGATGTTTTACTTGTGGGTGGAATTAAAACAGAACTGTGAAGAAAAGGGCTTGATCTCTTTATTTTGTGACCCGTGCAGCATGTCATAAAGATAATGAGCCGACACATTTTTTTTTTCCCTCCCATTTATGTAATCACATTATGTACTACCTTTTTTGGTGGAAAGTGGAATTTAATAACTTCATAAGCTTAAATATTCACATTTTCTCCTGTGCAATTATATTGTATCCATATAATAATAGTGGAAACAGACTGTGTGCATGTCCTGAGCATTAATGCAAGGCCATTGTATCTATTGTTCATGTAGTCGTCGGCAGCTGTGGAGCAGTGGTTAGCACTGTGGAAGCACGCACAGCAAGAAGGTCATGGGTTTGATCCTCCCCTTCCCCGGTGTCCGTGTGTCTCCGGGTGCTCCTGTTTCCTTCCACAGACCAGAGACATGCATGATGGGTTAACTGGCATCAATTGGGGATAAACTGTCCTTGTGTATGAATGTGACAGGGAATGGTTGTCTGTCTCTTTGTGTTGGTATGTTTAATAAATTTCTTCTGTACTCTTAGTATCATTTAACTTTGCATGAATTATAGATTCAAGGCAACAAAATATTAAAGCCACACTCCAGTGGACATAAATCACCTATAAAAACAAATTTACATTGTGTAAAATGATATTTTATGCCCTTGTTTCTACAAACAAAACCTTTTATTGCCTTGGTTTAATGTCAAAATCTTTTTACTTTTTCCCCCTCCTTCAAACGCCAGGATCGGTGATTATTAGGCCCAATCACATACCACAAGGCTAAGAGTGGCTAGCACTACATTATCAGAATAAATCCTGTGATAAAAACACTTACCAGTTGAAGGACATGCCCAGCTGTACACACGGTGGCCCAGGATAATGATTGAAACTGAAAAAGAAGAAGCTAGCTTTGTCATTCAATCCATGCAGTCAATCATGTACAGTAGAACAAAATTATGTTTCTCCTAACTACAATGTTAATCACATCTAGAATCAAAGCGGCCACTGCCATACAAGGCACCACCACCAAGAACTTTTCCTTCCCTCATTCGATTATGCTGAGCACCAAGCCAGAAGGTGGAAAGAACCATTTTTATATGGTCTTTGGTATGACCTAGCCGGGACTTGAACCCCCAACCTTCCGGTTGTGGGGAGGATGCTATATCAACTAGGCCATCAATCCAGTCCTTAATCATCCTGAATCAGTCCTTAAAAGCAGTTTAATGGTAAAACCCATCTTAATTTGGGTCAAATTTTCAAAACAGTAAGTTAAATAATGCTAACTAGCATGGAGGATAACATCAGTTAACCCTGAGATTATTTCGGTCACAGATCTGCACTCTCTGACGGCAAAGATTTTTTTCAAGAAAATATTCACTTTAGATATCACAAATTCCAAAGGCTGTAACTTGAAAGTGGTTAGAGATAATGGCTTACTGTAAATGAGAAAGATGTAGAATATGATCCAAAGTTTGAGTAAATTTACGCATCTAATTTGCTTAATGTGACGGCAGCCGTATTGGATTACATAATTTTAGGTCATAGTGGACTTAGGACATATTTACACAAAGGATGGTTTTGTTTGTCTCTGTTTTTGCTTTTTGTTTTGTTTTGTTTTTTATCTTCAAAATATATGAACCAGAAAATCAGAATCAAAACATCAGACCTACTACTCGTCATGTGTCGCCATGCGTCTGTAAGCTCATCCCCGGTCCTTCTTCTATTAGTCATTTTAGCTTTCTCTCCCACATCCAGATACTCTCACATTAATCTTCTGATTTATTCCACCTCGATTTCGGTTAGAGAACACCGCAGAACTGGCAGGACTGCCCTCTCCATCACGTGCAGCTTCGCCAATGGCAGACAAAATGTGTCCCGCTCCGGTCCATCTTGTGCTGTCCAGAAGGTAAATATTTCCCTTCAGAAGCTAAATAATCCCTTTTTAGAATCATAGATGGCAAAATTTGGAGCAAATGCTTCCTCCCTGTTGAATTATATGTTGCGCAATTGTTTATACGGCTCTTCTTCTGCTCCCCGGAAGTGATATCGGATTCTGGTTTTGCTGATCTCGGTCTTCTAGTGCAGACCAGTAAGCTATATGTGTCTGTCATCTAGTGATGTGAAATGCTTGGTACACTGGGTTTATTTTGTTTTTTTGTTTGTTTTTTTTCAGACTTTTTGACCAATCACATGACAAATGTGGATCTGCGACACCAGCCGCAGGAAAGGCAGATCATGTAATCAACTTTAATCCTTACAGGGTTAAGCTAGAGAGTCCTGATTGGCTCAACACTACCCATGTGCCAGCTTCATATGTACACTACTCACAAAATGTTAGGGATATTTAGCTTTCAGGTGAAATTTATGGAAAATGTAAAAAGTTGATGCTAGAGTGATATAATATCATGAAAATAGGGCATTCAAGTAGAAGCATGCAATGGTGATTTCCTTATCTCAAACAATTTATTGAAACAAAAGCCAACAACAGTGGTGGGTATACCACAACAAAAAATGTCAATGTCTCATTAACTTGTCATGTGCCCTTGAGCATCAATTACACTGTGACAATGACATCTCATGCTGGTCACAAGTTGACTTATAGTCTGCTGAGGCATGGCATTCCACTCTTCTTGAAGGGTGGCCCTCAGGTCATTGAGGTTGTGGGGTGCAGGGTTACGAGCCTCTACACGGCGACTCAGCTGATCCTGTAGGTTTTCTATGGGATTCAGGTTTGGAGAAAGCACAGGCCACTCCATTTGAGGTACCCCAGCCTCCAGCACCTGTTCCCTAATGATGCGACCTTAATGAGCTTGAAGCATCGTCATCCGTGAAGATGAAATTAGGCCTGTGTTGTTCATGCAGGGGCACAATGACTGGATTAATGATGCTATTCAGGTAGTATCAGCTTGCCACTGTACCATTAAAAAGGTGTAGGGCAGTTCTGTATTGACTAGATGCCCCTTCCCAGACTGTAACACCACCACCACCAAACGCTCGTCTGGTGACAACAGTAGCTGATGCATAGCACTCTCCTTGACGTCTCCAACATCGTTAGCAGCCATCATTTCTACTCAATGTGAATCAGCTTTAGAGAACAGGACTGAGGCTCACTGGTCCCTTGTCCAGCATAAATGCTTCCTGGCCCATGCAAGACGATGACGTCTGTGCCTGGTGGTGTGGTCAGGTACCCTTACAGATCATCTAGCACACAGACCAGGCTGATGTAAACAGTTTTGAATGGTCTGATATGACACTTGGGGGGCCTCGCACCTCCCTTAAATGTGCCTGGAGTTGAGTGCCATTCATCTTCCGGTTCCTCAGGGCACTGTTCACAATGAAGCGGTCATCAGCGTGGGATGTGGCCAAAGGACATCCACTTCTATGCCTTTCTATGACTCTTCCAGTCTCTCTGTATTTTCATTGTGACCTGCTGATGACACTCTGCGACACTCTAAGCTCAGTGGCCACTTCCCTCTGAGAACATCCTGTTTGAAGCCTCACACTGGCAAGGTATTGTTGATCAATTGTTAGGTGTCGTCTTGGTCTCATGATGTCAAAATGTGAACAGCATGACGAAGAGCACTGTTTAAATACCAGTTCTAACTGAACCAGAAAATTTATTGGTCGATTCATGGATCAAACACCTGTTATGAATTTTGTCGTTAAGCACCTTGTTAGAGAACAGCAAGTTATGCAAAAAGTACTGAAACACTGAACAGCTGGACATGTGCATTCAAAAGGGTAGAGAAGGTCAAAATAAGTTTAAATTTAATGTTTATTTGAAAGGGATATTACATACTAATGAACATTAGTACAAATGCAAAAAAGTTTTACAAATGTAGGAAAAAATTTTGTGTGTCTATGTGTGGGGTAAAATTGTGGAATGGGTTGGGGGAGAAACACAGGCGATGTCCAAACATCCATATATTCAAATCAACATATAAAGAAATGATTCTTGAACAATATAAAAATAAAGGATGGTAATATTATAATGTGTTGTCAATGAAGAATGGTTGTTATTGTTGAATATATGTGCCGAGTACTATTATTATTGATATCATTATTAATGGAATATTACAATGGTATTATAGTATTATGATTGTTGTTTAGGATGGAATTATTTAAAGTATTATATAGGCCAGGTGGTATTATTATTGTTACTGTAATTAATATATGGCTACCTATTATTATGGGTATTATTATATGGTTATTTATTGCGCCTAGGTATTGTAAGCCATGTGGGGGTAAATGGTGGTATATATGGTGATTATGATGATGGTAATATTGTCTATAATTATATTAACATACCAGAAGTATTTACTTATTATTATTACAATTATTATTCGATGTTGGTATTATTGTCATTATAAACTATTGTATTATTTCTATTGCATAATTTAATTAAAAGATGCATTATATATTATGGTATTGTATAATGAATTTAATTATAGTATGAATAATGATTAGAATGATATAAGTTGTTGGTTATAGAGAAGGGGTGAGACTATATAAGTGTCGGCTTCTTTCCACTCCTTTTGAACAAGGCATTTTTTTCCTGTTATGTTCATATATTTTTTCTTGGTTTTGATTCCTTGTTTTTAAATTTTTTGTCTTGATGTTCAAATAAATAATAAAATTTTAAAAAGTTACCAGATTGAGCAATACTGCTAATTTGCATCTGTAGTCCCCTGGCAGGTCACAAAAATACACAAACAATCATACACAAGAAGAACATCTGCAATGAAACTGTACAAAGTGGATATGCAAAAGTACAAGTTCAACCGTAAACCTTATAGCACATTTTAGGTGCATCCAGAAATTTCACCTGAAAGCCAACTATCCCTAACTTTTTGTGAGTAGTGTAGTTACAGCACCAAAAGCGTTCTGTCTCAACTCACCTTTTTGCAGGGGGCAGGGCTTAAAGAGTCTGTGGCATAATTCAACCAAGACATGATTAGAAAGAACTACTGTGTTTTTATTCTGTGTAGACAAAAAACATTCAATAAAATTTTGTTTCTATATACTACCATAAATTACATCGTGATGCAGACAATTGCGATGTTCGTTTGTCAAAATTGGGTCAAACGCCGCCGCCATATTGTGACGTAATGAGGGGAATCAAATATGCAAACAAGCATGGCTGAGTGCACTGAAGCGGAAGAAGTTGTGAGCGATTTCAGCAAAGATTTTAGCGATTTGTCGATAGTTTTTGAGGAAGAAGCAGGATCGAGTGATGAAGAGCAAGTTGGTTCTAACGAAGGACTGCAACCCTATTTATTTGAACCATATCGTTCAGGAAACGACAATGACTCGCATGTTTCAGAGGATGAAGGGTCCGACGGTGAAGGGTTAGAGATGGACATCAGTCGCCTCCAAAACACTGAATGGTAATTTACAGATAGATCTAAATTTCCCCGATCGGGTGGTCGGGGAAATTTAAAAAAAAAAATGCTCAGATATTCAGTTTTGGTAGGCAATGAGATTTATAAAAATGAAAACTGAAGAAAGTAATATAACGTTTTTTTTAACACAAAATTGTTCCATTTGGAGTGAAGTCAACACTCGGCTTCAAAATTCATAGGGGAGGATTTTACTTTCGGCAGAAAAAATATGATAAAATCACAATCACCTAATGTGGGAAAAAAAATCAATTACACAAACTCTTTTCCGGGCGAGTTTTGACACTGTTGCTTCCCTGCGCTGCTTTGATATGGGTGATTGTCCGTATCTCTGCGCTGTTTTGATACGGGCGATCGTCCATATCTCTGTGCTGTTTTGATACGGGTGATCGTCCGTATCAAAACAGCGCAGAGAAGCAACAGTGTCAAAACTCGCCCAGAAAAGAGTTTGTGTAATTGATTTTTTTTTTCCCCCACATAAGGTGATCGTTATTTAATTGTTTGGATTACAAAAATTTTGGCTTCAATTTTTTTTTTTTTTTTATTTCCCTAATTGGGTGGTCAGGGAAATTTAAAAAAAAAATGCTCAGATATTCAGTTTCGGTAGGCAATAAGATTTATAAAAATGAAAACTGAAAAAAAGTAATATAATGTTTTTTAACACAAAGTCGTTCCATTTGGAGTAAAGTTAACACTCGGCTTCAAAATTCAAAGGGGAGGATTTTACTTTCGGCAGGAAAAAATATAATAAAATCACGATCGCCTTATGTGGAAAAAAAAAATCAATTACACAAACTCTTTTCCGGGCGAGTTTTGACACTGTTGCTTCTCTACGCTGTTTTGATATGTTGATATCGTCTTGAGCTGGGGGATTTTGATTGAAAACTGTAGGTATGGCAGTTGGTTTTAGAACCCATTTGTAGCAAACTTTCAAGCCTAAAGATTCCTGTATAGCAGGTGCCTCCTCAAAACTGTCTGCAGTGAAATGATCGCTACAGAGTACAGAAGATGGTGTTGGTTGCCATTTGTCCCTTGTTCTCTGTACTTGCTTTGCTCATTTTTTAAGAAGATCTGGATCTTTTGGGAATGAGAACAGGCTTATACGTTCACTGGAGCAATTAAAACACCCAGCCGCCACGCAACGTTTTCGCATGTCCTCGCTGATACAGAAGCTTAACAGCTTGTTTACATTGACAGCACACGGATCAGCTGAGAAGAAACTCTCCTCATGACGTCATATCCAGAAACGAGGCAAGTCTCTGGATGTTGCATTACTGCAACAGGGTGCTAAATTTGAATTCACTTAGAAATATTTTTCCACTTATTTAGCATTCTAAGTCAACAGAACCAACTATGTGGACACTGAAGATACATTCATACTGAATGTTGATTCATAGTTCCAACATCGTGTCACACTTTAAGTGAAACTTTAAAGCCAACAAACGGAGACACGAGACATTTGATTAATTTTGTTCTTGATATGTCTTGTAAGTCGTCAAAAACACGTTACATACATGTTAACAAGAAAAAAAAAAAGATTTTTTGCCGGAGTGTCACTTGAAGTAACAAAGAGAGAACTTCGAGAAGTACAAACTTGCTTTGACTGGAACATTTTATTTTTACAATTTACTACATGATAAGTTTATATTAAAAGTTGATCTATATTGTAGCTTTTGCTCCATTTGTTTCCTTTGTGAAACCATATGTGATTTCCAGTTTTAAATCATACCACTGATAAACCTAAAAAGAAACAAACGGAGCTCAAAAAAGGAATCAAAATAAGGCACAAAGTCCATAAAGTTGAAGTGTTAGCTGCGCTGTCTCTTAGACTATGCTTCTCACAAACAAAGGGCACATCCCAGTGATGTAAAGCCATGTGTGCTGCTCATATTACAACATGACATACAACATCTACAAGTGGTAGCTTTGCTTAGGGCCAGTTGCACTAAAATCAGTAGGAGTGGATGAGAGGTGTGGACAGTCGCCTTTGACATGTCACGGACCAACTGGCCCCAGTGACACTGCCCCAAATTTCCAACCATTGTTATTAAAATATAAGAGGCTTATTAGAAAAGTAGTGGCAGCTTATATGTGCCACAGTTGCACACAGTAGGATTGTTATTGCTTATTGCCATGCTCCGACTAATTAGCCTGATTTGATTGTTAATGCGCTGCCAATTAGAGGTGGCAGGCATCACTTTGTGGCTCTGCTTGACAGCCCTCATTTGGAGGTGAGTGAGCAGCTCGGGCGAGATGAGCTCAGGCTGAAAGCAGGCAGGCTGTCACACTGATTGTCTGTGTCAGTTAGCGTTTAGAAAGGGTGTACGTATGTGTGCTGACTGATCAAAACCACCTCTGTGTTTCCTTGTGCATTTTGTGTCCATGCATGGGCGCTGAGTGATTGTGATTCCATACCTGTGGTTTCTGTTAGCCTGTCTGCATCAGTTAGTGTTTTTTTGTGCTATATCTGGTAATGCTTCGCACTGCAGTGTCTGAATCTATTTACTGCAATCACACTGATAGCAGGAATTACAAGAGTTAGAGATGCATGTCATTTATAGCAGACTCAAGCTAGATTGAACACTAAAATCGGAACTTTGCTTCATCTATGAACAAACTGTCTAACCTCTTCCCAGTTTCATAACCCCCAACAGGATCCAGCTGTGATGGAGGACCATATACAGCACTCCTGCCCCCTCTCTTCCTTCCTTTCAACACAGATCCCTGGCATGGAGAAGAGAAAAGCAGGAAACAGACTCCCCCACTGAGACGTTATTTTACAACCACAGCAGTGAAATTCTGCAGAGCAGGAATTCTTCCTAAAGACTTCCGAAATGTGCTTACAATGTTGCTGCATTATTGGTTGCCATAAATGTTTCATTTATGAATGCTGTTCTTATCCCTCATATTAAAAAATTCAGATGGAAGTATTCTGATAATGTGTTCCTAGTTTGTGATAGATGTCTATGACTTTACTTTCCCATTTGGACGAGTGAGCTTACCAAAGGGACAGTGAGATAGTCATGCAAAGCCCTGATTGGCCGACCCCTCAGGACCGCCCTGTAGGTAGGGGTCAATACCGCTATATCACATGTCTCTACCCAGAATTCACTCTCTTTTGCTGCTGTTTTTCTGGGGAGAGAGGTCATCAACCCTCTCTCTCCTCAGAGTCCTGAAGGCCTCTAATCCAGCTCTTATCTGACTGAAGGTAACACTTGAAACTTTCCTTTTTTTTTTTTTAATCATGCTTTAACTACCTAAACTTTGATACTTTTTGGATTTTTCTGTAAAACTTCATCACCTTCTCTAGCAATTCATGACTAGTGGAAGTAATTTTATCTTTTCTAAAGCCAACCAAGCCATGATTTTCTCCTTTAGGCTGCATGTCCACTAAACACTTTTTTTCAGCTCTGGGCAGCTATTTTAGTAGTAGTAGTAGTAGATTAGTTTATTTGACAGGGACAGTGCAATAAACATAGACAATTAATCAAAGACAATCAATCTGATGTGTTGCACATAGAGTGTATAGCTATTAGCTAATTTGCAACTCTTGTCCCTGGATGGGCTTTAGAAAAAAGAATCAAGATAAAAAATATACACAATAACCACATACATCAATGCAGAAAAATTATAAATACACAATTATAAATATTATAAATACACAAATATAACAGCCTGACTCACATTTAACATAAATATTATAAATATTATAAATACACAAATATAACAGCCTGACTCACATTTAACACATATAACATAACTCACATTTGCCTATTTCAGGCCTTCCTCCCTCCGTCACTCACTATAAACAAACACATTTATTCCTTCCCTTCATTCACTCTCACTTTGCAGACAAATAATTCATACATGAGTACATTCTTGTTTATTTTTCAGCCAGTTTTTAACATTTTTAGTGAATGTTTTAAAGTCCGTTATTATTTTAATTTCATTTGGCATTGTGTTCCAGATGTGACTGCCCTTTATAGAGAAAGCTGTTTGTCCAAATGTGGTTCTGCGGTGGAATATTTTACAGTTATTGTTAACAGAACTCCTGGTGGCTCTGCTGCTGTCCTGTCTTTGGACGAAACCAGCAAGTGGCTCGGGTGCTGATTTATGGAAACATTTGAACGTTAATTTCAGAAGACAGAGGTCAATGAAGCTCTCAAAACTCAATAGGTTGTATTTTTTTAAAACATTACAGTGATGCCACCTAATGGGCTTTTTGTCCAAGATTTTTAGGGTTTGATTATATAATGAACCTATATGTCTTATTGTGGAAGGGGCTGCTTGAGCCCAGACTGTCAAACAGTATGATATATGAGAAAAAACCATAGAATGCATATACAGTGCAGCTGCTTCGTAAGGTATGTAATATCTAATTAATTTAAAGCAGTTCAGATTTTTTTTTACTGTTTTTGAAATTTTCTTTATATGAAGATTAAATTTGAGTTGAGGATCTAGTACAATGCCAAGGTATTTGAATTCTGTAGCTAAACTGATGTCATGATCATGTATATTAACTTTAAAATGTTGCAGGTTACATTTTTTGATTGAAAAGCACATTGAGACTGTTTTCTGAAGGTTCAGCAATAGATGGTTCTTGAGGAGCCACTCTTGGACATAAACCATACTTGTAGACAGTACATCTGCAGCCTGTGCTGGAGTCTTGGCAGCTGTGTAAATAACTGCATCATCTGCATAAAGTTGGCATGTTGCAGCTGAGCAGTGTAACGGCAAGTCATTAATAAAAATGCTGAAAAGTAAAGGACCAAGAATGGACCCTTGTGGGATACCCATGCGGTTGTTTAAAAATGAGGATTTATCCTGGTGAACTTTTACACACTGTTCTCTATTCTGGAGATAAGATGCAAACCATTCTAATGTATTTGGGGAGAAGTTAAAAGATACCATTTTGGATAAAAGCAAACTGTGGTTTACAGTATCGAAAGCCTTTTTGAGATCTAGAAAAACAGCTCCTACCACATTACCCCTGTCCAAGGACTGTTTGACGTTTTCAATAAGGCAACAATTTGCTGTTTCTGTTGAGTATCCTGGTCTAAAACCAAATTGATGTGGATGAAGAAGTTGACTGTCTTGTAAGTAGTCTATCAGCTGTGTAGCTACAACTTTTTCAAGAACCTTAGATAGGACTGGTAAGATAGAGATTGGGCGGTAATTGCATATATCGTCTTTACTGCCTGATTTATGAACTGGTATGACGACAGCTTTTTTCCAGCCAGATGGAAATGTACTAGACCTAATGGAGAGATTAATGAGATGAGTCAGTGGTTTGATTAATATTTTGCTGTGCATTTTGAGAAAGGAGGTGCTCATATTGTAGATATCATTAGTTTTTGAGTTTGACAGTGTTTTAACAATACCAGCAATTAACTTCTCATTTACCTCATCGATGTGAAAAGTATCTGTTGGAAGTATGGAATTTGTGTTGTTGAGCACATTTGGCAGCACAAAAATTTTTGTTAAGTCTTCCACAGAGCCCACAAAGTGTGAATTAAATTCATTTGCCAAAGTAGCCTTGTCACTGACGGTCTTGCCATTGATTCTAAGTTCCTTTACCCCCTTCTGATCGTTTTTTTTATTAGTTAAGTTATTTAAATGCCTCCATAGGGAACTGTTGTTACCCTTTGCATGATCTATCAGTTTATTGTAATAAGATATTTTTGATTTTCGCAGCTCATGTACCACTTTATTTCTTAAACTTTTGTACACAAGGTGATCATTTTGTAGTTTGGAGGTTAGTGATGTTTTCAGTGCATAGTCTCGCCTCTTCATAAGTTTTCTTATTTCATTATTTAACCATGGTAGGCTAATCTTCTGTTGTCTACTTTTAATTTGCTTTGAAAATTTTTCTATAGACTTTGTGATTGTTGCAGTTATAAAATTACAACAATCATCTACTTCACATGTTGACATGAGCTGCTCCCAATTTTGATTCTCTAAGTAATGTTCAAACTCCTCATTTTTTGATTTGGGGATAATAAAATTTGATTTGTCAATATCGACTCCCCCAAAATACTGTAGTCGCTTTTTAGTAAGTTTCCTGACAGCAAGAACCATGTTATGATCTGAGAGACCAGTTACAAGATTATAGGTTCTGGTTATTCGTTCTGGTTTATTAGTAAATACCATGTCAATAAGTGTTCTGGATTGTTTGGTTATCCTGGTGGGTCCTTTGATGATTTGCTGGTAATTAAATTTAGTCATGAGGCTTTTCAGTTTTTGTTTGTCTTTTTTATCAGACCAGTTGATATTAAAGTCACCATGAATTATTGTTTCTCTGTTCTTCTCAAGTTGTTTAACCAGATCACTTAATTCATTATAAAAGGAAGAGTTGTGTGACGGTGGGTTGTACACTACTGCAATGTTGAAATTCATTACCGGAGAGAGACATACATTAACAGCTAAACATTCAAGTGAAGTATTCAAATCAACCAGTTGACATTTATATTTCTCTTTGATGTAAATTAAAACACCTCCTCCCCTCCCTACCTGCCTGTCTTTTCTAAAACACTGGTAGCCCACAATATCGATCATATTAGTGTCTATGTTACTGTGTAGCCAGCTTTCTGAGAGACAAAGGTAGTCCAGATTTGAGTCCAACAGCAACACCGAAATCTCATCTCTTTTGGGGATTATGCTCCGTATGTTTAAATGACCGCCGAGGATCCCCTTTGGTTTAGCCTTGGTGTCCCAAAGAACTCGTGCATGATTAACAGTTTGGAAAAATAAATGTTGTTTTTGCTTTTGTACAGCTCGGTTTTGTGCTAACCCAATGGTCTGCTGTTTAATAGTGGCAGGTCCAGGGTTAAGGTGAATATCTCCTGCCAGAAGTAGCAGAACTAACAGAACTTTAACTGTATATCCTCTGCCATATTGTGATTTTTGCTTAACAGCCATGTTTGCCTTAATTTGGAAGTTTTTGCTCTGGGCTTTTAAAGACCACATAGAGTGTAGGGTGAGATGTCCAAGCCCAAATCCATACAGATAAAACTTTTTAACTTCACCTTTGGTTGAGTTTGTCGGAAAATCCTTCTTGTTGCAGGTCCAGACACACAAAGACAAAACGAAGAGGAAGTAGAGAAGTAGAGAAGGCTTATTAGTGGTGCCCATCAGCCCACTTTTTAATCCGGTGGCAGCCATCTTCAGTCTTTCTTGGAAAGAAGGAAAAAGAAAATCTGTGGATAGTAAAATAAATTCTGCTTATATCGCCAGAATCTGATCCGATCGTCCTCGAATCCAGCTGGGCCTCAGCTAGCCAACTAGCCCCTTCCGTTGCTGGTCTCGTTGCTCATAGTCGCCGTAACTGGTCTCCCGTCCCGCTCCTCCAACCGAGTCTCGTCACACACCGCCGCTGCCACCGAGCTCCGCTGAGGTCACGGTAAGTCCTCCGCTAGGCACCGCCACCTACCGTCGTCTGCCTGGGTGAAATCTCTGCTGAGCCCCGTCAACAAATAGCCGCTTGCCTGGTAGTATCTCCGCTGGGCCTCGCAGCTGGGCTTCGATTCAGGCTGGTGTAAGGTGGAATGACTGGCGCCAGCATTAAGCTAACTAGCGTTAGCTTAGCAATCGCTTCGGGTAGTCTCGTCGCACACCGCCGCTGCAGTCACGGTAAGTCCTCCGCTGGGCACCGCCGCCTACCGCCATCTGCCTGGGTGAAATCTCTGCTGAGCCCCGTCAACAAATAGCCGCCTGCCTGGTAGTATCTCCGCTGGGCCTCGCAGCTGGGCTTTGATTCAGGCTGGTGTTAGGTGGAATGGCTGGCGCCAGCATTAAGCTAACTAGCGTTAGCTTAGCAATCGCTTCAGGTAGGGCACATCAGTGAATCACAAGGAAGCGCTGGAATCGCTGGTCAGTTTACTCACAGTGGCCGGATAAAAGCGGCCACTGTGCTTTCCATTCATTCTCTATGTAGTCCAGTGTTTACAGCGCTGAGCGCCCATGGTGCTGAAACGCTCTCGGTGGTGGCCATTTTTTGTCGCAATGCTCAGAGCACTCAGAGTTGAAAAATGTTCAGCTTTTCAGAGACTGCAGCTGAGCTCGTCAATGTCAGACCTTAAGCAGCCAATCAGAACCTGCTGCATGGGTGGGACATAGGACACCAGTACTAGTCCGTACTCAGACTCGGACTCAACGACAAAACATGTTTGGTGGACATGCAGCCTTAATCTTAATTTTTCTGTAAGTCAAGCGTGATCACACTTTTAAGAGCTCATTCCATTTTTTAACCTTTAAGCTGTGTGATTTCTTGTGCTCCTAGTGGCAGAGCATGGCGCTGCACCTCTTAACTGATAACATGCCAAACACTCCCCAGCTGGACTGAGGATTTGTACTGATCATGCCAGTTCACAAGGTGGCAGGCACGCGTTGGAGGACTCATGGATGACATGTAATACACCAAAGAGGAAGAAATCCTTCTTCATCATCGTCTTTGAGATTACAAAATAAAATGGCACCCATCATGGTGGACACACGCAATCACAGATGGAGGAGCAAATTCGGAGGATTTGGTCCCGAATTTAGATAGATAGATGTACTTTATTGATCCCAAACTGGGAAATTACAGTGTAACAGCAGCATGACAGTTGACAGCCAAACAACAGAAACACACACGACAGACAAAGGGATTACCCATGGAAAGTAAAAACTAACACGACTATAGAACCTATATACATCATAGCTTAGTATACTGTATGATGGCCCGTATAAACACATGACTCATCTCACTGCACAAAGAAGGACCATCAGGAACAGAGTGAAAAGTGATGTACCAGTTAGTCTGTAAGATGCAGTGTGGCAGCATAGCTATGACCAGAATACAACATCTTAGTGAGTTATTGTACAGTGAAATTGCATGTGGCAGGAAAGATTTCCTGTACCTGGCCGTTCGACAATGAAGCTGTAGTAGTCTCCTGGAGAAAGTGCTTCGCTGTCTATCTAGTGTGTGGTGGAGGGGGTAATCAGGATTGTCCATGATGGATCGCAGTTTATTTAGTGTTCTCCTCTCCACCACTGTCTCAAAGGTCTCCGGTCTGAGACCAATTACAGAGCCAGCCCTCTTGATAATCTTGTCAAGTCTGTTGGTATCTCTGGCCCTGATACTGCTACCCCAATAGACCGCAGCAAAGAAGATGGCGCTGGCGACAACAGTCTGGTAGAAAAGCTCCAGCATCCTGCTGCACACGTTGAAGGATCTCAGCTTTCTCAGGAAGTAGAGTCTGCCCATCCCCTTCTTGTGCGCAGCATCGGTGTTGGATCTCCAGTCCAACCCGCTGCTGATCCTGACACCCAGATATTTGTAGTCCTCAACCACTCCCACATCCTCCCCCCTAATCTGCAGTGGCTGAAAAGGAGCCTTCCTCTTCCTGAAGTCAATCACCATCTCCCTGGTCTTGCTGACATTCAACCTCAGGTGATTCTGCTCCGTCCACTCCACAAATCTGTCTACCAGTGCCCTGTACTCCACCTCCTCTTCTCCTCTTATACACCCCACAACAGCTGAGTCATCAGCGAATTTTTGCAGATGGCATAACTCAGTGTTGTACTGAAAGTCTGTGGTGTATAAGGTAAAAAGAAAAATAGAGAGCACAGTCCCCTCTGGTGCTCCCGTATCACTAGCCATCACTCCAGACAAGGCACTGCCCAGCCTGACAAACTGTGGTCTGCCTGTCAGGTAGTCGGTAATCCAGGAGATCACAGAGCTGTCAACCCCCATCACCCGCAGCTTCTCGCCCAGCAGCAGTGGCTGGATGGTGTTAAAGGCACTGGAGAAATCAAAAAAAGTGATTCTCACAGTATGTCCTCCACCATCCAGGTGCAGATGGACTCGTTGCAGCAGGTAGATGACAGCATCTTCAACTCCTAAATGGGGCTGATATGCAAACTGCAGAGGGTCCAGCCACGTCTTCATCTGCGGCCTCAGGTGGGCTAAGGCCAGTCTTTCCAGGACCTTCATCACATGAGATGTGAGGGCAACTGCTCGGTAGTCGTTCAGATCCGATGGAGATGACTTCTTGGGGACAGAAACCAGGCAGGATGTCTTCCACAGCACCGGTACTCTCTCCAGACTCAGGCTCAGGTTGTACAGGTGTTTCAGTACCAGAGCTAGTTTGTTGGCACAGGTCTTCAGGGTCCTAGCGGAGATGCCATCAGGGCCCAAAGCCTTCCGCTGACGGAGTCTCTCCAGCTGCTTCTCCACCTGATCTGTAGTCACCGTGAAGTGAGGGAGGGTCTTGGTGCCCCCTGAGGAGGAGGAGGGGGGAGATGGAGAGAGGTTCTGCACGGGAGCGTGGGTGGGGAGGGGTGCATGGGGGTCTGGTTGTGTTGCTCGGGTGACAGACTGTGAGTTGAACCTATTAAAAAACAGATTCAGCTCCTCAGCTCTCTCCTGGCTCCCAGATGGCTGCCTGACTCTCCCCTTGTACCCAGTGATTTGTTTCATTCCCTCCCACACATCTTTAGTGTTATTTTGCCTGAGTTTCTCTTCCAACTTCCTCCTATAATTGTCCTTGCACCTCCTCAGCTTCTCCTTGTCTCCAGCCCTAAAAGCTCTCTTCTTTTTGTTCAGAAGTGCTTTCAGGTCACTGGTGACCCATGGTCTGTTGTTGGAGAAGCAGTGTACAGTCTGAGCTGGCATGGTCATGTCTTCACAGAATCTAATGTATTCTGTGATGCAGTCGGTCATATTGTCTATGTCCACCCCATGTGGTTCACAGAGTACGCCCCAGTCTGTCGTCTCAAAGCAGTCCTGCAGTGCATCAGTAGCCTCCTGTGTCCACCTCCTCACAGTCCGTGTACAAGCAGGCTGCCTTTGCACAAGGGGGACGTACTTGGGTGTTAACATGACCATGCAGTGATCTGATTTACTAATGGGGGGTAGAGCTGTGGCACTATATGCATCCCTGACATTGGCATACAGTAGAGCCAGTGTTTTGTTTTCTCTGGTGGGACAGTCAACAAACTGATGAAAGTTTGGTAGTGTTTTTCCCACTGAGACATGGTTAAAATCACCTGTGATGGTCATGAATGCATCCGGGTGCTTCTCCAGTAATGTGGCCGCAGTGGAGCTGATGACGTCACAGGCCACCGCTGTGTCAGCTGACGGAGGGACGTAGACGATAATAATTAAAGCGCACTTCATTTCTCACGGCATATAATAAGGTCTCATACTAACAGCCAACAGTTCAATGTCCGGGCTGCAGCACTTTTCCTTAACATAAGTGTGTTCCGAATGACACCACCGCTCATTAACAAGAAGTGCCACTCCTCCTCCTCTCTTTTCCTGCTGCTTTTCACGTCCCTGTCTCCCCTTATAGTCTTGAAGCCAGATATCGCTACGTTTACATCCGGGATCTGTGAGTGTAACCACGTCTCCGTAAAACACATGAAACTACACTCACGATACTCTTTTTGTGTCCTGACCAGCGCTGTAAGCTCATCTGTTTTGTTTCCCAGCGATCGCACGTTCCCAGTGATGATCATCGGTACAGCCGGCTTATGCTTCTTCCTCCTCCTCCTCACCTTCGCTCCAGCCCTTCGCCCGCGGTGTCTCCTCTTTAGCTCATCCGGGATGAGGGGCTTCACTGCTGGCCGCAGCGCTCCAGGCGCCGGCCTCCTCAGCGCAATCAGCTGTTCACGTGTGTAAACAATGCATCCGCCCCCACCTCTGTTGATTTCCATTGTCCGAGGAAGAGAAAAGATACAAAAACTAGAAAAAAAAGACCGGCTAAATAGAGAGAAAAGTTGGTCCAGTCTTAGTCCGAGTATTCTTTCAGAGCCCTGGTTAGTAAGAGACACAGTATATACAGCTATAAACAGATAGAAACACAAAGACACGAGAGAGTTGCTGCTGGTACGGCTGCCTTGACTCCAGCGCCATTAAAAAAAAATAAAAAATTGCCCACTATGATTCTAAAAAGAGATTATTTAGCTTATGAAGGTAGACGTTTACATGTTCTTATAACACAGGGAACACGAAGCTTGTTGATTTCACCCGCTGGCGCCCAGAGCACCATGTGACTGTAGAGCAATCGCCGGTTGCATGTCGTCATATAAGAGAAATTGCCGTGGAATAAAAGCAAAAATAAGGTGGAATAATCAAAAACAGTTTGTGGATGAAGGAGAGAAAGCTAAAATAACCGGGAGAGGACAAAATAGCGACCAGAATGCTGCAGAAGAATGCCGCCTTGCCAGCGGTAAGTGACGGATGTCTTTGTTTGTTTGTATGAAAATTAGATGCATAAATTTACTCCTATCTGAAACTTTTGATCATTTTGTACTTCCTTCTATTTGACAGTAAGCCATTATCTCTTACCACTTCCAAGTTATAGCCTTGGAAAGTTGTGACATCTGATCTGAATATTTTCTTGAAAAGAAATCTTTTCCACTGTTTACCATTAGGGGTTATATCGCAGTTTGGCAACATACACAGTCAATGGGTTAAGCCTTTCTTCTGGCTATCCTACACTGCAAAATGCAGGCCTAGAGGAGATCCATTGTTCTAGCCACCTCCAGCAGATGCAAGCTTCGGGCCTGAACCAGGCCCCACCTCACCGAGGATTTCCAGGCCGAGACCCCGGGGCACAGGCCAGCAGGAAGAACCAGTCCTGCCAAGGCTCATCTCCAGCCCAGGTTGGACCAAAGCCGGGCTACCCAGAGTCAATCCTCCCACGCTTGTGACCCCTCCTAAGGCTGGACCATTTTGTCCTGTTCCAAGCCTCTTGGGAACCAAGCAACGCCAAGAGAGTAAGACAGTTAACAGCATTAGCTTCAAGGAAAGCCATAAACATTTTCTGTAATGACCATCCTTTTTTGAACACAAGGTAAAGTTAATCTATTTTCTTTTTCATAACAATTTTTTCAAATTCCTTTTCCATTAACTTTGCGTGCCACTTAATTTTTACCACTATTTTCACTTCACCCTTATTCCACATATGCAAGACCTGTAAATATGTAAATATTGCTGTTTCTTCATATATGCAAAATTACCACTGTTCATGCTAATTTGGTTATCTTCCCATTCTACAAGCTATACCCACCAAGACCATACGGCGTCACTCAAACAACAAACCCTGGATCAACCCTGAGATAAAAACACTTCTGAGAGAGAAGAAGAGGATCTTCAGGTCAGGGAACAGGGAGATGCTGAAGTCCGTACAGAGGGAGCTGAGGAGAAAGATCAGAGAAGGCAAGGACAGCTTCAGGAAGAAGATGGAGGACAAGCTGCAACAGAGCGACATCAGCGGGGTCTGGAGAAACCTCAAAACCATCTCGGGGCTCCAGAATACCTCCCCCCAGGCCACGGGGGGCAGGGAGTGGGCGAACAACCTGAATCTGTTTTTCAATAGATTTGACCAACCGCCCTCCCCCCTGTCTGCACAACAACCACTGCTGCCTCTAAGAAATCAAGTCCTGCTGCCCACTCCCCACTCCACCGACACCCCCCCTACTCCCAACACACAGCCCCCCATCCTGACCCTGACCAAGACCCAGGTGAGGACGGAGCTGAGGAAGATCAAGGCGAGGAAGGCGTCGGGACCGGACGGCATCAGCGCAAAGCTCCTCAAGTCCTGTGCAGACCAGCTGTGTGGGATTGTGACGTATATCTTCAACATGAGCCTGAAACTGGGGAGGGTACCACAGCTGTGGAAAACATCTTGTGTGGTACCTGTACCAAAAACTTCCCACCCCAAAGACCTGAACAGCTACAGACCGGTGGCCTTGACGTCCCACTTGATGAAGACCCTGGAGAGACTGCTCCTTGCTCATCTCCTCCCCCTGGTGGAACCAGCGATGGATCCACTCCAGTTCGCCTACCAGCATGGCATTGGGGTGGAGGATGCGGTGATCTTCCTCCTTCACCGTTCTCTGTCCCACCTGGAGAAGCCCGGGAATATGGTGAGGATCATGTTCTTTGACTTCTCCAGTGCTTTCAACACCATCCAACCGATGATCCTGAAGGACAAGCTGCTGCGCGCAGGGGTGGACCAGCACCTGTCATCATGGATCCTGGACTACCTCACGAACCGGCCTCAGTTTGTGAGAACCCGGGACTGTGTTTCCGACACGATCATCAGTAGCACGGGGGCCCCCCAGGGAACGGTGCTGGCTCCCTTCCTGTTCACTCTTTATACTGCGGACTTCTCACACAACACAACACATTGCCATCTACAGAAGTTCTCTGATGACTCTGCGATCGTTGGTCTCATCTCCAACGGAGATGAAGCTGAGTACAGAGGGCTTATCCAGGACTTTGTGGACTGGTGCCATCGGAACTGCCTCCAGATCAACGCGAGGAAAACTAAGGAGCTGGTGGTGGACTGCCGCAGGCATGGGCAGCCCCTCACAGCACCAGTAAATATACAGGGAACAGACATCGAGATGGTGACATCCTATAAGTACCTGGGTATTCATCTGAACAATAAACTAGATTGGTCACACAATACTGACGCACTCTACAAGAAGGGACAGCGCAGGTTGTTCCTGCTGAGGAGACTCAGGTCTTTTGGTGTACAAGGGGCGCTGCTGAAGTCATTCTATGACACGGTGGTGGCATCAGCCATCACTTTTGGAGTGGTCTGCTGGGGCAGTGGCATTACTGCAGCCGATAGGAAGAGACTGAACAAACTGATTAAGAAAGCTAGCTCTGTCCTGGGGCAGCGCCTTGATCCGATGGAGGAGATAGGAGAGAGAAGGACGGTGGCTAAACTGTCATCTCTGCTGGAGACCGAGTTCCACCCTATGCAGGACATACTGGATGCACTGAGGAGCTCATTTAGCAGCAGACTACATCATCCCAGGTGCACAACCGAGAGGTTTCGTAGGTCCTTCCTACCAACGGCTGTCAGACTGTACAACCTAAGCAGGGCTGCTCGCAGAGATAGCAAAAAGACGTAACAAACTAATAGTTTTTTTGAATGCAAAAGATGCAATAGACTTACACAATGGTCCTCTCCGGCATACAACTAGGAACATACCGGTCGCTATGGAGGGTGAGAATATGTATGGGCACATAATCATACCATGTAGGATAACTAAATAGACGGTTATGCTGTTTCATCCCACCTAGCAACAATGCTCTGCACTGTGTGTGTTTATATATTTACATATTTATTCCATCTAGCTACAATGCTCAGCACTGGGTGTGTTTATATTTATATATCTATATATTTATTCCATCTAGCTACAATGCTCCGCACTGTGTTTTTATATATCTACATATTATTCCATCTAGCTACATTGCTCCGCACTGTGTGTGTTTATATACTTGCATATTTATTCCACCTAGCTGCAATGCTCCGTACTGTGGGTGTTTATATATTTACATATTTATTCCATCTAGCTACAATGCTCTGCACTGTGTGTTCATATATTCATATATTTATTCCATCCAGCTACAATGCTCTGCACTGTGTGTCTGTGTGTGTGTGTGTATATATATATTTTATAGTAATATGTACATATGTATATTAGCTGCTCTTGCTTGCTTGTTTTTTTTCTTGCCTTCTGATTGTTGCTCTGAGTGTTGCTATCCCTGTGCTGTTGCAATCCTGGAATTTCCCCGTTGTGGGACTAATAAAGGCTTATCTTATCTTATCTTATCTTATACAGATGTCTATTGTCATTTTGGATTTTTCTGTAATAAATTTACTAATCTCTTCATCGGTGTCCTCTGTCCAGATTTTAAGAATCACACAGTGTCAAGAAATGATGCCCAGATTATGAGACTGATCAAAAATTGTCAATAGAATTAATTACTAAGGCTTAACTTACCAACTGACAAATTCTTAAGCTTAAGTCTTTGTTCATAGGAGTTTCCATCTCTATAAAACATGGATGGTGCCCCAACTAGTGTTACAAACGAGGTAATGCAAGAGTTACTAATAATTATTAATTCAAGTTATTAATTATTAATAATCATATACATATAAGTGGTGTCCCTATCTCATGATAATGCTACACATTCCAGACTATAATGCGCTCTCTATATGTGAGGCGCTACAGCTGCGCCGAGGCTTTTACATGTGTCTGTTCCTCTCCCTTTGTCTGCCTTGCTCTATACTCTCAGCATTTTCCTATTCCCCTTTGCATCATGCAAAGATAAGATATATTTGGTGTGTGTGTGTGTGTGAGTGTGGTTTCATGTATTATGTATTAGCCTTATACTTTCTCAGATTATGACACTTTAGGGCAGAAAATTTGTGGTTGTGTAAAAAAAAAAAAAATCCACCCTCTGTTTCAATATTACATCATCAATATGTGAAATGCAGATGCTTCTGTGGGTTTTCTTTGTGCTCCTTGAAATGTTGGCACCCACTTTCCATCAAACTGCCTTATGTTGTTCTGATTTGTGTTGTGAAACGTGCTGTAAAAGTAATACTAAGCAACCATCTGGGTCGTGGTTGGGTTGCTGCATTCACTAAAATGCATGGTGGATACAGAGATCAATAGTAAAGACATTGTTATATATGCCCATAATTACAACACGCAGCATGGATGTGATGGCGCAGACACAAGTGACATCATCGTGCCGTGCCTATAACACAGGACTGTTGGCAGCAGCTTGGCCTCTTTGGCACTCTGCCTCTACCACAACACCAGCCTGTACTCCCTTATAGTTAACATACTAGCTATACCTGCATGTTCCACGTGTTGGCTAATGGTTCAATAAAAGCCACAGTTCAGCACAGTCAACATATCTGCTGGTCCCTGATTCTCAGACATAATGTCGACGAGGAGAAACAAATTATTATCCATCCATCCATCCATCCATCCATCCATCCATCTTCTTCCGCTTAATTCTTTTCGAGTCGCGAGGAGGCTGGAGCCTATCCCAGAATCAGAATCAGAATCAGAATCAGAATCAGGTTTATTGCCATTGTTCATGTAGTACACAAACTAGGAATTTGTCTCGGTACAATGCTGCAACATTAAACATGATAAGATAAGAGAAATAAACTATACATGTAATAAAGTGTAGGATAAGATTAAGTGATACTGGTCAACAGTTAAAATATATATTAGCCAGCAGCAGATACTGTGGAGAACTATATAGTGCAGTCGGTAATGCAGGAAGAAAACAGTGATGATTGACATGAGTCTGGTTGAGCTGCTGTACATGGTGCACGAGAGTCACTTAGTGTTCAGCAGTCTAATGGCAGAGGGGAAGAAGCTGTTCATGTGACGGGAGGTTTTAGTCTGGATGGACCGAAGTCTTCTACCAGAGGGGAGGGGGGCAAACAGTACGTGACCAGGGTGTGAGGGATCGGCTATGATCCGGCCAGCACGCCTCCGGGTCCTGGAGATGTACAGATCCTGGAGAGATGGGAGCTTGCAGCCGATCACCTTCTCAGCAGTGCGCACGACGCGCTGCAGCCTTAGTCTGTCCCTGGCAGTGGCTCCTGCGTACCACACGGTTATGGAGGTGGTGAGGATGGACTCGATGATGGCTGTGTAGAACTGCACTAACATCTTGGTGGGTAGCTTGAGCTTCCTCAGCTGCCGCAGGAAGAACATCCTCTGCTGGGCTTTTTTGATGAGTGAGCTGATGGTCAGCTCCCATTTGAGGTCCCTGGTGATGGTAGTGCCTAGGAAGCGGAAGGAATCAGCAGTGGTGATGGGAGAGCCTGAGAGGGTGAGGGGGGGCAGAGGAGTAGTGACTTTCCTGAAGTCTACAATCATCTCCACTGTCTTCAGAGCGTTCAGCTGCAGGTTGTTATTGCTGCACCAGGACGCCAGCTGGGCCACCTCTCTCCTGTAGGCGGACTCGTCGCCGTTGGAGATGAGCCCGATGAGGGTGGTGTCGTCCGCAAACTTGATCAACTTGACAGACTGGTGGCTGGAGGTGCAGGAGTTGGTGTAAAGGGAGAAGAGTAGGGGGGAAAGTACACAGCCCTGGGGTGATCCGGTGCTGATGCTAGTATAGTCTGAGACAGTCTTTCCCAGCCGCACATGCTGCCTCCGGTCCGTCAGGAAGTCGATGATCCACCTGCAGAGGGAGTCAGGCACGTTGAGCAGGGACAGCTTGTCCCGGAGCAGAGCGGGGCGGATGGTGTTGAATGCGGAGCTGAAGTCCACAAACAGGATCCTGGCGTAGGTTCCCGGGGAGTCCAGGTGCTGCAGGATGGAGTGGAGGGCCAGGTTGACTGCATCGTCTACAGACCTGTTGGCTCGGTAGGCAAACTGCAGCGGGTCCAGGAGAGGGGTGGTGATGGACTTGAGGTGGGACAGGACCAGGCGCTCAAAGGACTTCATGACTACAGAGGTGAGCGCTACAGGTCTGTAGTCATTAAGTCCAGTGATCCGTGGCTTCTTGGGGACAGGGATGATGGTGGAGGATTTGAGGCAGGATGGCACGTGGCATAACTTAAGGGAGGTGTTAAAAATGTCTGTGAATACAGGAGCCAGCTGTTTCGCACAGAGTCTCAGGGTGGAGGGAGACACGCCGTCTGGGCCGGGGGCCTTGCGCGGGTTCAGTCTGGAGAACTGTTTGAGCACATCCTGCTCACTGATGATAAGGGGAGGGGGGGAGGAGGGGGGGGTGCCTTAAATGAAGTAGGGAATGTGGAGGCTGTGGAGCTGGAGGGAGGGGGGGGGGTCCCTGCTGGTCCCTGATTCTCAGACATAATGTCGACGAGGAGAAACAAATTATTATCCATCCATCCATCCATCCATCCATCCATCCATCCATCTTCTTCCGCTTAATTCTTTTCGAGTCGCGAGGAGGCTGGAGCCTATCCCAGCATCTTTGGGCGAGAGGCAGGGTACACCCTGGACAGATCGCCAGTCCATCGTAGGGCCAACACAGAGAGACAGACAACCATTCACTCTCACAGTCATACCTAAGGACAATTTAGAATCCCCAGTTTTGCTGCCAATTAACCTAACGTGCATGTTTTTGGCATGTGGAAGGAAACCGGAGAAATCCCAGACTAAACCCACGCAGACACGGGGAGAACATGCAAACTCCACAAAGATCACTGTTGGTCGGGGGCTGGGATCGAACCCAGGACCCCCAGCCAAGGGTGAGTTACTGTGCTGCCATTCTGGAGGAAAACAAGACATTCTCCTAAAGATGGAAGCATGTTTGGCACCCCCGCCACCATTCCTTGTGACCCCAGGTGAGCTGCCCATCCCATGGCCTCACTGGTTTGAGTCATTTCAGACATACGTGTCGCCTATGGACCTAGCTAAAGTTAGCAAAGTGTCATCTCCATGCCGCCTTATAAACCAGACTTTTCACTGCTCCACAGAGCGTAATGGCCTGGAGATTTGTGTTTTACCAGCGCCAGCAGCGACCAGACAAGTCGGTTCTACAGTACATAGCCGCCCTCTGCTGTTTGGCTAACATGTGTGTCACGACCCTCGCTCAGAGGGACAGATGAAAAAAGGGGAAAACACACAGTAATAGTTTTATAGATGATTATTTATTTTAAACCATAATAAAAATCAACTAACTAGCAAAAGTGAAGTCAGTAAGGCAGTAGTCTGTCCAGTGTTGAGTACATGTAGGTGAACAAACACAAAAGACAAGCAAAACAAACCAACATTCTGGAGTATGAGGCGGTGGGAGAGAGAGAACTAGTCAGAGCAAGACCTGGAACATATCACCCTGGGCTCCAATCAGCTCAGGTGAACTCAGTCAGGTCAACCACTCCTCTCCCACACTGCTTCCAGAACTCCTGCAGACACCTAGATGAGTCAGCAGGTAGAGCTAAATCAAGACAGGCAATAGGAGGCCTGTCACACACCCCTCCTTAAGAACAGGGTTCAATCCTATAACTCAAAAAGAAATAGGTTAACTCGCAATGGGGTTAAAAAGGTGTACCTTTAGTCCATCCAACCATTTGCTGCCCAACCTCTCCAGCTTTCAATCGACATTCAATCCTCGTCCCCAGCACCCTGAGACCTTCCATTCTAGGAAGTGGAAAGGAGTCAGGCTGGGTAACACTATTAAGTTTTCTGTAGTCAGTACAGGGCCTAAAGGTACCATCAGGTTTCTTGACAAGAAGGCATGGTGAGATCCAATTGGAAGTGGAAGGAGTGGTAATGTTATTTTGTAACATAGTCCACCTCCTTCTGTAGAAGGGCACACTTCTCAGTGCTCACTTTATAGAACCGCTGGCAAATGGGTTTAGCCCCCCTCACATCCACGTCATGTTTAATCAGATGAGTTTGAGTTGGGGTATCTGAAAAGATACCAACTGCTCAAACAACCCCGGCAAGTCCTGAAGAATCTGAGTTTTTTTAATCGACCCCTCCCCATTTCGTCACCAGGCATAAAGTCTTCCTCCCCCCATCATGTGCTCCCATATTGGTGGAAAGTACTGCACGTGCATAAGCAACAAGAACAGGTTTAACACCCTGAGACATGCGAGACCCATATTGTGTCGCTTGAGAACCCCCACAGTAAGGTTTTAGAAGATTTACATGAAAGACTCTACAAGGCTTACGACGACTTGGCATTTCAGTCACATAATTTTTCTCAGACAACTGTTCTTTTACCATGTAGGGACCTTCAAACTTTGCCTTAAAAGGTGATCCAACAAGGGGCAACAAAGCCAACACCTGGTCATCTACACTAAACTCTCTGGTTTCTGCCCGTCAGTTATAAATTGTTTTCATTTTTTCTTGTGAAGAATTCAAGTGTATTTTTGCCAACTCCAATGCTACACAAAGTCTGTGTCTAAAACCAAGAACATATTCTAACAAGTTTTGAGGAGGGTAAGATAATTTCCATTCATTAGTCAAGACAGTCAGAGGACCCCATACTTTGTGACCAAAAACTAGGTCATTTGGGCTAAAACCTGTACTCTCTTGCATTACCCCTCTCGCAGAAAGGAGCAGCCATGGTAAACCCCCTTCCCAATCACCCCCCAGCTCAGTGCAAAAAGCCCGCAGCATAGATTTCAACATTTGATGGAAATGCTCAAGGGCTCCCTGGCTTTGTGCATGATAGGCCAAAGATTGATTGTGTCTAATATGTAGCTGTTTTAAAAGTTCAGCAAACATGTGGAAAGTAAAATTAGTGTCCTGATCACTCTGCACAACTTTGGGTATACCAAACACTGAAATAAACTGGGTTAAAGCGTTAAATACTGATCTGGCTGTAATAGTACGAAGTGGATATGCAGCTGGATAATGTGTTTCCTGAGACGTCACTGTAAACAAATATGTACACCCAGATTCTGACTTGGGTAAAGGCCCAACACAATCAATTATTAAATATTCAAAAGGTTTACTGTCTGCCTGAATGGGACAAAGTGGAGCTGGACTAATCACTTGATTTGGTTTACCAGTGACTTGACATGTATGACACGTCTTGATGTAATTTGAAATGTCACACCTTACCTTTGGCCAGAAAAAATGTTTCATAACACGACTGTATGTTTTATGCACTCCCAAATGACCAGCAACATCATCATGGGCTACTCTCATTACATCCTGTCAGAACTTTTGTGGCAATATTATCTGCCATATGGGCTCCCCACCAAAATGTTCTCCACAAAGGACCCATTTCTTAACAGCACACCATCCTGAACAAAATACCTTTTGGCCAAACTGTCCATCATATCATTTGATTGGACCAGATTCCTTAATGATTGTAATGATGGATTTGACTTCTGCTCTTTTGCCAAATCATGTTGCGACACAGACAGACATTCTTCCGGGAGATGCAATTTACAGAGTCTACCCTGGTTACCAGTTTGCTCAGGTTCAGATGCTATGTAGCTCTTCGCACGCATTACCACGCAGGCCGGAAACTCCTCAGAACCCATTTGATTATCTGGCAGACATTCCTGCAAAACAAAAGAGGACAGCTGTGTTATAACGTTTGGGGTGTCCTTTCTCCAAACAAGGCCACCAGCCAAATCATTTCCCAGAATAAAATCCACCCCATCCACTGGTAACTGAGGAAGTATTGCCACAGACACTTCACCCTGAACCAAATCTAAGGTTAATTTAATCCAGTGCAAAGGCGCAGATGTCATTTTCAAACCCATCCCTCTAATTAGAACCTTTTCACCAGTGTCTGAGTTAGCAGAAAACGGCAAAATGGACTGTCTAATGAAAGATTCTAAAGCACCTGTCTCTTAAAATCGTAATAGGGACTGATGTATTTCTCCCAGTAAGTGAGACCCAATCATTAGACACAAACGGAGCATAACCAACACTATGCTGTAAACAAGAACCCATAAGTATTCTGGCCCACCATGAAATCTGTTCTAATAGGAGCAACTGATGCAGCCGATTTCCCATGTAAATCACTGACCTGAGGATTTGACCTTGATTTCAAAACTGGACAATTTGTTTTCCAGTGGCCCTGACAATGACAATAATTACAAACTTTGGATACGTCAAATTTACTTGTGTCATCTACCAGTAATTTTACAGGCTCAAGATCTAGCCTAGGCTTAAACATCCTAAGGTAAGAAACCCCACCTTGATCATGTACCTCCCCAGGCCATTTACGAGTTAAGACACAGTCATCAGCCAAAGCAGCAGCACCACTGGAAGTTACAGTGCATCCAGAAAGTATTCGCAGCGCTTCACTTTTTCCACATTTTATGTTACAGCCTTATTCCAAAATGGATTAAATTCATTTTTTTACTCAAAATTCTACACCCAGTACCCCATAATGACAACGTGAAAAACGTTTTTTTGGGATTTTTGCAAATTTATTAAAAATAAAAAAACTAAGAAATCACATGTACATAAGTATTCACAGCCGTTGCTCAGTACTTTGTTGATGTACCTTTGGCAGCAATTACAGCCTCAAGTCTTTTTGAATATGATGCCACAAGCTTGGCACACCTATCTTTGGACAGTTTCTATCATTTCTCTTTGCAGCACATCTCAAGCTCCATCAGGTTGGATGGGAAGCATCGGTGCACAGCCATTTTCAGATCTCTCCAGAGCTGTTCAATTGGATTCAAGTCTAGGCTCTGGTTGGACCACTCGAGGACATTCACAGAGTTGTCCTGAAGCCACTCCTTTGATATCTTGTCTGTGTGCTTAGGGTCACTGTCCTACTGAAAGATGAACAGTCGCCCCAGTCTGAGGTCAAGAGCGCTCTGAAGCAGGTTTTCATCCAGGATGTCTCTGTACATTGCTGCATTCATCTTTCCCTCTATCCTGACTAGTCTCCCAGTTCCTGCCACTGAAAAATATCCCCACAGCATGATGCTGCCACCACCATGCTTCACTGTAGGGATGGTATTGGCCTGGTGATGAGCGGTGCCAGGTTTCCTCCAAACATGATGTCTGGCATTCATGCCAAAGAGTTCAATCTTTGTCTCATCAGACCAGAGAATTTTGTTTCTCATGGTCTAAGAGTCCTTCAGGTGCCTTTTGGCAAACTCCAGGCAGGCTGCCACTGCCTTTTACTAAGGAGTGGCTTCCGTCTGGCCACTCTACCATACAGGCCTGATTGGTGGATTACTGCAGAGATGGTTGTAATTCTGGAAGCTTCTGCTCTTTCCACAGAGGAACACTAGAGTTCTGACAGAGTGACCATCGGGTTCTTGGTCACCTCCGTGACTAAGGCCCTTCTCCCCTGATCGCTCAGTTTAGACAGCCGGCCAGCTCTAGGAAGAGTCCTTGTGGTTCAGAACTCCTTCCATTTACAGATGATGGTGGCCACTGTGCTCATTGGGACCTTCAAAGCAGCAGAAATTTTTTTGTACCCTTCCCCAGATTTGTGCCTCGAGACAATCCTGTCTCAGAGGTCTACAGATGATTCCTTTGACTTTATGCTGGTTTGTGCTCTGAAATGCACTGTCAACTGTGGGACCTTATATAGTCAGGTGTGTACCTTTCCAAATCATGTCCAATCAACTGAATTTATCACAGGGAGACTTCAATTTAGCTGTTAAAACATCTCAAGGATGATCAGTGGAAACAGGATGCACCTGAGCTCAATTTTGAGCTTCATGGAAAAGGCTGTGAATACTTAGATACATTTGATTTCTTAGTTTTTTTATTTTTAATAAATTTGCAAAAATCTAAAAAAAAAAGCTTTTTTCACATTGTCATTATGGGATATTGTGTGTAGAATTTTCAGGGAAAAAATGAATTTAATCCACATTGGAATAAGGCTGTAACATAACAAAATGTGGAAAAAGTGAAGCACTATGAATACTTTCCGGATGCACTGTATATCTTTGTATTCACTAATGAATATAGGAATTGAAGGCAGCATAAAGTTCTTCAGCTCTTCTAGAATGATTAGATTACATAGACTATCAAAATCCGTTAAAGCTGATGCCGAACACCACCTTTTAAAGTGGCAAAAAAGATCTCTAGCAAACTCCACATAGGTCTGATTAGTCATTTTCCACCACGATCGAAACCATTGTCTATATGCCTTGTACCACTTCATATACTTTAAGAACTGCTGTCTTCACCTTTGAGTCATCTCTAGATTCTGCTGGACTTAAAGCAGAATATCCTTCCTGTGCTTTACATACAAAAACACATTGGAACATAAGTGTGTGCTCATTATCAGGCCAGTTACATGAATCTGCTGCTTGTTCAAACAAATCAAAAAATATGTCTGGATCTTTTTCATTAAATTTAGGTAGCAATTTAAGACTACCAGTCAAATCGAAGGTTGGCTTCACACAACTCGGACCAGTGCCTTCAATAGAAGTCAGCCTTCCCTCAAAGATTAACTTAAGCTTTGATTGCTCCAGTTCTAATTTGGCCTTCTCAGTCTTTAACTTCAGTTTTTCCATCTCTAGTTGCAACTCATGTTGTCTTTGTTTTACTTCCTCATGCTTTAATTGCCACGTCAACAGCTCCTTTTTTTGTTCATAAGCCAAACTCCATTTTCAGCCTCCATTTTGAGAATCCAACATTCAATTAAGTTTACTTTCTAAATGGCTTTTATATTATCTTTTGAACGTTTGTCACTTATCTCAATGTCATAATGATCAGCTGTTTTGAGAAGCTGATCCTTAGTACATTGATCAAGTATGCCAAATGAAGGAGAATTGGGGGGGGGGGAATCCTCCAAAAAGCTATTAACTTTTAAACTCCCAAATGTCCCACAAAACCAAAATCAACAGATATTGTGTGCACATAACAGAGTACAACCCAGACCCAAAGTATTCCCCTGGTTCTGACTGAGTTAATTATAAAACCAATCTACCTAACCTCAACTCACTCGGCGGTCACATATGGGCGGTACTTATGCACGTGGTGCGAGCGAAGGGTCAGCAAGCTGATGCCCTGCCAGCAACCATGGGTGGTGCTCCATGAGCTCAGCTCTACCCAAATTCACTGCCACCCTATAAACAATTTAAAAGGTGAACTCCCTAAACAGAATTCACCCACTAACTAGCAGGGGAAACACTGCAACAATGGGTATCTGTAAAAGAGTGCAACACAATAAAACTAGATCATCATAAGTCTAGTTAAAAACACAGGGACAAAAACATGCTCTCCCCCCTCCAACTCCCAGTCTAAATTTAGCATGAACTAACACTGTGTGGACTTTCCCAAACAAATACTACACTAATAAGCCCAAAATTGGCACCAAACAAACAGCCAAATAAGTACAACATTAATCAAATCCTAAACAAGGAGAAAAGCCCCCACTTTGTCACAACCCTGTCTCAAAGGGACCGACAAAAAGGGGGAGACCACACAGCAATAGTCAACTTTATAGACGATTATTTATTTTAAACTGTAATAAAAATCAACTAACTAGCAAAAGTCAGTAAGTCAGTAGTGTATGCAGTGTTGATTGCATGTAGATGAACAAACACAAAAGACAAACCAATATCCTGAAGCATAAGGCAGTGGGGGAGAGCGGCCTAGTCAGGGTCAAACCTGGAATATATCACCCTGGGCTCCAATCAACACAGGTGAACTCAATAAGGTCAACCACTCCTCTCCCACACTACTTCCAGAACTCCTGCAGACACCTAGATGAGACAGCAGATGAAGCCAAACCAAGACAGGCAATGGGGGGCCTGTCACACATGCGAGTTTGGACACTTGGAAGACATGTTGGTGCGAGAACAGTTGAAGACGTACGCCACGAATTCGGCGATATGGGACTTGCTGCAGATGGCGGCGGATGACCTGCCAGTGGCAGACTCAGTAGAAATGCCACAGGAGTTGGTGCTAATGCGCTGGGCATCCTGTCAGAGACAGAGGCGATAGAATGAGCGTGGCCCAGGCAGCATTGCAGCTAACGGGCCCCGGCCCTCCCTCCCAACAGTCAGCTCTGCTGGTACAGATGGTGGCCCAGACTGCTGAGCCCGTCGACCCCACGTCTTCTCAGCAGGGCCCTGAGATAGAAGCCGTGGGACAACAGGGCAGCACAGCTCGGCAACCCAGCGGTAAACTTAGTTTGGCTGATGACAGCTTGAGTCCGCTGCACTCAGATGTGGACGCAGCCACTCCCTGCCTCGCACCATACGCTGAGCAAAACCCAGTAGAACTCAAGCAGCCACAGAGCCCCAGACCGCATCCAAGCAGTACCCAGAGCCATCACAGGAGCCATAGACCACATCCATGAGGGACCCCGAGCCACCACAGGAGCTCCAGACCCCAGCCACATGGGACCTTGAGCTGGTCCTCATGCAACACAAGCATTCTCGAGCTGCCGCCTCATCACAAGAGAGAGAGCACAAACCGGACTCGTCTCTGATCCTCACCCAGCATAAGCCTCAGGGAGCTGCTGCAGAGCTGCAGGAGAGGAAGTTCATGGCCTAGAGGGACCCCTGTGAACGACAACAACCTGGCACGCGTCCTGTCACCGGCAAGAGCAACACACTGCGGTGACCACAACCAGCACCAGAAGAGAGAGGGCAGAAATCGGACTCATCTCAGATCCTCGCTCTGCATCAGCCTCAGGGAGCTGCCGCAGCGCTGCAGGAGAGAGTTCCTGGCCCAGCAGGACCCAGCAGAGCAACGCCAATCCAGAGCGCATCCTGCTGCAGGTGTGAACAGCACACCACCACAACAGCAACCAGCATCACGGATGAGAGAGCAGCAGCGCCAAGTGCAGCCGAACAGATTGCCGCTCGCAGTGATTGATTGGGTTTGGGCATGCCGATCCGAATGCCCAGATGACCTGTAGATCCTCCTGCCACTGCCGATGCAGATGCAGATCACTGCGCAGTTGGGGCCAGCCGCCTTCCAGATTGCTGGTGGTTCAAGTTGGCACGCCAGCCATCTCCAAAAGGTAAGAGCAGTTGCCCTAGACCAAGCTGCGATGCTGGAGCAAACCCAGTCAGTTTAGGACCTGGACTGGGACTTCGCCAATGAGAGAGCACACCCAGGTCCGCTGCAGCCAGCGCCCACCGTAGGATCCTCTGAGGCCCATCAAGTTGTACTCTCACAATGACTGTATTTTAAAATGTTTAGGCAGAGCGCGGTTGACTACAATGGCTGAATAACCCACTCAACCGTGCAGGGTCTACCGGTAGTCCACCCGGTTACCTAGGTTCAGGTTTGTCTTATGTCTGCCAGAACATTCATAACAGTTTTGGGTTTTCCCAGGGGGGAGGCAAATGTTATGTATGCCCATAAAATCAACACGCAGCATGGATGTGATGGCGCAGGCACAGGTGATGTCATCACGCCGTGCCTATTAAGAATGGCGTGTTCACGGCATTTTCACAAAGGTAAGTTGTGATGTTAAAAAACAATAAAGATGATATGCACATCACACAATCCACCTGGTCAGGTTCTGGACCCCAAAAAACTTATCAGAAAAATCAAAGACGATCCACACACCAAAAAGCTCCTATTAAATATTTATTATTTATCAGTAACATTTCGGGCCACCTGCCCTTCTTCAAACTGGTTGGCCTAAACAGCAAACATTAAAAATGCCCAAATACCACATTAAATTATATCTAATCTAACCAAGTGACAGCAAGTCAACTAACAAGGGACCCGTTTACAAATATTCAAGACCTATTGTAATATTGTGGAGAAAGGAGGCAGGTGAGACATTGAGCTGGACGACACAATTACTTTATTCTTCCTCCAACATATTTTACAGCAAAAGAATCTCTCGGGCCTCTGTGCATCCCTATTTTATACCTTTATTCCCATGCATAGAGACCCACACTTCCGACCATAACCATTGCTGTCTGAACAAAGAATTATGTGGCACATTATCATAACATAACACCGGCTCTGCTCCAACACGCTTCTTCTCTCCGGAATTTAGTCCTCTCCCCCGGGGTGGGGGTGGGGGGGCAGGGGAGCAGTTTTTACTGTCCCCTCTGATACACCCCGGTGGCACCTCCTCCTTCAGTCCATTGTCCCCTGGGTGGAGAAGTCCAACACCATGCCCCAACACAGTCCCCCCCCCACCCCGAACACCCAGAATGGGCCTTAACCCCCCCCTCCTTTGCACTTGAGCTGCCGCCCATAGCAGCTGTAGCGGGGGTTCGCCGATCCAGTCAAACTGCCCTGCTGGCGGGGTGTACAGGAGGGCACGTCAGTCTGTGGAGGGAAAAAGGGAGGGAGGGAAACACATCAGCTTCGCGAGTGCCGGTCCCTGCTGTGGAATCACCAACCTGCGGAGCTACCAACGGTGGGCGTCCACGCCGGAGAGCTTGGGCCAACACCACCTGCTCGTCTGCCAACACAAAAGTGGGCTTCACCCTGTTGATGCAGATGGTCTCCCTATGTCCCCTCAGGTCTAACTCAAAATGTTTCGCCCCAGGTTCCAACACCCTGAACGGTCCGTCGTACGGCGGGTGCAGCGGGGTCCAGTACGCAACATGCCTGACAAAAAAAAAACTGGCCTTCTGCAAGCTTTTTTGGGATGACTGTGCAGGGAAAACAATAGTGTGCTGGGCCTGGTATGCTTGCAGCCTCCATACTGTGTAAAAATTGTTCAGGCGGATCAGCCTCGGGTGAGGGGGTTTTCCGGTAAAAACTCGCTGGGGATCTGCAGTGGCTGAGAAAAAACAAGCTCTGCCAGGGAGGCTGCCAAATCCTCCTTAGGTGTGGAATGCAACCCTAAAAGAACCCAAGGCAGGCGGTCGACCCAATTTGTGTCCATGAGCAAAGCTCTGAGCGATGCTTTAAGTGACCTATGAAAACGCTCACGTAACCTGTTAGTGCGGTGAATTTTAACCACCAGGCTCTGAGCCATCGCGGACCAGAGTTCTGAAACAAATTGTGGACCACTGTCGGACATGATGTCCGATGGAGATCCGAAACGTGTAGCCCAAGTCGACAAAAAAGCATGCTCCATTTCCATGGATGTGGTAGAAGCCAGCAGGATTACTTCAGGCCAGTGCATGGTATGGTCCACAACTGTAAAAAGGTGTGTGAAACCTTGCAACAGCGGGAGGGGTCCCACCAAATCCACATGGATGTGGTCGAACCTCCTAGCCGGGATTTGGAACGGCTCGAGGGGGGCTCTGATGTGCTTGTACACTTTGGCCTGCTGACACACGGTGCAAACTGCAGCCCACTCTTTCATGTCTTTGAGCAAGCACGGCCAGACAAATTTCGCCCCCACTAGTTTCCCCAAAGTGCGCATTCCCGGATGCGAAAGGGAGTTGACTGACTCAAAAACTCAATGGTGCCAAGAGCTCGTCACCACCAGGCGCAGGCAGCCAGTGGAGACGTCGCAGAGCAAGGGAGAGTACCCTTCCTGCACCATCCTGTTCTCTAGCCTTAACCCAATTGGCGCGGACTGGTGCGTGCAAATGTCCGCATCCCCGGCTTGTTCCACGGCCATAGCAGGGAAATCAATTCCCATGTAGACCGGGGTGATTAATGCATGCGACAGGCAATCGGCCACGACGTTGAGTTTACTGGCAACATGTTGAATGTCGGTAGTAAACTCTGAAATTGCGGCCAACTGCCGTTGCTGCCGTGCCAACCATGGTTCCAAGACCTTGGCCATTGCATACGTCAGTAGCTTATGGTCCACGAACGCGGTGAACTCGCACCCCTCCAGCCAGAACTGGAAATGGTCCATCGCCAGGTGGAGAGCAAGCAATTTTTGATCAAACTCACTGTACTTGCATTCGTTGTCGCGCAAAGTGCAGCTGAAAAATGCGAGCAGCTGCCACAAACCTGGCAACGTCAGACGTGGCTGTAGTGAGCGCTATCTCTGCAGATGGGTCCAGGTGGGCCAACAACACGGCATCCGCAAGTGCTGTTTTGACACTAGTAAAAGCCTGTACTTGCTCGGGAGTCCAGTCAGTGGCTTCCGTGGGTTTCTTTTCTTTAAGCGTGGCGTACAACGGCTGCATCAGCTGGGCTGCCCAGGGAAGGAAGTGGTTATAAAAATTAACCATTCCCAAAAACTCCTGTAGTGCCCTCACAGTCTGCAGGCGTGGAAAGTCCCACACAGCGCGCACTTTGTCCGGTAACGGGATCACGCTCTCTGGCAAAATGCTGTGGCCCAAAAAGTCAATCACAGGCACACCAAACTGGCACTTCGCTGGGTTAACTATCAACCTGTGCACTTCCAACTTCTGGAAAACTGTCTTGATATGGGCAATGTGCTCCTCCTCGGACGCGTTGGCTACCAGAATGTCGTCTAAGTGGACAAAAACGAAAGACAAGTCACGAAGCACTGCGTCCATCATCCTCTGGAAAGTCTGCGCCGCACATTTTAATCCGAACGGCATGCGCAAAAACTCAAAAAGGCCAAAAGGAGTTTTTACCGCAGTTTTTGGAACATCTTCCACGCGCATTGGGACCTGGTGGTAACCACGGACCAGATCCACTTTGGAAAAAACATGCGCCCTGGCCAGGTGCACAGAGAAATCCTGGATGTGTGGAATAGGATAGCGATCGTGTTCCATAGTGTTGTTGAAGCACCGGAAATCGCTACACGGTAGCCATGACCCGTTGGCTTTAGGCATCATGTGAAGCGGGGATGCCCACGGGCTGTTGGAGCACCTGACGATGCCCAACTGTTCTAAGTTGACAAACTCCTCTCTTGCACTGGCCAGTTTAGCTGCGTCCAAATGCCGAGGACGCCAAACACCGGCGGGCCTTTCATCGTTATAAAGTGCTTGACCTCATGTTTTGTTATCGTAGCTGAAAAAGTTGGGACCGTCAGTGCTGGGAACTGTGTGAGCAAATGTTGGTTCTTACCCCCTGGAGCTATAACGTTAGCCAGTGTTGCCGACCCAGCTCCCCAAGCTGTGCAGGGCAGTAAGGTGAAAGAAACAGCGTCCACTAGTCTCCTATTGCCAACATCGACTAACAATCCATAAGTGCATAGAAAATCTGCTCCTAAAATGGGGCCGGGACATGCAGCTACCACAAAGTCCCACTGAAAGTTGCGTCCGTGTAAGCATATTGTCAGTGTCCGCTCGCCAAATGTCCTGATGGTGGATCCATTGGCAGCCATGAGCTCGGGACCGCTGCGTCCTGCCTCCCTGTCTGCGTTGACCTGTCTGCCTGGGCACAGTAATCCTTAGCAACCAGCCGCGGCAAGTTTGCCAGGATCGCCCTCGCTGTAGCCGGTAGGTTCCTGAGGAACAAGTGGGCTAACAGGAAAGATCTGTCATCCTTCCCCCTCAGTGCCAACATGCTCTCCATCAGCTCCACTGCTGATTTGTCCCCTAACTCCGAACGCATTAGGAGCCTCTCTGCCCTCTCACTGTCAGAAAGGCTATAGCGCTGGAGAAGCATCCTCTTGAGTGCCTCATATTTTCCTTGGGCCGGCGACTCCTGGGGCAGGCTTGTCACCTGTTGCGTGGAGTGCGCATCCAGCACAGCAACCACGTAATAATACCTTGTATCGTCCGTTGTTATCCCGCATAGTGCAAACTGGGCTTCTATGTGTAAAAACCACTTGGTTGGGTTGTGAAGCCAGAAACCTGGTAGCTCGATTGGGACCACGCGCGTGGTGCCTCCCAGCAGTCTCCGGGGCGGTGCTCGGCTCGCCTTCCATGGCACATCTTGGGGTCACCAGTGTCTAGAAAGGAGGAAGGCGAGACATCTAGCTGGATGACACAATTACTTTATTCTTCCTCCAACATATTTTACAGCAAAAGAATCTCTCAGGCCTCTGTGCATCCCTCTTTTATACCTTTATTCCCATGCATAGAGACCCACACTTCCAACCATAACCATTGTTGTCTGAACAAAGAATTATGTGGTACATTATCATAACATAACGCCGGCTCTGCTCCAACATACTTCTCTCCTCTTCAACATACTTCTCTCCCCTTCGGGAGCACAGTCCTTACTGTCCCCTCTGATACCCCCCGGTGGCACCTCCTCCTTCGGTCCATTGTCCCCTGGGTGGAGAAGTCAACACCATGCCCCCACAATATATTCCTGGAAATTTAATTTAATAATTTTGGTGCTTTGTGTCCCATTTGGACACGTTCGTTGTTTAATCCAAATTCTAACTGGATATTTAAAAACCATCATTACATCTCTGTCATGAAGTAAAAAAAATGAACACTGAGCAGTCAAAGATGACTGAAGCTGCATAAGCAGTTGTTGCCGAGCAGAGCTCACAGGTACATAAAGCAATGCTGCATAAAACTATCTGCTGTTTTATCATGCTGATAAAACTATCACAAACCAAAAAGCAAAAAAAAAAAACTGGATACAAATCGCTACACACAGTGCTGGGGTTCCCAGAGGCACATTGCCTTCATTACGCATGGATTTAATATCAGCTGGGGACTGAAGTCCACAGAATGTTTGGTATCGTTAAATTTAGCAGATTCTCCTCTTTCAGGTGACAATAAAAATGTCACTGTCTTGACTGAGTATGTTCTTATAGTGGCTAATTATACTGGTAATTTTGGGGGGAGCGTTGGGTTTATCACATTGCTTGTATTTCATGTCCTGTTGGTAATAATGTGTATATACTTATTTACCTTTTGTTCTTATTAAAGACAAAAATAGAAAGGTGTTTTTACCTTCTTTACATTCACAACAGTTGAAAACATGTAAAGAAGGTACAAACATCTCCTTTCTATTTTTGTCTTTAATAAGAACAAAAGGTAAATAATTAAAAGAAGACAAAATGAACCTACTTGAGCTATTATGTGTATATACTTATAAAGCATCATATGACAAATATGAACAGAAATCCAACATTTCACTGTTGGGACTTAGAAATGCCTGTAGTTGCAGACTCAGAAACACATGCTGCAGAAAACTGTACAAACAATGACTGCTTACGTTTGTGCAAACAATGGTTTTCTGGTCATTCACCTGGAAGGTTTGAGGTGGCTGGACCCACCCATTGGTTAACTGAACATGAGCCTCTAATGATTTATAGTTTTTAAATTGCTCATGGGTTTATGCGCTCACCCCACAAACCAGGTAGGCAAACATATCTGACAGCATGACTTGAGGCTGTTGGTTGAGATCTGTGGTGAATTTCTTGTGCTCATACGGATCGATTCAGTTTATTTCTTAAATTTTTTTGGAGGCAGTGCTCCTTTGCTTCCTTATTCAGCTTCTTTGAATGAGGAATTTTAATTTTCTGTTTGCTTCGTTCCATTGCACATATGCCTGTTCCTGTTAGCAGCTGCCTAGACTACAGGTAAGCAAAGAATCCAGACCATAACAATGGCGACAAAGGCCCAGAATGCAGCGCAGCATGACATCCATCCATCCATCCATCCATCCATCTTCTATCACTTAATCGTTTTTGGGATGGGATGGGGGGGGGGGGCTAGAGTCTATCCCAGCATCTTTGGACAAGAGGCAGGGTACACCCTGGACAGATCACCAGTCGATCACAGGGCCAACACAGAGAGACAGACAACCATTCACTCTCACATTCATACCTAAGGACAATTTAGACTCCCCAGTTGATGCCAACCTAACCTGCATGTCTTTGGCCTGTGGGAGGAAACCGGCGTACCCAGCGTAAACCCACGCAGACATGGGGAGAACATGCAAACTCCACACATAAGGGTCACCGGTGGTCAGGGGGTGAGATTGATCCTGTGACCTTCTTGCTGTGCTAACCACTGTGGCATGACATCAATGCCCATTCTCTATAATAAGGGACTGCTGGTGGCAGCTTGGCCTCTTTGGCGCTCCGCCTCTACCACGACACCAGTCTGTAATCCCTTACAGTTGGCATACTAGCTATACCTGTATGTTCCATGTGTTGGCTAACTGTTCAATAAAAGCTACAGTTCAACAGTCAACGAGTCCGCTGGTCCCTGATTCTCAGACACAGCCGACATGATCAAATAGATTTCTGGTACAGACACTGAGTGATTGTTTTGTTTATGGAGCTACAGTATATGTGTGATAAAAGTAGTGTTGTAATGAAGACCAAGACGTTTTTGTTAACCTGCCCTGTCCAGCAACTTGGCAAGCAGACTCGCTATCTGATTGTCTTGTTGTGCAAAACACATTAATTTTGCTATAAAGAGCAATTTGATATATATAATAGAGCAATGGTATTTATAGGCTCCTCTTGCTATATAATAACTAATATTTTTTATGGTGTCTTAGCTATGCTGTACCTGATTGGGAGAATGGGGGAGGGAGCTGAGGGGATATGAAATGGTCAAGTTGGGGGTTACAAAGACCAAAACTTTAAGGATTTGAGACCAAGTCAAGACCAAGACCAAGCAAGGCAGAGACCAAGTGGAGACAAAGGCCACTGTGTATGTAGGTCTGGGTCTTGACTTGGTTTTCACCCCTTATCATCATGGTCTTGTCTTGGAAAAACTCTGGCCTCGGTCTGGTCTTGACAAAGACTTGATTACAACACTTGTTAACGTGACACTATGTAACTTTTTGTTCTGGGTAGGAACACTGAACACAGACTCCCAACAGGCAATCCCAGGGCACAACTTTAGCCATGAATGACAAAGCACTCTGTGATTGGCTGTTGGGACTCTGGTCATAGTTGACATGTTTGTAGTCCTTTCAGTGTTCCTACCAAGAACAGAGCTGTTGCAGACAATGCAGGTCCAAAGGCTACGGGGGAAGTGACTTTCACCTTATCAAAGCTTGAGGTACCATCAAAATAATTTTGATGCATTGTTTTAAGGTGAAAATCTTCCATAGTGTTGCTTTAAAAGCATCACAAGTTCATATGTTTACACAGATTTGGCAGTCTCACGCCAAAAACATGCAAAGTTAGATTAATTGGCATCAAAACTGGGGATTCTAAATTGTCCTTAGGTATGAATGTGAGAGTGAATGGTTGTCTGTCTCTCTGTGTTGGCCCTGCGATGGACTGGCAATCTGTCCAGGGTGTACCCTGCCTCTCGCCTAAAGATGCTGGGATAGGCTCCAGCCCCCCCTGCGACCTGAAAAGGATTAAGCGGAAGAAGATGGATGGATGGATGGATGGCAGTATCCCTGATCCTGTTTTAAAACGGTCGGAATTTTCTCCTATTAAAATAGATCAGTAACTCCTTCCTTCTTGAGCGCACTCTTTGTACATGCAGGAAAACTGTGTAAATTTAAATTTTCATTTTTAAAACAATAATCATAATCATCAATATTACACCACAATGGTTTGAAATGATTCACTCTGCCTCTAATGAATATTGAAAATGCTTAATGAATTATCGTGCAAAAAGACATTAACTTCATCAAAAAACTATAATTTTTTTCTATTAACAGTAAACATGCAATATTCCTATTTATCCTGTTACAGCTTGCAAAATAAAAAAAAAAAAATTATAGTCAAGAAAACAGTTCATCAAATCATTTTTGTTATGGTTCTTTCAGTCAAATATCAGTTTTGTTTTATTAATCTTGAGTCTGGCCCTGTTCTGTCCACATGGGTGCTGACCCCTCGGTTCCTCCAGGTTCACCATAGTGGAATTCAAAGATAAAGGAAACGAAAAGAAAAATCTGATTACTATTACAAATGTGAAAGTTTTACTTTAGTATGTAAATAAATAAGCGATGTGCTGAGATCTCTATGGGAGTTAAGTTATTTTTAAGCAAATTAATCAGCCACAGCACCACCATAGTGTTTTTATATTATTGCCATTATTATTAAGAATTATTAAATCCACTCAACTTAAAGAAAACAATTATTTAACATGTTAAATTAATGTGACCAGGCAAAATGAAGCGCATCAAAAAACAAAATGTCACATAAGCTTCAATAACCAAAATGTTGCAATTTTAGAAGTTTAAATTAATGTTTTAGCATTCAAACTGCCACATATTTAAAGCACAGAACTTACTTTTAATGTTTTTTTTTCCTTCTTTGCTCCACTTTGGACATCCATCATTGGAGTTTCTTGTCGTTGGGGTGTGGTGTAATCTGCCAGATTCTAAGAACTGCAGACAGATACTCTTGGAGGGTGCCCATTTGCCACAAATGAGCTGAGCACAAATAAATAAGAATCTTTTTTTGTTGTCATTCTCATGGTACCCCCTAGAGAATGCCACCCTGGGCAACCGTCCATGTGACCCATATCAATAACTGCCACTGATCTCAATCATTGAATGATATAGAAGAGAAATGGCACTACTCTCAAATTCATAATCTCTATATAATGAAGTCTCTGTATACACTGAAGATTAAAAACCCTTTAAGCACCAAGAGCAATAAGGTAATGCATAAGGACCAACATGATACCTCATTGTGTTAGCCTATAGGCAAGCTTTCTTTTAATGTCAGCTGGAGGAACAAATGAAGGGATACATGCCACTTCTACATGTGATTCATGGTGCACATAAGGCAACACATTTGTGTTCATGCAAGGTGGCAGGAAATGGCTTATGGAAGCATTGTGCTACCAAGTTAACGTGCTGCCTGCATGCATTTATGAGCTTATGTTGCATGATCACATTACAAGGGTTAGATGTCATAATGTAGATGTCTCACTGGAAGGTGGGGAATCTAAATAAACTTTATTGCACATGCAAATACTGCATTCAAAGCCTGTCACCTCAGAAAAAGATTTTTAATTATAATTGCAGATATTCTTTTGGAAATTTGTGAATGTTGTTGCTCACTTTTGTGAAGTTTTGTGATGTTACTTTTTTGTTGATTTATTGCTAGTGCTGATAAAAGTTTCCCAAGACTCAATTTCTGAGCTGATAACAATATCAGTCCTTAAATGCCCTTATAAAAAATGTCAAATTTTTGTTACAGTAAAATGGGATACTTTACACAGTCCCAACTTTTTCTCACACTATATAAAACAAATCATAAATTCTAGTGTATGTTCTTAAATGAATGGCCACAGTGAGATGACTTTATCAAACATAGACATAATTTCCCTGAGACTAATATCAGAAATTGTTTCCTTTATTTTTCCCCCCAAATAACGTCACTAGAATGCACTCTTATCTCTGAATGTACATCGTCTTCTGGCCTCTGGAATATGACCTGATCATAAAAGTCCTGTAATGGTGAATGATGAGAGTTAGAGCAACACCTGCAGATGTTTTTATCTGTACTGCAGAAACCTCCATCTACACTAAATCAAACATCGCCCCCTTTAAACACATGTTCAGATGAGTTATGGCAACAGCCCCGTTGGCTGCCCTATACTAGGGAAGAGCATCTCTTCAAATTATAGGTGGCATATACCTGAAGCAATCTTGAAACAGAAACACATCTAATCAGCTGCTTCCTGCAGCCTCACTTTTAGGAGGAAAGTCACTGAGAACATATACAAACAGGTCAAAGCATTTTCTTCTTCTTCTTCACATATCATCACAAACACTGTGATGGCAAAACATATATTCAGAAGTTAAATTTAGGGCCGCAATCAGCTAAAACAAGGCCTGGTATGAGGGTTGATATTTTGCTTTGTTTAGTTTGGGTGGGTGGAGAGTATTAGAAAAGCCCCAGCTATCTTTACTCTTTAAGGCCGTCACACCTTGACTTTAGGAAGCTTTTGTCAAATGTATAAAATTTTGTCTGAAATGCTGGCATATGCCGAAATTTTCTCTTTTGGCCATATGCATCTCATATTCATAACGAGTTGCACGTATACATAATGTATTGGCAATTTATATAGAATATTTCCATAACTTATAAATAACTTAAATCAACAAATGCTTAGCGTGTTGCCCACTTTTACAACTTATGCATAACAATAGTCTAACTTATGCAAAACTTACGCATAGCTTATCCTAACTTCTGCATAGCGTGGTCATGCCAAACTGCTGTCGCCTCCCAATCCATGAATCCTAGGTGTGCCAGTGGAAAACAGCTAAGCACATGTGCTTTGGACAATCAGCTGATTGGATCCACCGCCTCCGGTGTTCTGACATTTTGGCATATCTATCAGAACAGCACTGGACAGCAGATGGTACAGACTGCAGTCAAAGGTGAAAAACATGGCAAGGAGGGCTAAATGGCAATTTGGATCTTTATCCTGTAGCTTGAAAGTGCTGGGACACATCCCCGACAGGTCCCGTTATATGAACAAGTACGTGTGTTTAGCTCTGTGTGTGTGTGTGTGTGTGTGTATATATTGCAGGCAGCAGCTGAGCTCTGTACAGGTTCATACCCATCAAGTGATACAGTTTCGTCGTATTTTAATATGGGGAAAATGCAATTTTAGCAAATACGGGCGTATTGCCATTTCTGTACGCCAAAAAGAAAAATATACAGAGAAAAAAAAAATTATTGAGAGAACCTAAAATCAACTGAACAGTAATTCGATGCCTGGCGAAATTGAGCGCACCTAAGCAGTCTTTTTGTGATTTTCAAAATGGCTTCATGCAGCGCGCCGCCGGCGAAGAAAACAAAGCTTGAAGAAAAGGGAAACGAAGGGACTGGACGTCACCAAAAAGAATGGGAGAGTCCGAGCTTCGAGAAGGGAAAATACACTGGATGGATAAAGGCTTCTCCAGAGGGCCCTACACACTCCTTCTGTGTTCCATGTAGGAAGAGCATAAAAGTGACTGCATCGAGGATTTTCGACCTGAAGTCGCACTTCACTACACAGGGCCACAAAACCTGTGTAGCCAAATCGAAAACGTATCGATCGATGGATGAACATTTTCAGCCAGTGAGAGAACCGACGCCTTCCAAATCCAATGCATCACTAGTAGAAGTGATGGTTTGTCATTTTGTGGCAGAGCACAATCTATCCCCATCGGTGGCAGATCACTTCAGTGATTTGGTGTCAACATTGTTTCCTGAAATTGTTTCCTAAGAACTATATTCAGAATTATTCTTATTGTGTACTTTCAAATTAAGCAATCTACCTTGTGCTAATGTAAATTTGAAAAATATTGTTTTTTTTATTTATTTATTATTAATATTATCGTTTTTTTATTTATTTATTTATTTATTATTATTTATTTATTTTTGTGCTACTTGGCTTATTATTTTCACATTACCAAAAAGTTATGGCTCAAGATTGTGTCCATATAAGTGTACATTTGAATAAATATGTTTGAAATAGTTCATGTTGCAATTGTTGTTGTTTGTTTGTTTGTTTGTTTGTTTGTTTTTTGTTTGTTTTTTGTTTCAGTTTTCTTTCATCTGCCGATAAATACAGTTTTTAAGTACTCAGTACAGGTGTGAAAGCCTGCATGCCCCCCAGTAAGGGAGGCATGAGGTGTGCCTTGACAGGTATTTCTCATATGTTAGAAATAAGTTTTGGGTTTGCTCGACATTTATTTCAATGTATTTTGACTTATGAGTAACTTGTGAGTTGCTTACAAGTAGTGTGTGAACAAATGCATAACTTCCTTATAACTTATGCCATACCTAACTTAACTTATACAAAACTTACTCATAACTGATTTGACGTAAGCCAGAGTATTCTCCAAATTTTTCATATGTTTGGCAAACACTGCCTTAATCATTTAGGTGTGACAAGGCCTTTAGGCCCGACCAAGTAGAAGACCTCAGTGCATACTGCAGCCATAAAAATCTTAAATGGACTGAATCTTGTTCTCAAGCATACCATTTGGTGCTGCTCATGTTCATATTATCCTTTGACTGCAGTACTTGAACTTGTTTTTACAACTGGGAAGCCTTAAAGTCACTTCCAGTCATTTTCAATGCACAGTTACTGTTGTGGGAAGGCATATTTTAACACAACAGTAACTCTCTTTAAGCTGGAGTAGGCAGAAATCTGAGAAGAAAAAAAAAAACACAAAAGTGTAATCCTGCAGACCCTCCTTGTCTGTCCTAAAACATTTCCCATCCAATATGCATCTGTGAGGTGTATTGGCTTTTGTAGAGGATCCAATAGCAAACTCTTTGGCAGTCAAGAACTGTGAACAAAGAAACTGTCAAAGGTGTGAAACTTTCTGCACACTATAGCAAAGCCCAGCAGAGATGCTGTGATGTAGATGTCCTTGCCATATAAAATGCTATATGTGATTTATTTTCAGTTAAAATTATTCTGCCTACTGCAGCTTTATCTTAAAGTAGATACATCAAGATTTCATAGTGCAATGTACAGTGCACTATTTGTTTTTCTTGTTGCCTAATAAGCATGACTAACCTATGGATTACTGTATGTAAAATTACGGGATTGTAGGATTGCTGGACTCACCCTTATGCTGCGTGTCCGGATTTTTCGGAAAGGAATCTGCATACCGCAACCTCTGAGGTGCGGAAAAGGGGCGTGTAGCATAGTTCTCGGCTAGGTGTAGTCGAGCAATGCGGGAGGAAATACTGGAGCAGATTGTTTTTAATAGTGCTGGTATAACAACAAAAGGCAACTTTGTCGTCGTCGCCACTGGTTTTCAGTTCACCTAGTCCTACAGACCGACAGATCATGAGTTTTGGCTGGATGAGTCCATGTTCTACTGCTCTCCATGCCTCATTCCTTTGTATGTTGTTTCTATATGATAGCAAGGACTGGTCATATAGTATTGGGTTGCCTGAAACAGCGGTTATTAATTTCTCCTTCAAGTTTTCACAACAACAGGTAACGTACAGATCTGCTTGTCTTTCCCTCCCCCCCCTCTCATCTTCTCCTCCAGCTGGCTGGGTCACTGGATTGGTCGATGGATCCGTCTGTGGGTGGTCTTCAGCTCTCTACCGCTTCTGGACAATATGGCATCCTTGGTCTCCATATCTTTAAAACAAACTGTCAAAAAGTGTTTCTAACATCATTTTGTGTGAGAAATAGTAGGTTCAGTTAATGAATCTGTCGTTATTTGACATCAAAAACCACTGGTTTAAAAGTTCAGGATGAGAGTGCTGCCTCCGGTTCATGACCGTATGGAAAAAATCTTTACCGATGGAAACCTTTATGCAAATGAGCTGTAGGGTACCCACTGGCGACTCGGCACAACACAGGATGGTTTTTGACTGCTCCACACCCAAATGCTTTCCGCTGTGTTTCCAATACACAATGAATGGGAAGCGGAAAAACAACGGAACCAGTGAGCACGTAGCATTAGAGATAGGGTTAGGAGCTCAGTCATCCAGGAGAGGCTCAGAGTACAACCGTTGCTCTTCCACATCGAAAAGAGCCAGTTGAGGTGGTTTGGCCATCTAATCAGGATGCCTCCTGGACACCTCCCACTTGAGGTGTTTCGGGGATGCCCAAAGAGGAGGAGACCCCAGGGCAGACCCAGGACACGCTGGAGAGGATATGTCCCCCAGCTTGCCTGGGAACATCTTGGTATCCTCTCTGAAGAGCTAGAGCGGGTGGCCAGGGAGAGGGAAGTTTGGGCTTCTCTGCTTGAGCTGCTGCCTTCATGAAAAGTGGTAGGAAATGGATGGATGGAAGATTATGGGACTCTTGTGGAGCTGCAGCCTCAAGAATTTGGCAGTGGTGGCCTAATGGTTAGGGGTGTGGACTGATGACAGAGGGTTGCCAATTTAATCCCTGGACCAGCAGCATCAGATCTGGGTGGGACAGATAACATAGCAGTTAGGGCTGGGCGATATGGCTTTTAACGTGTATTGTGATACATTTAGGGTTTTATCGTGATACACGATATATATCACAATATCTTGAAATCTCCTCCAGCCACTGTATACGTAATGTAAATGTAAAACTTTTGTATAAAATGACACTGGCATGATAACAGAAACAGATCCATGTGTTGCATTTTTTAAAATGCATATAACGGGGGGGGGGGGGTGTCAAGTTAAATTTAGCTAACTTGATTGAACCACTCAGACAATCCCAATCATGATTTTGCAACAAATCAGAATAAATAATGGTTGACCTTCCTATTATGGCCTGTAATAAAACCATTAAAAACAGAACAAAACAAATAAAAGCACTCAACACAATAAAAAAAAATGCATTAATTAAGCAAGAATTCTAGAGAAAGATATTTTAAAATCATGTAAATTAAAGTCCACTTTTTCTGTTTGGTTATGTTTTTAGCAATAAAGGTTATGTCTTTGGCAGGATAATTTGTGACCACAGTTGTAATCTCTTTCCATTTTGCCTTTTGTTGTATGGGATGCATTTTCCAAATGAAGAAGCCATATTGTCATTTTCTTAGGGATGGTTTCTTTAATTTATTTATTTAGTAGGGACTACCTGGGATGTTGAGTGGATTTTAATGCATTCTTCATAGTGGATGACATCTCAAGTCATGAAACAAATTGGGGTAGTGAGACATAATTTGCACAAAACTGTATTTTGTTCAATTTTTTCCACTGCCAGAGAATAGAGCTGGTGCATTTTTCTCCATTTGTTCAAGTGTGCTGCACTGCAGCCAGTATGTGTGTGTCACCCCCCCCCCCCCTTACCCTGTGCTCTGCTAGTGTTGCCAGATTGTGCTTAAAAAAAACCAAAAATCTCTGCTCCACCAAAACAGGCCTCAAGGCCCTTAACCCCAGCTGCTCCCATGGAGCTGCTCAGTGGCCATAGGTCAGTCTGTGACTGTACTGGGTTGCTTCTAGGTGTAAATGTGCATCTGTGTGGGTGTAAACGAGGTGTCTTTGAAAAAGAGAGGTTCCCTCTCAATAGACCTCCCCTGTATAAATAAAGGTTAAAAAAATGAATAAAAAAGAATAAGCTATGAATTATATATATATATATACAGTATATACAGTATATATATATATATTAGATTTCCCTGACTCATTTTCCATGGACTGAGAGGAACAAAACTTGGCACAGTTATTAGTTTTTCTTTACACAGGTCCCACCAAGGGTCACACACTTCTCCCATCGCTTCATGCAGCTGTTTAGACCTCACCTGTAGAAGTCTGCAGGTTGCATCAGAAGCCACAACTTCACCTCAGAAATCAGTGTTTCATCATTTTGAAAATGTTTTTTGTTTTTTTTGTTTTTTTTTTCCAGTATCTTGGTAGCTGGACAAATACTGCACATGACATCGAATGCAGAAAGGCAAAGGCCTGGGGAGCTCTCAATGTCCTCTCCAAAATCTGGGCTGCCCCCATGTCCAGAGACACAAAAATCAAGGTGTTTAAAACGTCTATTGAATCCATCCTTATCTACAGATCAGAGTCCTGGTCCTTGACCAAAACACAAGTGCAGTCCTTGAACGGCACATATACCAGAATGCTAAGAAGGGTTCTTAACGTCAGCTGGCAGAACCATTGGTCAAATGATCTACTTTACGGCTCCCTCCAAAGGCTCTTGAACATCATAGCCAAGTGTCGGATGGTGCTGTGCAGTCATGTCCTCCACCAGGACCAGCCAGCTACCCAAGTATTCCTCTGGGAACCTGAGGCGAGACGTAAAGTTGGGAGACCCCGTACCACTCTAAAAATGGTCCTAGAGAGAGACACTGGGATACCAGCCAGAAACCTTAGGGCAGCCATGCTAGACCGGCAGGCCTGGAAACAGATATCATTTCAAGTCACCAGCTTGCCAAAACACTGACTGACTGAAAGTGCTTTCCCTTCTAAAATGACTTCATGGTTGGAAAGAGGTGGAAGTCAGATGGTGTGAAGTTGGGAGCGTAAGGGGGTTGAGGAAGAATTTTATAGCTGCAGGACCATGCTTCTGTCTGGGCAACATGTTAGCTGTGAACCAGGACGTTCTCCTGCAGGTGGTGGACAACTTTGGTCAGCATAACATGCCTCTTGGTTTTAATGGCCTTCTGCAATTTCTGCAGCGGTGAAGTGTAGTAATAAGTCTGAGTAATTGTGGTACCCTTTGCCCGGTAATCCATCATCAATACTCCACACTGGTCCAAAAGAACATGAGCATGATTTTGCCCACAGATGGTTCGATACATGCCTTCTTACGAAGTGATGAATTAAAATGCTTCCATTACTTTGACTAGGCTTTAGTCTCCGAATCATAGTGATGGACCCAAGTTTCTTCCTGCATGATTAGTCTGTTGAAGAAGTCCTCCTGGTTTTCTTGGCACATGGCCAAAAGAACCTGGGAGCACATGACTTATTTCTGCTTCTGGAAAGGCGTGAGCAACCGGGGAATCCATCGTGCAGACATCTTCCACATGTGCAATTGGTCATGGATGATCTTTTTTTTTTTTTTTCAAATTTGATCTTGATGTCTTTGGCTAGTTGAAGAGTGATGCGGCAATCCTCCAAAATGGTGGAATCCACTTGCCAGATGGTGTCTTCATCAATAGCGCACTGTGGTCGCCCGTGAATGGGTGTTGTTTCCATTTATATCTGACCACACTTGAACTGTCGATGCCATACGATGGGGGCATCCTCCCCATCCTCCTCTTTCATCTCATCAACGCCTCCTGTGGTGTGTAGCCTCTCAAGTACAGGAACCTGATGACTGATCTGCATTCAACTGGCACCATTATCACTCATTACTCCACCTTAGCACCTGTAAAAGACAAACTCTTAGAAGTGCAGAGCTGGTAATTTAGATCTTCACCATAGGGCCCTCATGTTTCTGTGAACCGTATTAAAGTGTTCAAAAATCATTTAATTTATAAACTGAATGATAACACAGGGTTACAAAAATAACTTTTTGTGAGTTGTCTGTGTTTTTTCAACTGATTTAAGACAATTCTGCATCATTGAATCCAAAAATGACATCCGTTTCTCTCGATCAGGTGCTAAGTAAAAACCTGTACTTACTTAGTACTGTGCAAGTGCTTACCTTTATATAAAGGCAAGTGCATGTAAAATGAATGTTACGTCATCATCGTTCAAAATTCAGAGAATTTCAAGACATAAAAAAGAATTTTGCATCATATAAAGCGAAAATACCCGTACATGTAAACAAAAATGTATAAAACAACATGTGGCTATAATTCAAAAAGTTGACCTGATTGAGCAAAGCCAATGTGATTTTGGGATTCAGCACATCAAAATTGTCCTAAATCAGCTAAAAAAAACTTAGACAATAAATTTGGTGTTGAGCAGTGTTAGCTAATGTTTAAATAGATAAATGTAATTGAATTTTAATAATGTATTTTATACTGGAAATTTAGAAAAATAGTGTTTCCCTTTTTTAAAAATTATGATGTAAGAGACAATATACAGTATATTAACAATTCAACCCATAACACATCTGTTGTTCTTTTGGGGTAAATATCTTATTTTCTATACACCTCTATGAAAAAAATATATGGGGGGGGGCACTTTTTCACACAGGGCCATTTAGGTTTGGATTTTTTTTTACCCTTAATAATAAACACCTTCATTTAAAAACTGCATTTTATGTTTACTTGTGTTATCTTTGTCTAATATTTAAATTTGTTTGATGATCTGAAACATTTAAGTGTGACAAACATTCAAAAAAATGAGAAATCAGGAAGGGGGCAAACACTTTTTCACACCACTGTAGCACCTGCTGGTTTTTAGTACAGTCTCACTGTGCGTTTTGCTCATCGGCTAAAGGCAGCTGTCCCCACCATTTAACTTACCAAATGACTGCAGATAACATTCATTTAACCTTTTGGATTTGGAAGTATTCCAAGAATTATTCACTTCAAAAAATATTTATTCATGCAGCGTTACAGTGGTGTTTAGAGATGTGATTTCACTGCTACACCAACTACACATTAGCTTAGCATTAAGGATACTAAGTTCCAGATCAAGTTCCATCCATAATTCTTCAAGAAATTGAGATGTCAAAAAATGCCCAATGTTACATTGGCTCAGCCCCTTGATTTGCATCCACTCTGAAATCTTCTGGGTTCTTTCCTAGCCCAAGTTCCATCCTACAACTAAAGTTCATTGAAATTAGGTCAGCAGTTTTTTTGCATAATTTTGCTAACAGGTAAGCAAACACAATTAAACTATCGTGCTACCGATTTGAGCTTGACAGGGCTAGCAGAGCAGGGCCATGTTGGCCCTGACTGCTCACTGCTGGCCAAAGTATTCGTTAACTGGTTTGCTGATTTGTGTTTTATAAATTCAAAGTAAAAAAAAAAAAAGAAGCTTGTAACACAACAACCAGGGCCCCAAGCAATTATTCAAAAGCATCTTTGTCTTTAATATTTTATAATAAATATTCAAATAATTATCTCCGTCAAGGAGGTAATGTTATCGGGGTGGTTTGTCTGTCTGTTTGTTTAGTTTATTTTTTGTTGGGTTTTTTTAGCCTTTATTTAACCAGGAAAGACTTGCTGAGATTAAAAATCCCTTTATCAAGCGTGTCCTGGCCAAGACAGGCAGCAGCACAGTCTCAAACACAGACAATAAAAACCAAGCTTTCTTCATACAGAGACATTAAAAACACATGATTTTTTTTTCCAAATCTAATCTTAGCATCTTGGGCTAGTTGGTGAATGGTTATGCGGCAGTCCTCCAAAATGGTGGAATCCACTTGCTGGATGGTTTCTTCATCAATGGCGCACTGTGGTCGCCATGTGGTCTGTCTGTCTGTTAGCAGGATTATGCAAAAACTACTGGACGGATTTTGATGAAATTTTCACTAGAGGTAGCCCTTGGGCCAAGGATGGACCCATTAAATGTTGATGATGATCTGAGAGTGCATAGCCCCACCAAGGACATTATTTGTATTTGTGCAGCAGGATTACACAAAACAAAAACTACTACATGGATTTGGATGAAATTTTCACCAGAGGTGGTCCTTGGGCTAGAGAGGAATCCATAACATTTTGGTGATGATCTGAGAATGCATACCTCCACCAAGGCTCTTATCTTCTCACAATGTGTTAGCAAGAATCCTCCAAAAGTAGTGTATAGACTTTGATGCAATTTTCACCAGAACTGGCTCGTGGCCTACACACAAACCCATTGCATTTTGGAGGTGATCCATGAAGGACGTAAGGAGCCTTGACGGAGGTATGTGCTCCCTGAGTGCTTTTCTAGTTGTACACTGTCATGATTCTGGGGCACGGGTGAGTGCCTTGCCCAGTCTTTAGCTTTAGTTCAGTCTTTTTCTGTTCCATTGTTATTTTGTCCAGTTATTGTCATTGTGCATTTGTAGTTATGTTCACATGTTGGGGTTGTGTTGTTATGGTTCCGGTTATGTTTTATTTTGACAGCACTGTGCAGCTTCCGGCTGTCAAACTGGCTGGAGCTGCACACCTGTTATTCATTCTATTATTTTCTTCACTCATGCGTCCACACCTGTGACTGATAATATACTGCATATAAGGGCACAGCAAACCTCTGGGGTTTGTTGTCTCCTTCTACCATGTGTGCCCATCCTCAGGAGCTGTTGCCTGAGTGTTTTGGATCCCACTGTCGAGGAGAGTTGGAGGGCTCCGTCCAGGTACGTTTTCCCCCTATTTCCAGCCGTGAGCCCCGCTGCTTTCAGGAGAGCTCTGGCTGGATTCCGCCCTTGACCAGGCGTCCCCTGGCTTCTGTACCCCTGGACATGGAGCCTTGCTCTCCTCCACCGTCTACCACATTTGTACTTGTTTATTATGCCTTGCACTTCATTATTTAGTTTTTGTATGCTAACATTCTTGTCTGTTTTTATGTTAATAAATGTGCAAACTCACAGAGAGCGTTTGGTGTCCTACTTTCGCCCATGAAATGGGCGATTTATGACAGAAGGACATGACCACTTGGACACCAGCCTCTGTGAGTTTTGCAATTTTTTCTTTTTTTGTGATTACCTTTTCTTTTTTTTCTTGCCATCCTTCGCCTGCTGAGATGTCAGCAGGTGAAAGACTGTTTTCACGGAGGTTGGCATGGGAGCTCTAAGGAAGTGGATGGACTCATCGTCAACGCACGCGCATCTTCCACCCCAAAAGACAATTTTAGAAACTTAACTCTGGCAGAGGCGGCTGTGCAGCGTCACTCCCGGGCCCGTGCTGCAGGCCGAAGGAAGGGAGCGGGTGCTCAGGCCAATGGCTGCACCTGAGCCCTCCTTGCCAGGCTCCACTGCTGCTGGTGATGCTGACACGGTGGTTATCTGTGTTTTGTCCAAGTCTTCTCTCGAGTGTCCGTGGGTGCTGCTCTTGCTCAATTCGAGGTCTCCACTGGTGTTGCTTCCCCTCCATTCGAGGCCTCGTGGGTGCTGCTCCTCCTTTGCCTGAGGCCTCCATGGGTGCTGCTCCTCCTTCGTCTGAGGTCTCCATGGGTGCTGCTCCCCCTCCATTGGGGGGTCTTCGTGGGTGCTGCTCCCCCTCCCCCCGAGGTCTCCACAAGTGCAGCTACACCCCACCCTGGGGCCTCTGCAGGTGAAGTTATGCCCCAGTCCGGGGCCTCCGCGGGTGCAGCTATGCCCCAGTCCGGAGCCTCCGCAGGTGCAGCCACGCCCCTGTCCGGGGCCTCCGTTTGTGCAGCCATACCTCAGTCTGGGGCCAGCGTGGGTGCAGTACCTCAGTCTGGGGCCCCGTTGTTTGACCCCATCCTTGGCCTGGTGCTCTCGTGGGCCACCCTGACCATCTTGGGTACCATGCTCCGGTCCAGGGTCACTGTGGGTGCTGTGCCCCAGCCCCGGGCCGCCGTGGGTGCCGCGCCGCAGCCCGAGGTTGTCAAGGACTCCTCGTCCTCGCCAGAGGCCCCCACGGCACAACTTCTTCCCTTGTCTGGCCTTCTCGCTGGTCGACTACCACCATTGCCGGGCCCCCCCGTTGGCCATTAGTTATTCTTGAGGGCCAATCCCCCGCAGCACTGGTCCCACCTTCCCCATGCTGATGACCAGGCGAGCTGCTGGGAGAATGGGTTCCAGCTGCCGATGCCTGCGGGGGGCATGTTGTGCTCGGCGGACGGTGGCTCATGCACTCTGGGAGGCCACCTGACGGGTTTCGCCATTCGGTCAGGTGGTTGTGGTACTCTCGGCGGCCACGGACATGTTCTGCCATAAGCTCCGGTGGTTTTGGAACTCTGGTAGGCCGCCCAAACTGCCTTAAGCTTGCTTCATCCTCCATTTCCCTCTATTCTGCTGTGGTCCGCTTACGCTTTGGATGAGCCCGGCATGCACGCAGTGCTTCTCATGCTCACTTTTTTCATCTACCCAGGCAAAGCGGTTGATGCATGCACACAACCATCATTTGGAGTTTCACTCCCGCCCGATAGGTAGCGCCAAGGCGCTGACCTGCCACGATTTTCACCAACGAAGAAATGGCGGACTTCTTCACAAAGTTTCTCTTCAAATATAGAGTCCATTTCTGCTGTTTGACTTCCCAGTTTTCATTTCTTTTCCACAAAGGTGCTGCTGCTGCTGTGAAAGAATGTATGTATGATTCATGTATGTTTATATTCTCATTTTCCACCTCCTCGTTGTCTTCTTCATCTACTGATGGATGCTGTGTCGATATTGCCACCTCGTGAATGGGACGTTCAGTCTTGCGCATGCGCCTTTCAATGCGTTCAGGTTGTGGGCATGCAGCGCGGTCACAAAATTTGGGCTGCACGCGGTCGTCCACGGTTGAGCACTGCGGACACTAGTGGAGTGGAGACGATGACATAAATTTTGTCACACGAGATTTCCGGTTATGCATACGTGGACAGCAGAGGTGTAGCATGAAGCAGGCTTTAGTATCTGTCCGAGGTCCCTGGAGTCCTGGCCACCGTAGTGTTCAGGTTGTGGATCATGAGTGTTTTCTTTTAGGTTTTTTTAGTTACTGTTTGTTTTGTCTTGGTCCTTCCGTGCCTGCCCCCCCCCCCCCCGGGTGGGTTGTTTTTCTTGTTGGGAGGGTTTTCTGTATGGGGGGGGGTGTCATTTTTCTTTTGATGTTGCCCTGGGGTGTCTGGGGTCCACCCCTTTTGGGGGAAGGCACTGCCATGATCCTCGGGCACGGGTGGGTGCCGTGCCCAGTCTTTAGTTTTAGTTCAGTCTTTTTCTGTCTGTTCCATTGTTATTTTGTCCAGTTATTGTCATTGTGCATTTGTAGTTATGTTCATATGTTGGGGCTGTGTTGTTATGGTTCCAGTTATGTTTTATTTTGACAGCGCTGTACAGCTTCTGGCTGTCAAACTGGCCGGAGCCGCACACCTGTTATTCATTCTGTTATTATCTCCACTCATGCGTCCACACCTGTGACTGATAATATACTGCATATAAGAGCACAGCAAACCTCTGGGGCTTGTTGTGTCCTTCTACCATGTGTACCCGTCCTCAGGAGCTGTTGCCTGAGTGTTTTGGATCCCACTGTCGAGGAGAGTTGGAGGGCTCCGTCCAGGTACGTTTTCCCCCTATTTCCAACCGTAAGCCCTGCTGCCTTCGGGAGAGCTCCGGCTGGATTCCACCCTTGGCCAGGCATCCCCTGGCTTCCGTCCCCCTGGACATGGAGCCTCGCTCTCCTCCAGCATCTACTACATTTGTACTTGTTTGTCACGCTTTGCACTTCATTATTTAATTTTTGTATGTTCACGTTCTTGTCTGTTTTTATGTTAATAAATGTGTAATCTCACAGAGAGCGCTTGGTGTCCTACTTTCACCCGTGAAACGGGCGATTTATGACATACATGCCTTTTTGCACACAAATAAGGTTTTACATGGCATCTATTCTACATTAATTTCCTTACTTTTTTTTATATTTGGTGGTACAATGACAAGTGAAACAGGATTCAGTGTCATGACTTGGATATCAGGTTAAGGAGACAGATGGAGGATGGATTTTGACAAGTAACTATAGAGCATTATGCTAAAACAAAGTGTGCACAGATTATTCAGCAAAAGAACGCTGTTAACATGCTTTCATTACTCGGATTGAATAGGATGGCTGTGAATTACAAGAGTCACTTGTTCTGCATTCCAACGTGTGTGTGTGTGTGCGTGTGTGTGTGTGCGTGTGTGTGTGTGTGTGTGTGTGTGTGTGTGTGTGCTTCTTAATAGCCGCTTTATATATGTGGATGGGTTTTGTAAACATAATCTGCATGTGTGTAGCCATGAAGGCATTAGCGAGGCTTGTGTTTTCACCTCTTACTGAATTTTGAGTTTATTCTGCCTGGAGTAGAATCTTTGTGTAACACAGGGTTTGGAAGGGCACTCTAGAAGGATGAGAAGTAAACTAACACTGAGAGATCAAGACGGACTACAAGAAAGGGAGAAAGTTTCTGAAATCCACAAGCACAGTAACCACTGTCTGTAATGATAGCGAGTTAGGGAGAGCCACACAGTAGGGGGGACGGCTGTGGAAAGACGGAATGTGTTGAACAATAGGGGGCCAGAATTAATTAGCTGACACCAGTGGATGAATGAAACGGCCTCCTCTGACACAAGCACAAGGGAAATTGTCATAGCGCATGTTGTCTACAGTAGCTACAGACCCTTTGTGAGAAGACAGACACCATCAAGTCAATGCTAATTGCCATTTAGGTTAACATTTACCAACATCCTTGCCAGGGATCTTTACATGATGCTCAGCAACAGCGGGGCAACAGTGGCAGGAGTAGTGAGGAAGCAGCAGGAGGAGGAGAGGCAACATGGAGATTGTGGCTAAATTAATAATGATCAAATATGATTGTAATCACAGCAGAGATGAAAAGGATTTGACATCAGTGAGTCAGGCTGTGCGTGTGAATTATCACATGAATCTATAAAAGTGGACTGAGGATATGTATTTTTGTTGTAGCTTCACATATTTAGAATCAGATCTTAAAGCTTTCAATTTGTGCATATATTGCAAAAGGGGGAAATAATAAGGCAGGTGTATTTGGATCTTTACTAATCTTAATGATCACTCAGTGCTTTGATCTATTGGCCATACCAACTTTGTCTTTTGGTTTTGTCTATAGACTGAACCTTATGATGCTGACACCAGCACCGGCATTTACCGCATTTACCGTCTTTTAATTTTGTCACCCTGTGTCAAACTAAGCCAGATCACTGGTGGAATACACAATCTATATAGTTCAGTGGTTGCTGCTATTAGTCCTGTGTTACAATGGAGAGGATTGCAAAATGCACCAGACATTTTTTTTTAATATATAGACACTGAATAACTTTCATATTTACAAGAAGAGACACTGTGTTTGTGTACGCAGGCTGCATTTTTGTTTGTGTGTTGCATTTAGCGCCACACAAAGTGGGATATGTTTTATTTCAGAGGGGGCTGTCACAGGTTAAAAAAAAAACAGGAGGAGAGGATAAGTTAATGCGAGGTGAATGGGGATACATAGATTGCTCCTTGCTGAGCAAGGACAGGATATCTCTTCTCCACAGCAGCCGGGGGATGGTCAGAGCTGCTGCAGGCTCCAAGGGAGTGACTGAAAAAATGTCTTAGAAACCTCTTACTCTCAGCCGCTTTGATATTTGTGTAATTGTGGCACATACAGATGTCTGCTGCAGCTTTGGAATTAATATAATCTATCAGAATAATGGCAGACAGTCTTCAAATTAATCTCCACTCTTTGTCGCTGTGCTGTGACATGGTATTGGTGACACCTGCTTCATTGTGCATTTATCTGCGTTTCCTATTCAAATGTCTGCTGAGGTGAGGTGCACAATGACCCACCTCGCTTGCAGGGTCAATGAGCACATGTCATCTGGCACCCTATTCAGGCAACAGCAGCAAGCCGATTCGTACAGGGTTTGAGTGGGTTGCCGGGGTAAAATGAAAGGGGCTTAAGATAGGCCCATTCAAACCAGGAGCCTTCTAGCTGTCAGGCAACAGTGCTGAAATTGTTTTGCAATGTTGCTCACAGCAAACGCTCAGAAATAATCATGCTATCACAAAGTTAATGTATGCTATGTACATACATTAAATCTTTCAATGTCCCAAGTTCAATCAGAAATTAAAGGCAGAAAGATTTTTTTTCAATTAGTGTAATGGTTTTCTAGATCTTTTTTAAAAATTGTTCACCTAAATGTGTCAAACTACTGCATGAATGTTGTGAGAGAATGCAGCAAATGTCTGAGGTACAATGAAACTAAACTGCATGGTAATGTGGATTTTGCACAGTTCAATGTCAAAATAGAAAAAACTGATTGCACTCTTTTAGCACAGCCTTAACCCTGCAGAGGATTTTACCAAGAAATTGTACGTGATGCTTCTGAACCCATGACAAGAGCCTGCAGGGTTTTATTTTGCAACCAGCCACTAAAGAAGGTGTTTTCACTGATCACCGATCAGTGGGAAGGAATTCACTGAAATCACCTGTTGAAGAGGCTGGTTGGAAAGAAAACAAGCAGTGTCCTGTCACTTACTGCCTGCCCCCGCATTATATAATCTTTCACCCGGACTGGTTCGCCAGGTCTCCATAACAACATTCAGACATGAAAATTTATGCAAGGCGGGAGAAATGATGACAGGGAAAAGTGATTCAACTCTTTAGATGAAACAGGGTTTTACAGCTCTCATTGGCTGTAGCTTTGGCATGCTAGATATCTAGTCAGAGCCAGTAAATGTATTTGACCATGTCTTTGCAGTGCTCACACACCTACCTGATGGGTAGCTGGTAATTTCCCTCCGATCAGGGGTTTTTAGTTGGGAACCTTTCCACTACACTGTTAGACATGGCTGTAATTTCTAAAGTTACATATCATATCTCACCCAGTATGATACTGTAAAATGTTTTTCCAGGGAGTTACTGTAATTTCTGGTACATTATGGAAATTTTTTTGTTGAATTCAGCTGTAGCATCCAGTTATTTACTGTACATTACTGCACTTTTTGAAAATACAGTTTCTTACGGCATTTAGCCTACTGTAATGGCTTTGACACCATCCATCCATCCATCCATCTTCTACCGCTTTTCCGGAGGTCCGGGTCGCGGAGGCAGCAGTTCAAGCAGAGAAGCCCAGACTTCCCTCTCCCCAGCCACCTGCTCCAGCTCTTCAGAGGGGATACCAAGGCGTTCCCAGACTAGCTGGGAGACATAGTCTCTCCACCGAGTCCTGGGTCTGCCCCGGGGTCTCCTCCCAGTGGGACGTGCCTGAAACACCTCAAGTGGGAGGCGTCCAGGAGGCATCCTAATCAGATGCCCATACCACCTCAACTGACTCCTTTCAATGTGGAGGAGCAGCGGTTCTACTCTGAGCCTCTCCCGAATGACTGAGCTCCTCACCCTATCTCTGAGGGTGAGTCCAGCAATCCTACGGAGAAAGCTCATTTCAGCCGCTTGTATCCGCGATCTCGTTCTTTCGGTCATTACCCAAAGCTCGTGACCATAGGTGAGAGTAGGAACGTAGATTGACTGGTAAATCGACAGCTTTGCCTTAGAACTAAGCTCCCTCTTCACCACAACAGACCGGTACAACGTCCGCATCACTGCAGATGCTGCTCCAATCCGTCTGTCGACCTCTCGCTCCATTTTCCCCTCACTCGTGAACAAGACCCCAAGATACTTAAACTCCTCCACTTGGGGCAGGAGCCTGTCCCCAACCCGGAGAGGACAATCCACCTTTTTCCGGCTGAGGACCATGGACTCGGACTTGGAGGTGCTGATTCTCATCCCAGCCGCTTCACACTCAGCGGCAAACCGTCCCAGCAAGAGCTGTAGGTCATTGCTGGATGAAGCCAACAGGACAACATCATCTGCAAACAACAGAGATGAGATCCTGTGGTCACCAAGCATGACGCCCTCCATTCCCTGGCTGCGCCTAGAAATCCTGTCCATAAAAATTATGAACAGGACCGGTGACAAAGGGCAGCCCTGGCGGAGTCCAACTCTCACTGGGAATGACTCCGACCGAGTGTTGGCAATGCGAACTAAACTCTCACAACGGTCGTACAGAGACCGAATAGCTCGTAACAACAAGCCCGATACCCCATACTCCCGAAGCACCCCCCACAAAAATCCACGAGGGACGCGGTCAAATGCCTTCTCCAAGTCCACAAAACACATGTAAACTGGTTGGGCAAACTCCCACGAACCCTCAAGAATTCTCGAGAGGGTAAAGAGCTGGTCCGATGTGCCACGGCCAGGACGAAAACCACAATGCTCCTCCTGAATCCGAGGTTCGACCAACGGCCGGACTCTCCTCTCCAGTACCTTGGCATAGACCTTCCCAGGGAGGCTGAGGAGTGTGATCCCTCTAAAGTTGGAGCACACCCTCCGGTCCCCTTTTTGAAGAGAGGAACCACCACCCCGGTTTGCCATGCCAAAGGCACTGCCCCCGACCTCCACGCAATGTTGCAGAGGCGTGTCAACCATGACAACCCAACAACATCCAGGGCCTTGAGGTACTCGGGGCGAATCTCGTCCACCCCCGGGGCCCGGCCACCAAGGAGATTTTTAACCACCTTGGCGACCTCAGCCCCTGTGATAGGCGAGTCATCCCCCTCGTCCCCAAACCCTGCTTCCTCTGTGGAAGGCGTATCAGTGGGATTGAGGAGATCCTCGAAGTATTCCTTCCACCGCCCGACGATATCCCCAGTTGAAGTCAACAGTGTCCCATCCGCACCATACACAGTGTGGACGGGGAGCTGCTTTCCCCTCCTGAGCCGCCGAACAGTTTGCCAGAATCTCTTTGAAGCCGACCGAAAGTCTTGTTCCATGGCCTCACCGAACTCCTCCCATACCCGGGTTTTTGCTTCAGCAACCACCCGAGCTGCACTCCGCTTGGCCTGCCGGTACACCTCAGCTGCTTCGGGAGTCCCACAAGCCAACCAAGCTTGATAGGACTCCTTCTTCAGCTTAATGGCCCCCCTCACCACTGGTGTCCACCACTTGGTTCGGGGGTTGCCACCACGAGATGCACCGACCACCTTGCGGCCGCAGCTCTGGGCTGCCGCTTCAACAACAGAGGTGGAGAACATGGCCCATTCAGACTCCATGTCTCCAGACTCCCTCGGAATGTGGTTGAAGTTCTTCCGGAGGTGGGAGTTGAAGACCTCCCGGACAGGGGCCTCAGCCAGACGCTCCCAGCACACCCTCACTATACGTTTGGGTCTACCAGGTCTGAATGGCTTCCTCCCCTGCCATCGGATCCAACTCACCACCAGGTGGTGATCAGTTGACAGCTCTGCACCTCTCTTTACTCGGGTGTCCAAGACATACGGTCGCAGGTCTGATGATACGATAACAAAATCGATCATCGACCTGCGGCCTAGGGTGTCCTGGTGCCAGGTGCACATATGGACACCCTTATGCTTGAACATGGTGTTCGTTATAGACAGACTGTGGTTAGCACAGAAGTCCAATAACTGAACACCACTCGGGTTCAGATCGGGCAGGCCGTTCCTCCCAATCACCCCCCTCCAGGTTTCACTGTCGTTGCCCACGTGCGCATTGAAGTCCCCCATTGAAGGCGCATTGAAGGCTTTGACACATTTTTTTTAAACAGTAGTCTGTACAAAGATTTTAATTCAGTCATTTATCATTTTTGCATTGCTGACAATATTAATAAGCTTTCATTTCATTTCATTTTCATTTTTTTTTTCTTGCCTTCTGATTGTTGCTCTGAGTGTTGCTATCCCTGTGCTGTTGCAATCCTGGAATATCCCCATTGTGGGACTAATAAAGGCTTATAAAGGCTTAACTTATTTCATAGAAGAAACTATCATTGTATTGTTTTCAGTTATAGTAACTTACTGGCAACACCCCTTGTAATGTCTAACAGTGTAGTTGCCTACCTATAATTAAAATCCTGTAGTGTGAATTAAGCAATAGACTGCTGCTCTGGTAACTTGGACCGATGGAAAAAAGGTAGAAGATGGATGAATAGATAAATATAAGCAAAAAGGCTGAAAATTGACAAATTATTCCAAAAGAAGAGCTGCTAGCCCATTAAAGTCTAATGCATGTTGTATGCAAAAGGCAACTCTAACTATTGGAGAGTTAGGTCTTGTGCTTTTTGCGAGCACAAAAATTATTTTGTCTGCCATCATAATAGCAAAATGGACTTGGACAAACCAGTGATTGATATTTGCACTTCTGACGATTCTTTTACAATAGGACCCTTTGTTCATTTATCATGAAATTAGTGACAAGGAGAAAAAAAAAAAACAGAACAGGTTGAAAAGCCCAATGAAGATGAATATACAAGTTAATATAAAAATATACTTTTGCATACAACTGAACGGAAGTTTAGCTTCAAGCATCCATAGCAGCAGACTATTCAAGCTTTCCTAACATGCAGTAAACCAATCAGAATGGCTTGTCACCTCACTTTTGACAGGCAGGGGTGCACGAGCTATGGTGAATTGCTATTGTAATGCTGTGTTTACCTAGAAGGGGAGATCCGTTTTTCCAGAAGTGAAATGGATGTGCTCATGTGCAAAATGAAAATGCACAAGAATATTAATTACAGTAGCACCACTGTTCCACCTAAGCCTTTCAAGGAGAAGCAGGTGTGGGATGAAGGAGTGGTGAGTGTGTCCCCCTGTGCCCTCTGAGTTTGAGATGAGCAAGGTGCAGCCATGTTTTTAAATTGTGCTGCTTATATAGTGATTTATAATGCACCACTAACTTGATGTGTTTTTTGTTGGTCAAAAGCACAGTGTCATTGTACTGTCACTGACTAGCAACATGCCGACTTTGTGCTCAGATGCACCCCTTTTAAAATTCACAAAGTCATTTGATATTTGGACGATGAGGAAGCAAAGAATAAAAATGCAAAATGTACCACCAGCAATTACCAAAACCACTAGAAGAAGGCCCAAAGTGCAGCACAGATTAATGCTTTAGATCACTGTAATAGGGCTCAAGGAGTTGCAGGCATATTTATTCAAAATTTCAGAAAATATGTTTTTACAGGAGTCTTGGAGGTGTGGAGCCACCTGATTAGGAGCAGCTGTGCCTCATCTCATCATCTGTCTACTTAAATCATGTTCACTGTTACTCCAGTGCTGGAATGATACACACCCGAAAATGATGATCGCCTGTCAACTCTGTTTTCATGTTTGGAGTTTTACCTTGCATGGTTTTTACTCGTCATTCAAACTACACTCTGCTCATTTCTCTCTAAAGGCCCGTTTCAACTAGTGTCAGTTTGGCCTGGTACAGTACAGTACAGTACAGTTCGGTTCGGTACGCTTGTGTTTCCATTACACTGACAGTACCACTTGATGTGGGTGGAATTTGCTACAGGGAGGCAGCACAACCCCCCCATTACGTAAAACAAGCGTAACGGCATAAAACAAGCATAACGTTACATAAAACAAGCGACGCAGGCAAAACACAAGATGGCAGGATACGAGGCGACTGCGTTCTTTGCCTTTTTTTTGCCAGAGCAAAGCCAAAAAAGGATAACAGAAGGCTATAGGCGGCGAGACGGCACACTCTGGAAAAGTACTGGAGCATTTAGGAAACTATATAGACAGTATAAAGTGGAAGGCATGAGGATACAAACTACATCACATATGAAGGTAAGCTAATGATTGCTAATGCTACTTTAAATCCACCGTACGACATTGTAATGTCAGCAAGTTATCGCTATTAGGTACTAAAACATGTATTCTCTGTGTGTGTTTCAGATGGCTCTCTTGTGGCAACACACAACAACACAGGCTCCCAGTGATGACATGTCACCCCAGCTTCACAAACGCGAAGTGGTTACAGAACTGCAGAATGTCTGTAGAAATGTTTAGCTTCCTATGCAACAAATTGCTCTGATCTGTGTCAAAATCATGGAGAGACTGTTGAGACGTCATGGGATTTACCTGCTCCAGCCAGTGGTATCGTGGCAAAACATGATCAGCTGCCAAACTTGATCGCCAGGTGCCATATTGTAGTATATGAGCCGTAAAATATATATTTCAACAGGTAAACAGTACTGAGTTAGGTATAATGAGATATATTTAACAACTGTGATGCATTTTAAGCCAAAACAAATGGATCTAGGATTAAAAGCAATTAAATAACGCAGTAACAAGGCTACATGGAGAAATATATGGATTAACTGTATATGTATCATATTGAGTATTGCTGACCACATGTAGATACTGTATAAGTATATATTCTCTGCATCAACAGTGAACTATACATGTATTCATGTAGTATAGCACTGGGAATTTTGACAATAAACCTTTGTACTTTTTGCAGATGTGTCTCTTGTTTTGAGTATGAAGGTTACCATCAAGTGACATAAATTAAATGCTAAAAGATTGGAAAAGCTGTCTAAGAACAATCCAGCAGTTTGAGAAATCACTTTTGGTTTGGTGTGTCTGCCAACAGAACTATGAACCATAAAGCAGTTTGTGTTAAAATGTTAAATCTCATTAAACCCTAACTCACGGGTGTCCAATCATGTGCCATGGAGGGCCAAGACCCTGCAGGTTCTCTCTTCTATACAGTCTCTTCATCAGGTGTTCTCACTGATCAGCAATCAGTGGAAGAAATTCAGTGGAATCAGCTGATGAAGACACTGGTTGCAGGTAAAGCCTGCAGGGTCTTGGGCCTCCATGGCACATGATTTGACACCCCTGCCTTAACCCATTATTAGGAATTCCAGATGCTAATATGGTCCAGAATTCCTCCATATACTGGTACTATCACGAAAGAGTGCAATGTCTTCTGCACTGGCACATCAAACAATACAGTCTTCAGTAAATAAATTAATTGTTTTTGGTTACTTTTTCTTAAAAATGAGCAATTATTTTCAAAGTCACTGATAAATGGTTCGTACTGTTGATTCTTTTCCCACTGGTGTCTTAACAGACAAAATAGAAAATCATGATGCAAACACATAATTCACTAAATTGTTTATTACAATCAGCAGCAAATTCCAGATCATTTAGAATGTACAAAATTCAAACTGTAAAAAAAAGAAATTAGAATGGGTCACACACGCCGGCCATGCTGCCTCACTGAGAAGCAATTGGATGCGCCGCTCAAGCCGGTTCAGCAGTTCTTCAGCCTGCATCTCTGTAAATAACGAGGCAAGGTCCGGTTTGGGGTGGATCACTTTCCTCTTGCCTAGATGAAAGACAGAAATGGGTGGTGGTTAATTAAAGCAAGTTTAAAACATATTTGAGAAATAAAGTTGTTTTCAATAAAAGTTTAGCCACCGCTGTGTCGCCCTGATTTCAAGTGTGGGTGGTGTTTTGTGCTTGTATTGCTAAAATATAAAAGGAAGCACTACAGTGGGTCTCAAATATTTGTAATGTGTCCTTTCACTTCATGAGTTTAAAGATGAAAGACTATAAACTACACATACAAACTAAATTACAATGGTGACTGAACAACTCCCATTCCCCAAAGTGCAAGATACACTATTATGACTATAACTCATAAAGGATCACAGAAGTGATCTGATAAAAATAAATAAATAAACAAGTGTGTAGTGGAGCTTGAAATAACGAGGCGATGTGATTCATAAACCAAAGTTTATTATCAGCTCCTCTAACAAGTCTCATCTAGGTGCAGCAGCAGAAGAAGGAAGAGAGCGAACACCTTCGGCTCTACGAACTTATACTCGCACATAACAAAAGACATGCATAGCAAAAGCTGACATCCCTCACTATCTTAATCCCCTCTTTTGTCTCCGTACTCCTCCACCTGGCCCTGGGGGGTCAGGGCGACCCATCTGGTCTCCACCGCAGCGCCTCGGATGCTCTTTAATCTTCACTGGCGGTTCAGACCCTTTGTCCTGTTCTGAGGTGTGAAGTCGCTTTACATATGTAATCACCAAACATTATCACATGCTTAAACATAAGTAGGTTATGGGATATATGATTCATATAGACCACAGCCCCCCCCCAAACGACTAAGAAAAGGACAATAGAAAAATTCACAGTTTAAGATAATTATTATGACATACTAACTGCTACACCTCTTGACACAGAAGAAACTTTCCAGCAGCCATGCTCCTAGGAGAGTTCAGTGGTAATCATAACAGCATAGTAATATCACAAGTCAGTCCTAAACTGTTACAGCACAATTAGTGAACAACTGTTGAGTAGTTTGCATCAGTCCCTGTGCTGTCTGGGTTTTAATCTTCTCCCGAATCTGCTGTGGGTCCGCTTGGGCGTCCTGGTGGGACCTTCCTGTAAGGAATCTGCAGCTTGGGGAGGGGAGGAGAGTGGTTAATTGTTCCCTGCAGGGGGGCTGAGTCTTTTCTCTTGGGGGGTCTACCCCGCCGAGGTGCTCTCGCCAACCATGCAGGCTCGTCTCTCAACAAGAAGGCAGGTTTAAGTCTGTCAGTGCTGACTGTTTCTTTTCTATCCCCAAAATCAAGCACAAAATGCTTATCACCAGGTTCCAGCACTCTGAATGGCCCATCGTATGATGGGCGGAAGGTTGGTTTTAAAGCTTCATGCCTAACAAAAACAAATTCAGCGTTTTTTTAAAGCTTGGGGGACAAAAACCCGTGGAAAAGAGTGATGTGCCGGTCCGGGGAGAGAGTCCGGTCCGTTGCTGCCTAAAAACCTCGGGGCTGGAAGATGCCCTGGCTCTGGGTTCTCTGGTAAAAATTCACCTGGGAGCCTGAGAGGTTGTGCAAAAACTAATTCTGCTGGGGAGGCGTCTAGATCCTCTTTGGGCGCAGCACGCAACCCCAATAAAACCCAGGGAAGTTTATTTACCCAATTTGTATCCGTTAGTGAGGCTCTGAGGGCGGCCTTTAAAGATCTGTGAAAACGCTCGCATAACCCATTAGCCTGAGGGTGATAAGCGGTGGTGCGGTGAATTGTCGCCCCTAAGCTGCTGGACATGGCTGACCAAAGCTCCGAGACAAATTGAGGCCCCCTATCAGACGTGATGTCCGACGGGACGCCGAAACGTGCCACCCAGTTTGTCAGAAAAACGCGAGCGACTTCCTCCGCTGTGGTTGACGCCAGAGGGACTGCCTCTGGCCAGCGCGTGGTGCGGTCTATCATTGTTAACAGATGTGTGAAACCTTGGGAGGAAGGTAGCGGCCCCACGAGGTCGACATGAACGTGGTTGAACCTTCTAGCAGGGATTCGAAAAGGCTCCAGAGGGGCTTTTGTGTGTTTGTGTACTTTGGCGCGCTGACAAGAAATGCAAGTCTTTGCCCATTCTTTTACGTTTTTGCGCAGGCCAGGCCACACAAACTTTTCGGCGACCATTTTAACTGAAGCGCGCCCACCTGGGTGCGCGAGGGAGTGAATCGAGTCGAAAATACGGCGGCGCCATGCAGCTGGAACTAACGGGCGAGGTCGGCAGGTTGAGATGTCGCATATTAGGGGGGGGGCACACCATCGCGTAAACCCCTTTTCTCCAGCCTTAACCCTGTTGGTCCAGACAGGAGTGCGCGCACGTCCGTGTCACTACTTTGCTCCTCTGCCATGGCTGCATAATCTATCCCTGCGTGGATTGGTGCTGCATATGTGTCTGCGTTGGCAAAGAGTTCTGCGGCTGAGGTAGTATAATCTGTCTCCTCGCGCTCTGGCGATGTCACAGCGCGAGAGAGGCAGTCTGCTACCACGTTAAGTTTGCCTGCCACATGTCGAATGTCTGTGGTGAACTCTGAAATCGCAGCCAGCTGTCTTTGTTGCCTGCCTGACCACGGTTCGGAAATTTTAGCCATAGCAAAGGTGAGCGGTTTGTGGTCTACAAAAGCCGTAAAACGCCGCCCTTCTAACCAGAACTGGAAGTGGCGGATGGATAAATGGAGCGCTAGCAGCTCTCTGTCAAAAGTGCTGTATTTATGCTCAGTTTGGTTTAGCGATTTGCTGAAGAATGCCAAAGGTTGCCAGATTCCGCCGACGTGTTGTTCTACAACTGCCCCTATGGCCAGGTCTGAAGCGTCTGTGGTTAGCGCAATGCAGGCTGAGGGATCAGGGTGAACCAACAATGTGGCATTAGCTAGGGTGCTTTTTACTTCCGCAAAGGCGCGTTCGCGCTCCGGGGTCCATTCGACCGCGTTGGAAGGTTTTTGTTTTCTCAGCGCGTCATATAGGGGCTGCATGAGCTGAGCTGCGTGGGGGAGGAAACGGTTGTAAAAATTAACCATGCCCAAAAATTCCTGCAGCGATTTGACCGTTTGTGGCCGTGGGAAACTTTTTACTGGTGAATTTTGTCTGGCAGTGGGACTGCCCCCTTCGGAGAAACTCTGTGTCCTAAAAAATCAATTTGTGACACACCGAATTTGCATTTGGCTGGATTGATTATTAACCCGTGCTCTTCTAGTCTCTGAAAAACCATAGTGAGATGCTGCTCGTGTTCCTCCTCAGACGAGCTGGCTACCAGCATATCGTCGAGGTAGACGAACACGAAAGGGAGGTCGCGTAATACTGCATCCATCATCCGCTGAAAGGTTTGAGCAGCGCCTTTGAGGCCGAAAGGCATCCGCAAAAATTCAAAAAGACCGAAGGGGGTTATTACAGCTGTTTTAGGAATGTCCTCTGCTCAAACTGGGACTTGATGATAACCGCGGACCAGGTCTATTTTTGAAAAAATGCGCGCACCCGCCAGATGTAGTGAAAAGTCTTGAATGTGAGGAATTGGGTAGCGGTCATGCGCTGTCGCATTGTTTAATCTGCGGTAATCGCCGCACGGTCTCCAAGAACCGTCGGATTTCGGGACCGTGTGAAGTGGTGACGCCCAGGGGCTTTTCGAGCGTCTGACAATGCCTAATTTTTCAAGGGTGGTAAACTCGTCCCGAGCTATGGCGAGCTTGGTCGCGTCTAAGCGCCGAGCTTTGGCGAATACAGGTGGGCCCGTTGTGGGAATAAAGTGTTCGACCCCGTGTTTAGCCACTGTGGCTGAGAATTTGGGAATTGTGAGTGCTGGAAATTGGGTGAGGAGTTGATCAAACTTACCTCCTGCTGTGGTGACGCTGGCCTGCACAGGTGGTGGAGAAACTCGGGCTGTGCAGGGAATAGAAGCAAAGGACAGTGCATTAACCAAGCGTCTGTTCGCTAGATCAACTAATAACCCATGTGCACACAAAAAATCTGCGCCCAACAAGTTAAAACTCACCGCCGCTACAACAAATGTCCATCTGTAGTTGCGGCCGTGGATGCAGAGGGGCAGGCTCTTTTCGCCAAAAGTGTCGATGATGGAGCCTTTGGCTGCCACCGCTCCATTGCCCCGGGGGCCCATGGCCCGGTCTGCTTGGGAGGGCATGACAAAACTTAGTTGAGCTCCCGTGTCGATAAGGAACTGCTTGCCGATGTGTCCGTCCGTCACATATAAAAGCTTGCTTTTTTCACCGAGAACCGCTGCTGTTAACGGCTCTTGGCTTCGGCGTTTTCCCGAAATTGTGAATTTGCAGGGAGGAACGCATTTGTAAGCCTTCTCGGCGAAGCGGTGGTGGTAATAACAAACGTCGCTCCGTCTGTTGCATCCTGGCCATGTCGCTGTCACCGCGGGCTGATTCTGCTCAGTGATTTGTGGCTCCTCGTGGCTCCGGACATCAGTGTTGAGGTCTGCGGATGCTGCTGTGGGTGTCTGCTCCTTGCAGGCGTTGATGAGCCGTTGAGCTTCATGAGCCAGCGTGCGGAAGTCTTGCTGGGTGCCGCATCGCATGTTGGCAAGCGTCCCTCTCATGTGTGGCGGCAGCGTACTGAGGAATATGAATTGGAAGAGGAAGTTGTCATTGTCCTCTTCTTTAAGTTGCAGCAAGTCCTCCATGAGGGCCTTGGGTCTGCATCCTCTGTGGCCGTAGACCGCCAGGATCCTCTCGGCTCTCTCCTCGGCTGAGGGGACGTAATTTGCCACGATGGTCGCTTTCAGTTCTTTTTATTTGTCCTGGGCCGGCGGCCGCTGGATTATGCTCCGCGCATATCTCTAAGTGGCGGCATCGAGTTTGGCGACGATGTGATAGAACTTTGTATAGTCAGCCGTGATGCCCGCAAGTGCAAACTGGGCTTCAGCTTGCTGAAACCACGAGGCGGGGTCTTCCTGCCAGAAGTCCGGCAGCTTGACGGTGACGCCGTTTGTGTGGACCGTCACTGATGTGTCCGCAGGGTGAGAGTGCCTTGCTTCGGCTCTCTCCGCGGCGCTGGTGCTCGGTTGAGCCCTCTCTATCACTTCTGCCGTGGGGGAACGTTGTCCATCTGTTCCCCTGTCTGCATGGGCGCCGGCGTCTGCCTGGGTCGCCACAGATGAGTCGATCGTGGGGGAACGCCTCTAGTCCATTCTCGCGTCAGGGTCACCAGTGTAGTGGAGCTTGAAATAACGAGGCGATGTGATTCATAAACCAAAGTTTATTATCAGCTCCTCTAACAAGTCTCATCTAGGTGCAGCAGCAGAAGAAGGAAGAGAGCGAACACCTTCGGCTCTACGAACTTATACTCGCACATAACAAAAGATATGCATATCAAAAGCTGACATCCCTCACTATCTTAATCTCCTCTTTTGTCTCCGTACTCCTCCACCTGGCCCTGGGGGGTCAGGGCAACCCATCTGGTCTCCACCGCAGCGCCTCGGATGCTCTTTAATCTTCACTGGCGGTTGAAACCCTTTGTCCTGTTCTGAGGTGTGAAGTCGCTTTACATATGTAATCACCAAACATTATCACATGCTTAAACATATGAAGGTTATGGGATATATGATTCATATAGACCACAAAGTGATTTATTTTACCGTGGCTACTATTGGATGTGCCATTGATTTTCAATTATTCTGTAATTAATATTCACACAATCAAATAAATCTCAGTTCAGTCCCTTTCATATTAAGTGGAAATTGTGCAACTTTGAATTTGGCACTTTACCTATACTTTAACTTAAAAAGCAAAAGATTTGACTATAAATAACAAGATGTGCAACTTACCAGTCATAAAACATTGCTGTGTCGTGCCAAATGTAGCCATTGTCAGAGCAGATCCTGGTGGGGCTCTACAACGAAAATAAGCACAGTATAAAAGTGCAACATGTAAAAAAACCCACTTTTTTAATCAGGATTACAACTAGCTTATTTCATCAGATATTGTCAACACAAAGGAAACATACAAGGATGGACTTAGCATTGACAGCTAACTAGCTAGCTCATTGTTTGAACACGAGCAACAACATGGTTGTCTGTCCAAAGTGAACTTTCTACTGCTGGAATAAATAACGTAAAAGATGCATAATTTCACATCATATTACATCACTCACCATCCTCTATATCCTAATATCACGGCTTCAACTGCTGAAGTTGGGTGGTCCTGTGGCCGTACATTCAGTTCGGGTGGCTCCGTCTACTTCCCAGGGTGGCTCCATCTACTTCCCTCTGGATTCTCCCATCAGCCGAAACACACAAAAAACTCTGCTCACCGCGGTGTTGATTTCTGTGAAGCCATTCTATTGTTGTTTATATTATATCGCTTGCTGGCTGGCTCAAGGACAAATCTTTGCAAATGGCGGATCACAATTCTGTAAAGTCAGCCTCAAATGCCCCTCTCATAACGTTATGCCCCAACCAATCAGTGGCCTGCAGTGTTTTTACGTCACATTTTTGTATCTGTACAGTACGCTTCGGACCCCAATCCAGCGGGTCCAAAAAATCGGGACCGTTACCGTTACAGTCCCTAATGGAAAAGCCTACAAAGTGTACCGTACCGAACCAAACCATACCTAACTGGTACTAGTGGAAAAGGGGCTTAAACTTACCTGCTGCATGCCACACTCCTGCTTACTGCCTGCCCACCTGCCCTAAAGAAATAAGTACACTACTCACAGAAAGTTAGCAATATTTGGCTTCGGGTGAAATTTCAGGATGCACCTATAATGCACAATAACCTTTACCTTGAAGATGATGAATCCTACTAAACTCCAGGCACGTTTAAGGGAGGTGAGAGGCACCCAAGTGTCACATCAGACCATTTGAAACCATTTACATCAGTGTGGTCTGCGTGCTAGACGACCTGCAAGGATACTTGATCACACCATCAGGCACAGGCCTCATCGTCTTGCATGGCCAGGGAGCATTTACGCTGGACAAGGGACCTGTGGGCCTCAATGCTGTTCTTTGATGAAAGTCAATTCATGTTGAGCAAGAAATGATGGCTGCCAATGATGTTGGAGACGTCAAGGAGAGCGCTATGCATCAGCCACTGTTGTCACCAGACGATCCTTTGGTGGTGGTGGTGGTGGTGGTGGTGTTACAGTCTGGACAGGTGTGTCTAGTCAATACAGAACTGCCCTACAACTTGTGAACGGTACAGTGGCAAGCTGATACTACCTGAATAATATCATTAATCCAGTCATTGTCCCCCTACATGAACAACACAGGTCTAATTTCATCTTCATAGACAACAATGGTCCAGCTCATCGAGGTTGCATCATTAGGAAATGGCTGCTGGAGGCTGGGGTACCTCATCTGAAGTGGCCTGCACTTTCTCCAGAACTGAATCCCATAGAAAACTTATGGGATCAGCTGAGCCACCGTGTAGAGGCTTGTAATCCTGCACCCCACAAGCTCAGTGACCTGAGGGCCGCCCTTAAAGAAGAGTGGAATGCCATGCCTCAGCAGGCAATAAGTCGACTTGTGAACAGCATGAGACGTAGTTGTCAAGATGTAATTGGTGCTCAAGGACACATGACAAGTTATTGAGACACTGACATTTTTCATTATGGTATACCCACCACTGTTGTTGGCTTTTGTTTCAATAAATTGTTTGAGATGAGGAACTCACCACTGCATGTGTCATAAGCTGAACACAGGAGGTTTCCGCCATGCTCAGTCTCATGGCTTTTTCTCTATATTTATATACTGCTCAAAAAAATAAAAGGAACACTTTGAAAACACATCAGATTTTAATGGGAAAAAATAAGCTGGATATCTACACTGATATGGACTGGATAATGTGTTAAGAATGAAAAGATGCCACATCTTTTGATGGAAATGAAAATTATCAACCTACAACCTACAGAGGGCTGAATTCAAAACACTCCAAAACTTACTCAGATTAAAAAGTGTTCCTTTTATTTTTTTGAGCAGTATGTATTTGTTGTATTTTGTGCTTTTTTGGTTTCTGTTATTCTCACACTGTTTTCCATTTTCCTGTAGATATCTTAGTTTTGTTTCACTCTTATTTTGTATTAATTTGTATTTAGGTCTCAGTCTACATTTGTTGGTATTTTATTCTTTATATCCTTACTGTTGTGTTCTGTCTCTGGGTAGACAGCTGTCAGTGGCGTTTCCTGGTTTGTGCTCTGTGTGGGCATAGCCCCTGTCAGCTGTCAGCCGGTCGCTCCCCTCTCATTGCTCCCAGCTGGTCCAATTATGAATCATTGTTTCCTTCTGCCGCATTGTTTCCCATCACCACAGTCTTGAGTTTCCTTTTCCTCACCCCCACCTGAATGCTGCCCTCGTTCTGGTGCGCTTAGCTGTAAGTTACTCATTTGTTTGAATTTTGTGTTGGAGCATTGTTCGGACTTTATGTTTTGTTGTTTTTCAATGAATCTCACAACCTCACAGTTCAGCGCGTGGGTGTTCCTCTTTGCCCTGAGGGGTGATTCATGACAGAAGACTGCAGCCATTAAGAGATCCAGCTGCTGTGAGTTGTGGGTTTTTTGTTTTCTTTTTTTTCACTCACCTGTTTCTCTGGAGCGAATCATGTCCCCAGTCCATACGGACCCTGCAGGTGGGCGCTGCTACCTGATGAGCCTAGGGTGGGAGTCCTGCAAAGCCCTGATGGAGATGGATGGGCTAATTTCCGCAGCGTGCATCAGCCCTACCCCGAAAGACGTATTATGGTACCTGGGTCTCGCGGAGGCAGCTGCTCGCCAGTGCCCTCAGCTTCAGGAGCATGATGAGGGGGTGGAGAGGATTTCTCTGGTGGCGCCGCCTGCAACGTGAGAACAGTGAGATGGTGAGGAATTCCCTGAGGAAACCTGGGCCCACGCTGAAGGGGAGGCATTCTCGGGCCTCTGTCGTACCAGCTCCTCACCAGTCTCCAGCACTCGTTCCCGCTCCACCTGCTCCAGAACACTGCTATCCAGGGAAATCCTACCAGAGGAACACCTCCACCTCTCAGCAGCAGTTTTTCCTTCGCCAAGGCAGAAGTCGCCCACAGCAGTGCCCTCTTTGTGTTTTTCCTCTCCGGCTGTTCCACCAGCTTCCTCTCTCTCCGCAGCTGCTGTTTCCTGCTCCTCCTTGGCGAGTCCTCCCACTGCTGAGAGGTCAGCTGTTTCCTTCCCGGCTCTATCCATCACTGTGTCTGCAGGAGTGGCTCCTCCACATTCCACTGAGGGGCCCACAACCGCTGAAGCCATGGAGAGGGCCGATTCTACACCTGCTGCAGCAGAAAACATCATGCCCAGGGAACACAGGCAAGTGTCTTTTCATTCTCTATTACCAACATGTAAATTATCTTGCCTGATTCCCGGTGGTGAAGCTCAGCCCCCACAGTCCTTTGAGCTCTCACCACCTGCTGCAGCTAAAGACTTTTCACCTGCTCTCTCCATGTCTCCTCCTTTCCCCCTGAGTGTCCACCGGCCGCAGAATTGAGCCGCCAGACGACGGAGGAGCATGCGGTTCTGGAGGACCTGGTCCCAGTCCCACAGCCACAGTCTAGATGGAGGGAAAGCACTGTGGCCGAGCTGAAGCCTGTGCCGACAATGGCCTCAGCAGAACAGGATCCAGAGCCAGCAGAAGATTGACCTCCTGAATCCACGTCGGACAAGCCACCTGCGTGGGTCACCTCACTGGGGGGTCCCAGGACTGCACCAACCACCATGCCTGCTGCAGGGGCCACCGCAGCAGAGCCGGAGCTGGATTTTCAGAGAGCCGGGCCCGAGATGTCGTCGCCTGGATCGACGGAGTCCTGGACGGTGGTGGAGCTTGAGCTCAGGCAAGTACTGACCTTTGTTTTCATTGTTTCAATTTTGGAGAGATCTTGTTGGGCTCTTGGTGGGGAGAGGCAAGTGCAGCTGTCAGCTGCACCTGAGCTCACCTCGCCAGCTCCACTGCTGCCAGTGACCCTGATCCTGTTTCTCTGCCTCTCTTTCCTGAGCTTTTCCCCAGGATTGCCAAGGATCGTCCAGCTTCACTAGAGATCTCTGTGGGTCCAGCTCCCCCTGCGGAGGTCATCACAGGTGCTCCATCCCAGCCCAGGACCTCCGAGGGTGCTGCTCCCCGTTGGCTGCGGTCATTGCGGGTGCTCCGTCCCAGCCCAGGACCTCTGTGGGTACAGCTCCTCCTCAGTCTGGGTTTCCTTGGGTGCTGTGTCCCAGTTGGGGAGCATTGTGGGTGCTGCGCCCCAGCCTGAAACCTACTTGGGTGCTGCGCTCCAGTGTGGGCCCACCGTGAGCGTTACGCTCCAGCCCGGGAGCCACCGTGGGTGCAGCTCTGGCCCAGTCTGGGTCCACCGTGGGTGCAGCTATGTCCCAGTCCAGGACCACCAAGGGTGCTGCAGAGCGGTCCGAAACCGTCATGGTCCCCTCTCCTCTGCCAGATGTCGTGGTTCCCCCTCCTCTGCTGGACGCCATCGTGGTTCCCCCTCCTCTGCCGGATGCCATCATGGTTCCCCCTCCTCTGCCAGGCCCCGTCGTGGTTCCCCCTCCTCTGCCAGGTGCTGTCGTGGTTCCCCTTTCTCTGCCAGATGCCATCGTGTTTCCCCCTCCTCTGCCCGAAGCTGTTGTGGTTCCCCCTCCTCTGCCCGAGGCCGTCATAGTTAGCTCTCCTCACCCTGACATCATCGTGGTTTCCTCTCCTCACGCTGACATCGTCATAGTTTCCTCGACTCCTCTATCTTGTCCGCCATTGGTTCGTCCCGTTGGGCAGCAGCTTTCTGGACCACCCTTTCTGTTCAGGTGTCTAAAAAACTCTGGCAGACCACCCAACAGACTGTGCCACAGGGTTGGGTGGCCCACGTTCTCTGGTTTGCCACCCAACTCTTTCCATTATGCCATCTGCTGGGCCTGGGTCTTTGGCAGCCCACCTGAACTGTCCAGCTCTTCGGTCCAGGGGGATTAAATGGTTGGGGTTTTCCCTGGTGTGGGTCATGAGCAGGGTTTTTGGTTTTGTTCCCTCCTCACCTGTCCCCCCCACCACCCCTCCAGGGTGGATTATTGTTGTGCTCCTATTGGTGGGGAGGGGGTGAACTGAGTGTGGTGCGTGTGTGTGCTGCCCTACCCGCCCCTGGTGTGATGTCAGGCGGGGATGGCCCTTGTGTATAAATAGTTCAGTTCTCATAGTAAAGTGTGAACTTACTGCATGACAGATGAGACTCCTGTCCCTCATTTTACATGCACAACATTTGGCAATGAGGATACAAATTATGGGAGCAACGGGCTACCTCCACCACTAGCACCGTTTCTAGAGTACACGGGAGAGCCGGTAATCCTGTGGCCGCAGTGGAGGACCATGTTCGTGGATTACATCAGGGCGCTGGGCTTAAGTAGGCTCGACAAGAGACAACGGCGAGCGCTCCTGGCCCACAATCTCAGCGTGGAGGGCCAAAGAATTCTCGGTACGTTGGGTGAAATGGAGTACTATGAGGATGCTGTCAAGCGGCTGGCCAAGTACTTTGATGAGTAGACGAGGACCACGAAGCTGTGGGTAATGGAGCTGTTGGCACCAGGAACAGCTAAGCAAGTTAGCTGGGGGAAGCTAACAACCCATTCTGTGCCTATGGACAGATTAGCCGCTAAGCTAACTTTGTGCCAAAACCAAACTACAAGCTACCAGCTAAACCTCGAGGTCAGACCGGGGCCACGAGTGGAAGAGTCTCCAGTCACGGAAGACGGCGGGCCAGTCAAGGAGCTCAGCACGGTACAGAACCATAGCGCTGATGAGTCGGACGGCACAGTGTGCAGTGACAGCGGAGAGGGAGAGCAGCAGGAGTCATCCCCACAGCTGGAGGCTAGGCAGCAAGTGAGCGGGAACATGGAAGCTTAGACCCTCAGGGAAGAACAGCGACAGCCAGGCACGGAGACGACGCAGCGGAGCACCTGGAACCAGGGTAGCGAGAGCAGCGACGAAATGCCCGGGTCTGAGAGTGACACCGATGAGAGTGACGCTGAGAGCCCCAAGGGGTTGCAACAGCAGCCGGACACGGAGGCAGCACAGCTTAGCACCTGGAATGAGGGTGCTGGGAGCAGCGGCGCGGTGCCAGGGTCTGGAAACAACGCTGGCGAAAGCGATGCTGTGAGCCCTGGGAGTGAGCAACAGCAACTATGCATCACGGAGGTCAGGCAGTGTCTCAGTGCCGAAGCTCAGGCCGCCCTGGACGAGGGTGCCGGGCGTTACGGTGAGGCACCCAAGACAGCGAGTGGTGCCGACGAGCAGGCTTCTGGTCTCCCTGGAGTTCAGCCACAGGGGGCCGGAGTGTTTGAGACAACAATGGCAGCTGCCGCGGTGTTGAAAGTGGACCGACAAGCACGTAGAGAGGGTATTCTGGACAGCAACATGGCAGGTCCCGAAGAATGAGGCAGTCGTTGGTGAAGAGGGACATTTTTGCAGGAGAGGTTGGTTTTGATCTCGGAGGCAGATGGAGGCAAGAGAAGTGTATGATTTGGGGCTGCTCTGGTCCCCCGGGCCGGTGTTACCTCTGGCTGCCAGTGGACATAGTTAGTTAGTTAATCCCTTCACACCTGAAAGTGTATATGGGCGGCGCCTATCTCCGTTTCTCTGACCCTAGGCCACACAGCTACTGTAAGTAGTGAAAGCTACAGCGGGGGGTCAGTCCTCTGGTAGCTCTGTGTGTAACTTTACTTTCCCCATTCCATTATGCGGAGCACCACGCTAGAAGGCAGAAAGCACCATTTTTATATGGTCTTTGGTATGACCCGGCCGGGATATGAACCCCTGCCTCCCGGGTGTGGGGCGGATGCTCTACCAACTGAGCCACCACTCCGGTGCCAGTGGACATAGGTGTGACTTAAATATCATTGATGTAAATATGTAGAGATATACTCTGCTGGTGTGCATGTGAGTATGTATGTATGTATGTTATGGGATTATTTTACTTATTTTAGAGACATGGTCCAATTTAGTTATTTTTTGTGTGTATATTAAAAAATAAAAAGGAAGAACAGTGGTTTGAGTTATTTTGTGTGAATGTGAGAAGCCATTTTCCTACAGTTCATGATTCCTTGTTCCTTAGTGCACAATTCAGGTCCTAAAATAGGCACGGCCCTTGTGTATAAATAGTTCGGTTCTCATAATAAAGTGTGAACTTGCTGCATGACAGACAAGACTCCTGTCCCTCATTTTACATACATAACAGTGGGTGTTTCTTTTTTCTTTTGCTGTTACCCTGGGGTGTCTGGAATCCACCCCTTGAGAGAGAGGCTCTGTCATGAGCTGAGCACAGGAGGTTTCCGTCATGCTCAGTCTCATGGCTTTTTCTCTATATTTATATATTTGTTGTATTTTGTGCTTTTTTGGCTTCTGTTATTCCCGCACTGTTTTCCATTTTCCTGTTGATGTCTTAGTTTTGTTTCGCTCTTATTTTATATTAATTTGTATTTAGAGCTCAGTCGGCATTTTTTTTTTTTTTTTTTTTTTTTGTTGCTTATTTGTACCCGTAGGTAGATTTGGTTTGCAGTCTGGTGACAAGCCACCGGCTGCTGGTCGCTGCATGCGCGAGCGCCCTAAACCTACATGTTTTTGGTATGCGGGAGGAAACCGGAGAAATCCCGGAGTAAACCCATGCAACACGGGGAGAACATGCAAACTCCACACAGCTCACTGTTGGTCGGGGGCTGGGATCGAACCCACGATCTCATGATCCCCGCGATCCCCCGGCCGAAGGTAAAACTGTGCTGCCACAGTGCTAAACCACTGCGCCACCGTGCAGCCCGTTTTTTTGTTGGTATTTTATTCTTTATATCCTTACTGTTGTGTTCTGTCTCTGGGTTGACAGCTGTCAGTGGCGTTTCCTGGTTTGTGCTCTGTGTGGGCATAGCCCCTGCCAGCTGTCATCTAGTCGCTCCCCTCTAATTGCTCTCAGCTGGTCCAATTATGAATCTTTGTTTCCTTCTGCCTGCTCATGTGACCCACACTTGTCAGTACTTACGTATGTGATTTGTTTCTAATCCTGTTTAAGGGCAGTTAATTTCAATTCCCCTCGCCGCAGTCTTGAGTTTCCTTTTTCTCATCCCCACCTGAACGCTGCCCTCGTTCTGGTGTGCTAATCTGTAAGTTTGAGATTTTTTGTCTGTAAGTAAAGAGCTTTCATGTTCTCAGCTCCCTCTACATGGAACATGTTGCAAAAAGACTGGAAACTAACGCTACTTGCCTCACTAATTTGTAACTGTTTTATATGATTTGTATGTCATTGTAAGTGTAATTGTGATTTTTTTGCTGCCTCTTGGCCAGGACTCCCTTGAAAAAGAGGTTTTTAATCTCAATGGGATTTTCCTGGTTAAATAAAGGTTAAAATAAAAAAAAAAGTTACTCATTTATTTGAATTTTGTGTTGGAGCATTGTTTGGACTTTTTGTTTTTCAATAAATCTCACAACCTCACAGTTCAGCGCGTGGGTTTTCCTCTCAGCCCCGAGGGGTGATTCATGACAGCATGCTTCTACTTAAATGCCCTACTTTCATGATATTGTATCACTGTAGCGTGAACTTTTTATATTTTCCATAAATTTCACCTGAAAGCCAAATATCTCTAACTTTTTGTGAGCAGTGTATCTCTGTTCATAATATTTTGGAAGATACTCACCTGTTGTGGAGATAGTGACTCTAATTACTTTCCTATTGCTGAGTTGGGCAATTTAAGTTGCTTATTTTAAGAGAAAAACTCTGCTTCCTTGTAAATATTTGCAGTATTTTATACAGCTCTTCTGAAGACCACCCTACACTATCCTCTTCCTCACCAGGCTATTTTTTTAGCAGTTAAGTGTCACTTTTCTTTTTTAAAAATAAAAAAAGCATCTATTTAAGTGATCTCATTTTAAATCTTTTTCATTTACAGTAGATGCTTTTTTCCTCTTTTCTTTTATGTATTTATCTTCCTTTCATAAATCAAGTAGCAAGGTTTAAGAATTTAGATATACTACCTTACATTCACATGCTCAATGATTTCTCTTCAAAAATAACATTTGTCGTCACTCCTTCTGCCAGTTTAATGCTGTTTTTTTACAGCAGTTAAGACCACTCTGGGATTTTACCGCCTTGCATACCACAGCAGGTTATAATACTTACTTGACCTTCCCTTGCGTTCTCTGTTCTCTGAGATAGCAGTAAGACAAAATGGACTAAGCATTGATAACGATCAGGGAATGGGACCTGCACTGACTTTACTGGACACTATGGGATCATTAGGGCCTTTAGACTTGATGGGATATTGTGTTTTTATGAGCTCTCTGCAGTAATCCATTAATAGGTCTGACACACCATTAGCCTTTATTGATGTCCAACGCGTGGGCTCACATGAAAACACCATTATTTGTCATGATCAAAGTTTAACACTGACACGCAGTGATTTAACGGTGCCACAGGCTACTAAGACCCCCATCTTTAACCTTCAAGGATGGGTATGGAAGGGTATGCATGTTGTACAACAACTACATATTCAGTTTCAGATCATATCATGGATTGTTTTCCTTTTTAAGTCAAATTTTTATCTAGGCACAGAAGGATTACAAAAAAATCAAGATACATTTTTCCTTAAGTACAACAAAGCAGCCGAGTCCTTCCTGCTAAAGTATCGTCTTTGCCTCGAGAAACAATTTAGCTCAGGATTTTCATTGCAGAAGCCTCATTTATAGAAAAGAATGTACATCTCTTATTTGTTTAGAGTTTTTGTAATGCTGAGTTAATACATTTTTCAATACTGTGCAGTATTCCCGCACTGCAACTTGCTTGTGCAGACTTTCTTCACTGCCCTCTAGGGAAATCGAATATGTATTTGCATTCTCTGAGGATTTTTGAAAGGATGTAGAAACATTAATAATTTCTTAAAACATAAAAGAAGAAGTGTGGCCTTTTTTGATGTGCTGTAAGTACTTCTGCCAGATAAGCATTCGGATGAGTTTAGAAGTAGGTTTGCTGGGAAAAAGGTTGGAGAAAGGTAATGCTTCTGCAGCAAAGATATCATGGCGTGTAGCTGAGCAGAGTAAGGGAGTCGTGAAGAGGGGGAGCACTGTGACAGTTTTGGATCAGTAATTAAATAAAACCTAATTTGTTGATGTTCTGCAAGAGAATTTATTTAGAGAAAGTATTGCAAAATAATTTCGATATAAAAAGAAAAGCTATCAAATCAACAAATAGCAACAACTGATACATACTGAGCTTTATCATCTTTGTCCTCAAGGATAAATGAAGGACAATTGAAGTGATTTTAATTAGTCATTTATGAATGACAGGACTAATTTTTGTGTACTGTGTATCACCTACTCCTTTTGATATATCACTTGAATTCAAGTAGTGTATCTTCCTCATGATTTTTTTTCTCCTTCTATTGTTCCTCTGCTAATCTGTTTTATCACATAAAATATAATCATAAAGAGAAAACCTGGTATCAATCACCAGTCTGCTGCCATTCCAGGTAGCTAAGGACATCCAAATGACACCTGCTCATGCTGGGACTTGTATGCTCTGCCTGCTCTGTGTGGTTAAGCCCTGTTGGTCAGGGTTAACTTCCAGGCACCCCGATGATGAATGACAGTTATCTATTTTTATGGCTCGATATAGATCCATCAGCATCCTCCAGAGAGTCCTCCTCAGCATCACGCTCACCTTTGGCGGAGATTTTCCAGGTCATGAAGCCAAGGTGAAAAACAAAACGGTGCACATGAGTGCTCGCGTAGAACACAGGAAATACACACTCGCACGCAACCATACCCGAGGAGGGACTGCGAGACACACACACACACACACACACACACACTCACAGAGCTCTGCCTCTTTTATAGTGGACATATGGAAATGTCAGCGCCTCCCCGGAGATGTTTGCTAATGTCAGGACATGTGGCAGGCATGGACCCGGGCCACACGTACGCTCCGTCCAGCTGTGTTGGGGACCGCTGGCCAAGCTTGTACCCTCCCTCGTTCACCCGCTCTGCCTTCGCCCCCCCAGGAGGGAAACTAATTGTGAGTGTTATTGATTGCCACAGCAGATCTGCCCTGTCCAGTGGGTAAATAAGATGGATGGACTTGTCAGGTTGTCATCGGCCGAGGTTTTTTGACAGCATGCCTCAGGGCGTGTACAACACAGCCCGGGTTAACTGAGGCATAAACGGAGCAGTGAGGCGATGCCGTGCTGCAGTTTTGACTTTGGACTGAAATAAAGTTAATGTGATGTGTCCAGTTTTAAGAGAAAGCATGCACTACTAATTGACAAATTGCAATTTGAAGCAAAATATGTATTATTGTGTGTTCATGTTTTATAGAACTCCACCAATTTAGAGAGAACAAAAACATTTTTGCTCAATTTACTCAAGTGACTCATAAGCATAAAGTGAATTTATTTGCACAATTTTCATTTCTGTCTGGGATTAGTGTTGGTGCAGTGGAAGTGAAATGTTGGAAAATGTTTTAGAAATCAAATGCATATTTCTAGGAACAATCATTTGTGGTTCAGAGTGCATTTCACAGAAATGTTTTTGGAACACTTTGCTATTCATGCCATAAATAGAAGCGTGTTCCTGCATATCATAGACAAATTTATGGATTTCAAGGGGCCAATTTTTCAAAACTATGACTATGAGGGCTGCTCCTTAAAGATTTCCCCTGACTCATGTCCCATGGACAGAGAAAAATGAAACAGCATCGTTATGAGTCTTTCTCTATAGGTACCACCAAGGGTCACACACTTCCCCTATTGTTTTATGCAGCTGTGGAGACCACGACTTGACCTCATACATCAGTGTTACATTATCTTGGAAGTGCTTGCTCATCAAAAATGACTTCATGACTAGAAAGAGGTGGAAGTCAGATGTTGCGAGGTTGAGAGAGTAAGGATATCATAGGCACGAGATCATGCTTCCGTCTGGGCAACATCTGAGTTGTGAACCAAAGCATTGTCTTGTAAGAGGTGGACACCTTTGGTCAGCATGCCACACCTCTCAGCTTTGATGTACTTCCACAATTTGTGCAATAGTGAGGCATAGTGAGTCCAGGTAATTGTAGTACCCTATGCCAGGAAATCCATTATCAGTACTCCATGCTGGTTCCAACAGACCATGAGCATGACCTTGCCAACTGGGCCTTGGTCTCTGGATCATAGTGATGGACCTGTATTTGTATGATTGGGCTGTTGACGTCCTGGTTTTCTTGGCACATGGCCGAAAGAACCTGGAAGCACGTGAATGAATGAATGAATGAATCTTTATTTTTGGATAGATTAAAAGTAAAGATTAAAAGAAAGGAACAGAATAATATAACAAAGGGGGAAAAAAATCTAGCAAGGTCAAATTAAAAAATAACTCCTCTGATTATACAGTTCAACATAAGTTATCCGAAATGGGTGATGGCTGAAGCCACAGCTTATATTGCCCACCCATATTCCATCCAAGAATTCAAAAGAAAAACAAAACAAGAGCGATTACGATTCAGAACAAAGCTAAGACAAAACGTGACCAAAAAAAACAAAAAACTAAGCAACAGCACAACACAGACTGAATATAATAATTCTTATATGATTTTACATGTCATCTTGTATATATGTTTGGAGTATTTCTTCCTTTAGTTTTTGTTTAAATTGTCTAAGCGCTGTACATGATTTTAATTCAGGTCCAAAAGCATTCCACAATCTGACTCCTTGCACTGAGACACAGTGTTGCTTGGTAATAGTTCTCACTGAAGGTTTTTGAAATATACATGTTCCTCTGAAATGATATTGTTTCTCCCTTATTTGGAACAACTTTTGGATATTTGCGGGCAGTGATAGATTCTTCACTTTAAACATTATTACTGTAGTTTTAAAGTCAACCAGATCTTTCAACTTGAGAGCTTTTAATTTAAGAAAAAGTGGGTTTGTTGGTTCCCTGTAAGCAGCTTTGTTTATTATTCTAATAGCTCTCTTCTGAAGCATAAAGACTGGATATATGTTTGTTTAATATGTATTTCCCCATACTTCAGTACAATATGTCATGTATGGGAGTATTAATGAATAATACAAAGTATATAGTTTGGGTTGATTCAGCAAATATTTCACTCTGTGTAGTATTGCGATTGATTTAGATATTTTACCTTTTGTATAATTAATATGTGACTTCCAACACAGTTTATTATCAATTATGACTCCAAGAAATTTAATTTCAGATATCCTTTCAATCCCTACATTATTTATACTGAGTTTAGATACTGAGTTGTTGTGATGATTGTTAAAAATTATAAATTTTTTCTTACTTAAATTGAGCATTAATTTGTTTGAATCAAACCACAGTTTAAGCTTTCCTAATTCCTTTCCGAGTGTATCCAAAAGTTGTTCCAAATTGCTTCCACTGCATAATAAATTAGTGTCATCTGCAAACAATATTAAATCCATTTTTTCCAAAACTTTGCATATATCATTTATATACATATTGAATAACAATGGCCACAAAACTGAACCCTGTGGGACTCCGCAAGTAACCTTCAGTAACTGTGAGTTTTTGCTACCAGCACATACATACTGATACAGGTATCTGTTCTTTAAGTAACTACATAACCAGGACAGTGCTACCCCCCTAACACCCTAATTTTGTAGTTTCTTTAATAATAATTTATGATCCACTGTATCAAATGCTTTTTTAAGATCCAGGAATACCCCAACTGAATACTCTTTATTTTCAACAGCAGTTGATATTTTTTGTATGTTTTGTACCGCTGCTCTGCTTCTTTTGTCCTTTTTAGAAAAGCTTTATATAATGAATTTTTCTTTTTACACGCTTTTTGTAATACTTTGGTTAACCATAGCTTGTCAACAAATTTCTGTTTAAGCTTTTTCTTTACTAATGGACAATTTTTTTTCATAAAGAGTGGTTACAATGTTCATGAATGTGTCATAGGCTTCATTTACACTACCGTTCAAAAGTTTGGGGTCACCCAGACAATTATTTTGTGTTTTCCATGAAAAGTCACACTTATTTACCACCATGAGTTGTAAAATGAATAGAAAATATAGTCAAGACATTGACAAGGTTAGAAATAATGATTTGTATTTGAAATAATAATTTTTTCCTTCAAACTTTGCTTGCATCAAAGAATCCTCCATTTGCAGCAATTACAGCATTGCAGACCTAACATGATTGCACAAGGGTTTTCTAATCATCCATTAGCCTTCTGACGCAATGAGCAAACACATTGTACCATTAGAACACTGGAGTGATAGTTGCTGGAAATGGGCCTCTATACACCTATGTAGATATTGCACCAAAAACCAGACATTTGCAGCTAGAATAGTCATTTACCACATTAGCAATGTATATTAGATATTAGAGTGTATTTCTGATTAGTTTAACGTTATCTTCATTGAAAAAAAGTGCTTTTCTTTCAAAAATAAGGAAATTTCTAAGTGACCCCAAACTTTTGAATGGTAGTGTACATCTGATACGTAGACTTTTGTCCAGTCTTGCTTCAGTAGGTCTTCTTTAAAAGAACTGATTGCATTTTGTGATTTGTATCATGAAAGTTTTTTTTTTTCTGTATTGGCCCCTGTGTGGCCATGGATATGTGCAAAGACTGGCAAATGGTCACTTATGTCATTTATCAATAATCCACTTTCTATTTTCTTATCAATAATATTAACAAACAGGTTATCAATAAGTGTAGCAGTGTGAACTGTGATTCTACTGGGATGTATTATTGTGGGAAATAGACTCATACTGTACATAGAATTCATGAACTCTGTAATTACATTTTGTTGAAATTCATTCATTCATTTATTCATCTTTTTTCGCTTAATCCTTTTCGGGTCACGGGGGGGGGCTGGAGCCTATCCCAGCATCTTTTGAGCGAGAGGCAGGGTATACCCTGGACAGATCGCCAGTCCATCGCAGGGCCAACACAGAGAGACAGACAACCAATCACTCTCACAGTCATACCTAAGGACAATTTAGAATCCCCAGTTTTGATGCCAGTTAACCTAACGTGCATGTTTTTGGCATGTGGGAGGAAACCGGAGAAATCCCGGAGTAAACCCACGCAGACACGGGGAGAACATGCAAATTCCACACAGATCACTGTTGGTCGGGAGCTGGGATCGATCCCAGGATCCCCCGGCAAAGAGTGAGTTGCTGTGCTGCCACAGTGCTAACCACTCCGCCACCGCGTGGATTTAGTAAATCAATATTGAAGTCTCCACAGATCAACAACAGATCAATCCACAGATCAATCAACAACCATTTTCTTATTAGTTATGTAGGAGTCAAGAATTGAGGAGACTGGATGATTTTCCAGTATCTGCTTTAATTCTCATTCATCCTACGTCGTCTCTCGATCGGAGTGAAACGAGACAAGGACGCAGTCACACACATACATTTATACACTTATCTCGAACAATACCTCACACACAAGTCACAATACATCACACAAAAGTCACACGACCCAGTTACATCCTTTCATCTGTTATAGAACACCCAGCGTCCTTCTGTTCTCCTCTCTGACCCCCAAAAGGTCAGGCCGGGTAATCTTCTCCTTTCTTCTGAGTCCACGGGGGGTGCAGACACCTCGTCCTCTTGAGGTGTGATGTCAATACACCTGGCTAGCTCAAAGTCTCTCTCGGCTGAGTTCCAGCCTGCCACATGTGAGTCACATAAGTTAGAATTATGGGCTCCACAGTTATATTATTGTACAGCTCAACTAACTTACTGTATCTCTGAATGTCTCAACACAAGTTCCTGGCATTCTATATATGCAACTTATAATTAGATTTTTTTGTTTTATCTTGGTCAATCTCAACAGTAATACATTTCAGAATCCCTGATAGTGCAAAGGACATTCCATTTAAAAGTTTACGCCTATACAGGTCATCAATATACAGTGCAACACCACCACCCTTTTATTGAGATCTATTAATATAAAACATCTGATATCCTTCTATTGCCATCAGAGAAGCTTGCTCTTCATTGAGCCAAGTTTCAGAGACTGCGATAGCTGTAAATTACTATTTTTTTTTCTTTCCCCCTTGTCCTGTCAGGTAGCTAGGCAAACAGAACAGGGATCTGTCACCCTTATTGTGCCAAAACAGATTTACTTTGCCAAGAGGAGCCCATACAGTACCTAACTGTGTATTGTATATTGCTGTAAACTCCTCCTGTAATAACTTTTAATACTTTATTTGAATTATTTTACCCATGGAAGACCCAACAGGATGGGGAAGAGAGAAAGGAAGTGTGTGGAGGGGGGAAAGTAAAGGGAGGGGAACAGACAAAAAAAAAAACAAAACAAACCAACAACTAAAACAAACAAAAGACAAACTGCTTCTTCCACCCAAGATGTCTCAACACGAGTCTGGTTTCTGCACCTGTTAAAGGAGAGACACTTGTGCATGTATGTCTGCGTGCATATATATGAGAGCGCACGTAAAATAAGTGAGTGGTTTGTCAGAAAACATACGAAGCGGAGGGCCGGTCGCAGCAGCTCTCCCACTGGGAACCCCGAGCAGGCAAGGCAGTGCCACCAACCCCCACAGGGCACAAGCATCTGAAGTCAGCAAGCTCCAGAAAAGCCAGGCATCTGCCCCCGGAGGGACGATCAAGGGAGGCCAGGCTGCTCGGTGGCCAACGCGGCGAGCCCACACCCCCAGACCCGCCCGACCCCCCCCCCCCCCCAGCGGGGCCAACGCCCGCCCCCAGGCCCCAGGCACCAAGAGGCCAGCGACCCCACCTCCCGGGGTGGTGACTGGCCCATGGTCCCCGGCACAAGGCCCCCCAGGCACCCCCACAGCGGACCCGCCCCAGCGCCTCTGTCGCACACCCCGGGCACCCCCATGCCCAAAGAAGTCCCCCCGCCCAGAGGAGCCCACATTGCCAAGAGGCACTACCCCCCTTAATCCAGCACCTCCCGACTCGCAGAATTTTAAATTTTCTATCTAGCTGTTTTAAATAGTCCTGAATCTGTGGAAAGTTTTTGTTAAGACTTCTGCTGTTGAAGTGTATTATTGATAGTTTACCATCTAATTGCACTTGACTTTTGAATTGCTTTTCAGTATAAATATTCACAGTGATTATGAATATTATTGAAGAAGTAGTTATCAGGATCAATATCTTTCTCCATCTCTTGTAGTTTATGTTCAGCATAATGGCATATTTTCAGAGTCTGAATTTCCTCACTCTGTGTCAGATGACTTCCTCCAACTGGGGATGATTAATGTCTACTAAAGTCAGTCATAAGTTTTTTGTTGTTTTGTTTTTTAAAGTACATTGACATGGTATGTCACAAAAGAACTGTTCTTGCCGTGTATGTGGATATGGATTATCGTAGTCTCTTAATTTTCTTAATCAGTGTTCATCTATATTTATTTAAAGTAGAACTGAACTGAACGGCATTGAACGGCACTGGGTGATAGTACATACAATTATAAAGATAATTTATCATTGGCACCCCCTCCACAAATCCCGGAATCTTGGAGAAAATCGCGATTTTGAATTTCCCGCCCTGAAAAATCAGACAAATCCGCCGAAGTGCAGCCGGAGTTCCGCGTGACGTCACGAGTGTGACCCAGTCCTCATGTTTACCATTGCGAGCACGTCGACACTGGTTGTTTTTGGTGCATTTTGTCGTGATAGTTGACTACAAAACACTTCCAACACCTGGGAAGATCTGTTCAGTGGCCAAGGAAAGCTGTCATGGCGACGAAAGAAAAGAAAGGGGGAGGAAAAGTGACCGGGAAGCGATGCGTTTCTAGATATACAGTGATCTCTCACTTATCGCGTTTAATGGGGACCAGAACCGACCGCGAAAAGTGAAAAACCGCGAAGTAGCGTCACCCCCCCCCCCCAAGGGCGTCACAAGCACTATTTTGCACAAAAAGGCACAAGAGAACAGCGAAAAGTGCCACTAAGCAACACGAGCGATAAAGAACAATGAATGCGGTCTTCCTTCGCTGGGTAAAATGTCTCGGCCAATCAGCTTGCGAGATTCCCGAGCGGTGAAGAGGTGGGCGGAGAGGAGTGGAGCGGTGGTCAGAGAGGTAGATTTTCAGTTGTGCGGGCTCTCCGTGTTGATACCCGATGTTCTAATGTAGTCTCCCTGCCTTCTACATAAAGCCCACACTGATCTAACATCTTAGGCTACTTGGTGAATGGTTTTGAGGCAATCCTACAAACTGGTGTCCTCCACTTGCCAGAAATCTTTAATGTGCAGCCCTTATACTTTTATGAGATGGGATAATTTAAAATAGCCACATTTCTCATAACTAGAAAATATTTATATGATGGAAATATGATAGGAAATGATTCTACTTACTTTAGCTACCACCCATACCAAATAAACATTTCAACTCTATAGTACTACATAGTTGTAGTACTATAGTACTACTTAACATTATTAAAAAAAAAGCATTATTTTAAAAAAAAATCAGCTTATTTCTAACCTTTATGCATTAGGTTTGGATAGCTTTTCTCCCTTAATAAATGAAATGATCATTTTAGAAGACAGCATCTCTACTATCATTCAGTCCATTATGTGCAGTAGAATGAAATTACATTTCTCTTATCTACAATGTTAATTACTTCTAGAATCAGAGGGGTTGCTGCCATGCCAGGTGCTGCCACAAACAACTTCTCCTTCCCCCATTCTATTACGCTGAGCACCAAACTATAAGGCAAGAAGTACCTTTTATGGTCTTTGGTATGAAGCGGCCGGGACTTGAACCCCTAACCTCCCGGTTGTGGGGCGGGTGCTCTATCAACTAGACCACCACTCCGCCATTTTAGAAATTGCATTTTGTATTTACTCAAGTTTTCTTTGTCTAATATTAAAATTGGTTTAATCTGAAACATTTAAGTGTGACAAATATGCAAAAAAATATATGAAATCAGGAAGGGGCAAATATATTTTCACAGCACTGTGTACAGTTAGGACTGGTCACTGAGCATCAATAGCTAACACGGAGGAACACAAAACCCTTAAATGTATCTATAAATACAAAGAATCTCAGTCTGGGTGTCTGTCTCTGTGTGTGTCTGTTTCACACACAGCTCTTGAACCGTTCGTCAGACTGGCCTAAGGTTTTGTATGTGTTTTTGCTGAGGTTACGAGGGTGTGCATCCCCGAGTATGGAGTCGCTCAGTCAAAATATGTAATATTTATCAATAAAAGTTTAGCCACCGCTCTGTCACCACTGTGTGTCTCTTCATGCCCTGGCTTCAAGAAGTGTGGGTGGGGTTTCGGATTGACTATTGCCATGTTGATTGGATAATACGTGGCACCACAGCCTATCAGTCACCAGAGTGTTCCCTGGACAAAACAAGGAAGTGAAAAACGACAAATTTGACCAGAAAAACATAATACTGAAGATTTAATGCTTAAAAAAAGGATACCATAAAGTTGCCATGATTGCGTAGGTCTAAAGGATAATTCGGCATACGTGGAGAACATGAGGTGAGCGAGCAGACTGGGTGGAGCGTCAGTGGGGACCGGGTATGACAAATCAACACAGAACATGCCGGGAGAAGCAGCGGCCAGACACAACCTGGCTCAAAGGCACACTTACTGATGGCAATTTTTAAAAAAAGTTATTTTCAATAAAGTGAAAAAAAAGATAATGCATGGAGTGTGCTTTTAGCCCTGAGGCTGATTTATCATGGAAAACAGCTGAGCTCTGTGGTTCGAGCAATCAGCTAATTTGATCCTCCGGTGTTCTGACATTTTGGCATATCTATCAGAACAGCTGATATACGTACAGAACATACAGGAGAATTGAAATGGCATTTCTCTCTCTCTTCAGTGGTGTGCACAATATAAAAAACAAAATGAATAAGGCTGGAAAATCACCAACAGCAGTTCATGGACAGTAATGCTACCCATAGTGCAAATCGCGACAAAAGATAGACTTAAGGTTTAATGCTTAAAAAATTATACCATGACATTGCCGTGATTGCGTAGGTCAAATGGATAATTCAGCATGAAGAACACAAGGTGCACGGGGGGCTGGCGGGGAAGCAGCAGCTGAACCGGTGAATCGCAGTCCTTCGCGGGCACACGGGTAAAGCAGCAGCCAATGGGTCTCCAATATTTGTAAACATGTCCTGTTATAGTACTGCATGAGTTTATTGATGATACACAGAAGAAATTCAACATTACATGGAACTCTATCACTGAACAGTGATATAAACTAGAATAATTATAACGATCACTGAACAACTCCCATTCCCCAAAGTGCAAGATACACTATTATCTTGAAAATAAGTGATGAAAGATCAGACAAATAAGTGACCTGACAAGCAAATAAACAAGGGATCTGAAACAGTGACTAATATTGCATGTCCCATTCTTTTTCAGTATTTAGGTATTCCATAATTAATATTCACACAATCAAGTAAATCTTAGTGCCTTTTACTCCCTTTTATATTTGTCAGAGTCTAACATGTGATAGCTTAGGTATAGGCTACACCTCTTTGTATTCCAGAATCAGAATCAGAATCAGAATCAGGTTTATTGCCATTGTTCATGTAGTACACAAACTAGGAATTTGTCTCGGTACAATGCTGCAACATTAAACATGATAAGATAAGAGAAATAAACTATACATGTAATAAAGTGTAGGATAAGATTAAGTGATACTGGTCAACAGTTAAAATATATATTAGCCAGCAGCAGATACTGTGGAGAACTATATAGTGCAGTCGGTAATGCAGGAAGAAAACAGTGATGATTGACATGAGTCTGGTTGAGCTGCTGTACATGGTGCACGAGAGTCACTTAGTGTTCAGCAGTCTAATGGCAGAGGGGAAGAAGCTGTTCATGTGACGGGAGGTTTTAGTCTGGATGGACCGAAGTCTTCTACCAGAGGGGAGGGGGGCAAACAGTACATGACCAGGGTGTGAGGGATCGGCTATGATCCGGCCAGCACGCCTCCGGGTCCTGGAGATGTACAGATCCTGGAGAGATGGGAGCTTGCAGCCGATCACCTTCTCAGCAGTGCGCACGACGCGCTGCAGCCTTAGTCTGTCCCTGGCAGTGGCTCCTGCGTACCACACGGTTATGGAGGTGGTGAGGATGGACTCGATGATGGCTGTGTAGAACTGCACTAACATCTTGGTGGGTAGCTTGAGCTTCCTCAGCTGCCGCAGGAAGAACATCCTCTGCTGGGCTTTTTTGATGAGTGAGCTGATGGTCAGCTCCCATTTGAGGTCCCTGGTGATGGTAGTGCCTAGGAAGCGGAAGGAATCAGCAGTGGTGATGGGAGAGCCTGAGAGGGTGAGGGGGGGCAGAGGAGTAGTGACTTTCCTGAAGTCTACAATCATCTCCACTGTCTTCAGAGCGTTCAGCTGCAGGTTGTTATTGCTGCACCAGGACGCCAGCTGGGCCACCTCTCTCCTGTAGGCGGACTCGTCGCCGTTGGAGATGAGCCCGATGAGGGTGGTGTCGTCCGCAAACTTGATCAACTTGACAGACTGGTGGCTGGAGGTGCAGGAGTTGGTGTAAAGGGAGAAGAGTAGGGGGGAAAGTACACAGCCCTGGGGTGATCCGGTGCTGATGCTAGTATAGTCTGAGACAGTCTTTCCCAGCCGCACATGCTGCCTCCGGTCCGTCAGGAAGTCGATGATCCACCTGCAGAGGGAGTCAGGCACGTTGAGCAGGGACAGCTTGTCCCGGAGCAGAGCGGGGCGGATGGTGTTGAATGCGGAGCTGAAGTCCACAAACAGGATCCTGGCGTAGGTTCCCGGGGAGTCCAGGTGCTGCAGGATGGAGTGGAGGGCCAGGTTGACTGCATCGTCTACAGACCTGTTGGCTCGGTAGGCAAACTGCAGCGGGTCCAGGAGAGGGGTGGTGATGGACTTCCACTTTCAAATACAGCCTACATTTGGGCCTGTAAAGCCTGATTGGATACCTGTTTCAGGCAGGAATACTTGCATTCTATGGGCAATGCACTTATATTGATAGGCTGTATATGTGGGTTGTAGAGATTAAAAGGGGAACCTGCACAGACAAAAAGAGAACAGAGACCCCTAAACAATGTTTGCATGGATGAATTTGACAGAAAGCTTACCATGCGTCACATTCTTGTGCTTCTTATAAGCAATACAAGAACAAGATTTGAAAGAGAAGTGTCAGTATTCTTGTGTGTCTGCTCTACTCGGCACACTTCAAAGATTGCATGCAAAGTAAACACTGCTCTTGGCGAGGGTTGCCTCTAAATGCTGCAGAGGATTTGGGCGATTATGAAGGAAATGAGTATAGAGGAACCAGAGATGCCTTAGCTGGCCCTCATTTAATGTAAGCCTTCCCTTACCAAGAGGTGGTTTTCCTGATGCATTTTAATTATTTCAAGGATAATTTCCATTTTGACTATTGAAATAGGCAGGTTGCAGTTATAGACTGCATTTTATTGAGAGGCAGAAACAATTAATGTGTGGGCTTTTGTGAAGAGCTGCATCCCAAAGTCATGTTTAATACTGGTATCAGAAATGAATATTTGGTAACTACAGTATCTGCCCTGTAGGTAATGTTCTTACTCTAGTCACTTTTCAGTAACACATTACTGGATTTGCTAAGGTGCATTAAGGTCATTTGCACTACACTTTACATCATTTAGTCTTTTATGGACCGGGACAAGGATTTGCGACAATGACCATTTGATTTCAGAAGCTGTTTATTTTTAAACACTCTTGCCTTTTCACACATGCATTTTTATTTCTGCCCAGCATGTCTTTTCAAGATGTTATAGCCCTCAATAATCCCCCTTACTCTCTACCTTCCTGCAGACCCATTATTCATCAGTCTTTTAGTCCCAAATTACAGTAGCACAGAGACCTCACCAAAATGCAAAAGCCACAATACAAATAAAATCATAACACTAAGGCAAAAGCATGATAATGTCAATGCTATTGTTAGCATTATCATCTTAGCATCAAAGCTAATGTTAGTGCTAACATTATTATGCAGCTGTTTCATAAGTTAGCGTGTGGCTTTTGTATTTGTGTTGTGACTTTTCGATTTGTGTTGTAGCTTTTGCATTTTGGTGAACTCTGTGGGCCACCGTACTAAATGGCTAAAATCACTCATTTTTTTGTTAGATCGTTTCCCTGTCTTGTTATTTTGTGGCACCCATAAACACACAATATAATGCACGCTTCCAGTAATAACATTACTTCAAATTAGGAATGTGCTGTTTAATTAGAAATCATAGCTGAATATTGGCAGCTTGCCTCGATATAGATTTTGCGGATAACATTGTCTTATTAACAAGCAACAAAATTGACAGGGAGGTGCTGACAAACACCCTGGCACTTTTTGCAAGCAAGGTGGGTCTCAGAATCAGCGAGGAAAAAAAGCATCATGTTTGCAGATTTCCAACATACACAGGATGTGATGTGCAACAACAACGCACTCAAACAGGCAGACAACTTCACCTACCTGGGAATTTTCATAGCCAGTGATGGAGACTCAGAAAAAGATGTTAGATCTAGAATAGCAAAAGGCACCACAAGCTTCAGGAGGCTGAACAAGATCTGGCAGGACAAGAAACTGTCTTTGGATGTCAAACTCAGGTTGTACAGGTCACTTGTGTAATCCACAACCCTGTATGCCTCAGAGACTTGGAGAGAAATGATGAAAATAAAAAACCATATGGACATATTCCATACAAAATGCCTGAGAAAAATCCTGCATATTAGTTACTGTGACATGGTTACAAACGTGAATGTATACAGTAGGACCAAGGACAACCTGTTCTCTCTTTACATGATAGAGAGAAGACTTTCCTTTTTGGAAGATCTCCTTTGTCTACCAGAAAAACAACCTGCGGCACACGTGGAGGCTGACTTCAACCCAGCCGGTACCAGGAAGGTTGGCAGACTGAAGCATACCTGGAGGAGGACACTGCAGAAAGATCTGGGTTCTGTCTCCTTAAACCTCACTGATGCCAAGTCTCTTGCTGCCGAGAGGGATAAATGGAAGGAGCTGGTGGCCCTATGTCATTTCAGCAAAGGAAGGAACTAAAGTCTAAGGCAGTGGTCTCCAAACTACGGCCCGCCTTCGCATTTGGCCCGGCCCCCTGAACAATACCAGAGATGCTTACCTCCACCTCCTCCTGCACAGAGCTTTCCCTGCACCTCGCTTCCAAAGCCAGCCGAGCGCCGTCTCGTTCCCCTGCTGAGCGTGTGCTCAGCCATGCATTCTGTGCCATGCATTCTCTGTATCACTGTATAAAAGAGCTGACTGTACATGCCTCACTATCGCACTTAGAATTCGCTCTTAGACAACTACTCAGGGCTCACTCACAGCGTGCAGCCAGAGCGCTGGGTGAGCGTCGTGATGGAGGAATAAAACACCTTTAAACTTCGGCTTGCTGTGTCCGCCTGCACTTATTTTTTCCTCCACACTTGTGACCTGACGTGAACGGACTGTCTCTCCCTTCTGCTCAGGGATGAGAATCCTCCGCGGAGCCGAGGAATTCCCGGATTTGATCATGTCTAGGGTCATTCTCGTGAATCGTCTAAATTCGAGGAGAAAATTTTGGGGGGGGGGATGTCTGTTATGAGCGGCGAGTCGTATTTTCGATCGGCTGCTCAAATCCACCGCGCAGAACGCGCTACCCAGCGAGATCAGTAATGTAATGTAACAAGGCCACTGATTGGCTGATACCTATTGAAGCAACCAATCGACGATTTTGTTATTCCTTTGTCATATCCCACACGCGGAGCGAAATGCAAATGGCGGACAATTCAATCAACCGAGTTTTCCCGATTTCGTGAAAATGGTGAACCTAAAACTCACGAAAGACAACAAAGCAAGAAGACAAAGGGATAAGGAACAAGTTTCGTTGGGAATGGTTCGAAAAAAAAACAGAAACATCTCAAAATTGTGGCTACAAGGAGACCGAATTACTCACTCGTGCTGCGTTTAAAACGATCGATGGATACAGTTAAATTCAGATGCCAGTCAAAGTTCATCACAATCGGCCCCGATTACAGCAATTAGTGATCGGAAGACACATTCCGAGGTAAGATTTTTTTCTCGTTATAAGTAATGTACTTGAGAATTTTCGCGTAATGAATTTGTTATGAAATAGCACGTGTAAGTTGTGACGTCATGCCTGTTTTGAAACACTATTGATAATTTGAAACACTAATTAAACATCTTTTAGGTTTTACTTACTTTCTTAGATTATCTTTCAAATATTAAAATATACTAATATGCAACTTTTTTATATTCCTAGTAACACTAACAAATGCACACATTAATAAATCAAAATGCTTGCAGAATGTCAGTATATTTTAATAAATGGGTGATGGACTTGGTGATGGAATTTTGTTAATATTTATAATTTATTTTACTTGGTTAAATTATTTTGTCTGTTCTAAAACTATGTAAATGTAATTCTGTATCAGTTCTAGGGGCGGCTGTGGCGCAGGTGTAGTGTGACCGACTACTGATCAGAGGGTCATGGGTTCAATTCCCACTCTGTCTGAAGTCTGCATGTCGAAGTGTCCTTGAGCAAGAACTGAACCCCCAGTTGCTCCTGGTGGCCAGGCTAGCGCCTGTGTGTGTATGGCAGCTCTGCCGCCATCAGTGTGTGAATGTGTGCGTGAATGGATGGATAGCAGGATCTGTAAAGCGCTTTGGTCATCCAGAGATGAGAAAAAGCACTATATAAGTGAATACCATTCTAAACATATTAAATAGTAGTAAAATATAATTTAGTATTATTACATCAACATACCATTCAGATATCATAAATTTACACATGTGATGCAGCAGCAGATTAAAAAGGTAAACTATAAATGCATTTGTACTTACTTCTAACTTTAAATATAAGACCACATTTGAGCATTCTAAAACACCAGATTTCGTTAGCTTCTGGGGGGCATTGCCCCCCAGACCCCCCACCAAGGCTCCGCCTTGGATCCGGCTTGGGGGACGCAGACCTAACTAAGACCCCCGGCTTAGTTTCCTCTTTTTTTCCCAAACCCCATTCTCATCCCTGTCTGCCGCCCTGTGGACTAGTTTTTTGCCTCCACACTGGTGAGCGTTATGATTTTTTTTTTCAGTCTGGCCACGCGATCGAGACTAATACACGCATAGAACGTGACATTCTCTTCCACCCTTCTGCAGTCTGTGCCCCTATCTGAACCCCCCCCCTCAGGAAAAAAAAAAAAATCCTAGACTCATCCCTGTCAAATAAAACGGAATAATGGCAAAAAGGTTAGGTAAGAGAAAAATTGATTCAGAATGCAGGGTATTTAACCTGCAGTGGGACAAACGATTATTTTTTTGTTCAATGCAAAGAAAAGGTTGTTCAACAGTGGTGTCTACAAGCCTACTGGAACCTACAAAAGGATTATAAGGAAGAAACACAAGAACTTTGAGAGACTGCTCATATGAGTCATTTAAGTAAGAGATTCTGCTCTGACAACTAAGCTAAACTTTTATCTGTTAAGATTGTGCACGGCACAACAGAAAGTTAATGTTCCATGGACTTTTTTCTGTGAAGAACCCAGAGAGGGTTATTTGGTTATTATTTATTTCATAAATAGTGTTATTTATTTCATTAATAGTGTTATTATTTATTTTCTGACTTTTTTTCCTGTGAAGATCCCGGAAAGGGTTATTAATATTTGGTTATGTGTGGCTTTCTGGAAAACAATAAATGTTTATGTTTAGGCACTCCTGCGATCGTCACACTTTTTCTGTTACAAACTGACCCTGGCCCCCATCAGAGAAAGCAAAAGTTATGTGGCCCTCACAGGAAAAAGTTCGGGGACCCCTGGTCTAAGGTAATTAGCACTAACTTCAGGTAACAATGCTTTCAGACCAGCAAGGCTATGTGCCAGTTCATAATCTTAATTTAAACCCTGTTCACACCCCAAATAAATTATTTTAGACTGTGAAAAGTTGGTCCTTAGCTTGAATCAAAAGATAAATGGTGACGTAATCAGTGGATACAGTGGTGTGAAAAAGTGTTTGCCTCCTTCCTGATTTCTTATTTTTTGTATGTTTGTCACACTTAAATGTTTCAGATCAACAAATTTAAATATTAGACAAAGATAGCACAAGTAAACACAAAATGCAGTTTTGAAATGAAGGTGTTTATTATTAAGGGAAAAAAATCCAGACATACATGGCCCTGTGTGAAAAAGTGATTGCCCCCTAAACCTAATAACTGGTTGGGCCACGGTTAGCAGCAATAACTGCAATTAAGTGTTTGCAATAACTGGCAATGAGTCTTTTACAGCACCGTGGAGGAATTTTGGCCCACTCATCTTTGCAGAATTGTTGTAATTCAGCCACATTGGAGGTTTTTCGAGCATGACTCGCCTTTTTAAGGCCATACCAAAACATCTCAATTGGATTCAGGTCAGGACTTTGACTAGGCCACTCCAACGTCTTCATTTTGTTTTTCTTAAGCCATTCAGAGGTGGACTTGCTGGTGTGTTTTGGATCATTGTCCTGCTGCAGAACTCAACTGCGCTTCAGCTTGAGGTCACAAACAGATGGCAGGACATTCTCCTTCAGGATTTTTTGGTAGACAGTAGAATTCATTGATCCATTTACCACAGCAAGTCTTCCAGGTCCTGAAGCAGCAAAACAGCCCCAGACCATCACACTACCACCGCCATATTTTACTGATGTTCCTTTTCTGAAATGCTGCGTTACTTTCACGCCAGATCTAATGGGAAACACACCTTCCAAAAAGTTCAACTTTTGTCTCGTCAGTCCACAGAGTATTTGCCCAAAAGTGCTGGGAATCATCAAGATGTTTTCTGGCAAAACTGAGACTAGCCTTTATGTTCTTTTTGCTCAGCAGCGATTTTCGTCTTGGAACTCTGCCATGCTGGCCATTTTTGCCCAGTCTCTTTCTTATGGTGGAGTCATAAACACTGACCTTAACTGAGGCAAGTGAGGCCTGCAGTTCTTTGGATGTTGTTGTGGGGTCTTTTGTGCCCTCTTGGATGAGTCGTCACTGTGCTCTTGGGGTAATTTTGGTCGGCTGGCCACTCCTGGGAAGGTTCACCACTGTTCCATGTTTTCTTGTTCATGTTTCAAGGTTTAGAAATGGCTTTATAACCTTTTCGAGACTGATAGATCTCAATTACTTTGTTTCTCATTTGTTCCTGAATTTCTTTGGATCGCAGAATAATGTCTAGCTTTTGAGGATCTTTTTGTCTACTTCACTTTTTCAGGCAGGTCCAATTTAACTGATTTCTTAATTGAGAATGGGTGTGGCAGTAATCAGGCCTGGGTGTGGCTAGAGAAATTGAACTCAACTTTCCAAAGATGTGAAAAACCACAGTTAATTTATGTTTTAACAGGGAGGGCAATCACTTTTTCAAACAGGGCCATGTAGTTTTTGATTATTTTTTTTTTACCCTTAATAATAAACACCTTCATTTAAAAACTGCATTTTGTGTTTACTTGTGTTATCTTTGTCTAATATTTAAATTTGTTTGATGATCTGAAACACTTAAGTGTGAAAAACATACAAAAAAATGAGAAATCAGGAAGGGGGCAAACACTTTTTCACACCACTGTATATCATCCAGCATATTATATGCAGATGAGCTCCATCCAAATCCTACACTACAGGTAACTCATGCTAAACTTTTAAACCAGCAGTTCTTGATGTCAAATACAAACGGATTACCAAGTTGGCATTCTTGCCTCAAATTTTTTCAGATATGTTTTTCAGAATCAAAAGCTTTTTATAAATGCAGTCAACAACCATTACGCCATTTAAGGTAAGATAAGCCTTTATTAGTCTCACAATGGGGAAATTCCAGCATTACAACAGCACAGGGACAGCAGCACTAAGAGCAATAATTAATAAGACTAGTGCATACCAGCGTATGCCCGTAGAAACCAAGTATAAGCAATATTTCTGCATGCCCGTACAAGGCAAGTGTAAGCAAACATTTCTGCATGGCCATAGAAAGTTACTGTTACCATGGCAACAGTAACCATGGTGAAACCTGCCTTTGATCTTTGAAGTCAGCACTCGTTCAGTGATTCCTGCCTTTGATCTTTGATGATGTGTCTGTCTGGCAACAGTAACCATGGCAACATCTGTGCATCTATGATGTCATAGCTATGAACGGCCATAGCTCCCCCATGGACGTTCATTAAAGATTTCCCCTCCTAAATGTTCACATATCCGGGGTGGCGGAAATTCGGGGATGCACACCCTCGTAACCTCAGCACAGCATGTATAAAATCTGAGACCAGTCTGATGAACGGTTCAAGAGATATGCATGGAACAGACAGACACACAGACAGAGATTTTTTGCATTTATAGAGACTATTGCATTGCCCGTAGAGCCAAGTATTCCTGTCTGAAACAGGTATCCCAATCAGGCTTTCAAGGCCTAAATGTAGGCTGTGTTTGAAAGTGGAATACAAAGAGGTGTAGCCTACATCTAGGCAATAACATGTTAGACTTTGACAAATATAAAAGGGAGTAAATGGCAGTAAGATTTATTTGATTGTGTCACTATTAATTACAGAATACCTAAATATTGAAAAAGAATGTGACATCCAATATTAGTCACTGTTTCAGATCCCTTGTTTATTTGTTTGTCAGATCACTTACTTGTCTGATCTTTTATCACTTATATTCAAGATAATAGTGTATCTTCACTTTGGGGAATGGGAGTTATTCAGTGATCGTTATAATTATTCTAGTTTATATCACTGTTCAGTGATGGAGTTCAGTGTAATGTTGAATTTCTTCTGTGTGTTGATTCATCAATAAAGTCATGGAGTACTATAACAGGACACATTTACAAATATTTGAGACTTATTGTAGTTCATCAGTTTATATTTTAGCAATATTTTGTTATTAAAAAGTTTTTTAAAACTTTAATGCTAAGATTGAGGTTTGGTTATATCGTTGCACTGGGGCGATACTGAGGCCAAATAATGATCTGAACCTTGGGGGTGTGACTGGCAAAGACTGAGCACCACTGCTCTATTGTAAGCGTCTGTCTTTTTATTGGTGCAAGATTATTATTATTATTTATTATTATTATTATTATTCCGCCTAAACGATCTAATTTTTGACCCTGTAAACGTTAACCAAAACACCTTTTTTTTCCACACACACCTCAGGCCCAGTGAAAAATTTTATAAACTGGAAAAAATATGTGCCCCATGCTGAACATTTATCCAGTGTATGGTTGATATGTCTCACATTCGCGCTGGCGGGGACCCATGGTGCCGCAAAGGACATCACTCCCGTTAACTGGGCATATGGAGTTGCTCAGTCAAAATATATACCATAAAGTTGCTGTGATTGATAATTCAGCATGGAGAACGCAGGGAAGGGGGGGAGGGGGTGCTGCTTCTCCCGGCATGTTCTGTGTTGATTTGTCAGACCTGGTACCCGCTGATGCTTCACCCAGTCTGATCGCGCACCTCATTCTCCACATATGGCGAATTATCCTTTAGACCGACGCAATCAGGGCAACTTTATCGTCTAATCTTCAGTATTATCTTTTTCTATCTTTATAACTTTCATTTCCTTGTTTTGTCCCGGGACCACTGTGGTGACTGACAGGTTGTGATGCTGTGTGGCATCCAATCAGTATGGTCATGATGCCACATATTCTCCAATGAGAGCACGGAGTCAATCCGAAACCCCGCCCACACTTCTTGAAGCCAGGGGGGTGAAGACATAGAGCGGTCTGACAGCAGTGGCTAAACTTTTATTGATAATAATTACATATTTTGACTGAGTGACTCCATATTCGGGGATGCACACCCTCGTAGCTTCAGCAAAGCAAGTTTAAAATCTTAGGTCAGTCTGATGAACGGTTTGAGAGATATCTGAGGAAAACTCACACAGACACACAAACAGACAGAGATCCCTTGAATTTATTGATAGATAAGATAATAAAAAGAAATGAATATACACATGTACACAGATATATACACAGTGCAGGAGCATTGCAGCTAGATGGTATAGAGAGCATTACGGTCTGTTAAGTTACCCCGCAGAATATGAATATGTACCCAGACAGTACATTTCGTATTTGAATAAGCCGTGTTGTCACCCTCAGTAATGATTGATATTGTCCTAGCTGTATAATGGAGGAGACCATTCATTGTGCAAGGTTGTTATGTTTTATATATTCAATACTACCTCTACGAACAGCCCTGGTTAGGTTATAAAGTCTGACAGCCGTAGGTAGGAAGGACCAGCGGAACCTCTCCGTTGTGCACCTAGGATGGTACAGCCTACTGCTAAATGAGCTCCTCAGTGCATTCAGTATGTCCTGCATAGGGTGGGACTCAGACTCCAGCAGAGATGACAGCTTAGCCACCATCCTCCTCTTTCTGATTCCCTCTACTGGGTCGAGGCACTGCCCCAGAACATTCATTCATTCTTCATTCATCTTCTTCCGCTTAATCCTTTTCGGGTCGCAGGGGGGGCTGGAGCCTATCCCAGCATCTTTGGGCGAGAGGCAGGGTACACCCTGGACAGATTGCCAGTCCATCGCAGGGCCAACACAGAGAGACAGACAACCATTCATTCTCACATTCATACCTAAGGACAATTTAGAATCCCCAGTTTGATGCCAATTAACCTAACTTGCATGTTTTTGGCATGTGGGAGGAAACCGGAGAAATCCCGGAGTAAACCCACGCAGACACGGGGAGAACATGCAAACTCCACACAGATCACTGTTGGTCGTGTGTGGGACACACAAGCGGGTCCATATACAATAAGGAGGGGTAGGGGTATCAGGGAAACAATAAACAACACAGCAGCAATAAAAACAGCATAACAGTCTTTAAAAAGAGTTCTTGTAGAGGCTGTTGTGCCAGTGACTTCTGACAGCAGAGGTGTATCTGAGACTGCTCTTCGTAGGGCTTATCAGGGTCTGCCCCAGAACAGAGCTAGCTTTTTTGATCAGTTTGTTCAGTCTCTTCCTGTCGGCTGCAGTGATGCCGCTGCCCCAGCAGACCACTCCAAACATGATGGCTGATGCCACCACTGAATCGTAGGTCTTCAGGAGTGACCCTTGCACTCCAAAAGACCTGAGCCTCCTCAGGAGGAACAGCCTGCAATGCCCCTTCTTGTAGAGCCCGCTGGTGTTGTGTGATCAGTCCAGTTTATTGTTCAGGTGAACACCCAGGTACTTGTAGGATGTCACCATCTCAATGTCTGTTCCTTGTATGTTTACTGGTGTGGTGGGGGGATGTCCTCGCCTGTGACAGTCCACCACCAGTTCCTTAGTTTTCCTCGCATTGATCTGGAGGCAGTCCCGTTGGCACTAGTCCACGAAGTCCTGGATAAGTCCTCTGTACTCCTCTTCAGCTCTATCAGAGATGAGGCCGACAATCGCAGAGTCATCAGAGAACTTCTGTAGGTGGCAGTGTGGTGTGTTGTATGAAAAGTCCACAGTATAGAGGGTGAACGGGAAGGGAACCAGAACTGTTCCCTGGGGGCCCCCATGCTGCAGATGGTGGTGTCAGACACACAGTCCTGGGTTCTCACAAACTGTGATCGGTTTGTGAGGTAGTCCAGGATCCATGATGACAGGTGCTGGTCCACCTCTGTGAACAGTAGCTTGTCCTTCAGGATTACCGGTTGGATGGTGTTGAAAGCACTGGAGAAATCAAAGAACACAAGCCTCACAGTGCTCCCAGGCTTCTCCATGTGGGACAGGGAACGGTGTAGGAGGAAGATCACTATATCCTCCACCACAATGCCATGCTAGTAGGTGAACTGAAGTGGATCCATCGCTGGTCCCACCAGGGGCAGAGGTGGGCAAGGAGCAGCCTCTCCAGGGTCTTCATCGGGTGTAATGTAAGGGCCACTGGTCTGTAGCTGTTCAGGTCCTTGGGGTGATACGGGTACGACACAGGATGTTTTCCACAGCTGTGGTACTCTCCCCAGCTTCAGGCTCAGGTTGAAGATGTGCTCCACGATCCCACACAGCTGGTCTGTGCAGGACTTAAGGAGATTCGAGCTGATGCCGTCCGGACCCCAGGCCTTCCTCGCCTTGATTTTCCCCAGCTCAGCTCTCACCTGGGTCTTACTGAGGGGCAGGTTGGGGCAGGGGGGCTGTGTGCTCTGAGTGGGGGATGTTGGGGGGAGGCCATGGACAGCGTGACTAGATGAAGGTGCAGGCAGTGGTGGTTGGTGGGCAGGCGAAGAAGAGGGCAGCTGGTCAAAACTGTTAAAAACTGGTTCAGGTTGTTCACTCACTCCCTGCCCCCTGTGGTCTGGCAGGAGGTATTCTGGTGCCCAGAGATGGTTTTGAAGCTTCTCCAGACCCCGCTGATGTTACTCTGTTGCAGCTTGTGTTCCATCATCTTCCTGTAGCTGTCCTTCTCCTTTCTGATCTTCCTACTTAGCTCCCTCTGTACAAACTTCAGATCCTCCTTGTTTCCTGGCCTGAAGATCCTTTTCTTCTACTTCAGTAGTGACTTTATCTCAGGATTGATCCAGGGTTTGTTGTTTAAGAAACACCGTATGGTCTTGGTGGGTACAGTGTTGTCCTCAGAAGTTGATGTAGTCTGTGATGGTGTGTGTGAGGCCGTCGATGTCCTCACCATGTGAATCACAAAGCTGCCCCCATACAGTGGATTCAAAACAGTCCTTCAGAGCGTCCGTTGCCTCCTCAGACTATATTTTCACTGTGTAGGTAACAGGAGGTTGTCTGTGTACCAGGGTTTTGTACACAGGCAGAAGGTGAACCAAGCTGTCATCCGATCTCCCGAGGGAGGGCAGTGGCGATGAGGTGTAAGCCTCCTTAGTGTTTGCGAAATTCTTCACAAATATCACGAAATTCTTCACAAATATCACAAAATTCTTATTGCTAACTCCCTTCACACAACAATAAAAAAAGTAGTAAAATGTTTAAAAAAGACATAAGAATGTCACTGGGCAGCGTGGTGGCGGAGTGGTTAGCACTGCGGCAGCACAGCAACTCACCCTTGGCCAGGGGATCCTGGGTTTGATCCCATCCCCTGACCAACAGTGATCTGTGTGGAGTTTGCATGTTCTCCCCGTGTCTGTGTGGGTTTACTCCGGGATTTCTCTGGTTTCCTCCCACATGCCAAAAACATGCAAGTTAGGTTAATTGACATCAAACGGGATTCTAAATTGTCCTTAGGTATGAATGTGAGAGTGAATGGTTGTCTGTCTCTCTGTGTTGGCCCTGTGATGGACTGGCGATCTGTCCAGGGTGTACCCTGCCTCCCGCCCAAAGATGCTGGGATAGGCTCCAGCCCCCCCCCCCCCCCCGCGCCCTGAAAAAGGATTAAGCAGAAGAAGATGAATGAATGAATGAATGAATGAATAAGAATGAATATAGGAATAAAGTGTGCTGTGCCTTGTGCAAATGCACAATGAGTGTGCTGTGATTTTGTTTGTTTGTTTGTTTTGTTGGCACAGTGTTGACTAGCATAAACAAAAGTCAGAATCCAGGAGAACTAGAGGTGGGGGATGGAGCATTGAGGGGTCAGTTTAGTGTTCAGATGGCCCGTGAGTAATAGCTCTTTGACAAGCTGGATGTGCAGGATTTCACACTCCCGTAGCACCTCCCTGAAGGCAGGAGTGTGAACAGACTGTGTTGTCGATGGTAATATCCTTGTTGATGGTGTGGGCCATCTTGATGACCCTGGTGGTGTAGATGTCTATGAATGATGGGAAGGCTGGTCCAAAGATGGATTGTGCAGTTTTTGTCACGCACTGAAGAGCCTTCCTGTCATGAGCATTGCAGCCATCGTGCCAGACTGTGATGGTGCATGTATGACACTCTCGACTGTACATCTGTTGAAGCTGCAGAGGATTTTGGTTGGCATCCAAAATTTCCTTAGCCTCATTAGGAAGTGCAGTCTCTGCTGGGCTTTCTTTATGAGTTGGTGGCAGTGGTGAGACCAGTGGTCAAGAAATGGGGACTCAAGTGAGAGACTCTCACACGAGTTGGTCTTGAGTCACTAAAGACCAGTGAAGTGCAGTCAGTAGGCAGGTGAGACAGAGCTGAGCCTGTCATCATGAAAAATAACAAAGAAATAAAGATAGATTGTGGAGGAATGATGAGACGAGACACAAGCGCTGCCGATTCAGACTTTATTCCTCCAACAACAAAACTGTCCCCCGGGCGCCAAGGTGAATACCTTTATACCATCTACACTCCTCTTCCTTGGCGCCAAGAGCACATACATTCACAATACATTCACACCTGGTACCCCAGGTGTCAAGGCACATATCTTAACACCACCTCTTCCCCCTGGGGCTCAGGCACCTACATTTTAATCTCCTCATTTCATCTCTCCCCTCTGGGTGTCACAGCACCTACAGTCGCCTCTCCTGCCTGAGGCGCACGCATTTACATTTCTCAACCTTTCCCCCTATCTCCAAGTCACTGGAGAAGGACCTCCTGGTGTTCCACCCCCGCCCCCAACACCCAGAAGGGGCCTTAACCAGATCCACTTTAGAAAAAATGCGCTTTCCGGCAAGGTGTACCGAAAAATCTTGGATGTGCGGGATGGGGTTGTGGTCGTGTTCAGTGACGTTGTTCAGGTGACGGAACTCACCGCATGGTTGCCATGAACCATCGGACTTGGGCACCATGTGCAGCGGGGACGCCCAAGGGCTATTGAAGCGCCTTACAATCCCCAGATGTTCCAAGTTAGCAAACTCTTCCTGTGCAATGGCTAGCTTAGCTGTGTCCAGGAGGCGCGGACACACAAAAACTGGTGAGCCCTTTGTAGTGATAAAATGCTCGACCCCATGCTTGGTCACAGTAGCAGAAAAGGTGGGTACCATGAGTGCGGGAAACTCGGAAAGCAAACGTTGATACACATCCCCCGAGGCTAAAAAAAATTAGCATGTGTTAGTGGCCCAGCTCCCCAAGTCATACAAGGCAGTGAAGAAAAAGACATAGCATCCACTAAATGTCTGTTAGCAACATCGACAAGGAGACTATAAGCACACAGAAAATCAGCACCAAAGATAGGAACTGAGCAGGCAGCTACCACAAAGTCCCATTTGTAGTTGCATCCATGCAAACACACAGTCACTGACCTTTTCTCCAAAAGTCTTGATAGGGGATCTATTGGTGGCCGTCATGACGGGCCATAGCCTTCCACCAGTCTATCAGCACCAACTGGAAAAATAAGACCCTTCTGGGAACGAGAGTCAACCAAAAACCATCTCCCGGAATGTATGTCTTCAATGAAAAGCAGCTTCTCCCTGTTGCTAGCGGTCTTAGCTGCTACTGACCGCTGGCTGGCCCGTTTCATCTTGAAGTGGCACAGCGGGAGACAACGCTGCGTATCGGCGCCAAAACACTGAGGGTAGAAACATACCGTTTCGTTCCAGCATTCCCAAGTGGCTGTTTGGGCCACAACCTTCGGCTCCTCAACCTCGGTGGGTTCCGCCGAAGATCCCAGTCTCACCGCCTTGACTCCGAAACTCCTACTTGCCAGGATAATGCAGTCCGCTTCCTCCGCCAGCAAGCGGTAGTCCCTGGCAGCCAGCAGCGGTGAATTGGCCAAAATTGTCCATGCCGAAACCAGCAGTTTCCTCAGGAAGAGATGGGTGAAGAGAAAAGCTCCATCATCCGCGCCCAGCAAAGTCAGCATTCTTGCCATTAGTTCCACAGCCAATCCATCCCTTAACTGCGAGTGTGAGAGGAGCTTCTCTACTCTCTCTCTCTCTCTGGTAGAGATGGTGTAATGTCATAACAGCAGTTGTTTGAGAGTGTTGTACTTCCCCTGGGCTAGGGGGGCTCAGAGCAGGCTCATGGCACGCTGAGTGGAGCGTGGGCCTAGTGAAGCCACCATGTAATGTTACTTCATGTCGTCAGCCAAAATTCTGCGGAGAGCAAACTGAGCTTCCACGTGGATGGACCGGGCAGTTGGGTCATGAAGCCAAAAATCCGGGAGCTTGACTGCTTGACTGCTGGCTCTCTGAATGTGGCAGGGGTCCCGGGGAGAAACCTTAGGATGCTGGGAACACTCAGACACCCTGGGTGTTCCCGAAGAGGGGCTCACTTCATCTTCCATTCTCATGTCGTAGGTCACCAGTGTGGAGGAATGATGAGACGAGACACTAACACTGCCGATTCAGACTTTATTCCTCCAACAACAAAACAAGACTGTCCCCCAGGCACCAAGGTGAATACCTTTATACTGTCTACACTTCTCTTCCTTGGCACCAAGAGCACATACAGTACATTCACAATACATTCACACCTGGTACCCCAGGTGTCAAGGGACATATCTTAACACCATCTCTCCCCCTGGTGCTCAGGCATCTACATTTGCATCTCCTCATTTCATCTCTCCCCTCTGGGTGCCACAGCACCTACATTCACCTCTCCTGCCTGAGGCGCACGCATTTACATTTCTCACCCCTTCCTCCTATCCCCAAGTCACTGGGTGAGAGAAGGACCTCCCGGTGTTCCACCACAAGATAAATATTATTTGTCCTCTGATCTGTTTTGTAGTTTTACATGTAATTTCTGAATGATTCTAGTAATTTGATTAATATTTATATTTAAAATTGCTGAATCTGTGTATTTCCTGCTCAAATTCAAGGCAGAGAAGTGAAGTGATGCAGCAGGCCCATCACATCCAAGTGTGTCCCCCACCCACACAATGTTTTATCACCCACTGCCACTGCTCACCAGCCATGAACCTCACTGCACATCACTGCTTAAAACGTAGCTTCAGGCTTGACTTTCGTCTTCTGATGCTGGCTTGACTCCATCCATCCATCCTTACATACATACATACATACATCAATCCATCCATCCATCCATCTCCTACCACTTAATCCTTTTATGCGTTGTTGGGGGGGGGGGGGGGTGACTAGAGCCTATCCCAGCATCTCTGGGCAAGAAGCAGGGTACACCCTGGACAAATCGCCAGTCTATTGCAGCCGACTTGACTCGGACTCTTTTAATATGATTTGTGAACATAACAGCACTTGTGAGTCTTTGATGCTCCACAGACAGTTTCACTAGGTCTCTGCACTAAAGCGCTGCATGCTGCAGCACATCCAGGTGCTCACACATCAGCCCACTCTAACCAAAAAAATGTCAAATTGCACGTTTTGTGACTCAGAAATCGTACACAGACACGTAAAAAACATTTTTCAGGTGTAGTAGATACGTGGTGTTTACAGCTTTAAGAAAGGTGTCCAGTGGCACCTGCAAGTTTGTGAGTTTGTGTTCCTGTCACTTTCATTGTTTTTCAAAATCTAACCACTAACCCTAACCTTAACCCTTAACCCTAACCTCGCAGGAAGTAACGCCTAAATCTATCTTTTCATTAGTGGAGCGAAAAATAAGCAATGAACATCATTATCATAAGCATAAAGACTTATATTGTGTTCTTTTTCTCCAGTTTGGATACCTCTAATATCAACTTTTTGTTGTATGGCTGCTGCTAATGGTTCGATAAAGATGGTAAAAAGTGAGGGAAAGAGTGGACAGCCCTGCCTGGTGCCTCTCTATAGATTAAAGCTTGGAGAAGTTTGATAATTTGTTCTGACAGATGCAGCTGGACAGCTATATAGTGTCTTAATCCAGTTTATAAAAGATGAACCAAACCCGAACTTATGTAACACTTTAAAAAGGAATTTCCAATTAACACAGTCAAAGGCTTTCTATACACTCAGAGATAAAATTGTGGTCTCTAATTTCTTAATCTTACAGTAGTCTATTAAATTAAATAGCATGCGTGTATCATTAACCGAGTACCTACCCTTGATTAAACCTGTTTGATCCTTGTGTATAATAAACAGAGTTATCATTTCCAGTCTTCTGGAAAGAACTTTCCAAAGTATTTTAAGATCAATATTCATAAGTGAGATGGGACAGTAGCTGAATGGAAGCGTAGGTTCTTTTTCAGGTAGCAGAGTAAAGCTAGCTGATTTCATATTTTGAGGGATTACATGATCTTTTTTAATCTGGTTTATCATTTTAAAGAAAGTAGGTGCCAGCACAGGCCAGAATTTTTTTTTTAAATAAAATTCTACTGGACAACTATTTGGTCCCAGAGCTTTGTTATTTGGGATGTGCTTAAATGCCTCCTGGAGTCCAGACATTAGAAGAGGTGAGTCCAGAGCTGCAATCTGTTTATTATTTAATCATGGTAAATTAATATTGTCCAGAAATTCATTTATCTCTGAGTTAGACAGATTAATCTGAGATGAATAGAGGTATTCATAAAACTTTCTGAAGGAGTTATTTATACCTTCCATGGTCATAGGTAATATTTCCAGTTGTATCCTTAACAGAGTGGATAGTTGCTTTTTCTTTATTCAGTTTAAGCTGATTAGAAAGGTATCTCCTGGATGTATTACGATGTTCAAACTTCTCCAGACATAGTCTTTGTATTAAAAACTGTGTCCTTGTCATGGATGGCCCTCACAGGCAGAAGCACAGACTCACTCGCGGGGTGAAGTTGAAGCATATTTTAATAGGAAAAACTGCAACATGGTAGAGAATGATACTCATGACCGAAGGTAATGACAGGTAAGTAATGATGGGAAAGTACAATGGTAATGATGGATAATGATGAGGACCCAACAAAGGAAGGAGGGGGTGAAACCCAATAAATAGGAATTTACACAATCAGACTAATGAGCAACAGCCCTGACCAATAATGACTGACATAGGGAGAAGCTGTGCTCAAATGGAAGTAAACAAGCACTGTCAAAATAAAAGTCCAATCAGAAACAAATGATTAACAGGAAAACCAAACATACAAAAGTAACTGTGATGGATAATAATACTACTACTAATAATAATAATAATAATAACAATAATGAGACCAGGATGGAAATAAAGACCCAAGGAAGATAATAATGAAGACCAAATAATAAATATTGACAACAACAAAGTGCGGCCTAGTCTCACCCAGCCCAAACCACCACAGTACCCCCCCTTTAAAGTCGGACCCCAGACGACCCCAGGGAACATCAGAAAAGGGAAAAAAGAAAAGGAGAAGAAGAAAAAACCCAAATCCTAACGGGGTGGGGGGTGGGGGGAAATAGGCCCGGTGGGCCGAAACAGACCAGAACCCCAGATAGAAAATACAGGTGCCCCAACCTTAGGGGAGAAACATGAAAACCCACAGCCTAGGGAGCAGGAAAAAGAACACAACCCAAAAGTCACACTAGAACCCCAGGACAAAAAATAAAAAATAATGTGCTCCAACCTCAGGAGACAAATAGCACAAACCTACAGCCTAGGGAGATGGAGAAAAAAAAACACAAAATAGTAATGCAAATAAGAGCCCATAGAGCAGAATATGCCAGGAGCTCCTTACTCAGAAAAAAAAAACCAAAAACATATGCTCCCAACTCAGGAAAACGGCATGAAAACACTAGACTGAGCAGGTAAGAAACCCTCAAAAAATACCCCTCAATACAGAAGAAATGGTGAGCACACAACGGTAAACATAACAGTGAAACAAATACTATGCTCTGATAAGTGACACACATACCAAACATATAATACAGAACAGACAAGTAAACTACAAATTCCCAGCTGAGCTGGACAAACGAGGGAGAAATACATCCAAAACTTAAGTCTGATGAGAAAAAAAAAAAAAAAAAAAAACATTGAGGCACGCTGACCCCCGAAAGGGAACGGCAGGAGAGCACCAACCTCTGGCCGTTGAAAACTGGGGTGCAATGACCTTGAGCGCTGGAAGTAGGAGCGTGCTGACCTCTCGACGAGATGGCTGGAACGTATCCGACCCAGATGCCCAGGAATCCCTCTCCACCCCCGTGCCCCGGACAGGGAGGAAAGGAGCAGGTGGAAGGAAAAAAAACATCACCACAGTCAGTAAAAAACAGTACATGAAAACTTAGCAGTAAAAAAAAAGAAAAAAAAAAACACTGCTGAGTCCCTTCACTGGGGACAAGGCAGCATCTCTCATTATTAAAGGGGAAAAAAAGGGAAAAGAGAGTACTTGCCTTGCTCCCGCTCCGTCGTTGCTGAAACCGCTAAACAGGTCCGCAGCCGGAGGAGCAGACGAATGCTCCTGGACCAGCGGTGACAGTCCAGCACGGCGGCGGGGAGTGGATGAAGAAGGAAGGGGAAGCATGGAAGTCAGGGGATGCTGAATCATCGGCACAAGCCTCCAGGGTACCGGGACTGGCGAGGTGGCACATGGGAGCCAGGGGACGCTGAATCGTCGGCGCAGGTCTCCGAGGTGCCAGGGCTGGTGAGGAAGCACGATGATCAATGGAGACAGGGAACGCTGAAATCGTCGGCACAGTCTCCGGAGTCCCAAGTAAATTCCTCGTCCACCCGTAATCCTCAGCCCGGCATAAGGGAAAAGGTGGCTGCAGATGATGATACGGCAGGGAAGGCTACACCACCTCAAACAGCAGGAAACAGAGTAAAAGTTCAGCAGCAAAGGAAACGGCTGCTGAGTCCATTCCCCGGGGACAAGGCAGCACCTCTCATTCAAAAAACCCAGAAATAAGAAAGAAAGCACTTGCCTTGCCCCCTGTTCCGTTGTCGCTAAAGCTGCTGAAGAATCCCCCGCTGGTGAACCAGACGAATACGTCCGGGGCAGCGGTGTCTGTCTAGCCGAGGGCCGTTGCACGGCGGCGAGGTGCTGGTGTGAAGAGGAGGGGAAATGTGGAAGCCAGGAGATGCTGGGTCGTCGGCACAAGCTTCCGGGTTGCCGGGACTGGTGAGGAGGCACATGGAAGCCAGGGGACACTGACTTGTCGGCTCAGGGTTCCGAGGTGCCCGGGCTGGCAAGGAGGCACGATGACAAACGGAGGCAGGGGACGCTGACCTCGTCGGCACAACCTCCGGAGTCATAGGTGAATTCCTCCTCCACCCCTGAAGTCCTCAGCCCAGCAGGTGACGAGGAGAAGGCTGGTGATGATAACACGGCGGGGTAAGGAAGCCCCTCCGGCCAGGGAAGAGAGTACAGATTTAGGCGAGCCCCCAGGGAACTGCAGCCCAATGAAACAAAACTTCACAGTCTGTTGACAGCCAGTCACTCTCCCCTCTGCCTCCTCCGGGTCCTGCTTCACTTCTCCTGCTGAGTCTTGTTTGGTTGGGTCCTACTGTCATGGTTGGCCCTCATGGGCAGATGCACAGACTCACTCACGGGGTGAAGTTGAAGCATAATTTAATGAAGAAAACTGCAGCATGGCAGAGACAATGATACTCACGACCGGGGGTAATGACAGGTAGATAATGACAGGAAAATAACGATGGTGACGATGAGGGAATAATGACGATGGTAACGAAGAATAACAATGAGGGCCCAACAAAGGAATGAGGGAGTCAGACCCAATAAATAGGAATTACATAATGACCCTAATGAGAAACAACCCTGACCAATAATGAATGAAAAGCTGTGCTCAACTGGAAGAAAACAAACACTGTCAAAATAAAAGTCCAACCAGAAACAAATGATGAACAGGAAAAAAACAAACATACAAATGTAGCTTTGGATAAAAAACAATGACAATAATAATAACAATAACAATAATGAGGCCAGGATGGAAATAAAGACCCAAGGAAGATAATAATGAAGACCAAATTATAAATACTGACAACAACAAAGTGCGGCCTGGTCTGACCCAGCCGAAACCACCACAATTAAATCAAGTGGTTTTCCCTCCAGTAATCAGTTTATTCAGGGCATGTAAACATGAGAAAACTAATTATTGGCATTATCAGTTTATTGCCAGTAATCGGTTTGTTGTGACCATGTAAACGGTGTCATTGTTCAAAATACAAATAAGTTCCAGGACTAAACGGTAGATTGCAGCAATATGATGTCTGGTTCCTTAAATGGCATTTGTTTTTATTGTGGTTAAGATATTGTTCATCAGCAGCTTCAGTTCAAAACAGAGCAGAAAAGAAAAAAAAAAAAATCAGGTTCATACTTTAATGAAGATTCATCATTCAGGTTGTTCATGTTTTATAAAAGATCAATGGTTCAATAAATGTAAACATTTCATCATGTACTTGTTCTTCTTTGTACCAAAACAAACAGTGAAATTTGGAGTTGCCATTAAGTTGTTTTGCTATTATTTTACTGGTCTGGCCCACTTGACATTAAATCCGGTGGTATGTGGCCCCCAAGCTAAAATGAGTTTGACACCCCTGCCCTAAGGGATGTTCCTTATGTTGCTGTTGTTAATGGTGTTTATTTTCTTAATATCAGTATACACACCAGTCTCTGGTACAATACATTAATCTACACAAAATATAAGCTATAACTTTCAAATTTATAGGAAATTTGGTGATGTCCTTGTAAATCTATCTTGCTGAAAATGTCTGTCTATACATAACATAAACTTCAAAAACAATTATTACCAATCATCAGATTGTACTGTATTATCAGGATATGGATATTTTTGTCAGAGCCCCCCCCCCCCCGCCATTAATAACCCTTTTTTTAAGTATTTATCTCATATATTTGGATATTCTGTTCAACCACACTCATTTAAAGCATCAAATGATACTCCTCTATAAAATAATCACAATAATAGTGTCACAAAAATGTCTTTCTCAGCAGTTTGTGTGTAAAATAATGTAACTTGTTTTTTTATGAATGTTATTTGTAAAATAAATCACTCATTTATAGCCTAATAAGCTTTCTTAATAAGCTAATTTAGCTCTGACTCTTTTTTTTGGTTCTTTCTTCAGACCTCCCAAGAGCTGAGATGGACAAAGTCCCACATCCTGAGAGCAGTAGTGGGGGTGGAGACCTGGACGACTGGTAGGACACATCAGCTGTTCTTTAGCTGGCTACAGACTCTGTGACTCTGGGCTGAGTCAGCGATAGACAAATGATGTAGTGAATCATGGTGTTATATGTCGTGGTACAGAAATGGTGTTTTCTGCACATGGAAGACCCTCTTCATAATGTTATTTCTGAGAAATGATTCTATTGATTATATAAGACACAACAGACTTACACAAATGGTCCCCTCCAGTATACAACTAGGACAATATCAGTCGCTACGGAGGGTGACAATATGTATGGGTACATATTCATACTATGTAGGATAACTAAGTAGACGGTTATGCTGTTTATTCCATCTTGCTACAATGGGCCGCACTTTGTATATATATATAGTTATATATTTATGTGTATGTATGTATATCCACTGCTTTTATTTATATTTCTCGTATCTTCTTAATTATTGCTCTGAGTGTTGCTATCCCTGTGCTGTTGCAATCCTGGAATTTCCCCATTGTGGGACTAAAAAAGGCTTATCTTATCTTATCTTATCTTATATTTAAGGTCTACATTAGAAATTTGCTAATACAATTAGTTGGCGGCTCGAACAAGATGCATAATGCTGAAAATACATGTAAACAGGTTGATCTGCAAGTTAGTTTTTCCAAGTACTTTTAAAAAATTACATATTATAATTAAAATAAATAATGTAAAAATAAATGTAGCGTTGAGTCCTACAATTTTAAATATAATTATTAATAATAATCTAAGTTTAAAGCTTATTAATAATACTTGTAATACCTCATTTGTAACATTGGGTGGGGCACCACTTGCAGTTTTAAGAGTTACGAGTACTCTGTTAAGAACCAACTTTACTTAAGAATTTGGCAATTAATAAGATAAACAGTAATTAATAATTTAATTAGCAATAGTTGATCAGTCTCATAATCTGGATGCAGAATTCTTGACACCGAGTTCTTAAGATAATAAACAAGGAGACATTCCCAGACACATTCATGGAAAGGATCGTCTCTGCATTGAACTGCGCGACGTGAATATGCGACCTTATTACATGCCGAGAGAGCTCACATGTACCATTGTAATCACTGTTTACATTCATCTGTCAGCTGATGCAGTGGCGGCATATGACGGCATCAGCTCCACTGTTGCCACTCTATTAGACCAGCATCCTGACACATTCATGGCCATCATGGGAGATTTTAACCATGTGTCACTGGACAAAACATTACCAAACTTCCACCAGTTTGTTGACTGTCCCACCAGAGAAAATCAATCATTGGAGCCCCTGTATGCCAATGCCAGAAATGCATACAGCGCCACAACTCTACCCCCACTTGGCAGATCTGATCACAACTTGGTTCTGTTATCACTCAAATACGTTGCTCTTGTGCAAAGGTAGCCTGCTCACACACGGACTGTGAGGAGGTGGACACAAGATGCTGCTGATGCACTACAGGACTACTTTGAGACGATGGACTGGGATGTACTCTGTGGGCCACACAGGGAGGACATAGACAACATGATCGACTGCATCACAGAATACATCAGATTCTGTGAAAACACAACCATGCCAGCCCTGACTGTGCACTGATTCCCCAACAACAAACCATGGATCACCAGTGAGCTGAAAGCACTTCTTAACAAGAAGAAGGCTTTTAGGTCTGGAGACAGGGAAGAGCTGAGATGAGTGCAGCGTGAACTGAGAGATGCTGAGGAGGTGTAAAGACAATTACAGGAGGAAGTCAGAGGATAAACTCCAGCAGAAGAATATGAGAGAGTGTGGTCTGGAATGAAAAACATCACTGGATGTAAGGGGAGAGACAGACAGTAGGGAGCCATGAGAGAGCTAATGAGTTGAATCTGTTTTTTAATAGGTTCAACTTCCCATCTGTCACCCCACAACACAGCCAGACCCCCACACAGCCCTTCCCCTCACTCCCCTGTGCAGCACCTCGTTCTCCCCTCAGCACCACTCCTCTCCACTGAAGACATCAGCACCAACCCCCACATCACTGTGACTACAGGGCAGGTGAGGAAACAGTTGGAGAGACTTCACCAGTGGAAGAATGTGGGTCCTGATGGCATCTCCGCCTGGATCCTGAGGAACTGTGCCAACCAGCTAGCTCCGGTACTGAAGCGCCTATACAACCTGAGTCTGAGTCTGGAGAGAGTACCGGTGCTGTGGAAGATGTCCTGCCTGGTTCCTGTCCCCAAGAAGTCAGTTCCATTGGACCTGAATGACTATCAACCAGTTACCCTCATATCGCATGTGATGAAGGTCATGGAGACATTTGTTTTAGCCCACCTGAGGCCACAGGTGAAGACGTGGCTGGACTCTCTGCAGTTTGCATATCAGCCCCATTTAGGAGTTGAAGATGCCATTATCTACCAGCTGCAATGACCCCATTTGCACCTGGATGGAGGAGGAGACACTGTGAGAATCACATTCTTTGATTTCTCCAGTGCATTTAACACCATTCAGCCACTGCTGCTGGCTGAGAAGCTGCGGGTGAAGGGGGTTAACAGCTCTGTGATCTCCTGGATTTCCGACTACCTGACAGGCAGGCCAGTTTGTCCGGCTGGACAGTGTCTTGTCTGATGTGGTAGTTAGTGATACAGGAGCTCCACAGGGGGCTGTGTTTTCAGCGTTTCTCTTCACCTTATGCCTCACCGACTTTCAGTACAACATCGAGTCATGCCAGCTGCAGAAATTCTCTGATGACTCGGCTGTTGTTGGGTGTATAAGAGGGGGAAGAGGAGGGGGAGTCAGGGCACTGGTAGACAGATTTGTGGAGTGGAACGAGCAGAATCACCTGAGGCTGAATGTCAGCAAGACCAAAGGGATAGTGATTGACTTCAGGTAGAAGAGGACACTTTCACAGCCATTGCTGATTAGGGGGAAAGGTGTGGGGGTAGTGGAGGAGTACAAATACCTGAGTGTCATGATCAGCAGCAGACTGGAGTGGAAATCTAACACCAATGCTGCGTACAAGAAGGGGATGAGCAGACTCTACTTTCTGAGGAAGCTGAGATCCGTCAACGTGTGCAACAAGATGTTGGAGCTTTTCTATCAGGCCATTGTTGCCAGCGCCTTCTTCTTTGCTGCTGTCTGTTGGGGTAGCAGTATCAGAGCCAGTGACACCAATAGACTTGACAAGATTATCAAGAAGGCTGGCTCTCTAATTGATCTCAGGCTGGAGACCCTTGACTCTGTGGTGGAGAGGAGGACACTGAACAAACTGCGATCCATCATAGACAATCCTGATCACCCCCTCCACCACACACTGGACAGACAGCGGAGCACTTTCTCCAGCAGACTGCTACAGCTTGGCTGCTGAACGGCCATGTACAGGAAATCTTTTCTGCTACAGAAACTTTTCTGACAGAGACAAGATGGTACCGTTGTGTGTGGCTGGACGTCTACCTCTGCTATGTCTTATGTGTATAGTTGTCTTTTTATTGCTTTTAGCTCAGAATGTGTCATCGCTACTGGTTTATGATCGCCTGACTCTTCTAAATATCTGCGATTCTGTGGGCAAATTCTCAACCTATGAATTTAATGGCCAGCTTCCTCCACATCTTTTGGTGTCTATACCATTCTACCTGAGACGTGCACCCAGCGGGCTGTTTTGAAACAGCCACCACAAAAGATAAGGTCGGAGAGGCGGAGTATCATGCAGACTGAGGGCTTACCTGGCTTCTTCCTCAACATATAGCCCTCATCAACTGCTGAATGAGCACTCCAGGAAGTGTACCAGCTATGATGTACGAGGATCCATGGATTATTACTACCGATGGCTGTTGCCAACTGTCCCGAAGGCCGGGTACCCACTTCCCTGCTGCCGGCCCTTGTGGATTCGCAGTAGGGGCTGCGCACCGGAGAATCTTCACCCGATCAGTCGTGCCTCCCAGCAGGCTGATCAATGTTTGATCCGCATGACTGTGATTAACACCAGATCTGTTGCAAATAAGACTTTTATTCTGAATGTCTTTTTTTTACTTCACATTCCTTGGATTTTCTTCTGATGATGGAAACATGGGTTAAACCAAGTGAGACTTCCACCTTCTCTGAGCCCCGCCACCCCCCCACCCCGGCTGTTCTTTCTTCTGCTCCCCGCGAGCATCTGGTTGAGGTGGGGATCTGGCTCCTGTTTTTAATGACAGTTTTAAATGTCGCCTTCTTTCCACAAATATTTATTCCTGTTTTTAGCTGCAACTTATCTGTGGTGGATCTCACAAGTCTTGTGTTGTTTGCTGTTGTCTATCGCCCTCCTAAATATAGTAAAGACTTCATTAATGAGTTTTCTGAATTTTTGACATATGTTATGCCCAAATATGATAAATATAATATGATATAATATAATAAATATTAAATATGATAATAATATAATAATAAATATAATAAATATGATAAATATTGATTTGCGGGGACTTTAATATTCATGCCTGTTGTCCATCTGATCAGCTGGCATCTGATTTTAAAAGACTGTTGGCAACATTTAATTTCAATATTTTAGCAGACAAACCAACACACCGTCTTGGTCACTCTCTGGACCTTATTATCTCCGTTGGGCTCTCAGTCTCTCTTCAAGAAATTTCTGAGTCTGTCATCTCAGATCATTTCCCCATTATTTTTGAATTGTTGACCCCTTCATCACCCAGCAAACCTGTGGCTCCATAATGCTGGCGTCACATCATCACTTTTCTTCGTCCAAGATGGCGCCCACAGCGGTCGACATGGTGCTTCGCTGCGCTCTTTGTTTGTTTTTGTTTGTCAATTGTGTGTCTGCTTGCACTTATACCCGTGAAGAACTTCTAAATATCAGGACTTTCACCCCCACGGACCTCCTCCCAGTTTTTCTAGCCCCTGCCGCCAATCTGGTTTATTGTTTGGCTCGGAAAGTGAGACGGCGAAAGAGAGGTAGACGAGCGGGCGCTCTCGTGCGGCTTCGCAGGAGAGGCTCGCGAACGGCGCTGCCTGGCATATTTCTGTCCAATACCAACTCTCTCTCTAACAAGGTAGATGAACTGAGACTGCTGATGCGTTTTAAGGACCTCGCCTCCTCAGCTGTCCTCTGCTTTACTGAGACCTGGCTCCGGGAAAATATACCGGACAGCGCGCTGCGCCTCGACGGCTTTCAGCTCTTCCGTGCTGATCGTGACACAGAGCTTTCCGGCAAGACCACAGGAGGCGGTGTCTGCTTCTACATCAACTGCAGCTGGTGCTCTGATGTAACGGTAATTTCCAAACACTGTTCTCCTGCCTTGGAATTTCTTGTTATCAATTGCAAGCCCTTCTATTCCCCGCGGGAGTTTGCTTCTTTCATAATGATCGCTGTGTACGCCCCTCCCGACGCGGACACGCGCGAAGCTCAGCGCGTGCTCGCGGATCACATTCAACACACAGAGCGGAGTTTTCCAGACTCGCTGATTATTGTGGCTGGCGACTTTAATCAGTGCAATCTGAGCCACGATCTCCCCCGCTACAAACAGTTTATTAAATGCCCCACCAGAGGATTAAACACACTGGATCACTGTTACACCACAGTGAAAGACGCATATCGCGCTGTCCCTCGAGCTGCGCTGGGATTATCTGATCACGTGATGGTTCACCTCATTCCCACATACAGACAGAGATTGAAGCTCACTAAACCTGTTGTGAGCACTACGAAGATACGGACCAGTGATGCTGAGGAGAAGCTGGAAACGTGCATGGAAATATCTGACTGGGGCATGCTTAAAGGAGCCACGCATGATCTGGATGAGTACACGGACACTGTGAACTCATACATCCACTTTTGTGAAGAGAACATTCTTCCATCACGCACCAGGGTGAGTTACTCTAATGACAAACCCTGGTTCACAGCTAAGCTCAGACAGATCAGGAAGGAGAAGGAAGCAGCGCTGAAAAGTGGAGACAGGGACTGCTACAGGGAGGTTAAATACCGGTTTAACAGAGAGCTGAAGAGGGCTAAATCCCTATACTCAGAGAGACTCCAGCAGCAGTTCACTGCTAATGATTCGGCTTCCGTGTGGAGAGGACTGAGGCAAATCACCAACTATCGACCTAAGGCTCCTCAAGGTCAGGATGACAAAGCCCTTTGTCAAAGACTGTCCCAACACTATGCCCGTTTTGACACCTCGTCATCTGTGTCCAACTCCCCCCCTCCCTCCAGCTCCACAGCCTCCACATTCCCTACTTCATTTAAGGCACCCCCCCCCTCCTCCCCCCCTCCCCTTATCATCAGTGAGCAGGATGTGCTCAAACAGTTCTCCAGACTGAACCCGCGCAAGGCCCCCGGCCCAGACGGCGTGTCTCCCTCCACCCTGAGACTCTGTGCGAAACAGCTGGCTCCTGTCTTCACAGACATTTTTAACACCTCCCTTAAGTTATGCCACGTGCCGTCCTGCCTCAAATCCTCCACCATCATCCCTGTCCCCAAGAAGCCACGGATCACTGGACTTAATGACTACAGACCTGTAGCGCTCACCTCTGTAGTCATGAAGTCCTTTGAGCGCCTGGTCCTGTCCCACCTCAAGTCCATCACCACCCCTCTCCTGGACCCGCTGCAGTTTGCCTACCGAGCCAACAGGTCTGTAGACGATGCAGTCAACCTGGCCCTCCACTCCATCCTGCAGCACCTGGACTCCCCGGGAACCTACGCCAGGATCCTGTTTGTGGACTTCAGCTCCGCATTCAACACCATCCGCCCCGCTCTGCTCCGGGACAAGCTGTCCCTGCTCAACATGCCTGACTCCCTCTGCAGGTGGATCATCGACTTCCTGACGGACCGGAGGCAGCATGTGCGGCTGGGAAAGACTGTCTCAGACTATACTAGCATCAGCACCGGATCACCCCAGGGCTGTGTACTTTCCCCCCTACTCTTCTCCCTGTACACCAACTCCTGCACCTCCAGCCACCAGTCTGTCAAGTTGATCAAGTTTGCGGACGACACCACCCTCATCGGGCTCATCTCCAACGGCGACGAGTCCGCCTACAGGAGAGAGGTGGCCCAGCTGGCGTCCTGGTGCAGCAATAACAACCTGCAGCTGAATGCTCTGAAGACAGTGGAGATGATTGTAGACTTCAGGAAAGTCACTACTCCTCTGCCCCCCCTCACTCTCTCAGGCTCTCCCATCACCACTGCTGATTCCTTCCGCTTCCTAGGCACTACCATCACCAGGGACCTCAAATGGGAGCCGACCATCAGCTCACTCATCAAAAAAGCCCAGCAGAGGATGTTCTTCCTGCGGCAGCTGAGGAAGCTCAAGCTACCCACCAAGATGTTAGTGCAGTTCTACACAGCCATCATCGAGTCCATCCTCACCACCTCCATAACCGTGTGGTATGCAGGAGCCACTGCCAGGGACAGACTAAGGCTGCAGCGCGTCGTGCGCACTGCTGAGAAGGTGATTGGCTGCAAGCTCCCATCTCTCCAGGATCTGTACATCTCCAGGACCCGGAGGCGTGCTGGCCGGATCATAGCCGATCCCTCACACCCTGGTCACGTACTGTTTGCCCCCCTCCCCTCTGGTAGAAGACTTCGGTCCATCCAGACTAAAACCTCCCGTCACATGAACAGCTTCTTCCCCTCTGCCATTAGACTGCTGAACACTAAGTGACTTATTGACTCTCGTGCACCATGTACAGCAGCTCAACCAGACTCATGTCAATCATCACTGTTTTCTTCCTGCATTACCGACTGTACTATATAGTTCTCCACAGTATCTGCTGCTGGCTAATATATATTTTAACTGTTGACCAGTATCACTTAATCTTATCCTACACTTTATTACATGTATAGTTTATTTCTCTTATCCTATCTTGTTTAATGTTGCAGCATTGTACCGAGACAAATTCCTAGTTTGTGTACTACATGAACAATGGCAATAAACCTGATTCTGATTCTGATTCTGATTCTGATTCTGACTTCTTTAACGCCAGAGGAGTTTACTGCTGCTTTTAAGGACTCACATTTTTTTTTTTTTTTTGCCTTGAATGGCCTTGTTTCCCCTTCCCATCCAGATAATATTCTTTCCTCCTTTCACACCACTTGCTCTGGGATCCATCCATCCATCTATCTTCTTCCGCTTAATCCTTTCGGGTCACAGGGGGCTGGAGCCTATCCCAACATCTTTGGGCGAGAGGCAGGGTACACCCTGGACAGATCACAAGTCCATCGCAGGGCCAACACAGAGAGACAGACAACCATTCACTCTCACAGTCATACTGAAGGACAATTTAGAATCCCCAGTTGAAGCCAATTAACCTAACTTGCATGTTTTTGGCATGTGGGACGAAACCGGAGAAATCCCAGAGTAAACCCATGCAGACACAGGGAGAACATGAAAACTCCACACAGATCACTGTTGGTCAGGGGTTGGGATCAAACCCAGGATCCCCCTGGCCAAGGGTGAGTTGCTGTGCTACCGCAGTACTAACCACTCCGCCACCGCGCTGAGATCTTGGACACTATTGCCCCATTTTGGCTTAAATCGACTAAACCAAAAACAGATCCCTGGCTAAATGACACTACTCATGTCATTAGGCAACGGGTCAGGCAGGCTGAACTGAGATGGAAAAAGGACAATCTACATGTGTCTCTGTAACATTTTAGGGACTGTCTTGCTGATTACCAGAGGACCGTGCAAAAGGCAAAATTTCAGTATCTCTCTAATATTATTTCCAGCAGCAGTCACTGTCCTAGAGTGCCATTTAACACAATTAATTCTTTTATAAACCCACACACTCAGACTGTAACAGATGTTTCGTTTACATCATGTGAGACTTTTCTTCACTTTTTTGTTGATAAAGTGTGATGTTTGCCCCTTTCAGGGCATAAATGAGGCGCCAGATGCCAACAGAGAGTTTGCTTGTTTATTAAAGGAGATACAAAATAATGAGCCACGTGGGGCAGAACACAAACACTAAACTTGGGCACAAATAAAGAATACCAACACTGAAACAAGAAAGTAGCGAGGGTGGAACCTGACGCTAAGAAATAAACACTTACAGATGCTTAGGAGCGAGGAAGGAAACTGGAGCCGGGCGTAGGGACTCCAGTCTACGTTGGTGTAGGTCGCAGCGAGGAGTGAACCTCAGCTGCTCCCTTAAATACTGAAGACAAAAGGCACTGAATCAAACAGGAGAGGAGGAAACATAATCAATCAAGATCAAGATCAGCTGTGACAGTGCCAGCTAGACTTTGACAGCAGGAAGTCCGGCCGCGGCGCTGTTACAGTAAAAGCCCTGACAGAACCAATAATAACTGAGCAGAAATAAGGGAGATAAAGGGAGAATACTGAGTGGCCCGGGCGTGGATAAATTCAGTGCTTGGATCACCACATAAAGTGGACTCTGTCAGACAATTTACACACATGGACAAAATTGTTGGTACCCCTCTGTTAATGAAAGAAAAACCCACAATGGTCACAGAAATAACTTGAATCTGACAAAAGTGGTAATAAATAAAAATTCTATGAAAATTAACCAATGAAAATCAGACAATGCTTTTCAATTGTGGTCCAACAGAATTATTTTAAAAAACAAACTCATGAAACAGGCCTGGACAAAAACGATGGTACCCCTAGAAAAGATTAAAAATAATGTGACCATAGGGACATGTTCAACCACGATATGTCCTCTAATTAACATCACAGGTGTCTACAAACTTGTCATCAGTCAGTCGGCCTATTTAAAGGGTGACAAGTAGTCACTGTGCTGTTTGGTGACATGGTGTGTACAACACTAAACATTGACCAGAGGAAGCAAAGGAGAGAGCTGTCTCAGGAGATTAGAAAGAAAATTATAGACAAGCATGTTAAAGGTAAAGGCTATAAGACCATCTCCAAGCAGCTTGATGTTCCTGTGACTACAGATGCACATATTATTCAGAAATTTAAGATCCACGGGACTGTAGCCAAACTCCCTGGACGTGGCCGCAGGAGAAAAAATGGAAGAGACGGATAATACGAATGGTAACAAAAGAACCCAGAACAACCTCTAAACACATTCATGATGAACTCCAAGGTCAAGGTACATCAGTGTCAGATTGCACCATCCGTCATTGTTTGAGCCAAAGTGGACTTCATGGGAGACGACCAAGGAGGACACCACTGTTGAAAACAAATCATAAAAAAGCCAGACTGGAATTTGCCAAACTGCATGTTGACAAGCCACAAAGCTTCTGGGAGAATGTCCTATGGACAGACGAGACAAAACTGGAACTTTTTGGCAAGGCACATCAGCGCTATGTTCACAGACACAAAAATTAAGCATACCAAGAAAAGAACACTGTCCCTACTGTGAAACATGGAGGAGGTTCTGTTATGTTCTGGGGCTGCTTTGCTGCATCTGGCACAAGGTGTCCTGAATCTGTGCAGGGTACAATGAAATCTCAAGACTATCAAGGTATTCTAGAGAGAAATGTGCTGCCCAGTGTCAGACAGCTTGGTCTCAGTCGCAAGTCCTGTTGCAAGACCGGTCATTATCCAGTCTTGCAACAGGACAATGACCCAAAACACACAGCTCAACACCCAAGAATGGCTAAGAGCAAAACATTGGACTATTCTATAGTGGCCTTCTATGAGCCCTGATCTAAATCCTATTGAACACCTGTGGAAGGAGGTGAAACATGCTGTCTGAAGAAGGCACCCTTCAAATCTGAGACAACTGGAGCAGTTTGCTCATGAGGAGTGGGCCATAATACCTGCTGAGAGGTGCAGAAGTCTCATTGACAGTTACAGAAATCGTTTGATTGGAGTGATTGCCTCAAAAGGTTGTGCAACAAAATATTAAGTTAAGGGTATCATCATTTTTGTCCAGGCCTGTTTCATGAGTTTGTTTTTTAAAATAATTCTGTTGAACCACAATTCAAAAGCATTGTCTGATTTTCATTGGTTAATTTTCATAGAATTTTTATTTACTACCACTTTTGTCAGATTCAAGTTATTTCTGTGACCATTGTGGGTTTTTCTTTGATTAACAGAGGGGTACCAACAATTTTGTCCACGGCTGTATTAATAACTGTTTTAATGGGAGCTTGTCTGTTGTCCTGGGTTACTCTGCTGTGTTTGAGCAGTTTGAGCTGGTTCCTTTATCATCACTTACTGATATAGTGAAGTCTCTGAAGCCTACAAATTGCTCACTGGATGTTGTTCTCACTGGAATCCTGAAAAGGGTTTTTAATACTGTAGGGCCTGGTCTTTTGGTTTTTATTAGTTCCTGTCTTAGTTCAGGATTTGTCCCATCTGCATTTAAACATGCTGTGGTTAGGCCCCTTCTTAAAAACCTTACCTTGACTCGTGAGTTTTATCTAATTTTAGACCCTTTTCTTATTTGCCCTTTTTACTTCAGGTTTTAGAAAAAGTTGTTTTTATACAGTTGCAATCCTTTTTAGAAAACAACTCTATTTTTGAGAAGTTACAATCTAGGTTTAGATCTTGTCACAGCACTGAGTCTGCCTTGCTAAAGGTGCACAATGATATTATGATGTCTGTTGATGCAAAGTGCTCTGTTGTTTTAGCGCTGCTAGATCTTACAGCAGCCTTTGACACAGTGGGCCATACTGTCCTTCTGTCACGTCTGAATCACCATGTTGGCATCCATGGAACTGCACTTAAGTGGTTTGAATCCTACTTATTTAACAGAACTTTTTCTGTAATGATTGATTACATGTCCTCATCCAGTGCCTCTCTCTCCTGTTGGGTCCCACAGGGCTCTATCCTTGGCCCTATTTTGTTTTCATTATATATGCTGCCACTCGTGTCAATAATAGCCAGGCACAACATGTCTTTCCACTGTTATGCGGACGATTTGCGGCTTTATTTACCTTTGAGCCCAGAACAAACTGACTCACAAAGTGTTCTATTTCATCACATCACCAACATTAAGTCGTGGTTAAGCCAAAATTTTCTCCACTTAAATGAAGAAAAAACAGAATGTATTGTGTTTGGGGATACTGTATCGGCTGGTTTTGGTACCTTGTCTTTAAGGCTCAGTTCAGCAGTCAGAAATCTGGGGGTGATTTTTGACAGCCATTTAAAATTTGACAAACAGATTGACAATGTAGTCAAGATGAGCTTTTACCAGTCATGTTTGTTATTCAAAGTCAAACCTTTCCTGAACCGTCATGACCCCTGAGATAGTCATCCATGCTTTAATTACTTCTAGACTTGATTATTGCAATGTACTTTATGTTGACGTCTCCCAGTCCTCTCTCAGCCGCCTTCAACTTGTGCAAAACACTGCAGCCCATCTTTTAACCAACACAACTAGATGAGAGCACATTACACCGATTCTTTTTTCACTCCACTGGCTTCCAGTCCATTTTAGAATTAATTTTAAACTTTTACTCTGTTTTTAAAACTCTTTAACAATTAACACCTCAGTAGTGCCACAGGCTGATCACCTCCATGCCACGCCACATTTTTTTTTTTTTGTTTCTTATTTGTACCCGTAGGTAGATTTGGTTTGCAGTCTGGTGACAAGCCACCGGCTGCTGGTCGCTGCGTGCGCGAGCGCCCTAAACCTACATGTTTTTTGGTGTGCGGGAGGAAACTGGAGAAATCCCGGAGTAAACCCGCGCAACACGGGGAGAACATGCAAACTCCACACAGCTCACTGTTGGTCGGGGGCTGGGATCGAACCCACGATCTCATGATCCCCGCGATCCCACGGCCGAGGGTAAAACTGTGCTGCCACAGTGCTAAACCACTGCGCCACCGTGCAGCCCAACATTGATACAGTAATTAATCCAAAAGGAGCCCTGACCAAGTATTGAGTGTGTACATGGACATACTTTTCAGTCGGCCAACATTTCTATTAAAAAATGATTGTTTAAAAATTAACTTTATGTAATATTCTAATATTTTGAGAAACTGAATTTGGGGTTTTCATGGGCTGTAAGCCATAATCATCAAAATTAAAATAAATAAACACTCGAAATATATCACTCTCTGTGTAATGACTCTATATAATATATGGGTTTCACTTTCTGAAATGAGTGACAGAAAATATTGAACTTTTTCACGATATTCTAATTTTTGAGATGTACCTGTATAACAGTATAATTGGTACCTTATATTTCACCCTGCGCCTTTTAATCCTTCTTTGTATAGTCAGTACTATCCATAGACTCATAAGGATCATCATGTATTTAACCTAGTAGTAGCCTATGTTGTAAATAAAGCTATCTAAGCATTTTTACTTTACTTCCCAAGGTAACTCCTTTTTCTGTTATGCTGTGTGTATTTCTGTTGGTTGGGTGGTCTGTGTCATGCTTCTGTTGCACTGTAATTTCTCATTTTGGGATCAATAAAGTACAATCTAGCTATCTATCTAAAATGCTAATGGTGGTTTGGTTTCCTTTAAATATTTTGTAATTAAGTCCACAATTCAGTTGTGCTATTTGCCATTAATTAAAAAAAAAACATAAATGTAAACTGGAAATTTTGGGAGACTTGAATGAATGAATTTAATGAATGAATGAATGAATGAATGAATGAATGAATGAATTTTATTTATTTCGGATAGTACATTACAGGTTAAAAGAAACTGTATAATATAACAACAAGGTCAAATTAGACAAAGACTCCTTCTACTATACAATTCCACGTGAGTTATCTGAAATGGGTGATGGCTGAAGCCGCAGCTTATATTGCCCACCCATATTCCATCCAAGAATTCAAAGGAGAAAAAAGAGATAACAAGACAAGAGCGATTACAATTTAAAACAAGGCTAAGACAAAATGTGACTGAGAGAAAAAGAAAACTGAGCTAGTCTAAGTTAAGCGGTTACTATTCAAAAACAAATCTAAGACATAGTGTCACAGAGAAAAAAAGAAAAAAAGAAAAACTAAGCTACAACACAACACAGGCTGGAAATGTCAATCCTTATGTGAGTTTACATGTCGTCTTGTAAATATGTTTGGAGTATTTCTTCCCTTTAGTTTTTGTTTAAATTGTCCAAGCTTTGTACATGATTTTAGTTCAGGTCCAAAATCGTTCCATAATCTGACTCCTTGCACTGAAATACAGTGTTGCTTGGTGGTTGTTCTCACTGTAGGCTTTTGAAATATACATGTTCCTCTGAGGTGATATCGTTTCTCCCTTGTTTGGAACAACTTTTGGATATTTGCGGGCAGTGATAGATTCTTCACTTTGAACATTATTATTGCGGTTTTAAAGTCAATCAGATCTTTCAACTTGAGAGTTTTTTGTTTAAGAAAAAGTGGGTTTGTTGGTTCCCTGTAAGCTGCTTTGTTGATTATTCTAATAGCTCTCTTTTGAAGCATAAAGAGTGGATATATGTTTGTTTTATATGTATTTCCCCATACTTCATTACAATATGTCATGTATGGGAGTATTAATGAATGGTACAAGGTGTATAGTGTGGGTTGATTCAGCAAATTTTTCACTCTGTGTAATATTGCAATTGATTTGGATACTTTACCTTTTATATAATTAATATGTGGCTTCCAACACAGTTTGTTATCAATTATTACTCCAAGGAATTTAGTTTCGGATACCCTTTCAATCTCTACACCATTTACACTGAGTTTGGGTACTGGGTAGTTGTGATGGTTGTTAAAGACTATAAATTTTGTCTTGCTTAAATTGAGTGTTAATTTGTTTGAATCAAACCACAGTTTCAGCTTTCCTAATTCCTTTCCGAGTGTATCCAGAAGTTGTTCCAAATTGTTTCCACTGCATAGCAGATTAGTGTCATCAGCAAACAATATTAAGTCCATTTTTTCTGAAACTTTACATATATCATTTATATACATATTGAATAATAATGGTCCCAAAACTGAACCCTGTGGGACTCCACAGGTGACCTTCAGTAACTCTGAGTTTTTGCTGTTAACACATGCAAACTGATATCTATTCTTTAAGTAACTACTTAACCAGGACAGTGCTACCCCTCTAATACCACAATTTTGTAGTTTCTTTAATAATAGATTGTGATCTACTGTATCAAATGCTTTTTTAAGATCCAGGAATACTCCAACTGAATACTCTTTATTTTCAATGGCTGTTGATATTTTTTCTGTAAATTCCATTAAGGCATATGCTGTTGTCCTTTTGTGTCTGAACCCATATTGCTGCTCACACAATAAATCATTCTTCAGTATGAAGTTGTCAATTCTCTCATAGAATATTTTTTCAAGTATCTTGGAAAATTGCGGTAATAGTGAAATTGGTCTGTAGTTGGAGAGTTCCCCTCTGTCGCCTGTCTTGTAAATCGGAATTACTTTAGCTATTTTCATTGCATTGGGAAATATACCTGATTGGAGAGACAGGTTACAGATATACGTCAGTGGTTTCACTATGCATTCGATAACAGTTTTGACTAGTAGCATGTCAATACCATCACAGTCAGTAGATGTTTTACTTTTGAACGATTTAACAATTTCAATGACCTCTCTTTCGTCTGTGTTCTTTATGAAGATGGTGTCTTTTACAGCAGTGTTATTGCATATTGTATCACCTGTAGGCGCCGTAGTGGGTATTTCTCGGGCCAGTTTAGGTCCAATGTTAACAAAAAAATTATTAAATTCATCTGCAGGTGAAGCTATATTCACATTCGGAGTCGATTTATTATTTTTTGGAATATTAGTTGGGTAGCTAGTATTTCTGCTTTTATTTCCAAGGATACTGTTGATTATTGTCCATGTATTTTTAATATTGTCTTTGTTTTTTTCCAGTTCTTTACTGTAATAGTCTCTTTTACTGCATCTTATTATATATGTTAACTTATTTTTGTATGTTTTATACCGTTGCTCTGCTTCTTTTGTCCTTTTCTTTATGAAAGCTTTATATAATAAATTTTTCTTTTTACACACCTTTTGTAGTCCTTTGGTTAACCATGGTTTGTCAGCAAATTTGTGTTTAAACTTTTTTTTAACTAATGGGCAGTTTTTTTCATAAAGAGTGGTTACAATGTTTATAAATGTGTCATAGGCTTCATTTACATCTGATACATAGACTTCTGTCCAGTCTTGCTTCAGCAAGTCCTCTTTAAAAGAACTGATTGCGTTTGGTGATTTGTGTCTGAACGATTTTGAGATTTTTTCTGGGTTGGGCCCCGTGTGGCCATGGATAAGTGCAAAGATTGGCAAGTGGTCGCTTATATCATTTATCAATAATCCACTTTCTATTTTCTTATCGAGAACATTGACAAACAGGTTGTCAATAAGTGTAGCAGAGTGAACTGTGATTCTACTGGGATGTGTTATTGTGGGATATAGACTCATGCTGTACATAGAGTTCATGAACTCTGTAACTACATTTTGTTGATGTGGATTAAGTAGGTCAATATTGAAATCTCCACAAATTGCTACCATTTTCTTACTAGTAATATTATTGTACAGCTCAACTAATTTATCTCTGAATGTCTCAATGCAAGTTCCCGGCGTTCTGTATATGCAGCTTAGGATTAGATTTTTTGTTTTGTCTAGGTCAATCTCAACAGTAACACATTCCAAAATCCCTGGTAGTGCTGAGGACATTTCATTTACAAGCTTACATCTATATAGGTCATCAATATACAGTGCAACACCACCACCCTTTTTTTGAGATCTGTTAATGTTAAACATCTGATATCCCTCTATTGCCATCAGGGGAGCCTGGTCTTCATTAAGCCAGGTTTCCGAGACTGCAATAGCTGTGAATTTTCTGTTTAGCTGTTTTAAATAGTCCTGAATCTGTGAGAAGTTTTTGTTAAGACTTCTGCTATTGAAGTGTATTATTGACAGTTTACCATCTAATTGCACTTGACTTTTGAATTGCTTTTCAGTGTAATATTCACAGTGGTTATGAATATTATTGAAAAAGTGGTTATCAGGATCAATATCATTCTCCATCTCTTGTGGTTTATGTTCAGCATAGTGGCATATTTTTAGAGTTTGAGTTTCCTCACTCTGTGTTTCATAGTCATTGTTCATTTGTATTTATCTAAGTCAGTAGCATCTCTGATCATTATACTTTTTGCTTGCTCAGGTGTTCCATTTAGTTTAATCCAAATTCTACAATTTCTTGTCCAGGTTGACTGTATCTTATTTTGTTTTTTTAGCATCCGTGCCTGCCGTGCTAATTCAGCGGGTTTTTTTTGTCAGGTGTTCATTTAGGTAAACTTGAGTTTCCTTTAGTTTTTTGGCCTGCCTCAGTATGTCATTTTTCACCCTCCTGTTCACAAAGCGCATCACAATTGATTTCTTTGTTTTGTTATCTTTCTTCGGTAAAGCATAACAGGCTGAGATCGCATTGGCTTCTACCTTAATGTCTTTATCATTAAGGAACCGAAGCACTTGGTTTTCTAGGGACATTGATTCACTTATGGAAGCATGTTCACCACTCAGTCCTGTTGCGGCATGGGCGTAGGACTGATATCTGACTTCAGACTTGACTGACTCTAAAGCTGGATTTACACTGACTCCGGATGCAGTCTGTTGCAGATTAAGTGCAGACAAAGCCTTGCATCCATCCCTACCACCTCCGTTTGCGTTTTCAAATGGGATGCATGCAAACAGGGTTCGAAATACAAGATTGCATGAGAATTATATAAAATAATGCAAAATCTCAAGAAAGACTAGAGAAGGACCAAGAAGGACCAATTGCGATTACTTGATAACAACAAGGAAGCATGATGTACCAGCTCTACACCTGGATTTTTGTGCTCGAATAATACGCAAGTAGCCCATTAATTTTAGTTGTGTGAAGTGTTTGTATGTTATGTCAAAGTTTTTATCTTCTCTGACACAGTGGTGGAGGAGTAGACCTCAGACAATAACGGACAATCCTTAAATAGTTTTTAATGAACAAATGGGTATTAAATACAGTAAATACTGGGGCCTTTCTGTGCAGATTGGATCCGGCACCTGTCAAAACTAGACTTTGAGTTTTATTAGTGATCCAAATCTGATGAGCTGGATTTGTTCCGCAGTGATCCGGACCAGGTTGGGATTAGAACATTAATTAAAATGGGAACTATTTGCTGCAGAGACCGGATCGCAACTGTAACCGACCAGATCTGGAGTCACTGGAAATCCCGGGTAAGTTAGTAACTCGTGAACATCTCTGCAACGGTCTCAATGGTTTGTTTTCATGATTTCAGAGGAAGTTTACTGCAGAGCTGCTAAACTATTTGGACATCTGGGAAAGGCTCACCCTAACCAAGAGGTGCCATCTAATCAGAAGCAGCTTTTTTTTTTTTTTTTTTTACAGTGGGCTGAACAGTGGTTAGCACTGTTACCACAACGCTAGAAGTCTCCAGGTTCTGTCTCTGATAGGCCCTTAGAATGGTTACTAGTGAAGCACTGTGAGTGGTCCTTGAGACTAGAAAAAGCATTATATAGTACAAGGGGGTAGTGAAAAGTTCATAGGCTGACTAAGAAGGAGTTAGTCATGCATTAACTTCATCATAACTGCATTGTTCCTTGTCAGATACACTGACATTGGGGACCATGTTGAAAAATAAATGTGACCACTGCATCACGGTCTGCCTATGAATTTTTCAGCCCCCCCGTCCTGTAAGTACAGGTCTTTAACACTGGCTGGTCTGACAGAAAGCACTCAGATTCAGAAACTCTTGAGCTTTGTAGGCCTGAAATGGCTTTGTCTCTATGTTCAGTCTTTATGGTCAATACATGCAGCTTGTTAAGCTTAAATATGGTCAATCCAAGTTGAGAAAAATTAAAGCAGCCATAACAGCAACCACATGGAGGATATTCAGCAGTCCAAGACAAATTCAGTGGCACTGCAGTGCAAAAGTGTGTTTTTTCAGATACTGTTGGATCATTTTTGAAATGTTTCGCTACCTTGTGATGAAAATTTGTGTCGGTAACACATCATTCTGGATCATCCCCAATGTCCTCAGATAACTGCATGTTTATACTCTTGCATAATGATCCCTTTTGCTGTTCTTTACTTCTTAGGAAAAATAATTTTTTGATAGCCTCATTATAATGCATCATTAATTCACAGGTGTCTGTAAATACAGTTGGTCCTAGCAGGAGGACCTAGCATGAGTCACTGCAACTCAGTGATTAATGTTAATGGAAAGGCTGGGAGACAGAAAGCATTTATGTTAAGCCAGATGAGAAGCAGCTGTAAACAGGTGAGTTCTTCATCTAGGAAATGTACATGAGGAAAAAAGGTATTGACATGTGATGTTTTACAAGCTCCCCATTCCCCTTCTAGAGGGTCCAACATTTCATCTCACTGCATGGCAGCAGCCCATTTACAGCAAAATGCTTCATTCTGCTTCAACTATCATTGGTGGTGTGACAAAAGAATTGAAAGTCAACAGATTATGTTTACTTCCAGAACAGAGCTTATCAAAGCGTCATTAGGCTGCTGTGATGCTCCCTTTTTATATTTGAGACTAATGATCCGTGTAATATCTGTCCTTTCCCCCTGGATGTGCTGTTTTCCATCAAGGCAAGGCTATTTGGAATGCTGTGTGGGCTATATGGATGTGGGTGGGTGTGTGTGATCTATTTTTCAAATGATACGAATGACCGCTAGAATGAAGTACACAATCTTGATATAAGGCACGATTGTTTAGAGATTTCAACGTGGCAAAATACTCAGAGTTTTGAATGCACTTTTTGTGTTTCTTGCAGCGCATTCTCAAGCCAGGCATGTAATATGTTTTTATTCATTCACAGCCATCCACATCAATATTTGCCAGCCCAGTATCATAGCCAAGCAAGTCAATGGCCTTTTGGTGCATTGTTAGAATGCAGTAATGCTTTTCACTGGAAAGGAATATGACAGTAATGGAAACAGCGCCTTGTAGTGGTTGTGAAAATAAGCACATGCTGTTAGATGGGAGAGAGAACCGGTGTAGGAAAACATAAAAATGTTTCCAAATGAGTCTCTCATCCTGCCATAACTCTAACCCTAGCCTTCCTTTAAGGCAGTGTTTTTGAACCTTTTTAGAGCCATGGAATCCTTTTTAATAGGGGTGTTGGAAAAAATTGATTCACATAAGAATCTAGATTGTCATTTTACACGATCCAGAACCAATTCACAAAAATTAAGAATTGATTTATTATTATTATTATTATTATTTTTTTTTTTTTTTTTTGGTGGTGCCGGGGTCCCGTCACGTGACACGTATTGCCGCTTTGTGATACACAATTACACAGTGACACTGCCGACGCAGGAGAACAACGCAGAGTAGTTTACTAAGCTGGTAGCCGGATGAAACAGTTGTAATAAAGTAAAAATGGGGCAGCAAGAAATTCGAGACAGATCCATCTGCAGCTCGCAGACTCCATCAAGTTACGCCCCTTCAACTAGTTATGCTCCTTCAGCAAGTTGCGCCCCCACGTTATGTCACTCCACAAAATGGCTGACCATAGCTGACCATGCAAATATGGCTGAGCAGCACTGGGCTGATCATAAACAAATTCAGGTGTGGTAGCCTTGCAGACGGGTCGACGGTAGCCACACATTTCGAAGGATGAATGTAAAAGAATTTAAAATTGAGAGAGTTTAGACCATAGACAGTAAAAAAAAGTTTATGGTCTAGTCTTTGGATGACATTTGTTTGTGTAACCACGCGCTGTCCCGTTGCCCAGCAACCCTGACAGCTGCAGTTGAGGGTTTTTTTTCTAACATTTTTTGACAGCAATGGAAGTAGTGTTCTTTTCAATGAATGAATGAATGAATGAATGAATTTATTTCGGATAGTACAGTACAGGTTAAAAGAAACTGAATAATATAACAACAAGGTCAAATTAGACAAAGACTCCTCTTATTATACAATTCCACGTAAGTTATCCGAAATGGGTGATGGCTGAAGCCGCAGCTTATATTGCCCACCCATATTCCATCCAAGAATTCAAAAGAGAAAAAAGAGAAAACAAGACAAGAGCGATTACAATTCAAAGCAAAGCTAAGACAAAATGTGACTGAGAGAAAAAGAAAACTAAGCTAGGATAAGTTAAGCGGTTACTATTCAAAAACAAATCTAAGACAAAATGTGACAGAGAAAAAAAGAAAAGAAAACAAAACAAAACAAAACAAAAAACAAAACAAACAAACAAAAAAAACTAAGCTACAACACAACACAGGCTGGATATGTCAATCCTTATGTGAGTTTACATGTCGTCTTGTAAATATGTTTGGAGTATTTCTTCCTTTAGTTTTTGTTTAAATTGTCCAAGCATTGTACATGATTTTAATTCAGGTCCAAAATCGTTCCATAATCTGATAATCTGACTCCTTGCACTGAAATACAGTGTTGCTTGGTAGTTGTTCTCACTGTAGGCTTTTGAAATATACATGTTCCTCTGAGGTGATATCGTTTCTCCCTTGTTTGGAACAACTTTTGGATATTTTCGGGCAGTGATAAATTCTTCACTTTGAACATTATTATTGCGGTTTTAAAGTCAACCAGATCTTTCAACTTGAGAGTTTTTTGTTTAAGAAAAAGTGGGTTTGTTGGTTCCCTGTAAGCTGCTTTGTTTATTATTATAATAGCTCTCTTTTGAAGCATAAAGAGTGGATATATGTTTGTTTTATATGTATTTCCCCATACTTCATTACAATATGTCATGTATGGGAGTATTAATGAATGATACAAGGTGTATAGTGTGGGTTGATTCAGCAAATATTTCACTCTGTGTAATATTGCAATTGATTTGGATACTTTACCTTTAATATAATTAATATGTGACTTCCAACACAGTTTATTATCAATTATTACTCCAAGAAATTTAGTTTCAGATACCCTTTCAATCTCTACACCATTTACACTGAGTTTGGGTACTGGGTTGTTGTGATGGTTGTTAAAGACTATAAATTTTGAATTACTTAAATTGAGCGTTAATTTGTTTGAATCAAACCACAGTTTAAGCTTTCCTAATTCCTTTCCGAGTGTATCCAGAAGTTGTTCCAAATTGTTTCCACTGCATAACAGATTAGTGTCATCGGCAAACAATATTAAGTCCATTTTTTCTGAAACTTTACATATATCGTTTATATACATATTGAATAATAATGGTCCCAAAACTGAACCCTGTGGGACTCCACAGGTGACCTTCAGTAACTCTGAGTTTTTGTTGCTAACACATACATACTGATATCTATTCTTTAAGTAACTACTTAACCAGGACAGTGCTACCCCTCTAATACCACAATTTTGTAGTTTCTTTAATAATAAATTGTGATCTACTGTATCAAATGCTTTTTTAAGATCTAGGAATACTCCAACTGAATACTCTTTATTTTCAATGGCTGTTGATATTTTTTCTGTAAATTCCATTAGGGCATATGCAGTTGTCCTCTTGTGTCTGAACCCATATTGCTGCTCACACAATAAATCATTCTTCAGTATGAAGTTGTCAATTCTCTCATAGAATATTTTTTCAAGTATCTTGGAAAATTGCGGTAATAGTGAAATTGGTCTATAGTTTGAGAGTTCCCCTCTGTCGCCCGTCTTGTATATCGGAATTACTTTAGCTATTTTCATTGCATTGGGAAATATACCTGATTGGAGAGACAGGTTACAGATATACGTCAGTGGTTTTACTATGCATTCGATAACAGTTTTGACTAATAGCATGTCAATACCATCACAGTCCGTAGATGTTTTACTTTTGAGCGATTTAACAATTTCAATGACCTCTCTTTCGTCTGTGTTCTTTATGAAGATGGAGTCTTTTACAGCAGTGTTATTGCATATTGTATCACCTGTAGGCACCGTAGTGGGTATTTCTCGGGCCAGATTAGGTCCAATGTTAACAAAAAAATTATTAAATTCATCTGCAGGTGAAGCTATATTCACACTCTGAGTCGTTTTATTATTTTTTGGAATATTAGTTGGGTTGCTTGTATTTCTGCTTTTATTTCCAAGGATACTGTTGAGTATTGTCCATGTATTTTTAATATTGTCTTTGTTTTTCTCCAGTTCTTTACTGTAATAGTCTCTTTTACTACATCTTATTATATATGTTAACTTATTTTTGTATGTTTTATACCGCTGCTCTGCTTCTTTTGTCCTTTTCTTTAGGAAAGCTTTATATAATAAATTTTTCTTTTTACACGCCTTTTGTAATCCTTTGGTTAACCATGGCTTATCGGCAAATTTGTGTTTAAGCTTTTTTTTTTACTAATGGGCAGTTTTTTTCATAAAGAGTGGTTACAATGTTTATAAATGTGTCATAGGCTTCATTTACATCTGATACATAGACTTCTGTCCAGTCTTGCTTCAGCAAGTCCTCTTTAAAAGAATTGATTGCATTTGGTGATTTGTATCTGAACAATTTTGAAATTTTTTCTGCGTTGGGCCCCGTGTGGCCATGGATAAGTGCAAAGGTTGGCAAGTGGTCACTTATATCATTTATCAATAATCCACTTTCTATTTTCTTATCGATAACATTGACAAACAGGCTGTCAATAAGTGTAGCTAAGTGTAGCAGAGTGAACTGTGATTCTACTGAGATGTGTTATTGTGGGATATAGACTCATGCTGTACATAGAGTTCATGAACTCTGTAACTACATTTTGTTGATGTGGATTTATTAAATCAATATTGAAATCTCCACAAATTCCTACCATTTTCTTACTAGTAATATTATTGTACAGCTCGACTAAGTTATCTCTGAATGTCTCAGTGCAAGTTCCCGGCGTTCTATATATGCAGCTTATGATTAGATTTTTTGTTTTGTCTAGGTTAATCTCAACAGTAACACATTCCAAGATCCCTGGTAGTGCAAAGGACATTTCATTTACAAGCTTACACCTATACAGGTCATCAATATACAGTGCAACACCACCACCCTTTTTTTGAGTTCTGTTAATATAAAACATCTGATATCCCTCTATTGCCATCAGGGGAGCCTGCTCTTCATTAAGCCAGGTTTCAGAGACTGCAATAGCTGTGAATTTTCTGTCTAGCTGTTTTAAATAGTCCTGAATCTGTGGAAAGTTTTTGCTAAGACTTCTGCTATTGAAGTGTATTATTGACAGTTTACCATCTAATTGCACTTGACTTTTGAATTGCTTTTCAGTGTAATATTCACAGTGGTTATGAATATTATTGAAAAAGTGGTTATCAGGATCAATATCATTCTCCATCTCTTGTGGTTTATGTTCAGCATAGTGGCATATTTTCAGAGTTTGAGTTTCCTCACTCTGTGTCAGATGACTTCTTCCAGCTGGGGATAATTGATGTCTACTCGAGTCGGTCATAAGTTTTTGTTTATTTTGCTTATTTTTTTTAAAGTACTTTGGCATGGTGTATCAAAAGAACTATTCTTATCATGTGTATGAATATGGATTATCATTGACTCATAATTTTTTTAATCGGTGTTCATCTGTATTTATTTAAGTCAGTAGCATCTCTGATCATTATACTCCTTGCTTGCTCTGGTGGGGTTTTTTTTTTGTTTTTGTTTTTTTTTTTTTGTTACTTATTTGTACCCGTAGGTAGACTTGGTTTGCAGTCTGGTGACAAGCCACTGGCTGCTGGTCGCTGCGTGCGCGAGCGCCCTAAACCTACATGTTTTTGGTGTGCGGGAGGAAACCAGAGAAATCCCGGAGTAAACCCACACAACACGGGGAGAACATGCAAACTCCACACAGCTCACTGTTGGTCGGGGGCTGGGATCGAACCCACGATCTCATGATCCCCGCGATCCCCCGGCCGAGGGTAAAACTGTGCTGCCACAGTGCTAAATCATTGCGCCACCGTGCAGCCCATTGGTGTTCCATTTAGTTTAATCCAAATTCTACAATTTCTTGTCCAGGTTGCCTGTATCTTATTTTGTTTTTTCAGCATCCGTGCCTGCCGTGCTAATTCAGCGGGGTTTTTTTTGTCAGGTGTTCATTTGGGTAAACTTGAGTTCCCTGTAGCTTTTTGGCCTGCCTCAGTATGTCATTCTTTACCCTTCTGTTCACAAAGCGCATCACAATTGATTTCTTTGTTTTGGGATCTTTCTTCGGTAAAGCATAACAGGCTGAAATTGCATTGGCTTCTACCTTAATGTTTCTATTATTAAGGAACTGAAGCACTTGATTTTCTAAGGAGACTGATTCACTCATGGGAGCATCTTCACCATTCAGTCCTGTTGTGGCATGGGCGTATGACTGATATCTGATGTCTAGTCCACTTATAACTAGGTCATCAATACGAGAACCTTGTTCAAGATCCTCGACGCGTTGCTCCAAAAGACGCCCGCGTTGCTCCAGGTCCATAATTTTTTTGTCTTTTTCTTGAATTATTGATTGTAGGGCTTGTACATCTTCTATTAGGCCTATTATTTTGGCCTGCTGGCTAGTCAATTTGGCCAATTCTTCTGACATAAAGTTCAGAGATTTTTTGATTTCTTCCATTTCCTCTTTTTTTGGTGGCATTTTACTGACCTGTGGATAGAAATAAACAGAGAATCCGGCTAGGCCTCAACTAGCCCGGCCGCTGCTGGACCCTCCGCTCGCCGCCACCGCAACCGAGCTCCTGCACAGCTCCTCCGCCAAGTAACGCTGCACAGCTCCACTGATCACCGCCGTCGATCACCGCCGCCTGCCGCCGTCTGCCTGGGCGGTTATGCCACACACCGCCGGCGCAGCCGAGCTCCACTGATCACCGCCGCCGATCACCGCCGCCTGCCACCGTCTGCCTGGGTGGTCACGCCGCACACCGTCGGTGCAGCCGAGCAGCGCTGTAAAGCAGCGAATAAAAACCAAACCTTGTTATTGACAAAAGTAGGCAAAATCAATCAGTAATGAACAGAATAATATAAACTATAAAAATAAAATTACAATAAATCTGGACTCAAATTAGATGTCAAAAGTAAAATGCATAAATGGTAATTTTAGTTTAATATCTAACTTTAATGGATGGAAAAAATAGATATAGTTTTAGCTGACGAAATTAACACTGGATGGAAGTTCATCCATCCAGGTGGATGCCCTCATTTTCCCCTCTGGGGATCAATAAAGTATACAAAATTAAAAAAAAAAAAAAGTTTTTTTTTCTTTGTTCTAAATTACTGCATTTACGTTACCTTTTACTGGAGAAGCTTCACCAGGCAAAGGACCATGACCAGATAATCACCCAGAGCTGAAAGAAGTGGAAAAAGTTCTAAGTCCTCCCGCTGAACAACACACACTGCACCACTTTAACTCCCAGCAAATTCTGAACGGGCCAAAAAAATCACGAAAAGTTGTAATAGCACTTTATTTTGTTTTATAACTTTAATTTGTTTTTTTAAGTGTCTGAAAAATTTAGATACTTAAGTTTATATTTGTGCAGGTTTAAAATTAATGCTACTTATCTTATGCATTAATTGCACTCAGTTCTTATTAAATTTGTTCATTGCATTAAGTTACTGTCTAGGTAACTGTACATTGACTGCATACAGTCAGGTCACACTACTATTTAAATGGATGTTCACAGTATTTGTGATAGAATTTACTTTTGTTTTTAAATGAATAGCCTATATTTCTGGAATGCTGGAGGGCGACCAAATCTACACACTGTGTAAAAGCTGTTAGGAATTGTGATATGCTGAAAAGCAAAAATTTTCAAAATTTATTTCACTTGTGTATAATTTCATTTTTGAAACTCACAAGTTTTTGAGAAACAAAAAAGCAGTTACTAACTTAAGCCTACTTTTTTTCATTTAACAGTATTTTATTGCAAATCAGTTGATGTAATTTTTAAAAATATAACCCCCAAAACATCACCACACTGCACTCTGCTTCCAAGCTTACCTCAGCGTTTGTTTTTTGCAGTACAGTGGACTCTTTTTCCTGAGATTAGTGGGTTTTTGTACTGAACTGAGATCCAAATGTGAATCAAAAAGTGCTTTGAATTGAAAATTGATTCTAAATCGAATCGCAACCCCAAAAATCAGAATAGAATAGAATCATGTGACTTCTAAAGATTCACATCCCTACTTTTCAACATTAAAAACATTAACATTTTTGTGTTGTTGTTTTTTTCTATATTCCCCATACATCAACTGAATCATCAATGGATGATATTACATGACGTTTGTACAGTTTCTCTCCTCACCGGCTGCGTCGATCTGCTGCTGCTGTTGCTATTCACAGTTCAGCTATGCCGTTGGCGGCTTGGCAAGTGTTCCCTGGTTGTGGTGTGCTCCTCTTGGCCTGTTTCCTGCAACTCCTGGGATGTTACTGTTGTGTCCATAACTGAGTTAAAGCAAACACTCGGTTGCTGCAGTTTTACGGAGCTTTATTACAAACAGAGTTTAGTGTCATGGAGGCCTCTGGGCCGTCATTGGTGTCATCAACTCCAGCTGCGCACAGACCAACAGGTGTTAATCAACGGCTGTTAAAAGCCAGCGTCGCTGACAGCCCGGCACGGAGTCGTCTGTCCTCCTTGTCGGAGTATGAGCCTAAACTCCGCTCTCTGGTCTCGTCAGGAATTTCTCTTGTCTCGTCTGGAACCTCTCTTGCCTCATCAAGAACCTCTCTTGCTTCATCAAGGACTTCTCATCAGTGTCAACCAAGTAAGAGAACAATTTGCTATTCAACCCCTTGTCTATACCCCTGTGCACAGGTGGACCTCCTAGGCGGCGGCCCTGCGTCCCCAGCTGACGGGGTAACGCCACCTCGCACACGTAGCGCTTCGCTACCACCACGACTACCGGTACGTCTTGCTCCTCAGCTTCCAGAACTGTTGTTGTATCAGTTGCAGGAGTATTGGCCACCGCTATCAGTGGAGTCACTGTCATCGTTATCAGCTATATCATCATCACTACGTTCTGTGGAATCACTAACCTCGTCATCGTCAGGATTACCATCATCCCGGTCTGTGGAGCCACAGCCGACGTCATCAGAAGGACTACCCTTGTCACAGCCACGGGTGGTATCCCCAGCACGTTCACGGACACCTTCACCTCCACGTTGCACGGCCGCTGGATCTCAGCAGGGCGAAACCTGTGCTGCACTCAAGTAAGCCTCTCCATCTGTAGCTCATCACGAGTGTGGAACAAAAGTAACTGTTTTCTGCTTGTATGTTCCAGGGTTGCCGGGTCTCCGTCCAGGCTGCTCAGCTCCAGTGACCAGAACACTATCCACGCACTCACACATGCACTACACACTCTCACTATCAAATAAAGATTATTGTCACTATCTGCCCGTGTCAGTGTCTGTCTCCTGGGTCCTAAACCATGTCATTTAGTATATATACAGGCTTACGGCACACGCCCCGCTGACCAGGTGGCTCCACAACGAAAGAGGCGGTGCATCTTCCGCCCACACCTTTACACCATGGGCGGCGTCACCACCAGAAACCGGCAGGAGCCACCCCGGTCTAGTCCACAACCAACCTGGCCGCCATCTTACTTCGTCGGCCTCCGTCGGTCTATGATGACCATGGAAGAGAATCCTAAACGTCTACTCTGCTGGAACAGCACCGCCTGTGGCTGAACAGGCTGATGCGCGAATGACAGTCCCTGTCACACAGGTCACACTTGTGGGTGGTCTCCGTGCTATTTACATACACAACATTTCCACCCCCTTCAAAAAAACTGCCAAGCACACAGATAGGTTCCCCCCCCCCCAAATTTGCTTCCCGACTCATGCACTAAAACACAACAATTACAAAGACAAATAAACAACCTATCAATGCACACAAGTAACTGGGGGGCCAGGTAGACTACCAGCACCCCCACACGGCTGGGTGGATTATTCTGCCGCCGAACACAGAACAAAGCCGTGTAACTAAGAAAATAAAATTAAAACAAAATAATCCCAGAATAGCGCCACACAAAACATATAAATACAGGACAAATAACAGCTACTCCCCCCCCCCCCCGCCCCCGAACACTCACCCCCCACACTGGGCACATTCCAAAACGTTGGGTATGTAAATCATCAAATCCAAACAATTTAACATGGGCTAAACACACCCCCACCACCCCAAACATGGGCACACCAAACATCTTACCAATAAAATTTCCCTTAAAATTAGCGAAATCACACAATTTATGCATGTAACCCCTCAGGTCAAAATCCAATCAACATAAACCATAATCACCATAGAAAATTCCCTTCAAATTAACACTCACACTCATCTCTTTTCTTTTGAATTAAACAGGGTACCAAACCAGCAGCAGACAAACGGAAACAAGAAAATAAAACAAAACCAGACAGAAGAAAACACAGACAAAAATTAAAACAATTCTCTCAGTCCTCAGGCAGGTCTTTCTCCCGACGCTTCCGTCTCTTGACCTCAGGGCTCCTACCACGCCGTTTCGTCTCCTCCACCCTGTGCAGCTCATGCACAGGGTGGTTTGATGCCCCAGTTTGGGCATCAAACAGACCGGCATCGGGTCCAACCCGCGGCATCCTCGCGTAGCACCGAACGTGCTCTCCTTCATGACACATGTCTAACCAGTCCGATTCCCTCACCTCCACGCCATCCATCAGCGGAGTCAGCCGGCTCCACAGTCCGCAGCCCGACCACTCCTCACCCAACACGTTGGTGATCGAAAAACCCAGGCTATAAAATAGGTTACACCCCATGATGTTAACCCCCGCAGCTGTGACATGGATGAGGGCTCGGGGCACCATGACCAACCCGTAACGGGCTTCTACCTCCATAAAGCCCATCACAGCCAGCCTATTCAGTCCATAGCCGTAATAGTCTCTCTCACGTTGTGAGAGTTCACAGTTCACAGTCGCCAGGTTCAACACCGAGATGACAGCACCTGTGTCAACCAACAGTGGAACCACAACACCGTTGAGCATGACATCACAGTCGTTCCTCCCTGTAGTCGCTGGGGAGACCGTATGTACAATGGTCAGAGACTTCTGCGCAGCACCTGGTTCTCTCCTACGGCTCCTGCATACGAAGTTGTTGCACGTCCTGGCGAAGTGGTCCCGCAGACCGCACTTGCCACATCGCTTTCCTCTCGCTGGGCACACACTGGCTTTATAGCGGTGAACAGGGGACCCACACCCATAACAAGTAGGTGTACCAGGGACAGACCGTATCTTCACCACAGTGGCATACGTGTCACCTCCGGCGTCACTGTCATTAGGGTCCCAACTCGGTGCCTTCGCACGAGCATCATCTTCGCTCCGAAGAGCCTCTTCAGGCAGGCCCCTCACGATGATCTCCGCTGCCTCAAAACGCTGGGCAAGCGCAACAGCTGTGGTCAGCGTCAGCTCTCTTGGAAACTCCAACAACCTGGACCGGATCACTTCACTACGAACGTGTTCTGCCAGTTGGTCCCGAATCATCGCTTCTTCCAGGCGTCCAAACTCACACCCCCTCGCCAGCCTACGGAGCTCGGCAACAAACATCGTTACTGGCTCCCCTAACTACTGGCGGCGCTGTGGAAAATGGATGCGCCAGACCGTGACGCTTTCATCAGCACGAAAATGGCACACCATCAATTCCACCATGCAGTCGAAACTGTCGGCCCCACCCAGACTGTCCAACACTCTCTGCCCCTCAGCACCCAACTTATGGATTAACACCGACCTCGCACGGAGCCTCTCACGCTCACCGAGGTCCAAGACCACGAGATAGTTGGTAAAAGATGAGAACCAATGAGGCCATGGTACGGGTGGCGTGCCCGGCGCCTCCAAAAACAGCCAAAATTCAGCAACAAAATTATCCATTCCCGCTTTTACCTCGTTGCCAAATGTTATGTCCATAACTGAGTTAAAGCAAACACTCGGTTGCTGCAGTTTTACGGAGCTTTATTACAAACAGAGTTTAGTATATATAGAGGCTTACGGCACACGCCCCGCTGACCAGGTGGCTCCACGACGAACGAGGCAGAGCCTCGTCTGCCCACACCTTTATACTATGGGCGGTGTCACCACCGGAAACTGGCAGTAGCCACCCCAGTCTAACCCACGACCAACCTGGCCACCATCTTACTAATATAGCCTATTTACATGCACAACAGTTACCATCCAGCAGTGGCATTAGCCGCTGGCTGTTAGCAGTGTTGGGAGTAATGCATTACTGTAACGCCACTACTTCTGCAGTAATGTGCTGTGTAACAAATTACTGTCTAAAAATTCAGTAATGCGTTACAGTTACTGAAATTTGATCAAATGCGTTATTCACATTACTTGTTTTATTAATATGGATAGATGTTTTAGTGCAACCAGACGCTCATACAACTTGCAGTTGCTAGACACCCTCCTCATCAGCTGCCAACTGGGGATGAATACACAGTTCTGGTGGCTATTGGCGGGACAACTGTCATCCCAAGTGCCTCAAGCCACTGGAGGTTGTCATGCCAAAGGCAAAGGCAAGCAAATAAATAAGCAAATAAATATAAACTGACCCTACCGTAACTGACGCAGCTGTCACACAGTCTCCTCCGCAGGTCCATTTCCTGTCCTGCCCCAGTTCACATCACAACCCGGTGGGGAGAAACGCCGTGGCGGTGGCAACTTCTCATATCAAGCCCTGATCACCTGTTGTCCAAGCGGTAAGTAGCCCCCAACAGCTCCTACCTCTGTGGTTAAACATGAGTATTTTTTGAGCAAGAACCTCGCATTTAATGTCCGCATTAAATGCGTTTAAAGTTTTCTTACGCACAGAGCAAAAGTGACTGTGATTTGGTGCAGTAAAGAACAGCTTCTTCTAAGCGGTGATCTTTTATTTATCTGTTCTTTCTATTTTATTTTATCTCATTCATTTACATGCTGTTGTGATATGCAACAGTTTCATGGAAGTAAATCCTCTAAATATGCGTTTTTAATGGGCTGGTCCAGGGGTGTCAAACGTATGGCACGTGGGCCAAAAAATGGCCCACCAGGGGGTCCAAAATTTTCTCTGTGAATTCACAGCTTTATTTCTAGTAAATTTCTGACTTTCCACTGATTACAATAGTTTATGTAAATCTGAGACATTTTTTATCTGTAAGATGAGACTTTTTTTTCTCATCAGTTTTCTTTTTCTTCTTTTTTCTGATGAGAACAAGGGGCCCTTGATCTTGCTGTGTGTGCAAGATGATTTAAGTATGCATTTAAAAGTAACGTGAAAGTTACTTTTCCAAGTATCTAGTTACTTTAATCATGCATTAACTCAAAAGTAACTCAGTTACTTTAGAAAAGAAGTAACTAGTAATTGTAACTAGTTACTATTTTTTAGTAACTTGCCCAACACTTACTGTTAGCCACAACGACTTGAGAAAATGTTAAAACATTCCTCTGTGGAACTGCGGAGCCTCCTCAGCATCTCCCAATCAAACTGTCTGACTGTCATTAAATCTCTTGGACTCTTGAGTCGCCCCACATACATCCACAGAGGCTCTCAACACAAGTGGATTTACTCCAGCTCACCCATTCCCTCCACACTCTGGAGCTGGATTGCAGCATTACTGTGATGTCATCAAAACAAACGCCATGTGTGGACATGGATTCTGTGGCCATTCATACAGCCACCCACTGGTATGCATATTAATGGTAAATTATTTGTAATTTCTTGTATTAAACATGAAGTAAAACTAGACAATTAGACCGTGAACGTTCTATCATGGACTCCCTGGTTGAGAAGCGCTGCTGTAAGGAATGCCAAGTCCCTAACCTTAACTACACAAAAATGTGTACTGAATTCAAATAGAAAGTGAAATTCAAAGTTGATCACAGATGAGAGCGGATGCAAACTCAGAATTGTTGAGTGAGAGCATAGTTTTTTTTTTAAGTCCACCAACCATCCCCTTATGAGGATTTCAATGCTTTAGACAGTCACGCACATATACTGTATGTAACCCCCCTGCGTTGCACGGAGAAACACTGACACTGATATGGTGTCCTGTAGTGGACCAAGAGGCCATTTACATGCTTGGCCATGGTACTAGGTTGCAGTATTTGCAGCTGCAAACCTGCTTTTAGCAGAGGCACAGTCTTTATTGGGGGCTAAAGGTAAGCTATATGGTGTAGGTCTAAAATCTGTCATGCAGAAGATACCAGTTTGTGCCCCATGTTGTTTGCTTTGCAACCCCAACACTTTCATTGATTGCACATTCTGTTTTTAGTTTCAGTTTCATGTTCAATGCCTCTAATGTTTTGGCATTTTACTAGCGCCATAATAGTTTAGGCACTAAGACTACTTTGGAAAGATTGGGAGATTGCCTTTGGTTTGCTTTAAAAATGCATCATTACAGCAGCAATCCTGCTGTTCTTATGTGGTAGTTTTCGATGGCATTACAGATACCACAGCACAATGTGTCACTACATAAAGCCAAGAGGCATCTTTTGCTTTGTATAGTGATGCCTATTGTTTGTATCATTGCAAAAAGATTGTCTACAGGCTACATCTTTCCAAGCTACAAATGTACAAATATCCCATTCAAGCATTACAAGACATTCTAATCTTTTAAATTATGTTCTTTGTTTCCTGAGTTAGACTTGACCTCCCATCTAAACTCTCCTTGACACACGGCCAAGCACCGCATCAACACAGACTGCTCCTCTGATAGAAGCAGCTGGGCCGTGTGTGATGCTGCAAGGTGGGCTCATGTATGTGTGGAGGGGTGGATTAACATGACGGCAGGCTGTACATATGGCAGAGATCAAACAATTAACCTGCCAGTGATTGGCCCTGCCATTAGGGTGCAGTAATTAGAGCTAAGTGGCCCTGAGACCAGGCCGGAGTTAAAGGAGAGCTCGCTGCGGGAACAGTCCAGACTCTCAACGTCTGTGCAAGTGCGTGTGACTTCTGGTTTCAAACTTCTTGACATGTATCAGACTGTGTTGCAGCATTGTTATATTTGGGCAATGTCATGTTTTACTATGTGTCATTCAGAGTAGCACAGATGCAGTCCTTGTCTTATTGCAGTCATATGAACTCAAATGGTCAAACACTGAAAGGCTTCACAGCTATATGCAGTAAATTTCATGGATTGCCAATTATGTATTTTTCGCACGTTCCACTCACTATAAGAATGTGCTCTCATACTTGGCTTGTCTATAGGTATTTATCTTACCTTGCGAGCTGTCAAAGTATTCCTCCTCTGATGTTACAGGAGACAAATCCAGCCTGCTTCCCTGCACTAAGTAAAGTGATTCCTCATCTGATTCAGGTATTGATCCTTTTTTTGCAGGGCGCTACAAGTGTAGCCATTTTGTTCGAAGTTCTACATTAGAAAGTCAGTCAATGGGTTGTTTAATCTTGTCTAACCCCTGGGACTGTAACTGATGGAAGTGTGCTTTTAAACTGTTTAAGCCTATACTGTGGGAAGGTTTATTATCAGTGCTGTCTACAGTGTTTTCTTCAGTCTGGGTTTATCCATCTACAAATACATGCTGGTAAATGCCACCTACTTACATTGTGCTATTTGGCCAGAGGCATGTGTATATGAGCACCAGAATATGTGTTGTAATCTCTTACACTGTTTATGTTTGCCTCATTTGCAGTGCAGTTTCTGCCTATAAAGCAGAGTACAGAATGCAGCAGGCCTCTTGGTCACTACAGCCCCTGATCCAAAGCTAAAAGTTCACCTTCATCATTTTTTTGAGGGGAAAAGTAAAATTCTTCCTTTGCTTTTTTCTTGTAAATTTGCAACCATTTTCTTGTAAATTTGCTTATTTTTTCATTATAAATTCAAAACTTTACAAGATTTTCAAAATATGTTGTACATCTGAGACGTTTTCCCTTTTAAATTTGCAGTGTTTATATGGATAGTGGTTAAGTTTTTCTTCTATGTAATGGTTTGAGTTATTTTTCTGTTCATCTAAACCAGCGTTTTTCAACCTTTTTTGAGCCACAGAACTCTCTTCACATTGGAAAAAATCCCATGGCACACTGCCAAGTCTAAAATTTTATAAAATAACACATTGTAGCCTTTTACAGCATATCTAATGACAATTTAGTCTTGTAAGTTGTATATACTCAGTGTGAAATGTAGCCCAATTACATACAAAATCAATGGAAAAACACGAACACACATGCATTTGCTCGGGGCAATGCAAGTGCATGTGAGTTCATGTCTGTGCAAGTTCGATTTTGTTCAACATGGGACAGTTGTTCACTTGATGCTTGGTCACAATGGCCATTTGGCATTGGTGTCCCACCATTGCTGGGAGAATGAATTACTTTTAAAATGAGACAGCCACTTACCTGAGACATTTCTCGCCAGGCGTGCAGTCCCACGAAGGTGGTTCTTTTCCTGCTTGTTTGGCCAATGCAAGGATGCGGTTTCTGGTGAATTTTTTTTGTTTTTTTGGATCTCAGTAGCAGATGTAAGCTGGTCCCACCTCTCCACAGGAAGAGTAGTTTTCCGTCTAGAGGAGGAACAAGAAGAAGAAGAAAAGGAGGGATAGTGTTTGTGCTACCACCCACTGACATGAAGAAGCCACTGCAGGCACCAATGCCCAACAATGGCAAGTTGTTTGTAATGTTTTGGACCAAATAACTATATTATCTATCTATCTATCTATCTATCTATCCAGGAAGGGAAGAGTTTTCTTAACCATTTTATAGGGTTTGAACTCTTCCAAATTACAAAATCAGGAGCCTTCAAACACAATCTTGCATAGGGCCCCCAGAAAACTAGAAACAACCCTGTCTTGTTGTCATAGGCCAGGGGTTGGCAGATGAGTCTAAAATTGAATTATTTGGCCACCAGAACAGAGGACGTGTTTGGCGTGGACCAAATATAGCATTCCAGAAAAAGAACCTCATACCAACTGTGAAGCATGGAGGTGGAAGTGTCATGGTTTGAGGATGCTTTGCCACAGCAGAATCTGGCCAGCTCACCATTATAGAATCCACATGAATTCTACCATGTATCAGAGGGTGGTCGAGGAACACATGAGACCATCTGTAAAAAAAAATAAAGCTTAAGCAGAACTTGATCCTGCAGCATGACAATGACCCAAAACATACCAGTAAATCCACCAAGGACTTGTTAAAAACTAAGAAATGGAGAGTCCTAGAATGGCTGAGTGAAAGCCCAGATCTTAATCCCATTGAGATTCTGTGGGGTGACTTGAAATGGACTATACATGGAAAAAAAAACCCTCAAACATCTCACAACTGAAATAATTCTGCATTGAGGAGTGGGGCAAACTTTCCTCAGACCAATGTCAGAGGCTGGTAGATGGCTACAAGAAGCGTCTCACTAAAGTTATTTCAGCCAAAGGGGGCAACACTAGCTATCAGGCGGCAGGGTGTCCTAACTTTTTCCTCAATTAGAATATGCATTTTTGTTGATATCTTTTATTTAATGAATAAAACAAGGTTAATTTTTGTTATTTTCCTGCAATTAAATCACCTTCTTTTCCAGAGATAAATAAAAACAAGATTAGACATCAAAATGTGAACATTTCTTAATAAAGAACTGAATATTTGATGGGGTGTCCTAATTTTTTCCACCTGATTGTATAGATAGATAGATAGATAGATCCCAGACTGGGAAATTTGTAAATTTATACTTACAAAGTACAAGTGTACTTACAGTGTGTGTATGTATATATATAATATTGTATACAATATTATATACAGTATGTATTATATATTATATAAATATATAATATTGTATATAATATATTACATATAATTGAATATAATATATACAATTTTTGTGTACTTTATTGATCCCCAGAGGGGAAATTCAGAGCATCTATCTAGATGGACGAAACAGCCATGGTACGGCGCCATCCCTTCGCAATTCACATACACATTCACACTTAGGGCCACTTTAGAGTCTCCAATTAACTTACCTTGCATGCTTTTGGCCTGTGGGAGGAAACCGGAGTACCCGGGGTAAACCCACGCAGACACGGGGAGAACATGCAAACTCCACACAGAAGGGTCACCGATGGTCAGGGGATGGAATTGATCCCATGACCTTCTTACTGTGCTGCCTCTGTGCTCACCACTGTTACTATATATATATATATATATATATATATATATATATATATATATATATATATATATATATAAGATAAGATAAGATAAGATAAGCCTTTATTAGTCCCACAATGGGGAAATTCCAGGACTGCAACAGCACAGGGATAGCAACACTCAGAGCAACAATCAGAAGGCAAGAAAAAACAAGAGCAGCGAGTATACATATGTACATATAAATATATAAATATTTATATATTTCCATCCAGCATTGTAGCTGGATGGAATAAATATATAAACACACACAGTGCGGAGCATTGTAGTTAGATGGAATGAACAGCATAACCGTCTACTTAGTTATCCCACATGGTATGATTATGTACCCATACATATTGTCACCCTCCGTAGCGACCGATATTTTCCTAGTTGTATACCGGAGGGGACCATTGTGTAAGTCTATTGCGTCTTTTGCATTCACTACTATTAGGTTGTCCCGTTTTTTTGCTATCTCTGCGAGCAGCCCTGCTTAGGTTATACAGTCTGACAGCCGTAGGTAGGAAGGACCTGTGGAACCTCTCGGTTGTGCACCTAGGATGATGTAGTCTGCTGCTAAATGAGCTCCTCAGTGCATTCAGTATGTCCTGCATAGGGTGGGACTCGGGCTCCAGCAGAGATGACAGTTTAGCCACCATCCTTCTCTCTCCCATCTCCTCCACTGGGTCAAGGCGTTTCCCCAGGACAGAGCTAGCTTTCCTGATCAGTTTGTTCAGTCTCTTCCTATCGGCTGCTGTAACGCCACTGCCCCAGCAGACCACTCCAAAAGTGATGGCTGATGCCACCACCGTGTCGTAGAATGTCTTCAGCAGTGCCCTTTGTACACCAAAAGACCTGAGTCTCCTCAGTATAATATATATATATTACTGTATTAAATGGTACGTACAGTATATATATATATATATATATATATATATATATATATATATATACACACATATATTACTGTATTATATGGTACGTACAGTATGTATGTATGTATGCATGTATGTACAGTATTTAGTTTGGAGGTATTTCTAAAATATGCATTCAACATCATCATTTTGATTATAAATCATGAAGGGATGAATTATCTTATCAAGTAACTGCACAGTAAAGTCCAGTTTTACATCACTGGTTTTAACTTGGACTATATACAGTATGAAGACCATGTATAGCCTTGAATACAAATGGGCCTCTTGGTATTTTCCCAGACTGTCGACTCACTTCTGCTCAATGACCTTTTGAGCTGTTCTCATTCAGTGCTTGTCAGGCCTTGGCCTAATGATCTCCAGTAGCTGATATCTTATTTTATGACTTCTTTCTGACTTAAAGCTCATTCCAACTGTTGATGAGCCCAAAATGCTTGTCAGAAGACCAATGTAGGTTTTGCAGGAATCATCACATGAGCAGAGTTGCTCCAGTATTCAACAATATATTTGGATAATTACATTTATAAGAACACTTTTGATTGGCTTACCACAAATCCGGCCATCAACATGGCAGCCTGAAGTCTTAATATTGGGATCAAACCGTCTTTGATGTGTGTTTTCTAACAGCACTGTTCAGAAAGGCCTTTGTTGTGATGTAATGATGACACAGTTATTTTTCTACTTAATACCCTAATTACAATTCAGCTTTAACACTCAGCGCTGAGTGATTGAAAGAATGTTCTGAAATTAACAGAAAATTAAAATAACCCAAAAATCAGGGGGAAAAAAGTATAATTAGGTGAGAGATTTTCTCTTAAAATTTAGAAATGGTTTTGTTACATCTCAATATACCTAATCTGATTAGTTTTAACCAAATTTTTTTGCTATATCATTTATGATTTATGATTTCATTTATGATTTTAAAGACGTTTCCATTCATAAGTAAGCGGGGTGCCTGGTACCATATTTACAACATTCTATGATCAATCTGTGACTGTCATTATCCCGTTATTTTTCTTAGGAGTTTTATTTTACCTTCACATATTTTAGATAAGAAAAGTCCTTTAAAAGAGTCAAATTTGGGTTTAAAATCATCCTTTTGTAAGGTGAACATGTTATGAATGACAGATTCTTCTTTTTTTTTAAAAATGACCTTGAATTACGCAATAAATTGTATGCTGAAAAGTAATGGTCAGGCCTTACTATATGTATCATAACTGGATAATGGGAATTGAAAAAAAAGCAACTTTTTTTGTTCTACAGCAATGTGATCCCTTGCTATAGCAGCTTTTCTTGGTAGAATGCTGTTGAAAGACATTGAGGGTTGACTTCATGTTTGGATCTCTGCTTGCCCCGCCCCCCCCCACCCGTCCTGTCAAGCAGCTAGGTTGCCCTTTATTGTGACAATTTCTTCTGTAAGATTGTTCCAGAGATGTATACTCACTCGTTTATAAGAAAGATCTTGCATGACCTGCAGAGGATGATACAAGTTTAGACCTTGCAACTCAGCCTTCAGGCAGAGGGACAGCTCTCTGTACAACACTGCCAGAGCCAATCTGAGAAGAGGTAAAAAACCCACTTAAGGTGCCTTAACACCAAATGCAAACGGGCAAATTTTTCGCACTGCACAAATACTGTACATTGTAACTCAATGTAAACACACAAATAGACATGAATTCACCATCTGAGTGAGATGCAGATAGGCAAAGTTGCCTTTATAACTTCTGCAGCAGTGTTCAACCTACTGTGGAAATACCCAAAATAATGTCATGCTTAGGTTTACATTATCTGACGGGGGATCGCCTGAAAAAGTTGTTCCTGTCTCCAAAACTTTAAAAGATGATGGGTGTTTCCATTGCTAGCTTGCTTGCCTTGTTAACACATCCGTGGCAGGAATCAGTGCGTAAATAACTCCGACATCCCAATTCAGCTGAAGAGGTCCCGGTCCTTCTGTCTCCAGGTGAGTGGCAGTCTCATTTTCAAACTAGTTTACTCTGTAATGTTGATACTTTTATTCCGGTGATGGCAGAATCTCAACACTAGCATTATTCCTTGGCGTGTGCTCTCCTCTTTGCATTGACTTTGTATGGATTTGCGCCTCCCGTTTGCATTTGGTGTGAAGGCACCTTCAAAACACCTACAGAAGGAAGATGGAAGACTTCCTCACAGACAGTAACCCCCAACAGATGTGGAGAGGCATCCAGGCCCTCACCAACTACAGGGCCCAGGGCCCCCCACATTGGACAGCAGCCACACTCTGGCAGAGGAGCTTAACAGCTTGTTTGCCTGGTTTGAGTACTACACACACACACACACACACACCCACTATGCTCCCTCCCCTCTCTCTCTCTACAGGTGCACGAGGTGAGGAGGCAACTGAAAGCAGTGAACCCCCACAAAGCTGTTGATCTTGATGGCATTCCAGGAGCAGTGGTAAGGCATGTGCTGACCAGCTAGCAGAGGTCCTCACCAAGCTGTTCAACCTCTTCCTGACACACATCACTGTCCCCTCCTGCCTCATGGCCTCCGCCATCATCCCCATCCCTCAAAAATCCGCAATTAACAGCCTGAATGACTACAGACCCATAGCGCTCAAGTCTGTAGTCATAAAGTGTTTTGAGCGACTGGTGTCCCAGCACATCAAGGACTGTCATCTCCCTGCCTTTGACCCCCACCAGTTCGCCTACAGAGAGAACCAGTCTATGGAAGACACCATCACCACCACACTCCACAAAGTGCTGAGCCACCAGGAGAACCCATGAAGCTATGTGAGGATGCTGTTTGTGGACTACAGCTCAGCTTTCAACACCATCATCCCGGACATCTGATCAATAAACTGCACCTCCTCAAGATATCCTCCCCCCACATGCTCCTAGATTAAAAAAAAAAAAAAAACTTTCTCACCAACTGCCCACAAACAGTCAGACTTGGCCCACATCACTCCTTCACACTGTCTCTCAGCACTGGCTTCCCCCAGGGCTGCATGCTAAGCCCACTACTGTACTCCCTGTATACCTTTGACTGTATTCCAACCCACCCAACCACCGTCATCGTGAAGTACATAGATGATACCACCTTGGTTGGGCTCATTACTGACAATGACAAGAAGGCATACAGGGTGGATGTACAGAATCTGCTGCTGTGGTGCCAAGCAAACAACCTGAAAATGAATGTCCACAAAACCAAAGAACTCATACTGGACTTCAGGAAGAACAGACATGACCCCCCCACCCCTCCCTCAAAAATGGTGACCATGTGGAAACCATCCCCACCTTCAAGTTCCTGGGCACCCATATCTCCTCTGACCTCTCCTGGTCTGTCAACACCAAGGCCCTGGTGAAGAAAGCCCAGCAGCGGCTGCACTTCCTCTGTGTCCTGAAAAAGAACAACCTGGACTAGAAACTGCTGTTGACCTTCTATAGCTGCTCAGTGGAGAGCGTGCTCACCTACTTTCTGGGTGTGTGGTATGCCAGCTCCTTGGCTGAGAACAGGAAGGCTGTGCAGAGGGTCATCAACAACACCCAAAAAAATCATCGGTGGCCCTTTGCCCTCCCTGGAGGACATTTCCAAATCCTCCTGTCTCAGAATGACCAAGGCCATCACTGGAGACCCCTCACATCCCACCCAATACCTGTTTGACCTGCTTCCCTCTGGATGGCAGTTCAGATCAATCAGCTCCCGTACCTCCAGACTGGCAAACAGTTTCTTCCCCTGGGCCATCCGCGCTGCACAGTCAGAGGCCCCACCTCCTCTCTCCGAACACGCACATGCACAGAACTGAGGACCTTTTTAATTATCACAATAACACACCTGTCTTTGCACTTTGCACTTTCATGTATATTGATCCATCATGAAGTCACTACCATACCTGTGTATATCCCATAATACTGGGCTATTTTATTAAATCGTGTGTTCAATCATGTGTTCTGTAACTCTGTGTCTTATTTATACTGTACATAATCAGTGGTCTTGGTCTTGACTTGGTCTCTACCTGGCTTGGTCTTGTTTTTGACTTGGTCTCAACCCCTAAAGTCTTGGTCTTTCTACACTCTGGTGTAGGGCTGTGTGATATGACCAAAATGTCATATCACGATATAAGTGATCTTATTTGACAATAACAATAAATATCACAATATAAGATAAGATAAAATAAGCCTTTGTTAGTCACACAATGGTGAAATTCCAGGATTATAGCAGCAAAGGGACAGCAGCACTCAGAGCAATAGTTAATAAGATAAAAAAAACTGGCTAGCCAAAGCAGTAAATGAATATACATATATACACAGATATATACACAGTGCAGGAGCATTACAGCTAGATGGGATAAACAGCATTATGGTTTAAGTTACCCTGCAGAATATGAATATGTAACCAGACAGTGAATTTCATATTTTAATCAATAGTGTTGTTGCCACCATCAGTATTGTTTGATATTGTCCTAGTTGTATAATGGAGGGGACGATTTATTGTGCAAGGTTGTTATGTTTAGTACATTCAATACTACTTCTACAAGCAGCCCTGGTTAGGTAATAAAGTCTGACAGTCATAGATAGGAAGGACCTGCGGAACTTCTCCGTCATGCACCTAGGATGGCACAGCCTACTGTTAAATGAGCTCCTCAGTGCATTCAGCGTGTCCTGCATAGGTGGGTCTCAGACTCCAGCAGAGATGACAGCTAAGCCACCATCCTCCTCTCTCCTATCTCCTCCACTGGGTTGAGGCGTCGCCCCAGAACAGAGCTATTTTTTTATCAGTCTGTTCAGTCGCTTCCTGTCGGCTGCCGTGATGCCACTGCACCAGCAGACCATTCCAAATGTGATGGCTGATGCCACCACTGAATCGTTGAAGGTCTTCAGGAGTGCCCTTTGCACTCCTGTACTGCCCCTTCTTGAAGGGCACATTGGTGTTGTGTGACCAGTCCAGTTTATTGGTCAAGTGAACACCCAGGTACTTGTAAAATCTCACTATCTCAATGTCTGTTCCCTGGATGTTTACTGGTGCTGTCGGGGATTGTCCTTGCCTGCGGCAATCCACCACCAGTTCCTTAGTTTTCCTCGCATTGATCTGGAGGCAGTTCCGGTGGGACCAGTCCACAAAGTCCTGGATAAGTCCTCTGTACTCCGCATCATTTCCATCAGAGATGAGGCCGGCGATCGCAAAGTCATCAGAGAACTTCTATAGATGGCAGTATGGTGTGTGGTGTGAAAAGTCAGCAGTGTAGAGGGTGAACAGAAAAGGAGCCAGAACTGTTCCCTGAAGGGCCCCATAATGCAGATGAGGGTATCAGACACACAGTCCCGGGTTCTCACAAACTGTGGTCAGTTTGTGAGGTAGTCCAGGATCCTCGATGACAGGTACTGGTCCATCCCTGTGCACAGTAGTTTGTCCCTCAGGATCACTGGTTGGATGGTGTCGAAAGCACTGGAGAAATAAAAAAACATGATCCTCACAATGCTCCCAGGCTTCTCCAGGTGGGACAGGGAGCGGAGTAGGAGGAAGATTACTGCATCCTCCACCCTGATGCCATGCTGGTAGGCAAACTGAAGTGGATCCATCGCTGATCCTACCAGGGGGTGAAGGTGGGCGAAGAGCAGCCCCTCCATCATCTTCATTAGGTGTGATGTGAGGGCCACTGGTCTGTAGCTGTTCAGGTCCTTGGGGTGAGGGGTCTTCGATACGGGTACCACACAGGATGTTTTTCACAGCTGTGGTACCCTCCCCAGCTTCAGACTCAGGCTGAAGATTGGCTCCACGATTCCACACAGCTGGTCTGCACAAGACTTGAGGAGCTTTGAGCTGATGCCGTCCGGACCCGCAGCCTTGCTCGCCTTGATCTTCCTCAGCTCAGCTCTCACCTGGGTCTTAGTGAGGGTTAGGTTGGGGCAGGGGGGCTGTGTGCTTGGGGGGGTGTTGTGGGGAGGCTGTAGACTGTGGGACTAGATGAAGGTGGAGGCAGCAGTGGTTGGCGGGCAGGCGGGGAAGAGGGCAGTTGGTCAAACCTGTTAAAAAACAGGTTCAGGTTGTTCACCCATTCCCTACCCCGTGGCCTGGGAGGAGGTATTCTGGTGCCCAGATATGGTTTTGAGGCTTCTCCAGACACCGCTGATGTCACTCTGTTGAAGCTTGTCCTCCATCTTCTTCCTGTAGCTGTCCTTCCCCTCTCTGATCTTCCTCCTTAACTTCCTCTGTATGGACTTCAGCTCCTCCTTGTTTCCCAACCTGAAAATCATTTTCTTCTCTTTCAGCAGTGACTTTATCTCAGGATTGATCCAGAGTTTGTTGTTTGAGAAACACTGTATGGTCTTGGTGGGTACGGTGTTGTCCACACAGAAGTTGATGTAGTCTGTGATGGTGTGTGTGAGGCCATCGATGTCCTCACCATGTGGATCACAAAGCTGCTCCCATACAGTGAATTCAAAACAGTCCTTCAGAGCGTCCTCCTCAAACCATATTTTCACTGTGCAGGTAACAAGAAGTTGTCTTTGTGCCAGGGTTTTGGACACAGGCAGGGGGTGAACCAAGTTGTGGTCCAATTATCCGAGGGGTGAAAGTGGCAATGAGGTGTAAGCCTCCTTGCTGTTTGCATAAAATAAGTCCAGTGTTTTATTGTCTCTTGTGTGGCACGTGACTTACTGGGTGAAAGTGGGCAGAATGGAGGACAGTGAGGTAAGGTTGAAATCACCAGAGGTGAGCAGGAGAGCATTTGGGTGTTGTGTCTGCAGCCTGCTAGTGATTGTGGATGACGTCACATGCTGGTTCAGCGCTAGCACAAGGGGGTACATAAATAACATTTGTGATGACATGTGAAAATTCTCTGGGGAGGTATGCTGGTCGCATGCTAATCACTAGCAACTCAATGTCCTTGCTGCAGTGTTGTTCTTTAATCGTGATGTGCCCAGGATTACACCATCTGTTGTTCACATACATTATCAGCCCCCCACCTCTGCTCTTCCTGCTGTCTGGTGTCCAATCTGCTCATATTGCATGGAAGCCCTCCAGATTGATGTTAGCATCTGTTGCTAGTTCTGTTAACCCCATTTCAGTAAACAACATAATGCTAATCTCTCTGAAGACGCTCTCATACCAGGACATAGCTGCCAGTTTGTCCACCTTGTTAAGAAGCAACATCACATTTCCCATAATAATGGATGGAAGGACGGGTCTGTACCTTATCCTCCTCATGCAGCGCTTCACTCCAGCTCAACACTCTCGTCGTTTTCATCTGATTTCTCTTGGTATATCAAGATTTTGCTTTAGCACCATGGGGCAGCCCAGTGCTAACAGCTGGCTCCTACTGTAAACAATAGCTCCTCCACTCACTGGGTCAGGAGTCATTGACGATATGAGCCGAAAGATGGCTAGTATCAACGCCAGTGCAGAAATCTACAGCATGTGTCCTTGGCATCTGTGATGGATATGGGGATCAGAAAGTTGTGGCAAGAAAAAAGACAGATAGTAAATAAAAAACAAGAATATATAGTAAATAAAATATAGTAAATAAAAAAACAAATATAGTAAAATATAGTAAATAAAAAAACAAGAAAGAAACTCAGAATTGAGCTGCTGCTGCAAAAAGGCTGCCAACTGGTGTGGTACCGGAAGATAAGATATACATTTTATGTAAATTCTATAGTTTATATATGTATAATAACCAGTAAAAAGGAACATCTCTTTTTCTACATTTTAAATAACATAGTAAAAAAATTAAATTGTACAAATTCATCTGTCATTGATTTTATGCACCCCCCCCTTGATTTTACAGTGTTGTTATAAAATTGTTTTTAATGTGCATTTGAGACGGAAAAAAGTTTTTTGAGATTTTTGTGAATTTATTAAAAATTAAAAAAAAAAACCTAAGAAATCTCATGTACATAAGTATTCACAGCCTTTGCCATGAAGTTCAAAACTGAGCTCAGGCGCATCCTGTTTCCACTAGTCATTCTTGAGATGTTTCTACAGCTCAACTGGAGTCCACCTGTGGTAAATTCAGTTGATTGGACATGATTTGGAAAGGCACACACCTGTCTGTATAAGGTCCCTCAATTGACAGTGCATGTCAGAGCACAAACCAAGCATGAACTCAAAGGAACTGTCTGTAGACCTTGGAGACAGGATTGTCTCGAGGCACAAATCTGGGGAAGGGTACAGAAACATTTCTGCTGCTTTGAAGTTCCCAATAGGCATAGTGGCCTCCATCATCCATAAATGGAAGAAGTTTGGAACCACCAGGACTCTTCCAAGAGCTGGCCAGCCATCTAAACTGAGCGATCAGGGAAGAAGAGTCTTTGTCAGGGAGATGACCAAGAACCCGATGGTCACTCAGTCAGAGCTCCAGCGTTCCTCTGTGGAGACAGGAGAACCTTCCAGAAGAACAACCATCTCTGCAGCAATCCACCAATCAGGCCTGGATGGTAGTAAGACAGAAGCCACTCCTTAGTAAAAGGCACATGGCAGTCCACCTGGAGTTTGCCAAAAGGCACCTGTTCTTGACCTCTGACTGGGGAGACGGTTCATCTTTCAGCAGGACAATGACCCAAAGCACGCAGCCAAGATATCAAAGGAGTGGCTTCAGGACAACTCTGTGAATGTCCTTGAGCGGCCCAGCCAGAACCCAAACTTGAATCCAATTGAACATCTCTGGAGAGATCTGAAAATGGCTGTGCACCAACGCTTGCCATCTAACCTGATGGATCTTGAGAGGTGCTGCAAAGAGGAATGAGAGAAACTGCCCAAAGATAGGTGTGCCAAGCTTGTGGCATCATATTAAGAAAGACTTGAGGCTGTAATTGCTGCCAAAGGTGCATCAACAAAGTATTGAGCAAAGGCAGTGAATACTTATGTACATGTGATTTCTTAGTTTTTTTATTTTCAATAAATTTGCAAAAATCTCAATTTTTTTTTCACATTGTCATTATGGGGTATTTATGGTGTTCTGAAACCACAGGCTTGGTGAGAGTCGGCGTGATGACGCAGCCGTTCAGTGACGTCATCATGCCGATGATGATTCATTGCGGTGCAGTGCTTAGCGCTGTAGGCAGCACAGCAACTCACCCTTGGCCATGGGATCCCGGGTTCGATCGATCCTACCCCCTGGCCAACGGTGATCTGTGTGGAGTTTGCATGTTCTCCCCTTGTCTACGGGGGTTTACTCTGGGATTTTTCCAGTTTCCTCCCACAGGCCAAAAACATGCAGGTTAGGTTAATTGGAGACTAAAAATGTGGCCCTAGGTGTGAATGTGTGTGTGAATGGTGAAGGGACTTGTGCCGTACCTTGGCTCCTTCATCCATCCAGATGGATGCCCTGAATTTCCCTCTGGGGATCAATAAAGAACACAAAATAAATAAAATAAAATATAAATGTAAGGGATGGCCATTTTGCAGTCTCTTTTTTGGCTCCCTTTTTGGGTTCGGCCTTCCAACCAACATTCTTTTTAACACCATTAAGGGTTTCTGTAATAAAGTTCATGTTCTGAGCAAACTCCACTCTCCGTTGGTCCTTCCACGTTTTCCAGACATAACATTTGGCAACAAGAGTAAATTATGGAAACGTGTTTGAGGCCACTACAGCCATTTCTGAAGACGCCTGGTGAGCTGCCTGTACCGTGGCTTCGCTGGCTCATTGCTTTCAAAACCTGCGTGTCAGTGTTGGACTTGGGCAAGCCAGACAAGGCACAGAAGCAAGCGCTACTGGTTCACAATCTGGGCATAGAAGGCCAATGTAATTTCTACACACTAGGACCAATAGAAAAGTTTGCTGAGTCAGCCAAACTGCTTGCTAGCTATTTCGCCACACCCGACAAAGTGTTGGCACAGCGCATTAGGTTTCAGCGACAGAAGACCGGAGAGACAACACAACAATTGATCACAGACCTTCGCCATCTAGCTAGCATGTGCAGATTCGGTTTGCTGTAGGACGAAATGGTCCAGGACCAGTTGGCCGAGCACAGTAGCTACCCACGGCTGCAGGCAAAGATTCTAAGGTCGCCAAACGACATGACGCTAGTCAAGACCATCAATCTAGCATTCCATCTAGAGTCCACCGACAGGTTAGCATCAGAGCTAGGTGTGCAGCAGCAACAACAGCAGCCAAGCCACACACCACTAGCACACACAGCAACCACAGAAGGGCCCGGTGACATGGCAGAAGAGGTCGAAGTAAACACCGCGGATAAGAGGAAGGCTACAAGGCGCTTCTTATGTGGCAACTGTGGCTCCCCGATGCATCGAGAGAGAGGGCGTTCCTGCCCAGCATGGGGGCAACAATGTAAGCGATGTGGCAAATTCAACCACTTTGCCAAGGTTTGCCGGTCAGCACCACCACTGAGCCAGCTGGTCAGTTCAAGTCGCGCACCCGTGACTACCATCCACACGGTGAGTTCCCGAGGTGTGGTGTATGCTCCTGCTTGACACCTCCGCAGTGAGATCAACGTTGAACTGGGTCACCGTGAAGAAGTTCTTCCCCAACCATGGAGCTGTATGGGTATGGTAACAACCACATCAGCAATGTAGGGACAATCATATTAACGATCCGCTACGTGTCGAGAGTCATTCCTGACTTCATCTTCCAAGTGGTTACGCATGGAGACAACATACTAGGATGTGACCTGTTCTATCAGCTGGGCTTCACCATCTGTGACAGTAACGGACTCTGTTTGGCCGACGATGACAGGTGGGAAGCAACACACCCAGACAACGGGGTACAGCCATCCGGTGTTCACAGGAGGAGCACCACCCAGAAGAGGGGCAGCGACTGGGCTCCACTCAGATCCTCACGCAGCATGAGCCTCAGGGAGCCCCTGCAGAGCTGAAGGAGAGGGAGCCCACATGTATCAGGAACTCCGAAATGTAACAACCAGGTGCAGGTTCTACCAACGGCAACAGCAGCACATCGACATGACCAGACTTCCCAGGAGAAGGGGAGAAGAGACCGGACTACTTCTGAATCTATGCCTGGTACCAGCCTCCAGGAGCTGCCACTGAACTGCAGGATGAAGAGTCCACGATCCAACGAAACACAGCAGAACCACCGGACACCTTTTAAATCCACACCCGGCATCAGCCTCCAAGAGCCACTGCTGAGCTGCAGGATTCAATTCAATTCAATTCAATTCAACTTTATTTATATAGCGCCATTTCACAACAACAGTCATCTCATAGCACTATCAACTGTAGGGAGGACCCCCACAGTTGCAGAAAGACCCCAGCAATCAGGCGATCCCCTGTGAGCAAGCACTTGGCGACGGTGGAGAGGAAAAACTCCCTTTTAACAGGAAGAAACCTCCAGCAGAACCAGGCTCAGGGAGGGGCAGTCATCTGCTGCGACTGGCTGGGGGGTGAGGGGATAGAGAAGAAGAAAAGAACAGACATGTAGAGAGCAAACAGCACGATGGGGACTCAATCTATGGGAGAGAACAAACAAATGTTAATGACCAGCAAAAAAAAAAATATTTCATAGAGAGTGAGGAAAGGAGTGAGGCCCAGTGCATTACTGGAGGTCCCCCGGCTGACTAAACCTATTAGCAGCATAACTAAGGGAGGGTTCAGAAAACACATGATCCCTCCCTAATTGTAGGCTATATCAAAAAGGTAGGTTTTAGCCCTATTCTTAAAAACAGAGATCGAGTCTGACTCCCGAATCCAGATTGGCAGCTGATTCCACAGGAGAGGAGCTTGATAACTGAAGGCTCTGCCTCCCATTGTACTTTTGGAGATTCTAGGTATTACAAGTAAACCTGCATTTTGGGAGCGTAGTGCTCTGTTAGGATGATACGGTAGTATCAGATCTTTTAAATAAAAAGGAGCCTGATTGTTTAGAGCTTTGTAAGTAAGAAGAAGGATTTTAAACTTAATTCTAAACTCTATGGGAAGCCAATGAAGGGAGGCCAGAACCGGAGAGATATGATCTCTCTTTCTAGTACCACGTAGGATGAAGGGTCCGTGATTCAAAGAAACACAGTAGCGCCACCGGACTGCTTTCGAATCTGTGCCCGGCACCAGTCTCCAGGAGTCACCGCTGAGCTGCAGGATGAAGAGTCCGTGACTCAACAGGATGCAGCAGAACCACCACAACCTGGTGGACAAGAGCCGCACCATCACAACCATGACACCGAGCGCAGCCAGACAGAGCATCACTCACAGTGATGGACTGGATTCAGGTCAGCAGAACCAAACAACTGGACCCGCAGTTGGCCTCAACACCATCTCCACCACTACCGGCACCCATCAAGATCATAATGAAGCTGGGGCAGGCAACCTTCCAGCTGGCATCTGGTTTGCTGTGGCATGCCAACCGTCTTCACCAAGTTCGAGCAGCAGCCCTGGATGACATGACTACGTGGGAGTCAACTCACACGGTGTGGGACCCGGACTGGGATTGAAGAAGACAATCCCGGTCCGTGGGCCTCCACACTTACAGGGGTGCGTCCACCTCGGGCTCACCTCAGGGCCCCTCCAACTGAACTGCCTTCCTCAATAAAAAGGACTGTTTAGCTATTAGCTAGGGGCATGGCTGCCAACAAAAGTGGCATAATAAACCACTCAGCCGTGTTTGGCCATGTGGTAGTCCACCCACTGGCTCTAGCTAGCTAGTTCTGGGATTTTACAATTACCAAATTGGGGAGGGTAAGTTGATGGTGTTTTCTGGTTTTCCAAGGGGGGGTGGGGTGAATGTGGTCTTCTGAAACCACAGGCTTGGTCAGAGTTGGCTTTATGACGTGGCTGTTCGGTGACGTCGTCATGCCGAACATATAAATGTAAGGGACGGCCATTTTGCAGTCTCGTTTTTGGCTCTCTCTTCGGGCTCGACCGCCCAACCAACATACTCTGTACCACCATTAACAGTTTCTGTAATAAAATTCATGTTCTCAGAAAACTCCACTCTCCGTTGGTCCTTCCACATTTTCCAGACATAACAGTATTGTATATAGAATTCTGAGGAAAAAATGAATTTAATCCATTTTGGAATAAGGCTGTAACATAACAAAATGTGGAAATAGTGAAGCGCTGTGAATACTTTCTGGATGCACTGTATGTAACATTTTCACTTTGAAATAATGTCTCCAAAATTATTTTGATAGTACCATCATACTTTGCCACTTCCCCCATAGCCTGAGTGGACCCTCATTGCCTACAACAGCTCTGTTCTTGGAAGGAACACTGAAAGGACTACAATTACGGCAACTATGGCCTCATTTCCAACAGGCAATCACAGAGCAAAACTGTAGCCAACAACAACTAAGCACCTTGTGAATGGCTTCTGGGACTGAGGTCTTAGTCACCATGGTTGTAGTCTAGAAAGATAAATAATGCTGCTTTCAGGTTCAGGTTACTTTATTTGTACCCGTAGGTAGATTTGTTTTATTTGCTTTAGTCTGTTAGTTGTCAGCTAGACATGTCTGCTAGTGACCATCACATCTTACTGTTGGACTCTTCATTCGTCTCTGAACATGTAATGAAAATCTTTCAATTTTTTTTTTCAGTTATGCCATAGATTATATTCTCAGTCAAAAACATAACTACCTTGCCAAATGTAATAATGGCAATAAAGCAGAAGCATTTATGTGAAACTCAGATGCATAAAGATTCTATAATTTCCCAAATAAAAGGGCTCTTACTGACAGGTTTATGTTAGAGTTAAAAAACAACCCCACATAGGAACACAGATAAAAACAAAGGTTATTGGAGCTATTTGGAAAATATAGCTGTACAAAGAAGATAAAGAAAACTGAGGTGCTTTATTGCTTTTCTGTCAGATAGAATCCAGTAAAAGGCAACAGAAGTTTAACGCACAGATATGACTTCAAGACAGGCTCATTGAAACTGTCAGTTTAAATCTGACTCCACATTCACTCCACCACCGTGCACATTACATACACAAAATATTTACATCCTTTTAATTTGATAGTAAACAGCTCGTCTTGCTTGCTGCCCATCTGTCACCACCCTGATAATCCAAGCTGCCTGCTGCCTGTTTGAGGTGTGAGATCCCAGTATAATCCACAAAGAAAACCCTGATTACACTGCTCCCGCATGTTGATCGGACACGCATACCGTCGCTCTTTGGTGTTCAATTTTCCAGCTGTGTCACTGACCATCTCCAGAGATTGCTGGGAAGATTGGATCTCTCTTCTGGGTGTAGTTTCATTTTCTGCATGTTTTTATGTTGTGATGACAGTCAGCCCACAGGCTGTCATCTCCGCTAATACAAATAACACAGTAGACACAGTAAACACAACTATTTTTTTTTTCCCAGATATGAAACTGCTGCAACAAATTCACTTCAAACTCTGCAGAAACTCAGAGGGAGGTGGTCAGCAGATGGGCCTAATATTGTTTTCATCTTGCTAGGTTTTACTAATTAGGGTAAGGAGACGTTTACGAGATTTAGAAAACAAGTGTGGTGTTGGTCGATGAGCTAGAAGATCAAATCAGTTCAAACCAGTGCAGCGTGATTAAAACAGTTAATTGTGTTTCTTCATCCTCCAAAACTGACACTGTCGTAGAAAAGAAAAATAATGGAGACGGGAGGAATGGGTTTACACTTAAATGCAAGAGATGTGAAATCAAAGAAAAGAGCTAGAATTTAAAAAAAAAATCAATGGTCATGGACAAATAATTTTCACTCCAAAGGAAAAACTACAAAGCAAACAAACAAACAAAAAACAAAGAAAGAAATTCTGAGATTGTCATTATTTTCCTGCGTACAAACATATTGCCACAGATGACTCTTTCAGCCACAAAATGATGGGCCTGAGATGGCAGCTGCTTGGCTCCAAAATCACCCAGCTCTCCGACTCAGAGTGCAGTGGGGCATTTCTGATGCTGGAAACAGTTTGTGGGAATCACTGTAGCATGGGATGACCTTGGGATGGGAGGCATCGCATCATTTCCTCTACTCCAATGAAATGGGACGGTGCCGACCGGAGCTCAGCTGGTGTCCTTCGGCACTCTCTCCCCTGCAATGAGAGACTCCCCCAACCGCCGGATGTTAGGGACTCCAAAGTGACCTTAAAGACTATTTGCCAGAGCAGTATGGTTGTTGTCCCCAAAAGAATCAGTATGATCTTTTTGCCTTCAGATGGTATATTGGAAGTCATGTAGTTTGGATAATGACTTGGTAAAGCACTTCCTGCAAAAAGGTCTCAGAGGTCAAATAAATGTGATTGGATAGCTTATGAACCAGCTGTATTTTATTCAAGTGGATTTGGATTCTAGGCTCAATTTAGCAATAAATCAGTCACATCTGATACAGTTCATGACAAGCAAAAGCTGTTTAAAAGTCCCACAGTACATTCCCAGAGACCAAAAACCATTTCTGCTGTTTTACTGCTTATCGGAAAAGCTGTCTGTAAAATTCTGGCTGACATTGTCAATTTTCAGCTTGATTTGACCTTAACCCTGAGCCTCTAATCTGATTGGTTAAAGTTTTTTTGAAAGGGCCAATCACAAGTAATGAACTAGTCGGCATATGTCTGATTTGCCAACTTAGAGAACTGAAGCTTGGGCTTGTCGGGAGAGCAGTTTGCTTCAACAATTCGATTCGTTTAAGAGCCTAACTAAACATTGTACGTATTTCTTTGTGAAATGAGTGTTTTGATATTTTTATGGTATAAATGTGATATATAAACATATTTTGTAAGATTAAAAACTGTAAAAACTCCATTTAATGGTTAATGGGACCTTTAATCTGTGGTCCACATATCATAGTGTAAAGCTTCAGAGGTTCTTCATCTCTTATCAAGATGTTTTAAAGGTGCTTTTAAAAACAGTGACTAAAAATCTCACCAGTTATTGAAAAATCGAACCACCATTCCACCATTTAGCTTTACTTTTTATTACTCGCCCTAAACCACCACTGTTCTCTTTCTTTTTAACCTACAGTTGCCCTCTCACATTTTGTCTCTCCTCCTCACACCCACTCGTCCTCGAGTCCCTCCTCGAGGTCGTGAACAGTGGTTTTGTTATCCCCCCCCCCCCCCCCCATCCCATGAGTCAGTGTTTACTGCCAGCTAGAAACAACTCCCTGTGGATCAGTCTCTCACAGGTAATGTTTCACCTGTTGGACTCGTCTCTGCTTCCTATTACCTCAAGGAGTGGCTGCAGAGATTTATGCCATCTCCACCGCCGACATGGATTTGGAATCATATCGAGAGCCAGCTGGCTGCTTCACTCGGCGAACAGGCCCAACCGCTGTGGGGAATCGGTGCGAGAGGCATTGGAGTTGGCACGTGAACGCCTTCCTGAGTGTTTTCACTGTCTTGTCATTTATCAGAACTTAACGACTTTAGTTTTAATGTTATTGCCTTTTGGAGATTAGAGCTTCCTCTTTCGCTCGTGTTATCCATCGGCAAAATGACATTGATTGCTGTCTTATAATTTAGTATGACGCAATCTTGATTCATGGCTGTCTTATACAGGGATTAATGTGAGTGCTCTTTTTTTTTTCTTGTTTTATCTTTCAGCAAAATGAAGACATTGTCTCCCTTGGATGTTTTTGGAACTGTTAAAATTACTGGTAAAATAGATTATTTTTATTTAAAGCATCTATCTCATGTACACTCATGCTTAAAATTAATTGACTGCTTTTAAGAACAGTGGGGAAAAATCACAAAAAGGTAAATGGCTTTGTACATTGTTTTAGTAGACAGAAACACTGAATTTTTAAGCAGCAACTTGCCTCTTTTGTTAACTACCATGCTAAGTTTGCCGTGACATGCCACTGTCATGACATGCCGCTTTATTGTTTTTTCCCTTAGAAAATTATCCATCACAACTGCTACCTGGGGAGACTTTGCTGAGGCTATGCAGCTGTGTGATGGGGCTATAGTGTGTTGTGCCGTGTATCCAAACTAGAATTATTTTTTTTTCTGATCTTCCTCTTAGAGCTGGGCGATATATCTAAAAAACATATATATATATATATATAGTACTGCGATATAATTTCTGTATCACAATACACGGTATATACTGTATTGCAATATGTATTTTGTGCACAAAGGGCCTTTAAAATTTGGTTTTACATTTTTTATTAGAAAAAAATTTAAATTCCTATTTAATGCATATATATAGCTATACACACACACGAGAGGGACAGTTTCACTTCACTTATGAAATAGCTGCATAATAAAATGAAATCACACCTCAGAGAATGTTCTTCATAACAATATGTAACTAATGATAGTACATCTTTTTATTCCTTGCTTAACAAAATTCATTATCAAGTAATCAAGGTTATCTACATAGATAGAAATATTTAAGTTTACCACACAGAGTTAATACTTGGCAGTCTAATAAGTGACAGAAGTATAATTTGACATTTATTTTTGTTTTTTATGCATCTGTGTAAAAAAAATCTTTTATGCGTCTGTGTGTGGGCAGCACGGTGGAGCAGTGGTTAGCACTGTGGCAGCATAGCAAGAAGGTCATGGGATCGATTCCATTGGTGACTCTTCTTTGTGGAGTTTGCATGTTCTCCCCGTGTCTGCATGGGTTTACTCCAGTTTCTTCTTACAGGCCAAAGACATGCAGGACAGGTTAACTGGCATCAACTAGGGATTCTAAATTGTCCTTAGGTATGCAAGAGAGAGTGAATGGTTGTCTGTCTCTCTGTGTTGGCCCTGCAATGGACTGGCGATCTGTCCGGGATGTACCCTGTGTTGAGCTGAGCTGCAGGCCACATCCTCTCTGCCTGAGTGCTTTAGATCTGGGTGTGCTTCCCAGCCTGAGGGCAGTTGGTTGATTGCACCAGGTGGGAAGGATGTGGTGATTAAGGGAGTTTGGAGGCAGTTACTCACAGGGCGGTGGAGAGTAAGCAGTGCGTGAGAGAAATGGTTGGAGAATTTGGACTTTGGAAAAGACTGCAGGATTAAAGCTTGTTTCAAGCAAGGAAGGAGCTGGTGAGCATCCATTTGTGATGTGTCTTGTAGCTGCATTTGGAAAGTCATTTGATCAAGTTTAGGTTAAATGTGATGTGTTAAAAAACTGTGTGTTTGAAATGTAAGTTAAAATGTCATTTATTTATAAAATCATGTGGGTTTAAAAGTATAGTTAAAGGCCAAATGTCACGTAATTTTTTTTTTCTAAATGACAACGAATTTAGATAAAATACACATAGCTTAAACCAAATATTCATACCGGAGACCATATCACCCACCTGTATTTACATAATTGCACAAAGTACACCAGGTGAAGGCCCCACCTTGCTTGCTGGCTTGTGACAGCCAGTCCAGACCACGCCCATGTTTTTGACGTCACAAGTTGTACCCTGGCTGCCCTGCCTATCCACATTCACACTTATCAACATTGGACAATCATGACGGAAAGTGACAGCGATTGTGAACAAATTAGTTTAGTTTTGTCTTTTTTTTTTTTTTGTCTTTTTTGTCAGTGGTTCAGACAGTGACAGAGGCATAGAACCTTACAGGTTCGAGCCGTCCGAGACGGAATCAGATGCTTTGTCTGATGACAACAGTTCCGACGATGACCAGAGAGCAGAACCAGTGGAAAATGTCATTGAACTGGACATTAATCGCCTCCAGAATTGGGAAGCCGAAGGGGGTCTGTCGAGGGCGCCCCATAAATATTGATTTTTCGGAAGCCATTATTATTACAGTGGAGGAGAGCCGCTGCTGTCAAGAAATTGACCAGATCAATATGAAAATGGAGGCGCATACCTGTCAAGTGAGACGTTTTTGCCGTATTTTAATACCGTAAAACGCGGCTATAAGGGACAGCGGAGTAATAAGGGACACTTTTCTGGGAAATGTTTTAAATATAATTCGTGTTGTTATTGTCAAATATTTTAAGGAAAATACGGGGAAAATGCAATTTTAGCAAAAACGGGCGTATTGCCATTTCTGTACGCCCAAAAGAAAAATATACGGGAAAAAAAATTGAGTGTGTTGAGGAGCACGTCATGTGTGTGATCCCCCACAGCTAGGGTGCTGGCAGATGGCTCAGCCTGAGCTATTCGCACTACATTGAGAAGTGTGGACTCGATCATTAGTCTGATGGCCGCCGCGGGCAGATCGCTCAGCGGGAGCCATTATCACTACAATGACAAGTCATTAGGATAATGGTTTAACACTTTCAGCTGTGCTGCGGCTGCGGAACAGAGAGGAATCGCCTTACAAATACAGAATTCTGCTTTTTTTTAATTTTGCGCCGGACGCTGAGTTGTGTTATTGTCAAATATCCATGAATCCTTAAAATATTTGACAATAACAACACGAATTACATTTAAAACATTTCCCAGAAAAGTGTCCCTTATTACTCCGCCGTCCCTTATAGCCGTGTTTTATGGTATTAAAATACGGCGAAAACGTCTCACTTGACAGGTATGAAAACATTTCCCAGAGAAATGTCCCTTATTACCCAGCTGTCCCTGATAGTCCCGTTTTAAGGTATGGGTGAAATATCCAATTTTTTCTTTCTTGTTGCTCACTTCAATCTTCCAGTCTCCATATAAACAATCAATCGAAATATCCCAAGCATCAAACTAGGGTACAACCTATTTCGTCACTTACGCCTTCTTCCCCAGGCAATTCCAGGGGCCGTGAGTAGGAACGTCAGGCCAAGCGCGGCAGTTTTAAATTAACGAATATTCCGGCGTTACTGAAGCATATGCACCAAGACCCGAACGGATCGGTTTCCTTTTATATCTAGTTTCAAGACATTTAAAGTACCCTGTTACGTGACATTTGGCCTTTAAAATGGAGTGTATTTTAAGAATTTAAAAGTTAAAAGCTGCTAAAGTTGTAAGGTTAAAAATCATTATTGAACAGTGTTTTAAGATGTATTTAGTATTTGGGTTGCTTTAGATGTGAGTATTTTCTACTTATTTCAAGATTGGGTTTTAGTAGCTTAAAAATTGAGTATTTGACTTTGGGTTATGTTGATTTATTATGGGTTCTTGGGTTACATTTTCCTTGACCCTTTGTTTGTGTTGTATTTAAAGGTTTTTCACCTGTGCTTGGCCTTGATGACTTTTCAAAAATAAAAAGAAAGAAAAGGAAAAAGTTGAATCTTGGTCACTGAGTGACTTCCAGTTCTATCTACCGAAGCAAGCTTCCCGTTCAAGTGGGGGGAAACTGCTGGTCAAATCTCACAAGAGTGAGGGCCACTTGACACCCTGCCTCTTGCCCAAAGGCATCAGGATAGGCTCTAGCCCCCCCCCACACACACACACACACACACACACACAACCCAAAAAGGATTAAGCACTAGAAGATGGATTGATGGATGCATCTATGCTTCATCAGTTCTTCATTTGACCAGCTGCTTACTCTGACTTTCAAGGTATTTGAGACCAGACAGGGCTCTAATTTTATTTTTCAGTTTGCACATGAAGAGAACTTGAGTTTCATACCTGGAGAGTTCAGACTGGGAATGTTTATCTTCATCTGACTCACACAGTTTTGTGTGCTAAAGACAGACCTACTTTTATTCTGTTATTCTGCTATTTATCTCTGCTCATAGCAGACTTCTCTGTGGGCAGCCACATGAGGGGTCAGCGGTGCTGAGCCTCTGCTGAGGAGTGGCAGCTGGGGAGATTGAGACGCTGCATGGAGTGAAGTCCTGGCTCATATTAACATGACAAAATAGCTGATGTGTGACATGTCTGATATAGGCATTTTATGTATTGCAAGCAGCCATATGTACCAGTACATCAAATGAATATACTGCATTCGGTACTGTATATTGCCCAGCCCTACATCCTGATTATGCATATTTACCATATCTTGGCAAGATGCTGCTGAGGAATCTTGTAAGTGCAACAGTTTCAAATACACCAAGTTCGTAGCAGGTGCTGAAGGGAACTGGAAAGTAAGTTTATCCCATGAAGTTCATTGTACAGTCCCTCCAGGATTTCATGGGATGTTTTTATGATTGTTGTGGCCCAAAGAGCCTGAATTTGCGGAAGCTTTTTCAAAAAGTTGCAATAAAAGTTGCAATGTTTTGAGTTTTTTTTTTTCCACTAAAAGTTGTGGGAAGAATTACAAATTTTAAAGCTGATGCATTTTTCCATAGTTCACTGCAATGATATTCTATACAACACCACAAGAAAAACACAGGATTGTCACAAATTTCCTATTAAATAGTGATTTGCAAATTAAGCAGAAACGTCTGCTATACAGAAAAACTCTTGTGCAACAGCAAATGCAGACTTTAACACTATCCATTACAACAGCTAAATTGCATTGAATGGCTGAAGGCGATCATTTACAGGAAACAGGCTGCTGAGTGTTTTCCTGAACAAATTGTAATACAGCTTCAGACAGAGGAGAGCATGCAGAAATTACCTTAAGCTGTGACTAGATGCAATGTGTCAGTATGCCTGTCTTTCCACAGATCAAACCAATGCAACACCTATGATAATAGGGAAAGAACAAAGTGTCAGTCACATTATGTTGTATAAATATTTAATCTTTAACCCATACAAATCCTACAACAACCATTAAAAAATCATGTGTGACTGCCCCAAATACTTCAGTATGATTGTTCAGAATACTGTACATACAGGAACACCTCAATCTACTTAAAGGGTACCTGTGGTGGTCGTCTAAACGCATTCAACTTGAAAACATTAGGCAAATTATTCGTTATTTGGTTAAATAATTATTGCCAGCCAAATACCACCAGAGAAATATGCAAATACGACCGCAGGCATGGCCAGCCAATGAAAACTCTGAGCGCAGCCATGACACATCCGGATGTGACGTCACTTCGTTGATACTCAACAGTCAATGCTCTGCCTGTATGACAGACTAGGGTGCTTTTGTGAGTGTTTTTATTCTATTATGGCTGAATTGTCGGACTCTGGGGAAGAATTTGTCCAACATGGCTACAGGTTTGAGCCAGAAAGGTCTTCTGAGGGTGAAAGTGACAGTGGTCCTCACACACAACGCAATTTCGTCTGAAAGGATTCGTCTGTGCCCTGTTCCGAGATCACTTTTCCGCTCCGATCTTCTGACAAGGTGAGCTGGGTTTGGGTACACAAATGAAGTGTTTATCTTTGTTTTTTCGCTTATTATTGGGACATCCAAAGGCTTTACATTCCGCCATGTTGCGATATCCATATCGCATTGTATGTTTTTGTTTTTACAAGAGCGCGGAGTGTCTGCCGCTCTGCTCTGCTGCTCTATCTCTCTCTGCTGCTCCAGCGGCGAGGGAGGAGCCCAGCCTGTCTCGCAGCTGTTATGAGCTCAGATCAGAGGAGACAAGCCGCTGAATTTAAGCATTTATTTATTTTCTACTCATTTTAGTTCTGCATTTAATATGAACCCTGAGTTTGAAATAAACATTTGAATTTTAATTTGAATATCCCGAAAGCCGCTGCACATCCGGGTACTCCAGGCTCAGCCAATATTGATCCAGATCGCATAGTTTTAGAATCATCGGCCATTACGAGCTCGGATCAGAGGAGACAAGCCGCTGAATTTAAGCATTTATTTATTTTCTAATCGTTTTAGTTCTGCATTTAATATGAACCCTGAGTTTGAAATAAACGTTTGAATTTTAATTTGAATATCCCGAAAGCCACTGCACATCCGGGCACTGCAGGCTCAGCCAATACTGATCCAGATCGCGGTGTCAACGAAATTACGTCACAGGAAGCGTCCTGGAAGGCCATGTAGCCGCTAGTATGGCTGCACTCATGTTTTGCTGACATAGCTGAACCAGCACATCAGCAATGGATTTATATCAAATTGATTTGAACATGAATTTCAACTTAAACTTGAACTAGAACGTGAGACAGGGCCTCAATATAATCTTTTTTTTTTTTTCACGACCACCACAGGTACGCTTTAAGGAGGTACTGATTAGGTGATCATCTAAACATGGTAAGATGCATGAAAGCTCAGCTCTGAATAAAAAAAAAAAAAAACAGAGCTATTTCACAAATACAGATTTGAGTTCTTCCTAAGTTAAAACTGAAGCAATGTTTAAGAATGAACGTGAACTTGTTTTCTTTATTGATTCAAAAGCACATCAAAAAGCAAAATTAACAGCAGTATGATGACCAGTCCCTCCAGGATTTTGCAATGTTGTGATTGCGTCAATTCATGCAAAATCAGCCAATCAGCACAACTACTGCACGACCTTCCAACTTTGTCCAATCACCCCAACTTTCCTTCAATTTTGGCCAATCCTCGTCAATTTCACCAATCAAATTTATCTCTGAGTGGCACTGAAACGCTCAGTCTAACCAATCAAATGCATCGCTGCACTTCTGTGTTTACAGTGAGTATTAACGGAACACTTCAGCAAAAATCAGTGTGTGATTTTAAAAAAACACAAGGTTTCCAACACCATCCTTTTCTCCGTCTCCCGCAGCCTGACAGTGGACGTCTCGCCACGTTTCCGTCCTGACTGCGTTTACTGCCCTCCCATCGAGTTTCCCAGTTATCGACTGGTAGACAGCAAGCTAACACGTATGGTGCAGGCCTCAATGATGACAAGATGTTTCCTTTTATCTCATTTATTGAAGCTACCCCACAAGGAACTCAACGTGATGTACGCTCATCTTTTTGGTTTTACATCCGTTTACATTCGTTCCTACATCCGTGTAAAACTGCAACAAAGTAAACATATACACGCCGTCAATGATATAGTTACCATGTTTAGCTTAGCACATGTTAGCATTAGCTCTAGCTTAGCTGGTAACAATGTTGGCAACGGACTAGACAGTCGCTTAAAATACACCAATGCAACCATGCAGTTCTCATTGTAGCTGTTAACACTGTCAAACCATGCAGATACTCACGGACTAATGATGTCCAAGGCGCCGATAATTAAACAACATTCACAGCATTCATACATTGAGTGACACTCTGACCGGTCTCCCGTTATATCATTACTGTGCATGTGCAACACTTTGTGTATCAGTTCAAAACGATGCTTTCACTACACCACTAGAGGGAACCAAACTCACTTACATGAAATGCTGTAATGGGAGCTTCAACTTAATTCAAGGCGACAGAATACTCCCCGTCTGGTGTAATAACATTGTACCACTATTTAGCCTTACAACATTTCAAACAACAGTGCATAACAATGTTAACCATATCGTTATCTATTATTCCCCATCTGCTATCAGTAAAACCATTTCTGTAATTGGTCTCAAACACTTTAACAGTGCCATCTCTTATTATCTTCACCTCCGCTTTTCGTACTTTATTGTCCTTTCCGTGAAATGTCTTCACAATCCGCCCCATGGGCCAGTCCTTTCTGTGTGTTTGCCCATCCTTGAGCAAAACGACATCTCCAACATTGATGTTCGGTTTCTCATCAGTCCATTTTCTTCGGCTCTGAAGAGTCACAAGATACTCTTGTCTCCATTGTTTCCAAAAACTATCCGCAAGAGCCTGCACTTGTTTCCACTGACATGCATGAAGTTCTGGTGCAGCGAAAGTTCCCGATGGTGCTGTCAAGGGGTTGGTTTTTTGGGTCAGTAGCATTGCTGGGGTTAGGATGGTTGGATTATCAGGATCTGTTGAGACCGGCACAAGTGGTCTTGTATTCTTCACTGCCATAACCTCCGCCATTAAGGTGCTCAGTACCTCATGCGTGAGCCGTAGTTTGTTCTTGAGAAGTAGTGCATCTAAAATCCACCTAGCAACTCCAATGAGTCTTTCCCAGGATCCACCCATGTGTGATGCATGGGGTGGGTTAAAAAACCATTTGCAACCCTTTTCTTGTAGGTAACTTGTTAATGCTGCATCACTGCGCTCAATTCTCAGTTCCTTACATGCCCCGATAAAGTTTGTGCCCCTATCAGATCGCAGAAGCTGTGCGGGTCCCCGAATGGAGAAGAATCTTCTCAAAGCATTTATGAAACTGGACACTGACATTGATTTAATCAGTTCGATGTGCACAGCTCTTGTTGACATGCATGTGAAAAGTAGAGCCCATCTGTTGCTGGTTGCTATGTAATACCACTGTGATGGAAGTGTTGACTTTCTGATGCGGGTTACACGGTTTGCCACATATGCGTAGAACCTTTTTGTGTTATTGTTTATGTATCCAAGAACAATCTTACGGTCTGTATAAAACCTGACAGCATCCATTGCAGTGTCTCTCATCCCTGATCAGCTCGTACATCTCAACAGCTAGCACAGCTGCGCATAGCTCCAAACGAGGGATGGTGTGTGCAGGGCGTGGTGCTATTTTAGCTTTACCCATAATGAACCCTGAGTGGCACTGACCTTCATTGTTGGTGGTTCTCAGGTATGCTACTGCTCCGATTGCCAAGGTTGATGCATCTGAGAAAATGCATAACTCTCTTTTTCGAACAGAAGGCTGCAACAATGGCAGGTAGCACCTTGGTATCTGTAGGTCTTCTAGGTCTTTCAGGGAATCTTTCCATTTGTTCCATTCCTCTTCTCTCTCAGCGGGAAGTGGTTCATCCCAGTCGCCATGTTCTGTTGACAGTTCACGCAGGAGGTTCTTCCCCTGCATCGTGATAGGCGCCACAAACCCTAGAGGATCATACAGGCCGTTGACAGTCGCTAAGACTCCCCTTCGTGTGCAGGGCTTCCTGTTGATGGACACCTGAAACATAAAACTGTCAATTTCAAGATTCCAAGGCACCCCTAAACTGCGTTGTAGTGGGAGCTCGTCACGTTTGAGATCTAAGTCTTTTAAGTCCTTTGCTCTTTCATTCGCCGGAAAGGCTTCCATGACCCTGTAGTCATTAGATGCTATTTTGTGTAATTTGAGATTGGATTGTGCTAACATCTTTTGTGCGTTTGTCAGGATGTCAACAGCTTCTTCTGGTGTGGCTGTGGAGGCTAATCCATCATCTACATAGAAATGTCTCATTATGAACTGTTGTCATGTCCATGCTCTCTCACCTTCAGCTGCAGCACGTCTCATGCAGTAAATGGCCACGGCTGGAGAAGGGCTGTTGCCGAACACGTGCACTTTCATTCTGTAGTCTCTTACTACTTTGTCGAGATCATTATCCTCATACCATAGGAATGTGAGGTAGTCTCTATGATCTTCTTTGACCACAAAACAGTAAAACATCTGTTGCACATCTACAGAAAATGCTATTGGCTCTTTCCTGAAACATAGTAGGACGCCCACAAGACTGTTGTTTAGGTCAGGTCCTCTTAATAGTACCTCATTTAGAGATACTCCTCCGAATTCCGCACTCGGGTCGAACACCACTCTCAGTTGGTCGGGTTTCTGGGGGTGATATACGCCAAACAACGGTAAGTACCAATGTTCTTTGTTCTTCTCTAAAGGAGGAGCAGCCTCTGCATGGTCGTTGTCCAGCATCTTTTGGACGAACTCTGTGTACTGTCTTTTCATTTCAGGTTTTCTGTCCAGTGTTTTTCTGAGAGAATGAAGACGTTGCATTGCCTGTTCTCTGTTGCTTGGAAAGGTGTGGTCTGGGAGAACGAAATGGTAGCGGTGCTACCCAGCTGTTCTCTGCATTTTGATGTACTTTGTTCATGATGTCGATAAAAACCCGATCTTCTATTGACAGCGCTAGTTTGTCGTCGTCCTTGGTTTTATCAAAGATTGTGTTTCCCAAGTGGTCTGTGTCTCTCTCACCCTGCAAGGTATATGGTAGTATGCTGTTGAGGCGTGAGGTGGAGCAACCTGAAACCTCTTTGACAAGAAATGTTTGGGCATGGGCTAAGGAATGATGCACGACCATTGTAGAGCACATGTGTCTTTAGCACGTTAACAGTCGAAGGCTTGTCGTCCCTAAACACGTTTCTCCCACAATGACCCGTCCCAAGTCCAAGCGCTGTGCATAGGGAGTACTGTGGGGCCCATTCATTTGTTCTCTCACCTTGTGTACCTGTAGGATGTCTCTTCCCAGCAGTAGGAGGATGGGAGCATGTTCATCTACAGGTGGAATCTTGTCTGCGACTTTTCTCAGGTGTGGATGCACAAGTGCGGCCTTTGGAGATGGAATCTCCCTCCTGTCATCGGGGATCATGTCACACTCGATCAAGTTTGGAAGCTGGAGCTGTACTTTTCCATCCATTGGTTCTATCATGAAGTTTGAAACTCTCCGCCCCCAAACCGTAGTAGCCCCTGAACACGTTTTCAGTGTGTAAGGGTCGGAAGGTGCTCTGTTGAACAGCTGGAAAAACTCTGATTTAGCGAGTGATCTGTTGCTTTGTTCATCAAGCACTGCATACATTTTCTGAGCTTCCTCTCTGTGTCCTGCAGGATAAACTAACACAGGGCTAATTTTTGAGCAGGATCGTGGGTTTTCTGCATTACCGCAAACTTCTGTGCATCTAGACGTGACTAGTGTGCCCTCATAATCATGGGACTCCCCGCCATGATCCGTCTCAGCTTCCTGAGGTTCCATGGGAGGAGGAGAGGGGCCGGGATGTAGCGCTGCTACATGTTTATCACTACCACAGTCAGAGCACTGGATTGACTGTTTACAGTCTCTTGCCAGATGCTGAGTGGACCCACAACACTTAAAGCAGATGAGATTCTCTCTCAAGAACAGTTTGCGTTCTTCTATTGGTTTTGCTCTAAATGTTTTACATTTCTTTAATGGGTGTGGCTTTCTGTGTATGGGACATTGTTCATCTGGGCTTTCTGTTCTTTGATGTGTGTGGCTACCTTTAGCTGCGGGTGAAGCTGGTGGGATGTCTGTTTTGTGAACACTGATGAGGTGCTTACTGGCGAACTTGGGGGCTTTTTCAACTCTGGTGTTCATGTGGGCCGGTGGAGAGAAACTGAAACTTAGGTCATTTCTTATTTTGGCCTGTTGTCTGACGTAACTGGAAAAGAAGCTGAAAGGAGGAAAAGCGACTTTGTGTGTTTCTCTAATTGGCACCTGCTGCAATCCACTTCTCCTGTAAGGCAGTTTCTTAACAGGATTCACTCCACGGGCTGTATCCAGGTATGCGAGCCCAGGTAGGTATCCGCCATCCTTTGCACATTCGAGTTCCTGTAGAACGTCACCAAGTTCTCTCAGCTTGAATGTATCTTTGTTGCTGATTTTGGGAAAATCATCAAGCTTTTTTAACAGTGCATTTTCTATTGCTACGGGTGACCATAACACTCTTCTAGCCTTTCCCAGACTAAGTTGAGGGCTGCTTTTGGGTTGAAGACATGTGCAGAGCGGATCCTCTTTGCTTGTTCTGCTGATTCTGTGCCGAGCCATTTTATCATCAGATCCAATTGCTCTTGGTGTGAGAGGCTGAGGTCTTGTATGGCATTCTGGAAGGATGCCTTCCATGCCCAATAATTCTCTGGGAGGTCATCAAACTGTAGGAGTCCCGTGCTCAACATCTCCCGGCGTGTGAGGTGTTTGGTCAGATCCTGAATGCTTTGTGCTTCCGCGTAATGTGTTGCGGGGGCATAATAGGGTTGTAACGTCAGGGGATTAATTGTCTCTGCAGCTCCATGCTCCTCCTCCATGTTGACACTGATCCTACTCTTACCATCTACAGCATTAGATGAGATGAATGGTACATTTGTGGCCATTTCAAACTGTTCACACTGGATCTTAGAGGGGGTGGCTGGATCAGTTTTAAATGGAGTTTCCTCAAAGCGCACATCAAAGTGTTTCTGTACATACTCGGATGTGTGTTGTGCTGAGCCAACTGGCAAGTCCATTAATGCTTGACTGAATTCACTGCTTGCACATTCCTTTGCTTCTTCATAGGCCGCAGCTTCAGCTTCTGCAGCTGCAGCAGCCTTCTAATGGTTCAAAATGTGCATTTGTGCTTCAAGATTAGCTTTCTGCGTGATGAGGGCTGCTTCTTTCTCTGAATAAGCTAATTTAGCCCGTGCAGCATCTGCTTTGGCTCTAGCCTTTATGGCTGAGGAGGTAGCTGAAGAAGCCTTGCTTGACTTGGAGCTACGTGAATATAACGAGCTAGCTTGTACAGCTGTAGCCAAGGGAGCTGTGTGATCGGTCTCCATAACTTCACTTCTGAGTTGGGGAGTTAGCTGGTGCTGCTCTCCTGCCCTGAGGCTCATTTGCTGCTTGTTGTTTGTTTATTGGGCCCGCCGCACTGTAGTCCTTTTACTTTACTGCCCTCCCATCGAGTTTCCCAGTTATCGACTGGTAGACAGCAAGCTAACACGTGTGGTGCAGCCCTCAATGATGACAAGATGTTTCCTTTTATCTCGTTTATTGAAGCTACCCCACAAGGAACTCAACGTGATGTACACTCGTCTTTTTGGTTTTACATCCATTTACATTCGTTCCTACATCCGTGTAAAACTGCAACAAAGTAAACATATACATGCCGTCAATGATATAGTCACCGTGTTTAGCTTAGCACATGTTAGCATTAGCTCTAGCTTAGCTGGTAACAATGTTGGCAACGGACTAGACAGTCGCTTAAAATACACCAATGCAACCATGCAGTTCTCATTGTAGCTGTTAACACTGTCAAACCATGCAGATACTCACAGACTAATGATGTCCAAGGCGTCGATAATTAAACAACATTCACAGCATTCATACATTGAGTGACGCTCTGACCGGTCTCCCGTTATATCATTACTGCGCATGTGCAACACTTTGTGTATCAGTTCAAAACAATGCTTTCACTACACCACTAGAGGGAACCAAACTCACTTACATGAAATGCTGTAATGGGAGCTTCAACTTAATTCAAGGCGACAGAATACCACGCTTACGAAGTGCTGGGTTTGTGGTGAAAAATGTCCACCTGCCCCAAAAGCACCCCATCGCGGGAGCGCACGTGATGAGACTCCATAAAACCACAAGCAAATCTAACACTACAGCCAGTGTTTGATCATTTCATACATCTTTAGAGGTAAAATCGTTACTACAGCTTGTCAATCAGCTTTAAACCTGTGAATCTCAGGTCTGGACATGGACCCCCCCCCCCCCCAATAAATGAAAGATGTGTCTGATGAGAGGTGTGTATGTGTGTGTCAAGACGTGCAGCAGACAGACAGGTAGGAATTAGGCATGGAAAGGGAGAGAATATTGTCTGTATTTTTTTTTTTTTTTCCAGAAAATCCCAGACTCCAATAGACAATACAGACTAACAGTATAAATTATCTATTTTTTTTCCTCTCTACTCTATACTGAGTGGTTGGGGACCGTAGGGAGTTTTCAAATGAAGGTGCTGCCAGTAATTTCCAAATCTATACTCTTTAACATGCACTCAATGCAGTTTAGTTGCTGTAATGGATATTGTTAGTCTGTTTTGGCTGTTGCACAAAAGAGTTTTTCTGTATAGCAGAAGTTTCTGCTTAATTTACAAATCACTAATAGGAAATGTTTGACAATCCTGTGCTTTTCTTGTATCGTTATATAGAATATCACTGCAGTAAACTGGGAAAAAAAAATTTTAAAAATCTGCTTTAAAATTTGTAATCCTTCCCACAACTTTTAGTGCAAAAAACCTCTCAAAAATCACAATTTTTAATACAATTGAAGGGGAAAAAAAAAAAAAAAAAAAGCTCCAGTGAATTTAGGCTTTTTGGGCCACAACAATCATTAAAAAAAATCCCGGAGGGACTGGATGACTAAGACACAAGTCCATTTTAAGATTCTTAAAAATTTATTCTTGAGACTTTTTAAATCAAAAGGTTCATATTAATATAAATCTCTGTACATTCTATGATTCCGTCATTGAGAAAGGAGAACATCTCTCCCGCCCCCCCCCCCCCCCCCCCGTAATTCCACAAAGTTTCTGGGAAACTTTACAGTTCTGGATAACACCTAACAAACTTCTCCAACTTTTTTGGACCATATAAGATTTAGCAGTCAAATGCAAAAAAAACAAAGAATAGTCATTTGGAAAAGCTTGTCATGCATAACCTCCTCATGGATCGTCACCTTATCGTGGTGGGGGGGTTTGCGTGCCCCAGTGATCCCAGGAGCTATGTTGTCCGGGGGCAATTTGCCTCTGATGGGGTCTCCCAAGACAAACTGGTCCTGGGTGAAGGGCCAGACTAAGAACGATCCAACAGACTCTCATGATAAATTGTATATCAAGGATTCAGTGTACCCCGCCCGGTATGGGGTCACCAGGGCCCCACCCTGGAGCCAGGCCTGGGGGAGGGGCTCGAAGGCTAGCGTCTGGTGGCCGGGTTTCCACCCATGGGACCCGGCCGGGCTCAGCCCGAAGGAGTTACATGGGTCCGCCCTCCAGTGGGTTCACCACCTGCAGGAGGGATCATGGGGGTCCGGTGCTATGTGGATTAGGAGCAATGTGGTTTTCGTCCTGGCCGTGGGACATCGGACCAGCTCTTTACCCTCTCGAGAATTCTTGAGGGTTTGTGGGAGTTTGCCCAACCAGTTTACATGTGTTTTGTGGACTTGGAGAAGGCATTTGACCGTGTCCCTCGTGGATTTTTGTGGGGGGTGCTTCGGGAGTATGGGGTATCGGGCTTGTTGTTACGAGCTATTCGGTCTCTGTACGACCGTTGTGAGAGTTTGGTTCGTATTGCCAACACTCGGTCGGAGTCATTCCCAGTGAGAGTTGGACTCCGCCAGGGCTGCCCTTTGTCACCGATCCTGTTCATAATTTTTATGGACAGGATTTCTAGAGGCAGCCAGGGAATGGAGGGTGTCATGCTTGGTGACCACAGGATCTCATCTGTTGTTTGCAGATGATGTTGTCCTGTTGGCTTCATCCAGCAATGACCTACAGCTCTTGCTGGGACGGTTTGCCGCTGAGTGTGAAGCGGCTGGGATGAGAATCAGCACCTCCAAGTCCGAGTCCATGGTCCTCAGCCGGAAAAAGGTGGATTGTCCTCTCCGGGTTGGGGACAGGCTCCTGCCCCAAGTGGAGGAGTTTAAGTATCTTGGGGTCTTGTTCACGAGTGAGGGGAAAATGGAGCGAGAGATCGACAGACGGATTGGAGCAGCATCTGCAGTGATGCAGACGTTGTACTGGTCTGTTGTGGTGAAGAGGGAGCTTAGTTCTAAGGCAAAGCTGTCGATTTACCAGTCAATCTACGTTCCTACTCTCACCTATGGTCACGAGTTTTGGGTAATGACCGAAAGAACGAGATCGCGGATACAAGCGGCTGAAATGAGCTTTCTCCGTAGGATTGCTGGACTCACCCTCAGAGAAAGGGTGAGGAGCTCAGTCATCCGGGAGAGGCTCAGAGTAGAACCGCTGCTCCTCCACATTGAAAGGAGTCAGTTGAGGTGGTATGGGCATCTGATTAGGATGCCTCCTGGACGCCTCCCACTTGAGGTGTTTCAGGTACGTCCCACTGGGAGGAGACCCCGGGGCAGACCCAGGACTCGGTGGAGAGACTGTCTCCCAGCTGGTCTGGGAACGCCTTGGTATCCCCTCTGAAGAGCTGGAGCAGGTGGCTGGGGAGAGGGAAGTCTGGGCTTCTCTGCTTGAACTGCTGCCTCCGCGACCCGGACCTCCGGAAAAGCGGTAGAAGATGGATGGATGGATGTCGTGCATAAATGTAGTTGCTTTAAAATTAGTCCAATTTTTGATGCTGTCTTGAACAAAATAAAACTGTATTAAGTCTTAAAACACTGCAATATTATAAAAGCCTCATTTGTATATTACTATCAGGGTTTCCTCTGGTAATATTTCCAGGTGGCAACTCGCCATGCTTGAATTTACCCCGACACTCTATGAGGAAATATACATTTAAGAAAAAAAATATGAAGGAATGACAGTCCTCAAGCAGGCACATGAATAACGCACATGACCATCATCCACGTGGAGTTCAGAAGTGCCCCGCCCGCGTGGCGTGTTTCAGTCAGCAAGCAGAGTGTCTCGCTACTAGCGTCACTGTCCAAGAGAAACATGAGCTTATTAAAGTAATTCAAATGTGGAAAAAAAGCAGAAGAGGTATGTAAGCAGTGAAGGCATTTATCATGGTTTTAAACCGCTGGTAACAGGAGCAATAATGGAACAATAGCTTAGCTAACACGTGTGCTTATGAGCTCAAGTTGATTTATTTTGTTTTCTTTTTAATTATTAGATTTTTGTTTTTATTTCAGACAAGAATGAAAAGATGTTTTTTTACCTTTACCTTAGTTTATATTAATTAACTAATTTATGTTCATTATTATGTACCTGGCAAGCTTAGATGACCAAAATTCACAAAATCAATTACTTTAATCCGTCAGCAGCTTTCAGACAAACTAAATGTACCAACATTTGGATTTCAAAATAAGGGAGGTTTTTCCTGCTGTTTGGGTGGTGAGATTTCTGAATATATATATATATATATTATGACAGAAATAACGGCATCTTTTGTCATTTAAGTTAATTTATTTCATTAAATACAATTTTATTAATATTTTATAATCGAAATGAGTTAAATTATTGTTCTGTTCTGGCTCTGCAAAATTATGGTCAAAAGTGTAAATTATAAGGGGAAAAAGTAAAAAAATAATAAATACTACCAGTCTGTTTCAAACTCATTAAAACTATTTTTATTTTAAGAAAATAGATTAAAATTAGCCATAAAATAATCCACAAATTTATAATAAAGTCTCAAATGTACAAGAAAAGTCAATTTTACAAGAGGAAAATACAAATTTCAGGAAAATGGTTTCAAATTTAAGTAAATTTACAGAGAAAAGTAGAAAACTACAAGAAAATTGTTATAAATTTTGGAGAAAAACCTCAAACCTTCAAGACTGAAGTCATTCAAGTTTTTTAAGTGGGTGCTCTTTGCACCCTTAATTCAACTAGAAAGTTTTGGTTGTCTACTTATAATTATTCATTTCAAAGCACTGCTTTTACACGAGTAGAATTTCTGGCTCCTATACCCACCTCTGATCATAGAATTTAAGTATGCATGAGTAAATTACTATCCCTACTCTCTCAAAGGAGAGAGGGGAAAAAAAAAACAAAACACCAGAATAAAAATACAAAAAAATACACATTTTTGTAAACCATCCATCTTCTTCTGCTTCATCTTTTTCTGGTCGCGGGGGGAGCCTATCCCAGCATCTTTGGGCGAGAGGCAGGATACACCCTGGACAGATCACTAGTCCATCGCAGGGCCAACACAGAAAGGCAGACAACCATTCACTCCGTCATACCTAAGGACAATTTAGAATCCCCAGTTTGATACCTATTGACCCAACTTACATGTTTTTGGCATGTGGGAGGAAACCATAAAAAATCCAGGCGTAAACCCACGCAGACACAGGGAGAACATGCAAACTCCATACAGATCACTGTTGGTCGGGGGCTGGGATCAAACCCAGGATCCCCCGGCCAAGGGTGAGTTGCTGTGTTGCTGCAGTGGTAACCACTCTGCCACCGTGCTGCCCCATGACAAAAAAAAATCCTGCAGGACAAAACATGACACTTGATATTTTCTAACCTGTTTGTATACCACCATAGACAGAGAGAGAACCTGAGTTAGACAGAGCTCAGAGAGGGCAAGATGAGACAGAAGAGAGGAGCCAAGTAGAGGAAAGTGTTCAGGCAGAGTGTCCAGGAGAGGTGAGAGCAGAGAGAGGAGAGAAGGATGACTAAAAAGTCCAAGCACAGGACATTTGGGTGGGACCCCAACTGGCCCAATATTCCAACATTCAAGCCTCGGTTGTACAAAACTTCATATGGTAAGTTCCATACGCAAAGTTACTGTGCAAAATTTACTTTTTCTCATTTGTTCCTGAATTTCTTTGGATGACAGCATGATGTCGAGCTTTTGAGGATCTTTTGGTCTTCACTTTGTCAGGCAGGTCCAATTTAAGTGATTCTTGATTGAGAAGAGGTGTGGCAGTAATCGGGCCTGGGTGTGGCTAGAGAAATTGAACACGGCTTTCCAAAGATTTGATAAACCACAGTTAATTTAGGTTTTAACATTGGGGGGCAATCACTTTTTCACACAGGGCCATGTAGGTTTGGATTTTTTTTTTTTTACCCTTAATAAACACCTTCATTTAAAAACTGCATTTTGTGTTTACAGTGATCCCTCACTTATCGCGGTTAATGGGTTCCAGAACCGACCGCGAAAAGTGAAAAACCGCGAAGTAGCGTCACCCCTAATGACGTCATCCATAAATAATACGTACGTTCATTCTCTCACTCTCTCTCTCATATGATACGTGTGCGTGTGTGTACGTGTACATACATGCGTAGATGTAAATAAAGTGTACATAAATATGTTTTTAGAACTCTTTTATTCTTATAACAAGATACGTAACTCAAGATGAAGATGATTTACTTCACAGGTTAATGAGAGCTTTACTGCTCCTCAGGTGACGCCTCATTGTCAGGTGCTAGAAGCGCAGGATCATTGAGGGCAGCTTCCGATAGAGCTGGAGAAGCTGCAGGAGGCGGCGTAGTGGCTCGACGGGAAGACTATTTCGCATAAAATGGCACAAGAGAACAGCGAAAAGTTCCACGCGGCGAGACTACGTAACACGAGCGATAAAGAGCAATGAATGCGGTCTTCCTTCCATTCATGGGCGCTGGGCAGGGAGAGGAGGTGGGTGAAACGTCTCGGCCAATCAGCTTGCGGGGTGAAACGTCTCGGCCAATCAGCTTGTGAGATTTCCGAGCCGAGCCAACACGAGAACAGCGAACAGAGAGGTGGGGCTCTGTGTTGATACCTGATGGTCTAATGTAGTCTCCCTGCCTTCTGCTAGCGCCCGCCCATTACTTCTCAATTTTGAATTTTTGATGAATATTTTTGAAAAATCCGCGATGCACTGAGGGCGCGAAAGGTGAAGCGCGAAGTAGCGAGGGATCACTGTACTTGTATTATCTTTGTCTAATATTTAAATTTGATGATCTGAAACATTTAAGTGTGACAAACATACAAAAAAATGAGAAATCAGGAAGAGGGCAAACACTTTTTCACACCACTGTATGTGCAAAGTCACAATCCCAGCAGGGTAAGATCAGACCTAATGGTTCCTGACACTGAGGTTCTTTGGTTGGAGATTTGTCTTGCTTAATGTAAACCGATTTTAGTGGGTAGTGTTTATAGACCTCCAAGTGCAAATGTGCAGTATGTAGATAAACTGTGTCCAATGCTAATGAAGGTAACAGACACTGGCAAAGAGGTTTTTATACTTGATTTTAATATTGATTGGCTGTCAGATTCATGCTCATTGAGGAAAAAGATAAATAGTACTGCTCTTGTGAGTGACTTGACACAGATGTTAAATACATCACCAAGGGTTTATTGTAATTCTGATGGGCCGATATCAGCAATCTGCATTGACCACATATTTACTAATAGAGAAGTATACTCCAGGGCAGTATCTGTCCCTGTTGGGTTTAGTGATCATAATATTGTGGCCATTGTAAGCCAAACTAAAATTCCTAAAGCTGGTCCAAAAAGGAGGTCATATAAAAGGTTTAATGAAAATGATTTTGTCAAAGATATTGCAAATGTGGAGTGGAGTACAATTTTGGCTTTGAATGGAGTTGAAAAAGCCCTTAACTCATTTACTGAATTATTTCTTTCTGTGGCAGGTAAACATGCACCATTACTAAAATTTACAGTAAGTGTTGTATCACCACCGGAGTGGTGGCTCAGTTGGTAGAGCATCCGCCCCACACCCGGGAGGCAGGCGTTCAAATCCCGGCCGGGTCATGCCGAAGACCATATAAAAGTGGAACTTCCTGCCGTCCAGCTTGGTGATCAGCAATAAATGGAATGGAGGAGGGAACTCTGTGGCGGCGCCTTGCATGGCAGCAGCCCTCTGATTCTGCACTTGGGGTGTGTGTGATTTACACTGTAGATGGGTAAAGCACAATCTCGTTCTGCTGTGCATGATTGGTTGTACGGTTGAATGACAATAAGGGTGATTTAATTAATTTTAATTTAAAGCAAAAAAAAGCATCATGGTTTGATAGAGTTGAGGGAATGTATGCAAGAAAGAGATGCTGAGCATATCATCAGAAAATGATTGAGCAAAAGTATGATGGTAGCAAACTGAGAAATTTTAAATCAAGTTTTGGGTAGAGTTAAAACAGACTAGCCCTCTTTTTTAGAGATAGATGGGATTTTTTTAACGAAAGCAGAGGACATTGCCTTGGGCCATTATTATTTTTCATGTTTATAAATGACTTACCCTATGTTTTGATTAAGTGTAGTGTTATTCAATACGCTGATGATACAACTATTTATTGGGCATCACGTAGCATGAATGAATTGCGGAACACACTTCAATCTGAGCTACAGTTGTTGGTGGAATGGATTTGTAACAATAAATGCATTGAATGTGACAAAAACCAAAAGCATTTTGAGTCTAGACAAGTTGGCGATTCCGGCTTTGTCTGTCACTTAAAAGGTCACATATTGAGCAGGTTCAAGAAGTTAAACTGCTTGGTGTCACACTTGATGAGCAACTGACATGGGGAAAGCATACTGATAATATTAAGAGGATGCATCAATGGATAGCTTGTGTCAGAAGATGTTCCCTATTTCTTACTTTTAGTACTCGAGTGCTGGTAACACAAGCTCTAGCCCTATCTAATCTTGATTATTGCTCACCAGTTTGGTCAGGTGCAGCAAAGAAATATCTAAACTCCAAATAACACAAAATAAAGCGGCAAGAGTTGCCCTTGCTCATTTAATGAGAGGCTGAGTATAGAAAATATGCATGCACGACTGTCATGGCTGAGGGTGGATAAAGGGTTGGCATGTAACCTTTTATTTTATATATTTTTTTTTTTTTAAGAAATATCTGTCACAGTAAGCAACCAAAGTGTCTGTTGTCTCAAGTCAATTATATTAGAGATCAGCATGGTTATGGTACACGGCAGGCTTCTCAGAGTCACTTGGTGAAACATAAACCCAGGACTAATGCAGTATGTAGATCTGTAAGGTGCAGGGCCATCTCATTGTAGAATGGTCTGGCACTTTTCTTGGTTGAAGCCCAAAGTAAGACTATTTTTAAAAGACAATTGAAAAGATATTTTAATGTTGCATTAATTTAGGATTTTTTTTTGATGAATTGCTATAGCTTGATGTGGTGTTTGTATTGTATGCAATATATTTTTGTTTTTGTTTAAGCTGTGTATTTTTGATATGTTTTTTGTTGGAATTTTGGTTTGCTGTTTCAAGGGTTATGTTGTAGCTATGTACTGATTTTGTATTTATTGTAGTGATGTATTGATTTTAATGTTTTTAGGGACCCCAGGAAGAGTAGCTGTTGTTCATCAGCTAATGGGATCCCATTAATAAATCAATTCAAACCTTAACCTCATTAAAAGCAATCTGCATTATACTTCACTTATTCTGTTTACTTCATCTTCTTGTTCTAACAGCAGCATTTTTTCTTACTCAATAATATAATGTACATCGTGATATATGCTTTTATGATTTGAGAAACTTTCTTAAAGAGCTAGCAAGCTAATGCTACTAGTGTGAGCTTAGCGACAAATGTAATACTGTGGTGCACATATGTAGTTTCACGGGCTCACATGTACAGTATATGACTGTTCATATGCTCTTATGTATATTCCTGTGTGTTTATTTTGGCTTCACGTCTGGAGAGGAACAAAAGGTCTGGACCTCCTAGGGAGATGAGGAGGATGTGAGTGTTGGCCTTGTGATATGCAAAGAGATGGACATGAAGGATTTCCTGACCACCGGGGTTTGGGTGAAAGAGAGAGGAACTGCAGGGGGATGCATTGTGTTTGGGATTTTGTGCTTTGTCAGGGGTATAAGACTGGCAGACTTTGGGGGTTCTGCCTCTTTTCTGATTTGTATGTTGGAGAGTGTGTTGAGAATAAAATGGAACTTGAGAAATAACTCAGCCTCATCCTTTCCACACATCTCCACAACACCACCACAAGCAACAGACAAAATCAGAAAAAGCACACATTTTTAAGTAAGTACTAAATGACTTGCATTGCATTCCCATTAGCACTGGTGTCTCTCAGCATCCAAATAAGGCACCAGCCAAGCCTGCAAGCCAGCAACTGTATAGCTACATAAAGCTACATGTCCACCTAGGCGTCTGCTGATGGAAGCTCCCCGCACCTCCTCCACCACAGGATGCGTCAGAAGCGTAAAGGGGGCGTAACCAGGCGAGAGTCACGAGCCCAATACTCTGTAGCCGCAAACTGCACAGAGAGTATCACTGTCTGGTCAGAGAACTTTGGTCGGTTTTCAAGCAGTATTGTGAGTGGTACATTTACAGTATAATACTTTTTGTCTGCTAACCTGCTCTTGTCACCAACACTCATCTCTTCCGCTTTAGATATACACATGCACACAACTCGCAGCGTCGCGCACACGCATCACAGCGCACCTTCTCTCTTAAAGGGATACACACTTTACTTCCAGCTGCTCTCATAACAGGTTCAGAGTGTGGAAGTGTGATCTGTCCAAGTTTGCTGTAATTTGTTAATATTTGTTAATAATATACAACACACAATTATTCTTAAACGTCTACTACAGGTAAAATAAGACAGAAAAACGAGTTATAAAATTATGTTAGACTGTCCAGTGGCAGGAACCAGGGGTGGCTGCTGGTTGGGCCATGGCCCCCCCTATCCCCCTTTCCCCCCAGTGGTGCCCCTGGCTTCAACACAAACCCAGCACTTTGTACACGTGGTAAGCATGAAGACTCAGAGACGTCCACCGGCCAGGCCACGGCACACTGAGGAAGGGACGGTGTGGGAAAAGTTGCAGGTCAGCGTTTTATTTTTTAATCAGTTTTTTGCTGATGTGTTCCGTTAATACTCACTACAAACATGGAAGTGAGCACGGTGCAGTGACGCATTTGATTGGTTAGACTGTTTGAGTGCTACTGAGGGACAAATTTGATTGGCAAAACTGGAAGAAGTTGAGGATTTGCCAAAATTGCGGGAAAGTTGCACTGATTGGACAAAGTTGCAAGGTCGCACAAAAGATGCAACAATGGCCTGATTTTGCATGAATTTGCGTGATCACAACATTGCAAAATTCTGGACAGACTGATTGTAGATACTTTGTGGGCATTTCAGTCAGTAGGACACTGGAGAATGTGCGAGTTCATAGATTCAGCAAGTCATCAAAGTGACCTCCAGTGCTGCAAAATGAGCAAGTTAATGACTTTGTAGTAAGAGACTAGGCTACTCTTGGGTCCCAAAATAACATGAAGAGCAGCAAGGTTAGAAGGGGTGGAGGCAGAAGGTGGTACAGCAGTGAAAATAAGTATTGAACATGTTGTGAAGAAAGGAATAAACAGACCGAGCTTTCCGAGCAGATGAACTTTATTCTCTCTCTCACATCTTCCAGAATCAGAAACATTAACCTCATGAAGTAGGGACTCTCTTCATATCCCAACACTCACACGTCCCTGCTACCTGAGGTCCTGCATTCACAATTCACTCCCCCATGACAATTCCTTTTGTCCTCCAGCCCTTTGATCTCCATGCTTTTCCGTCAGAGGAAAACTACTGCATCTCCATGCCTTTCAGTCTGAGAGAACTACAGCATGGGTCCCCTAGACCGCCCCCCACCCCAGAGTCTCAGACTGAGTGTTAACCCTCCCGTCCTCTCGGCTTCAGCCTCCGCCCATAGCTGCTGTAACGGGGGGTCTTTGGCTCCGCGGCGCTGCTGTGCCGGTGGGGGGTTCCTGGGGGTGTGTCCATCTATGAGGGGACAATGGGGGGGGGGGCATTCAGTATGCTCGTGTGACTGCTCTGATGAATAGTTTACCTGGGGAGTTCTCAGGGGGGGGGTCTTCCACCTGCTCGTCTGCCACAACAAAGGTGGGCTTAAGCCTGTCTATACAGATTCTCTCTCGGCGACCCCCCAAGTCTAACACAAAATGTTTGTCCCTGGGTTCCAGCACTCTGAACGGGCCATCGTAGGGTCCGGTGAGCATCGTGCCTGACAAACACGAACGCCGCATCCTTCAAGGTTTTTGGCACAAAAGTGGGAGGAAAACGGTGGTGGACCGGGCCAGGTAGCGTCCCTGCGTCTGTGCTATGCCGTGAACGCAGGGACGGATGGGTGTTTGGCGTGGGGTAATCTGGTAAAAAATTCCCCGGCGAGCCGCAGCGGCTGTGAAAAAAACAGCTCTGCTGGGGAAGCCGTCAAATCCTCTTTCGGTGCAGAACGCAACCCTAATAGAACCCATAGCAACCGGTCCACCCAATTTGCATCCGTAAGCGAAGCCCTGAGCGCTGCATTCAGTGACCTACGGAAATGCTCGCATAATCCATTGGCCTGTGGGTTGTACGCGGTCGTGCGATGAATTGAGACGCCCAGGCTCTGGGCCATCGTAGACCAGAGGTCAGAAACAAACTGAGGGCCCTGATTGGACGTGATGTCCGAAGGGGTACCAAAATGTGCCACCCATGTTGTCAAAAAAGCGCGTGCCACGTCTGCGGATGCGGTGGAAGCTAGCGGGACTACTTCTGGCCATTGCGTGGTGCGGTCCACCACTGTCAGGAGGTGCATGAACCCCTGCGATGGCGGGAGGGGGCCCACGAGGTCCACATGAACGTGGTCAAACCTCTTAGCCGGGATATGGAACGGCTCCAAGGGGGCCTTTTGTGTGCCTGTGCACCTTGGCTCATTGGCATGCTACACAGGCTGCAGCCCACTCTTTCACCAGTTTGCATAGGCTCAGCCACACAAACTTTGCTGCCACCATTTTGACTGACGTGCATACTCCTGGGTGCGCCAGGGAGTGAACAACTCAAAAACGCGGTGTCGCCAAGCGCGTGGGACCACCGGGCAAGGGCGGCCCATGGAGATGTCACAGATTAGGGGGAGCCCCCCGTCTTGTATAACTCTGCTCTCCAGCCTTAACCCTGTTGGTCCAGACTAAAGCGCGCAAACGTCCGCATCGTCAATCTGCTCTGCAGCCATGGCCGTGTAATCTATCCCCACGTAGACTGGGGCCACCAATGTGCGCAAGAGACAGTCAGCCACCACGTTGAGTTTACCGGCCACATGACGAATGTCTGTTGTAAACTCCGAGATCACGGCCAGCTGTCTCTGCTGCCAGGCTGACCATGGTTCCGAAACCTTGGCCATCGCGTACATTAGTGGCCTGTGGTCCACGAACGCAGTGAAGGTGCGCCCTTCCAGCCAGAACTGGAAGTGGCGTATGGCCAGGTGGAGAGCCAGCAACTCCCTGTCGAATGTGCTGTATTTATGCTCATTTTCATGCAAAGGCCTGCTAAAAAAGGCTAGTGGCTGCCAAGAACCGGCGATGCACTGCTCCACAACGGCCCCTATGGCCATGTCTGATGCGTCTGTAGTGAGCGCAATCTGTGCCGCCGGGTCTGGGTGCGCCAGTAGTGCAGTGTTCGCCAGAGCTGTTTTAACCTTGGAAAACGCTTGCTCTCGCTCAGGAGTCCAGTTGACTCTGTCCGCCTGCTTCTGTTTCTTAAGCACTGCGTACAACGGCTGCATGAGCTGGGCTGCGCAGGGGAGGAAATGATTGTAGAAGTTAACCATCCCCAAAAACTCCAGCAGCGCCCTGACCATCTGAGGCCGGGGAAAATTCGCCACTGCACGCACCTTTTCCGGCAAGGGTATCGCTCCCTCTGGTGAGATGCAGTGTCCCAAAAAATGGATCCCCGTCATTTCGCCGGGTTGATTAACCCGTGCTCCTCCGACCTCCGGTAAACCGTCCTGAGGTGGGTTACGTGTTCGTCCTCGGACACGCTGGCCACCAGGATGTCATCCAAGTAGACGAACACAAACAGCAGATCGCGCAACACCGCATCCATCATGCCCCAACAAAATAATAATAATAATAATAATAAAGGAAGCAGCCCTAAGAAAATGATTGGCTTCTTCATTTGGAAAATTTATCCCGTAGACCAAAAGTGCAAAATGGATAGAGATCACAATTGCAGTCACAAATTATACTGCCAAAGACATGGCCCCTATTGTTATAAGCATGACCAAAGAGGAAAAAGTGGACTTTAATTTAATTCCCACCCCAAAGACCTGAACAGCTTCAGACCGGGGGCCTTGACGTCCCACTTGATGAAGACCCTGGAGAGACTGCTCCTTGCTCATCTCCGCCCCCTGGTGGAACCAGCGATGGATCCACTCCAGTTCGCCTACCAGCATGGCATTGGGGTGGAGGATGCGGTGATCTTCCTCCTTCACCGTTCTCTGTCCCACCTGGAGAAGCCCGGGAATATGGTGAGGATCATGTTCTTTGACTTCTCCAGTGCTTTCAACACCATCCAACCGATGATCCTGAAGGACAAGCTGCTGCGCGCAGGGGTGGACCAGCACCTGTCATCATGGATCCTGGACTACCTCACGAACCGGCCTCAGTTTGTGAGAACCCGGGACTGTGTTTCCGACACGATCATCAGTAGCACGGGGGCCCCCCAGGGAACGGTGCTGGCTCCCTTCCTGTTCACTCTTTATACTGCGGACTTCTCACACAACACAACACATTGCCATCTACAGAAGTTCTCTGATGACTCTGCGATCGTTGGTCTCATCTCCAGCGGAGATGAAGCTGAGTACAGAGGGCTTATCCAGGACTTTGTGGACTGGTGCCATCGGAACTGCCTCCAGATCAACACGAGGAAAACTAAGGAGCTGGTGGTGGACTGCCGCAGGCATGGGCAGCCCCTCACAGCACCAGTAAATATACAGGGAACAGACATCGAGATGGTGACATCCTACAAGTACCTGGGTATTCATCTGAACAATAAACTAGACTGGTCACACAATACTGATGCACTCTACAAGAAGGGACAGCGCAGGCTGTTCCTGCTGAGGAGACTCAGGTCTTTTGGTGTACAAGGGGCGCTGCTGAAGTCATTCTATGACACGGTGGTGGCATCAGCCATCACTTTTGGAGTGGTCTGCTGGGGCAGTGGCATTACTGCAGCCGATAGGAAGAGACTGAACAAACTGATTAAGAAAGCTAGCTCTGTCCTGGGGCAACGCCTTGATCCGATGGAGGAGATAGGAGAGAGAAGGACGGTGGCTAAACTGTCATCTCTGCTGGAGTCCGAGTTCCACCCTATGCAGGACATACTGGATGCACTGAGGAGCTCATTTAGCAGCAGACTACATCATCCCAGGTGCACAACCGAGAGGTTTCGTAGGTCCTTCCTACCAACGGCTGTCAGACTGTACAACCTAAGCAGGGCTGCTCGCAGAGATAGCAAAAAGACGTAACAAACTAATAGTTGTTTTTTTTTTTTTTTTTTTTTTTTTTTTTTGAATGCAAAAGATGCAATAGACTTACACAATGGTCCTCTCCGGCATACAACTAGGAACATACCGGTCGCTATGGAGGGTGAGAATATGTATGGGCACATAATCATACCATGTAGGATAACTAAATAGACGGTTATGCTGTTTCATCCCACCTAGCAACAATGCTCTGCACTGTGTGTGTTTATATATTTACATATTTATTCCATCTAGCTACAATGCTCTGCACTGGGTGTGTTTATATTTATATATCTATATATTTATTCCATCTAGCTACAATGCTCCGCACTGTGTTTTTATATATCTACATATTATTCCATCTAGCTACATTGCTCCGCACTGTGTGTTTATATACTTGCATATTTATTCCACCTAGCTGCAATGCTCCGTACTGTGGGTGTTTATATATTTACATATTTATTCCATCTAGCTACAATGCTCTGCACTGTGTTCATATATTCATATATTTATTCCATCCAGCTACAATGCTCTGCACTGTGTCTGTGTGTGTGTGTGTGTGTGTGTATATATATTTTATAGTAATATGTACATATGTATATTAGCTGCTCTTGCTTGTTTTTTTTTTTGTTTTTTTTCTTGCCTTCTGATTGTTGCTCTGAGTGTTGCTATCCCTGTGCTGTTGCAATCCTGGAATTTCCCCGTTGTGGGACTAATAAAGGCTTATCTTATCTTATCTTATCTTATCTTATCTTATCTTAATTTATATGGTTTTAAAATATATTTCTCTAGAATTCTTGCTTAATGTATGGGGTACCCCCCTACAGCAGCCACGGACAAACACAGCGCTCGACTAGAGCAATTAACAGGACAGTGAGATGTGTGTGTTGAGATCAATAGGCAGCCTTCCTGTGCTTAGTTCAGGCACCAGCATCCTGTGGATATGTATGACGCAAATGCAAACATTCATGCTTCCTGCTCACATTGTGGTACAAATGTCACATGTCTGAATGCATTTCCTTTGATGATAAAATGCCTTTGATGTATTGTCCGTTGCTGGGTATTTAAGTGGCTGAATTCATATGTTCACTCTCTGTTCTTCTTTTTTCTGCTTCTGACTACAGCTCATGAGAGCCTGAGAGCGATCCCCAGCATGCTTATACAGCAGCTGGGGTGAGCTCCATGATGGCGATGATTTGATGAATAAACTTCCATTAAAACTCCAGTCGCCGTGCCTTATTTTAACATCGCCACACTGGTGACCCCGACGTGATATGAACACGCAGCCAGCAAACGCAGCACCCGGCAGTGATTCTCCGACGACAAGCGAACGCGGCAGCCCGACTGATCTGCCCTTCCTTTCTGCTTTAGGGAGACTTTGACGCTCTTCGGAGACCACCCACGACCGGGAAAGCTGAGGAAATTTCATGGTGAGGTCTGCACGCCTAGATCGGCACATCCACGCTGGACCGGCCGCTCTCACGGCTCCTGACACACGATTCTGTGTCTCCACACGAGAGCGCACACACCTTGCCCTCTCTCCATGACGGTGGCCCATGGCCGACGGAGAACGCGTGGACCTGAACGCACCATGACCCGGCACGAGCGACGACCAACAGCCCGAACAGGGGACACAATCGGTGCCGACTGCGCAGATCTCCATCAAGCCCCCTGACCCTGATTCGCCTCGCAGCGGACCGGCCATGCACAGAAGCCTCGCATCAGAACAGCGCAGCTGGAAGGCACGTGGCCGCAGCGCGTGCCGCGCACCAGAGACAAGCTAGCTCTACAGACTTATACATCATCCTCCGCCGCTGCACACGGCTCTTCAGGACTGCTCACACACCTGAAGCACACACGCAGCCCGCACACAGGATTTGGTGTAAGTCTCAGCCACGGCGCACGACGGGAATCCAGCCGTCAGCTGTCCCCGAGGGCTTTAGGGCCGCGAACGCACCTAAAGCCTAAACGCCAAGTCCCTCACATAGCTTCAGCTCCTGTTTTTCTTCATTGCCGGACTGAATCGCGAGAGGAATCAGAGACTAACTTTTCTTCCCACAGCCATGGACATCCCCCGCCACTTGCTACCCCCACCCTCCTCCCTTCCCCGGCACAGACTTTCCCCGCAGCTCGCCACCAAAGCGGGACTACCGAGGTCTCAGCTCCCCGCTAAGCCCTCTGGGGGGGGGGGAGTGTATGGGGTACCCCCCCACAGCAGCCACGGACAAACACAGCGCTCGACTAGAGCAATTAACAGGACAGTGAGATGTGTGTGTTGAGATCAATAGGCAGCCTTCCTGTGCTTAGTTTAGGCACCAGCATCCTGTGGATATGTATGACGCAAATGCAAACATTCATGCTTCCTGCTCGCATTGTGGTACAAATGTCACATGTCTGAATGCATTTCCTTTGATGATAAAATGCCTTTGATGTATTGTCCGTTGCTGGGTATTTAAGTGGCTGAATTCATATGTTCACTCTCTGTTCTTCTTTTTTCTGCTTCTGACTACAGCTCATGAGAGCCTGAGAGCGATCCCCAGCATGCTTATACAGCAGCTGGGGTGAGCTCCATGATGGCGATGATTTGATGAATAAACTTCCATTAAAACTCCAGTCGCCGTGCCTTATTTTAACATCGCCACAAATGTACTTTTTATTGTGTTGTCCTTTTTTGTTTTGTTACCTCCGCCGTTTTGTTACCTCCACCAAGGAGGTTATGTGATCATCAGCGTTGGTTTGTCTCTTTGTTTGTCTGTTTGTTTGTTAGCAAGATAACTCAAAAACTTATGGACGGATTTTCATGAAATTTTCACAGATTGTCAGAAATGGGGTATCCTACAGATGATTACATTTTGGTGGTGATCCGGATCACCGTCCAGAAGAAAACCGCCATTACAGAAAATGCCATTTTCGTGAAGAACCACTGAACCACATGGTTCTTCATGGTCAAGGAATCTGAAAACGTACACACAAACACTGTATGGGGGGAACTGTGGCCGCCATTACAGAAAATGTCATTTTCATGAAGAACCACTGAACCACTAATCCTCTCATTGTCAATCCAATTGCTAGTCATATGTTTTCATGGTCAAGGAATCTGAAAACGTACACACAAACAGTGTATGGGGGGAACTGTGGCCGCCATTACGGAAAATGTCATTTTCATGAATAACTACTGAACTACTAATCCTATCATTGTCAATCCAATTGCTAGTCATATGTTTTCATGGTCAAGGAATCTGAAAACGTACACACAAACACTGTATGGGGGGGAACTGTGGCGCTTGGCGGAGGTCTGCGCTCTGAGTGCTTTTCTAGTTTTGTATGTATCTGACGTGTGGTTTCCAACTAATTTTATCATCTAGTATTACACCCAAAAACTTGATTTCCTTAACTTTTTCAACAATCGCATTATCTATATGAATATGTATATCTCCTTTATTTTACAATTACCAAATATCATTTGGTTTATGATTGTTTATTTATGATTGTTTATTTTCTGTAAAGCACTTTGGTCACCTACTGGTTGTTTTAAAGGGCTATATAAATAAAGTACATTACATTACCTTAGTTTTATCTATATTTAGTGATAATTTATTACAATCATCCATTTTTTTAAGCTTATTTAATTCATTATTACCTCCGCCAAGGAGGTTGTGATCGTCAGCGTTGGTTGGTCTGTCTGTCTGTTAGCAAGATAACTCAAAAACTTATGGACGGATTTTCATGAAATTTTCACAGATTGTCAGAAACGGGGTATCCTACAGATGATTACATTTTGGTGGTGATCCGGATCCCCATCCAGAAGAAAACCGCCATTACGGAAAATGCAGTTTTCGTGAAGAACCACTGAACCACTAATCCTATCATTGTCAATCCAATTGCTAGTCATATGTTTTCATGGTCAAGGAATCTGAAAACGTACACACAAACACTGTATGGGGGGAACTGTGGCCGCCATTACGGAAAATGCCATTTTCGTGAAGAACCACTGAACCACTAATCCTATCATTGTCAATCCAATTGCTAGTCATATGTTTTCATGGTCAAGGAATCTGAAAACGTACACACAAACACTGTATGGGAGGAACTGTGGCCGCCATTACGGAAAATGCCATTTTCGTGAAGAACCACTGAACCACTAATCCTATCGTTGTCAATCCAATTGCTAGTCATATGTTTTCGTGGTCAAGGAATCTGAAAACGTACACACAAACACTGTATGGGGGGGGGACTGTGGCGCTTGGCGGAGGACTGCGCTCTCCAAGTGCTTTTCTAGTTTTGTTATGTGATCATCGCCGTTGGTTTGTCTGTTTGTTAGCAAGATAACGCAAAAAGTTATGGACGGGTTTTCATGAAATTTTCAGATTGTCAGAAATGGGGTATCCTACAGATGATTAGATTTTGGTGGTGATCCAGATCACCGTCCACAAGAAAACCGCCATTACGCAAAATGCCATTTTCGTGAATAACTACTGAACCACTAATCCTATCATTGTGAATCCAATTGCTAGTCATATGTTTTCATGGTCAAGGAATCTGAAAACGTACACACAAACACTGTATGGGGGGAACTGTGGTGAAAACCCCCATTACGGAAAATGTGATTTTCGTGAATAACTACTGAACCACTAATCCTATCATTGTGAATCCAATTGCTAGTCATATGTTTTCATGGTCAAGGAATCTGAAAACGTACACACTAACACTGTATGGGGGGAACTGTGGCGTTTGGCGGAGGTCTGCGTTCTCCGAGTGCTTTTCTAGTTTTTACTGGTTTTATTACAGGCCATAATAGGAAGGCCTCCCATTATTTATTCTTATTTGTTGCAAATTTTTGAGTGGGCTTGTCTGACTGGTTCAATAGTTTGCTAACTTCATTTTAACATCCCCCCCATCCTTTTTGTATGCAATTTAAAACAATGCAATACATGGGTCTCTTTTTCTATTATCATGCCAGTGTCATTTTATGCAAAGGTTTTACATTTATATAGTGGTTTGGAGGAGATCTGAAGATATCGTGATATACAGTATACCGTGTGTTGTGATATAACCATAAATGTATCGCGATACATGTTAAAAGTCATATCGCTCAACCCTAGCCCAAAGTAAGACCAGACTCGATGACCCAGGTGTAGCTCTCACCCCTGAGATTTAATTCTCTTAAATTACTTTCTCTCCCCCTCGCAATACGTGTCACATATGTGCAGCAACCAAGGGATTATATTTTATAGTCCTCTTTGTGACTAACTGGTGTGGAGCTCATGTACCATGAAGTGGTCATCGTCTATCCATGAACACATCTTAACCAACAAATTTCTCCATATACAAAGAAGATGTAACCTGTGAGATCAAAATGAGCACCAAAAAGCTCAATTGTCTTTTACATGATATACTATATTTAAAAGAGAAGGAAAAATCCACCTTTGATGCGGTGTTTTATAAATAAGGTTGAACTGAATTAAACTGAATCACACTTTCCTCATATACTGTGCATTGATTGGATTTTTAAACACATATTTCAGTTCTGTGTCAGTGTGATAGGAGTCATACACTTCTTTATCAGAGAATTCACGAGAATTTCTGTCTTTATGACAAAACGCCACAGTGATTGTTTTGCTGTCCATGCTAAGCCTGTTACGTATATATGACATAGAGCTCAGCCTTCTTGAGCATATAGCGTAAAACTCTAACACAGCTCTGTGGTAGGGACAAGACAGGTGGCAAAGAAGCCTTTCACACAGGTCTTTGTAAAATCCCCAATAAAACCCAAATAACCTGTGTTAGATTTAAGGGCCGTCTTGCCTCTATTGCCTTCTGCTCTTCTTTGCTCCATGGAGACACAGAGTTGAAAATACAGGGGCTGCTGACTTTGTGTGTTATAAAGCAGCAACCTCCAAGCTCGTCCTACCTCCAACTTCTTGATGGGATTTTGTACCCGCAATGATGGAAAAGGACACAACACAGCGGTTGGCTTCTCATCTGGCTCTGTACTGAATGCACTTTTGTCTGAAGAAGAATGCCTCAGTGTGGTGGTCAAAGGGTGTTTTTTTTGGGGGGGGGGCATCATTGTTTTTAGATGCAGAATTTGACAAAGTAAAGAAACGGAGCAAACAAGCAAACAAGAATAAAAATCGACTACAGTTTTATAAAACAAATTACAGACAGAAATGTTTACTTCAGTCAGCTGCTGTGTAGTTTGATTCAGTGTGTATTCAGGCACATGCACAGATAGACCTGAGGTGGTGCTCGAGTATCTGCCCTTTGCCCTCTGATGCGCCCTTCTGGAGAGCATTTTTTTGAAGGTAGGCTAAACATTTGTGTAGTGTAGGAGGGGCAGGTTTAAATAAGCTGCTGCTTTAGCCTACACCAGGCCAATTCAATTAGTGGCCCACGGGCTACATACAGCCCAGAAACAACTTCCAAGTGGCCCAGTCCAGCCAGAGAAGCAAAGGCCAACACGTTTCACAGAATTACAGAAATGCATTAATTACTACAGACCGTAAATGCAACACTCTGCGTAGCCTAGCAACAGACCACCCACAATTCAGTGCATTTGTTTTGAAATGTGGGCTCTATGACTGTGGCTAACGGCGCTAGTGGCAAGATACCAAGCCTACACCAAACACAAACGGGTGGTGTGAATGCATACAAAGTCAATGGAAAGAGGAGAGCACACGCAAAATCATGCATTCGCGTCTGAGGGATAGCGCTAACTTTGAGATTCTGCCGTCATCGGAGTAAAAGTATCAACACAGGAGAGTAAACTAGTTTGAAAATGAAACTGACACTCATCTGGAGAAAGGACTGGGAGCTCTTCAGTTGAATTGGAATGTCGTTATTTACGCACGGAGTCCTGCCATGGACATGCTAACAAGGCTAGACTAGCAATGTAAATGCCCATCATCTTGTGAAGTTTTGGAGGTAAGGACAACTTTTTCAGGTGAGCTCCCCGTCGGATAATGTAAGCCTAAGCATGACGTTATTTTGGGGATTTCAGCAGCAGGCAGAACACAGCTGCAGAAGTTATAAAGGCCACTTCACCTGTCTGCAACTCACTCAGATGGTAAATTCATGTCTATTCTCGTATTTACATTGAGTTATGATGTAATCACTCTGCATGAAAAATTCACCCATTCGCGTTTGGTGTGAAGGCACCTTAAAACATGTCATTGTGAACTCTGAAGCATTAAGTTTATGAAAATTGTGAGTTTAACACTGCCTGGAATGATGTCTGCATAATGGAATGTGTAGTTATAAATAAAAAGGTTCCTTTTCACACATGTGATTTAAAACAAAACAAACCACAATAATGGATATGCAATATTTACCTCCGCCAGGCCGAAAGGCCAGGAGGAGGTAATGTTTTTGCCGGGGTTTGTCTGTGTGTTTGTCTGTTTGTCTGTCTGTCTGTCTGTCTGTTTGTCTGTTGGTTAGCAAGATAACTCAACCTGTTCCTGTTAGCAAGATAACCTAACCTGTTCACTCTTTATACTGCGGACTTCTCACACAACACAACACACTGCCATCTACAGAAGTTCTCTGATGACTCTGCGATCGTTGGCCTCATCTCCAATGGAGATGAAGCTGAGTACAGAGGGCTTATCCAGGACTTCGTGGACTGGTGCCATCGGAACTGCCTCCAGATCAACGCGAGGAAAACTAAGGAGCTGGTGGTGGACTGCCGCAGGCATGGGCAGCCCCTCACAGTACCAGTAAATATACAGGGAACAGACATCGAGATGGTGACATCCTATAAGTACCTGGGTATTCATCTGAACAATAAACTAGACTGGTCACACAATACTGATGCACTCTACAAGAAGGGACAGCGCAGGCTGTTCCTGCTGAGGAGACTCAGGTCTTTTGGTGTACAAGGGGCGCTGCTGAAGTCATTCTATGACACGGTGGTGGCATCAGCCATCACTTTTGGAGTGGTCTGCTGGGGCAGTGGCATTACTGCAGCCGATAGGAAGAGACTGAACAAACTGATTAAGAAAGCTAGCTCTGTCCTGGGGCAGCGCCTTGATCCGATGGAGGAGATAGGAGAGAGAAGGACGGTGGCTAAACTGTCATCTCTGCTGGAGTCCGAGTTCCACCCTATGCAGGACATACTGAATGCACTGAGGAGCTCATTTAGCAGCAGACTACATCATCCCAGGTGCACAACCGAGAGGTTTCGTAGGTCCTTCCTACCAACGGCTGTCAGACTGTACAACCTAAGCAGGGCTGCTCGCAGAGATAGCAAAAAGACGTAACAAACTAATAGTTTTTTGAATGCAAAAGATGCAATAGACTTACACAATGGTCCTCTCCGGCATACAACTAGGAACATACCGGTCGCTATGGAGGGTGAGAATATGTATGGGCACATAATCATACCATGTAGGATAACTAAGTAGACGGTTATGCTGTTTCATTCCATCTAGCAACAATGCTCTGCACTGTGTGTGTTTATATATTTGCATATTTATTCCATCTAGCTACAATGCTCCGTACTGTGGGTGTTTATATATTTATATATCTACATATTATTCCATCTAGCTACATTGCTCCGCACTGTGTGTGTTTATATACTTGCATATTTATTCCACCTAGCTGCAATGCTCCGTACTGTGGGTGTTTATATATTTACATATTTATTCCATCTAGCTACAATGCTCTGCACTGTGTGTTCATATATTCATATATTTATTCCATCCAGCTACAATGCTCTGCACTGTGTGTCTGTGTGTGTGTGTATATATATATATTTTATAGTAATACGTACATATGTTTATTAGCTGCTCTTGCTTGCTTGTTTTTTTTCTTGCCTTCTGATTGTTGCTCTGAGTGTTGCTATCCCTGTGCTGTTGCAATCCTGGAATTTCCCCGTTGTGGGACTAATAAAGGCTTATCTTATCTTATCTTATCTTATCTTATCTTATCTTATCTTATCTTATCTTATCTTATCTTATCTTATCTTAACTCAAAAACTTTTGGACGGATTTCAATGAAACTTTCAGGCGTTGTTGGAAATGGTACAAGGAAGAACTGATTAAATTTTGGGGATGATCCGCATCACCGTCTGCATACAGGAATTTTTTAAAGCATTTTTCCACACTGTGACATACAGCCATTTTCAACATGTGCGCAGGCGCAATGGAGGGCGCTGGGCGTCGTGTCTGACCAACACAAACTCCGCCTTCTTCAACGTTTTAGCCACAAAAGCATGCGGAAAACACTGGTGGCCTGGGCCCGCCAGCGTGCCTGTGCCAGCCATAGGTGCTGCGCACATTGCGCTGGTCGTCGTGTATGACCAACACAAACTCCGCGTTCTTCAACGTTTTAGGCACAAAAGCACGCGGAAAACACTGCTGGCCTGGGCCCGCCAGCGTGCCTGTTTTTGCGCCACGCTGCAAAACTTGACACGGCCACCTGTCCGCCGCCCGATTATTTGCCACAAATTCCCCGCCCAGCTATAGGCGCTGCGTAAAAACGACCTCTCTGCCGGGGAAGATTCTAAATTCTGTTTTGCTGCGGAGCGCAACCCCAATATAATATAAAACCCACGGCAACCTGTCTAACCAATCTGCATCTGTCAGTGGAGGAGATGGACACACCGACACTTCAGTTTATTACCTCCGCCAAGGAGGCAATGCTTTTACAACCGTAAAACGGGGCTATAAGGGATGGCGGGGTAATATGGGACACTTTTCTAAATGTAATTCTGCTTTTTTAATTTTGCTTCCGCCTAGATTTGATGAAGGATTCATGGATATTTGACAATAACAACACAACTCAGCGTCCTGCTCAAAATAAAAAAAGCACAATTACATTTAAAACATTTCCCAGAAAAGTGTCCCTTATTAACCCGCCTTCCCTTATAGCCCCGTTTTACACTACTGAACCACTAATCCTATCACTATCACATTGATTGTCATTCATTAATTGTCTGTTTATTGCACTGTCCATGTCAAATAAACAAATAATCATTGTGAATCCAATTGCTAGTCATATCTTTTCATGCTCAGGGAATCTGAAAACGTACACACAAACACTGTATGGGGGGAACTGTGCCGCTTGGCGGAGGTCTGCGCTCTCCGAGTGCTTTTCTAGTTACCTCCGCCAGGCCGAAAAGGCCAGGAGGAGGTTATGTTTTTGCCGGGGTTTGTCTGTTTGTTTGTCTGTCTGTCTGTCTGTCTGTCTGTCTGTCTGTCTGTTGGTTAGCAAGATAACTCAGAAAATCTTGGACGCATTTCCATGAAACTTTCAGGCGTTGTTGGAAATGGTACAAGGAAGAACTGATTACATTTTGGGGATGATCCACATCACCGTCTGCATACAGGAATTTTTTAAAGCATTTTTCCACACTGTGACATATGGCCATTTCCAACATGTGCGCAGGCGCAATGGACGGCGCTGGGCGTCGTGTCTGACCAACACAAACTCCGCGTTCTTCAATGTTTTAGGCACAAAAGCACGCGGAAAACACTGCTGGCCTGGGCCCGCCAGCGTGCGTGTTTTTGCGCCACGCTGCAAAACCTGACACGGCCACCTGTCCGCCGCCCGATTATTTGCCACAAATTCCCCGCCCAGCTATAGGCGCTGCGTAAAAACAACCTCTCTGCCGGGGAAGATTCTAAATTCTGTTTTGCCGCGGAGCGCAACCCCAATATAATATAAAACCCACGGCAACCTGTCTAACCAATCTGCATCCGTCAGTGGAGGACATGGACACACCAACACTTCAGTTTATTACCTCCGCCAAGGAGGCAATGCTTTTACAACCGTAAAACGGGGCTATAAGGGACGGCGGGGTAATATGGGACACTTTTCTAAATGTAATTCTGCTTTTTTAATTTTGCTTCCGCCTAGATTTGATGAAGGATTCATGGATATTTGACAATAAAAACACAACTCAGCGTCCTGCTCAAAATAAAAAAAGCACAATTACATTTAAAACATTTCCCAGAAAAATGTCCCTTATCAATCCGCCGTCCCTTATAGCCCCGTTTTACACTACTGAACCACTAATCCTATCACTATCACATTGATTGTTATTCATTAATTGTCTGTTTATTGCACTGTCCATGTCAAATAAACAAATAATCATTGTCAATCCAATTGCTAGTCATATCTTTTCATGCTCAGGGAATCTGAAAACGTACACACAAACACTGTGTGGGGGGAACTGTGCCGCTTGGTGGAGGTCTGCGCTCTCCGAGTGCTTTTCTAGTTGTTAATGTTATCAATCTCTTCTTGGGGGTTTGTGCACTGAAGTGTTTGACAGTTCATTTTTTTATTCCACTAAATGCACTTTGTGATGTGCTAAGGTCAGTTATGACCAAGATGTAGTATATTTTATTACCTCCGCCAGGCCGAAAAGGCCAGGAGGAGGTAATGTTTTTGCCGGGGTTTGTCTGTGTGTTTGTCTGTCTGTCTGTCTGTCTGTTGGTTAGCAAGATAACTCAAAAAGTCTTGGACAGATTTCCATGAAACTTTCAGGTGTTGTTGGAAATGGTACAAGGAAGAACTGATTAAATTTTGGGGATGATCCGGATCACCGTCTGGATACAGGAATTTTTTTTAAAGCATTCTTTAACACTGTGACATACGGCCATTTTCAACATGTGCGCAGGCGCAATGGAGGGCGCTGGGCGTCGTGTCTGACCAACATAAACTCCGCGTCCTTCAACATTTTAGGCACAAAAGCACGCGGAAAACACTGGTGGGCTGGGCGCGCCACCGTGCCTGTGTTTGCGCGACGCTGCAAAAGCTGAGACGGGCAGCTGGCCGCCGCCGGATTATTTGGCCGAAATTCCCCGGCCAGCCATAGGCGCTGCGCAAAAACGAGCTGCTCGGCAGCGTGCTGTGTGCCTGTGTTTGCGCTACGCTGCAAAAGCTCAGACGGGCAGCTGTCCGCCGCCGGATTATTTGGCAGAAATTCCCCGGTCAGCCATAGTAGCTGCGCAAAAAGAAGCTCTCTGCCGGGGAAGTTTCCAAATCATCTTTTGCCGCGGAGCCCAACCCCAATAAAGATAAAGATTACATGTACCACAAAGGTCGAGTGCAAGCAAGATGTTTGTGTCTGTGAACATTCCGTCTTTTGGCGAGTTGTTACGTAACAATGTTTACAGTTTGATGAGAAGGTTGCTGCCATGTAACAATCATCTTATATCAGCAATTGTCAACTCGTCACTCACACTTCAGCATTTGGAAGTGGTGGCGTTCCATTTTATACTGAGTCCAATATTGTATGTTAATGTTGTTACAAGAGCGCCGACTGTCTGCTGATCTGTATATACTTTTATTTATTTATTTATTTATTTTCTACTCGTTTTAGTTCTGCATTTAATATGAATCCTGAGTTTGAAATAAACGTTTGAATTTTGAATAAAACCCACGCCAACCCGTCTACCTAATTTGCATCCGTCAGTGAAGCCCTCAGTGCTGCTTTCAGTGATCTATGAAAATGCTCGCATAACCCATTGGCCTGTGGGTTGTACTCAGTTGTCTCATGACTTCTTTTGTTTTTTCTTTTGAATTCTTGGATGGAACATGGGTGGCCAATATAAGCTGCGGATTCAGCCATCACACATTTCGGATAACTTATGTTGAACTGTATAATCAGAGGAGTTATTGTCTAATTTGACCTTGTTGGATTTTATTACCCCCTTTGTTATATTATTCACTTTCTTTTAACCTGTACTCTTAATCTATTCGAAATAAAGATTAATTCATTCATTCATTCAATTGCAACACCCCCAGCCTGGGAGTCTGCAGATGCAGGACATGGACACAACACCAACACTTCAGTTTATTACCTCCGCCAAGGAGGTAATGCTTTTACTACTGAACCACTAATCCTATCATTGTGAATCCAATTGCTACTCAGATGTTTTCATGGTCAAGGAATCTGAAAACGTACACACAAACACTGTATGGGGGGAACTGTGGCGCTTGGCGGAGGTCTGCGCTCTCCAAGTGCTTTTCTAGTTTCAAAAGGGAAACAAATGTTAATGCTACTAACGGTGCACAATGAGTTTTTAGGCACTTTGAGATATGCCTGAGTAAGATGTGACCAAAATGGTTATTTAGAGAATTTCATTTTTTTTAAATTCTATTTATTTAATTGTTGTTCAAGAGGAAAAATACTTCTACTACTTCAAGTTCTGCTCAACCCCAGCACTGTTATTGTGTTTTATGCACTTTTGATGTGCCTTTTTAATGTGCCAAGCACATTTAAAACCAAGACAATGAATAAAAAGTGCATATTTTTTGTCATACTGATCTGTGTTGGTTTGAAATTTGTCATATTCAACGGATCGCTGAACATGTGCGGCCCAGTTACATGTCTTGATTTCAAATTGTGGCCCAACTGATTTTGTAATTGAATAGCCCTGGCCTACACCCTTTCTGTCTGTAATATGATTTTTTTTTTTTTTATAAAAATACATAGTTTATTTGCTATGATCAGCCAGAACTAAACTCGAAAAAATGAATGAATGAAAATTATAAGATAAGCCTTTATTAGTCCCACAATGGGGAAATTCCAGGATTGCAACAGCACAGGGATAGCAACACTCAGAGCAATAATTAAGAAGATACGGAAAATATAAATAAGAGCAGTGGATATACATACATACACATAAATATATAAATATATATACAAAGTGCGGAGCATTGTAGCAAGATGGAATAAACAGCATAACCGTCTACTTAGTTATCCTACATAGTATGAATATGTACCCATACATATTGTCACCCTCCGTAGTGACTGATATTGCCTAGTTGTATACTGGAGGGGACCACTTGTGTAAGTCTGTTGCGTCTTTTGCATTCAATACTATTAGGTCGTCACGTTTTTTTGCTATCTCTGCGAGCAGCCCTGCTTAGGTTATACAGTCTGACAGCCGTAGGTAGGAAGGACCTGCGAAACCTCTCGGTTGTGCACCTAGGATGATGTAGTCTACTGCTAAATGAATTCCTCAGTGCATTCAATATGTCCTGCGTAGGGTGGGACTCGGACTCCAGCAGAGATGACAGTTTAGCCACCATCCTTCTCTCTATCTCCTCCACTGGGTCAAGGCGTTTCCCCAGGACAGATCTAGCTTTCTTGATCAGTTTGTTCAGTCTCTTCCTATCAGCTGCTGTAATGCCATGATGGCTGATGCCACCACCGTGTCGTAGAATGTCTTCAGCAGTGCCCCTTGTACACCAAAAGACCTGAGCCTCCTCAGTAGGAACAGCCTGCGCTGTCCCTTCTTGTAGAGTGCGTCGGTATTGTGTGACCAGTCTAGTTTATTGTTCAGATGAACACCAAGGTACTTGTAGAATGTCACCATCTCAATGTCCGTTCCCTGTATGTTTACTGGTGCTGTGAGGGGTTGTCCTTGCCTGCGGCAGTCCACCACCAGCTCCTTAGTTTTCCTCGTGTTGATCTGGAGGCAGTTCCGATGGCACCAGTCCACGAAGTCCTGGATAAGTCCTCTGTACTCAGCTTCATCTCTGTTGGAGATGAGGCCAACGATCAAAGTCGTCGGAGAACTTCTGTAGATGGCAGTTTGTTGTGTGAGAAGATATAGATTTTAATTTCCCCCTTCGGAGACACCAGTTACTAATTACATGCGATTTAATGTGAGATAACTATTTTGATGTCCAATTAATTCAGTGTTACCTGTGCATGAGATCCCCCCCCCATTCTCACCATATATAATCCATCCATATATACATATATAATGATGACCATGGTCTCTGTGTGAATTGATAACACAGGGTTACAAAAATATTTTTTTTTGTAAGTTGTCTGTGTTTTTTCAACTGATTTAAGACAATTTTGCACCGCTGAATCCGAAAATGACATCTGTTTCTCTCAATCAGGTGCTAAGTAAAAATATGTACTTACTTAGTACTTACTTAGCACTTAGTACTGTGCATGTACTTACCTTTATATAAAGGTAAGTACATGTAAATTGAATGTTACATCATGATTGTTCAACATTCAGCAAATTTCAACACATAAAAAAGAATTTTGCATCATATAAAGTGAAAATACCTGTACATGTAAACAAAAACGTATAAAACATGTGGCCATAATTCAAAAAGTTGACCTGATTGAGCAAAACCAATGTGATTTTTAGATTCAGCACATCAAAACTGTTCTAAATCAGCTAAAAAAAACCCTGAGACAATAAATCTGGTGTTGACCAGTGTAATTTTCTAGAAATCTGTGAGATACTAAATGTCTCCATGAGTGCATATGTATTAAAATAAATTAGATATACCAGTTCAGTACAGTAGAATTTGCGAGACTGTAACTTTCCTCTTTTCAGTGTCTTGGAGTGCCCCCCCCCCCACACACACACCTTTTTTTCCTCTCATGTGGGCCTCCATACAACATAACTCTTAGTAAGATGTTTTTGGGTTTTTTTTAAGCAAAGATCGGCACCATCTCTACCTTGCTTGAGTGTAGCCTGTTTCTTGTCTTGTCCAAGAAGTGAGACACAGAGCTGAAGAGCTGCAGAATACGGTCCCAGACCGCCGACAGTTTCACTTTCTTTCCTTTCATTTTCACATGCCTTGTTACAGCTGTTAAACCATCAGTGACTACTATAAATATGTTTTTTTTCTGGTAGGCCGATGGCAGTCATCTACGTGAGTATCGGCAAATACCCACAGTCAGCTGATGTATCTCTGCATCCCTATCTCTCACATCTGTTTCATGATGATGAACATAACTGGCACACTGATGCAGTTCTCAAGCTAGCATTAGCAGAGGCTGCCGCTAACACTGCTTTTACCACCATGTTTGTAGTGGGAGTACTTCGACAGTATTATGCTATTATGCACACTGTTCTTTGTGGAGTCTCAAATCCTTTCAAGAACAAAGCCATGCCGTCGTCATCATCTATATAACAAAGGAATCAGTGCATGTTGCGTCCTTCTGCAAGTATGAAAGTAAGGTGTCATCTGCCTTTCAGTTCTTCAAAGGGATAGAAATCTGGTCACCCCCCCAACAGGGAGGAGGGTTCATTTTAGCAGGTGCTCTATGAAAGCCTTCACTGTGCAACATCTCCATCTTTGTAATGGAGTACCATTATAATCCAAGTAAAGTGCTAATCCATAATTAAATTAACCCATTAAATGTGCTTCATTAATAGAGGGAGGGATGTAAATGAAATGGAGGAGAAGTGATTATAGATGTTGTGGGACGGGGTAACATGACTATGAAATAGCCTTTTAAAAAGATGCAATTCTATTCTGTATTTGCAGGGACATCTCTATTTTTAGTCAGTCTAAGAATCTCAAGGACTCCTTTGACAGAATGTCTGCTGATGATGGGTATGGGCAGATTTACTGATTGCTGCAGGGGCTAAATATGTCAACATAAAGTTAATGGGAAGGTCCCTTTAACTGCCTATAAGTCCTTGAGAATGATTCCTAAAATGCTGCAACATGAGACGATTGCTTATCAGATGTTGAGATTTGATCACTGTAAACCTGTGTCAGGGATGGAGATGCTTCTGCGGCAGTTCCAGAGAATATACCCCAGCCAGCAGTAAACAATATAGAAGAGATGGGATAGACATTGTGACATTATCCACACAAATGATGGGTGTACCTAGATGCCCTTTCAAAGTGCATGCATGCAAAGATAGCAGAGCTGTAGCATGAGCTCATATAAAACACATATAAAAAAAAACAAAAACACGTGAGTGGGGACACAAAGAAGTGCTGTATACATACAGTATGAACAATTTCTCTTTACCTCTATTTTCTCACTTTCTAGTTTAATTTCATTCCTTCTCCTTCTTTCAAAGAGCTTTGCCTTTGTTGGGAAATAAATACAGAAAGTACCGGTAGGCTGATTTTATACCCCCTTTATGCAGGGGTGGAGATCAGTGAGAGATTGCTAAGTGATGACAGAATGGCCAGATCTCCAAAGCAATCTTTCAGTGATTTCCCAGCGATTGCCAAGCTCTCTCAATGATCTTCAGTGATCTCCATGGTCCTCAGAGTCCAAAACAATCGCTCAACAAGCTAACTAACTAACTAACCTGCACTTATATAGCGCTTTTCTAGTCAAGCACTCACCAATCTCCCAATTATCTACTGGTTGTCCATCAAATGCTCAGTGGTCCCTCACTGATCTCTCAGCCATCTTTGGCTTTGGGGTGGAAAAATGTGGTGCTCATTGAAAGATCCTAGAGCGCTCATTGGGAGACCAGTGAGATTAAGTGCTTCTTGAGCTATCCTTGTCTGTTCAACAGTCCCACTGATCTCCCAATGATCTCTCCATGATTATTTACCTTTTGTTCTTATTAAAGACAAAAATAGAAAAGAGATGTTTTTACCTTCTTTACATGTTTCGACTGTTCACTGCAGCCTTCGTCAGAAGTGTCAGCTGATTCCTGCTGGTGTCATTTTATCAGCTGACTTTTCGTAGGCGGGGCCAGCCCAGCAGACCTGTCAGATCCACCGAGCCGGCCCCGCTTTCCACCGTCCGATGGTCTCTGGAGAATGTAGTCCCAGGTGTGGGAAAGCATAAATGCCCCCTCATCCCGGTTCATGCTGTCTTTTCCCCGATTCCTGATTTCTATGGCCTCCTTGATCCAGCGTTTGTGTCTGTTACTCTCCGATCCAATAATTTTTGCGTTGTCCCAGTCCATGGTGTGATTATTTCTTTTGCAGTGATCTGATATTGCTGATTTTAATGTTTCTTGTTCTGCCTTTTCTTTTTGTGATCTTGTGAGTCGTCCTTGTGTTTCCTTCTCACATTCCTTCTGGTGTTCTTTTTTCCTTGTGGTGAATGATCTTCCAGTTTCTCCAATGTAGGTTTTGTTGCATGATCTGAATGATATTTCATATATTACATTACATTTTTTGTCTTGTTCTATTTTGTCCTTGGTGTGTACTAACAACTTAATTTTTTGTGTGGTTTTACTGCTGTGTTTATTTTGTATTTTTTCATGATCCTTTGAATTGGTTCCGTTATCCCTCAGATGTATGGTATAGTTATGGTGGCCTTGTTTTTGATTTCAGCTTTTGTTCTGTGTCTTGTTTCCTGTTTGTTTTCTTTGTTTTTGACTTGCTGTTTCCCTTTGTTTATGGCCCATGCTGGATATTGGCAGCGTATGAGTGCATGTTTTATGTGGTTTTTCCTCCTCCTGTCTGTCTTCTTGGTCTGTGGTGATGGTGGCCCATTCGTATAACATCCTGACAACTGATAGTTTGTGTGCTGTGGGGTGTTCTGATGTCCATAGTAGGTATTGATCCGTGTGGGTTGGTTTCCTATACACTGTGATTTTTATACTGCCGTCATAGTTGTGGTGGATTTTCATGTCCAGAAAGGCTATGGTACCATTTTCTTCCTCTTCATTTGTGAATTTTATAGTCCCAGTGTTGTCTGTGCTGTTCAGATGGTCAGGGAGTTCTTGTGTGTGTCCTTTCCTTATTTTCTCCAAAATGTCGTCCACGTATCTCTTCCAGAGGGTGGGTTTGCATTGTGTAGGTGCTGTGTTGATGGCTTTGTTTTCCAGATCCTCCATAAAAATGCTGCTCATGATGGCTGATAGTAGGTCTCCCATTGCAAATCCTTCTTTTTATCTGTAGATTTTTTTTCTCTATATTGAAAATAGGTGGATTTTGCAACAAATTGTAATAGTTCAGATATGTCGTCAACTATGAGATTGGTGCATCTTTTTAGGGTTCTGTCATTCCTGAGGCGTTCTTGCACTATGTGTAGTGTGACATCAATAGGGGTCTTTGTGAATAATGAAATGACATCATGTGAAATGAGGATCTCGTCTGATTCTATTTTCATATTTTTGAGTTCTTGTGCCAGCTCTTTTGAATTTTTGCAGTGGTATTCTGATAGTCCAAGGAGGGGTTTGATGATTTCAACCAGGGCTTTTATAAGTTGTATGTGGCTGATCCAATACTGTCTATTATTGACCGCAGTGAGATATCCTTATGTATTTTTGGGGTTCCATAAATCCAGGGGGTGATGCTGACTGTGGGTATCAGATGTTCGTATGCGTCCTTTATGATTTTTTTGCTTTCAAATAGGGGTTTAAGAAGGGTTTTTAGCATTTTTTTTTTATTTTCTTCTGTGGGGTTTGTTTTTACGATTTTATATGTGCTGCTGTCTGCCAACATGGTTTCCATCTGTTTTTCATATGTTTCTGTGTCCATTACTACTGTGGTTCTGCCTTTGTCTGATGGAAGGATTGTGATTGTTTTATCTTTCTTGAGTGAAAGATAATCAGCTGACACTTCTGACGAAGGCTGCAGTGAACAGTCGAAACATGTAAAGAAGGTAAAAACATCTATTTTTGTCTTTAATAAGAACAAAAGGTAAATAATTAAAAGAAGACAAAATGAACCTACTTGAGCTGTCTCTCCATGATCTTTCAGTGAATGCCAAACTTTTCTCTCTCACTGATATCTTCTGGTCTCTCAATAGTCTCTCAAGAATCTTTCAAAGCTCTCTATAAATCACCATGAAACTCCTACAATGATCTCTCAAACATTTACACAGAAACAGCTTTTTTTGGGGGGGGGGGGGGCTTTAGGAGATTTCTGAGAGGTTGGGTCAATTTCTGATCTCTCAATGGTCACCCAACAACCTCGGTCTGTGTAAAGGTACCTTCGTTGAAATGCAAATCTAAGAAACTGACAGGGATGATGATTTTAATATGCTGAATCAAAGTGCAAGTACCTTCCAGTTTTTAATCATTGATCTTTGAGGAATGATGTTGTCAGAGAGTTTCTTTATGTTTAATTCACATTACACAAGCATTTGTGCAGTCACTGATATTCCACAGCCTAATACAATAGCAGCAGAACACACTGGACTCTTGGAAGTTAGTCTAACAGCAGCGTTTTTAAATGTAATTTAAAGAAACTCATATGAATGTTGTAAATTGTGGTGTGTTTTGGGGGAGGGGAGGGGTGGATACAAATAGAGTCACTTTAAAGATGAAGGATCCATACCATTTATTTTTTAATTTACATCAAAGAGAAATATAAATGTCAACTGGTTGATTTGAATACTTCACTTGAATGTTTAGCTGTGAATGTATGTCTCTCTCCGGTAATGAATTTCAACATTGCAGTAGTGTACAACCCACCATCACACAACTCTTCCTTTTATAATGAATTAAGTGATCTGGTTAAACAACTTGAGAAGAACAGAGAAACAATAATTCATGGTGACTTTAATATCAACTGGTCTGATAAAAAAGACAAACAAAAACTGAAAAGCCTCATGACTAAATTTAATTACCAGCAAATCATCAAAGGACCCACCAGGATAACCAAACAATCCAGAACACTTATTGACATGGTATTTACTAATAAACCAGAACGAATAACCAGAACCTATAATCTTGTAACTGGTCTCTCAGATCATAACATGGTTCTTGCTGTCAGGAAACTTACTAAAAAGCGACTACAGTATTTTGGGGGAGTCGATATTGACAAATCAAATTTTATTATCCCCAAATCAAAAAATGAGGAGTTTGAACATTACTTAGAGAATCAAAATTGGGAGCAGCTCATGTCAACATGTGAAGTAGATGATTGTTGTAATTTTATAACTGCAACAATCACAAAGTCTATAGAAAAATTTTCAAAGCAAATTAAAAGTAGACAACAGAAGATTAGCCTACCATGGTTAAATAATGAAATAAGAAAACTTATGAAGAGGCGAGACTATGCACTGAAAACATCACTAACCTCCAAACTACAAAATGATCACCTTGTGTACAAAAGTTTAAGAAATAAAGTGGTACATGAGCTGCGAAAATCAAAAATATCTTATTACAATAAACTGATAGATCATGCAAAGGGTAACAACAGTTCCCTATGGAGGCATTTAAATAACTTAACTAATAAAAAAAACGATCAGAAGGGGGTAAAGGAACTTAGAATCAATGGCAAGACCGTCAGTGACAAGGCTACTTTGGCAAATGAATTTAATTCACACTTTGTGGGCTCTGTGGAAGACTTAACAAAAATTTTTGTGCTGCCAAATGTGCTCAACAACACAAATTCCATACTTCCAACAGATACTTTTCACATCGATGAGGTAAATGAGAAGTTAATTGCTGGTATTGTTAAAACACTGTCAAACTCAAAAACTAATGATATCTACAATATGAGCACCTCCTTTCTCAAAATGCACAGCAAAATATTAATCAAACCACTGACTCATCTCATTAATCTCTCCATTAGGTCTAGTACATTTCCATCTGGCTGGAAAAAAGCTGTCGTCATACCAGTTCATAAATCAGGCAGTAAAGACGATATATGCAATTACCGCCCAATCTCTATCTTACCAGTCCTATCTAAGGTTCTTGAAAAAGTTGTAGCTACACAGCTGATAGACTACTTACAAGACAGTCAACTTCTTCATCCACATCAATTTGGTTTTAGACCAGGATACTCAACAGAAACAGCAAATTGTTGCCTTATTGAAAACGTCAAACAGTCCTTGGACAGGGGTAATGTGGTAGGAGCTGTTTTTCTAGATCTCAAAAAGGCTTTCGATACTGTAAACCACAGTTTGCTTTTATCCAAAATGGTATCTTTTAACTTCTCCCCAAATACATTAGAATGGTTTGCATCTTATCTCCAGAATAGAGAACAGTGTGTAAAAGTTCACCAGGATAAATCCTCATTTTTAAACAACCGCATGGGTATCCCACAAGGGTCCATTCTTGGTCCTTTACTTTTCAGCATTTTTATTAATGACTTGCCGTTACACTGCTCAGCTGCAACATGCCAACTTTATGCAGATGATGCAGTTATTTACACAGCTGCCAAGACTCCAGCACAGGCTGCAGATGTACTGTCTACAAGTATGGTTGATGTCCAAGAGTGGCTCCTCAAGAACCATCTATTGCTGAACCTTCAGAAAACAGTCTCAATGTGCTTTTCAATCAAAAAATGTAACCTGCAACATTTTAAAGTTAATATACATGATCATGACATCAGTTTAGCTACAGAATTCAAATACCTTGGCATTGTACTAGATCCTCAACTCAAATTTAATCTTCATATAAAGAAAATTTCAAAAACAGTAAAAAAAAATCTGAACTGCTTTAAATTAATTAGATATTACATACCTTACGAAGCAGTTGCACTGTATATGCATTCTATGGTTTTTTCTCATATATCATACTGTTTGACAGTCTGGGCTCAAGCAGCCCCTTCCACAATAAGACATATAGGTTCATTATATAATCAAACCCTAAAAATCTTGGACAAAAAGCCCATTAGGTGGCATCACTGTAATGTTTTAAAAAAATACAACCTATTGAGTTTTGAGAGCTTCATTGACCTCTGTCTTCTGAAATTAACGTTCAAATGTTTCCATAAATCAGCACCCAAGCCACTTGCTGGTTTCGTCCAAAGACAGGACAGCAGCAGAGCCACCAGGAGTTCTGTTAACAATAACTGTAAAATATTCCACCGCAGAACCACATTTGGACAAACAGCTTTCTCTATAAAGGGCAGTCACATCTGGAACACAATGCCAAATGAAATTAAAATAATAACAGACTTTAAAACATTCACTAAAAATGTTAAAAACTGGCTGAAAAATAAACAAGAATGTACTCATGTATGAATTATTTGTCTGCAAAGTGAGAGTGAATGAAGGGAAGGAATAAATGTGTTTGTTTATAGTGAGTGACGGAGGGAGGAAGGCCTGAAATAGGCAAATGTGAGTTATGTTATATGTGTTAAATGTGAGTCAGGCTGTTATATTTGTGTATTTATAATATTTATAATATTTATGTTAAATGTGAGTCAGGCTGTTATATTTGTGTATTTATAATATTTATAATTGTGTATTTATAATTTTTCTGCATTGATGTATGTGGTTATTGTGTATATTTTTTATCTTGATTCTTTTTTCTAAAGCCCATCCAGGGACAAGAGTTGCAAATTAGCTAATAGCTATACACTCTATGTGCAACACATCAGATTGATTGTCTTTGATTAATTGTCTATGTTTATTGCACTGTCCCTGTCAAATAAACTAATCTACTACTACTACTACTTCTTTTCAGTCAAACAATAAAAAATAAATAACTTCTCACTATTGCCATGCTAATTAATCTTACACACTGGCACTCGTGTGATGTTGCCACAAAAGATCAGAGAAAAGAATAAAAAAATGTTCCAGAAAGATCATCCATCCATCCATCCATCTTCTACCGCTTTATCCTTTACTGGTCGTGGGGGAACTGGAGCTTATCCCAGCGTCTTTGGGCGAGCAGCAGGGTACACCCTGGACTCCAGAAAGGCCTGCCTTATCAAATAGTTTTTGTAGCCTCTGACTGTGCAGGAAGTACTTGTGATGAAGACTGCCGAGTTAACAGGTGGAGAGGACACCAGCATAGGGTATACAGTATTTCAGTTTATTTGAAACCACAGGCTCAACACAAGTAAACGGTGATCAAATATTGTAGAAGTCAGAAGTTTGGAGTGATCGAAGTTCAAGGTGGAACTGGAGGCTAGGACCTGTTCCACTCTGTGTCCATCATGTCCTCTTGCCTGACCTGACCTGCTCACTCACACATCCGTGTTACTGGACATGCATACAGACACGTTTCTTTTGACACCTTTGAATGCTCAAGTTGCAGATGATAGAAGCTTCTCAACAAGCTTCAATAAGAACAGTCTAAGAGGTTTCTCTGGAGTTCCCTGTTTTTGTGATCTCACACAAGTGTCCAGATCTGCTGACCCTGACCTAAAGCACAACCTGGATGCAAGCCCATCTGTGGGTCACTTTGTGAGAGTTTCATGAGCTTCAGGGCAATTGCCCCGTGGAGGAGCACCGATTCTTGTGAAATGTGGCTAGATGGACAGACAGGTGGACAACGGACCCAGTGCCATGACGTTAGCTAATTTCATCGTTATCAGAATGAGCTAAAAAGTGCTCATATGCAAGGGTCTACTGGAAGTATTTTGTCTGCAGAACAGCTGACATAACCACAGTAAATGTGAAAAGAAGGGGACTCAGCCAGAGCAGCTTTAAATAAATGAACCTTGAGTTCAATAAGGAAGATTTATTTACCCACATCATTTCTCAGTTTGTCTAGAAGATGTAAAGTGTGTCTGTCAAAATCAGCCATTTCTCAATATTTAGCATAACTTCTGTAGTGATCACTCTTTCTGCATTGTCTGAGCTAATTAGTCACTTGTCCCCATCCCATTGGCGTGATCGAGGCACCTCCATTATAGTCTCCTTTATAACCATCTTTGTTCAGGCATTATCTGGCACCGTCATCTGGGTTCCTGCTCTTCTGGAATGTTCGCCTCTCACTCAGATGTAATTTCACTAATTATCTGTGCTGACATTTATGGAAGACATTTTGTTATTGAGCTAGCATCTTAGTTCTTGGGAATGACTAAAATTCTGGACACAGTTTGGCTCACAAGTGCACGCCCTAGTTACCTGTTTTCACCTCTGTGCTTCAGAAGCCCCCTAACCTGCACAGCACAAGTTTATTTTTTAAAAAAGAAATACTGTGTTGACATCTTAGTTTTTAACTTTCATTTAACTTCCAAAACCAAAGTCTATTTGTTTAATAAACTCCTTCTCCCCCTGGACAATAAATGTCAAATTCCTCATGTTCTTTTGAATTAATTAGAACACCAACCACACATAACAGAGGTGTCTGAGTGTGACACCAGAGTGAAGAAATCCAATTTAATCTGCTTTTATGACTGGATCTTGGAAATGGTATTTAAATGGTGAGTGAAAGCGGAACAGTTGCTTTCATTTTGGGAATATTAATTATGCTGCGGATGTGACAACAACTAATGAGGATCATTGGAGAAACCAATTGCTCTGTGCCGAGCCGGCACTCGGTCAGCCATAATGACTAAGATCACATCTACAGTATTGATCCAGCTCCAGGCTTTGGCAAGACCACCAGTCATTTATAATCTTTCCCAGACGATGCCACTGCTTAAGTCTCCCTCCTCTCAGTCGAATCCTTCGTGCCTCTCAGGATTATGTACCCATCAGTAGTATAATATTGTAATTCTGGTAAGAGGAGCTTTATTTCCATATCTATTACAAATTGAACAAAAAGTTCCCAGCAGATGTAAAGTAGCAGCTTCAAAGCTTTAAACACAAAAAGAACAAAAGTGCCTTTCATTTTATTCTTTTCTTAATTTGTACTAAAACATGCAAATCAGAGTGAGGGTTATATTCCAGGAAAATAACACAGCATGTATGCTTTTTCTCATAAATCTGACATGGTTACACAAGAGTGGGGACCCAATCGCAGATACAACATGCAGAGACCAAGTTTCAGAGGCAAGAGAATGTATTTAATGAGCTAGGCTGGTGATAAGGTTTAGCCCTGCTGAGTGGGAGGTTTGACTCCTGTAGGGAGGAGAAGGGGAAACATACTGCAGGCGTGTCCTCCGTAGGGCGGCTGCAGAGGTACTCATGGTGCAGGAAAGCTCTCTAAAAATGGGTGGAACAGTGGTTAGCACTGTGGCAGGACAGCAAGAAGGTCATGGGGTTGATCCCTCCCTCTGACTGTCGGTGACCCTTCTGTGTGGAGTTTGCATGTTCTCCCTGTGTCTACATGGGTTTACTCCGGGTAGTCTGGTTTCCTCCCACAGGCCAAAGGTTAGGTTACTTGGTATCAACTGGACATTCTAAATTGTCCTTAGGTGTGAATGTGAGAGTGAACGAGTGTATGTCTCTCTGTGTTGGCCCCAGTGGCAGACTCAGATATGGGCAATTTGGGCGGGTGCCCAGGGTGCCATTCTTTTGAAGACACCATGACAATCAAAAGAATAAAAATAATAATAAAAAATTCACAATTACGTGTGCTGAGTGTATTTGTGGCAAATGGGCGCCCTCTACAGGCAGGATGCCAATGGCCTCTGGCTGTGGCTGGCAGGCTCCAGTATGGCGGACATTCAAAGTGGAGCAAATAGGGGGAAAAAAAACTTTAAAAGTAAGGTCTTTTTCTTCAATTATGCAGTGGTTTGAATTTTAAAATGTTGAGCCCTAAAACCGCAACATTTGGTTATCACAGCTTATGTTCCATCCATCCATCTTCTACCGCTTTTCTGGAGGTCCGGGTCGCAGAGGCAGCAGTTCAAGCAGAGAAACCCAGACTTCCCTCTCCCCAGCCACCTGCTCTAGCTCTTCAGAGAGGATACCAAGACGTTCCCAGACCAGCTGGGAGACATAGTCTCTCCACCGAGTCCTGGGTCTGCCCCGCGGTCTCCTCCCAGTGGGACGTGCCCGAAACATCTCAAGTGGGAGGCGTCCAGGAGGCATCCTAATCAGATGCCCATACCACCTCAACTGACTCCATTCAATGTGGAGGAGCAGCTGTTCTACTCAGATCCTCTCCCGGATGACTGAGCTCCTCACCCTATCTCTGAGGGTGAGTCCAGCAATCCTACGGAGAAAGCTCATTTCAGCCGCTTGTATCCGCGATCTCGTTCTTTCGGTCATTACCCAAAGCTCGTGACCATAGGTGAGAGTAAGAACGTAGATTGATTGGTAAATCGACAGCTTTGCCTTAGAACTAAGCTCCCTCTTCACCACAACAGACCGGTACAACATCCGCATCACTGCAGATGCTGCTCCGATCCGTCTGTCAATCTCTCGCTCCATTTTCCCCTCACTCATGAATAAGACCCCAAGATACTTAAACTCCTCCACTTGGGGCAGGAGCCTGTCCCCAACCCAGAGAGGACAATCCATCTTTTTCCAGCTGAGGACCATGGACTCAGACTTGAAGGTGCTGATTCTCATCCCAGCCGCTTCACACTCAGCGGCAAACCATCCCGGCGAGAGCTGTAGGTCATTGCTGAATGAAGCCAACAGGACAACATCATCTGCAAACAACAGAGATGAGATCCTGTGGTCACCAAGCATGACAACCTCCATTCCCTGGCTGCACCTAGAAATCCAGTCCATAAAAATTATGAATAGGATTGGTGACAAAGGGCAGCCCTGGCGGAGTCCAACTCTCACTGGGAAAGAGTCCGACCAAGTGTTAGCAATACGAACCAAACTCTCACAACGGTCGTACAGAGACCGGATAGTTCGTAACAACAAGCCCGATACCCCATACTCCCAAAGCACCCCCCACAAAAAACCACGAGGGACGCAGTCAAATGCCTTCTCCAAGTCCACAAAACACATGTAGACTCGTTGGGCAAACTCCCACAATCCCTCGAGAATTCTCGAGAGGGTAAAGAGCTGGTCCGATGTGCCACGGCCAGGACGAAAACCACATTGCTCCTCCTGAATCCGAGGTTCGACCAATGGCCGGACTCTCCTCTCCAGTACCTTGGCATAGACCTTCCCAGGGAGGCTGAGGAGTGTGATCCCTCTAAAGTTGGAGCACACCCTCCGGTCCCCTTTTTTTGAAGAGAGGAACCACCACCCTGGTTCGCCATGCCAAAGGCATTGCCCCCCAACCTCCACACAATGTCGCAGAGGTGTGTCAACCATGACAGCTCAACAACATCCAGGGCCTTGAGGTACTCAGGGCGAATCTCGTCCACCCCCGGGGCCCGGCCACCAAGGAGATTTTTAACCACCTTGGCGACCTCAGCCCCTGTGATGGGCGAGTCGTCCCCTCGTCCACAAACCCTGCTTCCTCTGTGGAAGGCATATCGGTGGAATTGAGGAGATCCTCGACGTATTCCTTCCACCGCCCGACGATATCCCCAGTCGAAGTCAACAGCGCCCCATCCGCACCATACACAGTGTGGACAGGGAGCTGCTTTCCCCTCCTGAGCCGCCGGACAGTTTGCCAGAATCTCTTCGAGGCCAACCAAAAGTCTTGTTCCATGGCCTCACCAAACTCCTCCCATACCCGGGTTTTTGCTTCAGCAACCACCCGAGCTGCACTCTGCTTGGCCTGCCGGTACACCTCAGCTGCTTTGGGAGTCCCACAAGCCAACCAAGCTTGATAGGACTCCTTCTTCAGCTTAATGGCCCCCCCTCACCACTTGTGTCCACCACTTGGTTCGGGGGTTGCCACCATGAGATGCACCGACCACCTTGCGGCCGCAGCTCTGAGCCGCTGCCTCAACAACAGAGGTGGAGAACACGGCCCATTCAGACTCCAGACTGGTTGAAGTTCTTCCGGAGGTGGGAGTTGAAGACCTCCCGGACAGGGGCCTGCCAGACGTTCCCAGCACACCCTCACTATACGTTTGGGTCTACCAGGTCTGAATGGCTTCCTCCCCTGCCATCGGATCCAACTCACCACCAGGTGGTGATCAGTTGACAGCTCTGTACCTCTCCTTACCCGAGTGTCCAAGACATACGGTCGCAGGTCTGATGACACGATAACAAAATCGATCATCGACCTGCGACCTAGGGTGTCCTGGTGCCAGGTGCACATATGGACACCCTTATGCTTGAACATGGTGTTCGTTATGGACAAACTGTGGTTAGCACAGAAGTCCAATAACTGAACACCACTCGGGTTCAGATCAGGCAGGCCGTTCCTCCCAATCACCCCCCTCCAGGTTTCACTGTCATTGCGCACATGCGCATTGAAGTCCCCCAGTAGGACAATGGAGTCTCCAAGAGGAGCACCCTCCAGCACCCCAGTCACAGACTCCAAAAAGGGGGGTACTCTGAAACATCATTTGGTGCATAGGCACAAATGATGGTCAGGACCCTTTCCCAACCCGAAGGCGCAGGGAAGCAACCCTTTCATCCACTGGGGAAAACTCCAATATAGAGGCAGCAAGGTGGGGGGATACAAGAATACCCACCCCTGCTCGTTGCCTCTCGCCCGGGGCAACTCCAGAAAAGGCCAAGCTCCAGCCCCTCTCCAGGAGACTGGTTCCGGAACCAGAGCTGTGTGTTGAGGTGAGGCCGACTATATCTAGCCGGTATCTCTCAACCTCGTACACCAGCTCAGGCTCCTTCCCCACCAGAGAGGTGACATTCCACGTACCAAAAGTCAGTTTAGAAAGCTTGGGATCAGTCCGCCAAGGTCTCCACCTTTGACCGCCACCTAATCCACATAGCACCGGACCTCCATGATCCCTCCTGCAGGTGGTGAGCCCACTGGAGGCCGGACCCATGTAACTCCTTCGGGCTGAGCCCGGCCGGGTCCCACAGGTGGAAACCCGGCCACCAGACGCTAGCCATCGAGCCCCTCCCCCAGGCCTGGCTCCAGGGTGGGGCCCCGGTAACCCCATACCGGACGGGGTACACTGAATCCTTGATCGAGAATTTATCATGAGAGTCTGTTGGATCGTTCTTAATCTGGCCCTTCACCCAGGACCAGTTTGTCTTGGGTGACCCTATCAGAGGCAAATTGCCCCAGACAACATAGCTCCTGGGATCACTGGGGCACACAAACCACCCCCCACCACGATAAGCTGACCATCCATGAGGGGGACAGCTTATGTTATGTAACATAATTTTTCTCCAATGTGTTGAAGTCGGCTTCAGTTTAGTGGCCATATGAATTAATTTCAGGGCTGTGCACAGACCATTTGAAAGGAAGGGGTGCAAATTAATTAAAAAAAGGGCACATGGAATGAGATTTGTTAAAAATGTATGTCAACTTTAGAGGTTACTTAGTTGGTATCTACAGTGATGTGAAAAAGTGTTTGCCCCCTTCCTGATTTCTCATTTATTTGTATGTCACACTTAAATGTTTCAGATCATCAAGCAAATTTAAATATTAGACAAAGATGAAGTAAGCACAAAATGCAGTTTTTAAATGAAGGTGATTATTATTAAAGGTAAGAAAAATCCAAACCTACATGACCCTGTGTGAAAAAGTGACACCCCCCCCCCCATTAAAACATAAATTAACTGTGGTTTATCACATCTTTGGAAAGCTGAGTTCAATTTCTCTAGCCACACCCAGGCCTGATTACTGCCACACCTGTTCTCAATCAAGAAATCGCTTAAATAGGCCCTGCCTGACAAAGTGAAGTAGACCAAAAGATCTTCAAAAGCTAGTCATCATGCTGCAATCCAAAGAAATTCAGGAACAAATGAGAAACAAAGTAATTGAGATCTATCAGTCTGGAAAAGGTTATAAAGCCATTTCTAAAGCTCTGGGACTCCAGCAAAGCACAGTGAGAGCCATTATCCACAAATGGCAAAAACATGGAACAGTGGTGAACCTTCCCAAGAGTGGCCAGCCGTCCAAAATTACCCCAAGAGTGCAGCGGTGACTCATCCAAGAGGTCACAAAAGACCCCATAACAACAGCCAAAGAACTGCAGGCCTCACTTGCCTCAGTTAAGGTCAGTGTTCATGACTCCACCATAAGAAAGAGACTGGGCAAAAATGGCCTGCATGGCAGAGTTCCAAGATGAAAACTACTGCTGTGCAAAAAGAACATAAAGACTCTTCTCAGTTTTGCCAGAAAACATCTTGATGATCCCCAAGACTTTCGGGAAAATACTCTGTGGACTTACAAGACAACAGTTGAACATTTTGGAAGGTGTGTTTCCCATTACATCTGGCATAAAAGTAACACAGCATTTCAGAAAAGGAACATCATTCCAACTGTAAAATATGGTGGTGGTAGTGTGATGGTCTGGGGCTGTTTTGCAGCTTCAGGACCTGGAAGACTTGCTGTGGTAAATGGAACCATGAATTCTGCTGTCTACCAAAAAATCCTGAAGGAGACTGTCCAGCCATCTGTTTGTGACCTCAAGCTGAAGCGCACTTGGGTTCTGCAGCAGGACAGTGATCCAAAACACATCAGCAAGTCCACCTCTCAATGGCTTAAGAAAAACAAAATGAAGACTTTAGAGTGACCTAGACAAGACGAGTGGGCCAAAATTCCTCCACAGCACTGTAAAAGACTCATTGCCAGTTATCACAAACACTTGATTGCAGTTGTTGCTGCTAAGGGTGGCCCACTTAAAGGTCTGATGACACGATTTTGACATTTTTTAGCATGTTGTGTAAACCCAAAAGTCATTGTCGATGATCAATATAATATTTACAACCGCGCCTGCATAACATAGTCATCATCAAAAAACCGCAGCCGCTGACTGGACTGTGGTTCCGCCCATACATATATATATATACACTACCGTTCAAAAGTTTGGGGTCACTTAGAAATTTCCTTATTTTTTAAAGAAAAGCACTGTTTTTTTCAATGAAGATAACTTTAAACTAATCAGAAATACACTCTATACATTGCTAATGTGGTAAATGACTATTCTAGCTGCAAATGTCTGGTTTTTGGTGCAATATCTACATAGGTGTATAGCGGCCCATTTCCAGCAACTATCATTCCAGTGTTCTAATGGTACAATGTGTTTGCTCATTGCATCAGAAGGCTAATGGATGATTAGAAAACTCTTGTGCAATCATGTTAGCACAGCTTAAAACAGTTTAGCTGGTTAGAGAAACTATAAAACTGACCTTCCTTTGAGCAGGTTGAGTATCTGGAGCATCACATTTGTGGGGTCGATTAAACACTCAAAATGGCCAGTAAAAGAGAACTTTCATGTGAAACTCGACAGTCTATTCTTGTTCTTAGAAATGAAGGCTATTCCATGCGAGAAATTGCCAAGAAACTGAAGATTTCCTACAACGGTGTGTACTACTCCCTTCAGAGAACAGCACAAACAGTCTCTAACCAGAGTAGAAAGAGAAGTGGGAGGCCCCGCTGCACAACTGAGCAAGAAGATAAGTACATTAGAGTCTAGTTTGAGAAATAGACGCCTCACAGGTCCTCAACTGGCAGCTTCATTAAATAGTACCCGCAAAACGCCAGTGTCAACATCTACAGTGAAGAGGCGACTCCAGGATGCTGGCCTTCAGGGCAGAGTGGCAAAGAAAAAGCTATATCTGAGACTGGCCAATAAAAGAAAAATTAATATGGGCAAAAGAACACAGACATTGGACAGAGGAAGATTGGAAAAAAGTGTTATGGATGGACGAATCGAAGTTTGAGGTGTTTGGATCACACAAAAGAACATTTGTGAGACGCAGAACAACTGAAAAGATGCTGGAAGAGTGCCTGACGCCATCTGTCAAGCAAGGTGGGGGTAACGTGATGGTCTGGGGTTGCTTTGGTGCTGGGAAGGTGGGAGATTTGTTCAGGGTAAAAGGGATTTTGAATAAGGAAGGCTATCACTCCATTTTGCAACGCCATGCCATACCCTGTGGACAGTGCTTGATTGGAGCCAATTTCATCCTACAACAGGACAATGACCCAAAGCACACCTCCAAATTGTGCAAGAACTATTTAGAGAAGAAGCAGGCAGCTGGTATTCTATCTGTAATGGAGTAGCCAGCGCAGTCGCCAGATCTAAACCCCATTGAGCTGTTGTGGTAGCAGCTTGACTGTATGGTATGCAAGAAGTGCCCATCCAGCCAATCCAACTTGTGGGAGGGGCTTCTAGAAGCGTGGGGTGAAATTTCTCCAGATTACCTCAACAAATTAACAGCTAGAATGCCAAAGGTCTGCAATGCTGTAATTGCTGCAAATGGAGGATTCTTTGACGAAAGCAAAGTTTGAAGGAAAAAATTATTTCAAATACAAATCATTATTTCTAACCTTGTCAATGTCTTGACTATATTTTCTATTCATTTTACGACTCATGGTGGTAAATAAAAGTGTGACTTTTCATGGAAAACACAAAATTGTCTGGGTGACCCCAAACTTTTGAACGGTAGTGTATATATGAGTTTTGTTTTCTGGGTGAAATATTTTGGGCTTTTGTCCCTGCTTAAGAATGTGTAAAATTGCAATTAATTATTTCATTTAGGAAGTCTCAGAACTGCTGACAAAAAAGCCAAAAGCGAGGATCACGAGTGAAGAACTTCAAGAGGAACATGAAGAGGCAGGCTTATCTTCAAGCGACATTTTTCAGCCTACATATCTGCACATTATGAAGGTAAAGACCCATTAATAATGTCATATAACATATGATTCAAGACTTAACAATTAGGCGATTATTTAATAGTTTTGTTTACAAACCTGCCGATGTGACCAGAATTTCCCAGCGAAGAGAAAAAAAATTAGCACCCTTGAGTTTATTTTGTTTTCCGCCGAAAGTAAAATCCTCCCCTATGAATTTTGAAGCCGAGTGTTAACTTTACTCCAAATGGAACAACTTTGTGTTAAAAAACATTATATTACTTTTTGCAGTTTTCATTTTTATAAATCTCATTGCCTTCTGAAATTGAATATCTGAGCATTTTTTTTTATTTCCCCGACCACCCGATCAGGAAAATAAAAAAATAAATCGAAGCCAAAATTTCTTTAAACCAAACGATTAAATAATGATCACCTTATGTGGAAAAAAAATGATTGCATAAATGCATGATTGTTATGTATATTTTTTTTTATTTTTAATCTTACTTGTATTACTAGCATATTTGTGATTTATGTGTATTTTTTTCTACTATTGAATTAAAAAAAAAAAGAATTGCGGTCCTTTTGGTGAATTTTTTAAAAAATCAATTTAAGGGTAAAAGAGAATAACCACTGAAATAAAATCAAATTAGGGGTAAAAGAGAATAACCACTGAAATGAAGGAGACCGGCTCCTGGCTGTCTAGCCACTTCGATTTACAACATAGCAAAGGTACATGATCAAAGTTGCACATGCAGTTCTTTTAGATCTATCTGTATATTACCATTCAGTGTTTTGGAGGCGGACCGATGTCCATCTCTAACCCTTCACTGTCGGACCCTTCATCCTTTGAAACGTGTGAGTCATCGTCGCTTCCTGAACAATATGGCTCAAATAAATAGGGTTGCAGTCCTTCGTTAGAACCAACTCACTCTTCTTCATCACTTGATCCTGTTTCTTCCTCAAAAACTATCGACAAATTGTTCAAATCTTCGCTGAAATTGCTCACAACTTCCTCCGCTTCAGTGTACTCAGCCATGCTTGTTTACATATTTGGTTCATCTCATGATGTCACAATATGGCAATGCCGTTTGACCCAATTTCGACAAACATCGCAATCATCTGCATCACAATGTAATTTATGATAGTATATGGAAAAAAAATGTATTGAATTTTTTTGTCTTAAAAACAGTAGTTCTTCTTTCTAATGATGTCTTGGTTGAATTATGTCACAGACTCTTTAAGTCCAATATTGGTAAGTGTGCTGTGACTTTTTACTGAACTTCATCTCTAAAGTTAAAAGGCCTGTGGAGAAACTTGCAAAACTGTCTTCGTATCAGTTCAAGAAGTTTTTTTTGTTTTAGCTCAACTTCTTTCAAGGCCTTTGTGAAGGCTGGCCTGTAGTTAACCTCTCTGAACCCGACACCCACCATGTTCTCCATGGGCTCTATTGACTCTTGGCCATCCTAATTCTAGCTCATGCTACTCTTTCAGTTCTTGTTCAGTTTGCTTTAGCCTGTGGCAGGGCTGTTTTGTTTGCCCTTTTATTTTTTTAACTGAAACTTCAGTGGTGTTAGACCATTTTAAAAGTTAAAGGCATATTTTCAATCCACATATGTTAGATTGCAGCTTAACAACACTCCCATGGCCTCTCTCCTCCCCAATATGCTGCCTTTACAAATAAAAGCCCATTTGATAAGTGAATTAAGAGATCAGAGCTTGCAATTGGCTACATGGAAAAAAGTAGACATTGAGAGTATGTTGTTCCTTTGAACCACTCAGCAGTATGTTGTGTTCTGGTCAGAGCGCATTAGGGCTGATTTGACACAAACCCAAAGGAGTCACCCACTGACAAACTGGGAGGCTTCGGAGGACGGTCAGCCTTTCATCTTCTGCTGCTCTGAAGGGCCAGCTGCTCGGTGGGTGTAAGTTTGTACTTAATAAAAACTAGTGCATACCTGTGCATGCCCGTGCATACCCGTAGAAACCAAGTATGAGCATGTATTTCTGCTTACCCATAGAAAGCAGGTGTAGGCAAGGGTGTAAGCAAGCATGTCAGCACTCGTTCGGTGATGCCTGCCTTTGATCTTTGATGGTGCTATAGTGAGTCCTATGATCTTTGATGATGTCATAGCGAGTCCTATGATCATGAGTGATGACTGCCTTTGCTCTTTGATGATGTCATAGGGAGTCCTATGATCTTTGATGATGTCATAGCGAATCCTATGATTGTCAGTGATGCCTGCTTTTGATCTTTGATAATGTCATAGTGAGTCATATGATCTTTTAGCGAGTCCTATGATCGTGGCATCGTGACAGACAAGATTTCTTGAATTATATATAGAGTGATGAGTGATGCCTGCCTTTGATCTTTGATGATGTCATAGCGAGTCCTATGATCTTTGATGACGTCATAGCGACTCCTATGATCGGGAGTAATGCCTATATAGACATCATGTAGAGATCATAGGAACATCATAGGCAGTCCTATGATCTTTTAGCGAGTCCTATGATCATGACACACAGACAGACACACAAAGATTTCTTGAATTATAGAGTGATATTTATGTATATATGCACCAATTTCAACAGAGAGATAATAAAAGAATTTCAAAAAGAGGACAAGATGGATTGATGATATAGAGTGAAGTACGTGGCAGTAATGCACCTGTAAGCGGGTTGCCAACCACCAATCAAATCTAAAAGAAGAGAGATAATAAAAATAATCAATATCTGACTGTACTGAAGCTTACCTACAGCCAGCAGTGGAGCATGTTTTCTCCCCGAGCATATTCCAGCATAACCAATGCAACACAATGAAGAATACTTTTGAAAAAGTGTGGATCTTTTTGCAGTCCTTGTTTTGTACTAGTTTGTATGAAATCCCAAACATATTTATGATGCTATCTCTGACTTTGCCTTTTTAATAGATGCATTGTCAATATGTCCTCCCCTGTGGCCATGCTTGTTTCTGTTCATCAGTTGTGTGTCTGCCTGCTCTTATACCCGAGAAGACCTTCTAAATATCAGGTCTTTCACTCCCACAGACCTTCTCCCGGTTTTTTTGGCTCCTGCCGCCGATCTGGTCCACTTTCTAGCCCAAAAAGTGAGACGGCGGAAGAGAGGAAAACGTGCGGGAGCTCTCGAACGGCTTCGGAAGAGGGGCACGCGCACAGCCTTGCCTGGAATATTTCTGACCAATACCAACTCTCTCTCTAACAAGGTAGACGAACTGAGACTGCTGATGCGATTTAAGGACCTCGCTAATTCGTCCGCCCTCTGTTTTACTGAGACTTGGCTTAATGATTCTACTCCGGACAGCGCGATCAGCCTTGAGGGATTTCAGCTGTTTCGTGCTGATCGCGTCACAGAGCTCTCCGGTAAGTCTAAAGGAGGAGGAGTATGCTTTTACATTAACAGCAGCTGGTGCTCTGATGTAACCGTGATTTCCCGGCACTGTTCTCCCGACCTAGAATTTCTCTCCATTAACTGCAAGCCATTTTATTCCCCACGGGAGTTTGCTTCATTCATATTGATCGCTGTGTACGCCCCTCCCAACGCGGACGCGCACGTGGCTCAGCGCGCGCTCGCAGATCACATCCAACATGCGGAGCGGACTTTCCCGGACTCCCTGGTTATTGTGGTTGGCGACTTTAACCAGAGCAATCTGAGTCACGAGCTCCCCCGATACAAACAGTTTATTAAATGTCCAACCAGAGGTGAGAACACACTAGATCACTGTTACACCACAGTGAAGGACGCATATCGCGCTGTTCCCCGCGCTGCGCTCGGATTATCTGATCACGTGATGGTCCACCTCATTCCCACATACAGACAGAGACTGAAGCTCACTAAACCTGTTGTGACCACCAGGAAGAAATTGACCAGTGAAGCTGGAGAGAAACTGAACACATGCATGGAAATAACTGACTGGGACATGTTTAAAGGAGCCACACATGATCTTAACGAGTACACAGTCACTGTGAACTCATACATCAACTTTTGTGAGGAGAACATTCTTCCATCGCGCACCAGGGTGAGATACTCTAATGATAAGCCCTGGTTCACTGCCAAGCTCAGACAGATCAGGAAGGAGAAGGAAGCAGCGTTGAAAAGTGGAGACAGGGACTGCTACAGGGAGGTTAAATATCGGTTTAACAGAGAGCTGAAGAGAGCTAAATCTGTGTATTCTGAGAGACTCCAGCAGCAGTTCACTGCTAATGACTCGGCTTCTGTGTGGAGAGGACTGAGGCAAATCACCAACTATCGGCCTCAGGCTTCTAAAGGTCAGGATGACAAAGCCCTTTGTCAAAAACTGTCCCAACATTACGCCCGTTTTGACACCTCGTCAACTGTGTCCAACTCCCCCCCTCCACCCAGCTCCACTGCCTCCTTGGCCGCTAATTACTAACTAACTAACTAACCTGCATTTATATAGCGCTTTTCTAGTCACAAAGACCACTCAAAGCGCTTTCATTAATACTAACCCTCTATTCTAAGGGCCTATAGGAAACAGATATCTAGGGACAATTTAGAACAGCCAATTAACCTAACATGCATGTTTTTGGCATGTGGGAGGAAACCGGAGAAATCCCGGAGTAAACCCACGCAACACGGGGAGAACATGCAAACTCCACACAGATCACTGTTGGTCGGGGGCTGGGATCGAACCCACGATCCCACGATCCCCACAATCCCCCGGCCAAGGGTAAACTGTGCTGCCGCAGTGCTAACCACTGCGCCACCGTGCAGCTCGCTTTCATCAAAAGCGGTCCCCCCCTCCTCCTCCCCCCCCTTCCCTTGTCATCAGTGTGCAGGACGTGCACAGACAGTTCTCCAGACTGAACCCACGCAAGGCCCCCGGTCCAGACGGCGTGTCTCCCTCCACCCTGAGACACTGTGCGAAAGAGCTGGCTCCTGTCTTCACAGACATTTTTAACACCTCCCTTAAGCAATGCCACTTGCCGACCTGCCTCAAATCCTCCACCATCATCCCTGTCCCCAAGAAGCCACGGATTACTGGACTTAACGACTACAGACCTGTAGCGCTCACCTCTGTAGTCATGAAGTCCTTTGAGCGCCTGGTCCTGTCCCACCTCAAGTCCATCGCCACTCCCCTCCTGGACCCGCTGCAGTTTGCCTACCGAGCCAACAGGTCTGTGGACGACGCAGTCAACCTGGCCCTCCACTCCATCCTGCAGCACCTGGACTCCCCGAGAACCTACGCCAGGATCCTGTTTGTGGACTTCAGCTCTGCATTCAACACCATCCGCCCCGCTCTGCTCCAGGACAAGCTGTCCCTGCTCGGCGTGCCTGACTCCCTCTGCAGGTGGATCACCGACTTCCTGACGGTCCGGAGGCAGCATGTGCGGCTGGGGAAGTCTGTCTCAGACTCTGTTAGCATCAGCATCGGATCACCCCAGGGCTGTGTACTTTCCCCCCTACTCTTCTCCCTTTATACCAACTCCTGCACCTCCACCCACCAGTCTGTTAAGCTGATCAAGTTTGCGGACGACACCACCCTCATCGGGCTCATCTCCAATGGCGATGAGTCCGTCTACAGGAGAGAGGTGGCCCAGCTGGTGTCCTGGTGCAGCCACAACAACCTGCAGCTGAACGCTCTGAAGACAGCGGAGATGATTGTGGACTTCAGGAAAGTCACAACCCCCCTGCCCCCCCTCACCATCACAGGCTCTCCCATCACTATTGCAGATTCCTTCCACTTCTTGGGCACCACCATCACCCGGGACCTCAAGTGGGAGCCAACCATCAGCTCCCTCATCAAAAAGGCCCAGCAGAGGATGTTCTTTCTGCGGCAGCTGAGGAAGCTCAAGCTACCCACCAAGATGTTAGTGCAGTTCTACACGGCCATCATCGAGTCCATCCTCACCTCCTCCATAATCGTGTGGTACGCAGGAGCTACTGCGAGGGACAGACTAAGGCTGCAGCGCGTCGTGCGCACTGCTGAGAAGGTGATCGGCTGCAAGCTCCCATCTCTCCAGGATCTGTACATCTCCAGGACCCGGAGGCGTGCAGGCTGGATCATGGCCGATCCTTCACACCCTGGTCACGTACTGTTTGCCCCCCTCCCCTCAGGTAGAAGACTTCGGTCCATTCAGACTAAAACCTCCCGGCACATGAACAGCTTTTTCCCCTCTGCCATCAGACTGCTGAACATTAAGTGACTTATTGACTCTCGTGCACTATATACAGCAGCTCAACCAGACTCATGTCATTCATCACTGTTTTTCTGTTGCATTATCGACTGCACTTTTTTTTTTTTCTGTTGCATTATCGACTGCACGGTTCCAAGGTTGTCATAGCCAGGAGCGGCACTGGGGTTAAGCTCCCAGTGCTCATAAAATGCTCCTTATGGCGTGCGTCTCGAAAAGCCTCTGACAACTAAGTCCAACTCCTAGCCTGCCCGTGTGGTTTAGTCTCTAAGCCCGGCGGAACTGCTTTTACTAATAGGAGAAGGGGCGAGGGCGGATCTCTGGCGCCTTAAAACCAGATGCTTCGGGTAGATGGTGGCTCGTCAACCTGGGAAGGTAGCCCATCTAGGGGAAGGTAAACCCTGATTTCAAACCTCTGCTGCCTTGCGGCATACCCGGTCACAGGAAAGGCTTCGGGAGTCAACCCTGAGGAAAAATCCGGAGTCGGAGCCCCTAAGGCAGTTCTATGTTGTGCTCAACATCATTCTGGCAGCTCCTGCAACGGCGCTGGTGCCAAACTGTAGCAGCCCTGCTGTTCCTTTGGATTCATCAGTGACGTGGAGAGGGGGGACATGCTGCATGGGCAACATCTTGTCCTCCATATCTTCCTGCCCAGGCTTGAATCCTACCAACGCCCAATGCTGGAAGGTAGAACACCGGATCACTGGAGAGGACACTCCAGCTTCGCCTTTGGCGTAGACAAAACACGGGGAATGACAGTTACCGGTTATAAGCCACTGCTCAATTGGCGTAGATTGCGGCGCCAGGGGTTGTTCCCGACGGTGGGAGGGATCATCAGATCTCACTGGACAGCTCCCGCCTGCCTCAAGCTGGGCAGCCCCCAGCCAATAAGGTGTTGTCCCGCCACAGCTTGCTTTCCTCATTGGGTGCATGGGGATAAGGAGAAATCCAAACAGCAGGCTGAGAACCTTCGCACCAGGCAAGACAATAAAACAAAAGAGACCAACTCTAAAACTGGGAACTTGGAACGTCCGCACTATGATGACAGGACTCGCTGCTAACCTCAAGGACATCAACGACACCAGGAAGACTGCCATCATCAATAATGAGCTGAAGAGACTGGGAGTGGATATCGCCACTCTCCAGGAAACACGGTTAGCTGATGCAGGCACACTGAGAGAGAAGGACTACACGTTCTACTGGCAGGGAAAGGGCAGTGACGAACACAGGGAACACGGAGTGGGCTTCGCAGTGAAGAACACTTTGCTGAAGATGGTGGAACCGGGCAGCACTGGCTCTGCACGACTCCTCACCCTCCGCCTGAACACCACTCAAGGCCCAGTCACCCTCATCAGTGTGTATGCCCCAACACAGTCAGCCACACCAGAGGCAAAAGACGAGTTCTACGAGAATCTCGCAACAACTGTCAGGATCATCCCCAACTCTGAACAACTCATTCTCCTTGGAGACTTCAATGCCAGAGTGGGTGCTGACCATGACTCCTGGCCCTCCTGCCTTGGACTTTTTGGCGTGGGCAGAATGAACGACAACGGACAGCGGCTGCTCGAGTTCTGCACATATCACAATCTGTGCATCACAAACTCGTTCTTCAAGACCAAGCCCCAACACAAGGTTTCCTGGCAACATCCACGCTCAAAGCACTGGCACCAGCTAGACTTGATCCTGACCAGGCGCACCTCACTGAAGAACGTGCTAATCACCCGTTCGTTCCAGAGTGCAGATTGCGACACAGACCATTCATTGGTGTGTTGCAAGGTCAAGCTGCAGCTGAAGAAATTCCATCGTGCTAGACAACCTGGAAAGGCACGGATTGACATCAGCAAGATGGCCCAACCAGAACTTGTTGAGCAGTTTGCCTCCACCTTTGAGAAGGAACTTGGTGTACCACAAGGAGGAGAATCTGCAAAGCAGAAGTGGGAAGAGCTGCGAAACACCATCTACCGCACAGCCTTGGCTACCTTTGGGAGGAAGACCTCGAAGTCACAGAACTGGTTTGATGCCAAGTTGACTGAGATGACCCCCGTCATTGAAGCCAAGCGCTCAGCACTTGCTGAGTACAAGAAGTACCCAAACGAGAAGAATCTGCAGATTCTCAGGGCTGCGAGAAGCAAAGTTCAGCAGACTGCTCGGCGCTGTGCCAACGAGTACTGGACTCAGCTCAGCCAAGACATTCAAACCGCTGCCATAACAGGGAACATCCGTGGTATGTACGATGGCATCAAGAAAGCACTTGGTCCGGCTCAGAGCAAGACGGCCCCCCTCAAATCTTCCACTGGGGAGATGATCACAGAGAAGAACAAGCAGATGGAGAGATGGGCGGAACACTACTCCGACCTCTACTCTAGACAGAACACCGTGACACCGTCAGCCCTTGATGCCATCGACTGCCTGCCATCCATGGACGAACTTGACGCCGAGCCAACCATCGACGAACTCAGTAAGGCCATTGATAGCTTGGCCGCTGGCAAGGCACCCGGCAACGACGGCATACCCCCTGACCTGATCAAGCACTGCAAGACCGCCCTACTGCTGCCATTGCATGACGTCCTCTGCCAGTGCTGGAAGGAAGGTGCCGTACCACAGGACATGAGGGACGCCAAGATCATCACCCTCTACAAAAACAAAGGGGAGAGAAGCGACTGCAACAACTACAGGGGCATTTCCCTCCTCAGCGTTGTGGGCAAAGTCTACGCACGAGTTGTTCTCGTTCGTCTACAGAAGCTTGCCGAACGTGTCTACCCCGAGTCTCAGTGTGGCTTCCGCGCTGAGCGATCGACGGTAGACATGATATTCTCCAATCCGCCAACTCCAGGAGAAATGCAGAGAGCAGAACATGCCCCTGTACGTCGCCTTCATCGACCTCACCAAAGCGTTCGATCTGGTCAGCAGAGAGGGCCTTTTCAAGATCCTGCCAAAGATAGGATGCCCACCAAAGCTGCAAAGCCTCATCGAATCGTTTCACACCAACATGCAGGGGATAGTGCAGCACGATGGCAACGTCTCAGAGCCATTCAACATACGCAGCGGAGTGAAACAGGGCTGTGTACTTGCGCCAACCCTCTTTGGGATTTTCTTTGCTATGCTCCTGAGGCATGCCTTCAGCACAGCAACAGAGGGAATCTACCTGCACACAAGATCTGACGGCAGGCTTTTCAACCTCGCCCGCCTGAAAGCCAGAACCAAAGTACGCGAGGCTCTAATCAGAGACATGCTGTTCGCAGACGACGCTGCAGTCGCAACCCACACACAGCAGGAGCTTCAGACCCTGATGGACCGCTTCTCCCAGGCATGCAAGGACTTTGGGCTTACCATCAGCCTAAAGAAGACTAACGTCTTGGCGCAAGGCACGGAAGCACCACCAACCATCACCATTGATGACTACAAGCTGGAGGTCGTGAATCAGTTCACGTACCTGGGGTCCACAATCAGCAACAACCTCTCCCTTGATACAGAGATCAACAAGAGGATTGGAAAATCAGCCTTCACACTCGCTCGCCTCACCACACGAGTGTGGGAGAATCCCAAACTCTCTGTCAAGACGAAAATGGCAGTGTACAACGCCTGCGTCATCAGCACACTGCTCTATGGGAGTGAGACGTGGACAACATACGCCCGGCAGGAAAAGAGACTGAACTCCTTCCACTTGCGCTGCATTCGCCACATCCTGGACATATCCTGGCAGGACAAGGTGCCCAACACAGAAGTTCTGTCCCGCGCCGGCCTTCCCTCCATGTTCACTCTACTCAGGCAGCGCAGGCTCCGCTGGCTAGGCCACGTTCACCGTATGGAGGATGGCAGAATCCCCAAAGACGTCCTCTATGGAGAACTGGCAACTGGCAGGAGAGACGTTGGCCGCCCACAGCTGCGCTTTAGAGACGTCTGCAAGAGAGACATGAAGGCCCTGGATATCAACACAGAGCGCTGGGAGGACCTTGCAACGGACCGCTCCAAATGGAGAGGCACCCTGACCAGACAGCTCAAGGCCGGTGAAGAGAGACTGACTGCTGCAGCAGATGAAAAAAGGGCCCGCAGGAAGAACCGCCACAGACCCAGCAGCACGGAGACCACCCACAAGTGTGACCTGTGTGACAGGGACTGTCATTCGCGCATCGGCCTGTTCAGTCACAGGCGGTGCTGTTCCAGCAGAGTAGACATTTAGGATTCTCTTCCATGGTCATCATAGACCGACGGAGGCCGACGACGATCGACTGCACATCATCTGCTACTTGCTAATTTATTTAAAACTGCTGTGACTAGTATTACTCATTATTATTATTATTATTATTATTATTATTATTATTATTATTATTATTATTCTACACTTATTGCATGGTTTTAGTCTTTAATTTTTTTTTTTAGTTTATCTCTTTATCTTATCATGTTTTAATGTTGTAGCATTGCACCGAGACAAATTCCTAGTTTGTGTACTACATGAACAATGGCAATAAATCTGATTCTGATTCTGATTCTGATTCTGTTGTTGTCCGAAACTTTTGACTCTTCTTCTTTTGGAATGAATCAATGAATTAACACACACGTCAAAGGGAAGTGCTCATTGGAGCTCGAGGGCAGTGATGTTAGAGTATTTAAAATCTACAGTATCTCACAAAAGTGAGTACACCCCTCAATCACATTTTTGTAAATATTTTATTATATCTTTTCATGGAACAACACTGAAAATATGACACTTTGATACAATGTAAAATAGTCAGTGTACAGCTTGTATAACAGTGTAAATTTGCAGTCCCCTCAAAATAACTCAACACACAGCCATTAATGTGTAAACCACTGGCAACAAACGTGGGTACACCCCTAAGTGAAAATGTCCAAATTGTGCCCAAAGTGTCAATATTTTATGTGGCCACCATTATTTTCCAGCACAGCCTTAACTCTTTTGGGCATGGAGTTCACTAAAGCTTCACAGGTTGCCACTGGAATCCTCTTCCATTCCTCCATGATGACATCACGGAGCTGGTGGATGTTGGAGACCTTGCGCTCCTCCACCTTCCGTTTGAGGATGCCCCACAGATGCTCAGTAGGGTTTAGGTCTGGAGACATGCTTGGCCAGTCCATCACCTTTACCCTCAGTTTCTTTAGCAAAGCAGTGGTTGACTTGGAGGTGTGATTGGGGTAGATATCATGTTGGAATACTGCCCTGCGGCCCAGTTTCCGAAGGGAGGGTATCATGCTCTGCTTCAGTATGTCACGGTACATGTTGGCATTCATGGTTCCCTCAGTGAACTGTAGCTCCCCAGTGCCAGCAGCACTCATGCAGCCCCAAACCATGACACTCCCACCACCATGCTTGACTGTAGGCAAGACACACTTGTCTTTGTACTCTTCACCTGGTTGCCACCACATATGCTTGACACCATCTGAATCAAATAAGTTTATCTTGGTCTCATCAGACCACAGGACATGGTTCAAGTAATCCATGTCCTTAGTCTGCTTGTCATCAGCAAACTGTGGGCTTTCTTGTGCATCCTCTTTAAAAGGGGCTTCCTTCTGGGACGACAGCCATGCAGACCAATTTGATGCAGTGTGCGGTGTATGGTCTGAGCACTGACAGGCTGACTCCCCACCCCTTCAATCTTTGCAGCAATGCTGGCAGCACTCCTACATCTATTTTCAAAAGACATCTTCTGGATATGACGCTAAGCACGTGCACTCAACTTCTTTGGTCGACCAGGGCGAGGCCTGTTCTAAGTGGAAACCTGTCCTGTTAAACTGCTGTATGGCCTTGGCCACCATGCTGCAGCTCAGTTTCAGGGTGTTGGCAATCTTCTTATAGCCTAGGCCATCTTTATGTAGAGCAACAATTCTTTATTTCAGATCCTCAGAGAGTTCTTTGCCATGAGGTGCCATGTTGAACTTCCAGCCACCAGTATGAGAGAGTGTGAGTGATAACACCAAATTTAACACACCTGCTCCCCATTCACACCTGAGACCTTGTAACACTAATGAGTCACATGACACCAGGGAGGGAAAATGGCTAATTTGGCACAATTTGGACATTTTCAGTTAGGGGTGTACTCACTTTTATTGCCAGTGGTTTAAACATTAATGGCTGTGTGTTGAGTTATTTTGAGGGGACAGTAAATTTACAGTTATACAAGCTGTACACTGACTACTTTACATTGTATCAAAGAGTCATATCTTTAATGTTGTCCAGTGAAAAGATATAATAAAATATTTACAAAAATGTGAGGAATGTACTCACTTTTGTGAGATACTGTATGCAAATTAAGTCATATGTAAAGGCACAATAAAAGAAACCCAACTGAATGACTAACGTGGCAACACATATGAAATATCACCACAGTAAAGATGAGCAAAAATGTCCTCGTTTCATACACCAATAGCACAGCCTCTACAGGTGTTCAGTATCTATATATTTTTACTGATATTTTGGGCCATTTGGAGTTTATGGCATTTGAACTGTTTTATTTATGACATGTATAGTTTATAGTTTTACCCAGTGCTCTACACAAACACTGCACATACTATTTTCTTTAAACTCCCTCAACATCACCCTCTGACATGGATGTCTAGTATTGCTTGTCCTTTGCCCTGCTGTGCCCTATCTGTCTGGGATTACAGTCTTACATTTCTCATGTTCTAAATCCCCTTAGGCAGATTGTCCCTTTTAAAGAATTATGCTGTTAAATGAGTTGACTATAACAGATGTCATAGCTTAATAGTGGCCCGCTTATGCAGCTGCCCATAAGGACTGATTTTTATTTATCTTTTTTCTGGGGATGCATTTTATTCATTATTTTGGAGTGGGGAGTTCATGGAACATTGTGACTTACTCTGACTACATAATATCTGTAAAAAGACACAGTTTGCATGCTAGTGATAATATTCAAGTCACCAGCCCAAGAAATGCAATCAATGTGTGGTTATGGCACTACAATGATTTATAATTGCTGTTTGATGGTGAGAATGTCAGCTGTCTGCTGAAAAAAGAGATGGTCACACCTTATATTTCTTAACATTGCTTTGAAAAATATTACTCTGGTCTGCAAGGGAATAAACTATATTACATGCAATTCAAAATGGGCTGTATTTGATCAGAAAGCTGCAAGAGATCCTGGATTCAAATCCCAGACAAGCCCCCACTTTTCTGTTATGACCCACTTTCTCGACCAAGGCCAGAACTGCCTTTCTCCCAGCCTGGGAAAGTCCACTTCAACCCCACGTCAAGGTGGACCAATTCATTGTCACCCTTACCCACTGGCAAGGGAGACTAACACTTACTGTATATGGTCTCTTTTGCACACAGCTCTACACCCTACCTACATCCCAGGCTGGGATTCGAACCCATGACACCATGATCTAAATCCTCCCACTCCTCCCACTGAACCAGAGGGGAATTCCTCCCTAGCACCTTGGCTAGGAGTGGAGGTGTACTCTGATGGTGTCATGAACTGAACCACTGACTAATTCCCCATTTGAGTGGTGGGGTGAGTAAGAGGTCCTATTATGATGATGTATAGTGGTATTTATGCCTCACTTTGCACCTTCTGTCAGTGGTTTTGGTAGTTTCTGGCAGCTCATTGTCCATTTTCATATGTTATACTCTCAATGTCTAAATGACATTTTACTTTGTCTGTGCTTCACACTCATACAGTAGGAGTGGACACTTTTAAAAGGGGTGCAGATGTGCCCAAAGTCGGCACTTGGCTAGTTTATGTCATTGCACTTTTGACCAACAAAAATCATGTCTAAAGTCAGTGGTGCAATATCAACACAGGGGCATATGAGGACAAGCTCATACCACTTTCCCACAGGGCAGGTGATCATGCCAGAGCCAGAGTGAGCACTGCTCTCAGTGTTTTCACCCCAGAAACACTGTTGTCCAGCCCACGAAACTGGTGTCGTGCCATATTTGTTAAATTCATTACACAGTTGGACTGGGCAGTCAGTACCAGTAGCATGGAGGCGGGACATGTGCTTTTACTGGAACATATGCACATCAGTAAAATTGATACATGATTTTCAGCTCAGTTCCACCAGTGGAAAAACAAGCTGGTAACTTTAGGAGCTGAGCTGGTTAAAAACTGGCCAGGCACCAACTCAGGCGCCAGCATTCTTCACATGCTGGTGGAAAACAGTGTCGTAAAAATTACACTGTAATCTATTATTACCCATCACTTTAATTTTCATACAATAAGACAATTTTGTCTGCATTTACTTTTTCAGTTTTAATTCTGAACTTACAGGACAAGCATGGAGATTATACATTTTTTTAACTGAACTGATGAACAGAGACAATGGGTCACTTGTGACATGAAGCAGATTCATGTTTTTTTTGTTTTTGTTTTTTGTTTGTTTTCAGTGACACTGGAGATGCAGGCTAAGCCACCAGATGTGTCCGCTCTTGTGAATGAGAAACTGTGGAGGAACAGCAGAGGTGTCACGATCTGAGTGCGAAGGGATTCCGCCATGCTCGGTCTCTACTTTTTTTTCATATTTGTATATGGTGTATTTTTGAGTTCTTATTCCTGTTATTTTATCTTTGGTTAATTTTCACTTATCCTGTATTGTTCCTTAGTATGAATTATTTTCCCTTTGCGTTCATTGTAGTGTTGTTTTTTTTTTTTCCACAATATCTTTATTGAACCTTTTTTTTTTTTTTAACAAACATGATACAAACAATCAAACACTAACACTAAAGTACTACAAAAAAAAAAAATGCACTAAAAACACCAACAACCACCAACAAAATCAAGTCTTCAACAATGCTCCTCTGTTTAGTCTAGACAATCCAATACATAAGTATACATATTATGTTCACCAGTTTGGAATTTACAAGGTCCACACACATCATTCACCTTCTTCTTCAAGAGTTATGTTTAAATTTTTTACATAATCAATAAAAGGTCTCCATATATTCTCAAACACAATTTCCTTTGATTTCAGTATATATGTTATTCTTTCTAATGGAAGGTTTGTTAACATCTGTCTTAACCACTGAGTCACATCTGGTCTATGAGTCTTTTTCCATAATAGTGCAATACATTTTTTGGCATTAAGCAAACTGAGGTCTATGAATGTTCTTTCACTTTTATTGAAATTATGCTTTTCTGGGTACAGACCCAACAAAACCAGTTTAGGATTCAATATGATTTGTTTTGAGATTATTTTTTCAATTGTTACCCTCACCTCTTCCCAAAACATTCTTATTAATCTACATTCCCATAAACAATGAAATAGGGTTCCTTTACTTTCCATGCATTTTGTGCATGTATCTGGTATATTTTTGTTATATCTATTTAACTCCTCCGGTGTAACATACATCCGCATTAACCATTTGAAATGTATCAATTTAAGGCGTGCATTTATTGATTTGGTTTGAGCTTCTGTACAAGCCAATTCCCATTGTTCCTCTGAAATTTCAATTTGCAGATCTTCTTTCCAGTAGTTTAATCTTTTCAGTGAATTTTCACTTGAAGATAGTGTCAATGAGTTATAAAACTCTGAAATAATACCCTTTCTTTTACTATCTTTCATCATCATTTTTTCCAAGGATGAATAAATAGGTCGAGTGAGAGCTTTATTTTGATTTGATCGAATAAAGTTTCTAAGTTGAAGATATTTAAAAAAATGTGTTCTATTGAGATTAAATTTGATCCTCAGCTCTTCAAAAGACATTATGTTGTCTGCACATGGCAAATATAAATCCTGAATCTTTTGTATCCCTTTTAAATTCCATACTTTAAATACAGCGTCCGCTCTCCCTGGTTTAAAATATTGATTACCCCATATTGGACTAAATTGTGACAATAACTGTGGTTCTTTTAAATAGTTTTTAGCTTCACACCATATTTTGATCATATGCTTTACAAATGGATTTTTAACTTGTTTTTGTAATTTTTTTGCCGAATCTGAGTATATGAATATGGGAAGAGGTAAAGGTAAATTGTATGATTCCATTTCAGTCCAGTGAGGGAGATCATTTGATGAAAAATAATATGTCATAGACCTCAGTTGTGCCGACCAATAATACAACATAAAATTTGGACATTTCAGACCTCCACGATCAAATGGTAAATATAATAAAGACAGACGTAATCTAGCCCTCCTGTTGTTCCATATAAATTCCACTAACTTTTTTTTTATTCTTGAGAATAGATCTAAAGGTGGTGATAAGGGAATGTATTGAAATAAATAAAGTATTTTAGGTAAAATATTACTTTTAAGTATATTGATTCTCCCGATCATCGACATTGGTAGTGACATCCATCTCTGAGTTAACTCACTGATATCTGACATTAAGGCTTCATAGTTGACACTGGCGACTGATTCTAGCTTAGGCATAATTTGGATTCCTAAATATTTAAACTGATTTACAACATTGAATTGATTTACCTCAGGGGCTGGGTAATTTCTCTGGGTCTCATTTAGCATTAATATTGAAGATTTAGTTTTATTTATTTTATATCCTGATATTTCCCCAAAATTCTTTATTAAATTCAACAAGGTTGGAATTGATTTTTTTAGATTCGACATAAACAAAATTATATCATCGGCGTACAGGGAGATTTTATGTTCTGTTGGTCCAACTTTAATTCCATATATTTGTGAATGTAAACGTATCGCTATCGCTAAAGGTTCAATTGCCATAGTAAACAGTAAAGGTGAGAGTGGACAGCCTTGTCGACATCCTCTATTGATTTTTATTGGTTTTGAAATATTGTTATTTGTTAGGATTTCTGCTGTAGCATTATTGTATATTATTTGAACCCATTTTATGAAATTATTTCCAAGTCCAAACCTTTGTAGGACTTCAAAAAGAAAGGGCCATTCAACTCTATCAAAGGCCTTTTCGGCGTCCAATGATAGGAGAGCTGTATCCGGTGCTTCTTTATTAAAATAGATAATATTAAATAGTCTTCTTACATTATGGAAGCCTTGTCTACCCTTTATAAAGCCATTCTGATCTCGATTAATAATATTTGGTAAAATTTCTTGTATTCGTCTTGCTAAAATTTTACAGATTATCTTAAGGTCGGCGTTTAATAGGCTTATTGGTCTCATATTTTCACATTTATTAGAGGGCTTACCTGGTTTTGGCAGCAGTATAATTAAGGCATTATTTATGTATGATGGTAAATTATTATTTTGAAATGCTTCTAAAACCATTTCCAAAAAAGGTTTTATTAATTTATTCTTAAATTTTTTATAAAGGTCAACTGGAAGACCATCTGGTCCTGCACTTTTTCCTGATTTCATATTATCAATGGCTAGCCCAACTTCTTCTTGACTAATTTTAGACTCCAATATCTCCCTGTTTTCATTTGGAATACACGGTATAGATAGTTCGTTCAAAAACCCATTTAGTTTTGTTAAATCAGGTTCATTTTTGGTATCATATAATTTTTCATAGTAATCTCTAAAGGCTCTATTAATTTCTAAAGGATCTATAACTACCTGTCCGTTACTTATAATACTGGTAATTGGTGTTTTAATTTCCAATTGTTTAATCTGCCATGCTAATAATTTTCCTGATTTTTCACCTTGTTCATAAAAAGATTGTTTCAATCTTAGAAGACTCGAGGCAGCTCTATTCGCTGATTTTTTGTCGTATTCAGCTCTCAAAATCAGTAATTCATTCTCCAACCTTGGGTCACTTCCTGCATACACTTTTTCCTGAAGATTTTTTATTTTATGTTCCAATTTAGCTCTCTCCTCTCGAGTCTTCTTAGATTTTGATCCTGTATAACTAATAATATGCCCCCTAATAAAAGCTTTGAAAGCCTCCCACTTTACACATGCTGATGTTTGTGTAGTATTGATGTCAAAGAACTCGTCTATCTGTTTTTCTATATACTTGACAAATTCCTCATCCTGAAGCCATTTATGCTGAAATTGCCATCTACCTGATTCCTTTGTCAATTTTTTATCTACATATATTAGACAACAGGGTGCATGATCAGAGATCACGATGTTATCATAAAAGCAGTTTTGAATCTTGGACCTTAATTCTGTGGAAATCAAAAAATAATCAATACGTGAGAATGTCTTGTAGGTACTGGAATAACAAGAATAGGCTTTAACTTGTGGTTTCATTTCTCTCCATATATCTAACAATCTCAATTCTTTCATAAAATGATTAATAGTCATCCTACATCCAATGTGCGTACAATCCAGTCCTGTTGATCTATCCACACCTGGATTCAATGTACAATTAAAATCCCCTGCTATTATATGTTGCCCTGTAAGTGATGATAAGATGAGAAATAAATTAGCAAAGAACTTCTGATCATCTATATTGGGACCATATAAGTTCACAAGATTTATATTTTCTAATAGCAAAGAACCTTGAATGATTACATATCTTCCAAATTTGTCTCCAATTACATTTTTCACTTGAAAAGGAACTGATTTATGTATGAGAGTCATAACTCCCCTGGCTCGGGATGAAAATGAAGAGGTGAATACACTTCCCTGCCATCTACTCCTAATTCTTTTAACATCCTCCTCTATCAGATGAGTTTCTTGTAAAAACACAATTCTTGAACCCATGTCCTTTATTTTATTCATAACTTGTTTAAGTTTTTTTAAATTTTGTAGACCTCTGCAATTCCATGAAGTTAAATTAAGATTAACACTTTGGTCCATGATCAATAGAGAGTTTGGGATTACCTTGCAGTGTAAACATGCTCATACAGAGAAGCAAAAACATGAGTGGTTGAACATTCATCCTACAAACTACACACAAACAAATTTCCCCTTCCCACACTTGTGGCAAACCCCCCAAAATCAAAAGAAAAATTCTGTCTCCCGATATAGCCATCGACCGTTCCACACCCACGGGGAACAGCCTAAGCCACTCCTTCTTCATCCTCCCAATCACCCTAACTCTACTGCTTTTAATGACGTAACATTAACTCTCCTCTGTAGTTTTCCAACTTAACTCCAAAATTTTTAACAACTTTGTACATCATAGTTTTTTTTTTGTTTGTTTTGTTTTTGTTTTTTTTTTTTTTTAATATATAATACAATCTATATTTTGTAAACTTACTATTTACTTCAAGTCAGTCAGATGCCTGTGCAAATGCTTAATTATTCTACCTTATATTTTGTTCATGCTTAGCTCCCACCAGTCTCTTCTTCTTCTTTGATCTTCTTGATGAACTCCTGCGCCTCCTCTGGGGTCTTGAAGATGTGGGTTCTGCCCTCATACGTGGTCAGCAGTCTCGCAGGATAGATTACACCATGACGAATCCCAAGGTTGCGCAGCTCCTTACGTACGGGATCAAACTGCTTCCTCAATTGCTGGATTCCTGTGGCCAAATCTGGGTAGAACCGCACCTGCTGGTCCTGGTGTTTAATCTCTCCTTTTTTAGCTCGTGCAGCGTTGAAGATCTTCATCCTGTCTCTGTTGTTAAGAAACTTCATAATTAAGGTCCTCGGCGGTCCCTTATCTCTCCGTGGGCCAATGCGATGTGCTTTTTCCAGAACCACTGCTGATTGCAACTCCTCGCTGCCCAGCACCTCCGGAATCCACTTTTCCAGAAAGGAACATACGTCCCGACCTTCTGATTCCTCTGGAAGACCCACCAGCCTCAAATTATTCTGTCTCGACCGAGATTCCAAATCCAAAATATTATCTTCCAGAGATTTATTTTTTTTTTCCAAAGTGCGCACCTTTAATTGAAGACGGGTGACGTCATCTTCAGCACTAGCGAGACGGAGCTCCATCTGCGCCGTTCGTTCTACACAGTCACCCAATTCCTTTCTTATTCCTTCCAACGCTGTCATAATCCCATCAAATCTAGAGGAAAAGTCCGCTCTCATTGAACTCATGGCAGCCATCAGCGCATCTGCGCCATTCCCCGCAGAAATCGCAGCGTTGCCAGCCTCCTCCGCCATATATGGAGCCCTGTTTGCTGCGTCACAGACCTGAAAGTCCGTTAATTTGGACTGTTTCGGCGGCTCGCTTTTTCCTTTTCCTGGTTTTCCAGCCTTAGGCTTCGCCGACATATCCTCGCCCAAACGCTGGGATACGTTCTGTCCCAAATGAGAGAGTTATTTGCCGATTTTTTTTCTCCAGGAGCAGAGCAGAGCGAGACACGTCCGTCCTACGTGGCAGCCATAACCGGAAGTCTGTAGTGTTGTTTTTATGTTTGGGTTTATTTGTCGTTGCTATCTCATTGTATTTATATTCTGTTGTATCTTCTCTCTTCCTGGGGCTGAAGCTGTCAGGAGCACTTCTGTTTTGTGGGGTTTTTTTGCTCCGCTGTGGCCGGTGTTTCTGTCAGCTGTCAGTCCCGGCTCTCCCTCTCATTACTTTCAGCTGATCCCAGTTGTAATCGTTGTTACCTCCTGCCCGCTCATGTGACCTACACCTGTCATTGCTTGTATCATTTGTTTCTGACCCTATTTAAGGGCTGCTATTTTCATTTCTCTTTGCCAGAGTCTTAACCCAATGACTGTCTATGGTGCTCCATTGCGCCATTTCTTCCTGTCCACCTGGTGGTCAAGATTTTTTTCAAGAAAATATTCAGTTCAGATATCAGAGATTTCCAAAGCTATAACTTGAAAGTGGTAAGAAATAATGGCTTAGTGTCAAGTAGAAAGATGTAGAATTTGATCCAAAGTTTGAGATAGGAGTAAATTTATGCATTTAATTTGCATAATGCCACGGCAGCCATATTGAATTACATAACTTTCAGTCAAAAGGGACTTTGGACATATTTACACAAAAGATTTTTTTTTGTCACCGTTTATTGTTTTGGGCATTTTGTTATTGTATCTTTAAAGTATTTGAACCAGAAAATCAGTTACAATGTAAACAAACAAAGAAATTTGTCACTTACCACTGGCCAGGCAATGCACTCCATCCATTTTCGTCCATCCCGGTCATTATTTTGTCTTCCCTCAGTCATTTTTGCTTTCTCTCCCACATCCAGAAACTGTTATGATTATTCCACTGCAATTTCGCTTTTATTCTGCCGCAATTTATTTCATATGACAACCGGGAACTGGTGCGATTGTTCTGTCCAGTCACATGGCGCTGGAGGTCGATGGCAAGTGCAAATCAACCAGTTTCACCCACCCTCTGTTATAAAAAAAATGTAGATATTTACCTTCATAAGCTAAATGATGACATGTTTGCATAAACCCAGAGGCAGACTCTGGCTCAAAATAAACACAATTATCTTTATTGATGAGTGTGTGAGAGTGTGTGGAAGTGTGAGTGTGAATGTGTGCAGAGGGGCGAGCAGAGCATGGACCAGTCTGGCAACCCTAGGAGAAAGGAGAGACAGGAGTATGAGCTCACTGAGGATAGATTGCATTAACAACTGATAAACAGTCTTACGAGTCAGGTGAGGAGTAGTGACACTGAAGATCATCCGAGCTGGTCCATCGCGTGTCCGTGCTGGTGACAATGGTGCAGGTCTGGTAGTGCAGGCGAGTACATACAATGAAACTGTGATTACACAGCGTGTAGGTGGAAGTCCCGGTCCGCCGCAAAGAGGAGGAGGTCCACCCAGGGGAATCCACTTGTGCACAGGGGAGAAGAGGAGAGGAGTGAAGAGGAATGAAATCCAGAGAGCTTGCTTGTCGTTGGGGAGAATGAACTCCCAGATGACCTGACGAAGCAGGGAAGGTGAGGGAGGCGAAACTCCCTAGTTGGCAGAGTAGATGACTCTTAGTGAAGAGTTCTTACTTCCAGGAGGAGCGTTGACGTCTCCGTGTCGACCAAGAGGCAACGCTCCTTAAGAAGGCTGCCTAATGAGTGGAACAGGTTTACGCGCAGCTGAGGAGACAATTAAGACAGCAGGCATGCAGAGCGGCTCACCACAGTACCCCCCACACACACACAAGACGCCTCTAGGTGGCCGATCCAACTTACCCAGGTGCATCCAGTGGAACTCCCTAATGAGCTGCGGATCCATCACGAAGGAAGGATGCACCCAGGACCTCCACTCCATAATCTCTTTTTAGTATCATAGTTGGCAAATTTGGGAGCAAATACGTCCTCTGTCTTGCGATCGATCACCATTTGTTTACAAACTCTTCTTCTGTGGTGTCCAGAAGTGTGTGGGGGGGGGGGGTCATATGGGTGCCATTAGTCCTCCAAGGCAAGTGCAGTAAGTTATATGTGTCTGCCACCTTGTGAGGTGGAATACTTAGTACAACTTGGGGGGGGGGGGTTATGACATCACATGACAGGCACAGCACTGCGACATAGACAGTGAGGGCGCTTTTTATGTCCATAAATAGAAGGATGTCAAAGGGCTAAGTCCACTTTCTTCTTCTCCACCTAAACCCAGCCCCTGTTCTGGTGTGTTTATCCTGTAAATTTGTTTGCTTGTCAGTTTGAATTTTATGTTGGAGCACTGTTTTGGGCTTTGTGTTTTGTTTTCTTAATAAATTTCACAAACTAGCAGTCCAGTGCATGGGTCTCTCCTCTCTTCCCCGAGGGGCAATTCATGACAAGAGGAGGCCTGTGACTCAGTTCCACCACAGCCCAACGGTGAGTAGTGCTGCAGCGTGACTGATCTGATTGTCATGATCAGGTGAGCACGCGCCTTCCCCGCTTCCTGCGAGAGATTCCCCGGCTCTCCAGGTAATCATCACACCTGTGTGAGTGGACACACCTGCTGTCTCTGCCTTGCCAGTGCTTATAAGGACCAATCTGTGAATGCTTCAGCGCTGGATCATTGGGTATACTGCCTTGTCAACAATCAGGTGCATTTATATTAATACTTTGAGGATACTGTGTTTAATTCTTCTTCTTTTCCTCTTCTCAGGTTGTTGCCATCTGTGCGGTGCATCTCTAGGGATCGTTGTGTGCTCATCTGCTCCATCATCCTCATCACCACTTCAGCTGCCTATCTCCACCCGGTCAGACACCTCACCCAGCTCCACTCCTTCCCTACTCCCTTCCAGCTTCATTTCGCTGGTTCGTCTATTCTTGCTGAGTCTCTCTGCCGGGTTCTCTGCTCAGCTCCCGTAAGTGGTAATTTGTCATTCCCCTTTCCCGAACTCCCTCCTCCTATTAACTACAGTAGCTCTTGTCTCCTCATTACAGGCTGAATCCTTCTCTGGCAAGTGGCATCTTTCCCTAACTGTGCTTTCCCCTTTGGATTAATAAACTGGATAAATGTAGCTTCTCTGTGTTGTGTGTGTTTTCTCTGGTGTGGCACCCTGCATGTGAGCTGACTATTCTTTCATCATGGCAGAACGAGCCAGCCAGAATGTGAGCTTAGCGGGGGCTGCATCAGCGGAACACTCCGCTTTACACCGTCTCAACGTCACAGAGAGGCAGGTGGCCGTGCTCACACAGCAACTGCAGACGATTACGCAGCAGCTGAGCACGGTGACCGATCATTTGGCTCACATGTCTCGTTCGGGTCCTCCCTCTCCACCTGCTGCCCCTGCTTCTTCCACCATCCGTCAAACACCCTCCATTCCCTCACCTGCCCCGTGCGCAGGAGAGGTGGGGAAATGAAAGGTATTTCTTTGTTATGTTCGGCTTTATTTGGGCCAGGTGGGCGGAGAGTGTCCGGACAAAAACATCCAAAATTCATTCTATGACCCTCCTGCTGTGAGGTTGAGCCCTTAGTTGGGCTCAGTCCATTCTCGACAGTCCGGAGGGTCCTAGTTATACGCTTGATAGATTCATTGGTGAATTCTCTTGTACATTTGACCAAACGGAGAGCGAGGGCAATATCATGAGCCATATATATCATGTCACTCCATCAGCGGAGCTGGTCTGCCACCGACTTCTCTGTGGAGTTTTGGGTCGTCGCGGCAGACACAGCATTTTCCTCCAGGGTTTAAATGCCAACCTCTGTGATGACCTGGTGGTTCATGCCGTTCCCTCCTCTCTGGACGGTCTAATCAATCAGGCAGTCAGTTTGGACAACTGATACCGCGAGTGCGCGAAGGAGTACAAATCCTCCTTTCACCCGTCCGTTACGCATGTGCATCTCTCGGCTATGGACACAGGTGGAGCCGACTCCTCCTCTGAAACGATGGTGCTGGCTGCAGAAGAGCACCAGCGATGGAAGAGAGCTGGCGCGTGCATGTACTGTGGCTCTTTAGAGCACAAGCTGAACAATTGCCACCTGAAGCCAAAAGACACAGCTGTCAGTAGCCATGGGGAGTCTGACGGGTGTGACTCTTATTCATCCACCCCGGTAACTTCTCTATTTCGGCCCTCATTCAGTTGCCAGGGGTCGAGAGGAGGGTTATGGCTTTAATTGATTCAGGGATGGAACAAAATTTTGTTTCCTCACGGCTCGTGCGGGAAATAGGCATTCCCATCACCAAATTGTCCACTCCATTAAACGTCAGGGCCTTATCTAGCAATAACTTGGCTTCTATTACCGAATGCACGGCGCCAATCCCCGTCCTCCTTTCCGGGAACCACCGGGAGACTTTATCGTTCTTTATTCTCCCAAATTCATCCTCCCCGGTGGTTCTGGGGTAGCCTTGGCTCCGGAAGCACAACCCCACCATTAATTGGGCGCAAAACTCCATGTCTTCCTGGAGCCCCTTTTGTTTGGCAACTTGTCTCAGTTTGGCCGAGTGTTCACCGTCCTTAACCATCTCCTCCCCTCCGGTGGAGCCGCCGGACCTCGGCCTCACGCCCGAGGTCTATCATGACCTTGGGGAGGTCTTTAGCAAGTCAAGAGTGCTCTCTTTGCCTCCTCATCACTCGTATGACTGTGCCATCGATCTCCTCCCGAGTGCGCGACTGCCGTCCAGTCAGCTCTATAGTACATCCGGGCAGGAGAGGGAGGCGATGGAGAGTTATATCAAGGACTCTCTGAACGCCGGCCTCATTCAGCCTTCTTTGGCTCCTCTTGGGGCAGGGGGTTTTTTTTGTCGGGAAAAAGGATGGATCTCTGCATCCGTGTATTGACTACCGTGAATTGAATGCCATAACCGTCAAAGACACACATCCTCTGCCCCTAATCAACTCTGTGTTTGAGCTCCTTCAGCGCACACGGGTATTCTCCAAATTGGACTGATGCAACACGTACCATCTGGTCCATATTTGCGAGGGGGACGAGTGGAAGACGGCCTTCAAAACACACTTGGGGCAATTTGAATACCTTGTGATGCCGTTTGGGCTCACCAATGCCCCCGCCGTCTTCCAACACTTCATTTATGCCATCCTCCGCGATATGGTAAATCAATTTGTTTTTGTCTACTTGGACGACATTTTGATCTTTTCCTGCACACCAGAGGAGCACACAGTCCATGTCAGGGCCGTGTTACAGTGGCTCCTAGAAAATCAGCTCTTTGTGAACGCTGAGAAGTGTGAGTTTTCCACCCACTCCACTTCCTTCCTGGGGTTTATTGTGGCTGAGGGGGAGCTGAGAGCCGACCCAGCCAAGGTGAAGGCTGTGCTAGATTTGCCTATGCCCCATTCCCGCAAGGAGCTTCAACGCTTCTTGGGGTTTGCAAACTTTTATCGCAGATTCATCAGGAATTACAGTGGGGTAGCACAGCCTCTCATGCAGCTGACCTCGGTCAAGGTGCCTTTCCTCTGGACCGAGGCAGCCGAGCAGGCCTTTTCCAAATTAAAGAGCCTGTTTTCCAAAACCCCGATCTTTGCCCAGGTTGACCCTCAGCTCCAGTTTATCATGGAGGTGGACACTTCTGATTCGGGGGTGGGCACTGGCCTCTCACAGCACTCGACCTCCAATCAGAAGCTCCACCCATGCGCGTATTTCTCTCGGCGGTTTACCCCAGCCAAGAGGAATTATGACATAGGGGACCGAGATCTCTTAGTTATTAAATTGGCCCTAGAGGAGTGGAGGCACTGGTTGAAGGGAGCGGTCCATCCCATTGTCGTGTGGATCGACCATAAAAATTTAGAGCATCTTTGTTTGGCCCGCAGACTTAACACCAGGCAGGCCCGCTGGGCCTTATTTTTTCTTAGGTTCAATCTTACCACCACCTACAGGCCTGGCTCTCGTAACATCAAACTGGATGCTCTCTCCCTCCAATTCAACCCTAACCTTCCAGCCCCCCCTTCCCTCTCCTAACCCACTGTGCCATCCTCGTGCATTCTTGGACCCCTTACCTGGTAGATTGAGGAGAGGGTCCGGCAGGCCCAGTCCACAGAGCCCAGACCTGAGGGGGGACCTTGTGATCATCTGCTTGTCCCGGCCGGCCTCCGCAGTGACGTCATCCGGTAGGGCCACTCCAGCCACTTTGCCTGCCACCCAGGGGTTTCCCGGATGATAAATCTTATCCAGCGAGTGTTCTGGTGGCCCACCCTGCGGACGGACATCCGGGACTACGTTAAAGCATGCCAGGTGTGCGCCCACAACAAACCTCCTGTTGGCCACCTCCTGTTGGCCTGTTACATCCTCTTCCAGTTCCCAGCCGACCTTGGTTTCACATCACCCTGGATTTTGTCACAGGACTTCCCTCCTCATGAGGTAACACCGTCATCCTTACCATAGTGCATCGCTTCTCCAAGGCAATCCATCTGATGCCCCTCCCCAAACTACCTTCTGCTTCTGAGACTGCCGACCTGCTGACTACGCATGTCATCCATCTGCATGAGATTCCCTTGAACATTGTGTCTGACCTGGGTCACGTCTGAATATCATCCACAGAGCAACGGGCAGGCTGAGTGCACCAACCAGTGCCTGGAGGCCGCCATCAGATGTGTGGCATCCTGTAATCCCTCCACTTGGAGCACCCATCTGACCTGGGTGGAGTACGCCCACAACTCGGCAGTTTCTTCCGCTACAGGATTCACACCTTTTGAGGCCTTCATGGTGTATACCACCCCATTACCCATGGCAGAGAGGGAAGTCACTGTGCCATCCATGGGGGCCCAAGCCCGCCGCTGCTGTCAGCTCTAAAGAGCCACCCGAGCCGCTCTCCTCTGCTCTATGGAGAGGAATCACCATTATGTGGACTGCAGGCAGGTCCCAGCACCCAAATATACAGTCAGGCAGCATGTGTGGCTGTTGGCAAACCAGGTGCCCTTGAAGTTGGAGTCCAGAAAGTTATTACCTCGTTTCTTGGGCCTGTTTACCATCTTCCAGATTTTCAATGACGTGACGGTCCGCCTGGAGCTTCCACAGACGCTTCAAATCCACCCCACGTTCCATGTCTCAAAAATCAAACCCCTCTCCACCAACCCTCTATGTCCACCCCCCCCACCCACCCCCCAAAGCCACCTCCTCCTCCCCAGATCCTCGATGGCCAGACCACCTACACCGCCCAGAGGATTCTGGACGTTCGCCGTCTGGGCCGGGGCCTGCAATACCTCGTCCACTGGATGGGCTACAGCCCTAAAGAAAGATCATGGATCCCCGGGTCCTAGCTTCACAACAAAGGGATGGTCCGAGCCTTTCACAAAGCCCATCCCAACAAGCCCTGTGGACCACCAGGAGGCACCCCTTGAGGGGAGGGCACTGTCATGATCAGGTGAGCGCGCGCCCTCCTCCCTTCCTGCGAGAGATTCCCCGGCTCCACAGGTAATCATCACACCTGCGTGAGTGGACGCACCTGCTGTCTCTTTCTCACCAGTGCAAGGACCAATCTGTGAATGCTTCAGCACTGGCTCGTTGGGTATACTGCCTTCTCAACAATCAAGTACGTTTATATTAATACTTTGAGGATACTGTGTTTAATTCTTCTTCTTTTCCTCTTCTCAGGTTGCTGCCGTCTGTGCGGTGCATCTCTGGGTATCGTTGTGTGCTCACCTGCTCCATCATCCTCATCACCGCTTCAGCTGCCTATCTCCACCCGGTCAGACACCTCACCCAGCTCCACTCCTTCCCTACTCCCTGCCAGCTTCATTCCGCTGGTTCGCCTATTCCTGCTGGGTCTCTCTGCCAGGTTCTCTGCTCAGCTCCCGTAAGTGGTAATTTGTCATTCCCCTTTCTTGACCTCCCTCCACCTATTAACTAGCTCTCATCTCCTCATTACAGGCTGAATCCTCCTCTGGTGAGTGGCGTCTTTCCCTAACTGTGCTTTCCCTTTTGGATTAATAAATTCTTTAAACATAGCTTCTCTGTGTTGTGTGTGTTTTCTCTGGTGTGTCACCCTGCATGTGAGCTGACCATTCATTCATCATGACGCTGATGTCCCAACTTTAGGTTAAATGTCCCGGGCATGTGGTGGGACCAGCCTGTAGTGGAGTCCAGAGAAACAGAGGTGGTGGATTGTTGCCTGCAATTGATTGAAAAGTTGCCTTCATGTTAGTTTGTTGCACAATGCCAAGATGGAACACATTTGGGCAACCCTTTGAACATTTTGCCAGTCCAAAATCAGTTTTTTTCTGCCATCGTAATAGCAAAATGGACTTGGAAACAACCAGAAATGAGGTTCATGGATGTGACAATGCACAAAATTGTCATAATAGGCCCCATAGCATGCAAACCCCTGCTATGCCAAAATTACAAAGCACCAAAACCTGTATTAATTAAAAAGGCTTAAGTGGTTATTCAACATGCTAAAGGAAAAAAAAAATCTTTACAATGAAACAGAACAAATCAAGATTCATAGTCACAAAGACACAGCAAGATCATGACCCACTTGTGACAGGACCAGGCTTGAGATTTGTTACCACCAACTCTCTGTGATCCACGAATACACACTCGAGCTTCCAACCTCGCACGACTTTGAGTGCCAAAGCAAGCAGCTGAAGTATTGCATGCTGCCGCAGAAGAGATGGAGAGTTTACTGGGGTCAGAGGGGGTCTGATCAATGTTTCATGTTCCTGAGTTTGTACTGAAGTCACATTAACCCCTGTGTGGTGTTTGGGTCACATTGATATATGTCTTTTATTTTTACTGAAAGTAAAATGTTATGGGAATAAATGTTATAAAACTGGGATTCCATGGCCTTTGGTTATTTTCTGTGAAAAATGTATAAATCTGATCTGATATTAGCATGATTTCACTGTGACTCTTTTGTCCCTCAGTGTATTGTATCATTTCACTGCTCAATTGCCTCCTTGCTGATGGTGTTTCCCTTGATTAATTAAAACAGCACCAGTTACAAGGTATATTATGGCAACTGTAATTTAGAATGCAAATGTGTATTTTTGGACTTCTTATTTTATCCTGTCTCAATGTGTGCTTTATATCTCTGCTTTTATGTTATGTTTTTCTATGCCAGTGTGCACAGTAGTTGGATGGAGCACCCACAATTTCATCGTACTTGCAACTGTACACTGACAGTAAAGCCTATTCTATTCTGTTCTATTCTAAGTGAATGAATTAATATCTTTTCGAGTCCAAAATTCACTGATGCCCCGGTAAGCTTGTGCACGTTTATGTACACGTTGCATTCAAGCTGGTGTTTTAGCACCTCATATACCTACAAGTCTTTCAAGTAGCTCACTCCTGCAGGTGTCAGAGGGAGGCAGGGCAGCACAGCCATCAGTGAGAAATATGGGCTGTAAGCCGGAGCTCTAGCACCATTACCGCCAGCGTCTTACTGCTGCTTTCATCTGTTAGCTCTATCTCAATGGTCATCTGGGGAACCTGGCGGCCGCCCCGCCATCAAATTGGAGCAGGGCAGGAGGAGGAAACAAAGACCATTATACAAGGTGTGTGTGTGTGCATGTGTGGGCACAGGCGTGAAACCGAGAGTGAGAAATGGAGTCCTGTGCAAGCACAAGAGCCCGTCTCTGTGCGTGCGGGTGCACAATGCACATTTGACTGGGTGCATTAGCGCGTGTGAGTGAGAGGCAGCATAACTAATCAGAAGCCCCGGTTTGTCCATGAGAAGCCTCATGGCTGGAGGCTAAAAAGAGAAGCACGGCCTACGATCTCGCCCTCTCTCTCTCTCGCTCTAGTGGCAAGTCATTTGATTGAACAACAGCACTGCAGCTGATCCAGTGCATGTTTCACTGACGGCTCTATTGGAGCAGTTAAGTTATTTATGTCTTTGTGCGTTTGGGGAAGCGTATGTGTGTAAGTATGGCTGACTAAAACGGAGGATTGTTTGCCCAGGTGCGCTGATGTGTGGTTGGTGGTGGTAGTTTGAGTTCCACAGAAATGTGAAAAAATGACCATATTTCTCAATGATCTGTTGATGATCCAGTGATCTCCATGGTCGCCATTTTCTACTCAAAGTTTTGACTCAGTCCAAAACGATTTTTCAGTGAGATCGTTGAGCGATTGCTTCCCTTTGGTGATCATTGAGAGATTGGTTTGGTCTGAGCCAAACCCTTGATGATCACTGCAGATCATCACTAAGAGAGCTTGGCAATCGCTGAGAGATCAGTGAAAGACTGTTAAGAGATCTGGCCATTTTTTCATTAATCAATGATCTCTCACTGATCTCCACCCTGTGTAAAGGGGGTATAAAGTGCTTTTAACAGGGGCCAGTTCAGATTTTTCCTTCAGAACATCTAACATCTACTGAAAGCATCTTAGTAACGTGTCTTTGGTGCTAAATAACTCGCTGCTTCTTAGCACTTTCTCTGCTGTAAATGATCTGGACATGTGTGTACAGTATGTGTGTGGGAATGGCATCAATACTTGCAGTGGAGAGCTGGAGCAAAAGCACATAAAGAAGAGTTATGGCACTCTCTCCTGGTGTTTCTGTCTCTGAGGGTGCACCTACGTGAGAGAGACCTTTTAGTGCTGACACATGCCTCAGTGCGTTTAAGGTTGAGGGGGATGAGATTATGTTCCTGATGTATGACCGCTAGTACAAACACCGCTGTCCTGCGCAAATGATGATAGAGATAACGATGACCGCTGTAGCTGCTCTATACCCGCATGCTAGTCTGACGCTAAGTTTGTCCAGTCACGGCTGTAGCTCTGGGTCGAGTTGCAAACGGCATTCCATTTGCAATGCCATGCACGGGCTGCTGTGTCTATGGGCCCCTTGAGGGTTAATTCATATTTGTACCATTTAGGCGTGATTGATTTGCCACTCAGGGTATGCTTACAGCAGTCTGAGGTCGCCCCTGCATTTCCCAGAGAGCTGTTGGTTTTATGAATAGATCTGGTATGCATTTGTCAATAATATGGATCTCAACATTTCCACTTCAATTGGCATGTGTGTTTGTGCTCATTTTGTGTCTGTGTGCATTTTTAAGTTTATATTTTGGAAAGCAAAATAGTTCAAAGATATGTTAAATGGAAGAACTGAATTGAAATACATTAAGATAGTTTTTTTTTTTAATAGAATAGGTTAGATGGATGGACTAAGATATCTGGTGCATCTGTTCATTACTGTGACAGAAGCCAAACATATAGAAAAAGAAATATTTGAAAGATATTGTGGTTGGAGTCAGGATCTTCATTTTGTGTGTTGAAGTCCATTTGCACTGGTTGCATCAGAAACAAGACGAGACAACTAGCCTCTTATGATGAAAACACTACAGTTAGCCAGGCCTGACAGAAGACGTCATGAAGAATGCTGTCCACCCACGAGCAGAAAACACTGTTTCCCACAGACGTTGCATCAGAAGGTGACTTAAGAACATCATACCAAAAGAAAGTATACTTTATGTAGAGAACTGATGCTTCCATGGAACGAACAAACAAGCTGACAGGTCTGCTTCAAATTCCATTTTCAAATCTTCCTGTAAGTAGAAGTACATATTGTCTTTTTCTTCTGTGCGTATGCAGTTGATGTCTTCTTATTGTTTTGTGTGTGTGTGTGTGTGTGTGTGTGTGTGTGTGTGTGTGTGTGTGTGTGTGTGTGTGTGTGTGTGTGTGTGTATATGTGTGTGTGCAATGCTGTTAGAATGCACTGTTTTGGATCTTTGGTATCTTGATAGAACATGTAATCACATTCAACAATACAGTCGAGCAGTAGTTCTTAAAAGCCCCGTCAGTTTGCATGCCTTTGAGCCAAGTTGTGACAACTGCCATGTGACGTTCCTGACGTGTCACATCAGATGTTTTACACGTGACTGACCTGACAGATTTGACAGCTCTGCGATGGTCTTTGGACAAGAGAACCATTTCGGTTGAACAGAGATGATCTCTCGTACACCTAGGGTTCATGGATTGGGAGACTACGGCAGTTTGGCATGATTGCGCTATGCATAAGTTAGGATAAGCTATGCACAAGTTATGCATAAATTTGACTGTTGTTGCGCATAAGTTGTGAATGCCGGCAACATGCTAAGCATGGGTTGGCTTGTTATTTAAGTTATCGAAATGTTCTATATAAGTTACTAATACGTATACATCAAACTCCTTATGGATGTATGATGCACACAGCCAAAGGTGAAAATTTCGGTGTATGCTGTCATATGTGCGCCTTGACATGACGCATGGAGACAAAAAAACAACCCAGTCGGTGGACTGTGAGTTCGTGAGTTTATTTGACAAAACAGAAACAAAGTGCAGAGTGAACAAACTATGAAACAGCAACAAAGAGCCAACTTACAAAGAGATTGGTCTCTGACGGAGACAGGGATGAATAATGCCTTCTGAGACGATGAGACAGCAACAAAGAACATGGAAAACAATCTACTTTAAATAATCTCTAAAATAATGAGAGACAGATGTGGGCTGACCTGAGTAAGGGAAGGCAGTAATGACTAACAATTGAGAACAGCTGGTAATCATAATGAGGAAGTGCGGCTGCCGGAAAAACAGGTGAGGGCGGGGCAACTGGCAGTTTGACAAGTGGCAGGTCACGCCCACACGAGACTGACAACCCTGACCACTGTCAAAAGAGAAAATGGAAACACAGGAAAAAAAAAAAAAAAAAAAATGACATCCAAAATAATACATATCAACCACTGCAGAAATCAAACACAGCAGGAAAATAGCAACAGAACCTAAATACAGGAAACAGATACTGATCAATACAAAGATAACGGAGGGCGGTAAAGAACACACAAGACATAACAGCATGGTAGACCAATATGAATAAACAGGGAAGTCATGAAACTGAGTGTGGGGGGAAATCCCAAACTCAGTACATGATATATGCCAGCATTTTAGACCAATTTTTATGTTTGACAAACGCTGCCTAAATCATCAAGGTGTGACAGGGCTTTTAGTGTCCTTCTAGTATCCCTACAATCCATGGAGGGCTGTTGTAGAGAAATGCAGTTGATGTTGTCACAACAAAGTAGCTGGAAAGAAGATATCCACACTGAGTCTCACATGCTTTAGGACAGTGTTTTTCAACCAGGGTGCCCTGGTGCTTTCAGGTTTGTATGGGATACTATCAAATTTCACTTGTTAATTGGTACAAAGAAAGTGCCATTGTTGTGCATGGGTTCTGTAGACTCCCATCCACCCATACACCCTGTCATGCACAGTGATGTGCGTGGCAGGGTTGCAAGGAGAAAGCCACTGCTCTCCAAAAAGACCATTGCTGCCCGTCTGCAGTTTGCTGAAGATCACATGGACAAGCCAGAAGGCTATTGGATAAATGTCTTGTGGACGGATGAGACCAAAATAAAACTTTTTGGTGTGAATGAGAAGCGTTATGTTTGGAGAAAAGAAGACACTGAATTCAAGCATAAGATCCTTATCCCATCTGTGAAACGTGGTGGCAGTATCATGATTGGGGCCTGTTTTGCTGCATCTGGGCCATCATTGATAAAACAATGAATTTTTAATTATACCAGCAAATACTAAAGGAACATGTCAGCACATCTGTCCGTGACCTGAATCTCAAGAGAAAGTGGGTCATGCAGCAAGATAACAACCCTAAACACACAAGTTGTTCTACCAAAGAATGGTTAAAAAAGAATAAAGTTAATGTTTTAGAATGGCCGAGTAAAACTCCTGACTTTAATCCAATTGAGACGTTGTGGAAGGACCTGAAGTAAGCAGTTCACCTGAGGAAACCCACCAACATCCCAGAGTAGAAGCTGTTCTGTACGGAGGAATGGGATAAAATTTCTCCAAGTCAATGAGCAGGATTTATCAATGATTACTGGAAATGTTTAGTTGCAGTTATTGCTGCAAAATGGGGTCACACCAGATACTGAAATCAAAGGTTCACAAACTTTTGCCACACACAGATATGTAATATTGGATCATTTTCCTCAATAAGTAAATGAAAAAGTAAATTATTTGTCTCATTTATTTAACTGGGTTATCTTTATCTACTTTTAGTATTTGTGTGAAAATCTGATGAAGTTTTATGTCATATCAATGCTGAAATGTAGAAAATTCTAAAAGGTTTACAAACTTTCAAACACCACAGTGTCACGATGCTAAGCACAAGTGCAGAGCCGTGCTCAGCTCCGAGTTCAGTTTGATTATTTTCTGTAAGTTTCCCACTTAAGTTTTATTTTTGTATATTATGTATGATGATATTTGAGTTTGCCTTTTGTCTCTTTCTGTTTTGAGTTGTCCCATTATTATAATCTTAGTTTTGTTATTATAGTCTTGTGTATGTATTTATGAATCACTTTGCATTTCAAGTTTGATCTCCCTGTGTTTTAAGACATGAGCCTGACTTCACCTTTACCTCCAGTCCACCTTTTGTAATATTGATATTAGTATTTCAGTTTTTGAATCTCTTGGTTTTTGTATACAGTATATCTTGTCCTCGCTTTGATGGTTATTTTCCCTTTTTGTATTCTCTGGTCTGTTTCTTATTTTGTAATAATTCCATATTTTTAGTCAGTTACTTTTTGCCATATCCTTCTGTGGTTTTATTTTGACAGCGCTCTGTTTACTTCTCTTTGGTTAGCTCAAGTTTGTAGGCTGTGACAGCTGTCACTATTTGTTCTGATTACGCTCGCTCTTGTCACCCACACCTGTAATCATTTATGGTCACTTCCTTTAGCCTATTTAAGGACTGTTGCACTGTTACTCGGCACAGCGTCCTTCTCAGTGTTTAGACGGGGTTTTCCTGTCTCATTTGTTTCACTGTTCAGACGGGAGAGTCTCATTTCAATTCATTTGTATTTTTGCGTGAGATCCATGCTTCCACATTTCTCTCTCAATTTTTTCTAGTGTTCCCATGCAACTTAGCCATCGGGCTATTCTTCCCATTTATCCTGCCTTTGCCTAAGTTCGTAAGTTTTGTGTTTTTGTTATATTTTATGTTGTTTATTATTAAACGTTTTGCAAACTCACAGCGTTTGGGTCTTTGTCCTGCCCCGGAGGGGAATTTATGACACACAGTATAATGGCCCCATTGTATCCGTTTTACAATCTGATGCCATTCATAGCAAGATTGTCTGAGTTATTTTTTTCCAAATCTAGACAGATTTCTTAAAAAAGAAAAATCTGGTTATTTCCAGATATTCTACATGCAAACATTTTGTGTCGTTGTAAATCTATAGTGATGTGTAAAGTCTAATGTACACCGCAAACAATTTAGACTTACTTCCTGTTAGAAAACTCGGACATGTTGTTGAAACTGCAACCAAACTCCCTCTCAGTCACTCTGTTTTGTGAATTTGACTCATTAAGTGTGAAAATATGAGCTTTTCACAATTTAGCTGTGCCTATCCACACTAAATTACACACAAAAACTTTCTTTTTAATGGGAACTGACCTGAAAAATGGACAACAGCCCAAATAATGTCTATAGTGTCTTTGTAATGTTAAGGCTTATCTGGATACACATTACACGACTAGTCCTTCTTGAATTATGTAAGAAAATCAGTGATGATGGTTGCTGCTCCTCTCTTCAGACAGCATCTCCTTCTATGTTTGACCTAGATCAGATTTTCAATTGGCTTTCATCTATTTGACCACTGGTCATTCTGTAATTTCCTAAATCCCACAAGAATATTTAAAAATAGAAAAGGCAGTCTTCATTACATTATCTTTCTTTCTTTCTTTCTTTCTTTCTTACACATCTTGTCTTTGCTTTTCTGCCCCCCTCCCTTATCATTTTTCATTCTTTGATTTGTATTCCTTTCCAACCCTTCTTCTTTTTGCTTTCCTGATGAATGTTACATCAAGCATGAATGTTTTATTGCAACATGCAATTTTGATGGTGGCGCTACTGTTCCTCTGTCTTTTTAGAATAAAGCATGTAGGCCTAATTGTGTCATACACAGTTTATCTGTCTTTCTTCCACTTCAGCAAGTCATCTGCTGAGATAGGATTGGGTAAAAAGGGCATTTCCACTATACCTACTTCAGTGTGATTTTTTTTCTTTTTATTTTAATTTGCAATGAATTGGTTGTCACACAGCCAATTGCCTAAGGCAACCCTACAGGGCCTGAGTGAAAAACAAAGTGCCAAAAACAAAATTAAAAATGCATATGCTACTTTCTGACAACATTTGAGTGTGGATGAACAGAATGGTGTGGATGAACAGCAGGATAAACCAAGCAGCAGCAATATCCCTGTCATCTTTCACCATGTTCTCATTTTGGATTGTTACAGCCAAATTCCATTATGATCTTTGCTTAAAATGCAAGCAGGCCTACAGCTGATTTAAAAAATTCATATGCATTTTCAGTAGGTTTTGTTTGGCTGCATGTCTTCTTGAATATCCCTTTATAGGACAAAAAGCCATATTTGGTAACTTTATTGTGTATATCTTTTGTAATTCGTTGCATAATTATTAGACTCTCAAGTACTATGGGAGGTAGAGCTTTCAGTTATCAGGCTCATGTCTCATGGAACCAGTGGCCAGCCCGGGTCTGTGAGGCAGACAAGCTCTCTCCCTTTAAGATTTAACTAAAAAAAAAAAAAAAAAAAAAAAAAAAAAAATTCTATTTGGCAAAGCCATCAGTTAGATTTTCCACATGTTCTGTGTATGTTATGTCCTAAAAACTCATCAAAATGATATTGGACATAAACTCACATCTTTTGAATTTATTTTTCCTGTGATCTTTCCACAGAGTTCAGGCTGTTGTTCGCAAATCATTGACTGATTTTTATCATGGGAAAGTTTATTATGTGTTATTATTAGTGTCCATGCTGCATTCATTCTAACAATCGATCTAAAGTTTAATCAGTTGCATTAATGCTGCTTTTTGGTATTAAAATGAGCACAATTACCTTTCTGCTGTTAATAATCTGCTGTTGATATATAAATGCTACAGCTTATCATCCTCTATTATTATTTTTTAATTAAATAGTGATGTATTTGAATTTATATGCTTATTAAATGACTGAATGTACAGTGGATATTAAAAGTCTACACACCCCAGTTCTAATGCCAGGTTTGTGTGATGTTAAAAAAATAAGACCAAGATAATTCATTTCAAAACTTTTTCCACCATTAATATGACCTATAACCTGTACAAGCAAATTAAAAAACAAACTGAAATCTTTTAAGGGGAAAAATAAAAAAATAAAAAATCTTACAATAACCTGGATGCATGAATATGCACACCCTGTTATAAGTGGGGATGTGGCTGTGTTCAGAATTAACCAGTCACATTCAAACTCATGTTAAACGGGAGTCAGCACACACCTGCCACTATTTAAAGTGCCTCTGATTAACCCCAAATAAAGTTCAGCTGTTCTAGTAGGTTTTCCCTGATATTTTTGTAGTCACATCTTACAGCACAAGCCATGGTCTGCAGAGAGCTCCCAAAGCATCACAGGGATCTCATTGTTCAAATGTATCAGTCAGGAGAAGGGTACAAAAGAATTTCCAAGGCATTAAAATATACCATGGAACACAGTGAAGACAGGCATCATCAAGTGGAGAAAATATGGCACAACAGTGACCTTACCAAGAACTGGACATCCCTCTAAAGTTGATGACAAGACGAGACAAAAACTGGTCAGGGAGGCTGCCAAGAGGCCGACAGCAACACTGAAGGAGCTGCAGGGATTTCTGGCAAGTACTGGCTGTTTAGTACATGTGACAATAATCTCCAGTCTAGGGTGACAAGACAGAAGCCTTATCTTATGAGGAAAAACATCCATGCCCAGCTACATTTTGCAAAATCATATTTGAAATCTCCCAAACACATGTGGGAAAATGTTATGGTCCAGTGAAACCAAAGTTGAACTTTTTGGCCATAATTCCAAAAGGTATATTTGGCGCAACCACAAGACTGCTCATCACCAAAAGAACACCATACCTAAAGTGAAGCATGGTGGTGGCAGCATCATGCTTTGGGGCTGCTTTTCTTCAGCTGGAACTGGGGCCTTATTCAAGGTGGACGGAATTATGAACCATTCCAAATACCAGTCAGTGGTGGCACAAAACCTTCAGGCTTCTTCTAGAAAGCTGAAGATGAAGAGGAACTTCATCTTTCAGCATGACAGTTACTCAAAGCACACATCCAAATCAACAAAAGAATGGCTTCACCAGAACAAGATTAAGGTTTTGGAATGGCCCAGCCAGAGTCCAGACCTGAATCCGATTGAACATCTGTGGGGTGATCTGAAGAGGGCTGCGCACAGGAGATGCCCTCGCAATCTGACAGATTTGGAGTGTTTTTGCAAAGAAGAGTGGACAAGTATTGCCACATTAAGATGTGCCACGCTGATAGACTTCTACCCAAAAAGACTGAGTGCTGTAATAAAAGCCAAAGCTGCTGCAACAAAGTATTAGTTTAAGGGTGTGCATATTTATGCAACCAGGTTACTGTAAGTTTTTTTTATTTTTTATTTTTCCCCTTAAAAGATTTCAGTTTGTTTTTCAGTTGGGTTGTACAGGTCATCGGTTACATTAATGGTGGAAAAAGTTTTGAAATGATTTATCTTTCTTATATTTTTTACATCACAAAAACCTGGCTTTGGAACAGGGGCGTGTAGACTTTTTATATCCACTGTATATGTAAAAAGCCCTTAAAAGTTCAGGTGTAAGAGTGTAGTTCTATAAATTCAACATCTCCAACGTTAAACACGTGCAGAAATACCATGGAAAGGAGCATCCTGACTTTTTTCAGGCCACAAGCTGCATTTCGGTTTTACCCATGCCCAAATGTAAAAAAAAAAGATATCAGCTCAGGCATGAATAATAATCTGCATCTCACATCTCCACCCTATATATAGTATTTTATTATCGTGTTTGAATTTTGCATTTCTAAGGAAAATAAACATTAATTGGAGTGGTGGCTCAGTTGGTAGAGCATCCGCCCCACACCCGGGAGGCAGGGGTTCAAATCCCGGCCGGGTCATGCAGAAGACCATATAAAAGCGGGACTTCCTGCTGTCCAGCTTGGTGCTCAGCAACAACGGACTGGAGGGGAGAAATCTGCGGCAGCGGCCCCTCTGATTCTATACATGGGGTGTGTGTGATTAACACTGTAGATAGGAGAAGCACAATTTCGTTCTACTGTACATGATTGGTTGAATGACAGTAAAGGGTGATTTAATTTAATTGATCTACTTTGAACTTGTACCACGTGCCTATTTTCTGCGCTCGAGCAACCAAATGGGTAACTCGACAAAAACTGTTTTGTTTTTTTTTTTTTTCCGTGCCAGGTTGCAAGACCCTTTCTGGTCTCAGAGCACGCTCATACACGCACACACACACACACACACGCGCGCGCAGAGAGGCGCACAGGTGGCGACGCATCCGCAAGACGCGTCCTCGCCGCATTTGGCGCGCAGCGGCTGACGTCAGGAGCGGAGCGGAGTGAGGGGAGTTGAAATAGGGCAGAGCTGGAGCGTCGCGCCGACAGGAGAGGCGAGCAGTCGGAGGAGCGCGGAGGATGGCGAGCCGCCGCTGACAGCCGGGACTCGGTGCCGCACACAGCTCCCGCCTTAATTAACCCGAAGCCTGCAGACGCCGCCGAGCGGCAGGAGTGGAGCTAAGGAGCGCGCGGAGGAAGAGCGGCTGCGGGGGGAATCTGTGGCACATTTGCACCAGTTTTCCCTTCTTTTCTGTCACCTTTGGCTCGGGACAACACGGGTAAGGTTTATTTACTGACGCGAAGAAATGAGTGTGGAGTTGCATTAAGACGCATTCCGCCGTTGTTGTTGTTTTTTTAGTTATTATTTTTGCAAGTTTGGTTGTTTTGGGAGCCAGACGGCGCTTCATCTGCACTGTTTGCACCCGGGATGCGAGTGAATGCAAACTGCGGGGAGGGTCGCTATTGTGCGCTTTAATGTTGAATTAGTTATAGCCGAGGGGAACTGCATGAATAATGGAGAGCTGCGGGGTTTACAGCTGTGTGTACGTGGTGCCGTATAGCGCAGGGCGATGTCAGTGACAGCGCGTGACAGCGGTTAACTACGCCGCCGCGGCGTGTCGCCTGTTATTTTCCCGTCTGGCGCAAAAGGTGCTGCGATTAATCACTCAATATGGCCAGATGGGCAGCTTTGGTAACCCCATAACCGCGCTGAGAGTGGGGAGACGACAGGGCAGTGCGTGCGTGCGTGCGTGCGTGTGTGTGCGAGGGAGAGATGGATGGGTGCCCCCGGTAGGACTCCTGTGCCTGGATGCGCCAGGTTTCCTCAAGCAGCAGAGAGCCTTTAAGAAAGAAGAAGAAGAAGAAGAAGAAACAACAACACAGTGGTCGTGCCTCCGTTTCCCACCACAGTCCACCTCCGGCCACTTTCCTAATTAATCACCAACTAAGTCATTAAGCGCCAGCACCCTTCTCCACACCACCGCTCCAGCACTCCTCAGAGTAAAAAAAAAAAAAGGTGTCGAAATTTCTCCACGAGACTGGATTTTCTTGTCTGATCGTGTTAATTAAACGGGCTGCTCCGGCGCTCCCTCGTGGGGAAATCCTCCCAGAGTCGCCCGAGAGGCGCGCGGCGGCAGCGGAGCCGCGCGGGGAGCAGGAGCTCTCCGCGGTGCTGAAGACTCTCCCCCACCAGCTCCCTCCCATCCGCGTGGCGGTTCCTCTCCACCGGAGCCAGGTAACGGGGCCAACGTGTTGCCTGCATATTAGCGTCTTCAGCTTTCGCTTTTCTGCATCCAGAGCGAGATGCGACACACAGAAACTGCATGTGCTGCACTGGAGTGCTGCAGATCAATATGCAGTCCTTCCTGAGTGAGAATAATAATGGCAGCGCTTCACCAGAGCTGCTGGTCTGAACTTAAATCCTAGTCATTCTTTGCAGAGAGAGAGAGAGAGAGAGAGAAAACGTACACAAGGAAGAATGTCAGACTGCTGCATGCTGACTCAGTGCCGACTCAGTAAAGCTGAGAGGGAGAATAACGCCATCAAAAAGGCACAAGGACTGGAATGAAACTTTTGATCACCGTCAGAGCGCTTCCGCAGTCCGCCCTGGGGTCAACTTGAGCAATAGTGATGTCACCCAGAGTCGTGGGGCAGCTATAGTGTAGTTTCCAATCTGGCATGTAACTTATTAGGCGTGTCAGGGTGTCCAGCAGATTGTGGCGGGTTGTTGCACGTCATAGACAGCTTAATGGTTGGATGACTCACACGCTTGTGCCTCCGATGGCAACGGTTGCGTACATACCGTTGCACTGGCGTTCATTTGCACGCGAGAAGGAACTTCCCTTTGATGTTTCAGTCGTTACAGTTGAATTAGGGTTCTCTCTCGCATTTGTGCAAAGCTAAAATCAGCTTAGCGTAAATGCACGTGCACCACGGCACAGACTCAGTTGGCCAAAAGAAATAAATCATAGATAGCAACAGAGTGCAAGACCGCTGTTGTGTGCTGGAAGCTGTACCACACCTCCAAAGATTTGATGTGATGCACTCATTTTTGAAGGATGCGTTTTATGTCATCATAACCGTGCTGTTGAGGGATACTGGAAAATATAAACTGTATTCAAATGTTCTTCTCCGCCAAGCTGTGACTCCGTCAAAACTGCTGTTGGTCTATGGTTAAGTGACAATTGATGACTGGATTTTGAGTCATATTGGAGCTGCTTGCACAGCCGATGCTGAATCACGGAAATGAAAAAAAAAGTTTGGAGTCTAAAAGTAGGAATAAGTAATTAGATAACAGCAACTATTATCATAAGACATGCACACCAGAGAGTCCACTCATATCTATGACTGCTATGAAATCAGTTAGCTGTTCTTTTCAGATTAATACTCCTCTTCTAGAAGCTCGGAGTTCAGACCAGGCAGCAGAGCAGTAGGATGGAGTTCAGTGCCTTGCCCTAGGACATTTAAGCAGAGTGAACGCTTGCCATCACAAGAGAGTAGACCTGGGTTGTTTGCTGAAATACCGGATCACTTTAGAGGCCCACATTTTGTTGGCTGATAATATCTCTATGTCTAAAAAAAAGGAGGATGCTGCTCTCTTGCCGCACTGCAAACGACTGCTTTTGAGTCCTTTTAGAAGCAGTCGATAGAGGGAAGTTTTGTTATATAGTTTTGTTTCAGGTCTTTGCAGAGATTTCATAGGAAGGATCACTCTAGTATCAGTGAAGAAAGGTTTAATTTTTGATTTTTAAGTCATCATACTGTATTTAAAACTTCCAAATGAAATATGCTGAAAAGCATAGGAACAGTTAAATTGTAGTCAGTAGAAATACTGGGGGAAAACATTGGAAAAATGGAACTGTGTGTTGTCTGACAGCAGTTTCCAAAAGACAAGACACAGCCCCCGTTGTATAATACTCCCTCCTGACTCTGAACGCTTCACACATAAGTGGCCTGGATGGTAATGCTTTGCAACATTTAATTTAACTAAGCTCCATTCTTCATATCACTTATAATTCCCCGCTCGTGAACAGCCACACATAACCTGACCACCGCGCGTAGCTCATCTAATCAGCAGCAGGATTTATTACCGCTCAACAAAGCTGTCCCCTCAGGTAAACCGTACCCACCTCCTTTTCCTCCCTTTTTTCACGCCTCGTGACTTTGCTTTGGAAATCTCGCCCGGAAATATAATGAAGCATACTCAAAAACAGAGGTAAAAATGCATTACAGATGGTGAGTCATGCTCCTTAGGGCTTTTCCCTTCCCGGTACGCTCACCTTCTGATGGGGCTGGCAAGATTAGTTTAAATTGAACTGATGAAACTCTTTCACTCACACTCGGAGTAATATAGCTGATTAAAATCGGCCCTGTGACAATGGGAATTAATATGAATGACACTGAAACTGAGGTAGGCCAGTGACTTGCGCCGTTAGACTCTTTACATCTTTATTCCACAGACACGTTACTGTGCCCGCCAGCTCACCTGAGAAGTCCCTTGTACTCCCTGCAGAGTGCAGGACTGGAAAATGTGGGCAACACGGTTCACTTGAAATTCCGATCACTAATGTTGAACTTCTAGAAATGACCTTTACTGCTGCATCCCTTATGAACACAGCAGCTGAACTCGGGGTATCACCGGCGCAGCCCTGAGCAAATAGTGCTGGCTGCCTCCTCTGCCTGAATGACGGAAACTGACGAAAGAGTCAGAGGAGAGGGAGAAACGCGTGGCGGGGTTATGGAAAGGTCGCCTGGCATATGTTTTCCGCAGTGAATTTATTCAGCCATCTGCCAGTCCCTTTTATGCTGTTCTTTTTCTTTTTTTTTTTTTTAGTTTCCCATTTAAACCTGTCAAACAGTGGTTGTTATGTTTATCACATTTCATTTGAAAAACTGGTGTCACTGAAGGCTATCTCAGTGTTCTACTTCATTTATCCCAGTAGAAAACTACTGATCCAAGAAATCCTGTTTGTCAAGATATTCAGCACTTCCTGACTAATCACCATGTATTTTATGGATACAAAATGGTTAGCAACCCACGATTTTCATAGGGTCTAATCATGCTTCAGTCAGTGATAATTACATATACAAACCACAGCATCCCAGTCTTATGAAAATGCAGAGAAATAGCATGTTTATCCATCCTTAAAAACATGGGTTATATGTTTAAAAAATGTTTTTTTTTAACATTACATTTTTCACCCATGTAGCATGTTGGCATAGAGAAGGAACATAGTGTAAACAGCGCCTTCCAGTGGTTGTGACATTAAGTACATGCAGTGAGATGGAAGAGAACAGGAATATGAGAGTTTTAAAAATGTTTCAAACTGAGCCCCTCACCTTAAGCTGGATTCATGCTGCACCTCCGCTGTCCGCGTACGTACAACCGGAAACCTCATGTGACAAAATTTACATCATCATTTCCAGTCCGCTAGAATCTGCAGGGCTCTTCTGCGGACGACCGCGTGCAGGGCAAATTTTATGACCACGTGGCCTGCCCACAACCTGAACGCACTGACAGCGCATGCACAAGACTGAACGTCTCAGTCATGAGGTGGCGCTACCAACACAGCATACAAAGACAAAGTAGACGAGGAAGAACAACGAGGACGTGGAAGACTAGAATAAACATACATGAATCCTTTTGCAGCAGCAGCAGCTTGAGCGGAGAAGAGCACTGGAAAACGGTAATCCCTCTTTTTCCTTGAAACAACGCCATTGTTGTTGCTACAAAAAAAATGTGCGTCGCTCTTGTGTTTCTAGCCGGTGAACAAACTGGTGTGTTAGCACATTTGCACTACCCATAGGGCTGGGGCAAAACTACAAATAGTAGTTGTGCGCATGCGTCAACCGCTTGGCCTGGTAGACGAAAAAAAGTGAGCATGTACAACCCCGCGTGCGCGCCAGGCTCGTCCAAAGCACATGTGGGCCAAAGCAGACCAGAGGGGAAATGCAGCATGAATAAGACTTTACCATAACCCTAACTCTGACCATCACTGTAAAGAATGACTCACTTAAGCTGTGTCCCTAACCTTGAAAGAACATGAAGTAATCCTGGTAGTAGAGTGCTTTAAAACGACGCTGCAGTCCAAATTCAAAACCATGGCGAGTGCTCCCTCCTCTCCTTACAGGAAGTCAAACACATTACCAGGTTGAGGAGAGCACTAAGAAAGCACATGGGGTTATAGCGCACAATCGCAGACCATAAGGACGCCTACACAGTCAGATGTTCTGCTAATGTTATTTTGGTCAGCTAGAACTGATTTCTAGTCCCATTCTCTCACTTGTTTCCATGTCTGCAACGCCCCATAAAATTTGTCTGTCTCATGTCTGTCGTTGTAGGGGTTCCATACTTAATTGGCTCTAATTTTAGTAAGAATTCTAGCCAACACAAAAAAACCTCATACCTTTCTGGAATGTTTTAAACTTTTCAACTGGAAATATTTGTGTTGTAACATTGTTGTTGAAGAAGCCAGTTTTTCAGCTTAAATATTTGATTAGTCTTAGCTGGCATTTATTTTATTTTATTAAGAAAGTGACATGCAAAGGCGGAAGTGAAGGCGAGCACGGACGGGACTGGATGCCAACTTGGGCTTGTTGAGTGAGAGTGCAGTTTTGAATACTGCAAACCGTCCCCCACCCAGTGCTGTATGAGGATTTGAATGTTTTTGAAAAGGTGAAAGAGGCGATGCAACTGTGACAGTTGCACACATTAATGTAACCCACACATATTACAGGGAGGAAGTGTGACAGTGATACGGTGTCCTTGTAGTGCAGTGTTTTTCGAACAGGGTACCCTGGCACGTTTAGGTTTTTTTTTGTGGGAAATTATCTAATTCCACTGGTTAATCTGTCCAAAAAATGCAAATAATTTTGTAATTAATTTTGTGCTTGGGTGCTTACAGAAATTAGATAATTTCCCACAGAAATCTGAACATACCAGGGCACCCTGGTTGAAAAACACTGCTGTACTGTAACAGTGGGTCAATTACATGCTTAGTCGTGATGCAGGGTTGAACACAAAGTGCATCTGCAGAGCCGTTCATACCACAGAATATGCTTTCTTCCATTGTTTCCAGTGTTTTTTGACATTTAGCAATTTGCCACTGCTGTATAATTAGCAGATACAGTCCTGTTAGCCAAGCAGATCACCGTGTCGTGGCTCTGCAGACCCCCCCCCCCCCCACCACCACCACCACCACCACCAATATCCTTTTTGCCCTTACAGCCATGTCATACAGCCTGCTGGGATTTATGGATTTAACGAGTCACTGTGCATCTGTGTGTCCCTATCAGACAAACCCGACAAGCAGGATGTGAATTTTAACGCCCACGGGTTGCCGACCTGGTCATGGAAACTTGTCAACAGAAAACAAAAGGGAAAAAGTCAATATCAAAAAAGCAAAGTGAGACAGGAAGAGAATAGAGTGTGACACAGGAAGGAGCCGCTATTCATTCGCTTCCTCTCACCGAGCCTCCAGATGGGGTCTTATTACAACCTAACAGCCTGAAGCACTTCTTCTACTGAGACAGAACGTAGAAAGGAGAGAGCGTCAGACAATAATTAATTTGGAGTCAACACAGGAGAAGCGCCTTTGATAAGGATATCTGCCACTAAAGCGCCTTCTGTAGTAGTCTTCCTACGTTCTCCAAGGCTGTCGCATTTTCTGCCTCTTTGAGGGTTCATTTTAGCACCGTCTGAAAAACACGCATGTGTTGCCGTTTCTCTGCAAAATGAAGGCATTAGCTTCTCTATTACTGCCGCCATATGTTTTTGTTATGTGCTTTAATTGCTTTAATTGTGTTGCTTTTTGTCTTATGCACTGCTGTCAACATTTTCTTGGCTTTGTGTAGGCATGGCTTAGTAACTCTATCGTGTTTGGTGATGTCAACCCAGTGCAAAATCTCTACTTTTTTTCTCCATGACTTTTACCTTTTGGACTCTTCCTATGAGTCAAAAAATGCTGTTGTTAGGATACAACAGACAAACAATACTGAAGCCTTTAGAATTTTCATAGCACAATGAATAGACTGCCATTTGTGATATTCAGCATTCATCTTATGACCTTCAAACTGATGCAAGGCCCAGTCTTACATTTTTCTGACCCTATTATAACATCTGTTATGTGTAAATATGGTACCTTATATTGCCTATATCTCAGTATACAAAGTTGGAAGACCTTTGACTTTATATATTTGATCTATTGACAGCAAAAAAAAAAAAAAGAAATAGAAGAACTGCAAAGGGCCTTAAAGTCTGTTGGAATGGCAATAAGATCAAAATAAGTCATAATTGTGTAAAGTGGTGTCATGGTTATTACATGGTAATAGCAATATGAATTTGGCCAAATTAGAGCTTGTTGACCAGTTAGATCAATATATGTAAAAATATTAATGTAATTTTGAAAACTGGTGTGGAATTTAATTCTTGGTTTGGATTTTCCATTGCTACAGCATCCTTTTCTTATTAAAACAAAACCTGCCGCTCCGGTGCTGCTGCACCCAGCCTCTTGCAAGTTCGAGTAAGTTGGAGACCCTCAGAGTTTGTAGCTATGTTGATGTGACAAATGCATGGTGCAACTGCTCTTTTCAAAGCCGCCCGGTTACTTAAAACAGCAATTTGAACTTCACACGCAGTCAGGAGTCTGCAGCGCATGTGGCTTACCTTTTCATGTCTGGCGCTGTCAGTTGTCTGTCAGCAGGTGAACTGAGGAAAATGTTCTAAATATAGGGTGCACCTGAATGCATAGTTTTTTAAAGAAGCAAAAAACAATCCTGCTAACACTACTACTGACTATAGCGGTGCATTTTCTGTTGCATTCTGCTGCATCCAGGCCCAAAGTACCAAACTTTGTAGCTCGGTGGACAGCAGTGAGTTTAGGGTTAGGGGGTTAGGGTTCGATCTGGGAATATATTACCCATTCATAAACAGTTTTAGTGAAATTTGGACAACATAGACTATATCACAATATATACTGTGACTGGGGCAGCTCAGTTGTGCATATTGGGGGGTGGGGTGGGGGCTGAAAAGTTCATAGTGGTCAAATTTGACCACAATGAACTTTTCAGCCTATGAACTTTTCAGCCCTCCCTAGTAGGTTAGCACAGTTACCTCACAGAAAGAAGGTCGTAGGGCTCTAATCTGCCCCTGGCCAGTGGCGACCTTTCAGTGTGGAGTTTGCATGCCCTTCCCGTGTCTGCATGGGTTTCTGCCAGGTGCTCCAGTTTCCTCCCACAGTCCAAAGACATGCATGTTAACTGGCATCAACTGGGGATAAATTGTTCTCGAGTGAATGGTTGTGTGTCTGCGATGGACTGGTGATCTGTCCAGGGTGGACCCTGCCTCTCGCCCAAAGATGCTGAGATATTCTTCTTCATACTATCAAGTCATCAATTAAAGTCATTCTTTATTAATTTGTTTCAGCTTGCCAAGTGGAATAAAATCATTTAATATAGATTTTTAAGGCCCTGGTGAATAAAGCCTGTCAGCTTTTAACTGGCGGCCTGACAACCCCTCATCTCCTTTTTATTAAGGACCAGCTTTTATAAGCCTCCCTCCTCACGGTGAGTGGCCTTATCTTTATTCTGTTCTATAAAAATCCATTTGGGGACACCCCCCCCCCCCCCCCCCCCAGACAATTGTGACAGTTTTTCCCACATGGAAATACTCTAAACAAAAAGGAAGGGATTGTGTATCCTGTATACCTGGATAGTCTGGAAGATAACTGGGGTTTGAATGCGTGTGTGTGTGTGTGTGTGTGATCCTGACGCGTGGCTGCCTGACAGATTGACACTTGTGGTCCCCTCTGTGCTTCCCCCAGCCACACAGGCACAAAAATGAAGTGTTGTCGAGTGAGTCGTGTAAACATTTTGGGCAAAGGCGATTCTCGTGGCGGCTCTATTTCATGCTACATAGACATCTGTCTGAAGTGCGGGTTGTTTGAACCCTGAGTGCAGGCAGGCAGGCAGGCCGAGAGACGCAAAAAAGATGGCAGAGATTCTGTGCTGAAGAGGCAGCGGTGCCTGTGAGCCGTTTGTTACAAAATGGGATCTGGTTCAAAAAGTGACAGCTTTATTTATGGAAACAGTCCTTAATAAAGCTTCTATTCATATATTTATGAGCAGCCCCATTTAGCTATGTATTAGTCATTCTAAACTTATTAAAAACTTTTTTTTCTGCAGGACAAAAAAATTCTCCTTCGATTAGGCTATTAACTACAACTTTTTGTTTAAAATATTTGATTACTGTGTACTGCTAGTAAACAAGCAAGCTTTTAGATATGAATTATATTAATTTACTTTGCTCTCTAAGGGCTTTATCAGGTGGTAGAAACATAAAGTAGAATAACACAAAATCATGTGTTAATATACAAATAACTTCAAATTAAACTACCTTACATACACCATTCTAAATAGGGCTGGAAATCATCAATTATTTCCAGAATTCCGATTCTTGAGGTTCTGAATTGATTCAATTTCGAGTCGATCCAAACCCAATTCGCTCAGGAAAATTACCATTTCAATAGCTATTTTACTTCCCAGGAAAAAAAAAAAAATTCTTAGAGACCTAATGCTGCAAATTGTACCAGGAACACTAACTTTGTTGATACATAAAGTGTCACATAAAGAACTGACATAAAATCACTTACTTTTTATTATTTAACTAATGATTTCACAAAGTGCTAACAAGTGCTTTCTTTAGTGCAAAGGGTGTGTAGTGTCAAGTTAACAACCCAGAGAAAGTAAGCGTGTGAACATAATCTCACTGTATTTGCCTGCAACTTTAGATTTCAGATGTGTCAGGCATTCAGTGCACCTAGGACATACTTTTTTTTGTAAACAGTAATACCTGAGAAAATGCTACACTTAAGAGGCTGAATTAAATATGTGTGCAAAACAGACAATATGCAACTGACCGATTATTTCCACAGCAAGTACCATATTTGCAGCAGTGAAGCAAATTTTTCGTGTGGCGCAAATATATGTAAAGTAATGTAAACATGTTGAAAGCGTGCACATTAACATTCGAGGGATCATGCTAATGAGGGCTAGCAAATAATCTGGGTTCTGGCTGGGCCACTCAAGGACATTTACAGAGTTGTCCTGAAGCCACTCCTTTGATATCTTGGCTGTGTGCTTAGGGTCATTGTCCTGTTGAAAGATGAACCGTCGCCCCAGTCTGACGTCAAGAGCGCTCTGGAGCAGGTTTTCATCCAGGATGTCTCTGTACATTGCTGCATTCATCTTTCCCTCTATCCTGACTAGTCTCCCAGTTTCTGTCACTGAAGAACATTCCCACAGCATCATGCTGAAATTACCATGCTTCACTGTAGGGATGGTATTGGCCTGGTGATGAGTGGTGCCTGGTTCCCTCCAAACATGACACCTGGCATTCACGCCAAAGAGTTCAATCTTTGTCTCATCAGAACAGAGAATTTTGTTTCTCATGGTCTGAGAGTCCTTCAGCCGCCTTTTGGCAAACTCCAGGCGGGCTGCCATGTGCCTTTTACTAAGGAGTGGCTTCCATCTGGCCACTCTACCATACAGGGCTCATTGGTGGATTGCTGCAGAGATGATTGTCCTTCTGGAAGATTCTCCTCTCTCCACAGAGGAACGCTGGAGCTCTGACAGAGTGACCATTGTGTTCTTGGTCACCTCTCTGACTAAGGCCCTTCTTCCCTGATCGCTCAGTTTAGACGGTCAGCCAGCTCTAGGAAGAGTCCTGGTGGTTCCAAACTTCTTCCATTTACGGATAATGGAGGCCATTGTGCTCACTGGGACCTTCAAAGCAGCAGAAATTTTTCTCTACCCTTCCCCAGATTTGTGCCTCGAGACAATCCTGTCTCATAGAGGTCTACAGACAATTCCTTTCACTTCAGGCTTGGTTTGTGCTCTGACATGCACTGTCAGCTGTGGGACCTTATATAGACAGGTGTGTGCCTTTCCAAATCATGTCCAATCAACTGAATTTACCACAGGTGGACTCCAGTTTAAGCTGTAGAAACATCTCAAGGATGATCAGTGGAAACAGGATGAACCTGAGCTCAATTTTGAGCTTCATGGCAAAGGCTGTGAATACTTATGTACATGTAATTTCTTAGTTTTTTATTTTTAATACATTTGCAAAAATCTAAAAAAAAAAAAAAATTCACATTGTCATTATGGGGTATTGTGTGTAGAATTTTGAGGAAAAAATGAATTTAATCCATTTTGGAATATGGCTGTAACATAACAAAATGTGGAACAAGTGAAGCACTGTGAATACTTTCTGGATGACTGCATATAAAAGCACAGATTTAAAAGTTGTTAAGTGCTAATGAAGAGCAAATAGGCTATTAAAAAGCATGCTAATAAAAAGCAATAAAGTTCACATATATTGCCTTAAAGTTCCCATGTTTTGCATTTTCCAGGGATTAATTTCCAGTTTTGACATCCTCAGGGACATGCATGAAGTTTTAAAAACCACAATACATTCCTTTGTCATTTTACAGTTAATTAACAGTTTTAAGAGCCATGCTCTTATCTTGAAGTAACAGGTGTTTCATTTTGAAATGATGTTTATGCTTGCATGAGACTATACCACTATAAGATAATTTTTCCCTGCACACCAAGCATAACAGACGCAGAGCGCTGGGATCCCTCGTGGAAGTAAATCCAAAGGAAAGGTAACTTTCGCCTAGTTTTCATTTGACAAATGCTCAGCCCTTCACCTGGGTCAGGACAGTGCCCGGGGTCCATTTCAGAGTCTAAGGGGCTTATTTTGATGGTCATCCACGCACTTTTCTGACAGACTTTCTGCCGTGCACCAATGTTTTTATTTTCTGTCAGTGCATTGTCTGTTTTTTTTCGCCTTGCATCACGTCAACAAATTACCAGTAGACAGTGCACCCGCTATGCGCTCAGAGGAGGTGCCTCATTTCAAAGAGGTGTGGCGGCACGCAAATCTAATGTGCATTACTATTATAGTGCATTCCATGAGAATCTGCTTTTGATGAGGAAAAAGGAGGTCTCTCGTCAGAAGCACATTGTTTAATGATATTTCAGTGGCGTGTTTTGACATCGCGCAGCTCCGGAGCTCAGGAAGTGGCATGCGCTGGGATCTTGTCATGGGACCATATTACAATGACGGGGTTGGTTGATCAGTTATCACTGACGCAGAACGCTTTTATGAGCATTTCCAAGTTCATTTCCTTATCACAACAGCATAAAAATGAACTTTCCACTGGCACATGAGGCAAAGAGGCTGGTCTAATCCTTCAGAGGTGTGTTTTGGATACTCCACTCCAAAGCGCTCTTTCCCATCCCTTTAATGCAAAGAGGTGCATTATCCAAAGTGATTTGTCATCATGACGGTTTAAGACGGGTTTTGCACTGACCAGAGCCTGTGTGTGAGCCCAAATGAACACGATAGTAACGCTACTTGGTAATAAGGAAGACATTAGTCACAGTTGATGCACAGCTGGTTATGTTAAAAAGAACAAACGGGTAAGAATTGGCTGAAAAAATCAGCTGAATTGTTTACAGTAATGTGTGCATGGATGTAACACGGACATGAAAAAAAGAGGATGATGCCTGTGCAAATTTTCATAAATTTTCATGCACAGCTGACACAGATGTGGACGCATCTCCTGTATCTCTGGGCAGTTAGTGAAAAGTAAAACGCTGCACACTCCTTGTTCATTCATTTACTGTACGTATTCCCCTAAAAATAAACACATTAATGCCTAATAAGTTCGTGATGAAAACGAACTCCCCTCCCGTGCACCTCGCATCACATTGGAACACATTGGCACACATGCTCCCTGTTCATTCATTCATTACCCTAAATAAAAATCATACATTAATGCCTAATCTATAGACTCCAATGGTAAGTCCACAATTAAAATGAGAATGTGGATGGAATAAAAAAAACAGTACGTGATCATCATATAATTAAAATGATGGGCGATTATAACTGTTACAAGATCCCAGCGCATGCCATTTCCTGGACTCCGGAGCTGGGCGATGTCAAAACACGCCACTGAAATATCATTAAACAATGCGCTTCTGACGAGAGACCTCCTTTTTCCTGATCAAAAGCGGAGTCTCAAGGAAGGCACAATAATAGTAATGCACATTAGATTGTGCACCGCCACACCTCTTTGAAATGAGGTAGCTCCTCTGAGTGCATAGCGGGCGCACTGTCTACTGGTAATTTGATGTGGCATGGCACAAGGTGTAGAAAACAGACAATGCACTTACAGAAACTAACAAAAACACTGGCACACAGCGGAAAGTCTGTCAGAAAAGTGCACAGATCACACATACGGGCTTTGGTCAGCGCAAAACCCGTCTTAAACCATCATGGTCAGAATTCACTTTAGACATTGTGCCTCTGTGCATTAAAGGGATGGGACCGAGTGCTTTGGATTGGATTATCCAAAACACACCTCTGAATGATTAGACCGGCCTCTTTGCGTGATGCGCCGGCAGAAAGTTCGTTTTTACGCTGTTGTGATAAGGAAATGAACTTGGACATGCCCATAAAAGCGTTCTGCGTCAGTGACAACTGATCAGGCGACCCCGTCGTTGTAATATGGTCCTAAATCTTTCCTCTTCAAATGTTTACCCATCATTGTTTTTCATCTAGTCACCACAGCCTCTGGAACATCTTAACAAGGTCATTAAGCTCTGGAAGACACATGAAGATGAAGAGGAAGAAGAAGACCGTAGCCATTACTACTGCATTTATAGGGTCACCTGCAGACATAGAAGAGCCACTACAGGCACCCATGCACAACAACAGCAAATTAGTTGCAATTTTTGCACCAATTAAGAAGTGAAATTAGAACATTTTCCTTGGACCCCCTAAACATTCTCTCGAGGACTCCCTGTTGTCACAGGACCCCTTGTTAAAAAACAGGAACCTAGAGAACTAAAGGCAGGGCTTGTTGGTTTGAGACATCATACAAACCAGGAAGTGCAATCTGCTTATTTGTTGTTTGCTGTTTGTTGTTCTAAATAAAGTAGTGTGTATTTCTTTTTAAGAGTGTTTTAGTATTTTAACGGCTTCTATTTCACACAAAGCTTTATTTTATGAGGTTAAAACCCACAAAACACAATTTTCCACAATATGGGAAAGATCACCATAGTTTTCATGAAACCATTATCAAAAGACAATGTGTAACTTTTAAAATGTAGCAAGTTACCCATACCACTTCTATTTAATGCTTTATTATAGAATATATTTTTTTAAAAATCTGTGCATTATATTCCAGCAAATGCAATCAAATGCAGTGACTTGAATGCAAAAGATTTTACCTTAGTGTGTTGAGCTACAAACCCAGCAGCCTATGGTGTTCAGTGTTCACAGATGTCCCTTTTTTTCCTCTGCCTCCCAACTGCCTTTGTAATCATTTTAAATACTCAGCAACTTGCAGGGAGGAAGCGTGCTGAGTGGGGAGTGATTGTCGTACTGGAACTGCCTCTGTCATTTATAACTGTGACAGCAGACCTACCTGGAGTGGTGCAGAGCTGGGAGGATGGAGAGCCGGAAGGGAGAGCTCGGTCTGATAACTTGAATTTGTCTCAGATGCTCAGCAAGAGACCTTCCCCTGCTGCCATTACAAAAAGCGCCAGAGAGGCTCTGGGGGTGCATAGAGTGTTCAGTTACATGCCAGATCTGAATTTGGCTGTTGTCTTGGTCTCTTGACAAACATATGACTGCAGCAAGGCACATTCAGATTTTACTGAAGTGGTATCCCTTCAGTGTTGTAAATCGCTGCACAATCACTGTCCCTGACTCATATTGACTGCAGTCGTCGAGGGTTTTGCCAGTTAAGCAAACATTTGTTGTTGTGGAGCTCTTCCTCAAACATCTGATGTTCTTTTTTTTTAAAGAGAGACCAGTCTTACTGGAAATGTTGTCAGTCTGTTGCCACCCACTAGTTCTCATTAGCTTGCCACATTTGTACCATTTTAAATTATAGGTTTTGTGAAAATCAATGTGGGGTGATTTTTTTTCTGTAAAGCAGATGCAAGTGACAAACTTTCAAGACTAAAATGAACCAACATCTTTTGACACGCATCCTTTAATGGGCACTTATAGCTGGCTCCAAAAAGTGAATCAATCTGCTGAATCCCCAACAACTTCACAGAAGATAATGACCCTGATTACATGTTCACAATAAACTGATTACTGGGAATAAACCAATAATGACATTAATCATTTTTGTCATGTTTACATGCACTGAATAAACTGATTATTGGAGGGTAAACCATTTGAGTTCAGGACCCCAGTTACATGGCCTTTATCGGATTATTCTGTTTACATGGCCACTTGAATAGTCACATAACTCTGGAAATCCAGTCGTTTATTTGTGTACATGTAAACATGGTCATTAATAACACTTCATAACAGCTAAACATAGAGTAACCTTTTTTCTGACTTGATCCATTTAAAATTATCCACCCAGATTATGGTAACAGACAGTATAATACATGTCCAAACACATATAGGTGCAGATGAGTGTTCGAATACTGACTTGGCTTTTTGTCATTGGCATCAAAGTAAAAGGCGTTATAACCTTGTGTGGCCTTTTTTGGCCAAGTTTCACAGCCTCCTCCACAGAAAACAGTGGCTAATCAGCAGGACTCAACTGTCATGGTGGACATGTTTGCAAACACTCTTTGTTATATTCTGCCTTTGTTATCATTTGTTATCATTATTGTTTATTATGTCCTCATCCCATGTATTTATTATAGCCTGTCCTCCTTATTGATTCTTTATGTTGACAGTGCTTTGTGTTACTCCTGTTCGGTTATGTGCCTTATTGTGTTGATTACCCCCTGTCTTATTTAGACACCGGATGTTCTACCCTCAGCATCGTCGTCAATCCTCACCACAGAGTCTGGAATTTATTATTGCTTTTGTGGTAGACTGCAAGTCTAATTTAAAACATTACTGGCACATGCCTCTAGGGGGAACTACCTGTATTGTTTAGCACTACTATTAAGGGGACACATTAGAACAAGAGTGTGAAAACCCCGCGCAGAATCCATGTTCAGTCATATTATGTGTGTTGCAGAATAAACGGCAGAGTTAGCCAAAGAAATAACTCAAGTGTGATCATTGCTACACGGTAGGATATCACACAATTGGCGACGAGGATTAAAAGAAAAAAATCAGCGGCGAGAAACAGAGAACATTGCAAGTGTGGCGAACTCAAGTGACTCCAGTAGTTCGAGTGCAAGTTCAGAGGAGGAAAAACGAGGTTTCCCCACCACGACGAGCAATGGCGGCTGTAATCGGAACGGTAACCCCTTTTGATAACTCGACTCAGTCATGGGAAGAATATAGTGAAATGTTGGACTTTTTCTTCCAAGCTAATGACATTGAGGAGCCAGACAAAAGGAAGGCTGTACTGTTGAGTGGAGTTGGTGCAACTACTTACAGCTTGTTGAGAAATTTAATAAGCCCTGCATTACCGAAAGATAAAACGTACGACCAGCTTACTGCTGAGCTTCAGAAGCACTTCAGCCCCAAACCGAGTGAAATCGTGCAACGATTCAAATTTAATTCACACATAAGGAGGAACACTGAGTCCATAGCAGAGTATGTGGCAGAATTGAGGAAATTAGCACTGCACTGTGATTACAAAGACTCATTGGAAGAAATGTTAAGAGACAGACTTGTGTGTGGAGTGAATGATGACCGTATGCAACGGCGACTTTTATCTGAAACAAAACTCACTTTTGCAAAGGCTTTGGAATTATGCCAAGCGATGGAAACAGCATCTAAAGATGTGAGAGAAATGCAAGGGAAGCTAACAGAGGACACAGCAACGCATGTTCGTGTGCCTAAGACCCAAGTAGGTGTCCACAAAGTGTTGAATGACAAAACTCAGCACAAATTCCCCAGTTGTTATCGCTGCAAAGGCCAGCACAATGCCGCCGAGTGCAAATTTGCCACTGAGCTGTGTCATAATTGTGGCAAGCGAGGGCACATTAAGAAAGCATGTAGAATAAAGGTGGACAGCGCACAGGTGCTGAAAGCGACAGTTAATGGGCAAAAGTATGAAAACAAGGGCCCAGGAAAGGAACAGCAAGCGAATCAACTGAGAGGGGAGGGAGAAAGTGATACAGAAGACATGGGTTTTCACACAATTTACAACACGTCAGAGGAGCTGACCAAGGTAGCGCCCATCACGCGTACCATGAATGTTAATGGAATGAAAGTAACATTTGAAGTTGATACAGGCTGTGGAGTAACCATATTAAGTAAACAGCAATATACACAACTGTGGAAGAAAACAGACACAGCAGAATTAAATCCCTGTTCATTAAAATTAAAAACATACACAGGAGAGAAGCTAGACGTGCTAGGCATGGCACAAGTGAAGGTGCAGCACGAAAACAAAGAAAAGGACTTACCTGTAGTAGTAGTTGGGAGCGAAGGACCAAATCTACTAGGGCAAAGTTGGCTACAAGAACTGGCCATGATTGATCAGTTGGTGAATAAAGTGGAATCTCAGCCCAAATTGCAGCTGGAGGAGATCCTCGAAAGACACGCTGAGGTGTTCAAAGAAGGCGTAGGACAGCTAAAAGGTGTCACTGCAAAGATTAATGTGGACAAGGAGGCCCAACCACGATTCTGCAAACCCCGACCGGTACCCTATGCAGTCAAGCCACTGGTTGAAAGCGAGCTACAGAGGCTGCTGGATGACAAGATCATTGAGCCAGTGCAGGTTGCAGAATGGGCGGCGCCCATAGTCCCAGTGAGAAAGCCGGATGGCTCCATTAGAATATGTGGAGATTACAAACTCACTGTCAATCGAGCATCACGGGTGGATCAGTATCCAATTCCTAAAGTGGAGGACCTCTTCGCACAGCTGAATGGCGGCCGACACTTCACGAAATTAGACATGAGTCACGCCTACCAACAAGTAGTCTTGGAAGAAGAATCAAGAAAGTATGTAACCATCAATACACACAAAGGCTTATATACCTACACACGCTTACCATTTGGAGTAGCTTCCAGTCCTGCTATATTCCAGAGAACTATGGAGGGCATCCTAGGTGGAATTCCGAATGTTGCCGTTTATTTGGATGACATCCTTTGTACAGGACCAAATGAACAAGAACATCTGAAAACGCTGAAGGAAGTGCTTCAACGGTTGGAGAAAAGCGGTCTGAGGTTGAAAAGAAGCAAGTGTGAGTTCATGGGAAAAGAGGTGGTGTTCCTAGGCCACAAGATCAACGCCAGTGGTCTACACCCTCTAACAGACAAAGTGGAAGCCATTGCGGAGGCGCCTGAGCCACAAAATGTTACTGAGTTAAAAGCCTACCTGGGCTTGTTGAACTATTACCATAGGTTCCTCCCAAAGCTCTCCACGCTGCTGGCACCACTACATACCTTACTTAAGAAGGAAGAAAAATGGTCATGGGGGGTCAAGCAGCAGAAGGCGTTTGAAGATATCGGCGTGCCCCTGGTGAACGCACAACAAATAAAGAAGTGGACAGACAAAGACCCTGTTCTAGCAAGAGTGCGAGAATACATCTTGCGAGGATGGCCGAAGATGAACAGTCCTGAGTTCATTCCCTATGCCCGACGACAGGATGAGCTCAGCACCCAGGAAGGTTGTATCCTGTGGGGAGGACGCGTGGTTGTTCCACCACCTGGTAGGAATGCCTTACTGCAACAACTACACCAAGCACACCCTGGCATCACTCGCATGAAAGCGTTGGCGAGGAGTTACATGTGGTGGCCCAACATGGATGCAGAGGTGGAGGCGCTTGTGAAGTCATGTGCGGCATGCCAGGAGAACAGGAACAGTCCTCCAGCAGCCCCACTACATCCCTGGGAAGTTCCAGATAAACCATGGAGAAGAATTCACATTGACTACGCAGGTCCATGGATGGGAAGAAAGTTGAGGTCAACATTTGACTTAATACATCCAGACTTCAGAAACAAAGTGCATGACAAACAAGAGAAACAAAAAGGTTATCATGACATGCATGCTAGAGAGAGAATACTGAGAGAAGGAGACGTGGTCTACACCCGCAACTTTGGCTCAGGACCAGCCTGGGTACCAGGAGAAATAACAGAAAAGACAGGCCCTGTGTCATTCAAGGTGACATTAGGCCATGGACAAGTGGTGAGGCGACACATCGACCAAGTTCATGGTAGGAGCTCCATTCCCCTGCCGATGGCACCAGAGGTGTTGTCTAACAACCATTCTGAGGAGAGCATCAACGAACCACCACTTCAGGTGAAACCTGAGGTAACCGTCTCTGCAGATTCTACGGGCAGCACTGCAGCAGCCGAAATAGTGGAGCAGTCTGAGTCTTCACCTGCAGTTGGCTCACCCGCCGTGAGAAGATCTCAGCGAGCTAGGAAAGCTCCAGACTACTTGAAGGACTATACTTAGTCAGTAGTGAGTTCCCCAGCCACAGGACAAGAATGCGTCCTGGAACCTCATTGGGATGCGGTAGTCAAACCAAATCCCCAGTTAGACTGTTATGTGTGTTATACATGTGAAAAAAAAAAAAAAAAGAAAAGAAAAGAGAAATTATATGTATGGCACATGTGTTTAAGAAGTTAAAAGTAACTGTGATTGTTTAGGATTAAATGGGAGTTCCAGGATGTCTAGCATAATTGGCTAGTGTAATTAAAAGTAGTTTAATCTAGAGGGGAGGGATGTGGTAGACTGCAAGTCTAATTTAAAACATTACTGGCACATGCCTCTAGGGGGAACTACCTGTATTGTTTAGCACTACTATTAAGGGGACACATTAGAACAAGAGTGTGAAAACCCCGCGCAGAATCCATGTTCAGTCATATTATGTGTGTTGCAGAATAAACGGCAGAGTTAGCCAAAGAAATAACTCAAGTGTGATCATTGCTACACGGTAGGATATCACAGCTTTGTCATTCCTCCCGTCGTTATCTGCCACGTTCTATCCGTGTTATTTTCATTCTTAAGTTGTGTCTGCCGTTACGGCTTTATTCTTTGTTTCAGCCCATGGGCTGCTTTTCCTTTCATTTTGTTAATAAATATGCCAAAACTCTGCCTCACATTTGAGTCTGTCGTTAAGCCCCAAAGGGGCAAACTTGACATCAGTGTTACCTTGTGTGCTCACCAGCCACAGTTTGTTGTGGTTTTCCAAACTTATATGCCACTCAATCTTTTCACTAGCCAAAGGACACTTGTGCATTTGCATCTCTTTTTTTTTCTTGTAAGTGTATAATTTCTTTTCCCATAAGTTTTTGACTTACAGTATTTTGGAAATTTGTAATGTGTTTTTCTTGTACATTAACATTTTTTAGCACAAAATTGATATAACTCTTGTAAAAAAAAACAAAAAACAACTTTTTTCTTCCAAGTTTGTATTTTTTTCTCCTGTACAGTATGTTTTCATTTTTTTGTAAAAAATTTTGTGATTTTCTTCATGTAAATTTGTTAATTTATTCTTACAATTTTGTGACTTATTCGTGCACATTTTTGATTTTATCCTTGTAAATTTGTGACTTTTGCAACTTAGAACACAGATATTTTATACTTTTCCCCCATAGTTTTAGCACAATTTAAGTTCTTCTTTAAAAAAAAGTGTACATTTGTAGCGGACTCTAAGGACGTAATTCACCACGATACAGTTCATGTACAGAATGATCTGTTTAGGAGTGATAGTTATGCTCTCAGGCTTTCTTATTAGGCACCCCTCTAGGCAGCCTTGGAAGGACCTCTATTCAGAGAAAATAGAGAGCTAGCGGGTTTTAGCTGTTGCTTTTGTCGCTGCCGCTTCAGAATAAAACGACACGCCTGCTCGTGCGAAAAAAGGAACAAAATTGCCAGCTCTTCATTCCTGCAATTCTTACATATTTTTCTTATTAATTAAAGACTTACTTATAGTAAAGTGGTGACTTTTATCACAAATATGCATCTATTGGTGACTTTTAGGGGTGGGGTAAAAAATCAATACAGTGTATTATTCTGATACTTTGTGTCCAAAATACTGTATTGCATGTGTGTAGTATTGCAATACTTATATAAAAGTATTAATAAATGTTTCAAACATAAAAAAGACTTTTCAATCTACTAGATGGTGCTAAATGGTCACCGTCTGGTTAATTCAGCACCGCAAAGGAAAGACTCCAGAGATCTAAAAGGGAGTAGGAGGAGAGAGGATATTGAAATGCTTAGTGTATTGCAAAATTGTGATTTTATCGTGTTGCACCCAAGTATCATGATGCTGCTCTATCATGATGCCTCTGGTGAGTCCCACCCCTAGTGACCTTATTTTTTATTTTTATGTTTTTTTGTTCCCTCGAGTTTTAATCACAGAAGGAAATTCAGAGGAATTATGTCAGCTGGATGAGACAGCCACTTTGCTCATTCATTTGCCGATCACACACCCACATTAGAATCTCCAATTAACCTAATGTGCATGTCTCTGGACTGTGGGAGGAAAGCATGTAAACCCATGCTTCTTAAGTTTATATCTTTGCTTAAAGTAAATTTATGACATTTTCTGATAAATTGGTGCCTTTATTATGAATGTACAAGTTTTTTTTCTTGTATATAAATTAGGGATGAGCTGATCCGATTCGATGTATCAGTATCAGGTTCGATCCAGGCAAAATGGCTGGATCGGTATCGGTAAGGAATAAAAGTAATTTACTGATCCGATACATTAATAATATTAAAATGAAGGTGCGATCGTGTTCTCAGCTGCGCTGCGCATGGCTTCCGTAAACAGAGGCAACGAGTGTCACATCACTGTAGCCTGTCTGTGAGACTCGCCTCAGTATGTTGCTGTGTGAAACCAGCATTTAATATTTTACACCACCAACTTGATAAAACTCTTGCAAAAGTATCATTGCAAAGGAGTCGGTGTCATGAAGACAGACCTACGCGCTGGACTGCAGTTATGACATTTATTAACAGAAATCCAAAACAGTGCAAAGAACACAAAAATACAAACGGATGAAAACTTACAAGGAGAGAGCTCCAGAGCCGGAATCGCTCTGGAAGAGAAGACTGGGGAGGATCAAACAGTGCGTCGTTCAGAAGTCCAGTCTGTATTACAATCAAGACTGCCGCAATGAAAGAATCACCCAGCAGTCTTTAAATAGCAGGGAGATAAAGAGCAGCAGGTGTGAGCCAGTGAGCGGGCAGGTGACCTAATTACCCAACTACTCACAGCTGAGAAGACTGGAGAGCAGACAGTGACCAGCTGGTGGGTGTGTCTGAAAAATAAGGAGGAGACTCATCTCACAGAACAGAATATGAAATCAACACTACAGAAACTGACAAAATAACCATAATAGATATAAGATACACAGAAATAAATTAAGAGTCTGGACTGTGTGAGACACTGCGCCCAGACTCATGACAGAGCTCCGCTTTAAGGGGTGGATTCCAGACACCCCCAGGAAACACACAAAAAAAGACCCCCCCCTCCTCCCAGAGAAAGGGTACAGCAAAAAAACACCCTGGGTGACTTGTGGGGGAAACAGGTTGGGAGGGAAAAAATATGGAGCCCGCTCAGGACCCGCACCCACACTTCACCAGGCCCCAGGGCCCCCTAGGCCAAAAAACTAAGCTGTTCAGGTGGCCAGCTGAAGTCCCAGGCCAGACAGATGGCAAGGTGGTATGAGTCGGGTGGCCTGCTGGAGAATATGGGCCACCCAACCCAGCGGTTCAGTCTATTGGGTGGCTGGCCAGAGTTCTTCAGCCACCAAGACCAAAGGGATGACCCAGGAGGTGGATCCTCCACAAGGAGGCCCAATGAGGGGGAAGAAGGGCTGAAGGGGGAGACCATGACGGTGTCTGGTGGCGGAAGAGGACCCATGACGGCATCTGGTAGTGTGTGTGTGTGTGTGTGGGGGGGGGGGGGGGTTGGCCCTGACAGTGTCAGGCAGAGGAGGGGAGGCCTCGATGCCCTTGGTGGTCCTGGGCTGAAAAATGGTACCCGTGGTACCCGCGGTACCTCCAGGCTGGAGCATTGCCGCACCCACGGTGACTCCGGGTTGGAGCATTGCAGCACCCACGGTGACTCCGGGCTGGAGCATTGCAGCACCCGCGGTGGCTCCAGGCTGGAGCATTGCAACACCCATGGTGGCTCCAGGCTGGAGCATGGCTACCCCCTCGTTGGGCTTGGACTGGGCCCTAGCTGCCCCCTCGGTGGGCCCGGACTGGGCCAACACTGCACCCTCAGTAGACCCGGACTGGGCCAACGCTGCACCCTCGGTGGACTCGGGTTGGGCCAGTGCTGCACCCATGATGGACCCCGGCCTGGGGCGTAGTGCCCATGGCGGGGCCATACTGGAACCCAGCACCCATGTAGGATTTATGCTGGGGTGCAGCACCCACGAGGGTCCCCAACCAGGATGCAGCACCCACGGAGACTCGGACCGAGGAGGAAAGCCCCAGATGACAGCCTCAGGCAGAGGACGAGCTGCACCCTCGATGGTCCCGGGCTGGGACAGAGCACCTGCGACAACCTCCACTGTGGGGGAAGCTGGACCCACAACGACCTCAGGTGGTGAGCCTGGACCCACGGAGACATCTGGCAAGGGTAAATCTTCCCCAGCGACCCTGGGAGAAGGCTCAGAAAAGACAGGCAGAGGAACAGGGTGAGGGTCACCGGCAGCGGCGGAGCCCGGCAAAGTGAGCTCAGGTGCAGCTGATGGCTGCACCTGACTCTTCTCACCATGATCCAGGCAAGATTTCTCCAGAACAGATAAGAGAAAAACAAGGGAGAGCACTTGCCTGAGCTCAAGCTCCACCGCCGTGCAGGACTCCGTCGATCCAGACGACGACGACGTCTCAGGCCCAGTCTCTCGGAGGTCCAGCTCTGTTGTTAACTCTGCTGCAACGGCCTCCGCAACAGGCATGATGGTAGTTGCAGTCCTGGTGTCCCCAGGCAGAGTGACCCATGCTGGTGACACATCCGGCGTGGCAGCTGGGGTTCCGCTCACCACTGGCACTGGAATTGGGTCTTCCAGGGTCACAGGCTCCTCCATCGTCAGGTGGCTCAGTTCCAGGGTCGTTGGACACTCAGGGGCTGAGAGAGAGGACATGGAGAGGGCTGGTGAGCAATTAATAACTGCAGCAGGTGATGAAAGCTCAGGGGACTGCAGACCGTGAGCCTCATTACCAGGAATTAGGCAAGGCATATCATCATAAATTGAAATAGAATGAAATGAAAATTGCCTGTTTTCCTGGTGTTTGATGTTGTCTGCTGCAGCAGTAGGAATGCCATCCCTCTCTGTGGCTATGATGAATATGGGCCCTTCTGGGGATTGTGGAGGAGCCGCCCCTGTAATCACGGAGATGGACGTAGCTGGGGAGTTAACGGAGGACCTCTCATCAGCGGGAAGGACACCAAAGGGGAGCAAGGAACAGCAGCTACAGGCCCAGGAAAAGCTGAGGATGCAGCCGGAGAAGAGAGAAGGGAGGGCTGTACTGCTGAGGGATGCTTCTGCTTCGGTGCTGAGGAGATGTCTGTCGGAGAGGCAGGGGAATTCCTCCGGTGGTCCAGAGTGGGATGACGATTCTACCGTGGAGCTGACGGAGCAGGCGAGGAGGAGGCAGATGGCAACAGCAGGAGTGGAGGAAGGGAGAGTCTTATTACCTAGGGGTGGAAGCGCACGCTGGTTTTGACCTCCAGCAAATTAGCGACTCCACCCCAGCACAGTATCTTGTCTTTACGGGATGAGCAGTTCCAAGCACCGATCGCATTGTCCTCGATCATGGAGACAAACTCCAGCTCATCCCGACTCCACTTCCTTCTCTTTCGGTCTGGTTTGCCTGAGGGAGACATGACAGCTCCGCAGGACAGGTGAAAAGAAAAAATAGCACAAAAAGGCGAAAAATATGCACTACTGCAGCAGCTGGGTCTATAACTGGTGGCAGTCTTCTGTCATGAACAGCCCCTCTGTGGCAGAAAGACAGACCCACGCGCTGGACTGCAGTTTGACATTTATTAACAGAAATCCAAAACAGTGCAGAGAACACAAAAATACAAACGGATGAGAACTTACAAGGAGAGAGCTCAAGAGCCGGAATTGCTCAGGAGAAGACTGGGGAGGATCAAACAGTGCATTGTTCAGAAGTCCAGTCTGTAATACAATCAAGACTGCCGCAATGAAAGAATCACCCAGCAGTCTTTAAATAGCAGGGAGATAACGAGCAGCAGGTGTGAGCCGGTGAGCGGGGAGGTGACCTAATTACCCAACTGCTCACAGCTGAGAAGACTGGAGAGCAGACAGTGACCAGCTGGTGGGTGTGTCTGGAAAATAAGGAGGGGACTCGTGTCACAGAACAGAATATGAAACCAACACTACGGAAACTGACAAAATAACCATAATAGACATAACATACACAGAAATAAATTAAGAGTCTGGACTGTGTGAGACACTGCGCCCAGACTCATGACAGTAGGCAAAGGAGTATGCTGAATTCTGTCAAGAGCCGAGCACAAGGATGTGTGTTGTGCAGCAGCAGCCGCTGCTTTTCCAGCTTTAGAAGCTGGGCGCTAAAAGTGAAACTTAAACGAATGAAACTGAAAGTAAAAACCAGATTGGAGCGTACCTTTTGGATGAGGGTCTTTACAGTTGATGAGAGGTAGGTGACAGAAACATAAATAGCAAAGTATTTTGTATTTTGTATACTTTATTAATCCCAGAGGGTGCAAGGCTACAGGAAATGGAACAGGATTGACTTCAAAATAAGAGCAAACTTAAAAACTAAGAATAGACACAGAATAATATCATAAACACTAAATAAACTGAGGACCAAGAGAATACTTATGATAATAATAATGGATGACAAAAATACTACTTAAAGGGTTAGTTCCTTTATTTTCAGATCTACAGCATTGTTTACCTCATGCATAAAGTGGCACTTTGAATTTCATCTGAATGTTTTTTTAAACACTCAAATTCAAAGTTTTGTATAAACTTGCCCATAAAACATCAGAATGCATGTTTACATGGTGCTGACCAATGAAATGCTGCCAATGTTGCAAAGTTTAAAATTACAAAAAGCCGCAGCATTTCTGAACTGCGTCAAATCTGTAATATATTCTTTGACTTTAAGATTTCTGTTTTTATATGTGTACAAAATGCAACTAGTCATTAACACAGTGTGTTCTGTGCTTTTATTGGTTTAAATAAGAGAGATGGTATTGGGTTTGGATCGGTATCGGCTGATGCTCAAAGTCACAGTATCGGTATTGGCATCGGTCTTGAAAAAGTGGTATCGGCTCATCCCTAATATAAATATGGAATGGACTATATTACAGAATCTGCCACCTGCTAGAGTTACTTGTAAGAGTGTTTGAACAACAGATCGCTGTTGAATTCTACCAACATTTGGCCAATGGGCTGGTGCTGATGTCGAGCCTTTCTGATGAGTGAGTGCCACTGGACATTGGGTTAAACAGCTGTCCAGTACTATGTATGAAAGCCAACCAGACTGTTTGATGAGACTTAAATATGAGAGAGAGAGAGAGAGAGAGAGAGAGAGAGAGAGAGAGAGAGAGAGAGAGAGAGAGAGAGAGAGAGAGAACATACTGCTATCCAACAATGTTTTAATGTTTAAAAAATTGTTGTTGAAATGTGCCAGCTGTCGGTGGGTACTATAGGTGTGTTTACAGTTTTTATCGTCAAGAGGCTGCAAACAATGGCCTAAAGCTATTTATCAACATCACTTTTTGCCCTACTATATGAGGAAAAAAAACCCCAAAAACAGATGTTTCCCACCAACGGAACAACAACCACGAGTCAGCAACACTGATAGAACATTATGCTCTCTGGGATCCATACTGTACGTGATATTGCCGACACATATCACCATTAGACTCAGCCTGACAGTTTGTGTGTACTCCTAGGAGCCAAGCCAGATGTTTTTTGTACTTTTCACACAGAGTAAGAAAAGGATTTTGTGTGATGTTGCTTCGAAGCCTCAGAAATAATCACATAGCCATAATTTAATTTTGCCAAAAGAGACTCATTCCCTCTGGCTCGAGATCAAAATTGGCTCTAAATGAGCCCAAATTGTTTTCTTGATGTCTGTTTTGAATGTGTACATGTGAAAATATTGCAAATCTATTTTGTTGAAAGTGGGGAAAAAGGACTTTTTTCTTTTAGTTTTGGAGACTAAAGTTTTGTAGGTTATATATTTGTTAAAATAAACAACATTTGAAATATAAAGTTGTTTGGATTAATATGATCAGAATAATTGTAATATCCATCTGACTTTATGACTGAATAATGTCCTCAGGAGAAATCTTGGAGTAATCTTGTTTTCACACACGAGTACAAGACAATTTGAGTTATGTGAGCAGCATAAAGTGTGTGTCTTGTGATCTTGAAGATTTGTTTTTAATTCCTTTGATAAACTCAATCTTAATATTTACAATACAATAGTTTTCAGTTTGACCCCTATCCTATTTCAAAATTAAGTAGGCAATGAAAATGCCGTCATATCTACCTCTGGTAGGCATGGTTGGTGGACTCAAAGAGCTGGCAGGACTTTCAGGCAGTGATAGTTTATTACAGTTTTTTTCAGTTACTTGAGCACAATTTTGAAAAACAGGGCCTCGTTTTTCAAAACAGTCCACACAATTAACACAATACCACATCCAAGTAGCACATCACCCCAGATTGTTTACAGAATGGAAGACTTTAGTGAAAACTGCACAATTTCTTACAAAAACCCTATTTTCTTGTCATAACATAAACACATCCATCATATTGTCTGACTCTTTTTGAATCAGTTTAAACATCCCTGTGCTCAGCCAAAATCACTTTTAGCATTTACACATAAGTGTAAAAATAAATTCACCAACACTACATGACACCAATTGTGCAGACGAATTAAAATATCTATTTCTTTTCATGTATTCGAGTCAATAGTGAACAGAAACATACATAATAAACATTCATAATAAAACATTTTCAAGTTTTTATGCAGTACTACTGAACGTACCATTATACTGTCAGCTTGCAGTAGTAACAAAGTATCCACTTCAGTACTGGGAAAAAAAAACATAATCTCTCCGCCTAGCTGGATCTGGCCACAAGACCTCATCATCATCACAGGCTATGTTTTTATGCACAAGGCAACGTGGGAAGAATCTTCTGGAGTGATGACTCCACCCTTGTATTGATGCTGCATCAATTTGGTCACAGGCTTGCTCTATGGCTTGAATGAGGGGCATCTGGACGAGACGACCTGGAGTGCAGCAGAAGAGGCAGCAGCTGACGAGGAGACCTTAGGCACAGCAGCAGATGGAACCCCAGATGTTGAGGCTGCGGCTGCTGGGACACCAGACGTTGAGCTCGGGCGAGCGGACAGAGGAGATGCAGATGAGGGTTAGCGTGGGGAGGTGGCAGCGGCGAAAACAGTAGAGACAGGTGATGAGGACTCAGCAGTGGTAGGCGGCCGTCGCTGAGCCCCCTCACCGGAAACAAGGAAAGACCTTTCATTAATTGATGTTAAAAAATGAAAACATACTTGCCTTTGTTCCTGCTCTGCTGCCGCTGGAGACCCAGGCGAATCCCTCCGTGTGGCTGCGGAGCTAGCCTGGCGGGGAGCAGCCGGGGAGCTGGAACCAGCCATGGAGAGGAGGCTGGAGCTGCTAGCATTGGAGCTGGAGCATGGCGTGCGGGAGAGTGGCAAAATGGTGTGGATACTGGAGCATGGCATGGAAAGGATGAAACCGGAGCCAGAGGATGCTTCTTCATCGGCGCAGACTCCGACGTTCTAGGTAAGTTCCTCACCATCTCGCGGTACATGTGTTGGAGGTTAGTGACAGAAACCAACAGTCCGACCAGCTTGGGATATTTCTGCAGGCTGGAGTATGCTTTCATCACCCCGGCTGCAACGTCCAGGTTTCTCAGAGCCTCCTCCGGCGTGCGGGAGATAAAGTCCTTGATCGTCTGCGCTGCCCACATCTCATCCGCATTGAGACCCATGCACCAGAAATTTGCGCCTGCGGAACCCTGGTTTGGTAGCGTCATTCTATCATATCTACCTCCGGTAGGCATGGTTGGCGGACTCAGAGAGCAGGCAGGACTTTCAGGCAATGATGGTTTATTAACAAAAAACAAGAAGAAACCAAAACGGTAGCTCGGGGGCTGAAAACAACTCTGGAAAACAACAAGGCTAAAACACTCATGGGGAAATTCAGGACACAGGATACTGGCAGGAAAACTCAGACAATGACACCACAATAAGTAAAGACAGACATATACTGTATATGGTAACAGACAATCTGGAAACGGGACAGCTGGGCTGACAATCAAGGGAAAACAGCAACACATGAGGAGAAGTGGCTATGGATACAGAAGACACGAGGGACTGAGAACAATAGATAAACAAGCACAGGGGATACACAAGAGACTTGTACAGAAGACCGGTGGGGCACAGAGAACAACAACAACATGGACAATGGGGATGACAAAACGGACTAAAGGTGCCTTCACACTGAACATGAACGGGCAAATTTTTCACGCAGCACGAATACATTATAACTCAATGTAAACACACAACATGAATTTACCGTCTGAGTGAGATGCAGACAGGTGAAGTTGCCTTTATAACTTCTGCAGCAGTACTCAACCTGCTGTGGAAATCAACAAAATAATATCATGCTTAGGTTTACATTTTACATGGGGGACTCACCTGAAAAAGTTGTCCCTACCTCCAAAACTTCACAAGATGGGCGTTTACATTGCTAGCTTGCTAGCCTTGTTAGCATGTTCATGGCAGGAATCCCTGGGTAAATAATTTTGACATCCCGAGTCAGCTGAAGAGCTCCCTGTGCTTCTGTTTGCAAGTGCGTGTCAGTCTCATTTTCAGATAGATAGATAGATACATACATACATACTGTACATACATACATACATACATAGATACATAGATGAACTTCATTGATCCCAAACTGGGAAAATACAGTGTAACAGCAGCATGGCAGTAGACAACCAAACGACACAAACACACACATGACAGACAAAGGGATTACCCATGGTAAAACTAACACCACTATAAAAACCTATATACATCATAGCTGAATATATGATGACCCATATAAACACATGAATCATACCTGCTACACAATTCAGGACTATCGGAACAGAGTGAAATGTGAGGTACCAGTTAGACTGTAAGTTGCAGTATGGCAGCATAGTTACGACCAGAATACAACATCATAGTGAGTTATTGTACAGTGAAATGGCATGCGGCAGGAAAGATTTCCTGTACCTGGCCGTTCGACAGCGAAGCTGTAGTAGTCTACTGGAGAAAGTGCTCCGCTGTCTGTCCAGTGTGTGGTGGAGGGGCTGATCAGGATTGTTCATGATGGATCGCAGTTTATTTAGTGTTCTCCTCTCCACCACTGTCTCAAAGGTCTCCGGTCTGAGACCAATTACAGAGCCAGCCCTCTTGATAATCTTGTCAAGTCTGTTGGTGTCTCTGGCCCTGATACTGCTACCCCAACAGACAGCAGCAAAGAAGATGGCGCTGGCGACAATGGTCTGGTAAAGCTCCAGCATCCTGCTGCACACGTTGAAGGATCTCAGCTTCCTCAGGAAGTAGAGTCTGCTCATCCCCTTCTTGTGCACAGCATCAGTGTTGGATCTCCAGTCCAGGCCGTTGCTGATCCTGACACCCAGATATTTGTAGTCATCAACCACCCCTACATCCACCCCCGCCCCCAATCTCCAATGGCTGAGAGGCGTCCTCTTCTTCCTGAAGTCAATCACCATCTCTCTGGTTTTGCTGACATTCAACCTCAGGCGATTCTGCTCTGTCCACTCCACAGATCTGTCTACCAGTACCCTGTACCACCCCTCCTCTCCCCCTCTTATACACCCCACAACAACTGAGTCGTCAGAGAATTTCTGCAGGTGCCATGACTCCATGTTGTACTGAAAGTCAGTGGTGTATAAGGTGAAGAGAAAAGGAGAGAGCACAGTCCCCTGTGGAGCGCCCGTATCACTAACCACCACGTCAGACAACACACTGTCCAGCCGGACAAAATGTGGCCTGCCTGTGAGGTAGTCAGTAATCCAGGAGATCACAGAGCTGTCGACCCCCATCACTCGCAGCTCCTCACCCAGCAGCAGTGGCTGGATGGTGTTAAAGGCACTGGAGAAATCAAAAAATGTGATTCTCACAGTGTCTCCTCCACCATCCAGGTGCAGATGGGCTCATTGCAGCAGATGGATGACAGCATCTTCAACTCCTAAATGGGGCTGATATGCAAACTGCAGAGGGTCCAGCCACGTCACAGATGATCAACAGAGGACCCAGGGAAAACACAGAAGGCAATACACAGATAATAATAAACATCACAGCGAGACCAAAAATAACACAAAGCGTGGGCATGGTCTTCCATGCCCAGATCATGACAAATGTGTGTTTTCAACTTGCCTGAAAAAGCTGTTTTGAGCTAAAGTAGTTCATTGCACTATGTGTGTTGTTTGAAAGGGATCACTTCCCAAGACAGGCATGCATGGGTTGTCACCAGCGGGCTCACAGCAAATGATTGACATGCTGTATAGTGTGTCTGCTACTTGGCTAGGCACACATGCTCCGTCTAATTGGTTGGCCTGTCTAACACGGCGGCTAGCCTGTACACTTTCTCCTATTTCTTCAAAACTAAACAGCAAAATAGGCTTCTGAAAACGTTGAGGTGACTATTTAACTATTTAGTAGTTGAATAGGTTTTTACTTTAGACCATACATGTCAAACTCAATGGGACAGTTAAATCCACTGTGCTTAATAATATATGATCTATCTAGAATAACTGTCTTCCATAGTGCATACACTGCAGATACTACAAATCCCTGAATGCTCTGCATCAGACTAGACTGGCAAGCTACAATAGTTTACATTTATCAGCTCATGCATATCTACAGTAGATACTGTTAATGAACTTTGAGCAAGCCTATTAGAAAAATGACCAAGCGAGAGATGAATTTAGAAAATGGCTGTTCGTGGAAGGAGAAAAGTAGAATATGTGTTTGCTGACATCAGTGCCTTACCTTAAGAGTCTTATTTTGGTACTTTTCCTTTTAGCATATAGTAAGCTATTTGTGTCTGAAATATATGCAAGTTAGGTTAATTGGCATCAAACTGGGGATTCTAACTTGTCCTTAGGTATGACTGTGAGAGTGATTGGTTGTCTGTCTCTCTGTGTTGGCCCTGCGATGGACTGACGATCTGTTCAGGGTGTACCCTGCCTTTTGCCCAAAGATGCTGGGATAGGCTCCAGCCCCCCCCCCGTGACCTGAAAAGGATTAAGCGGAAGAAAATGGATGGATGGATGGATGGATATATGCATGTGTTCCCTAATACTGAGCACAATGAAAGCACCGAGGTGCAGCTGCCTTGGTGCAACCTCTACTGGCCCGGCCTAGTTATTACAATACCCTTTTTCGCAGCTCCATTGAGGATATAATGGTGAGCTAAATTTGAGTTTATTTTGAAAACAAAGGCTTATCTCGAAATTCTGGCAAATTAAAAGTCAAGAAAATATGGCAGTATAATGATACAAGCTTTTAGTTCCACTTGATTTTGACCAAGCGAGCTGAAATTTGGTAACAGAGAGACAGATACACACACACACACACACACACACACACACACACACACACACACACACACACACACACACACAATCCACACACCAAGTGATTACTGTATGCCTCTTTTGCACAGAGGCATAACTACTGTAAAAGATTCTAGTTTTGCTTGATAGTGATGTTGTTGAAAGTCATATTTTATGTTTCTCTTGAATGCTTCAAAATCATTTAACTGAAAATGATTCAGTGAATCTGCTAAAAGAGGAGCATAGCAATTATGAATGCTGATGTGGATTCACTGTTATATTTGATAAAGTAGTATCTCACTGGGTTGCGACAGCTGGTGACTAGCTGGAGATAAAACAACTTGTCATAAATACACGAATTAGTGACGCTTTTCACTTGGAATCACACTGAATTGACACATTTGTGCATGTTGCACAAATATTGCACAACTCCTGGTGAATTTTTTGCCATAATTTACTGGGAGTCTGCATACATGCCATGCGAGTGTTGCACGACATTCGCACAACATCCACACAACAATACTATTTTCTTGCACTTACTACTATCCCACGACGGCCGCTTGAATCCCAGGCAACACTCACATGACAATCATCTGTGACAGTTGCAAAATCGGGACCATATCTCCTGCTTCCAGCTGTCATTTTAACATCAGACATCAAGCGAGATCGAGCGCAGAGAAGTGCAGAGACTGCTGGATGAGGAGTCTGCCTCTCAGTCCTCTGCATCAGACACCGCAGCCCTGGGACCGGCTCTGCTTCCTCTGTAGGGGCCCCTGGAGCAGGGACAGCAGCCCCCCCCCCCCCCAGCCTTGCCTTTCTTGCCCTTGGTGACGCTGTCGGTGGCAGCTGTGTCAGCATGTGCTAGAAAATGACCGGCCTGTTTGTGCCTGTCTTTCGCACAGAATATCTTGTCTCTTTTGTCTCCAGTCAGTCACAATTTAGTGTCATAGGCTGCAAAGTTGTATAACTTTTCTCGCACTTTCTGACTCATGAGAACTACATTGAGAAGGGTTTGTGATGGATTCTGGACACCTGCAATGACTTAGCGACTATTTGGCACGGAATTTGTTGCACAAACTTTTTGAATATGTTGAAAATTCCTGTGATGAGAGAGAACAGCCCTGCGACTCACAAGAAGAAACTGAGGAGGTTTTGGAAACTCCCTTGCGAATTCCATTCTCCGGTTGCGAGCTGTCGCAGCCCAGTGAGATACTAGCTTTAGTCATTTTTCTGGTTTGAATTGTTCTGCATTCTATGAGATGTCTTGGGGTACTTGTCAAAATACTACTTTCTAAAATGGGATCAGTCTCAGTCTGTCAGTGAATGCTTGCCCATTTGGCCCTCAATTGCTTCCTGGTTTTTAGTTTTAGCCCCCTCTTTGATTGAGTTTGGCACTCTGCTTTAGAGCAATGGCAGCCAGTTTAAAACAGTTTAGCACAAATTCTTAACACCTTAAGAGGCCTGCACCTTATTTGCATGAAGCCGAGATCCTCTCAGCTTCATGCAAATGAAGGAGTGAGAAACAAGGCTCCTCATCCTTCGAAACGTGCCAGAATGCTTTGTGACACATTCTACAAAAGACAATGAAAGGGAAGTGGGGGAATTAACACCAAGATGGGCACGTACCATTACAAGCATATGAGCTGCTGCTTTTTTCAGACTGAAGCAGCATCTGGCAGCTGGCTATTTTCTTCTGCATTGTACGTTTCATCAATGAAGCAGAGCATTTTTTTTTTTAAGTGATCATCATTAAAACCAAATAAACATCGTTAAGAATTCACAATGTCCCACAGTTTAGCTGAAAGCTGCACTTTCAACTGTGCCAGGTTTTCATAACTGTCATATTTCTCTAGTGACCTCCAGTATTTTTAGCACAACTGTGTGAGAAATCTCTAGCGTGAAATTCATTCTTGAATCATGCAGAATTGTCAGAAAAGCAATGCAGTTTTTTTTTCTGACATCACTTTGAAGACTGAAAAAAAAGCAATTCTTACAAGCATCTTACTCCTCTAATGCCTGCTGGTTAGGTTCATAATGTAAAAAGCTTTCAAACCATTCTTTCTCTGAAACATATGTGAAACAAATGAGCATAAAATTTACCCCAAATAAGCGACTGTAAGATGAGAGAGGGCAGCTGCAGGCACCTCTACAAGACACTTTGGGACTCTGACAATAATTTTGTAGTGGGAAATTGGGAACAGAAAGAAATGCCCATCTCCATCTGCTTAGTCATTTTCGGGTCGCGGGGGGGCTGGAGCCTATCCCAGCATCTTTGGGCGAGAGGCAGGGCACACCCTGGACAGATCGCCAGTCCATCGCAGGGCCAACACAGAGAGACAGACAACCATTCACTCTCACAGTCATACCTAAGGGCAATTTGGAATCCCCAGTTTGATGCCAGTTAACCTAACTTGCATGTTTTTGGCATGTGGGAGGAAACCGGAGAAATCCCGGAGTAAACCCACGCAGACACGGGGAGAACATGCAAACTCCACACAGATCACTGTTGGTCGGGGGCTGGGATCGAACCCAGGATCCCTCGGCCAAGGGCGAGTTGCTGTGCTGCCGCAGTGCTAACCACTCCGCCACCGCAGAAAGAAGTGGGAAATAGGGAAAAGGTTGCTATGATGTGAGTAGATTAAATTTTCAGCACCTTGGGCTTTTTTGTCTCACTGAATTATCTGATTTGAGCAAAGCCACCAAAGGGTACGCTCTTTTTTTTCTTTTTAAGACCATCTCTTTAAGTCTTTTATTATTCTACTCAGATAATGGCTTCCTCATATACTTCCCTCTTATGATTTTCAGAATGCACCTTTCAGTCCACAAAACCAGGTCTCTGTTTGTGTCTATATTCTCTATACTGTATGGATGTCTGTCGCTGTGTGTGGGCCAATGTCAGGGGCCAGGTAGCGCATTAAGACAATGACTGGCAGATCTCATTAAGTGTTTAATTTCACAAGAGTGCGCGCTGATCTATGAGGCTCCATTTGCCGCCGGCTGGCTAGATGAGCAGCGTGACTGGTCCCATCAAGCTGTGTTTACACTGACAGGCTGTAAGTGGTTTTGTAGTTTGTGAGCAGTTTGTAAAAACCCTATAGTAACTGAAGTATGTGTATTTACTCAGCTGCTGCATTTGAAGTGATATTGGTGAAAAGCATTATCTCGTCTCTAGGGTTTTCCTTTTTTATTTTTTCTTTCTAGTCGTAAATATCGTAGATATTAGAAAATGACGAAATTCATTAAATCATGAAAAAAAGAACATGGTTGGGAGGATAACAACATGAAGTGAGATTTTAGAGAAAGAGGTTAAATGTGTGAGAGGTTTAAAAATCACCATTTTGGGGGGTGATGGTAAGCTTCCATTATTTCACTGTATTTTTCTGACACTCAAGGTGCTGGAAGATTACAGTTTTTTAATGTGGAAAAACGGGTACATTTCTGCTATCTTACAGCATTTATGGCATTCCGGTTCTCAGAAAACCACTTTTCTATGTGATGGTATATTTCATTTATTTTACAGTGTTTTCCTGGCATCCGAGCTGCAGGAATATTGGGCAGGACGGTGGTGCAGTGGTTAGCACTGTTGCCTAACAGCTAGAAGGTTCCAGATTCAAATCCCCAGGCTGGCAGGGGTAGGAACCCTTCTGTGTGGAGTTTGCATGTTCTCCCTGTGCTGCGTGGGTTTACTCCGGGGGCTCCGGTTTCCTCCCACAATCCAAAGACATGCATGTTAGGTTAATTGGTTGTTCTAAATTGTCCCTAAATATCTGTCTCCTATAGGCCCTTAGAATCGAGGGTTAGTACTAGTGATGCGCTTTGAGTGGTCTTTGAGACTAGAAAAAGCGTTACATAAGTACAGATCCTTATCCCTTAATATTAGTTTTTTAATGTATTTTTCTATTACCCCAGATGTAAAAAAAATACTTTTTTTTCCCATATAATGATAAATTTCCTTTATTGTTCATTTCTGCTGTCCCAGCTGATGAAAAGTTAGTTTTTTCCATTTTTTTTTAAGTGTATGTGTCATGTGTTAAGCTAAGCAGACAAGGCAGGACCCAGATGCAGGCAGGTTTCAAGAGAATAAAGTTTATTAGATAATGTAACAGAAAACTGAGGCATAAATCAGAGAACTAAACTAAACTGAGACACTGAGCTAACTATGATGAAAACATAACGGTGGCACGGTGGCCGGAAAACACAAAGAGTAGTAAACTAAGGAACAGAAGAAACTGATAACTAAATGTAACAAGCCATGGGGGAGACGAGGAGCCAGAGAAAAACCATGGAAACAACATCAATGACGCAACAACCGGGGAGACAAACTGCACCAAAGGTAAAGGGGAAATAACACTAATCAGGGAGGAACACAGACAAGCACAACAGCTAGGGAGGAAAAAGGGGAGAGACACAAGGGAACAGACGCTAACAGACAAAACCGGAACCAAGTCTTAACTAGAAAGGGAAAAGAAGCATCAAACCAGGAATAAAATACAAGTAAGAAAAATACCTCAAACTAAACCTAAAAGAAAGCCAGAAATCATAACCAAGGACGAACAGGAAATACTTTCAAAATAAGACAAAGTGGCATGGAGAACACAAGGTGCGCGGTGCGCTTGGGGGTGGGGGGGCTTGCTGGTGCCACAAAGGACATGGGCAACTGGCACATGGGTAAAGCAGCAGCCGAGACTCACCTTTATCAGGCAGGCTGGGCTTGGCTCCCTGCGAAGTACTGCGATCCGCCGGTTAAGCTACTGCTTTTCCAACTCCGGGTGCTCCACGATCATTCGTGGGGAGGCACGCTCACACTGCCCGGTCAGTAGTAGACGGCAGTCCGGACTGCTGCTTCATTGTGGAGTGGAATGGCCAGATCAACTGCATATCTGCATTGTTGTTTATGCAAATCCGACGGCGAACGCTGGGACAGCACGTGACGTCATCCATTCAGTAACCAGCAGGCTGCAGACAGAACACCCAGATGCTCTTCTCCTCATCTCAGGCGATTTCAACCATGTTTCACTATCTCCCATTCTACCCACATTCACCCAGTATGTCACATGCCACACTAGAGACAATAAAACACTGGATTTATTCTACGCAAACATTAAGGAGGCGTACACCTCATCACAACTCCCCCCACTCGGGAGATCGGATCACAACTTGGTTCATCTCCGGCCGGTGTACAAACCCCTAGTGCACAGACAACCTCCGGCCATGCACACTGTGGAGTTATGGTCTGAGGAGACAATGGACACTCTAAAGGGCTGTTTTGAAGCCACCGCCTGGAAGCAGCTCTGCGATCCACATGGTGAGGACATTGATGGCCTCATTCACACCTTCACGGGCTACCTCAGCTTCTGTGTGGACAAATCCGTTCCCACCAAGACCATACGGCGTCACTCAAACAACAAACCCTGGATCAACCCTGAGATAAAAACACTTCTGAGAGAGAAGAAGAGGATCTTCAGGTCAGGGAACAGGGAGATGCTGAAGTCCGTACAGAGGGAGCTGAGGAGAAAGATCAGAGAAGGCAAGGACAGCTTCAGGAAGAAGATGGAGGACAAGCTGCAACAGAGCGACATCAGCGGGGTCTGGAGAAACCTCAAAACCATCTCGGGGCTCCAGAATACCTCCCCCCAGGCCACAGGGGGCAGGGAGTGGGCGAACAACCTGAATCTGTTTTTCAATAGATTTGACCAACCGCCCTCCCCCCTGACTGCACAACAACCACTGCTGCCTCTAAAGAAATCAAGTCCTGCTGCCCACTCCCCACTCCACCAACACCCCCCCACTCCCAACACACAGCCCCCCATCCTGACCCTGACCAGGACCCAGGTGAGGACGGAGCTGAGGAAGATCAAGGCGAGGAAGGCGCCGGGACCGGACGGCATCAGCGCAAAGCTCCTCAAGTCCTGTGCAGACCAGCTGTGTGGGATTGTGACGTATATCTTCAACATGAGCCTGAAACTGGGGAGGGTACCACAGCTGTGGAAAACATCTTGTGTGGTACCTGTACCAAAAACTTCCCACCCCAAAGACCTGAACAGCTACAGACCGGTGGCCTTGACGTCCCACTTGATGAAGACCCTGGAGAGACTGCTCCTTGCTCACCTCCGCCCCCTGGTGGAACCAGCGATGGATCCACTCCAGTTCGCCTACCAGCATGGCATTGGGGTGGAGGATGCGGTGATCTTCCTCCTTCACCGTTCTCTGTCCCACCTGGAGAAGCCCGGGAATATGGTGAGGATCATGTTCTTTGACTTCTCCAGTGCTTTCAACACCATCCAACCGATGATCCTGAAGGACAAGCTGCTGCGCGCAGGGGTGGACCAGCACCTGTCATCATGGATCCTGGACTACCTCACGAACCGGCCTCAGTTTGTGAGAACCCGGGACTGTGTGTCCGACACGATCATCAGTAGCACGGGGGCCCCCCAGGGAACGGTGCTGGCTCCCTTCCTGTTCACTCTTTATACTGCGGACTTCTCACACAACACAACACACTGCCATCTACAGAAGTTCTCTGATGACTCTGCGATCGTTGGCCTCATCTCCAATGGAGATGAAGCTGAGTACAGAGGGCTTATCCAGGACTTCGTGGACTGGTGCCATCGGAACTGCCTCCAGATCAACGCGAGGAAAACTAAGGAGCTGGTGGTGGACTGCCGCAGGCATGGGCAGCCCCTCACAGTACCAGTAAATATACAGGGAACAGACATCGAGATGGTGACATCCTATAAGTACCTGGGTGTTCATCTGAACAATAAACTAGACTGGTCACACAATACTGATGCACTCTACAAGAAGGGACAGCGCAGGCTGTTCCTGCTGAGGAGACTCAGGTCTTTTGGTGTACAAGGGGCGCTGCTGAAGTCATTCTATGACACGGTGGTGGCATCAGCCATCACTTTTGGAGTGGTCTGCTGGGGCAGTGGCATTACTGCAGCCGATAGGAAGAGACTGAACAAACTGATTAAGAAAGCTAGCTCTGTCCTGGGGCAGCGCCTTGATCCGATGGAGGAGATAGGAGAGAGAAGGACGGTGGCTAAACTGTCATCTCTGCTGGAGTCCGAGTTCCACCCTATGCAGGACATACTGAATGCACTGAGGAGCTCATTTAGCAGCAGACTACATCATCCCAGGTGCACAACCGAGAGGTTTCGTAGGTCCTTCCTACCAACGGCTGTCAGACTGTACAATCTAAGCAGGGCTGCTCGCAGAGATAGCAAAAAGATGTAACAAACTAATAGTTTTTTGAATGCAAAAGATGCAATAGACTTACACAATGGTCCCCTCCGGCATACAACTAGGAACATACCGGTCGCTATGGAGGGTGAGAATATGTATGGGCACATAATCATACCATGTAGGATAACTAAGTAGACGGTTATGCTGTTTCATTCCATCTAGCAACAATGCTCTGCACTGTGTGTGTTTATATATTTACATATTTATTCCATCTAGCTACAATGCTCAGCACTGGGTGTGTTTATATATTTATATATCTACATATTATTCCATCTAGCTACATTGCTCCGCACTGTGTGTGTTTATATACTTGCATATTTATTCCACCTAGCTGCAATGCTCCGTACTGTGGGTGTTTATATATTTACATATTTATTCCATCTAGCTACAATGCTCTGCACTGTGTGTTCATATATTCATATATTTATTCCATCCAGCTACAATGCTCTGCACTGTGTGTCTGTGTATATATATATATTTTATAGTAATATGTACATATGTATATTAGCTGCTCTTGCTTGCTTGTTTTTTTCTTGCCTTCTGATTGTTGCTCTGAGTGTTGCTATCCCTGTGCTGTTGCAATCCTGGAATTTCCCCGTTGTGGGACTAATAAAGGCTTATCTTATCTTATCTTATCTTATATCACGTGAGGACACATCTGCACGCTTTGACTAAACGACAACAAGACACAAAAATGCCCAAATAATGAAAAAAAAATTATTTAAATATTTACAGACAAATGGGCAACACTGATGCAACAGTTGCAGCCAAACGGGTCGTTCTGCTGTGTATAAAAAACATGCACGTATGCTAATTAGAGACTCTAAAGTGGCTCAAGGTAGTTGGCTGGTGGATGCCCTGAATTTCCCTCTGGGGATCAATCAAGTATACAAAATACAAATACAAAAAAAAAAATAATAATGTTTGGTGTTTTGTACTTATAATATTGCTAAAATATGAAAAGATGCACTACAATGGGTCTCAAATATTTGTAAATGTGTCCTGCTGTAGTACTGCATGAGTTTATTGACGATAGACTATAAACTACACATATAAACTAAATTATAATGGAACTCCCATTCCCCAAAGTGCAAGATACACTATTATGAATATAAGTCATAGAAGATCACACAAATAAGTGATTTGACAAACAAATAAAACAAGTGGTTCCTAAACAGTCCCTAATATTGGATGTCCCATTCATTTTTTCAGTTATTCTGTAATTAATGTTCACACAATCAAGTAAATCTAAGTGTTGTTGAGTCCCTTTCATACAGTATTTGTCAAAGTCTAACATGTGTGATCGCCTCCATACAGGCTACACCTCTGTATTCCACTTTCAAACACAACCTACATTTGGGCCTGTAAAGCCTGACTGGGCGACCTGTTTCAGACAGGAATTCTTGTTTTCTGTGGGCATGTACTAGTATAATTAAGTCCAAGATAACAGAAACTCAACTCAGGAGGTGGGGCATGATTGTAGATCACAACCCCCATGACAGTATGTGCTCATGATCCCTGCATTGATTTTCTTGCCCGGATACAGTGAGCTTCTACTTTGGTGAGCAAACTCCTGAAAATTCTGCCGGCACTGTAAGCCTGCTGAGCCAAAGTAGAAACAGATAAACAGATAAAGATGGCAAACATGGTCAGATGTTTAGCATTCTTACTACGTGGCAATGTCAGATAGGAACATTGCAGTAAGTGGAGATGCAATTACTTTTTTTAATATACTGTATATATTTGTTGATATTGTAAATGTCACTCGTAATGAACACTGAAAATGTTGTACTGAATGTTTAAATAGGCAACAGTTCCACTTCCTCTCAGTGACGAAAAAGGATTTTTTAAAAGCAGTTCATAAACCTAAAAGAAACTTCTAGCCAGTATAACTAGGGCATAACAAGTCAAGGCCAACAATAACGTCTTTCTATTACTCTACATGCTTGGGAGTAGCTGCTGTGGACAGCATAAACACCATAAACTACGTCTCTGTTTAAGATGCATCATTGGATTTTTGTGCACATTGCAGATCAGCTGCATATTTTATAGCCCCCCCGGGGGAAGATTGTTTTCTGCCTGGTTCTGCAATAAAACACACAATAAAGTCACATTATAAAGGCCACAAACATAAAGATCACAATAAAAACAAGCATGCTAGCTGAAAGTAAAATAACATGCATGGCAAACTGCCGTGTCAGATAGTCCTAATATAAAGACCAGCATCAGCTGATCAGGACTGAGTTAAATTTACAGTCCTGAGGGTCAAGGAAATGATACCAGACACAGAAATACAGTGTTATGAAATTTCTCCCAAACAGTGCAACTACCCCCAAACACTACTCCTTTGTAAATACAGTAAAATAAAATGTAAATTACAAAATAATAATGAAACAACCCCTCCGTGGATTGCCACCTTATTATGCTGGCAGGGTCTGTGTGCCCTAATGATCCCAGGCTGTCGGGGGTAATTTGTCCCTGGTAGGGTCTCTCAAGGTAAACTGGTCCTGGGTGAAGGGCCAGACCAAGAGTGATCTGGTGGATCTCAATGAAAAAGTTAAAATCATGGATCCAGTGTAAGGCTGGGAGGTTTGACCTTTAATCAACATCACAGTTAATTGAAACATTCCTATTGGGTTTTTTTTTTTTCCCTCATTGCTTCTTCCCCTTATAGTTCACAGACAAGGGTTATAATTACGTAATATTACATGAAAGTGCAGTATCAATGAATATATCACTGTGGTGATTTGGTTGTGAATGAGGATAATTTAGAAGAGAAAAGCCTATTGTCTTTTCACACACATTGTCGCACCAAATTAAGTATTGTCCAGTGCAGAAGTCAGTATTTACAGTGGTGTGAAAAAGTGTTTGCCCACTTTCTGATTTCTCATTTTTTTGTATGTTTGTCATACTTAAATGTTTCAGATCATCAAACAAATTTAAATATTGGACAAAAGTAACACAAGTAGACACAAAATGCAGTTTTTAAATGAAGGTGTTTATTATTAAGGGTTAAAAAAAAAATAAATCCAAACCTACATGGCCCTGTGTGAAAAAGTGATTTCCTCCCCATTAAAACATAAATTAACTGTAGTTTATCACATCTTTGGAAAGTTGAATTCAATTTCTCTAGCCACACCCAGGCCTAATTACTGCCACACATGTTCTCAATCAAGAAATCACTTAAATAGGACCTGCCTGACAAAGACTAACATCGTCGCCGAGATGAAGTCCCAGCTCCTGGACACAGTCCAAGGATGGATAATTTTTTCACACATGAGTTGTTCAGAACTCCTTATAAGAACTTATACAAAGATATAGAGTGATAATAATCAAGTCAGTGGCAGTAATGCACCTGTAAGCTGGTTGCCAACCGCCAATCAAATCTAAAAGAAGAAGAAGAAGAATTGAAGTAGACCAAAAGATCCTAAAAAGCTAGACATCTTCTTCTTCTTTTAGATTTGATTGGCGGTTGGCAACCAGCTTACAGGTGCATTATCTCTACGTACTTCACTTTATATCATCACTCTATCTGGTCAGGAGCTGTAGTCCTTCTAGCATCATTGCTGTGTCCAATCAAACCTCAAATCTATCTTCAGACATCACTCTTCTTCGTCTCCTCGTACTTCACTCTATACCATACCATCACTTCACTCTATATCATCACTCTACACATCTTGGTCGTGGCATGTCGACCACCCAGGCTGCTCACCAAAAGCTAGACATCATGCTGCCATCACTCTGTAAATTCAATCGCTGTGTGTCTGTCTGTCTGTCACGATCATAGGACATCATAGGACAGCCTATGATGTTCCTATGATGTTCTGATGATGTCTGTATCATAGCACAGCCTATGACGTTCCTCTGCTTGATGTCTTTATGATGTCATATACTGTGATGCCTGCCTTGATGTCTATATGAAGTCATATAGACCATGATGTCCTATGCCTGCCTTGCTGTCTTTATGATGTCATATAGACCATCCTTCACCTGTTGGTTGCAACATCTGTGGTTGGTGTTAATGCTGGAAGCCCTCTCCTGATTTCACGAATCACACTCACACCATCTCACAACATGTTTCCATTCACCTTGCGACATAAACACTTTCCAGTAAGACCCTGCTTTGCCATGACTGTGAATAAGTCACAGGGCCAGTCTTTACAGCATGTTGGTGTTTTCTGCACAACAGATTTCTTCAGCCATGGCCAATTCTACGTTGCCGCGAGCACAGTTGGCAGATCAAGCAGTCTTCGTATCGTATTGTTGCTCAAGATGAAGAAACTAAGCAAAAGCGTCGCTTTCTGAGCAATATGGTTTTTAAAGAGGTGCTGACAAAGTGAAAATGTGTAACCTTGAAGAATGGCAGTCTACACTACAAATGTGTAAAATGCCAAGCAAAGCACTGATTTTATCCAGGTGCTCTGGTTTCTTGGTTTCTACGGGCATGCATGGGTCTTCCTGAACAGGGTCAAAAGCCACTTTTTGCTCAGATCTATTTTCATGATCCTGTCCATGAACTGGAATTATGACGCACCTATCCCTCAACCAGTGGTCTGAACAAAGAAGAAGAAGAAGACCCACCAGATGGAGAGCAATAGAGTGAGGAGAACTGCTGCACGTCAGAAAAGATGCCGTGAAGATAAAACACCTCAGGTTCGAGCAGTACGTTGCAGGCATGACTGTGAACAACACAGCCATCTGAGACAGGAGGAGACTCTTCAGTAACGGGCATGCAGAAATACTTGCTTATACTTGCTTTCTATGGACATGGGTGGGTATGTACTAGTCCAAAGAAATTCAGGAACAAATGAAAAACAAAGTAATTGAGATCTATCAGTCTGCAAAAGGTTATAAAGTCATTTCTAAAGCTTTGGGACTCCAGCGAACCACAGTGAAAGCCATTATCCACAAATGGCGAAAACATGGAACAGTGGTGAACCTTCCTAGGAGTGGCTGGCCGACCAAAATTACCCCAAGAGCACAACGGCGACTCATCCAAGAGGTCACAAAAGACCCCACAGCAACATCCAAAGAACTGCAGGCCTCACTTGCCTCAGTTAAGGTCAGTGTTCATGACTCCACCATAAGAAAGAGACTGGGCAAAAATGGCCTGCATGGCAGAGTTCCAAGACAAAAACCACTGCTGAACAAAAAGAACATAAAGGCTCATCTCAGTTTTACCAGAAAACATCTTGATGATCCCCAAGACTTTTGGGAAAATACTCTGTGAACTGCTGAGACAAAAGTTGAACTTTTTGGAAGGTGTGTGTCCCATTTCATCTGGCATAAAAGTAACACAGCATTTCAGAAAAGAAAAATGAAATGAAGAAAAAATTGAAATGAAGACTTTGGAGTGGCCTAGTCAAAGTCCTGACCTGAATCCGATTGAGATGCTGTGGCATGACCTTAAAAAGGCAGTTCATGCTGGAAAACCCTCCAGTGTGGCTGAATTACAACAATTCTGCAAAGATGAGTGGGCCAAAACTCCTCCACAGTGCTGTAAAAGACTCATTGCCAGTTGCTGCTAAGGGTGGCACAACCAGTTATTAGGCTTAGGGGGCAATCACTTTTTCACACAGGGCCATGTAGGCTTTGATTTTTTTCCTTAATAATTAACACCTTCATTTAAAAACTGCATTTTGTGTTTACTTGTGTTATGTTTGTCGAATATTTAAATTTGTTTGATGATCTGAAAAACTTAAGTGTGACAAACATACAAAAACATGAGAAATCAGGAAGGGGGCAAACACTTTTTCACACTACTGTATATACATACCTGTTATCTGTCAGACTAGTTAGCTTGTTAGCTGCATTGAGAGAGTCCTTTGCACAGCCATGATTATGTTATCACCATGCAGGGGTTCTGAATACCTAATTTGGATGGTGAATACAGCTTTAGCTTGTCCAGTTTGTTGTCCATTCCTCCTCTGTAAAATGGTTGCACTGACACGGACAGCAGTCAAAGACTAACAGCAATTTGGTTTCAGTGTATTTCCATGTTAGTTTCCATACACCACTCATTTTTCTTGTCATCTTCAGATGAAATTAAGAGTCCATCACCACAGACAAGGTGGAGGGCAACCTCCCGCAGACAGGAAAAATGACTCCTTCAGGCGGGTAGGATTTTAAATGCAAAAAATTGATTTATTGGTGGCCTACCGGAGTTGTGGCCTAGTTGGTAGAGCATCCACCCCACAACCGGGAGGTTGTGGGTTCAAATCCCAGCCGGGTCATACCAAAGACCATATAAAAATGGTACTTCTGCCTTCTAGCTTGGTGCTCAGCGTAATAGAATGGGGGAAGGAGAAGCTGTTTGTGGCGGTGCCTTGCATGGCAGCAACCCCTCTGATTCTACATGTGATTAGCATTGTAGATAAGAGAAACGTAATTTCATTCTATTGTACAGGATTGGCTGTACGGACTTAATGACAACAGAGATGGTTTCTTCTTCTAAATAAATCAATTCAGCACGGGGGGCGGAGAACCAAAGGAGCAGATTTGGTTACAGACACTCACAGACGATGAACAAACTGGAGGGAAAGTTCTGTGATGTTGCCACAGGGAGAAGTGAAAACCGTAGGTATATATCAAGGATGGCAATTTTCCGCCGATCCGCGGATTTCCGCCGATTTATTGTCAACTTGATCATTTCTGTGAATCGTCTAAATCCGTTGAGAAAATTTTAGGGGGTGGGGTAAGGTACCTTATTGTTACCGATTTTAGCGAAAATCAACACGATTACATAAGCGCTCGGCGCTTCCCCGGGTCAAGTCTCCTGTGATAACCCGGATGTCATGCACTCAAGCTACTGCTGTATTGTAAACAGCCCTGCGATTGGATAGTTGCAAACGATTGGACCAATCAAATGGCTCGTTGTATGCTTTGTCAAAAATTCATGGCGGCGTGTTCTCAGGGATGTGATTTTTCCGCTAATTTGCCGAATTCCGCTTTATTTTATCTTCCAGGAAGATAAAGTACGTTAAGTACGTTAGCAGCTTGTGGTCCACGAATGCAGTGAAGGTGCGCCCTTTCAGGCAGAACTGGAAGTGGCGTATGGCCAGGTGGAGAGCCATTAACTCTCTGTTGAACACGCTGTATTTACGCTCACTGTCATGCAAAGACCTGCTAAAAAAAAGGTGAGCGGCTGCCAAGAACCGGCAATGCATTGCTCCACGACGGCCGCTATGCCCATGTCCGAGGCGTCGGTAGTGAGCGCTATCTCAGCCGCCGGGTCTGGGTGCGCCAGTAGTGCAGCGTTCGCCAGAGCTGTTTTAACCTCAGAACACCTGCTGCCGCCCCGGAGTCCAGTCGACTCTGTCCGCCGGTTTCCGTTTCTTGAGTGCGGCGTACAACGGCTGTATGAGCTGGGCTGAGTGGGGGAGGGAACGGTTATAAAAGTTAACCATCCCCAAAAACTCCTGCAGTGCCCTGACATTGATGTTGAGGAGAAAAAATAGCAAAACAATTTAGTTAGATTACTTTTATGATTCCAAACAGTTTGAAATTGACAGTGCACAGTGGACATTGACTCATAACTTTTGAATATTTCTAAGACCTACATCAGTGATTGTGCAAAATGAACTGCAAGTCTCAATGGAGATTGAAACTGGTGATCTGAAATGAATGCTGAAATTATAAAAAGTAATGGTATGTTGGAATTTTATTTCTATTATGGAATAGATAAAATTAACTGATTTTGATTTGATCAAGTGTTAAAGCATGTGATGGATAATGCTTGTTGGAATATTTTAGGAATGCTGTCTTCTTGGAACATAAGTCAATATTATACAGTAATAAGTGGCATTCAGCTGTTTGTTTTATGTCATTTAAGCACAGTTCTGATACTTAAAAATCATAAAAACCCAGGAGCTTCGGGGGGCTCTGCCCCCCTTGCCCACCCACCGGGGCTCTGCCCCGGACCACGCTGGGGGACTGCTTCCCCCAGACCCCCTGCTAAATTTTCAGATAATTTCCCCAACCCCAAATCACATCCCTGGTTCATGTTGGAATTCTGAGCTTTTGGTATTGTTTTCAGCGGAATTATGAGATTTTTATCGAAGGATCAGGAGTCATCAGTGCTAGAAATAGACAAAAGTGTCAAAAATAAGTTCCAGTGGAATTGGCTTGAGAGAAAAGTGACGGTAAAGGTGAAAATTGGCTCTAAAAAGTTCGACGAGGTAACAGAAACACTCAGTTTCTGAAGAAACCAGAAAAGGAGATGAAGTTCAAAGTTCAGAGACTGACACAGCTTGCTGCCAAAAGGAAGAAAGTTTCACATTAGAAGTGACTTGGTGACCAGTGTAAATAGTGTAATAAACTCTTATAGAACTGTTAAATATGTTGGACTAAAGACAGTGAGAGAACATTGAAGAAAAAGTAAGTTAACTTTTCATCAAATTTAATGATTTATCTAAGTCTAGTATTTCATTTTTTTTTAAATCATTTTTTTCAGTCTAAATTACTTCTGTTTTACTGAAAACCTCGCAGCTTCAGGGGGGGCTGCGCCCCCCCATCCCCCCCATAAGTCAATCGACCAAATTAGATTTCAGCTGAAATCAGAATTTCCTGTTGCCATCCCTGATATATAGGGACACAGAAAATTAACTAACACAGAACAGCTAGGGGACAAATTAAGAGCTGAATGAAAAACCAGGGAAAGAGGCTACAGGTATGGGAAAACAACGGGGAGACTAGAAACGTAGCTGAACCAAGAAACTAAGTATAACCCAACAAACTAATGATAACAGAATATAGGTGCAAACAGTTCAAAAACAACAGAAAGCATGGACATGGTTGGAGACCATGTCCAGATATGACACCTACTACTGTATGTGGACAGACACAGCATTTCTTTCTGGTACAAGTTGCTCTAATTTTTCCGCTGTGTTCTGCTTCCGAGCAGTGCTGTGTAGTATAACTGCACTGCTTCCTGGTTGCGAAGTCATGTGACTGACCACTCAAGAGACGTTTTAAAGCAGCAGCACATGAAAGCTCTCATATACTCACATGAGAGCGGAAAAAAAAAATAAAAAATGACATGACCAAGATTATGTTAGTTATATGTCCTGAGCGTCAGGTTTTTTTCACTGGTTAATCACCCAGCCCTAATCCAGTGGACCCCGCCTGGTATGGGGTTACGGAGGATACCAAGTGCCTGGTGAACAGGTTTCTGCCGATGGAAGCCAGCCAGGCTCAGCTTGAACCAGCCACATGGCTCCACCCTCCAGTGGGCTCACCATCTGCACCCTCAATAGGATCATGGGTGCTACGTGGATTGGGCGGCAGTCTGGACCTCTCAACTTGGACTGCTGCCCACACCGACCTGACCTAAGTAGTAGAAGATGGATGAATGGAAATGAAGTCTAAAAATTAGATTTTCAAAATAACATTAATTATTTGGATAAAAAAAATACTCCAGGTGTGATATTTTTCTCATTGATTTGTTTACATTTGCCACAGCTGTGAAAGTAATCTAATGAAGTCATCATTCCAGCTCCCATGCCACCCCACTGTTTGTAACTTCACAGGGTTTTCTCTTTGTTGACATCAAAAGATTTTCGTGTGTCTTATCTAATAATGCATAATTATTCCCATCAGTTTGGGCTTTGATGTTTACATAGTCACATTCTGCTGTGTGTGGATGTGAACGTGTGGCGAGTTTGTGCTTGTGCAAAACACTTGTTCCACTTGGTCTGCGAGCATAGATTAACATAATTTCAAGCACTTGTCTCTGCATGTAATAAATATATTAGAATTCACATACTGTTCTGTAAACATGCTGGAAACAGTTAGATTAGGATATAACACAGTTTCATATGAAAATGAAGAGTTATCTTTATAAGAAATGTTTAGAGAAAGATTTACTGCCACTGCATTTGCGTCCTACCTTTGTGGGTATAAAATCTGTCGATGCCCATCATAGCAGTGACTCACACTGATCAACGAGTAACATATTGCTAATATGGTTTCAGCTCATTTGCCTTTATCTCTTCCTCTCTTCAAGTAACTAAAGTCATCAAAAATAATTTGCATACAAATAGGATTATAGCAGATTAAAATCACCGCTAAGGTGTGAAGATTGACACTTTAAGATTGGTAATAACAGACAACAGCACAATGGGACATGGTTTATCAAATCATGTTGATGAAAGAACACGTCATGAAGGTTATTTTCTGTTCCACAGCCCTCAAAAAGATTAGAAATAAAAAAAAAACAACTCTTGTTAATCCTGGATAAATATCAAGAGATCTATTGAGCTGTGCTGTACATTTTATTTTTATTTTCCACAATCAAAACAGGACTTATTGTGTGCTGTGTTTGTACTTTTCCACTCAGATAAACACTCATGGGCAGCCTGGGTGTTTTTGCCGTGACTGCGGTCGCTCTGCTGGGAATGTCAGGGTGCTGGATGGCTGAAGGACACAAGACCAGCAGGCCGGGCAGCGTGGAGACCGCCAGCATGCCCCACGCCTCCTCCCAGGAGCCACACCTTTTGGTAAATATCCGGTGCGACACCTCCATACGTGGACGCACACACAGAAAGACACATTCTTGCAGTAGGGCTTCCCACTGAGGACATCACCTTCACTCTCTATCATACTAGAGAAGCACTTATGCTGCTATATGGTAAATCAGTCATAATAACCATAGTCAATCCAATGTTTAAAAAAAATGAACTGAGTCAAACGGTTGTTGGACAAAACACATTTTTGTTAAACATGCCTGCAATGTTACATTCCTTCATCCCCTTTGCTGTGAACTGCTGCATGAGAGAAGTCAGCTTGTGCCAGTAAATAAATATATGTGTTAAATGATTTACAGTTTTAAGACCTTAATCAGTATGTTCATTGGCATACCATTTATAATTACTGTTCATATTAGGTTAATAACTAATTTAAATGAATGAATCATTACCCTAGACTCTAAATAAAATAGATGAAATGGGAGCGCTCCAAAAGTGAAGCCTGAGCATCTTTATTGCCCTCTGGTGGCTGGCTGCAGTAAGCTCATTATTGAGTGCTGCTCTTTACCAAACTGAAAATGAAAAATGCTCCTTCCATATTTTTCCCCCAAAGATATTTACAGTGCCGTGAAGAAGTGGTTTCCCCCTTCCTGATTTCTCATTTTTTTGTGTTTGTCACACTTAAATGTTTCAGATCATCAAACAAATTTAAATATTAGACAAAGATAACACAAATAAACACAAAATGCAGTTTTTAAATTAAGGTGTTTATTGTTAAGAAAAAAAATCCAAACCTACATGGTCCTGTGTGAAAAAGTGATTGCCCCCTAAACCTAATAACTGGCTGTGCCACCCTTAGCAGCAACAACTGCAATCAAGCTTTTGCAATAACTGGCAATGAGTCTTTTACAGCGTTGTGGAGTAATTTTGGTCCACTCATCTTTGCAGAATTGTTGTAATTCAGCCACATTGGAGGGTTTTCAAGCATGAACCGTCTTTTTAAGGTCATGCCACAACATCTCAATCGGATTCAGGTCAGGACTTTGACTAGACCATTCCAAAGTCTTCATTTTGTTTTTCTTAAGCCATTCAGAGGTGGACTTGCTGGCGTGTTTTCTATCATTGTTCTGCTGCAGAACCCAATTGTGCTTCAGCTTGAGATCACGAACAGATGGCTGGACACTATCCTTCAGGATTTTTTGGTAGACAGCAGAATTCATGGTTCCATTTACCACAGCAAGTCTTCCAGGTCCTGAAGCAGCAAAACAGCCCCAGACCATCACACTACCACCACCATATTTTACTGTTGGTATGATGCTCCTTTTCTGAAATATCTTACTTTTACACCGGATGTAATGGGACACACACCTTCCAAAAAGTTCAACTTTTGACTTGTCAGTCCACAGAGTATTTTTCCAAAAGTCTTGGTGATCATCAAGATGTTTTCTGGCAAAACTGAGATGAGCCTTTATGTCCTTTTTGCTCAGCAGTGGTTTTCGTCTTAGAGCTCTTCCATGCAGGCCATTTTTGCTCAGTCTCTTTCTTATGGTGGAGTCATGAACACTGACCTTAACTGAGGCAAGTGAGGCCTGCAGTTCTTTAGATGCTGTTGTGGGGTCTTTTGTGATCTCTTGGATGAGTCACCGCTGTGCTCTTGGGGTAATTTTGATCGGCCAGCCACTCCTGGGAAGGTTCGCCACTGTTCCATGTTTTCGCCATTTGTGGATAATGGCTCTCACTGTGGTTCACTAGAGTCCCAAAGCTTTAGAAATGGCTTTATAACCTTTTCCAGACTGATAGAGCTATTTCTTTGTTTCTCACTTGTTCCTGAATTCTTTGGATGATGTCTAGCTTTTGATGATCTTCTTGTCTACTTCACTGTGTCAGGCAGGTCCTATTTAAGTGATTTCTTGATTGAGAACAGGTGTGGCAGTAATCAGGCCTGGGTGTGGCTAGAGAAATTGAACTCAGTTTTCCAAAGATATGATAAACCATAGTCAATTTATGTTTTAATTGGAGTGGGGGTGGGGGGCAATCACTTTATCACACAAGGTCATGTAGGTTTGGATTTTTTTTTTTACCCTTAATAATAAACACCTTCATTTAAAACTGCATTTTGTGTTCACTTGTGTTATCTTTGTTTAATATTTAAATTTGTTTGATGATCTGAAACATTTAAGTGTAACAAACATACAAAAAAAAAAAAGAGAAATCACAAAGGGGGCAAACACTTTTTCACACCACTGTATGTTGATGTTTGTTCAAATGCTTGTTTTTTCAGCTCATTTAATTACTTTATGTTATAAAAACAGGGTTTTGGTGACAATTGAGCATGGTTGTGATTGGTTGTTTTCGAGGGAGGTGCCTATGGGTTGACGCATAAGCTGGCTTTATGCTTTGCACATCTGCTTGAGCACGAGGCTTGTGTCACATAAATTTCAACATCTTCTCTAGTCTGCTAGACTCTGTGGGGTTCGTCTGCGGCTATGAGTGTGCAGCCAAAATTTTGTGACGCCGCTGACTGTGTGCACGGAGTACGCATGTGCAAGGTCCAACCTCCCGTTCAAAAGGTGGCACCACCAACACAACAAAAAAAAAGAAGAACAATTAAAAAGGAATGTGATGACGAGACCAGAGAAAGAAAAAGAAAAGATGATTAGTGGTAAAAGTAGTAAACCTAGGAGATCTTTTTTTCGCCTTCGTATAGTTGCTATTGTCGGTAATTAAAGCTGCTTAGTGGTTTTTTTTAATATAAAGCATCTTTGAGTGCCTTGGAAAGCGCTATACAAATAAAATGTATTATTATTATTATTAAAGAACCAGTAGATGCAAATGAAAAATATACAGTTGAAACCAGAAGTTTACATAAACTGTATAAAAAGACACACAACTTTTGTTGTCACTGTCTGACATTAAATCAGACTAAACTTTTCCTATTTTAGGTTAGTTAGGATTACCCCAAAAACTATATTTGTTAGCTAAATAAATTCTATATTTGTTAAATAATTTTTTGAATTTTTTTTTATTACTTTCTCCAAAGTCAGAAGTTTACATACACTAAGATTACTGTGCCTTTAAACAATTTGGTAAAGCCCAGATGATGATGTCATGGCTTTGAAAGCATCCGATAGAATCGATTTGAGGCACCACCTGTGGATGCATTTTAAGTCATACCTCAAACACACTGCTTCCTTGTGTGACATCATGGAAAAATCAAAAGAAATCAACCAAGATATCATGAAAAGTAATGTGGACCTCCAGAAGTTTGCTTCATCCTTGAGTACAATTTCCAGATGCCTGAAGGTGCCATGTTCATCTGTTCAAACAATTATATGCAAGAATAAACACCATGGGAATGTCCAGCCATCATACTGCTCAGGAAGAGGACAGGTTCTGTGTCTCAGAGATGAACGTATTTTGGTGCAAAATGTGTGTATCAACCCCAGAACAAAAGCTAAAGACCTTGTGAAGATGCTGGTTGGAGCTGGTAAAAAGAGTGTCATTATCCACAGTGAAAGGAGTCCTGTACTGACATGGGCTGAAAGGCCACTCAGTGAAGAAGAAGCCATTACTCCAAAAGCAAAACTGAAAAAGCCAGATTACAGTTTGCAAATGCACACAGGGACAAAGACCTTAATTTTTGGAGATATATACTGTCGTCTGATGAAACTAAAATTAAACTGTTTGTCCATAATGACCATCTTTACACCTGTAGGAAAAAAGGGGAAGCTTGCAAGCCTGAGAACATCATCCCAAATGTGAAGTACGGGGGTGGCATTATCATGTTATTGGTGCATTTTGCTTAAGGAGAGACTGGTGTACTTCCCAAAATAGATGGCATTTTTATTAAAGAACATTATGTGGAAACAGTGAAGCAACATCTCAAGACATCAATCAGCAAGTTAAAGCTTGAGTGCAAATGGGTTGTCCAAATGGGCAATGACCCAAAACATACCCCCAGAGTAGTTATAAAGTGTCTTAAGGACAACAAAGTCAGTGTTTTGGAGTGGCCATCACAAATCCCTGATTTCAGTGGCATACAAATTGTGGGCAGAGCTGAAAAGACGTGTGCCACAAACCTGACTCAGTTACACCAGCTCTGTCAGGAGGAATGGACCAAAATTCCAGCAAACTACTGTGAGAAGCTTGTGGAAGGATACCCAAAATGTTTGACCCAAGTCATGCTGTTTAAAGGCAATGCTACCAAATACTAAGGAAATGTATGTAAATTTCTGACTTTGAAGAAAGTAATAAAAATTCTTTAAACAAACATTAAGCAACTATAAGAATTATTTAGCAAATAGAAATAATTTTGGTAATCCAGACTGACCTAAAACACGAAAAGTTTAGCCTGATTTAATGTCAGACTGTCATGAATGCCTTCAGGGCAGGAAGATGAGACCCACAAGCTGAACTGTGAGTTTGGGCAATTTATTGAAAAGAACCAACAAACATAAAATTCAACACAGTGCTCTAAACACAAAAAAACAAACAAAGGAGAAAACTTAAAGATTTTGTGCACCAGAGCAGGGCAAGGCTCTGGTGGAGATGAGGAGAATGCAAACCCAGACAGTGGTAAATGGAAATGAAAATACCTCCCCTTAAATAGGGGTAAAAACCCTTTACATAATTAATGACCGGTGTGTTATCTGAACGGGCAGGAGACAGCAATGACACACAGTTCGGACCAGCTGGGAATAATGAGGGAGCCATTGGAGCTGACAGCTGGCAGGGCCACGCCCATGCAGAGGAAAAACCCCAGAAGCCATTGACAGCTGTCAACCCCAAGAGAGAGAACACAACAGAATACAAACATAACGATATGGCAGAAAATGGAGACAGGCAACCTCAAAAATACAAACTATAACAAACGTAAATGGGAAAATAAATCATACTGAGAAACAATATAGGATAAGTGACAACTCGAAATGATAACACAGTACAAATATGAAAAAGGCAGACAACCTGAGCCCAGTGGAATCCCCCCACGCTCAGAATGTGACACAGACAGTGAGAAAAATAAAAGGTTATGGGTCTTTTCATACAGTGTATGCAAACTTCTTGTTCCAACTGTATACAGCCGCATGCATGCCAACCTTAAGTGTAGCATAAAGTCAGCCATAGACTGCAATGGCTGGGAACTTGGCATGGCAGCTTTTCTCCACGGTCACTACTGCTCAGACTCTGGCTCCCAAAGTGCAAGATGGCAATGCCCTAAATCCAGGAAGCAGAGCTTTACTTTTGTACAGTGGAAGTAATTAAGAGCACATCGTCCTTGCTTATATACAGCGTATGATGTTCACTAAATGACAGCACCAACATGGTGGTCATCTCACTCTTGTTCCTAAAACAGGTTGCTAATAGCTAGCATATAACAAATCTATTGCTTTTATGCCAGATTAGCAGCTGAATGGTGCATTAATCACATTTGAGGATTTCTCAAGCACTTCAAGAAGCTTCAAACATTAGTTTGTTAATCGAAAATACAATGAATCAGAGAGTGTAGACAGAATATGATTGGTGGGTGGGATAAATGATCTGAGTAAATGAAAGCAATTCATCATCTCTCCCGTTTGTTCCGCCCGCACAAGTGAGTAAAGATGAAACAGTAAAATGTCAACAACAATGTGTGCTTCTTTATAGAAGGCTTAAAAATAGGGCAAGAACAAGTACTCAGTGGTGGTGTTTATGTCATCAGTGGAGCATAATCCTGAATTTATGCAGCTTCCTAAGTGACAATGATGCATCTCTATTCTTTGTAATGAAATAATTAATTTAAAATAAGAGGCATAAGTAGCAGTGGGCAATATGGCATAAACATGATTTCACAATATTTCTGGGAGTCACATTTGGGGTTTTTTTGTTTCACAGATGAGCATGAAATTACTTGCTTTCCACTCATTCAGTCAAAACAAAAAAATTCTCATATTTACAGTAACTAGATTAAAAACATCTGAAGTAGGCCTACACCTTTAGGTGTGGCCATTTACACTATCGTTCAAAAGTTTGGGGTCACCTCAGACAATTTTGTGTTTTCCATGAAAAGTCACACTTTTATTTACCACCATGAGTTGTAAAATGAATAGAAAATATAGTCAAGACATTGACAAGGTTAGAAATAATGATTTGTATTTGAAATAATAATTTTTTCCTTCAAACTTTGCTTTCGTCAAAGAATCCTCCATTTGCAGCAATTACAGCATTGCAGACCTAACATGATTGCACAAGGGTTTTCTAATTATCCATTAGCCTTCTGACGCAATGAGCAAACACATTGTACCATTAGAACACTGGAGTGATAGTTGTTGGAAATGGGCCTCTATACACCTATGTAGATATTGCACCAAAAACCAGACATTTGCAGCTAGAATAGTCATTTACCACATTAGCAATGTATAGAGTGTATTTCTGATTACTTTAAAGTTATCTTCATTGAAAAAAGTGCTTTTCTTTCAAAAATAAGGAAATTTCTATGTGACCCCAAACTGTTGAACGGTAGAGTATATGCTAAAAAAGTTCACCTGTGTTAGAAGTCACCATTGATGAGACCTCCCCTCGGGCATTTTGCTTCTCTTCCTATTGAGTGATCAGTTTGTTCTTCAACTGCCTGAATAAATTTAACATATTTCCACGTTTGGTCCTCACAGGCTGGCAGCAAGTTGTACACATGACTGTCGTTTGATCATCGTCTAAGGCTGTTTCACATCACATGCATATTTTCATAATAAAGAAAGAAAGAAAGAAAGAAAGAAAGAAAGAAAGAAAGAAAGAAAATGGTAAATGGCATTCACTTATATAGCGCTTTTATTCTCATCTCTAGATGACCAAAGCGCTTTACAGATCCCGCTATGCGCCCATTCACACACACATTCACACACTGAAAGAAAGAAAACATTCACATAAATTAATTTGAACAGACTGTTATTAACATAATTACATGCAATGGAACATTCATGTGGAAGATAAAATATCTGCCCAGACCTTGATGCCGGTGGACTTTAGCTGTGGAAATACACCCACGTAGATCGGTGAAAAAAACAACAATGAATATTAGACGATAAGAACCACAACAAGCACTTTAATTAACTGATTAAGGATAAGATTTTTCTCACTAAGAAACTGTGCTGCACTGTGTAGCTGATGATCACATGGATAACTTGGATGTTGGTGCTGCTAACATTAACCATAGCAGCTAATGACAACAGAGCTAGTAAGCATCACATGTGACGTTCATAACAAATGTAAAGTAGGGATCAGCGATACTGTAGTGGAGCTGAAATAACGAGGCGGTTTTGTATTAAAAACAGGGTTTTTAATGAATAGCTCCGCTATCAAATCTCATCAGGTGTAGAGCTTGGCAGAAGGCAAGAGAAAGAACTCTGCTTCGCTCGCTGGTTAAATACAAGCACGCATAGCACCACTCATTGAAACAGCTGACGTCAGAGCCACTCATTGAAAAAGGTAACATCTCCCCGTTATCTTAATCCCCATTGTCCTGCCATCCCCTCTCCCTGTCTTGGGAGGTGATGGGAACTCCCCCTCTCGCTTTAGGGGGTAAAGGTGTCGAGTCCGTCTCCACTGCCGCGTCCTGGGAGGTCCATTGTCTTTACTCCGGCGCGGGGGATGCTCTGTCCTTACTAGGTGTGAAGCTCTTTACATATGCTGTCACAAAACATTTCCACTTGTTCTAACATATGTAGATATGGGATATAAGCGTCATATATACCACAGGCCCCCCAAACACTAGGAAAGGACATAGAAAGAGTTACAGTCTAAGATAACGACTATGAAATACTACGTGTTACAACTGTTGCTACCGGAGAAATTTTCTAGCAGCTATGCTCCTAAGAAAGTTCAGTGGTAAACATAACAGCATAGTGAAATCATAAGTAGCCTTAAACTGTTGTAGCACAATTAGTGGATAATTGCGGGGTGATTGGTATCAGTCCTTGTGCTGTCTGGGCTTAATCCTTCTCCCAAAACTGCTGTAGGTTGGCTTAGGTGTCCCGCTGGGACCTTCTCGTGGTGAATCTGCATTGTGGGAAGGAAAGAGATTATTTGTTCCCTGCCTGGGGGCTGAGACTTTTCCTCTGGGGGGTCTACCACGCCGAGGCGCTCGTGCCACCTGTGTAGGCTCGTCTCTCAGCAAGAAGGCAGGTTTGAGTCTGTCAACACTGACCACTTCCTTTCTGTCCCCATAATCAAGCACAAAGTGTTTGTCACCATTTTCCAGCACTCTGAACGGGCCATCATAAACTGGGCGTAACGTTGGTTTAATAGCTTCATGCTTAACAAAAACAAACTCAGCGCTTTTCAAAGTTTGAGGAAGAAAAACTCGTGGAAAAGAGTGATGAGCTGGACCGTGGAGGGAAACCGGTCCACTGCTGCCTAAAAACCTTGGGACGGGAAAGTGTCCTGGTTCTGGGTTCTCTGGTAAAAATTCTCCTGGGAGTCTGATAGGCTGGGCAAAAACTAATTCTGCAGGAGAAGCGTCTAAATCCTCTTTAGGTGCTGCACGCAACCCCAATAAAACCCAGGGAAGTTTATTAACCCAATTTGTGTCCGTTAGTGAGGCCCTGAGGGCAGCCTTTAAGGACCTGTGAAAACGCTCGCATAACCCATTGGCCTGAGGGTGATAAGCGGTGGTGCGATGAATTGTTGTCCCTAAACTGTTAGACATGGCAGACCAGAGCTCTGAGATAAACTGAGGCCCTCTGTCTGACGTGATGTCTGATGGAACACCGAAACGTGCCACCCAGTTTGCTAGAAAAACGCGAGCGACTTCCTCCGCTGTGGTTGACGCTAAAGGGACTGCCTCTGGCCAGCGCGTGGTGCGGTCTATCATAGTTAGCAGGTGTGTGAAACCTTGGGAGGAAGGTAGCGGCCCCACGAGGTCGACGTGAATGTGGTCGAATCTTCTAGCAGGAATTGGAAAAGGCTCCAGAGGGGCCTTTGTGTGTCTGTGTATTTTGGTGCGTTGACAAGGAATGCAAGTTTTTGCCCATTCTCTTACGTTTTTGCGCAGGCCTGACCACACAAACTTTTCAGCAACCATTTTGACCGAGGCGCGCACACCTGGGTGCGCGAGGGAGTGAATTGCGTCGAAAATACGGCGGCGCCAAGCAGTTGGTACTAACGGGCGGGGTCGGCCGGTTGAAACGTCGCATATTAGGGGAGGCACGCCGTCGCGCAAGTTTTTTTTCTCCAGCCTTAACCCTGTTGGTCCAGACAGGAGCGCGCGCACGTCTGCATCACTGCTTTGTTCTTCCGCCATGGCTGCATAATCTATCCCATCCTGGATAGGTGCTGCGTATGTGTGTGCGTTAGTGAAGAGTTCCGCTGCTGAGGCGGTGTAATCTGTCTCCTCGTGCTCTGGCGGTGTCACAGCGCGAGAGAGACAGTCAGCTACAACGTTAAGTTTGCCTGCTACGTGTTGAATGTCTGTGGTGAACTCTGAAATCGCAGCTAGCTGTCTTTGTTGTCTGCCCGACCATGGTTCTGAAATTTTAGCCATAGCAAAAGTGAGCGGCTTATGGTCCACAAAAGCCGTGAAACTCCGCCCTTCTAACCAAAACTGGAAGTGGCGGATGGACAAATGGAGCGCCAGCAGCTCTCTGTCAAAAGTGCTGTATTTGCGTTCAGTTGGGTTTAGCGATTTGCTAAAGAATGCTAAAGGTTGCCAGACCCCACTGACAAGTTGTTCTACAACTGCCCCTATAGCCAGGTCTGAGGCATCTGTGGTCAGAGCAATGCGGGCTGAGGAATCTGGGTGGACTAACATTGTGGCGTTAGCTAGGGCGCTTTTTACTTCCGCGAAAGCGCGTTCGCGCTCCGGGGTCCATTCGACCGCGTTGGAAGCTTTCTTTTTTCTGAGCGCGTCATATAGGGGTTGCATGAGCTGAGCTGCGTGGGGGAGGAAACGGTTGTAAAAATTAACCATCCCCAAAAATTCCTGTAGCGACTTAACCGTTTGAGGCCGTGGAAAACTTTCTATCGCACGAACTTTGTCTGGAAGCGGAATTGCCCCTGCCGGGGAGACCTTATGTCCCAAAAAATCAATTTGTGATACGCCGAATTTGCATTTGGCTGGATTGATTATAAGTCCGTGCTCTTCCAGCCTCTGAAAAACGGTGGTGAGGTGCTGTTCGTGTTCTTCCTCGGATGAACTGGCTACCAGCATGTCATCGAGGTAGACAAAAACAAAGGGTAGGTCGCGTAGGACTGCGTCCATCATCCGTTGAAAAGTTTGAGCTGCGCCTTTGAGGCCGAATGGCATTCTTAGGAATTCAAAAAGGCCGAAAGGGGTTATAACCGCTGTTTTAGGAATATCTTCAGCTCGGACTGGGACTTGGTGATAACCGCGGACTAAGTCTATTTTTGAAAAAATGCGCGCACCTGCTAGATGTAATGAAAAATCCTGAATGTGAGGAATTGGGTAGCGGTCATGTGCTGTAGCGTTGTTTAGCCTGCGGTAATCTCCGCACGGTCTCCAAGAACCGTCGGATTTCGGGACCATGTGAAGTGGTGAAGCCCAAGGGCTCTTTGAACGTCGGCAAATGCCTAATTTTTCAAGAGCTGCAAATTCGTCCCTTGCTATGTTGAGCTTGGCCGCGTCTAAGCGGCGAGCTTTGGCAAAAACGGAAGGTCCCGTTGTTGGGATGAAGTGTTTAACCCCGTGTTTGGCTACAGTGGCTGAGAATTTGGGGGTTGTGAGTGCTGGAAATTGGGTGAGGAGTTGCTCAAACTTACCTCCCGCCGTGGTGACGTTGGCCTGCACAGGTGGTGGAGAAACTCGAGCTGAGCATGGAATAGAAGCAAAAGATAGTGCATTAACTAGGTGTCTATTTGCAAGATCCACTAATAACCCGTGTGCACACAGAAAATCTGCGCCTAACAAATTAAAGCTCACCGCTGCTACGACAAATATCCATTTGTAGCTGCGGCCGTGGATGAGGAGGTGCAGGCTCTTTTCCCCGAACGTGTCGATGTCAGAGCCGTTGGCTGCCACTGCTCCGTTGCCCCGGGTGCCCATGGCTCGATCTGCGTGGGAGGGCATGATGAAACTCAGCTGAGCTCCCATGTCGATGAGGAACTGCTTGCCTGTGTATCCATCCGTCACGTATAACAGCTGATTCTTTACGCCGAGGACCGCTGCTGTTAATGGCCCTCGGCTTTGGCGTTTCCCAACCTCGTAAACTTGCAAGGAGGAACACATTTGCGGGCTCTCTCTGCGAAGCGGTGATGATAAAAGCAGACGTCATTCTGCTTGTTGTGCTTGGGCCGCGCCGCTGTCACCGTGGGTTGCGTCTCTCCAAGGCTCGGGGTGTCAGTTCTCAGATCTGCGGATGCCGCTGTGGGTGCCCGCTCTCTGCAGGCGTTGACGAGCCGGTAAGCCTTGTTGGCCAGTGTGCGGAAGTCTTGATGATTCTTGCACTTCATACTTGCTAGTGTCCCTCTCAAATGCGGTGGTAGAGTGCTGAGGAAAATGTACTGGAAAAGGAAATTATCATTGTCCTCCTCCTCGAGCTGTAGCAAATCCTCCATGAGGGTCCTTGGATTGCCCCCTCTGTGGCCGTAGACCGCCAGGATCCTTTCGGCTCTTTCCTCTGCTGACGGGACATAATTCGCCACGATGGTAGCCTTGAGTGTCTCATATTTGTCCCGGATTGGTGGTTGCTGGACCAAGCTCCGCACACACTTGGAAGTTGCGGAGTCGAGCTTGGAGATGATGTGATGTGTATCACTTAATCTTATCCTACACTTTATTACATGTATAGTTTATTTCTCTTATCTTATCATGTTTAATGTTGCAGCATTGTACCGAGACAAATTCCTAGTTTGTGTACTACATGAACAATGGCAATAAACCTGATTCTGATTCTGATTCTGATTCTGATAAAATTTGGTATCATCTGCTGCGATACCCGCCAGTATAAACTGGGCTTCGGCTTGCTGGAACCAAGATGCAGGGTCTTCTCTCCAGAAGTCTGGCAGCTTGACAGCGACGGCGTTCGTGCACACCATCATTGTCGTGTTCGCTGGGTGAGAGTGTGTTTCTACGGCTCTCGCGGCGGTGCTGGAGCTCGGTTGAGCTCTCTCAGTGCCCTCTGCCGTGGGGAACAGCTGTCTGCTCGTTCCCTCGTCTGCGTCGTCGCTGGCGTATGCCAGAGCCACCATAGATGAGCAGCTTGAAGAACGCCTCCGGTCCATATTCTCGCGTCAGGGTCACCAGTGTAGTGGAGCTGAAATAACGAGGCGGTTTTGTATTAAAAACAGGGTTTTTAATGAATAGCTCCGCTATCAAATCTCATCAGGTGTAGAGCTTGGCAGAAGGCAAGAGAAAGAACTCTGCTTCGCTCGCTGGTTAAATACAAGCACGCATAGCACCACTCATTGAAACAGCTGACGTCAGAGCCACTCATTGAAAAAGGTAACATCTCCCCGTTATCTTAATCCCCATTGTCCTGCCATCCCCTCTCCCTGTCTTGGGAGGTGATGGGAACTCCCCCTCTCGCTTTAGGGGGTAAAGGTGTCGAGTCCGTCTCCACTGCCGCGTCCTGGGAGGTCCATTGTCTTTACTCCGGCGCGGGGGATGCTCTGTCCTTACTAGGTGTGAAGCTCTTTACATATGCTGTCACAAAACATTTCCACTTGTTCTAACATATGTAGATATGGGATATAAGCGTCATATATACCACAATACCAGCATTTTTCCTTTCGATACAATACCATTACAGTGGTACCTCTACTTACGAAATTAATTCGTTCCGGAAGTATTCTCGTAACGTGAAAATTCCGTAAGTAGAGGCGCGTTTTACATGTAAATGCCGTAATCCGTTCCAAGCCCCCCAAAATTCGGGCATAAATTTTTTATAAATCATAAAAACGCATCAAAACATGTAACAAATACATGTTACAATTAGATTACTGCACAATAAACATAAAATGAGAGGTTAAAATGAGAGAAAGAATAATAAAAGAGAATAATAAAAGAGAAAGAAAAATAAAAATTATGTTCATTTACCTTTTAACTGCTATCGTCGTCGTCACCTTTTGCCTTCTTTGGTTCATGTTCTGTCTCATCAGTGGTTTTTGCCTGACATTTTGTGAAGAAACGATCCAAGGACGTTTGCTTTTGTCGGCTTGTAAGGGCTTCCTTTTGTTTTAATACCGTGCTGATCGTTGATGTATTACGGCCATATTCTTTGGCGAGATCAACCAAACGCATCCCCTTTTCATACCTTTCGATTATCTCCTTCTTTGTTTGTATGGACAAAAAAACTCTCTTCTTCTTTTCTCCTTTTCCACTTATCTCCGTCACTTTCTTGGGGCCCATAGCGAATAAATGTTAATTCTGTACTGTACACACACGTAAAACTGCCCGAACACTTCGTGGCCAATGGGATACCAGGAAGATGCTAGGCGATAGCCAATGGCAGAGCAGCTACAGGTATGTTTACGTTCGGTAAACTACGGGAGCTGCGAGGAGCGCGTGCTTTTTTGCCTTTCGTATCCTGAAATTTCGTTCGTAACAAGAGGCAATATTTTCCCGTTGAGGTGTGTCGTAACCTGAAAATTCCGTATGTAGAGACGTTCGTAAGTAGAGGTACCACTGTACTTTATAGGTGTGGAAGATGAAAGCAGACAAGGCAGCGAGCTGGACGACACATGATCTTTATTCACCTTCTGACATCAAGTACAAAAAATACTCTATCAGGGTTTCTGGGCACCTCCTTTTTATAACCTTTATTTCTGCCCCATGAGACCCAGGGAGCCAAAAACAATACTCTCAGTGCACAAAGACATGTGTGGCACATTAACATCTTAACACCTTCTCTTCCTCTCGCAACTTCTGTGTCTCCTGAACTCCCCGAGGGGTGGATGGTCCTTTCTGATATGTCTGAGACCCCCCGGTGCCACGTCCTCCTTCAGGCCTTTGTTCCATTTGCACCCCCCCCAGGCTTCCGACTCTGGGTGGAGAACCCCCCACACAGTGCCACCACACAGCCCCCCCCCATCCCAAACACAAAGAAAGGATGCTAACCCCCCCGTCCTTTGGGCTTGAGCCGACGCCCATAGCGGCTGTAGCTGGGGGTCGAAACACCCTGCTGGCGAGGTGTGCAGGCAGGCACACTAGTCTGTGGAGGAAAAAAGGGGTGGGGGGAAAAACATGTAAGTTTCACGAGTGCAGGTCTCTGCTGAGGGAACAGCAACTTGCGGAGCCACCGATGGCGGGTGTCCGTGCCGGGGAGCTTGAGCTTACACCACCTGCTCGTCTGCCAACACAAAAGCGGACTTCAGCCTGTTGATGCAGACGGTCTCCCTATGCCCCCCCAAGTCTAACACAAAATGCTCTGCCCCTGTTTCCAGTACCCTGAACGGACTGTTGTACAGTGGGGGGCAGCGGGGTCCGGTGTGCATCGTGCCTGACAAAAACAAACCTGGCGTTCTGTAAGCTTTTTCGGATGAAGGTGAAAACAATAGTGGGCCAGGCCCGGCATGTCAACAGCTTCCGTACTGTGCAAAAATTGCACGGGTGGATTGGCCCCGGGTGCGGGGTTTTCCGGTTCAATTCAATTCAATTCAATTCAACTTTATTTATATAGCGCCATTTCACAACAACAGTCATCTCATAGCACTATCAACTGTAGGGAGGACCCCCACAGTTGCAGAAAGACCCCAGCAATCAGGCGATCCCCTGTGAGCAAGCACTTGGCGACGGTGGAGAGGAAAAACTCCCTTTTAACAGGAAGAAACCTCCAGCAGAACCAGGCTCAGGGAGGGGCAGTCATCTGCTGCGACTGGCTGGGGGGTGAGGGGATAGAGAAGAAGAAAAGAACAGACATGTAGAGAGCAAACAGCACGATGGGGACTCAATCTATGGGAGAGAACAAACAAATGTTAATGACCAGCAAAAAAAAAATATTTCATAGAGAGTGAGGAAAGGAGTGAGGCCCAGTGCATTACTGGAGGTCCCCCGGCTGACTAAACCTATTAGCAGCATAACTAAGGGAGGGTTCAGAAAACACATGATCCCTCCCTAATTGTAGGCTATATCAAAAAGGTAGGTTTTAGCCCTATTCTTAAAAACAGAGATCGAGTCTGACTCCCGAATCCAGATTGGCAGCTGATTCCACAGGAGAGGAGCTTGATAACTGAAGGCTCTGCCTCCCATTGTACTTTTGGAGATTCTAGGTATTACAAGTAAACCTGCGTTTTGGGAGCGTAGTGCTCTGTTAGGATGATACGGTAGTATCAGATCTTTTAAATAAAAAGGAGCCTGATTGTTTAGAGCTTTGTAAGTAAGAAGAAGGATTTTAAACTTAATTCTAAACTCTATGGGAAGCCAATGAAGGGAGGCCAGAACCGGAGAGATATGATCTCTCTTTCTAGTACCTGTTAAAACTCTTGCTGCAGCATTTTGGATCAGCTGAAGACTTTTTAAAGATGTTTTAGGACAACCTGATAATAAAGAATTACAATAATCTAATCTCGAGCTAACAAAAGCGTGGATCAGCTTCTCAGCATCACTCTGAGACAAGATGCTCCTAATCTTGGCAATATTACGCAAATGATAGAAGGCAGTCTTTGAAACAAATTTAATATGTGAATTGAAGGACAAATCCTGATCAAAAATAACTCCAAGGTTCCTCACAGAGCTATTAAGAGAAAGAGTAACTGCATCCAAACTGAAAGTTTGATTTGGAAAGGAATTTCTAAGGTTTTTTGGACCAACAAGAATGACTTCAGTCTTATCTGAATTTAATAGCAGGAAATTACAAGTCATCCAAACTTTGATTTCCTTAAGACAGGCTTCTAACTTGGCTAATTGATTAGTATCATCTGGCTTCATTGACAGGTATAATTGTGTGTCATCTGCATAACAGTGAAAATGTATACAGTGCTTTCTAATAATGTTGCCTAACGGAAGCATATATAAACTAAAAAGAGTAGGGCCAAGCACAGATCCCTGTGGAACTCCATGACTAAGCTTTGAGCTGAGAGAAAACTCATCATTTACATGAACAAACTGGAACCTATCAGATAAATAAGATCTAAACCACTGCAACGAAGTTCCATTAAGTCCAACATAGTGTTCTAATCTATCAAGTAGAATATTATGATCAATAGTATCAAAAGCTGCACTAAGATCTAAAAGGACAAGTACAGAAACTAGTCCATTATCAGATGCAATGAGGAGGTCGTTAGTGACCTTCACCAAGGCTGTTTCAGTGCTATGATGGATTCTAAACCCAGATTGAAACTCCTCAAATAAACCATTTCCCTGCAGGTGGTCAAATAATTGCATAGCAACAACTCTTTCTAAGATTTTTGAAATGAAAGGGAGATTAGAGATTGGTCTATAGTTAGCTAAAGCTCCTGGATCTAGCGTTGGCTTTTTGAGTAAGGGTTTAATTACAGCCGTTTTAAAAGCCTGCGGTACATGGCCTAAAGTTAATGAAGAATTGATTATATGAAGAATAAAGCTACCAATAAGTGGGAAGACTTCTTTAAATAACCTGGTAGGAATAGGGTCTAAAAGACAAGTTGAAGGTTTGGATGAGGAAACTATTTTGTCTAACTCACAAAGGTCGATTGGAGTAAACTCATCAAGACAGACATCAATAGAAGGAGTTGTAGTAGTTACAGTATTTAAGTTAACTGTGGGAAGAATCTGATTGATTTTATCTCTGATGGATGAAATTTTATTATTGAAAAAGTTCATAAAGTCCTGACTAGTAAGCTCTAAGGGGATGCTAGGATTGACAGAGTCCTGACTCTTTGTCAACCTGGCTACAGTACTGAAAAGAAACCTGGGATTATTCTTGTTCTCTTCTATTAATGCAGAGTAATAACTCGTTCTAGCTTTTCTAAGAGATTTTTTATAAATTAAAAGATGATTTCTCCAAGCTAAATAGATTTCATCTAAATTAGTAGAGCGCCATTTTCTTTCTAATTGACGAGTCTTCTGTTTTAAGCTACGAGTTTCTGTGTTGAACCAAGGAGTTAAAAATCTCTGATTAGACTTTTTCTTTTTTAAGGGGGCCACCAAGTCTAGAGCCTGATGTAGAGAAGCTGAAACACTATCCACCATGTTATCAATTACAGAAGGAGCAAGCTGTCTATAGCTTATTTCCGTTGTGTTGACACATGGCATAGAGGAAACAATCTGCATAAATTTGGAAACAGCATCATCTGAGAGGCATCTACTGTGATAATATTTTTCTTTAGGAGCCAAATAGTCAGAAATAGTAAAATCAAAGGTTAACAGACAATGGTCTGACAGTACAGGGTTATGAGGAGACACTACCAGATTTTCTATTTCTATGCCATATGTCAGAACAAGGTCCAATGTATGGTGGAGGTAATGAGTAGAATTTCCTACTTTCTGAGAAAACCCAATCGAGTCTAATATTGAATTAAAAGCCACATTAAGGCAGTCACTATCTACATCCACATGTATATTAAAGTCCCCTACTATAATTATTCTATCAGATTTCAGCACTAAATCAGCTAAGAAATCAGGAAATTCGGATAAAAATTCTGAATAGGTTGATGGGGGACGATAAACTATGGCAAATAAAATTGGGTTTAACCTGGAATTGCTAAAGTGCCCAATACTGAGGACCAGGCCCTCAAAGGAATTATAACATGTTTTTTGCTTTACATTAACTAGTAATTTGGAATGGTAAATTGCTGCTACTCCTCCTCCACGACCAGAACTTCTGGGATTTTGACAGTTTAAATAACCAGAGGGAGTTGATTCATTTAAACCAACATAATCCTCTTGTCCTAACCAAGTCTCTGTAAGGGAAATTAAATCAATCTGATGATCAATTAACAGATCATGGACTAACAGAGACTTGGGAGTTAGAGACCTAATATTTAATAAACCACATTTAATTTTTAAATTATGAGGAGGAACAGAGGCCAAATCATTCAATTTAGAGGCTTTATGTTTAATTTGAGTTTTACCAATATTTTGCTTTATCACTTTGGGATGCTTATACATTATATTTTTATTTACTTTGGAGGGAGCAGACAATGATTCTCTGATGGGGAAGACAGGGGCTAAGCTGAGGGGTGGCGGATGAAGAGGAGCTGCAGAGAGGCGTGTAAGACTGCGACTCTGCTTCCTGGTCCCAACTCTGAGTAGTCATGGTTTTGGAAATTTGGATAAAAAAGATGCCAGATTGTTAGATAAATGAGAAGCACCATCCAAAGTGGGATGAATGCTGTCTCGTCTCATAAGACCAGGTTTTCCCCAAAAAGAGCTCCAATTGTCAATGTAGCCCACGTCATTTTTAGGACACCACACAGACAGCCAGCGGTTCAAGGATGACGAGCGACTAAACATGTCATCACTGGTCAGATTGGGGAGGGGCCCAGAGAATACTACAGTGGCTGACATCGTTTTTGCAAAGTCACACACCGATTCTACATTAAGTTTCGTGACTTCCGACTGCCGGAGACGGATGTCATTAATGCCGGCGTGAATAACAATTGTGGAATATTTACAGTTACTTTTAGCCAGCATTTTCAAATTTGACTCGATGTCGCCTGCTCTGGCCCCAGGAATGCATGTGACTATGGCCGCTGGAGTCTCTAGGTTCACGTTTCTGACTACAGAGTCGCCAATGATCAGAGTTTTTTCCTCAGCGGGTGTGTCGCTGAGCGGGGAAAAACGATTAGAAACGTGAACAGGTTGGTGGTGAACCGGGGCTTTGCGACTAGGCTTCCTTCTCACCGTCACCCACCCAGTCTCCTCGCTGCAGAGGAGAGCCGGGGAACCGGTGACAGGGGGACCTAAGCTAGCTAGCTCCGCTGCAGCTAAGGGGCGTCCGTCGAGATTAACTGGCGCAGACGGTGTTTCAATGCAGCGGAGCCGGGATTCCAAATCAGACAACCTCGCCTCGAGCGCCTCAAAAAGACAACATTTATTACATTTACCGTTATCACTAAAAGAGGCAGAGGTGTAGCTAAACATCTGACAGAGAGAGCACACCAGAGGAGGAGAGGAAAGAGAGCTAGTAGCCATAGCTAGTGGCTCGAGAGCTGGAGAGCAAACCACACAGGCAGACAGCAAAACAGGAAGTGACGATACGTTACCACAAGGAAGTGACGATCTCGAAAGTGCGGGGTGCGGGGTTTTCCGGTGAAAAGCTCCCCGGGGATCTGCAGCAGCTGAGAAAAAAACGAGTTCTGCCGAGGAGGCTGCCATATTCTCCTTAGGCGTGGAGCACAACCCTAAAAGAACCCAGGGCAGGCGGTCAACCCAATTTGCATTCATGAGCAAAGCTCTGAGCGCTGCCTTAAGCAGCCTATGAAAATGTTCACATAACCCGTTAGCCTGGGGGTTGTATGCGGCAGTGCGGTGGATTTTGACTCCCAGGCTCTGGGCCATCATGGACCAGAGGCCCGAAACGAACTGCGGACCCCTGTCGGAAGTGACGTTCAATGGAAATCCGAACCGTGCAACCCAAGCTGACAAAAAAGCGTGAGCCACTTCTGCGGACGTGGTGGAAGCCAGCGGCACCACTTCAGCGTGGTGCGGTCCACGATTGTCAGAAGGTGCATGAAACCTTGCGATGGCGGGAGCGGTCTCACCACATCCACATGGACGTGGTCGAATCACTTGGCCGGGATTTGGAACAGCTGGAGGGGGGCTTTGGTGTGCTTGTGCACTTTGGCCCGCTGGCATACGACGCATACTGCAGCCCACTCTTTCACGTCCTTGCGCAAGCACAGCCAGACAAATTTCACCCCCACCAGTTTAACCGAGGTGTGCACGCCGGGATGCAAAAGGGAGTGGACTGACTCAAAAATGCGGTGGCGCCAAGAACTCGGAACCACTGGGCGTGGGCGACCGGTGGAGACGTTGCAGAGCAAGGGAGGGCACCCTTCTTGCACCACCCTGCTCTCCGGCTTTAACCAAGTAGGCGCGGACTGCAGCGCGCAAATGTCTGGCGTCACTGGTTTGCTCTGTTGCCATGGCAGGGAAATCTATTCCTATGTAGACTGGGGAGACTAACGTGCACGACAGGCACTCAGCCATGATGTTGAGCTTACCGGCAACGTGTTGAGTGTCAGTCATGAACTCCGAGATTGCGGCCAAATGCCGTTGCTGCCGGGCCAACCACGGTTCTGAGACCTTGGATATCGCGTATGTTAGCGGTTTATGATCCACGAATGCGGTGAACTCGCGCCCTTCTAGCCAAAACTGAAAATGGAGCATTGCCAGGTGGAGGGCCAACAATTCTCTGTTGAACGTACTGTATTTGCATTCATTGTCGCACAAAGTATGACTAAAAAATGTGAGTGGCTGCCACGAACCGGAGATGTACTGCTCCACCACTGCCCCATGGCAACATCAGACGCATCCGTGGTGAGTGCTATCGCGCCAACGGGGCAGGGTGGGCTAGCAAAGCGGCATCAGTGAACGCTGTTTGGCATCTGCGAAAGCCTGAACTCGCTCAGGGGTCCAGTCGATGTTTTCCGCGGGCTTCTTTTTCTTAAGCGCGGCATACAATAGCTGCAGCAACTTGGCTGCCTGGGGGGAGGAAATGGTTATAAAAGTTGACCATTCCCAAAAATTCCTGTAGGGCCCTCACGGTCTGCAGACGCGCAAAGTCCGACATGGCACGCACCTGATCAGGTAGTGGAATCACGCCCTCTGGCGAAATGTGGTGGCCCAAAAAATCAATCACTGGCACACCAAACTGGCACTTCGCCGGGATAACTATAAGCCTGTGCACTTCCAACCTCTGGAAAACCATTTTGGGATGGGCGAGCTGCCCCTCCTCAGATGCGCTAGCCGCCAGAATGTCGTCTAAATAGACAAAAATGAAAGGCAGATCACGAAGCACCACATCCATCATTCTCTGGAAGGTTTGCGTGGTGCTCTTTAACCCAAACGGCATGCGTACATGCATCCTCCACGCGCACCGGGACCTGCTGATAATCACGGACCAGATCCACTTTCGAAAAAACACGCGTCCCGGCCAGGTGCATGGAAAAGTCCTGGATGTGTGGGATGGGATACTGATTGTGTTCCGTGACACTGTTCAAGCGCCGGAAATCGCTGCACGGTCACCACGACCCGTCGGCCTTAGGAACCATGTGTAGTGGGGATGCCCACGGGCTGTTGGAGTGCCCGACGATGCCCAGCTGCTCCAAGTTGGCAAACTCCTCGCTCGCGCTGGCCAGTTAAGCCGCGTCCAGTCGCCAAGGTCGCGCGATCACCAGCGGGCCTTTGGTGGTTATGAAATGTTTGACCCCGTGTTTGGTTACTGTAGCCAAAAAAGTTGGGACCATGAGTGCTCGGAACTATGCAAGTAAATGCTGGCACTTACCCCCTGGAGCTATAACGTTAGCCAGTGTTGTTGACCCAGCTCCCTGAGCTGTGCAGGGCAGGGAGGTGAAAGAGACAGCGTCCACTAAACATCTGCTGCAACATCGACTAACAACCCATAAGCACATAAAAAATCTGCGCCTAAAATGGGGGCAGAACATGTAGCTACCACAAAGTCCCACTGGTAATTGCGTCTGTGTAGGCATACCGTCAGCGTCCGTTCACCAAATGTCCTGATGGTAGACCCGTTGGTGGCCGTAAGTGTGGGACCACTGCCTCCTGCCGACCTGTCTGCGCTGACTGGCAGTATAAGGCTATTCTGAGAGCTGAACTCCACCAAGAAACGTCTCCTTGAACGTGTGTCCATGATAAAAGCAGCTTGTTACTGTCACCAGTGGTCACAACTGCTACTGATTGCTGGCCGTGCCGTTTCCTGGCTTCTTGAATTGGCATGGTGGCAGGCAGCGTTGGGCGTTCGAGCTGAAGTGGCGATGATAGAAACAGATTGCCCAGTTCCGGCATCTCTTGGCATCTGTCCCAGCTACCACCAGCAGTTCCTTGACCTTGCTGGAGTCCCTCATGGATGCCAGTGCCACTGCATTCACGCTGAGAGCTCTGGTTGCTAAAATGATGCGGTCCGCTTCGTGCACCAGGGTGCGGGAGTCCTTGGTCACCAGCAGCGGCGAGTTGGCCAGGATCGCCCTCGCTGTAGCAGATAGGTTCCTGAGGAACAGGGGGGCGAACAGGAAAGATTAATCATTCTTCCCCATCAGGGCCAACATGCTCTCCATGAGCTCCACGGCTGATCTGACACCTAACTCCGAACGTGTTAGGAGTCTCTTTGCCCTCTCACTGTCAGACAGGGTATAACGCTAGAGTAGCATCCGCTTGAGCGCTTTATATTTCCCCTGGGCCGGTGGCTCCTGGAGCAGGCTTGTTACCTGTTGCGTGGCGCGCACATCCAGCGCCACAGCCACATTGGAATATTTTGTGTTGTCCATTGTGATCCCCCAATGTAGAAGATGAAAGCAGACGCGGCAGTGAGCTGGACAACACATGAACTTTATTCACCTTCCAACAACAAGTACAAAAAATACTCTATCCGGGTCTCTTGACGCCTCCTTTTTATAACCTTTATTTCTGCCCCATGAGACCCAGGGAGCCAAAAACGATACTCTCAGTGCACAAAGACATGCGTGGCACATTAACATCATAACACCCTCTCTTCGTTTTGCAACTCCTGTGTCTCCTGAAGTCCCCGGGGGGCAGATAGTCCTTTCTGATACGTCTGAGACCCCCCCGGTGCCACTTCCTCCTTCAGGCCTTTGTTCCATCTCTCCCCCCCTCCCCCGGTTTCCGACTCTGGGTGGAGAACCCCACACACAGTGTCACCACATAGGACTTTTTCTTTGATACCAATACTTTTTGCCCCTTAAAGGAAAATCACATTATTGCAAGGGCAATATGAATAAAACTCATGAACATAAATACTTGAAAGAAATGCTTATAAAATGGTAATAAAATACCCTGCCTCTCGCCCAAAGACGCTGGGATAGGCTGCAGCCCCCCTGCAACCCAAAAAAGGATTAAGTGGTAGCAGATGGATGGATGGATGGACATATTTCACCATTCATCCAAATTCTATGGTAATACCAAGCAGCATATGTGTATTTTTTTTCACAATGTAGTTTTGTTAAAAATTATTTTTATTATTTATTTATTTATTTTACACTATTATTTTACAGACTTAAATAGTGCTTGTCTTGTTTATTTTTCAAAATTATGCTGCTTAGTGTCACCATAGAATTTAGATGAATGGTGTAACATTTCAGAAGTAATACTTCTGCTGCCCGCCACGCTGCTCTGCTCACTCTGCTCTGCACCGGAGTAGTGAGTTCAGAGGCTGCCGGTGTGCAGTGAGTCTTCGGGTCTGATATCTGATAGGCTGCCATAATCATGTGACACGGCAGACACTCTTTAAAACATGCTTGGCCTGGTTTTTCACTGGTTTTCACACATAAATTTAATGCCTAAAACACTCAAAAGTGAAAACAAATTGCATGCTATGTATTAACACACTGGTATAGCGATACTTAAAAAGTATCGACTCCAAAAAATCAACCAGCTGGTATCGAAGTATAGATACATGAGTATCGATATGCCCATCCCTATCGTAAAGTATTGTGTGATGTTGGCATGGGTTTCATTAATGACATGTACTGTAATTGAGCCCGTGGCCAACGTGCCCAAACTGTTCTTTTTGCTGGAAATTTCGCAAGGTGCGATGTGAATAGATAAAATGCTGAAAAATTCACAGCTGGATTTTCTGCATTACACGTCACTGCATTTTTTTGTATTGTATGATGTGAAACAGCCTTAAAACCAAAATATTTCCACAAAACACAAGTAGATCCTCTTTTAGGAGACTCCAGTGGTAGAGCAGTTGCAATCTTCCCCCACTATGTTAGCTCATTATGGCAAAGCCAAACGGAGCTATTGCGATGATGCAGCATCTATCCAGCTATCCACATTTCACAGAAATCACTACTCCTAGGCATTTGACTTGATGGTCACCAAACTCATTCACAATGATCCACAGGTGGGTCTGCATCAAGGCTGTGCTTAAGGTCTAGATCAAGGTCAAAGGTCAGGAGATTTGGGCACTTAGGTGATTTCAGAAATATCCAATACGCCTCCTAGACAATTGCCCCAGTTCTCAACAAACTCACAAACAATGATCCTCAGGCTGGTCTGCATCCAGGTTGACCTCCAAGTCAAGGTCATTGTTAAAGGTTAGGCGAAAAACCAGCATGGACCAGCATGCTGGTCACCAGCATGAAGGCCAACATTTGTTGTGTTTTGAAGCTGGTCACCAGCATAGTATGCTGGTATGCTGGTCACTAGCTCATATGCTGGTGGCCAGCATTGCAATGCTGGTCCACCAGCTAAACCAACACCAAACCAACATAGACCAACATAAACCAGTATAGACCAGCAGGAAAATCATGCTGGTCTATGCTGGTTTTTCCAGCAGGGTGGGCATTTATCATTTCACGAAAATTATTACTCCTCCTAGGCAATTCCCCCAATGGTCGGCAAACTCATGGACACTGATCATCAGGTGGGTCTGCATCTAGGCTGTGGTCAACGATCAGGGCATCTGAGCACTCCTCAGGCTAGAATGAGCTACTCTGTCATTGATGGTCTGATTATGTTTTACTGTGTGGCATGTGTTACATATAGAAATAGGTAGTATTAGTAAGATGGCGGCAGGGTTGGCCGGGGAATAGATGGGGGTGGCGAGCTGGCAGTTCCGGTAGTAACGCCACCCAGAGTATAAAGGTTAAGGGCGGAATGGGTTCGCCCTCTTCGCCTAGTAGACACCCTGACCTGAAGGAGAGCGCCGAAAGTCTGTACGGTCTTGTCACATAGTTCTGTTAATAAAGCTCCGTTAACAGTACTCATGCTCTGTCGTTGCTGGCTTAATTATGGACACAACAGCATGTAACTTACATCTGCTGAGTATTGATGTGACGTCATTAAGGAGCCAAATTAGAATATAGCAATATTAACTTTTACCACGGGATCAAAATTCACACCAGGATTATCATGAATGGTACGATATGGCAAAACCCTTGACACAGGGAATAAGCCATATATTATGTCAAAAACAGATTCCATTAACTTTGATTTAATCTAATGCTTATTCTTAACCAAACTCAGGGCTGCTTTTATAAATCAGCATTTTAGTTCAGTTTGTCAGACAGTTATTAGAATTGATTGATATCCTGTCAACTTCTCGCTTTTTCCAAATGATTCCTCTCCTCCTTCCTGTGAATAAAAAAAGTCAGTGACAAATGAGCTGCTTAATTAAGTAGTAATTTGGACTAAATAATTACATACATTTATAATATATCTTACCAGTAAATTTCAGATTTAAGCTGATAGACTAATCTAAGTAAAGGCAAACATCTGAAGAACAGAATTAACTTTGTTAGGATTATGAACTGAAAAATTGTTTAAAAGAATATTCTTTCTTTCAAAGGTCTTTTTATTATTATTAATTGAAGTATCAATACAATACAAAGTATTAGAAATTTTCATTTTTGTTTCAACCAAACAGTAAAAAACTAGAACTTAAAGCCAACAAATGTAAATGCTTCAAAGCACAAAAACCTTTAAATAAACAATAAAAAAAAAAAAAAAAAAAAAAATACAAAGAAAAATTATGTGTGTGAAGTGGGGTTGGGGTAAAGGGGATATGAGCTACTCAGAAACTATAATCGTGGGTCTTTCAAAGAAATCAAGAAACGGGCGCCATAATTTATAAAATTTGTTTTCAGAGCCACAGACTGTATATCTGATTTTTTCTAAATCCAAACAGGACATTATATCTTTTATCCACTGTAAATGTGAAGGGGGCGAAGAATCTTTCCACTTCAGTAATACAGCACGTCTGGCCAATAATAATGAAAATTTGAATACTTTTAATTTGGAACTTGGCAAGACAAGTTCTGGAGCCACACCAAAAATGGCGCATAATGGATCAGGTTTAATTTGATATTGCAGGACTTCAGACATAGTGATAAAAACAGAATGCCAAAAATTCATCAATGCAGGGCAGGACCAATACATGTGAAGCAAAGTGCCAGGAGCGCTACCACACTTTTCACAAGTTGGGTCTATATCCGAGTAAATGCGTGCTAACTTAACCTTGGACAGGTGCATCCGGTGTACAATCTTAAATTGAATAAGAGCGTGACGAGCACACATTGATACAGTGTGAACCTGGCCAAGAATAGAGTCCCACAGTTCATCAGTAAAAGTAAAATTAAGATCTTGTTCCCAGTTCAATTTGATAGCGGCCAGAGAAGAAGATTGTAAATTTGAAATTAAATTATATAAAACTGACATTACCCCCTTAGAAGTTGGTTTAACTAATAAAAAATCATCTAGAGGATTATCAGAAGGTTTTTGAGGGAATTGTTTTGTCATGGTTTGCACATAATGTCTGACCTGGAGGAAGCGGAAAAAGTGTGTAGAAGTGATGTCGAATTTGGTGGAAAGTTGAGAAAAACTTGCAAATTGACCATCAAAATATAAATCCGCAAAAGATTTTAAACCTTTTCTGTGCCATATATGAAATGCACTATCAATAGTTGATGGGGTAAATAAATGATTTGCGGCAATTGGACTTCTAATGGAAAAAAACTGAAGACCGAAATTTTTCCTGAATTGAGACCAAATTCTAAGAGACTGACGAACTACTTTATTATTACCCAGTGTAGACAAAGCAAGGGGAAGTGGTGAACCTAAAATTGCCGGTAAGGAAGTTTGATTGTCCACATGTGACTCCATAAGGATCCAAATAGGTGATTTGGGTTCCAGATAAAAATGTTTCCAATATAACATGCACCTGATATTTGCTGCCCAGTAGTAATATTGAAAGTTAGGCAGAGCCATGCCACCTACTAATTTGGGTCTTTGAAGAAAAACTTTCCTCAATCTCGGATGTTTACCATTCCAAATAAATGAGGTAATCAGAGAGTCCAAAGACTTAAAAAAGGATTTAGGAATAAAAATGGGGAGACATTGAAACAAATATAAAAACTTTGGAAGTAACATCATTTTTACAGAATTGATTCTGCCAATTAAAGACAAGGATAATGGGGACCATTTGGAAAGTATTAACTTGCACTGGTCAAGTAAGGGGAGAAAATTATTTTTAAACAAGTAATTAAATTGTTTAGTGACACATATCCCAAGATAATTAAAATGATCAATAACAACCTTGAAAGGAAAATGTTCAAAATCCTGAACTTGAATCTTTTTCATTAATCAGAAACAGTTCACTCTTATTAAGATTAATTTTATAACCAGAAAACCTACTAAAACTATCCAAAATATTAAGTATAGCGGGTAATGAAGTAAGTGGGTTGGAGAGAAATAATAAAAGATCATCAGCATAGAGTGAAACCCTATGCTCAATGCCACCCCTACGAATGCCTAGAAAGTCCCGGCTCCCACGGATTGCAATAGCTAACGGCTCAACTGCCAAGGCAAAGAGCAACGGGCTCAAAGGACAGCCTTGCCTCGTACCACGGTAAAGTCTAAAATAGTCAGAATAGCGACAATTAGTTAACACTGAAGCTAAAGGACTAGCATAGAGAAGTTTAATCCAGGAACAGAAGGAAGGACCAAAACCGAACCTCTCCAAAGTAAAAAACAAATACTCCCACTCAACCCTATCGAATGCCTTTTCAGCGTCCAAACTAATAAGACATTCAGGTATGTTGTGGTGAGGAGTATAAATAATATTAAACAACCGCCGCAAGTTAAAAAAAGAATGGCGATTTTTAATGAAACCGGTTTGGTCCTGTGAAATTATAAAAGGAAGAATCTTTTCCAACCTTGAAGCTAACAACTTTGACAAAATTTTAACATCGGTATTTAACAAGGAAATAGGCCTGTAAGAAGCACAATCAACAGGATCCTTATCCTTTTTAAGCAACACAGTGATACAGGCCTGATAGCATGAAGGAGGAAGTGTACCAGAGTCAAGCGACTCTGTAAAAACTTGACAAAGGAAAGGGGCGAGGTCATCAGAGAATTTTTTGAAAAAATCAGCGGAAAACCCATCAGGTCCTGGAGATTTTCCTGATTGCATGGATGATATTGCCAGCTGAATTTCTTCTTTTGTGATGGGAGCTTCTAAAATTTGCCGAGATTCTGAAGAAATCGAAGGAATATCAATAGAATCAAAAAAAAATTCCAAACCCTTTAAGTTTGTTGTATATTCTGAGGTATATAATTTGGAATAAAATGACCTGAAAATATCATTAATCGCTTGTTGGTCAGATGTCACCTCTCCTTTATCTGTCCTAACTCCAGTAATAATTTGCTTAGCTCTAATACCACGTAGTTGATTAGCTAGAAGTTTACTGGTTTTTTCGCCATGTTCATAAAATTCACTCTTGTTCCTTATTAAACAACCTTCAATTTGTCGAGTAGAAAGTAAATTAAATTTAGTTTGTAATGTCATACGTTCCTTGTACAGAGCGGGTGATGGAGATTGAGCATATTGTCTGTCAATGTCCAGGATTTGATCTAAAATAACCTTCTGTTCCTGTATTAAGGATCGTCTTTTAAATGCTGCCAATGAAATAAATTCCCCCCTAAGAAATGCCTTCATGGCCTCCCATATCGTTTTATTTGACATACCAGGAGTTTTATTTTCTTTCAAAAAAAAATTAATTTTAGAAGAAATATTCGCAACCAATTTTTCATCTGTAAGTAATAATGGATCCAATCTCCAATGCTTTCTCATGGAGTCACATCCATGGAGGATCATTTTAAGTACAAGAGGGGCATGATCAGAAACCGAGATGCTATCATAACTGCAAGAGCAAAGGTTATTAATTAATAAATTGTCAACAAAAAAATAATCTATTCTGGTATAAGTATGATGTACGTGAGAGAAAAAAGAATAGTCCCTGCCGTTAGGATGTAAAAAACGCCAAGGATCTGTAAGGCTATATTCCTCAAGAAAAGACTTAACATAAGTTGCAGATTTATTAAGACTAGCAGGTTTTGAAGATGAGCGATCTAAGATCGGATCCATATACAAATTAAAGTCACCCCCAAGAATTAGAGAATGAGTATTTAAATCTAGAAGTTGCGAAAAAAGGTTGCGAAAAAAGTGCACATCATCAAAATTCGGTGCATACAGATTAGCCAAAGTGACATGTTTATCACCAAGTTTACCTGATACTATTACAAATCGTCCATTTTTATCTGATACAACATTAGAGGGAATAAATGGGATATTTCGATCAATAAGAATAGCAGCGCCCCTGGCCTTAGCTTTAAAATTTGAATGAAAAAATTGTCCTGACCAACATTTTGACAAACGCAAGTGGTCGGAATCCTGCAAATGGGTTTCCTGCAAAAACAATACCCCAGGCTTAAATTGCTTTAGACGTGACATGACTCTCTTTCGTTTAATTGGATGGTTCAACCCCTTCACATTCCAGCTTACCAAAGTAAGATTACTATTCATTCAAAGAGTAAAATTTATATATTATGTTGTGTAGCCCAAAGAAGAGTAAAGTGAGGTACGGGTAAAAAAAAAAAAAAGGAAGGGGTAAGGGGGGTGTAAATAAAACCATAACAAAAAAAACAAAACAAAAAATAAATAAAAAAAAAAAAATTTAAAAAAAAATAAATAAATAAAAAAATCCAACAACCAAACCTATAACAACACTCCAGCCGGTTGCAAAAAAACAGCAACCGCTCCATCTCCTGCTCTATTTTCATCCTAACAGAATGCTCCCATACAACTGGCTTCAATCCTGCATAATATGAACGTTTTACCCTAAAAAAAAAAAATAAATAAATAAGATAAAATTAAAAAAAAGAATTAAGTAAACAACAACGTATAGGGAGCCAATTTTACCTTGTTTTTAAACATCTGAAAATGCATCAATGTCCAGTCAGTGCAGCTTCAATGAAGTAACAAGCAGCCCAGCGCGGCAGCTGGTCAACCCAGAAATGTCCAGTTCAAGGCGAAAATTGCTGGTTTCTCTCCATAGTTTGCATGAAGCGGGTGGCCTCTGAGACGGACGCCAGCCACTGGTTTTTGCCGTCTGGAAGAGTTATCCGGAGCCTGGCGGGGAAAAGAAGAGAAGGACGAAAACCTCTCTTGTACAACTCGGACATAACCTCCTTATATTCGGCTCGTTGCTTCTGAACGTCGGCGTTATAATCCTCGTAGAACTGAAGTTTATGCCCACGATATTCCAAAGTCCCACGGCGTCTCCGCGCTTCTCTCATCACCAAGTCTTTGGTCCGAAACCGGTGGAAACAAATAATGACAGTGCGCGGCTTCCCATTCGGACCCGGCTTGGACATGGGGCTGCGATGGGCTCTATCCAGCTCTGGGGGAGATGGCAAAGTTTGTGCGCCAAAGACGTCCACCAACAGCCGAGAAAAAAATTCAGATGGACCCACATCAAAGGACTCCGGCAGACCCACGAGACGAATATTCAGCCTCCTGCTTCTTCCCTCCAGGTCAGAAAGTTTGTTTTTCAAAAGTTTGTTCTCCTCCTGTATTGACTCGCATGTAACTTCAAGCGCCGCTAGGCGCTGGCTGACGTCCTCCGCGTTGTTTTCAAGGTCGCCAATGCGTTGCTCCTGGTTCGCCACATCTGCTTGAATTTTGTCCAGCTTACCATTAATAAGTTCAAATGAAGCTTTGAAGTCAGCAGCTATGGACATTCTGTGTTGCTCTAGCAAGGCAACAAGTGCAGGGTTAAGGCTGATATTAGCATCCTCAGCTAAGCTGGTGTTAGTATTATTCCCTGCTGCCTCCTTTTCAATCTGCTTTCTTGTTTTGGACATATTTCAAAACAGATTCTGCATGTATTAAATGTCCAAAACATTAACAGCTTACAGCAAAGTAAGGTTTAAAAAGTAAAGGAAAAAAAATATAGCAGGAGCCAGCAACGCACACACCTACTCCATTGCCAGCACACCTGAAGCCAGTCTAAAAGAATATTCTTTATGTCAAATAACAAAATCACCTGTCCTATTTGCCAATGATCACCAGCTTAAAGTCTGATTTAAAAAGTGCAGCTGCTTTGAGATAGCAGCTTCAACACTCATGGGGAAGTTTCTGGGAGTGAGTTTGCTTTGTTGTATCCTTAACTTTAATGGTTGAAGATGTGGGAAAAGATCAGTGTAGAGAATGCTGGCTCTTGCCAGTGAAAACTTCACTCATATTCTTTGGACAAAAGAAACATAATGCATTTGCAGACTGCCAAAAAGGCATATGGACAGACAGACAGATGCATAACATACAGCCCTGTAGATGTCCTGTCTCTTTCTGAAATGAAGCATGCAGATCCCCTCATCTGTTCTATCTGCCATAGACTTTGGATTTTGCCAAGCTGGCTCTCTATTTTTGAATGCCATTCTGTCCAGGAGTACTGTCCCCTTAAACCCCTTGATTTGAAAAAAAAAATAAATCCCTAGGCTTTCCACCACCCTTCTATCTGACCAGCGTAAGAATGTTAAAAGCTGTTAAAGGCGTCGGCCGGACGAAATTTCAATATCGCTAAATCATATCTTAAATTTGTGTGTGAGACGAGCTAATTTGAACCACACATGTTTTGGTGTCAACAAATGTTGCATAAGGTGACAATGCGCTATTGAAGTATGATTTCCTTGAGAGCTGTCTGTCTGCCAAGCGATCAGCGGCTAAAATGGCCACTGGCTGTGTGACGTCAGGTCAGGGAGCGACCTAAGTAGGAGGAGGAGCACGCTGAGGAGCACGCAGTGAGTGTTTATGAATTTCCCCTGCCTGGGAAAATCAGAACCGCATGGGTGAATTTCGTTCAGAAAACGCGAAAAAATTGGAATTATGTCGCAAAATCACCCAACATGTGCATTAGACATTTTGTTGACAGCGATTTTGAGAATAAGATGCAATTTGAAATGAAATTAGCAAAAACATTGCTGATAAAAAAATCGGCTGTTCCAACTATATATCCGTTCATTTCAAAGTCCCACTCTCAGACAAGTGTCAGTGACAGTGGCGTGAAAAGCAAGGGTGATCTACCGATGCGATCTGCTGTCAGAAAGAGAAGTAAACAGGGTAATTTTTCTTTTTTAAATATTCACTGCCAATATTTACTAAAATTATTTACAAGCAATGAATTTCATTGCCTTAACAACTTATCAAATATTAGAATTTTAGGGTATTCATACTAATCAAATATGAAATATTCAGTGCTGTATAGGGAGGTGGTTGTGCCTGTTTGCTCAAGTTATATTTCTATATATGTAATCCAATTTGACACCTCTGGAATGAAATTATGTTGATCTACTGTTTTTGCAGATGTTATGATGGGCAGCACGGTGGTGCAGTGGTTAGCACTGTTGCCTTACAGCTAGAAGGTTCCTGGTTCAAATCCCCAGGATGGCAGGGGTTGGAACCTTTCTGTGTGGAGTTTGCATGTTCTCCCTGTGCTGCGTGGGTTTACTCCGGGGGCTCCGGTTTCCTCCCACAATCCAAAGACATGCATGTTAGGTTAATTGGCTGTTCTAAATTGTCCCTAGATATCTGTCTCCTATAGGCCCTTAGAATAGAGGGTTAGTATTAGTGAAAGCGCTTTGAGTGGTCTTTGTGACTAGAAAAGCGCTATATAAGTGCAGGTTAGTTAGTTAGTTAGTTAGTTAGTTATCCACTGTCACTCAACCTTCAAATACTGTGGATTTTTTTTTGAATTTGATTATTCAGCAATTGTCCTCATTGCAGTCATCCATGTGAGGTAACAAGTCGCACTAAAGGCTCTCTGTTGGTGATCAAACAACATTGTCCACATTGTGTTGAGGATCGATCCTGGCACAGCCAGCAGATGATCAGGGACATGCCAGCTGGTAACATACAGCTTTCATCCGCCATTCTCTTCACTGGGGCGTCATATGTCAAGGTCCTCAGAGTTCTAAATGCAGCCGGTATCGCTGGAATTTCCACGACCACTTACAAGGAGCTTTCGATTTCTAATTTTTATTAAATTAATTTTATTTCAGAATATGTGGATGATCTGATGAATACTCTTTTCAACAAAACCTTGGTTGATCCAACCCACTTATTGGAGCAGTGGCACTCTGTACAAGCCAGAGTTCCAGCAACATTGAGTGCCAAATTTCAGTGTCCCATCAAAGCTGATGCTGTTGAGCAACATGTATCTAGATTTTCAAAATCAAACATGTAAAAGTAGAATAAATTTCCAATTAGCAATGAAAGTTCAGCTTTCAATTGTTAGGGAAGCAACATATTTTGCTAAGACAAAAAAAATATAAGCCTAAGATTTTTAGAGAAATGTGCTTTTAAAAATTGCACACGAATTTTACACCATAAAATGGTAGAAAAATTACTCTAATGTATATGAGATCCGACTTTGATGAATGCTGAAATATTAGAATTATAAAATTGACATGCACATTAATAAACTCAATATATGATTTAAAAAAACTTTATTTAAATAACACTGATCACAAATCTAATCTTGGTAGGCAAAATCCCTTGTAGTGATCAGATGGGAATGTTTCTCTGATGAGGCTCACAGCACAGGCAGGCAACATAACCCTCACTTCTTCACCTTCAGTACCTCCTGGCAGCAGCGAGATTCAGTTGATGTTGGCATAATGTTGCATTTCTCACAAGTGCACCTGTTAAAAAAAATGGTATAATCAGATGCTTATAATAAACTAATGGCTCGTGGGAGTGCTATATAAATTGGTCTATGAAGTTTGATTAGAAAATATTTAAAACATGTAAAAAATTTTGACCAGAAAGAGAAGTTATAGGAAAACAATAATGAATCACAGTAATCATGATCCATGATGGATCATGTTGATCCATCAATCTCCTAAGAGAATTATGTAGCTTTTGAGACTAGGATTAACATGATGATGATTAACAACATCTCCTAACAAGCTCGTAAAGTACACATCCCTCACATACAGTACATTATCCTTTTATTTCCAATGATAATGTTTCTAAATGTTTCTAATGTTTATAAGTCGCCAAGTAAGGCAGCGAGGGAAAAATTGGCAGTTTTATTTTGATAATTAAGTGTGTGACCATGCATATCACCTAAAAAAAAAATTTCAAAGCATATTTTACCAATATAAATCGGCGAGCCTCTCGTTCTTGCCTCTCGTCCTCTCGTTCTGCTCCGGTCGCTGTTTCGTCCGCGTCTTCCGCTGCACCCGCGGGCTCGAACAAATACGGCTGAATAACCCCATCAGCACCACCCAAAACTACTTCATCATCAGATTCGTCAGTTTCAATATCATCACTTATATTGCGGTCGTCATACTCGATAAAATAATCGCTGTCCGAATCACTCTGCTGTCGTTCAGCCATTTCTGCAGGCAGGTGATCATCCATTTCCTGCAGCCATTTCCTGTTTCTCCCTGACCTGACGTCACTGCTGCATGCCCCTATCGAGAGATGGCGGTACTGCAGCATCACTAAGTGAAATATGGGCTATTAACAAATAAAGTCATTTATGGAGGCTGGTGACACATTTTAAATCACGGGAATGGCCAGAATGGAATATTTTCATACAATCAGTTTATTGGTTCAATAAAAAAATGTCACCGTCCGAGGACTTTAAATGGTGCCAGAATTTAAAGTCAAACCTGGGGTGGATTCTGCAAATCCTTGAATTCCCATTATGCAAGATCCATAGTCTAAGTCTTAAGCAATGTAGAAGTCATGCCAGAATTATTTTCTGTGAACTAAATCCCAACCAAAACAATCATGAACATAATTTTATCTACTTGTTAACTTATTGTACACCTATGTCATACGGATACACACATTGTTCATTCCGGTTTTGTAAGTAATTCTTAAATCTCATGCAGTTTCCACATGTCGCTGATATGTAACATTTCAGATTTCATTTCAAGACTGTACTGCACGTATATTTTCTGTATACATTTACTAACTAACTAACTAACTAACCTGCACTTATATAGCGCTTTTCTAGTCACAAAGACCACTCAAAGCGCTTTCACTAATACTAACCCTCTATTCTAAGGGCCTATAGGAAACAGATATCTAGGGACAATTTAGAACAGCCAATTAACCTAACATGCATGTCTTTGGATTGTGGGAGGAAACCGGAGCCCCCGGAGTAAACCCACGCAGCACAGGGAGAACATGCAAACTCCATACAGAAAGGTTCTTTACCCATTTACCCATTTCAACTATTCTTTAGTCCTTTGTGTAAGACGATAGCCTGATCCTGAGTTCAGTATATTGTCTTATTCTGAGTAAGCTTGCAATGGTTCTTCTTGATTTTTGTATCTTCAACCACTTTTGCAAGTGGGTGAACATCATGAGAAAACAGATACACAGACAGACAAACAGACAGACAGATAGACCGACAGAGCAGCCTAGCCAAAACAATAAAACAGTGATTAGTTGCACAGGAGGACGTGGTTTGAGTGGTTGATAGGATATCACTAATCTGTGGGGTATATTTAGCACAGAAACAATCCTGAATGACTGTTAGTGAAGGCGTCTGAGCAAGACCATAGTAAACTATAATAAAAAGAGCTCAAATAAATACTATGAATGAAATATACGGTCAAGAGTTGGTCGATGATCTCCCTGGAAAGATGTACTGTATGTATGTCTTGCAGGAATGGATAGAATATATGGAAAATAGACAAAAACAGTTATTGACCCACAGCTAAGCTAAAGACTAGTGTTATGTCCACAAACCTGGTAATGAAGACAGACGAGGATGCTGTGCAGGAACTGAACTTTATTACAAACTCTTTAGTAATGCAGTACACTTATGTGAGTGCTCGGCTCCTAACTGTTCCTAAGAGGGTGAGTCGGCAAAGAGTCCATAGCATGGCCGACTCCCCTTTATAAAGGTCGACGTGATGATGACAAAAGCTGGCCATGTCACCGCACCGCTCACTAGCCTAAACCCCTTTGTAACATTCATCACCCCCCCCCCTTGGAAAAACACAGAACGCTTTAATTCAAACCCTCCCCAATTTAGCATGTATATATAGAACCCCTGAACTAGGGTCAGCGGGTGGACTGCCGCTGGACCCAACGCGGCTGAGTGGATTATTCTGCCACTTTGCCAGCCGTGCTCCTATTCAAACGGTCACTTCTTTTTGACAGTCTTCCAAGGGGAAGGCAGTTCTGCTGGAGGGGCCTTGTAGCAGGCCCACAGTGGACGTGCCCATCTGTCAGTCTGAAGCATGCTGATCCCAGCTGCCCCATGATTGTCAAAGGCATTCGTGGTTTCGTAGAAGGTGACTTTCCTGGCTGCAGACCCAGTCGATCCTCCATGTGTACTCGCACCCAATCCATCACCTGAAGAAGTGTTTGCCTTGGTCTCACATGCCCTTGAGATCGCAGTGGCGCTATGTTTACCTCCGTCGTTGTGTTAATCACGGACTCTTCACCCAACACCCCCGCAGCAGTTTCTGGGGTCCAAAGCTGGTCATGGGTACGGAAGACGTCCGACATCTCAACTGTGTCGCTCACCGTCACGGACCCTTCACCCATCAGCTCAGTTGTGGCTCCCATAGACTGGTGCTGAACAAGGATACTGAAGCAGTCCGGCTCTTCTTTCTCCTTTGCCTGATGTGCTTTGTTGTTGTTGTTCTGTGTCATGGATAATGTTTGTGCCCAGTTGTTGTGCCCCAAGGTTCTCTGCATGCACAGGCTCCCTCTCCTGCAACTACGCAGCGGCCTCCGTAGTCTCCAGCCGGGCGAGGATCTAAGGCGAGTCTGGCCACTGCCCCCCCCTCCAGGCAGCTCTCCTCCTGTCCGCTCGGGACGATTGGTTTCTCATTGCCGTCACCCTCAGTACTCTCATCCCACACCACGTCATCGTCATCAGCGCAAGTCGTGTCCCACTCACCGTAGCCTGACAAGTTGAGCCTGTTGCTGTTGTGGATGGTAAAACCCAGTTGGTAGAAGAGGTCACATCCCATTATGTTTTCACCATGTATGGCCACTTGAAACTCGAAATCATAAGCAATCTTTGACTTGTAGTAGACCATGAGCTCGATTGTCCCAACATTGCCAACTCTGTGACCACCATATTCATACAGTGTCACTAGGTTTTTCCTAATTGGGTGGTTGGGAAAAAATTTCTTCACTGTCACCCAATTCAGCATCGACTTAACCGTTGCAGTGTCAAGCAACAACGGCACAGTCATGTCATCCAATTCAACCATGCGGTATGCGTAGGAATTAATTTCAGGGCTCATCGCGTGGATGGTGGTTATGGGCGGGTGGCTTTGCTTACTTAGCGGTTCCCTTGGTGTCGGCGGCCGGCACATTTTGCCAAAATGGTTGAACCTCCCACACTTGTTACATCGTTGTCCTCTTGCTGGGCAAAAACATGCTCTCTCATGGTGTGTTGGGAAACCACAGCTACTACACGCGGGGCCTCTCGGAGCCATCCTCCATTTAATGGTGCTCGCCTCGAACTCCTCTGCTGTGTCCCCATATTCCTCCACGCCTACACCGTTGGTTAGCAGTGACTGTTCAAGCCGTCGATGTTGTTGGCGCACACCTAGCTCCGATGGTAATCTGTCTGCTGACTCCAATTGGAACGCTAGCTCGATGGTGTTAGCTAGCGTCATGTCATTTGGCGCTGTTAGCATCTTAGCCCTTAGCCTTGGGTTATTTGTGTGCTCGGCCAATTGGTCCCGCACCATCTTGTCTTCTAACAGTCCAAATCTGCACATGCTAGCCAGATGTCTCAAATCAGCGACAAATTTTTGGGTGGACTCACCAATTCCCTGTTGCCTCTGGTGGAATCTTATATGGCACGCTAGCATGTTGTCCGGCGTAGCAAAGTAGCTAGCTAGTAGCTCTACAGCATCTACATACGGGTCCGTCGGACCAAGTGTGTGAAAAATCCTCTGACCTTCTATCCCCAGGTTGTAGACAAGCAGTGCCCGCTTCCTTCCTTTATCCAACTTTCCCAGGTCCAATGCTGCAACGTAGGTCTCGACTGTGCCCAGCCAACGTGGGCATGGGATGACCGGTTCGCCTGGGGACTCAAGGAAGGGCCTCAGTGGTCTTAGGCACGCTTCCGTTGTTCGTAAATTCTCATTGCCAAATGTTATGTCCACAAACCTGGTAATGAAGACAGACGAGGATGCTGTAAAGGAACTGGACTTTATTACAAACTCTTTAGTAATGCAGTACACTTATGTGAGCGCTCGGCTCCTAACTGTTCCTACGAGTCGGCAAAAAGATGATAACATGGCTGACTCCCCTTTATAAAGGTTGGCGCGATGACGACACTAGCAAGCCACATCACCGCGTCGCTCACTACCCTAAATCCCTTCATAACATAGTGGACTCCTCTATTGCTTTGTACCAGTCGGGTCGATCATAAAGTTGTTAGAAAACCGAGCTGGAGCCACACAGCCCAATGCTAGTAGCCCAGATCTACCCAGTTAGCATGGCTTGTTAATCTGCTGTGAATTAATGAAAGAGCTGCTCTAGTTTGGGGGTGACTACAATTTACAGTAAAATCCCTAGTCATGCTGAACAACGTCTCTGAGCTAACATGCTAACAGTCCTGGTAAAGGGCCAAAAAATAAAGTAGGCAAGAATGGTGTCAGATATATGTTATCAACTGTGGACCAGTTAAAGAGCTGGGACCATGGAAGTCCTGTGGGTTGACCAGAATTCACGAAGAAAAGCTGAGCTAATTTACTAGCTAAGGTAGCTGTACAATAGGTACATGAGTTGTGAGACTCAGTAGGAAAACTTTGCTCACTCCTTTGCTCTGAGTGAAGGGCATGCCAGACTAACCAGGGAGCAGACTGCATCAGGTCTTCAAAGTTATGATGGGATAACTCCACAGAAGATAACTTTTTGTTTGCACTTTAAGCTTTATTTGGGCTCACATTCACCCAGTTTATGTTAATCCAAGAACAGGAGCAAATTGTTAGCATCAAGCATCACCATTACTGTCAATCTCAATCAGATACAGTAGGTGAAGTGAGGCTTATTAGAATTTAACCTCTTGCACTCCGGTGTACCGCGGGCAGACACGTCTCTGCGTCCTAGAGCGCACAAGGGCGCTGCGTCCTAGAGCGCACTGAAAAAAAAGCTGCATTTCCATTCTTCCACTACAGACACAGCCGCGAATAGAAAGCCAAAGGAGTGCTTTGATTGGTTTAGATGTGATTGACCTCTCATTCGACTAATAAGAGCCTTGAATTGGGTTTCTGAAACCTTGAAGAACCAATGCCTGAAAACCTAGCAAGAAGGACCCGCCTACCAACGGCTGCGAATACAGCCAGCCAATTGAAGCACAGAAGTTCGAAAGCTGTTTTGTGTAAGGCTGGGTGACACACAGGCGTTCGCCAGTCTTTTTTGCTTACTACTGTTCTTATTTGTTTTGAAAAATCGTTCGCCAAAACCGCAATCATGGAAGCGCAAAACTGCAATAATGGAATTATGGTTTGACCGGGTCGCGTGACCAGAACCACGAGTCCGTAACAAGCGGACCAGCTTCATGTTTGTCTGACAGTGAGGAAGAGAAGTTCGCCAGCTACGCTGCTGTTGTGGACAGGTAAATGTTATAAGCTAAATTATTCTTTATCCCTGAAAATTGTAATCCAAATGACTTTTGACCGATTGGTAAATTACAACTGTGTGTTATTGACAGAGCCGGACCACTCCGGTCCGGGTCTGTCATGTTGCGAACGGCCCCCCCGTCATGTTGTGAACGCCCCCCCCCCCCGCTACTCTTCTGTAGCGGATTGCAGATATATTGCAGATATTTTAGTCCAACTGTGCGTAGTAGACCGCGGCGCACCGTCACCGCTTTCCGTCGTGTAGCGATGGCCAATGTCCGTCCTCTGTAGCGGGGGTGGGTGGGAGTTGTTATCTTCTACATTACAGATATTTTCGTATAATTTTTAGTGCACTGTAGGTTATTTTTTCTTGTAAAAAAAAAAAAAGCCACACATTTTTTACGTGGCATACTTCTTTGTGTGTGGGGGCTTGTTTGTTCATTCATTCATTCATAAATGAATAAACAACCCCCCCCCCCACACACACACAGCCCTTCACCTTTCATTAGAGCACAAGATGAAGCTTCTATATTGAATCATTCAAAAGTTACAGACGTTTTTCCAAACTGTGCCATTTGGCACAATTTGGCACAGTTCAAAAACGCCTGGGAACAACCTAAGAAAAAAGCTGTGTAATATATTCATTTTTTGTGGTATTGTTACAAAATTTTGACCTCAGCTGGATAACACTTGGTTATACATTTCTGTGTCATTTTCCAGCCAGTATCTGAAGCTGTGTGTTATTTGCAAGCATTTGTATCCAAAAAAACACCCAGGCGAAATTTATTTTCTTCAAGTTCAGTATGTTTAGATGACTGTTACTTAGTGGCAGGAGCACTTAGAGAGATTATGACTGTTTTGCCAAAAAATTCAGTGTCTTCTTTTAAATGAGACCAACCCCATGAAGATGCTGCAAAGGGTTGAAGAACAGCTTTTGATTTACTTTGGGTACGTTATTTTTTGGCGTTTTTAGGGAAATTGACCAGAGTGCAAGGGGTTAAAGCAAAATCCACAAAAATAGCCCTCTGTCAGGAAGGATCCTTCTCTTGTGAGGAAAATGGTACTGCAATAATTAAACCATTAGTTGTTTTGATCAAAACCTGTCAGATACTTCATTAACATCTCTGGGAACTGTGTCAACATGTGGAAAAACTGAATAATATGGACACTAATTTTCCAGCAGTGGGTGCTATCCTTACTTGGCTATTTAGATTTTGATTATGACTTATACCCGTATAGTTTAGTTTTTATCTTGCTGCAGTCCCCAGAGGGTTAGTTCATAATTGTTCAGTCTGCCTCTTCATAATAGGTGCTCAGGCTGAAGAAAGCCTTTGAGGCAGACAGAATGTGTAGTAGATACCATTATATGAAGCAATAATACTCAGCTATAATTACAGTGGTAGAGGATGCTGGATAAACTCAGCACAACCATCTGGAAAAGAACATCAGTCATCTTGAATGCCTCTAGCTTTTGTAAAAAGTAGACATACGTGAAACTTAGAAGTCAATCAAAACACCCTGTATCACTTGTTCAGTTGTCATGCCTTCATCACATTGCTTTCAGGTTTTTTTTTATGTGAAATCTGCAGCAGTAAACAATCTCATTCTGAAGTACATACTAGTCTTAACAATGACTGGTATATACAGTAATGTGCTACCCCTTGAGCCACGCCTCATGTCTTGAAGTTTTGCTAGAAAAAGGGGAAACAGGTGTGACAATTAATTTAATCATGTACAAACATAAATGTAAACACAGTGTAGGGCAAAAACAGAGTTTGTACAATGAGCTAGAACATCAGTCTTCGGCCAGCACACCTTTACTTCCCAACACAGCCTGAACTCTTTTTGAAAGCCAAGTGTGTTGTCATTCAATCCTTACAGCCAAGCACCAAGCAGTCTTTGGTATGATCCAGCTGGGACTTGTACCCGTGACCCCCCAGCTGTGAGGCATATGCTGTACCACTAGGCTAACACTTAGGCAAGCTTTCTAATGTTTCCTTTAAGTCGTCTTCAGGAATAGATCTTTAGGCCTCTTGAAGTACATTCCAAAGCTCATCTTTGGATATTGGATGATCCCACATTTCAAATTTGCACCATCACTACACCTGTTGCCATTGGTTTTCAGTCCAGTTCTTGTGTAATCTGGCCTTCCACAGCCTTTTCTCCCACTTTACCTTCCTTAAGAATGGCTTCATTTGACAATCACTCTTCCACTGAGGCCGTTTCTGATGAGACTTCGACCAACAATCAATGAATCTACTGAAGAGCCAGATACATCTCTCAGATCCTTTGTTGTGTTTCTGTTGATTTTTTTCCTTATTTCTGATCAACATGGCAAGATTCTGTTCAACTGCTGAAGATATTTTTGTCCCCCTCTTCTTCACGTCTTGTCCTTGTCATCCTCTTTGTCCTTTTCTCATTAAAAAAACCCCCAAAAAACAAACTAGACAATCTACTAGACTGAAACTGAATGAAAAAAGAAAAAAAAATGTCTATTGAAGAACTTTGAAAAAGCTTCAGAAAACCTGGAGAACTACTGGTCAAAACTACTTAGAAATTTAGTCTTGCTCATTGAAAGCAAAATATAAAGAACTGAGTGGTTGCTGAAGACTTCTCCAGAGGATAATTTGACTCAAGTACCAATCATACAATAAATTACATGATATTTTATATGAAAGAGTTACAAATTCAGTCTTGCTTGATGTCCACTATTTTCCAACTCAAAACATACAACATGGGGAAAAGAAGTAATTACCAGACATGTGTTCATTGCAAAATAACCTTCCTATAAACTCATTGATTCAGCAAAAAAGTAATTGTTTCCGCTTTCATTAAATTACTATCTTCATTTACACATTTGCTACACTTTCTCCACAGTAGCAGATGATTTATGGTTATTTGTAAATGCAGTTGTGATTGTGTGGCAGGTGCAAATCAATTCTGCCTATTCTGGCTTGCCTTCTGCAGGGAAGCAATTAGCATATTAATTAGCAAGTGCAATATCTGGTAGTTGACAAAACTGGGCAACTTATGGAAGCTATTGTTTATGACTATTTATAGAAGCAAGCACAGAAGTGGAATAAATGAGTGGGTTTAGTACATAGATTTTCTGAGTGAGAACTGGTGAAAACCGAAACTTTTCAAGCAAGCAGTTCAGAGTGATGAGGTGGAATTAGTCAGGCTGTTATGTGAAGTGAAATCTTAATGCCTGGTTTGCTAAAATACAAAACAGTGGGCACTAAATTATCCATGCATTCTTGAAAATTTTACTTAGGATGATTGTTTGTTTGATGACAGGTGGAGGTGGCCATTTTTAAATGAGCATTTAGCTTGTCTCACTGTGACCCTATAGCGAGTTTGGAGACTGACCAGTTCAAACACAAGAGGTGTTAAAGGTGTTCATTTAAAAGGCTACACTGAGCATCTCCTGCTGGAGTCTGCCGCTGTCTTTTCTGAGGGCACTGATTGGAGGGAGGTGAGGAGTAGGAATCTTTTCTGGCCCCTAACTGGGTACGCTCACAAGAACAAACCGTGACCCAAGAACTATTTGATCAAGTGGCGATTAACCCTTTATAGGGCACTCATTAATATACAGTGGTGTGAAAAACTGTTTGCGCCCTTCCTGATTTCTCATTTTTTTGTATGTTTGTCACACTTAAATGTTTCAGATCATCCAACAAATTTAAATATTAGACAAAGAGAACACAAGTAAACACAAAATGCAGTTTTAAATGAAGGTGTTTATTATTAAGGGTAAAAAAATTCAAAACCTACATGGCCCTGTGTGAAACAGTTATCCCCCTGTTAACTGTGGTTTATCACATCTTTGGAAAGCTGAGTTTTAATTTCTCTAGCCACATCCAGGCCTGATTACTGACACATCTGCTCTCAATCAAGAAATCACTTAAATAGGACCTGCCTGATAAAGTGAAGTAGACCAAATGATCCTCAAGAGCTAGACATCATGCTGCGATCCAAAGACATTCAGGAACAAATGAGAAACAAAGTAATTGAGATCTATCAGTCTGGAAAATGTTGTAAAGCCATTTCTAAAGCTTTGGGACTCCAGCGAACCACAGTGAGAGCCATTATCCACAAACGGGGAAAACATGGAACAGTGGTGAACCTTCCCAGGAGTGGCCGGCCGACCAAAATTACCCCAAGAGCGCAGTGACAACTCATCCAAGAGGTCACAAACGACCTCACAACAACATCCAAAGAACAGCAGGCCTCACTTGCCTCAGTTAAGGTCAGTGTTCATGACTCCACCATAAGAAAGAAACTGGGCAAAAATTGGCCTGCATGGCAGAGTTCCAAGACGAAAACCACTGCTGAGCAAAAAGAACTTAAAGGCTCATCTCAGTTTTACCAGAAAACATCTTGATGATCCCCAAGACCTTTGCGAAAATACTCTGTGGACTGATGAGACAAAAGTTGAATTTTTTGGAAGGTGTGTGTCCCATTACATTCAGCGTGAAAGTAATGCAGCATTTCAGAAAAGGAACTTCATACCAACAGTAAAATATGGTGGTGGTAGTGTGATGGTCTGGTGCTGTTTTGCAGCTTCAGGACCTGGAAGACTTGCTGTGGTAAACAGAACCATGAATTCTGCTGTCTACCAAAAAATCCTGAAGGAGAGTGTCCAGCCATCTGTTCGTGACCTCAAGCTGAAGCGCAGTTGGGTTCTGCAGCAGGACAATGATCCAGAACACACCAACAAGTCCACCTCTGAATGGCTTAAGTAAAACAAAATGAAGACTTTGGAGTGGCCTAGTTAAAGTCCTGACCTGAATCTGATTGAGTTGCTGTGGCATGACCTTAAAAAGGTGGCTCATGCTTGAAAACCCTCCGGTGTGGCTTAATTACAACAATTCTGCAAAAGTGAGTGGGCCAAAATTCCTCCACAGCACTGTAAAAGATGGTTATTGCAAACACTTCACTGCAGTTGCTGCTAAGAGTGGCCCAACCAGTTATCAGGTTTAGGGGGCAATCACTTTTTCACACAGGGCTATGTAGGTTTGGATTTTTTTTCCTCTAAATAATAAACACCTTCATTTAAAAACTGCATTTTGTGTTTACTTGTGTTATCTTTGTCTAATATTTAAATATGTTTGATGATCTGAAACATTTAAGTGTGACAAACATACAAAAAAATGAGAAATCAGGAAGGGGGCAAACAGTTTTTCACACCACTGTATTTGAAAATTCAAAATTTCAACCTTAGGCTGCTATTGACAGATATTAGAAGATTGTTTTAATGATTGTTATTGCTGCTATTATTATTATTATTATTATTATTATTATTATTATCATAGTGTTACAATATATGATGCCTCCTGAAGTTACCAAATATGGTTCTTCACCCAATAAAGGGTTGAAACGGTCTACATAATCTTAGCTTTACCTTCCTTTAACTGGCTGATGCCCTTCCATCTGTAACTGAAACTAAACATGTATACTACATCTCAGAGTTGGCACACAGGGATGTATTCTCAACAGAAGTTTTGCCGTGGCTAAAAAATTAAGGTTAGATGGAGCTCTGTCAACTGTCCACAACTTCAGACAGTACAACCACCCAGGACCTTAGAAGGGATAAGGACCTGCACTTACAGTATATAGCACTTTTTCTAGTCACAAAAACCACTCAACTAGTAGGCAGACTAACCCTCTGTTCTAAAGACCAATCAGTAACAGATGCCTAGGGACAATTTAGAGTGTCCAATTAACCTAACATGCATGTCTTACCTAACATGCAATCTCTGCAAGTCGCAGAGATTTGTTGAATTTTTAATTTTGCTGCTACACCACAAAAATCTACTCAGCTCACAGTGTCATGATGGTTTCTGTTTGAGGGTACGGTAGCGGTACAAAGCTTTATCATCTCTTGCCATGGTATAGAATACTTGCCAAGCCAAAGAAAGTATTAGTGATTCTGTGTTGTGAATTTAAAGGACCAAAACCCACACTTGAATTCCACTACATCAGATTTATTTGACTATGGATATACTGTATGTACTGTATGTCCCAGTGTCAGTGTGTCATCTTGTGAAAGAGTGCAATTTTGTATTTTTTGAAAAACAATAAACAGTTTTTTTTTGTGTAGAGTGAACAAGCTTGACAGACTTTAGTTATAGATACATTTACTTCTTCTCAGTAGGACTGAAATTTACCAGTTTTTCTTGTAGTTCTCCAACTTGTGGGCCTTGTTCATGGTTGCCGGCTTGCTTATGTGAACATTGAAAGCACCAGTTGTTGATGCCAAATAAAAGCAGATTCATTAATAATTTGGTGTCTTGTCCCAGAGTTGAAGTCCTTGCGAAAGACGCCCATGGCTGGTTGCGTTGACCAATCTGGTGCAGCCTTTGTGTAGAGTCTTGATTAGATCTGGACCAGTGGACACATAACCATGAGGGTCCAATCAAATGAAGTGAAAATGCCAGTGTTATTAAACGCCCACCAGCATGCCCCATGTGTCAAACTCAAAATCTGATTGGTTAAAGCAGCAGTCTTCAATACCATTTATTATAAAGGTACATATTTTTTTTTTTGGTTACTTATTTGTACCCGTAGGTAGATTTGGTTTGCAGTCTGGTGACAAGCCACCGGCTGCCGGTCGCTGCGTGCGCGAGCGCCCTAAACCTACATGTATATGTCTTCGCGCTTCATTCCTGAAGGCCTCAAAGGCAGATTTCTTTGACCCTAGCAACACTTGATGGCTGAAATATGATTGGACAAAAAATGTAACATACTCTATGCTAATGGAAGCAGTGCAACCAAGAGAAAAGCTTAAAGATGAAGAGAAACGACTATTGGAAGTAATTTAATACAGCCCCATGGGACAAAAATATAAGAATGTAGGGTGTAAATGTAGGTCACTACTTCTGATAGTGTTTAGGACAGCAGAGATGGCTTTGCTGACACCCACCACTGGTAGGTCTTGACTTGGCCTTGACCCTCTTAAATTCTCGCTCATGTACACTATTGGAAAGTGTCCCTAATAATTCTGTTCTTACGTATTTATCTTTGGCTGCTCATGCTGAGTTTTGTTTCCATTCTTTGTTTCTTTGTACAGTAAAAATTCTAGGAGATATTTGGAACACAAGTTAAATTTATTTTTGAAAACTTCTGGGAACTAATGAAATATTTTTAGGGCTGTGGAGCCTCTGAAGGGACTTGTTTGCCTAAATCACACAGCCCAGAATCCAGCACACTTTGCTGAAGGGCTTATTACTCTGGCGCTTCATTCAAGAAGTGCATTGGTTTATATGAAAATAGACTTGTCTTCTCCCCAAATATGCGACATCCCTTCCACCAGCAAAAAACAATAACATATTATAGTCTTATTCATGACAGTATTATTTATATATATCTTACATAAATCAGTATCAGAAGGCTGACACATCCAGTGACTGTTCTGTAAGCCTAGAAGTAAACAGGAGTGCAAGGCAAGCAAACAGCCTCAGGCAGACAATGGTGAAATATGTTAACTTCTCTGTTCCCCATTGTGCAAATCTTTCAGAATTTTCATGATCTTATCACATAATCTGCAGGAGCTTTAAATAAACATACACCCCCCTAATAAGCCTTCCTCATAAAGAGGAAATATATAGTAGAGAAAGCAGCCGATCCACCCTAATTGAAACCCTGTGGCTTCACCCTACTCGCTCAAATGAATTCTGATGGTAATTATTTGCATTTCTCCACACACCGAAAGCAGCACTATAGGATTTAAGAGCAAAATAGAAACATCTTAATAAACTATGCAATGGCTAAGTATTAACTTTGTACCTGCAAGTCACATGCAGTCGCAGCTGTGCTTGTCCTAAATTACTATTAAAGTAGCATCTTTAAACTGAATGTATCAAGTATAGTAGTGAAACCTGGGCAACCCACCATGAGAACTGCCTTGCATCTCATTCACCTCTATGCTTGGTTTGTTCCTCTAATCAATTGATTAAACAGCAGCACTCGAGATGATGGAAGGCGGTGCTGATGAGCGCACTCAATTTTACTCTGCTATCACTAGGAAGCACGTCTGCAATTAAGATGGACAGATGGCAGCGGGAAGGAAGAGAGAAGGATAGAGATGTACAGACAGAGCAGGGGGCTCTAAAACTGCTGCCTTTCTCGTAAGGCTCTTCGTCTCCCGGGAAGCCGAGGAGGCCTTGCAGATGCACACGTGTTTTATCACTGAGCCTCATTACTGGTGACGTCCTTGCTTAAGGGACGAGAATGCAAAATGTCACAGCAATTCAGCTGCTGCCACATATTGGCCGCTTCGCAAGTGGTTTTGCATTGGAAGACCCGTTTCTGTTCTGTTTTTAAACCGCGTGTCAATCGTTTGTTTTGCCAGTGCATGCCAAATTGCATCTGAAATTGAAACGCATTTAGGCAACTAACAAGCACATAATGCAAATGTTTATAACATGCACATTTTATCAGTCATGTAGTTAGAATGCATGTTGATATTCACTCAGGATTACTCATTGATTATTGCAAAGTTGATCAGTTATTGCTTTCCTCTTTGTGTCATATGGATAGTGTGGATACAGTGGTGCTTGTTACTCTTTGCTTGTGATAATGTTTCCCAGAGAGTATTCCTTTATGTGATCATTTCTGGCACACACGTAGGCCCCAGTGAGAATGAAGAGAGAGTAATGGATGAGCTTTTGTGCTGAAATTGCTTGTTTCAGACAGTGAACAAAGAAAGATATTGGTCATTTCAGGGTTGTTTTGAATCTTGTATTATGTAAGGCCCCTCTGGTAGAGTCCAAGAAGAGCAATATGGTGTTTAGCATTAGGCTGACCAGTCTCATTTAAGATCTTTAGTATCCCTCCAGAAGTGCATTAAAAACCTACATACGGGTGGTGGTGGGGATTCACAGTGGTCAAATTTGACCAAATGTGACCCGTGCTGGCAAAATGAGTCGCAATGAGGACATTTTCAAAACTGAGGTAATGTTATTTTCATATTCTGTATTGAAAGACCTTCAAAATGATATTTAATTTGTAGGAACTGCGCAAAAACAGACTAGCATAAACCGATTTTGTTTATATTTTGGCTGGTATGAAAACCCGCGTTCGATCGGTCCTGAGTTACGTCTTCCGCAAAAATGTGTATTTTTAGAAAGTAGGAGTTCCAAGCTTTACAATGATACCAGGCACTGACGGGGGTTTTCCTGGGGCTTGCCACCAGCAAACAAAGAAAGAATCATGATTTATGACTGTAGCTCGTAATTACACGGTGCGCATTCCCACTCATTTTGCCAGCACGGGTCACAAATGTGGTTTATTTTTCAACGTAGTCTCCCCTTTGGTCCACACACTTCATCCATTGGTGTTGCAGCGCTTGGATCCCTGCAGTTGAAAAATAAACCACATTTGGTCAAATTTGACCCCCATTAACTTTTCAGCCCCCTCTCATATGTACATTCTAATGGCCAGTAGAGGGCGACTTCTCCAAGTACAAGGAGTCTGATTGCATAAAAAGTACGATAAATCCTCCTTTATGTCTCACTTGATTTGATACCTAACTGTGTACTTTGTTAATGATGATGTGGTCTCAATTGCCATTTCATTTGATGAAGAAAATTAGCACAAGACAGACAGAATAGTGACTTATTGAGTAAAATAAACAAAAAACAGCTAAACTTGCCACTGATAATATTCACAACATCCAACAACATGGCACCTATCAAAAGGCAGAACTCAGAATTAAAATTGAATCGTCAGACCTCATCAAGGTGGCTGTGGCTACTGTTTTATATTTGAAAAGTAAAACTGCATTAAGATAAGGTAAGATAATTGAATCTGCATGTGTCTATGTCATACACACAAATAGAATTGATGAATGAATCAGTTTATCCTGCTGTTATCCAATGTTTGACATCCTGATAAATATTTCAGTGCAATGCTGTGACACCTTCCATCTTGGGGAGCGTATTTACAATTAGGCTGATTAAACTGACGCTGGGATGCTGATTTGTAAAAGTCCCCTTGTTCTCGTCTCTGCTGTCACCCAGCAGACATTTGTCCTCATTCACCGTCTGACTGTCTCTTCATTCGCTTTCCACCTGCTCACCTCTGTTTTCTGCCATCGTCTTTCCCTTGGCCTAACAAGTGAAGAGAAGGTGCGGCAACGAATGGTGGGAGAAAAGCTGCAGAAAGGGCTGTTTCTGTCCACGTCCTCCTGGCCTATAATAACCACTTTTCTGTGTGTTCTCTGTTTGCAGGAGAAGGGGAAAGCAGACGGGAACATCGATCAATGTGAGTACACTTACTGTGTTCAAACCAAACAGCATTTTTCAAAATATGCCACGTTGTGCTCCATTACAAAATCTTTTTTTTTTTTTCCTTCTGCTGTTATTGTGGTGTACTATTTGGTCTTCTGATTACTGGGAAATGCTGTCGGAAAGTGATCCAAATCCAAGTGGCTCCCATAAAATAAACCATGCTGTCTGTTTTTTGGGGAAATCTATGATAATGATATTACTGTGGCAATATCACAAATGGCCCTTGGTATCAAATTGCATTTATTGCGCCACTGTCCTCATGAAATGTGTGCAAGAATGGACAGTTTATGTTTGGAGGCATTTCAAGAGATAATTTACCAACACATTTCTGAGATTGCCAAGCAGTAGTTTGATTAACTTGACACCATTTCATATAGAAAAGTATGAGAACTACTGTCTATTAATTGTGCACATATCTCAACTCTGTATTACTGGAAGAAAGTGGGAGCATCTGAGATCACTCATTTAAAGTGAAAGTTTGTCAGTAAGATGAAAAATATATCTGCCAGACTGATATATCTTAAGCTGCCAACCTTCTTCATTCACCTGACAGGACCGTTTGATTTGGGCTTCGCTCTCTTTTGTATACTGCAGTAATAGCTGAGATGACACACAGAGGCTTGTAACAAGTATATCTAAATATGAATGGAACCTTTTCACTTCTGCTTTACTTTTTTTGGACCAATTTTCAGCATTTTATTCATTTTAATACTGAGACAAATTTCCATTTAGGAGTTTTCAAATAAGACATTACAAAAGTTGATCCCTCCCTGCAGAAGGGATCACGGGGATCATGGTGCTATGTGAACCGGGCAGTGGTCTGGGCTGCTTAGACTGCTGCCCCGTGACCAGACCTCTGGATAAGTGGTAGAAGATAGGATGGGATCTTAATTCTAATTTTAAACAATCTGAATACATGAAAGTTATAATAGTGGGGGGTGGGATAATTAATGCATGAATTTTTCGATTAATGTAGGCCAATTAATGCATTTTAAAAAACTGTTGCTGTGAGGTCACTTCCTGAGGTGGTGTGCATCGTGGTGAATGGTTTCTTTCAGCAGCCGACTCAGCTTAAAAGAGGAGTGGTTCTTCTATGTCAGAGTTTAAATGTACAAACTTTTCATAACACTAAATTGTTCTTCCCACACTCGGGGTACCTGAAGTGCGCTACCCTATCCTGCGCACACACACACACACACGCACCTGATGCTCATTGATTGGGGCAGCTTACTCAAAAGTATGAAAAGAGGGAAAGTTTCTGTCACAGTGAGCAGAGGAAAACACCAACTCCAGCAGACCACTCACTTTAATATATAAAATAAATAACAGAGTCTAACTCACCATTAAGGTCAGCGTTACACTTGTCCTTTTGCAAATCAGTTGCTCCATCTGTTCTTTCATGGCTTCATAGTAGTGATGGGCAGGCAGGCACCGGTGCTCCGAACGGTGATCCGATCTTATCCAGGAAATATTTGGCGAGGTGTGACTTGTAACGTATGTGTTGACCTCATACCACGTGACTGGGTCAGGAAGCTGTTCCCCGTCCCTCATGTTTGACTGTGTAAGGGATTTGTCACAGCCAATTTTCAGATGGAGCCAGCACCAAAAACTCCTCCTGTTTGGGAACAGTTTGAGCTTGTTTCTGTCATTGATGTACTTTTGACAAATAGTGGCTATTTGTTGCAACTGAGGTGATGGCTTAGTGGTAGTATATCTGCTTTGCAAGTGGGAGACCTGGGTTTGAATCCCAGCTATGTCATTCTTTTAATTTCATTTTTATTTGCAAGGTGTAGTGTCTGTGGGGATTTCAGTGTTAACGATGGCCCTCACAAGCCATCAATGAGATGCCGAGAGCCAGCTGATGAGTTTGCGTATTTTATTAATCACAGGGAAATAGTACAAAATAAGCCACGTGGGGCAAAAACGCGAACATACACTTTGGTGCCAAATCACAGATTACAAGAGAATGACACACTGAGAAACAGACTAAGAGGGAAACACTTACTGAGGGAAGAAAACTCCAGAATCCACAGACGAGGTTAAACCGAGGAATGTTCAACGAGGTCGCAGCCCAGAGTAACCTGAGCTGCTCCCTTAAATAGGGCTTCACAGAATACTCAGCTGATGAGAATGTCATCAGCTGATTGATTATCAGCCATCCCTGCGGAGCGCAGCTCTGACAGCCGAAAGCCCCGCCGAGACGCTGTCTCAGTAAGAGTGACAGTAGCCCCCGTTCGCAAGGCAAATTCCAGGCGCCATGTAACATGGAAGCCCCCCCCCACTCAGAGGGTTAGCAGGACCACCCCAGGGAGGGAGGTGGGGAAAAGGCCAGGCGGGCAAGAATCAAAGCTCAAAATCAAGGACAAAAAAAAAACAAAACTCCAACAACCAGAATATGGCAACCAGTACAGAAGAAAAACACGCACATACACTGTACACAGGAAAAAAAAGCCCCATGAGGAGAAGATCAGAGGGAAAAAAAACTCAAAATGACCACAAGCAGAACCTCAGAGAAAACAAGAACTCAAATACAGGCACAAAATTGCAGCATGGCCCATAATACCAGGGGGAAAAGAAAAAAAAAAACAAACTCAAGCCACAGAGCAGCGATACATACAGTTCAGTGTATAACTACCACCCGCGAGAGGAGGAAAAGAAAAAAAAAACACATGCTACCGGGCGGTGACATACAACAGTTCAGTAAGGATAAATAAACGGCACAGGCAACACAGAAAACAACCCTCAGACTACAGACTACAGAGGAGAGGGATGAAAAACACACACACTAAAGAGCGGTGATAAACACAGTTCAATATAGTCCAAGACCCCCAAACACAAAAGCATCCCTAATCAGACGGGGGCGGGGGGGGATGACGACAGGCAGAGCACAATGGAGTTAAAAAACCACAAGTTCAGGTGGTCTGCCTGTGTCCAGCGTCCAGATCGCTAACAGGGGAAAAAGGATCAGTTTGGGCGGCCTACCTCAGTGCTAGGCTCAGAAAAACAGTACTTCTGGTGGCCGGACCAGGCGCCCGAATCGAAAGACCAATCTGTCGGGCGGCCAACCCAGAACACCAAACGGGCGAAGCAATGTCCCAGTCGGCCGCACCCACGATGGACCCCAACTGGGTCAGAACAGCACCAGGGATGACCTCCAACCCAAGTGAGCCCGAGCTGCACCCACGATGAACCCCGACCGGATCGTGGCTGCACCCACGATGGACCCCGACTGGGTCACGGCTGCACTCACGATGGACCCCGACTGGGTCGCGGCTGCACCCACGATGTCCTCCTATCGGATCCCAAGTGAGCCCGAGCTGCACCCACGATGAACCCCGACCGGATCGTGGCTGCACCCACGATGGACCCCGACTGGGTCACGGCTGCACCCACGATGGACCCCGACTGGGTCGCGGCTGCACCCACGATGGACCCCAACTGGGTCCAACCAGTCCAGCTATGATCAGCAGAGGATCTGCAGCTCCACCTCCGAACTTCACTAGAATAGGCACTGTCCTCCTATCGGATCCCAAGTGAGCCCGAGCTGCACCCACGATGAACCCCGACCGGATCGTGGCTGCACCCACGATGGACCCCGACTGGGTCACGGCTGCACCCACGATGGACCCCGACTGGGTCGCGGCTGCACCCATGATGGACCCCAACTGGGTCGGAACAGCACCAGGGATGACCTCCAACCCCGAGCCCGGAACCTCCAGAACAGAGACCGGGACCGACTCATCACCGGCGACCCTGGGAGAAGGCTCAGGAGAGGGAAAAGAACTGGAATCAGGATCACCGGCAGCGACAGAACCCGGCGAGACAGGCTCAGATGCAGTGGATGGCTGCACCCGGCTCGTCTCCCTGAGAGACAGGCAAAAATGCTCCAGAGTAGAAAGGAGGAAGACAAAGTAGAGCACTTGCCTGATCTCGAGTTCTGTTGCTGTCTAGGACTTCGGCGATCCGGGTTCAGGACATAGAAGGACCTCCTCTGGCTCCCACTCGGCTACGGTGGGCTCCGCAGCCGGCATGATGGTCTCCACAGTCTGAGGACCCTCCAACGCTGATGTCCACGCCGACGACCCGCACGGCGTGGTGGCAGGAGATCCTCGGCCTGCTGGGTCAAACCGCTCCTCCATGGAGACCCGGGGACGCTTAGTCGTTGGCGCAGGCTCCAAGAAGCAATCCGCCCTCCTCCTCTGCCCGTGACTTGGCTGCGGGGCTGGATCCAAGCTCTCCAGGGCCCCAGGCTCCTTCCTCATTCGGCAGTGTAGTCCTGACTGCAGGGAACGCTCAGTGGAAGGAGACACAGAAGCAGCAGGTTCACTATTAATTACTGCAGCAGGTGGAGTCCCCTGAGCTCCACCCCCAGGTATCAGACAAGGCAGTTCACTCAGTGAGGGAAAAGAATGAAAGTGCACTTACCTGCTTCGCTGAGGACCGATGGAACCCGCTGCAGTGGACTTGGTTCCTCCCTTCCCCCGCTGGATGGTGACGGAGGGCCCCCCGGGAAGACGAGAAGGAGCTGCTCGCAATGGATCGATGACGGGCCTCGCCAAAGCAGGACTCGTGGCACTCACAGCAGCCGGGGAAGGCGTCGAGGAGGAGGGGGTGACAGCCGAGATGACCCGGGCACGAGGAGCTGACGGGACAGCAGGGACAGATGACCCCGAGGAGGAGGCTGCGGGATTTCCCTCCTGACGTGATGCAGGAGTAACAGCTGACTGGGAGGCAGAGTTCCTTCGACGACCCGGAACTGGATCTGGACGGGGTTCTCGCAGAGGCTTACCGGAGGCTGTGTGATGACGTTTACCGCCAGAGGGCGAGGCGAAGCCAGGGAAACACTGCACCTGGGCTGGACGGCCGACAGGAGCGGACTCCCGAGGCGAGGAATGGAGATGCCCCACCATCGGCCTCCTGCCGGGATCTCCCTCCAGTCCACGGATTTCCCTCCTTGTCGGGGACGCTGTTCTCGGGGAAGGAGGCGAGGGTTCCTTGGCTGCCCTCTGGAGCGCTCTCTCTATCCGTACACGTTGTGACACTATCCACGCCACTCACTCTTTTCCCTCCGGAAAGGAGGTGAGATGGTATTTTAATAAAGTCCTCTGAGCGAGACCCAGGGGCTCGTATGCTGCGTAGGTGGGAATGAGGAGACCGGCTTCTGCCAGGTAGCCATCTACCTCCTGAAGCCACTCGGGACAATACCCACGCTTCCCGGAGAAGGAAAAAAACACAAGTCCAAAGCAAAATCATGGTGACCGGTGTCTCTGTCTGGCTGCAACCTACTGTCGACGATGGCCCTCACGAGCCATCAATGAGACGCCGAGAGCCAGCTGATGAGTTTGCGTATTTTATTAATCACAGGGAAATAGTACAAAATAATAAGCCATGTGGGGCAAAAATGCGAACATACACTTTGGTGCCAAATCACAGATTACAAGAGAATGGCACACTGAGAAACAGACTAAGAGGGAAACACTTACTGCGGGAAGAAAACTCTAGAATCCAAAGACGGGGTTAAACCGAGGAATGTTCGATGAGGTCGCAGCCCGGAGTAACCTGAGCTGCTCCCTAAAATAGGGCTTCACAGAATACTCAGCTGATGAGAATGTCATCAGCTGATTGATTACCAGCCATCCCTGTGGAGCGCAGCTCTGACAGCCAGAAGCCCCGCCAAGACGCTGTCACAATAAGAGCCCGAAGGCCCTGTGGTAAACCAGAGCAGAGAACGGAGAACTACCGGACAACCCGAGTGTGGACAGAGTCAGCACTCGGACCATGACATTCAGTATAGATCTTACGAATTCAAAACAACATAGTTTGACAGAAGAATTTATCAACACAATGTACAGTATGGGCTTACATCCAACAATCACCAGACCTAGCAGAATCATGTCACACAGTGCCAAATTAATAGATAACATATTCACAAAGATTATGGAAAATAATATCATGAGTGGGCTTTTATTAAATGATATCAGTGACCACCTGCCGATTTTTGTTGTCTGTCAATGTGATTATAGGAAGAAAAAGTATACCAAAAATATTAAATATAAAAGAATAAGAACTGAAGAATCTATGTATTTACTGCCAAAGGAATTATTAATGCAAGACTGGAAGATAGTTTGTGATGAAAATGATATAAATAAAGCATATGATGATTTTTTTTTCAAATATTTCAATCATTGTACAATAAAAACTGTCCTATAAAACAATACAGTGACAGACAACAAAACAAAAATATTCCATGGGTCACCAAGAGGCTATTAAATGCATGTAAAAAGAAGAATACATTATATAAACAATTCATTAAGTGTAGAACAGTAGAGGCTGAGATCAAATATAAAAGATATAAAAGTAAGCTAACTAATATAATGACGACTTGCAAGAAAGAATACTACAACAGAATATTAGAGGATAATAAGAATAACTTAAGAGGAATATGGCAAGTGCTAAATGGGATTATTAGTAAACGATCAAAGAATGCAAATTATCCAGAATATTTTATTGAAAATAACAATTTGATAAATAATATGGAGGATGTGGTTAGTGGTTTCAATAAATTTTTTGTAAACGTTGGTCCAGAATTAGCAAAAACAACAGTGACACCAGAAACAAACAATAGTGGGTCTGTAAATGAAATAGAAGATAGAAATCCAAACACAATCTTTTTAGGTGCAGTAAGTGAAAAGGAAATTATCGAGACTGTGAGTAAATTTAAGAACAAAAAATCAACTGACTGGAATGAAATTGACATGTCAATAGTGAAAAAGTAATTGAAGGAATTGTTAAACCACTCACCCACATCTGTAACCTGTCATTTCAAACTGGTAAATTTCCAAACAAAATGAAAATAGCAAAAGTAATACCACTATACAAAACAGAAGACAGTTATCATTTCACAAATTACAGGCCAGTCTCTTTACTCTCACAATTCTCCAAAATACTTGAAAAAATCTTCACTAAAAGACTGGATGATTTCATTGAAAAACATAACCTCCTTACAGGCAGTCAGTATGGTTTTAGAGTGGACAAATCTACATCTTTGGCACTGATTGAACTCATGGAAGAAATTACTTGTTGTATAGATAAAAAAGTATGCTGTAGGAATATTTATAGATTTAAAGAAAGCTTTTGACACCATTGATCACAGAATTTTACTGAGGAAATTTGAAAGGTATGGAATAAGAGGGGTCGGACTGAGTTGAGTGGACAGTTATTTAAGTAACAGACAACAATTTGTACAAATAGGTGAGCACAAACCACCCTTCATGGACATCTCTTGTGGTGTGCCCCAGGGGTCGGTTTTGGGACCCAACCTCTTTATCTTATATATAAATGACATATGCCAAGTATCAAAAATTCTGAAATTTATTTTGTTTGCAGATGACAAAAAAAATCCTTTGCACTGGTCAGAATTTGCAACAGGTTTTAGAGGTGGTCACAACAGAAATGAAAAGGTTAACGCAGTGGTTCAACAAAAATAAATTATCTCTAAATCTGAAAAAAAAACCCAAAGATTATGTTGTTTGGAAATTATAAAATAAATCTTAAAATAATGGTAATGATAGATGATACCAGAATAGAAATAGTACAGGAAAATACATTTCTGGAGGTGACACTAGACAATAAAATCTGCTGGAAACCTCACATCAGTCACATCTGGGCCAAGTTGACAAAATGTATAGGGATACTGGGGAAGACAAGACACATCTTGGACTATAAATCATTGTTCTTACTGTACAATTCACTGTTTCTACCATATCTTAACTACTGTGTAGAGGTCTGGGGAAACGCCTACAAGACCAATCTACAGCCACTATGCACATTACAATAAAAGCTATAAGGATACTAAATAATGTAGGATATAGAGACCATACCAACTCATTTTTAAAGTCACATGCCATAAAGTTCATGGATTCAGTTAAATATAAGACAGCACAAGTAATGTACAGGGCAATTAATAATCAACTCCCAACTAATATACAAAAAATATTCAAAAAAAGAGACAATGATTATAATTTGAGAGGAGACTTAAACTTTACCAAACCTAAGGTACGAACAACTAAGAAAAGTATGTGTATATCTGTCTGTGGGGTGGATTTGTGGAACAGTCTGGAGCTAGAACTAAAACTATGTACAAACAGAAATCAATTCAAAAATGGGTATAAACGTTATTTGCTGAAAGGATATATGTTAGAGGTATAGTATTAATATGTACGATGCATTAAGCTCACTCTGGGACACTATGCGTAGGGTAGGTGGAACAGTACTGTGCATATCTGTGTTGTTTGGGGCTGGGTATAGATGTATGGACTGTATGCATGTAGGGAAGGATGGGTGTCAATGTTGATATGTATAAAATATAGTTCATTGTCTGCTTGGGGTCTTAATTGAGGTAATAGGTATACATATATTTCACATGGGTTGTATTTAGGGAAAAGAGGAGTTGGAGTAAATAAGTGTTAACTTCTTCCTTCTCCCTTTTGAGCACTGTATACTGTCACTTTTATTGCACTTGTCATGTTTTTTGCTTTTTTGTTCGAAATAAAGTATCTATCTATCTAGTGTCTCTTGTGTTTTAAAGAGCTTGGATCATTATTATGCATCATTATGCTGAGGCACTATTGCTATTGTGCCCTGCATGAGAATGAGGCCAGAGTTGAATATACTGGGACCATATAAGACTGTTGAAAATTTATTATTTCTTTATAAAAATGGATAAGTAGTAAAAGCAGACAAAGTAACACAGACACATTCACTGGAGTCACCCCAGTTTTATTATTTCTTTTTTCCCTTATGATCACTGATATTTCTTAAAAGATAGCACATTTATTTAAATTGAAAAATACACATTGTAAAAGTCTGCATGCTGTATACTTTGTAGACTACATGGCCCTGTAGAGCAATGAAGTTCCACTTGAGGCCTTGTCTATGTGAACCATATTGATGAAAGGCTCAAGTGTTCAAGAATGCCTCAACTACTCATGATTAAGTAATAGCTTAGAGGTAAAATGTCTGTCCTCCAATTAGGAAGCTAGGGTTCATGTCCCAGCTGGGTCATTCTAATAATTTATTTTATTTGCACAGTGAAGTGTCTGTTGTGTTTCATAGAGCTTAGATACAACAATAACACATCATTATGCTGAGGCACTATTGTGCCCTGCATGACAATAAGGACAGAGATGAATGTACTGAGAAAGACAGTATGACTGTTGAAACGTTATTATTTCTGAAAAAATGGATAAGTAGTGCAAGCACATTCACTGTAATCACCTCGGTTTTATTATTTTTCTGCCTTATGATCATTGATATTTCTTAAAAGACAGCACATTTATGGAAATTGAAAAAATACACATTAAACCAACAATACCCTTGTAAAAATCAGCATGTTGTATACATTTTGTCCACTAGATGGCCTGGGAGAGAAAATGAAGTCCCACATGAGGCCTAGTCTATGTGAACCATTTTGATGAAAGGCTTCAAGTCCTCCAGAAAGCCTCATTTGGTCATCACTACTTCATGGTTTCTGGTATAATCAGGAAAGTTACCTTAAGTAGAAGCACTCACTTCCTCTCTGAATGTTTCAAAATAAAAGAGGAACTGTAACAACAAAAATAAAAATAGCAGTTTGAAAACTAATTGTGGACCCTTGCTCTTGCAGAATTTTTGCTGAATATGAGGGTCATGGGAATATTCACCAAATAAAATGCAATTAAAAGTTGCTAAAAGGTTCTTCTTTTTCAGTGATTCTTTCTCACAAGTTTAGCAATTAATCACAATTAATTATAGAAAGATGTGAAATGAATTAGTTACAGACCCTGCAACGGACTGGCGATCTGTCCAGGATCTAACCTGCCTCTTGCCCAAAGATGCTGGGATAGGCTCCAGCTCCCCTGCGGCCCCAAAAAATGGATTAAGCGGTAGAAGATGGATGGATGGATGGAATTACTTACATTTTTAATAGATGCAAAGCTCTAAAATATAGTAATTCAAATACGTATAATGATGCAAATTCTTAATAATAAACTTTGCCACTTTTGTATGTGTGATGAACTAAAGGAACCAGTCAGACTCTGTTATCCTGTTCTTGATATTATTGCCATTTGATATTATTGCAAATGGACCTCACTGAGATGAAAAAGGAAATAAAAAGTTTGACTTTTTTCAGCTCAGGTCAGTATTGAGTACAGTTTTCCACAGATCACTCATTCATTCATTCATTCATCTTCTTCCGCTTAATCCTTTTCGGGTCGCGGGGGGGCTGGAGCCTATCTCAGCATCTTTTTGGGCGAGAGGCAGGGTACACCCTGGACAGATTGCCAGTCCATCACAGGGCCAACACAGAGAGACAGACAACCATTCACTCTCACAGTCATACCTAAGGACAATTTAGAATCCCCAGTTTGATGCCAGTTAACCTAACTTCCATGATTTTGGCATGTGGATGGAAACCGGAGAAATCCCGGAGTAAACCCATGCAGACACGGGGAGAACATGCAAACTCCGCACAGATCACTGTTGGTCAGGGGCTGGGATCGAACCCAGGATCCCCCGGCCAAGGGTGAGTCGCTGTGCTGCCGCAGTGCTAACCACTCTGCCACCGTGCCACCCTGGTTTCCACAGATGTCTTTGAATTATTATTATGCTTGTCAAATCTCTTTGGTCAATGTATTTTATTTCTATCATCTGGCAGTATTTGTTTCATTTTGTCTTTTCCCCTCTCTTGATGGCTTTATTCAATACTTTTTCAATCCGTTTGAGCCTTTGCGTGAGTTGTTTTTAAAGGTGTTGTTTGTTTGCCATCAAGCTGCATCATTTATAAACACAGAGTCTTAATAGTGTATTACATCTGGCCCAAGCATTCAGATCCGAATTTCTTGTTTTACTATTTTTGTTTGCCGTTTTGTGTAGTCTGTGGTATGTGACAGTGAGATTCTCTCTCTCTCTCTCTCTCTCTCTCTCTCTCTCTCTCTCTCTCTCTCTCTCTCTCTCTCTGTGTGTATATATATATATATATATATCGGGGAAAATAAGTATTAAACACATCAACATTTTTCTCATTAAACATATTTCTGATTGAGCCATTGATCTGAGATTTTCACCAGATATCAGTACCAACCCAAGTCATCCCTCCATACAAAGAAATCAAGGCAACTGTGTTCACAAAACAAGTTATATTTAATAAAGTAGAATGACACAGGGGATAAGTATTGAACACGCTTGGTGAGATTCCTTTAATATTTAGCAGAAAAGCCATTGTTGGTAATAACAGCTTCAGACGCCTCCTGTATGGAGAAACTAGGCACAGGCATTGCTCAGGGGTTATTTTAGCCCATTCTTCCACACAAACTGTCTTCAAATCTTGAAGGTTCCGTGGGTGTCTTTTATGACCTCTGATCTTCAGTTTGTTCCATAGATTTTCAATTGGATTCAGGTCAGGTGACTAACTAACAAGGGCGCATGCGCACGCAGCGACCTGCAGCTGGTGATATAGTGCGTGTGTGTGTTTTTTGTACTTTTTTACGTTTTTAGAAAATCCTCTGTGTCGTTTCTGCCCTGGAGCGTTTGTGGAATATATGGCGAACAGCTCCCTGGTATCTACAACATGGATTTCCTCTCCTCTCTCGCACTGCTGCTTTCTGTGCTGTGGCTCTTTGTCTCTGAGGTAAACGCGTTCGGCTCCATGGCGAGCAGAATAGCGGGCAGAATACAATATTCCAGGGACGTGTTGCTACGCTTTAACACAGCTGATGCAGCGTCTCTGATTGAGCCCACACTTCAACTGCCGGACTTTATTTTGAGAGACGGACACAGCGGTGAAAAGAGAGGCAGCAGAAGGAAGCGTGGAAGACGTGGAGGTGTGAAATTGCGCCTTAGGAGACGTCAGTTTGGTAACATTCCTCTTCCTTCGATCATTTTTGGGAATGCACAGTCTGTGAGAAACAAGGTGGAGGAAATTCAAGGCAATGTACGTTACCAGAAGGATTTTAAGAACTGCTGCGTCATGGCTTTCACTGAATCTTGGCTTACTGCGCATGATCGAGATGCAGACCTGTGGATTGACGGCTTTGGAGCTCCGCTGCGCTCGGATCGACAGGAAGAGGTAACGGGGAAACGTCAGGGGGGCGGCGTATGTTTATACATTAATAAGCAGTACTGCACATCTGTCACGGTCAGAGAGCGCATCTGTACACCCGATGTGGAGCTCCTGTCTGTGTCACTACGCCCCTTTTATTTGCCTCGAGAGTTTCCCCAACTTTTCATCACAGTTGTGTACATTCACCCGAGGGCAGACGCTGACTCCGCCTCCAGCACCATCTCTGATGTGGTGCAGCGGCTGCAGTCAATTTCTCCAGAGGCGCCAAACTTCATTCTTGGGGATTTTAACCATGTTTCTTTAAAGAAGACACTTAAAAACTTTCATCAGTATGTCTCCTGCCCAACCAGGCGAAAAAAGACATTGGACCTGTGCTATGGATCCATAGAGAAGGCCTATAAATCACTCCCCCTTCCTCCTTTAGGATCCTCAGATCACAACTGTGTTCATTTGCTGCCCACATATAAAACTGCTCTCAGAAGAGGCAAGGTGGAGATGAGAGACATTGATGTGTGGACAGAAGATTCAGAGCACAGCCTCCAGGAATGCTTGACTGTACAGACTGGAAGATGTTCATAATGGCCTGCGGGGATGATTTGGACTCTCTGGCTGAGCTCACATGCTCATACATGGCTTACTGTCAAAATAAGATTGTTCCACGTAAACGTGTCAAAATATACCCCAACAACAAACCATGGGTTACTAAATCAGTTAAATCCTGCTTACAGAGGAAAGCTCTTGCCTTTAAACAGGGGTCTGTTTCTGAGCTACAGGTTGCCACCAAGGAGCTGAAGGCCGAAATTTTAAGAGCAAAACAGAATTATAAATCAGAATTGGAAAGCAAGATGGCAGCAAATAAACTGGGTTCGGCCTGGGCCAGTATGAAAACTATTGCAGGCCTTCAGAGCACAGAGCGCAGTAATCGTGTGTTTTTAGATGGTTTTAATTCAGACACAGAGCTGGCTAATGCTCTTAATTGTTTTTATGGTTGTTTTGACTCCTTTGATTTTAGCACAGAAATCCAAGATTTGAAACAGAAACTCAAAGACAATCAGCACTTTAATATTGAGATGCAGGATGTTGAAAGGGAGTTCCGCGCTGTAAAAGTGAACAAAAGTCAGGGCCCTGATAATATACAGTATGTGGACGCCTGGTAAAGTCCTGTGCACATGAACTGAGTCCTATATTTCATTACATTTTCAATAAGTCCTTACAGACACAACATGTGCCTAAGATCTGGAAAGATGCCGTGGTTGTTCCCGTTCCAAAATCCAGCTGTCCTAAAACGGTAAATGACTTTAGACCAGTTGCTTTGACTTCAATTTAATGAAAATTTTTGAAAAACTGGTCAGATGTGAGGTCCTAAAGCAGACTGAACATGCATTGGATCCTCTGCAGTTTGCCTATAGGCCTCACAGAGGAGTGGAGGATGCCACTGTCACTCTGTTTGACATGCTTTTTAAACATCTGGATTTTAATGGGACACACGCCAGGCTTTTATTTGTGGACTTCTCTTCTGCCTTTAATACAATCCAACCTCATATTTTAGTTGAAAGGCTCCTGCAACAATTTGATTTAAGCAATAATCTGGTGGGTTGGATTCTGGATTTCTTAACCAACAGGACGCAGAGAGTAAGGGTCAATGGCACATTGTCTGACCTAAAGTGCTCTTCTACTGGCTCTCCTCAGGGGTGTGTGTTGTCACCACTACTCTTCATCCTGTACACAAACATGTGTCGGAGCAGACATGACAACAGACACATTATAAAGTATGCTGATGACTCAGTCATTGTCAGTCTCCTCCAGGATGGTGAGAGTGGCCACGGCCCAGTAGTTGATGACTTTGTTCACTGGTGTGAGGATTCCTACCTGCAGCTGAATACAACAAAACGAAAGATAGGATTATTGACTTTAGGAGGAAAACTCCCAGGCACAAAGTCACCATACTAAAAGGCCAGACCACCGAATGTGTACAATCGTACAAATATCTTGGGACGATTATTGATAGTGGATTGAACTTTGAGGTGAACTGTGAAAGGGTGTGCAAAAAGGGTCAGCAAAATTTGCATTGTTTGAGGAAACTTGCACGCTTCCAAATTGACCGAACCATAATGACTATGTTTTATCGGGCTTTTATTGAATCTGTTTTATCCTTTTCTTTAATGTCATGGTTTGGTCAGATAAAACTGAAACAGAGGAAATCCTTGGATCAGGTAGTCAGATGGTCCAGTCGTTTGCTTGGTGAGTCACAGCTGAGCCTGACATCCCTGTACACCAGACAAGTACAGAGGATGGCCGACTCGATTTTAAATGATGACTCCCACCCTTTGCACTGCAACTTTCAGCTTCTTCCCTCCAGACGGAGGTTTGCTGTCCCAAAAAGTAGAACCCAGCGCTACAAAAACAGCTTTGTCCCTGCTGCTGTCAAAGAGTTGACAAGCTATAAAAATTATATTGTACATATTTTATATTTACCTGTTTTGTAAGATGTGTGCCTGTGTTTGTGTCTATGTTGAATGTAATTAGTGGCTTGTAAATATGGATGTCACCAACTGCAAAACAAATCTACCTACGGGTACAAATAAAGTAACCTGAACCTAACTTGACCATTCTAGCAGCTTTATTTCCCTTCTCTGGAGCCAGTTGAGTTTCTTTTGCTGTGTGTTTGGGATCATTGTCTTGCTGAAATTTCCACCCTCGTTTCATCTTCAGCATCTTTGCAGATGGCAACAGATTCTTATCAAGTATGTCTCTGTACATTTGTCCATTCATCTTTCCTTCAATTATATGAAGTCTGCCTGTACCATGTGGTGAAACACCCCCCCACAGCATGATGCTCCCACCTCCAAACTTCACTGATGGTATGGTGTTTTTGGGCTGCTGTGCAGTGCCTTTTCACCTCCAAACATTCTGTATGTTGTGGTATCCAAAAAGTTCAGTTTTGGTCTCATCTGACCATACTATATTCTCCCAGTATTTTTACTGGCTTGCTCAAATGTTGTGCAGCAAACTTTAAATGAGCTTCAACACGCTTTTTCTTCAGCAATGGAATCTTGCGAGGTGAGTGGGCATAGAGCCCATGTCAGTTGAATGCATTACTTATTGTTTTCATTGAAACAGCAGTACCTGCTAACTCCAGGTCTTTCTTGAGCTCTCCAGAAGTGATCTTAATCCTTTTGACTCCTCTGTCAGAAATTTTGCGAGGAGCTCCTGGTCATGGCCAGTTTATGGTAAAATGATGTTCCTTCCACTTCCTCGAATGATGGCTCCAACAGTGCTCACTGGAACATTCAGCAGTTTAGAAATGCACCTGTAACCAATGCCATCATTATATTTTGCAACAAAAAAGTTGAGAAGGGCTAGAGAGAGCTCTTTGATTCTACCCATCATGAGTTCTTAGTGGTGTGACAATCTGATATTCACAGACCTTTTTTTTTTAAAGGCTATCAGTCAGGACTTAACCAGTTGAAATTAATTTGCACTGATAGGGGATGGGATGACTTCCTAAATTCTGATGGATTTCAGCTGGTTTATTGGCTTTCTATGCCTTTTTGCACCTCTTTTTTCCTTCATGTGTTCAATACTTATTCCCTGTGCCGTTCCACTTTATTAAATATAACTTGTTTTGTGAACACACTTGCCTTGATTTCTTTGTATGTATTGATTACTTGGGTTGTTACTGATATCTAGTGAAAATCTCAGGTCAATGGCTCCGTCAGAAATATGTTTAATGAGAAAAATGTTGATGTGTCCAATACTTGTTTTCCCTGCTGTATGTATTTGTACAGGCTTACTATTTCCTATTTGACAAGTGACTTGATCTGTTGTGATTAAGCCCACTGTTGTCCTTAATAACTGTTAGAAGGCTGTTCTTCTGCTTGCCTTTTTCTGCAGTTCCTTATACTCAACATAAAGATGATTCTTTAAACTTCATTTTGTCTTTTCTTCTTAATCCAGTGCAGATGTTTCTTGACAATTTCTTTCTCAATGTCTATTATTACAAGTAATTGTTTTTTGAGCTGTATATGGGTTTCCACACCTCAGGTAGTTCAATTGATGGTAGCCACACATTGAAGTTTTCTACAATACTTCAGTTCACAGTTGACATAATAGTCATATATGAAGAAATCCTAAAATAAGCAGATTGAAACGTACATAACTCCTGACATTATAATGGCTTTTCAGTGACTCTTTAAGTTTTGTACTCCACCTCTACTCTGCCCATGTGCACAGGGCTGTATATATGTGTATTTTTTTTGTTTGTTTGTTTGTTTTTGTCTGCTAGGCTAAGTGTCATCAGCAGTTTTACCCCAGCCCGATAGGTAGTGCAAAAGGGCTGTTGCGCCAGTTTGTGCACTGGCTATACAAAACAGAAGAAAAGCAAGAGCCATGTACATATTAGCAACAACAATGGTGAGGTGAGAAGAGGTGCTCCTGGGTTTACTACCTTTGGTGGAAGAAGAATATAAAAAAAGAGGAGAAGGTATAATAGTGTGTTTTTGCTTTTGTGTCTTCATTTTCCTCTTCATCTTCTTCATCTACTTTGATTTTTTATGCTGTGTCGGTAGTGCCACCTCATCAATGGGAGGTTGGGATTGCACGTGCATAGTCAATGTGATCACATAATTTGGGCTGTACCCGCTCAGCCGTGGAGGCGAAGCCTAGCGGACTGGAGGCAGTGACTTAATTTTCATCACTCAAAACTTGCGCTTGAGCAGACACGCAGAATGGAGGTGGAGCATAAACCCAGCTTTAGAGCTCCTCATCCTGTAGTTGGACAACCTTTTACTCTACCAATTCAAACTTCAGCTTACATATATTTTTGTTCTTCTTCTGACATTTTTTTTTAAAATTTTGTATACTTTATTGATCCCCAGAGGTGAAATTGAGGGCATCCACCTGGATGGATGAAGCAGCCACGGTATGGCGCTATCCCCTTACCATTCACACCTAGGGCCACTTTTAGAGTCTCCATTTAACCTAACCTGCATGTCTTTGGCCTGTGGGAGGAAACTGGAGAAATCCCGGAGTAAACCCATGCAGACACGGGGAGAACATGCAAACTCCACACAGATCACTGTTGGTTAGGGGCTGGGATCAAACCCGGGATCCAATGGCCAAGGGTGACTTGTTGCGCTGCCGCAGTGCTAGCACTGTTCCACCGCACCGCCCATCCACTCTAAACAAAAAGGAAAATGTTACATTTATTGCTACAGTGAGTAATGTTCAGCCCATGATTGTGATGTCTTTGTCAAAACACTTTAATCACCTCTGTCACCTCTGTAAATGTGTGATGTCTTTGAATAGCGAACTCACATGGTAGCAATGTCACAGTTGCTTTGAAATGATTTTTCCCCCCCTTTAGGCATTTTGTTGCCTTTGTTTCTACATATATACACACATTTTTGATGTGCAAACTGGCCACATGTATGGCAGGGTAATATTGGTAAAATAGCAGTTTAAGATACCTCAGGAATTTAAAGAAGACTTTGAGTTCAAGTTTGTTACTACTGCTATACAGTAGATTACTTCAGTATTCTACACACTCATAGATAATACCCTCCTCCCTTATTCATCTGATGTTTTTTGAAGGATCGTGTGTAATTCCCAAGGGAACTGCTAAAAATGTAAAAAGAAAAGGTCTGATGTTTCATTATTAGAGAAAAAAAGAAATCCTGGATCCATCCCTTGATTCGGATCCGCTACAAAATTTAATGGGTTCTTTTGTGGCCCAAGCTCAAACCTTTCACCTCAATTTACTACAACTGGGTCAGTAGTTTTTGCAAAATCACGCCAATTGTCAGTCAGACAAACAGACAACACACAGAAATGCATACACACATATCCAGCGATGTTCAGAATACGTGCAGACAGGATATCTCTCTTAACTAATTAGTGTTTCATATTTCCAGATTTCAACCACAGCCGCTGTGGCAGCTTCAGCTACAAGCCAAAATATAGCTGGAGCGATAAGAGGGAAATGTAGTAGAAGAAGAGGGGGGAGCGGCTAACAGGCTGCTGTGGGAGAGCCAGAGAGGTCAGACGCAACAGGAAAGGCTGACCCGCGCAGCAGCCATTCCTCCCATCAGGTGTCACCATAAATAGAGCCCATTTCTTTTGGGCGCCGCTGTGTGGAATGATGAGAGTTGGAAAAGTGTTTCAGATTGTAGCTATTACACGTTTTTCAAATGTAATGACATTTTCAATATCTATTTCATTGATTTTCGCTGAGAGTGAGCTCTTTTTAGTACATAGTTACATAATTAAATTCAGCGGTGGTAACCCTGTCAGCGTTCCAGCAAGTCTCTGTGCTTGGATATAAACTTGAATTAATGTTAAATATGAATCGATGTTAATGAAAGGTCAGAAGTGTCACAGCTTTCACACTTTTATTTCTTGTGCACATTTGGCTTTTATACAGTGGGCCAAAAAAGTATTTAGTCAGCCACCAATTGTGCAAGTTCTCCCACTTAAAAGATGAGAGAGGTCTCCAATTTTCATCATAGGTATACCTCAACTATGAGAGACAAAATGAGGAAAAAAAATCCAGAAAATCACATTGTCTGATTTTTAAAGAATTTATTTGCAAATTATGGTGGAAAATAAGTATTTGGTCACCTACAAACAAGCAAGATTTCTGGCTCTCACAGACCTGTAACAACTTCTTTAAGAGGCTCCTCAGTCCTCCACTCATTACCTGTATTAATGGTACCTGTTTGAACTCATTATCAGTACAAAAGACACCTGTCCACAACCTCAAATAGTCAGACTCCAAACTCCACTATGGCCAAGACCAAAGAGCTGTCAAAGGACACCAGAAACAAAATTGTAGACCTGCACCAGGCTGGGAAGACTGAATCTGCAATAGGTAAGCAGCTTGGTGTGAAGAAATCAACTGTGGGAGCAATTATTAGAAAATGGAAGACATACAAGACCACTGATATTCTCCCTCGATCTGGGGCTCCACGCAAGAGCTCACCCTGTGGGGTCAAAATGATGATGAGAACGGTGAGCAAAACTCCCAGAACCACACGGGGGGACCTAGTGAATGACCTGCAGAGAGCTGGGACCAAAGTAACAAAGGCTACATCAGTAACACACTACGCCGCCAGGGACTCAAATCCTGCAGTGCCAGACGTGTCCCCCTGCTTAAGCCAGTACATGTCCAGGCCCGTCTGAAGTTTGCTAGAGAGCATTTGGATGATCCAGAAGAGGATTGGGAGAATGTCATATGGTCAGATGAAACCAATATAGAACTTTTTGGTAAAAACTCAACTTGTTGTGTTTGGAGGAGAAAGAACACCATACCTACTGTGAAGCATGGGGGTGGAAACATCGTGCTTTGGGGCTGTTGTTCTGCAAAGGGACCAGGACGACTGATCCGTGTAAAGGAAAGAATGAATGGGGCCATGTATCGTGAGATTTTGAGTGAAAACCTCCTTCCATCAGCAAAAGCATTGAAGATGAAATGTGGCTGGGTCTTTCAGCATGACAATGATCCCAAACATACCGCCCGGGCAATGAAGGAGTGGCTTCGTAAGAAACATTTCAAGGTCCTGGAGTGGCCTAGCCAGTCTCCAGATCTCAACCCCATAGGAAATCTTTGGAGGGAGTTGAAAGTCTGTGTTGCCCAGCGACAGCCCCAAAACATCACTGCTCTAGAGGAGATCTGCATGGAGGAATGGGCCAAAATACCAGCAACAGTGTGTGAAAAACTTGTGAAGACTTACAGAAAACGTTTGACCTCTGTCATTGCCAACAAAGGGTATATAACAAAGTATTGAGATGAACCTTTGTTATTGACCAAATACTTATTTTTCACCATAATTTGCAAATAAATTCTTTAAAAATCAGACAATGTGATTTTCTGGATTTTTTTTTCTTATTTTGTCTCTCATAGTTGAGGTATTCCTATGATGAAAATTGGAGACCTCTCTCATCTTTTAAGTGGGAGAACGTGCACAATTGGTGGCTGACTAAATACTTTTTTACCCCACTGTACATATTAAAGATACTTAAAAGTCATATACATTCAATAAATAGATAAGTGGCCATGTAGCAACCTTAATGTATCCTCGCTTTTACTTGAAGAGGAGTTTAGTAAACTTAAACATTAGCCCCACATAGAAGTCAGACAGCCATACAGTAACTCTTTTGTATTCCAGCTCCCAATGCACACATTCTTCTAATGTGTTTCTGTCCACATCTGACTGGACATCCAGATTAGCTGTGTGGACGCAAAGTTTTCAGGTGTCAGAGTTGAGGAATGATGCAGTGTTTCGCCGAGGAAAGGGCGAAAACCTCAGGCAGCCGGCAGGTTTGCAATATGGCCGCCCAGTCATTTAACCACAGCCAATATTTTGAGCTTTATTCCACTCAAAGTGCTGATTTTCCTCTTGAGACTAATTATCTACTGCCTGTTTGTTTGCTAAACTGCATTCACTCTCAGACTCAGGCAATAGGATTTAATTTTCTTCTTTCTCTCCCCTTTTCCTTGGATGATTATGCGCAAAGCTCTTTGGAATTGTGTGTTTTCTGGTTGCTTTTCCCACTCATGATTCTTCATTAATTCAGTTTACCCTTCCCTTTTCCCATTTCTTCTTCTGTTTCTGTCCTTTAGCTCCTCTCCTTTTCCTCTTTGGCAAACCTTTTATGATGAAATTTGCATGCTTCACGTTGAGACGATGACGATTAATCAAGTTGGCCCAGTTTTACTGCTGGAGTGAAAAAAAAAAATGCGAGTAGTGAGATTGCTTGCATGTGAAGGTTTAGCTCAGTTAAAATGTCTTCTTAAATGACATTTCCCTGCTTGATATTTCCCTCTCTGGTCAAAATGTCACTGCCAGGAAAATGTGTACTTCTTGTCATTGGCCTTTTCACATTATGTTATCCTTGTCAGTGGGATTCATATGGAAAAAAAAAATGAATATTTCCCATTTATCTTCTTGCGGAATGGTGATTAATCCAGTCTTGAGTGCTTAATTTATGGACCTATGCAGAGGCCTAATCAGAGTTTGTTACCATCGCAAATTAAACAACGGGAAGAGGCAACGCAAGTAAAGCAGTCCTGTGGTTCATTTAGATTGTAATTGGGTGAGAATTAGATGGGACAAGGTTGACAGAAAGACTCTAATAAGCAGCAAATGACTGAGGGTGAAGCTGGGTGAAGAGCTGTGGAGTCACAGACAAGTGGGGATATTTCAGGGGTGGAGGAAAGACTGGAAAGGCATTTGAATTCGTCTCATCTTAACTGGTTGGAATAAAAATGTTTGTGCCGCATATATTGTCTTTTGATTAGCACTGGCATATTTGCCCAGTGAATAAATCCTTATGTGGCACCACAAACAGCAGTGAAACTAGTAATCCTAACATGTGACACCTTCAGAGTCAGTCAGACAGTGTGTTTGGTGGCAGAAAAGAAATGACCAAAATCTATTTTTAAAAAATGAATGGGGTTGTAAAGATAATTTCATAAAAATGGTTGTGTCAATTAAAATGCAAATCATAAAATAGATCTTAAAGGGGTCATTGACTGAAGAATTGTGTTTTTGTAGGTTTTAACCTTCTAAAAGACGTCTACTGGTCATGTGATTATTAAAAAATATTAAAACACTCACTTCTCTTAAAAAAAAAAAACAGACAACCTTTATATTGTCTTTCACTCCAAAAAGCAAAAGTTCCGCATTTCCCATGGGGCGTCGCTTTCATAGTAAACCTAGTAAAGTAGATCGTTGATACCTACCTGCTGCTCTATTATTGGCCAGTCTAGCTGTCAATCAGGTGGGCAACAAGTTAGCTTACCAAGCGTGGTTTATATTATTATTTTCTTTAGATTTCTGTCACCGTAATAGACATTAGTGCTTCCACCCGGTTCACTAATCCACAGTCCGTAATATCTGTCTCTGTTAGCATTACCTTGGCTAGGCGGTCAGTCTGCATTGGTCACGCGACCGACAGGCCACTTAGCATTAGCTTACCTGTTGATCCAGTTGGTTAGGATCACTGTTTTCTATTAATTCTATTCACCCCCACTGGAATCCTTTTTCATCCACTAACATTTGACCATATACATTGTTCTTAGACATTATTTTGAGTTTGCCAGCTAGCCGCTATTGTCAGCTAGCCGCCTTGGAGTTAGCAGTTTAGCCGTTCCTTCACAAATGTTTGTGTGCTTATTGTACTGCAGAGACCGATCATTTCCTGTCCACCACTGAAACCACACCCCACTGCCAACCAGTGATGCACTATTCCGTCCCTTTTAAAGATTAATGTTAGCTGGCTCAGGTGTCAAGTCAGCCCCGATGCAGCTGGCCCCCCCGGCTCTTCCCCGGGATCTCCAGCAGTGCAAGTGGAGAACCCCCACAAAACTGTTAAAAAGACTTTTCTTGGTCACCAACAAATGAAACAAGTTTTACAGAAATTCTCCTCTTGTGCCACGAAAGACCCTGGTTCCGACCCAGCCCGTGTTCATCTCAGGATAAATCTGAGCTGAAGGCTAGGTCCTGTTAAGTTTCAATTCAACTGCTTTTTAATTAGTAAGTCCGACATTTTTTTTTAAGCACGTGTTTTAACTTTTTTTTAAATTATTATTATTTTTACTGTGTCTCTATCAAGTTGTTTTTATTCTATTTCACTGTACAGCGCTTTGTGACTATATGTCTGTGAAAAGTGCTTCATAAATAAACTTTACTTACTTACTTTAAAGGTGCTATAACTAGCCATTTTCAGAAAGGCTGGAAAAAAAATTGCTGCAGTAAAGGAAATTTGAATTAAATGCCATAACCATTTCATGAAGATGTGTGAGCTGTTAAAATGTAGAAAAAAAGTGCAATCAGTGACCCCTTTAAAAATAGCTCATTAGATTCAAATTCAGTTGTTTTTAATCCTACAAATAAGAATGCTTCAGCGTTAACCATAAATCAAATAGGAAGAAGTACTACAGGCAAAGATCTAATGCTAATGCTGGGGCAGGAGGAATGGAAGACTGAGCAAAGAAAAAGCAAAGTCACGCTGACGGAATGAGCTGCTACCGGCACTTGATTATTTACAATTACATCTTTCTTGCTAAAATATCCCATGCTTTATCGTTGCAGGTGTGAAACCATCATTTGCCTCATAAGCATGCATGTAGCATGTGTTGAAATGCAATCCCAAGATCGGTACTGTTGACATGTTATGTGCAACCAATTAAAGGACTGACACATGATTAAACAAGGAAATTCTTACTAATAAGACAGATGGTATTGTTGAAGGATGTGCATGTGAGGTAAAGATGGCTGCTGGCCAGTTTCCTGTGAAGAGCTGGATGTATTCAACAGCAGGTAACTGGGATGGCAGCTGCTGGTGAAAGTGTGACGGTTCGCTGTTTAACAGGGAACTGCTGAATTTGATGATGATGACTACATGTGGAACATCCAAGCACAAAATAAGATGAAATGGGCTAAAGGATAGGGGGGTCCTGGTGGAAAAAAATGTCAGTCATGTTTTTTTAAATAGTACCAAGTGAATAAAAAATGTTTAAGTGAAGACCTAAAGTGTATCTGTTTGCTTGTTTGTTCACCTGACCTGACAAATTTAAACTGAATAAGGCTTGATTTGGGGTGATGGCTCTAGCAACTTTAGATATGTGAGCAACAGAAATATATAGTGCTGTGAAAAAGTGTTTGTTCCCTTCCTGATTTCTTATATTTTTGCATATTTGTCACACCTAAATGTTTCAGATCATCAAACAAATGTTAATATTAGACAAAGATAATCTGAGTAAATACAAAATGCAGTTTGTAAATGATGATTTCATTTATTAAAGGAAAAAAGCTATCCAAACCTACCTGGCCCTATGTGAAAAAGAAACTGCCCCCTAAACCTAATAACTGGTTGTGCCACCATTGGTGCCAAAAACTGGCAATGAGTCTTTCACATTGCTGTTGAGGAATTTTGACCCACTCTTCTGTGCAGAATTGTTTAAATTCAGTCACATTGGAGGGCTTCATGAACTGATGGCCAGACATTCTCCTTCAGGATTTTTTGGTAGAGAGCAGAATTCATGGTTCTGTCAATTAGGGCAAGTTGTCCAGGTCCTGAAGCAGCAAAGCAGCCCCACACCATGACACTACCACCACCATGTTTGACTGTTGATACAGTGTTCTTTTTATGAAATTCTGTGTTCGTTTTATGCCAGATAAAACAGGACACACGTCTTCCAAAAAGTTCCACTTTGGTCCCGTCAGTCCACAGAATATTTTCCCAAAAGTCTTGAGGATCATCTCGATGTTTTCTGGCAAATGTGAGATGAGTCTTTATATTCTTTTTGTCCAGCAGTGGTTTTTGTCTTGGAATTCTCCCATGGATGCCATTTTTGCCCAGTCTCTTTCTTATTGTTCCATTGTGGACCAGTGTCCAAACTGAGGCAAGTGAGGCCTGCAGTTCTTTTCATGTTGTTCTGGGTTTTTGTTTCTCATCTGATCTTGAATTTCTTTAGATCACAGTGGGATGTGTTGCTTTTTGAGATCTTTTAGCCTACTTCAAGTTGTCAGACAGGCTCTATTTAAGTGATTTATTTATTCACCAGATCTGACAGTAATCAGGCTTGGGTGTAGCTACTGAAACTTAACTCAGCTTTCCAAAAAATATGGTTAATCACAGTTAATTAATGATCTAACAAGGGAGGCAATTACTTTTTCACATAGGGCCAGGTAGGTTTGGATAGTTTTTTTTTTCCCTTTAATAAATGAAATCATCATTTGAAAACTGCATTTTCTATTTATTCAGGTTATCTTTGTCTGATATTAAAATTTGTTTGATGATCTGAAACATTTAAGTGGGACAAATATGCAAAAATATAAGAAATCAGAAAGGGGCAAATACTTTTTCACAGCTCTGTAGGCTATTCTGGGATTTCTTTCTTGGTCAGACACTGAGTAGAGGCACGATATATTAAATCCAGACTGTTCTTGGACAGAAAATTACCTTATACTGTAGGCAATTTTCTCCTGCAGACATTATGATCTGTTGCTGCAAATTTTCAAATCAAATGACCTCTAGTGGTTAAAAAAAATATTGACATGAAGTGACATGGTGGTAATATGTTTAAAGTAGACATCATCTTTTCCTAACTCTAATATCTTAACAGTAACCAAGTGGTTTTATTGGTTAATCCTAAAAATGTAAGACAAGTGAGAAAGTGAAATTTAACACAGATGCACAAGTGATAAAAGGTGAACAGCAGAACGTAAGCCCGTATTTACATCCACCACCCTTTCACCGCCATGTATGAACTGAGGGTTTTTGATCCTTATTGCAAGGGTGGCGCAGACTACCTACACTATATTGTTGTATTGGTTGGAAAACTTATTGCGATAAAAAATAGCGGCATTAAACCTGTTACAAGCCAAAATGATTTTTAATTTAATTTTCCTTTTTGCCCTTATCTCATTAGTGACCTTTAAACCAGCACTATGTAACATTCTTGTTTCAGGTAGGAACACTGAAAAGTCTACAACTATGGCGACTATGACCTCAGTCCCAACAGCCAAGTAGGTAGCTACAGTTGCAGCCTGTGATTGGCTGTTGGGACTCAGGTCATAGTCGCCATATTTGTAGTCCTTTCAGTATTCCTACAAAGATCCTATGGGTCCACTCAAGCTATGGGGGGAAGTGACATTCACCTGACCAAAGGTTGATGTACCAACAAAATAGCTTTGAAAACATTATTCTAAGGAGAAAATCTCACATAGTGTTGCTTTAAACACATCAATACTTGCTGTATGCAGGACTTTGATGTTCTGCCAAACACACACCATGACCAAATGGCAAGATCTGGTTTAAATGCATACTTTGCAATCTCAAGGGTTTTTTTGTTTGTTTGTTTCTTTTATCCAAGTGATGAGAAAATATGATTTGTCAGCAAGGATGTAATTGAGAAACTGTACTTCATAATGCATAGAAGAGGAGGAATTCTTCACCTCACTGTGTTCATGGTCGAGAAGAAAGTCATTAAATGTCTTTGTGAAAAAGACAAAACTCACCTACACAGTTTACATTTTCTCATATGGATCTCACTGTTATGGACTTAAATTCTAAAAAAAAAAAACATAAGGAGAGATTTGCCTCTAAATGTCATTTCTGTTTTCCTTATTCAAACAGCCTTTCCATCTTTTCTTGAAAAGACCTTTTATTAAATAGCATAAGCATGCAATACATATTTACCTTGGCTGGGTGATAAAATGACTCCGTACATACACCCTGTGATAAGTAAGTGGCGCATCACTGACAACCACTAAAAAAACATTCACACAATATTTATAACAAATGAGCTTTGAAATGGTTCAAATTTCTTGATATATTTAAGATAAGCAGATAGAATGTGCTGAGAAAAATTAAACCATATAGAAATCCAAAATCCACACTAACAAACTGACTAACAAGATCACTTTGTTTGCCTTTTCTGATACAGCCATGAACTGCAAAAGTAGCCACTTATCACTCTTTAACATAAATATTTTTTAATAAGTTTATCAATATACACAACATACACTTATACTGTTGTTGTATATTTTGATTGCAGCAGTGTGTGAGACAATATGCACTGATCTCTCGCATAGTTTTTAGCTTCATTGTGCCCTTTTTGAGGCATTGATTACAGACGTATTTTTGCAAAGATGACCACCTTTTTTAAAGCAGTATGCAAGCACATTACATTAGGAGCAATATAAACAAATGAGTTCCCAATTATGTTTACAGTATATTTCAACCTTAAAGAAAGAAAGCTAACTTTATTGTCGTTCACACTATACACAGCTACAATGTTGATCACACTCTAGAGATGGAGGAGCCACTGCCATGAGCTTGTATTTGTACTGTGGGAGGAAACCCACGCAGCACGGGGAGAACATGCAAACTCAACCCAGATGGGGCACAAGATGAGCTTGAGCTGGGATCAAACCTGTGTTCAATCCCAGACCCTTTTGCTGTGAGGCAGTGGTGATAACCACTGATTCACCACGCTGCAACAAGAAGTTTGTTGTCATTCCATCCACACAGTAGAACAAAATTACCTTTTTTCTATTGGAGGTGCTGTCGCCACGTCTTTCCCGTCTCCCATTCTGTTCTGCTGAGCACCAAGCTAGAAGGTGTAAAGTACCATTTTTTTTTTTATGGTCTTTGGTATGACCCCAGCTGGGGCTTGAACCCATGACCACATTCACCTGGCTGTGAGGCAGATGTTCTACCACTAGGCCACCACCTCATACAGTATTTCCACTATTTCTTCACTGCTGATATGCTGATATGCACAAAGCGATAATCATTTATGTACTTTCAGTTTCCCAAAGTCATCCTGTATAATTATGAATTATTTTTATTGCTGTAAGTTCACTAACTTTGTCATGTCATAAATCTCTATGAAGCAGGATTTCATTAAGCGGCACAGCGATAAAGATTACCATGCAAAAAGTTCATGGAGTCACTGAGGCCTTGATAAAAATCAATCAAATATTACACACCCACCTTTTTTCCTCTCTCAGTTAAATTTATGAGCCAAAGTTCCGTGCAGTGATATATATTCTTTAAAACCTAAAAAACGAAGTCTGAAAGTCAAAGACAAAAGGGCTTTGTATAGTTCCGTGTTAAGCCTGCCTATAGTTCCTGCTGAAGGGTTTAAAAAGAGCATACAGTCTCTCCGGGGGCTAAACAGGACTGACAGTGGCACTCGGGAATAGCACTCTTATTCTGACTGGGGCAACCTGCACCAGTGAGTATATTTGCAAGTGCACGCAAACTTAAAAACACACACTGTAGTGAGGATGCAGGGACCAAAAACTGACATACAGCAAGTTATCAAGGAGGTCAATAGCCCAAAGTAGACGTTTGGTTAGAAACACGAATGCTTTTGCAGAGCTTCCTTTGATCTTGAATGAGCTTGGGATATAGCACAGCCTAATGATGTTTCCTTATTTGGCACAGCCAGCGTGACAGCCATTTGCATATAATGATAGAATGAAAACAACAGCTCGTGTTGCACAGGTTGCTTTTAGAGTTTCACAAAAATTCTGTCCTACTTTTTTTACGCGGTTCTTTCTTTACACTGTGGTTAATGTGCTTGTTTCCTCTTAAAAGACTAGTACTGTTGTATTCATGTGAATTGTTGAGTTCATTTTATCTGAGCTACCCTCTCCTGCTGTAGGTCTTTATTGTATGTTGATACAGTGTGTGGGTGACATTAATGAGTATTTTCATAAAGTATTTCTTTTCAGTTTGCTTGTTATCATGCGCTTAAAAAGACACCCAACAAACCTCTTTATTTGCATATATTGTCCAATCAGTTGATTTACGACCTTGTAAGGGTGGGAATTGTGAGGGACCTCTTTATCCGATTCACATTGTGATATTTGATCGGTCATGATATCATACATTCCCCCTCCCATTTCAACATCAAATTTTGTCCCCAAAGTACAACTGTCAACATCTATTTCATCTAAGTTTTCACTCGTTTCAACTCACGGGGGCCCCCTCTTGTTTCTGTGGCTGCAGGCTCCCAGCCCTCCATAGGATGGTGTGGTGTGGTCCTTTCTGCTGCCCACATTTTTGTATTCCATCATTTTGTGTGGAGAAATCTTTGCACACAGGAAAGATGGTGGACTTTGTGGTGTACTTGGCTTGCTCTTAGCTGGAGGTGGCTCTGTTGCATGGGGAGGTGGGGTTGGTGCCGCTCATGTCGGAGTGTTTTAGCTTAGCTGTTGCTATTGCTGTTTTTTTTTTTTTTTTTTTTTTTTGGTACAGCACTCCTTGCCTATTGTGTGTGATGACCACAGGTGACCCTTCTGTATGGAGTTTGCATGTTCTTCACTCCAGTTTCCTCCCAAAGGCCAAAAACATGCAAGTTAGGTTAACTGGAGACTCTAAAGTGGTCTTAGATGTGAGTGTATGTGTGCGTGAATGGTGAAGGGATTGGCGCCGGCATTTGAGTTAACTTTTTGATGCATCTAACTGCTTCTTAACTTGTACACCTGGCTGGAAATCTTGCAAGACAAGCTATGATTTCACCTGACTGGGTGCTTACTTTGCACCATCTAGTGGACTGAAAATACAATTGGTTGATTAATACCCAAGAGTCTGCAACATTTACATGAATATATATAATTGATAAAAGATCGGTACCTGTGTTTAGGGATCGGTAAGTTATCACTAGTGCCAAGTATCATGATACATTGCTGAATCAGTCTTTTGTCCCACCGCTATTACCTTGTATCAGTTAATAAACTCCTCTTTTGAATAGTTCAGATTCATTTTCCTGTCAGATTAATTGTTTATTGGTCCTCCATATAACTTTATGTAATCTAATACAACACAGATTTGCAGTTTCCCTGTTCATGGTCTTCATCTTATTTTGGTGGGGTTAATCCTTAGATGATGCCAACTGCTGCAGTGTGCAGGCATCACTGCAACACCCTTCACATCTGTACTTTACCTTCATCCTCCTGATTTTTACTGCCTTACACATCAACCGCGGACGGCTTTATGAGCTGAAAACAAAAATGATTGCTTTTGAATTCAGATTATATGCCTCCATGCTCAGCTCTGTCTTGTTTTCCGTCTCTATTCCTCATCTCCTGTCCTCTTCTTTACCTCAAATGTACACATACATGCACGCTCACATATGCATACATATTTATGTATACAGTAAGGCAGACTCACACGCAGTATATGCCTCTGAGAGTAAGTTATTGTGGGTAAGATGGCAATGAGCAAGGTCTTCAGAAACAGTTTGCCAACGACAAGGGGAATTTGCATACCCCATGGGAAGAGAAAATATTAATAAGCCTCTGTCAGCTCACATTTCTGTGATGGAGTAAACACATTAACTCTTAAATACTTTTATATCCCAACATTCTTCTTGGGTGTACACAGCATTGCAGCCACAGAATTTTTGTCTGAGAATTCATGCTATAATTTTGAAAAATGTTGTTTGCTTACTACTGCGGCATTGTTTAACTACAGTTTGTGTGATATTCAGGGCTATACATTGATTAAAAAATTAACTAATTAGTTGCACATTTTTCTATAATTAATCATAATTAATCATTAAAATTACAATGAGGAAATGATGAAAAAGAAATATTCTTGAGCAACTTTTAATTGCATTTTTTTTGTCAGAATTTCAGACAAAAAGAATTTAAGAATTTTCTTAATGACCTACCTTGAGTACCCCACTGAAATAAGGTAGTCTGTCCTGGATGTCTCGGCAATGAAAGTCAGCCTTGCAGTAAGTGCATATAACTTTTGTTTCGTCCACATAGCCACCTGGTAACCTTTTGAAAGAGAACTTTCCATCGAAAAGTGTTGTTTCCTTCTCAGTCATTAGCAATTAATGTACAGTAGCCATAGGAAGCAGTACATGTGACCACAAACCAGCTTCAGAGTGCATTAGCACCACCAACTGGACTGGAGTGTGGACAGGAGAAAATGGAGGAAAATAACAGGAAGTTAGGTGAGGGTGTATTTGTTTTTACTGTACTAATTGGACTACATTAATTGAAAAAGTTCACGCATTAACATTCCCATCGCTAATGATATTACATGTGATGTGTCAAAATAGTTCTGAAGTGAGAAAGAATTTCAGCAAATGACCATTTATGACACTGTGATTCCTGCAGTTCATACGCATTATTGCAACAGTCTTGGCAGGCAGGGGAGATGACTCTCTGTCCCAGGAGATTAGGTTCTCAGGTATCAGCCAGTGATAAAATTAAATGTTGTTACCCAAAGTGCACTTGCATTTAGTGAAAAGATATCAATTTACTTAGTTGTTTGGGGGTTATTTAGAACACAGTCAGATGTGCATAAAAGCCAGAAGTAGAAGGAAGCTTCACTCAGCTTCTGAGGTTATTTTCTGCAGTATTACTGTCAGATCATTGGCTATGAATCTGAATTTTTGTTAAAAAAAATAAGTACATGTCATTGTGGCAGCAGACTGTAATTTTTTCTCTGGAGAGGGCATTTGAGGAGACAAGCTACTAGGCAGAACTTAAATTGATGAGTGCATGTTGAAGCAGTATGCTCAATGAAAGGGAAAATATTCCCCTCAAATAAACCCTGAAGGACTTCACACATATTTATATAGTTTACATTTACATCGATGGTGTATCCATAAATGGTGTTATATTATGGAATATGTCCACTTGCCCATATGATAAACATCCCCTCTCAAATCGTGGGTGTCTCCAAAATATGACTGTAGGCAGATGAGCAGTGTGGACTTCACATCACTGGTTCACGGCTGCCAAGTATTGGCTGATGTTGTGCTTGACATATTTATACAAGTACTATGAGTGCATGCAAAGTTGTTGACTTGGTTTTATTTTGCATTTAAACACAGTCTGAATTTTTTAAATTTTTTTATTTAAAAAAAAAAATCAGACTGTGTTTAAATGCAAAATAATATGATAAATTCTATATCAAGGATTATATCATATAATCCTTATATTATCATTATAATCATCTTATTATAATCATTATAATCATCTTATCTTATATTATCAATATAATCCTTATATTATCATTATATTCTATATCAAGGATTCAGTGTACCCCGCCCGGTATGGGGTTACCAGGGCCCCACCCTGGATCCAGGCTTGGGGGAGGGGCTCGATGGCTAGCGTGTGGTGGCCGGGTTTCCACCCATGGGACCCGGCCGGGCTCAGCCCGAAGGAGTTACATGGGTCCGCCCTCCAGTGGGCTCACCACCTGCAGGAGGGATCATGGGGGTCCGGTGCTATGTGGATTAGGTGGTGGTCAAAGGCGGAGACCTTGGCAGACTGATCCCAAGCTTTCTAAACTGGCTTTTGGTACGTGGAATGTCACCTCTCTGGTGGGGAAGGAGCCTGAGCTGGTGTACGAGGTTGAGAGATACCGGCTAGATATAGTCGGCCTCACCTCAACACACAGCTCCGGTTCCGGAACCAGTCTCCTGGAGAGGGGCTGGAGCTTGGCCTTTTCTGGAGTTGCCTCGGGCGAGAGGCGACGAGCAGGGGTGGGTATTCTTGTATCCCCCCACCTTGCTGCCTCTATATTGGAGTTTTCCCCGGTGGACGAAAGGGTTGCTTCCCTGCGCCTTCGGGTTGGGAAACGGGTCCTGACCATCATTTGTGCCTATGCACCAAATGATGTTTCAGAGTACCCACCCTTTTTGGAGTCTGTGACTGGGGTGCTGGAGGGTGCTCCTCTTGGAGACTCCATTGTCTTACTGGGGGACTTCAATGCGCACGTGGGCAATGACAGTGGAACCTGGAGGGGGGTGATTGGGAGGAACGGCCTGCCTGATCTGAACCCGAGTGGTGTTAAGTTATTCGACTTCTGTGGTAACCACAGTTTGTCCATAACGAACAACATGTTCAAGCATAAGGGTGTCCATATGTGCACCTGGCACCAGGACACCCTAGGTCGCAGGTCGATGATCGATTTTGTTACCGTGTCATCAGACCTGCGACCGTATGTCTTGGACACTTGGGTAAAGAGAGGTGCAGAGCTGTCAACTGATCACCACCTGGTGGTGAGTTGGATCCGATGGCAGGGGAGGAAGCCATTCAGACCTGGTAGACCCAAACGTACAGTGAGGGTGTGCTGGGAACGTCTGGCTGAGGCCCCTGTCCAGGAGGTCTTCAACTCCCACCTCCGGAAGAACTTCAACCACATTCCGAGGGAGTCTGGAGATATGGAGTCTGAATGGGCCCTGTTCTCCACCTCTGTTATTGAAGCGGCGGCCCAGAGCTGCGGCCGCAAGGTGGTCGGTGCATCTCGAGGTGGCAACCCCCGAACCAAGTGGTGGACACCAGTGGTGAGGGGGGCCATTAAGCTGAAGAAGGAGTCGTATCAAGCTTGGTTGGCTTGTGGGACTCCCGAAGCAGCTGAGGTGTACCGGCAGGCCAAGCGGAGTGCAGCTTGGGTGGTTGCTGAAACAAAAACCCGGGTATGGGAGGAGTTCGGTGAGGCCATGGAACAAGACTTTCGGTCGGCCTCGAAGAGATTCTGGCAAACTGTCCGGCGGCTCAGGAGGGGAAAGCAGCTCCCTGTCCACACTGTGTATTGTGCGGATGGTGCACTGTTGACTTCGACTGGGGATATCGTCGGGCGGTGGAAGGAATACTTCGAGGATCTCCTCAATCCCACTGATACGCCTTCTACAGAAGAAGCAGGGTTTGTGGACGAGGGGACGACTCGCCTATCACAGGGGCTGAGGTCGCCAAGGTGGTTAAAAATCTCCTTGGTGGCCGGGCCCCGGGGGTGGACGAGATTCGCCCTGAGTACCTCAAGGCCCTGGATGTTGTTGGGCTGTCATGGTTGACACGCCTTTGCAACATTGCGTGGAAGTTGGGGGCAGTGCCTTTGGCATGGCAAACTGGGGTGGTGGTTCCTCTTTTCAAAAAAGGGGACCGGAGGGTGTGCTCCAACTTTAGAGGGATCACACTCCTCAGCCTCCTTGGGAAGGTCTATGCCAAGGTACTGGAGAGGAGAATCTGGCCATTGGTTGAACCTCGGATTCAGGAGGAGCAATGTGGTTTTCGTCCTGGCCGTGGCACATTGGACCAGCTCTTTACCCTCTCGAGAATTCTCGAGGGTTCGTGGGAGTTTGCCCAACCAGTTTACATGTGTTTTGTGGACTTGGAGAAGGCATTTGACCACATCCCTCGTGGTTTTTTGTGGGGGGTGCTTCGGGAGTATGGGGTATCGGGCTTGTTGTTAGGAGCTATTTGGTCTCTGTATGACCGTTGTGAGAGTTTGGTTCATATTGCCAACGCTCGGTCGGACTCATTCCCAGTGAGAATTGGACTCCGCCAGGGCTGCCCTTTGTCACCGATCCTGTTCATAATTTTTATGGACAGGATTTCTAGGCGCAGCCAGGGAATGGAGGGTGTCATGCTTGGTGACCACAGGATCTCATCTCTGTTGTTTGCAGATGATGTTGTCCTGTTGGCTTCATCCAGCAATGACCTCCAGCTCTTGCTGGGATGGTTTGCCGCTGAGTGTGAAGCAGATGGGATGAGAATCAGCACCTCCAAGTCCGAGTCCATGGTCCTCAGCCGGAAAAAGGTGGATTGTCCTCTTTGGGTTGGGGACAGACTCCTGCCCCAAGTGGAGGAGTTTAAGTATCTTGGGGTCTTATTCACGAGTGAGGGGAAAATGGAGCGAGAGATTGACAGACGGATTGGAGCAGCATCTGCAGTGATGCGGACGTTGTACTGGTCTGTTGTGGTGAAGAGGGAGCTGAGTTCTAAGGCAAAGCTGTCGATTTACCAATCAATCTACGTTCCTACTCTCACCTATGGTCACGAGCTTTGGGTAATGACCGAAAGAACGAGAACGCGGATACTAGCGGCTGAAATGAGCTTTCTCCGTAGGATTGCTGGACTCACCCTCAGAGATAGGGTGAGGAGCTCAGTCATCCGGGAGAGGCTCAGAGTAGAACCGCTGTTCCTCCACATTGAAAGGAGTCAGTTGAGGTGGTATGGGCATCTGATTAGGATGCTTCCTGGACACTTCCCACTTGAGGTGTTTCGGGCACGTCCCACTGGGAGGAGACCCCGGGGCAGACCCAGGACTCGGTGGAAAGACTGTGTCTCCCAGCTGGTCTGGGAATGCCTTGGTATCCTCTCTGAAGAGCTGGAGCAGGTGGCTGGGGAGAGGGAAGTCTGGGCTTCTCTGCTTGAACTGCTGCCTCCTCGACCCGGACCTCCAGAAAAGCGGTAGAAGATGGATGGATGGATGGATGGAACACAGTCTGTTTTTTTTTTTTTTTAAAGACTAAGCACATACGTATATACACTACCGTTCAAAAGTTTGGGGTCACTTAGAAATTTCCTTATTTTTGAAAGAAAAGCACTGTTTTTTTCAATGAAGATAACTTTAAACTAATCAGAAATATACTCTATACATTCCTAATGTGGTAAATGACTATTCTAGCTGCAAATGTCTGGTTTTTGGTGCAATATCTACATAGGTGTATAGAGGCCCATTTCCAGCAACTATCACTCCAGTGTTCTAATGGTACAATGTGTTTGCTCATTGCGTCAGAAGGCTAATGGATGATTAGAAAACCCTTGTGTAATCATGTTAGCACAGCTGAAAACAGTTTAGCTGGTTAGAGAAGCTATAAAACTGACCTTCCTTTGAGCAGGTTAGTATCTGGAAAAAATTATTATTTCAAATACAAATCATTATTTCTAACCTTGTCAATGTCTTGACTATATTTTCTATTCATTTTACAACTCATGGTGGTAAATAAGTGTGACTTTTCATGGAAAAGACAAAATAATTGTCTGGGTGACCCCAAACTTTTGAACGGTTGTGTATATATATTTTACTCCCTGTTATTATCACAGAAATCATTTTCAGCTCTCTTTGTACCAACACCTCTTATTTTCCTTTTCACGATGCACATTCTCAAGGGATGCCACTATTATGATAATTTGGTGGAAGGTACTAATGCCACTGAAATGCTGCTAATATTATAAGAAATGTCCTTTATGTACAGTGCTTTTATTATTGTAAACAAGATAAGTTTGCTGCTCTGTGTCATAATTTACTAACACAGTCAGCCCACGTGCAAAGTGCTACACCAGAGAGCACACACAACGCCGAGAAATAAAGTTTAAACACAATTTTATTGAAAAGGAATGCAGCAAACGTAGCGGAAAAAACCTCACTTGCCAGAAGAGCACCCAGCCTGTAATGGGAGAAAAGAGAGTGGATTAGAACGAGGAGGGAGACAGATAATAATGATTTGGGGGAATGCTTACGAGTGGGAGCAGAGAGCCCGACGAGGAACCCAGGATGGCTAAGATGAATGGAAGCAGGCGTTGCAGAAGAGACGGGCAGGTGGAAGTCTGACCGGGTGGAGTAGGTGTACAGGGATGAAGCCGATGAAGATGATGGAGCAGGTGAGGGCACAACAAAACCCCTGGGGACACACCGCAGAGATGGCAGCAACCTGAGAATGAGAAAGGAAAAGACGGTAAATTCTCTGGGTTCCAAAAAACACTGAAAACTTTACATACTTAAATATTTGATTGGCAGTATACCCAACGAGCCAGCACTGGAGCGTTCACAGACTGATCCGTTTAAGCGCTGGCAGCGAGGAGACAGCAGGTGCGTCCACTCACGCAGGTGTCGATTACCTGCGGAGCCGGGGACCCTCCCACAGGACGGGGGGGAGGAGTGTGCTCACCCGATCATAGCACTCTGTATATGCATTCCTACGAAGGATGCAGTTCTTTGGGATCATTAGCAGCAACCTTCAGTTTAGCTAGATATAACTACACAGCATTTTGTTTCACTCTTCAGAACACTAAGTGGCAGCAAGACTGTCAGCTGCCCAACAAACAGGAAGCACGTGATGGTTGCACTGCCAGTAGAAGTGCAGTAATTTTGTGTGCTTTCATTTTTTTTTTCTGGATACCAGTGGTGGAACTATTGTAGGATGGCATTTAAACTTGGTTGGGCTGTCAGTCCCACACAAGTTTACAGCTGTAAACAGAGTGACCTCATGGCTACAGAAGTGCTGTGTGTGTGTGAGATGCTGCCCATCTTTTGATCAGAAAAGAAAAAAAGAAAATTCTCTGAATAAACATGACTGTGATTTCTCAAAGAGGACAGTATGGACTGTCAGTTCTTCAAACAGAACTTAAGGTAAGATGCCAAGACAATTACCCTACATGTAAACTTTCAAAAGGAGTTTTATTTAAAAACACTGGGCAAAAAACTACTTCAAATGTTAAAGCTGCGAGCAGCTGTAAGTGGGCACTCACCCGCCACACAACCGTGGACGCCGGCTCCCGTCGTACCTAGCTGGTTCAGAAAATTTCCCGTCGTTGTGGCAAGCGCTGCTTGACTCATAAAGGAAACAGTTTGATTTTTTTTTTTTTTTTGATTTTGTATACTTTATTGATCCCCAGAGGGGAAATTGAGGGCATCCACCTGGATGAATGAAGCAGCCACAGTACGGCGCTATCCCTTAACCATTCACATACATTCACACCTAGGGCCACTTTAGAGTCTCCAATTAACCTAACCTGCATGTTTTTTGGCCTGTGGGAGGAAACCGGAGAAATCTGGTGCAGTACTTTCTTTGAGCAGTAGGTGGCGCACTAACTTTTGTCAATAATTTTTATGTAGGAGCGTGTGGGGCGGGACTCATATCCATCGTACAAAATTTGGTGAAAATAAGACAAAGTTTGTCCAAGTTACAACTTTCCGATGTTCCATGGCGAGGAGTCAACCTTTGCTATGTCGCCATGGCAACGCTTCCCTGTCAGTAATGTGTTGGCCACCCACATAGGACTACATATGACAGTCACCTGAACCAAGCAGTGCGATGTCATAGTAAAGTTGATGTGCAGTTATGATCATCTCTGTGGTCTGATGAATCTTAGAAAATTTCCTGTCATTCTGGCAAATGGTGTGTGAGTAATAAAGAAAAGAGTTTTCAACAATTCTTCCTTTAACCACTAGGCGGCGCTGTAGATTTCAATGAATGTTGTTCTATAGAACTGTTTGGAATTGGCCTGATATCCATAATATTGAATTTGGTTGAAATCCAACAATGCATACCAGAGTTATTGCCATCACAATGGTCATAGAATGATCATGGCGAGGCATCAAACTTTGCTACGCCCCTACGGCCAAACCGTCAAGCTTTAAGAAAAGTTTTCAATAACTTTTAATGGCACATGGGTATAGATAATTGTCACCACAAATGAGCTCAATCGGACAAAAACGGGCGAGTTCGATCAAATGCGCGTCAATTGCGCGAGGTGAAAATCAGGTCACTGCCACTTCCTGCCAAAATAGCCACCTTCCTGTTGGGTGTAGACCATCACTTCTATGGAGTTTTTTGCATGTCTTGACATGATAAACATCTCACCCGATTTTCATCTTTCTACGTGAAAGTAAGCGTGTGCCACTCCCCATTGACTTGACATGTTAGGTGGCGCTGTAGAGCCATTTTTGTGGGGCCATTCATATTTCTCCTTGTAACGATGTCGGCTCTGGGGCGCAACCGTGGTTAACATGTCTCCTCTCCATGTTCGCTGGGCGATGTCGGCCCCGAACGCCTACTGTTTGTGTATTTTTGTAAGTCTTCACCTTCTGGGATCAGGCTTTATGTTCAGTACATGTGCTGTGGTGAATTCTGCACATAAATCCTCGTGTGAATCCTCGTTATTTATGTGTAAATCCTTCCTCTTCGTGCGCTCTTACGCAGGGCACGGAGATCCCTCTCCATGAAATAACGAGGATTTACGTGTAGGGTTCACCACAGCACATTTAATATAGAACGACAGACAATTCCCAAAATGGTGAAGACATACAAAAAACACAAACACACTTACTGATGGCGTTCGGGGGCCGGCATCACCCAGAGAACGAATGAGAGGAGACGTGTTAGCCACAGGTGCACCCCAGAGCCAACGTCGCTTCAAGGATGCATGAGAACCACGGCAAATATGGAGTGACTAACGTCGTGAGAGTGCTGAAAATCCTGGCAGACTAACAGCACAGATGACAATACTATTGACCAGCAGTGCGTTACTGGCAAACGGCCGCGAAGTACACGCACTGCTGGTCGTGGTGTGATGAGAAGCACCTGGGCGAGGACCAGGAAACATGATCAGCGGGAGTTTGAATCAGCTGGTGATAATGAGAGAGGGGAGGTGGCCAGACCAGTGAGATGTCAGCCTGGGATCACAGAAAGTAGGTCAAAGCTGCGCGTAAATCCATTAATCCTTCCCCTCCTCGTGCGCTCCTCCTGCCTAAATGCGCACGAGAAGCGCATGAGGAGGCTTATGACAGTTGGAGCTGAAGCGTGTGATGTGGTCTTTCATGGTTTGCTATTTATCTAAGCCTGCGACACAATGCGAAGGCATAGCCGTAAAATTAAAACAAGAAACCAGACAAACTGTGAGCTACAAAGCTGCTGTCATTCTAGTTAACAACACCGGAGTTCGTTCTGTCGATTACGTCATTGGGGTGCTGCCCTTAATTCGGTGGGCGGCACCACAGTCCAGTCAGCAGCTGTGGTTTTTTGATGATAACTAGTTTATGCAGGTGCTGTTGTAAATATTATATTGATCATAGACAATGACTTTTGGGTTTACACAACATGCTAAAAAAATGTCAAAAACGTGTCATCAGCACTTTAAACCTGAGAATTGGAGCAAGTTCATTTGTCCATAAAATGTCGAAGAATGGTTTTTAAAACTGGCATTGTAAGCTGAGGACAGCTGATGTCTTAGTCAAAACACATGAAACGTAAAAAGAATTCTAGGTCTCTAGGAGAAATGGAGTGCAAAATCGAGAGAAAGCATATAGTCATTGCATATGTGGCTGGGCTCACTGAAAGGTTTCGCAGGATTTTCTCCAAATACAGCATACCTGTGTACTTTAAACCCAGGAACACTCTGCGGCATTGGTTGGTTCATCCCAAAGACCAGATACCAAAACACAAAAAGAGCAACCTGGTATATGCTGTCAAATGTAGTGAGGAGTGTGACGATCTTTATATCAGGGAAACAAAACAGCAGCTCTGTAAACGTATGCAACACAGAAGAGAAAATTAATCTGGACAAAATTTAGCCGTCTATACTCACTTGCAACAAAAACAACACACCTTTTGAGACCAAGATGTGCACATTTTGGACAGAGAAGAGGGGTGGTTTGAAAGAGGTGTTCAGGATGCCATCTGTGTTAAAGTGGAACGGCCCTCTCTTAACAGAGGAGGGGGACTAAGACATCATCTGTCCTCCGTTTACAATGCCGTGTTAAAAACCATTCCTCGGCGTTTTATGGACAAATGAACTCGCTCCAGTTCTCAGGTTTAAGGGAGGAGCACTAGGTTTTTTTTTCTTTTTTTTTTCTTCTTTCTCCTTTGTTCCTCTTTGGTCACATACCATGGACTACATTCATTTTTTTTCCTCTTCTTTGGATGCATACCATGGACTACATTTCCCACAAGTCATGTGACTTCCTTGCAGGTTATTTATTGGCCAGAGACCGTTCGTGCTGCAGTCTGAAGTCTGATGATGGTGTTCGGATGAACACTGAAACGTCTTGTATTTGAATTAGTTTTTTGTCCAGTGTTTTTTAAATAAAACTCATTTTGAAAGTTTATCTGACACCTGGATGTTTTAAAATGAATTTACATACCCTCCATGCAGCCTAAATGTAGCTTTAGCTAACATTACTTGAAGCCTGTATTAGGAAGTGGGTTCAACATACCCAGGATATCTTTCAGTTGTCTAGCTCCACTCACCCAGACTTTCTGGATCAGGATTATCTGCTCTACAAAATGGGTTAAGAACTCGGTAAGTGGACCTTGGGTTAATCTATCTGCTTGTGCATGCATTCACATCGCAGCAGATGTCCAGTAGGCCAGCAGAGCGGTATACATCACTGATGAAGAAGAAAATGTCATATTTAAATAATTATGAAGTATACCAACATGTAACATAGAAAAAAAGCTGACATTGCGAATCCTTAATTTAAATTTTGTTTTAAATATTTCTCTCATTCACTGCAGGGGTTATTGATCACATACTTAATAACTTTTTTTTTCCATTTCATTAATAAGTACCAGTAATACTCCTTTTATACCTGCAGCCCAGGTAGTGTCAGTGCACATGAGAGCAAATTCATTCCATCTTTCAAATATTTCCTTTTCCCCATGAAAGGGGTACAGTCGGGGGAAAAGAATCATCAGATCAAGGACTATTCAGCTGTTCAGCTGCTTTCTTTTTTAGTCCAGCTTTTTCCCTGCAGTCAAACTTTCCCAGAGAATGTGAACTGCTTATAAGACTGTTCCTCTGAAATTATTTTTTAAACTTAATCTGTTTATTCTATTCTACCTTAGTGTAGTTTTAGTTTATCCGTGCATTTATTTATTACGTTATTATTTTATAATATGCTCTCTTGCACTGGACTGCTGACTGGTAGATGTGAAAGAATTTTTTTTTTTTAAATGTGGAACATTAAAATAAATAAATTATTGTTCAATTTTAAGAATATTATGCACAGGATATATTGTACAGTCTGTGTTGAGATTTTTTTTTTTTTTTTTTTTTTTTGTTACTCATTTGTACCCGTAGGTAGATTTGGTTTGCAGTCTGGTGACAAGCCACCGGCTGCTGGTCGCTGCGTGCGCGAGCGCCCTAAACCTACATGTTTTTTTTGGTATGCGGGAGGAAACCGGAGAAATCCCGGAGTAAACCCACGCAACACGGGGAGAACATGCAAACTCCACACAGCTCACTGTTGGTCGGGGGCTGGAATCGAACCCACGATCTCATGATCCCCGCGATCCCCCGGCCAAGGGTAAAACTGTGCTGCCACAGTGCTAAACCACTGCGCCACCGTGCAGCCCAGATGATACAGACATTCAGAGAAATGCACAGTAAAATTTACTTTATATTGTACAGTTTTATTCATATTGGCTAGAGAAATAAAGACCTAAATCTATGGAGTCCTCTGTTTGAGGACCCCATGGATCTGACCCTGGTGGAGGAGCCTGCCTTAAATAATAGTGATAGGACTCCTGTTAATGAAGGGGAGGGGGTGTTTTTTCAAACCCAGGGGAGGTGGATTTCATTTTCCAAAGGATTTCATTGGCTGGAGAGCGGTGCTGGTACACTCACTGAGCTCTTATCTGGATCTTAACTTGCCCTGGAGCAGGTTAGCATCACAGCATACGTTACCGTGGTCTACAGTCTACCTCGGTAAGACATGAAGAAGCTTCTTAGTACTGAAAACCAGGGTTAACCTGTGTTACCTTGCTAAGACTAAATCCTGCTTTGAAGAACAGTCCCATGGTTTCCATTTTGTAAACAGAAGGTGAAAATAATTGGCTTTGGAGAGTAGCATTATGTTAACATCCTTGTTCTGACATATGGGGGCAACTGTTACCATATCCATTACCATATCAAGATTTCTGACAGATTTATATCAGGCTCTTCTGATAACTCTTTTGACTCCTCTGTCAGAAATCTTGCAAGGAGCAATATTTCTGACAGAGGAGTCAAAAGAGTTATCAGAAGAGTTATCCAAGAGCCAAAGACCACTCGTGGAGAGCTCCAGAAAGACCTGGAGTTAGCAGGTACTGCTGTTTCAAAGAAAACAATAAGTAATGCACTCAACCGACATGGGCTATATGGCCACTCACCTCGCAAGACTCCACTGCTGAAGAAAAAGCATGTTGAAGCTGGTTTAAATTTTGCTGCAGAACATTTGGGTAAGCCAGTAAGATACTGGGACAAAATTGAGCTTTTTGGATGCACAACATACAGCATGTTTGGAGGAGAAATTGCAATGCAGTTTGGAGTTTGGAGGTGGCAGCATCATGGTGTGGGGGTGTTTTTCACCACATGGTACAGGCAGACTTTATAGTTGAAGGAAAGATGAATGGACAAATGTACAGAGGCATCCTTGATAAGAACCTGTTGCCATCTGCCAAGATGCTGAAGAAGAAACGAGGGTGGACATATCAGCAAGACAATGATCCCAAACACACAGTCAAATAAACTCTCAACTGGCTCCAGAGAAGGAAAATAAAGCTGCTAGAATGACCCAGTCAGTCACCTGACCTGAATCTAACTGAAAATCTATGAAACGAACTGAAGATCAGAGTTCATAGAAGACACCCATGGAACCTTAAAGATTTGAAGACAGTTTGTGTGGAAGAATGGGCTAAAATCCCTCCTGAGCAATGCCTGTGCTTAGTTTCTCCATACAGGAGGCATCTGGAAGCTGTTATTACCAACAAAAGCTTTTCTGCTAAATAGTAAATGAATTTCACCAAGCATGTTCAATACTTATTCCCTGTGTCATTCTACTTTTTTAGATAAAACTTGTTTGGTGAACACAGTTACCTTGATTTCTTTGTATGTATGGATGACTTGGGTTGGAACTGATATCTGGTGAAAATCTCAGATCAATGGCTCCATCAGAAATATGCTTAATGAGAAAAATGTTGACGTGTTCAATACTTATTTTCCCCGCTGTAGACTCACATCACTGGAGCCCTTTTTGAGCAGTGTTTGTGTTGTTAAAACTACACCATGTTTAGTTTGCTTTGCGTAATCAAGTTTACTATTTAAGTCATGAATCACGCTCCCCCCTCCCCCCCCCCCCCAGTTCTGCTCACTCAGTTTTTGGCTTTCAAGTGCTCTGACAGGATCTTTGGGTGATGAATGACGTGCAAACTTCATCTTCTGAAGAAGGACATAAGATGTCTGAAAATTTTCAAATCATTAAATGAATCTTGTGGTCTTGCCAAACTGCTACTTTCAAGATTTAAAATGAATGTTCAATCTCACAGAGAATGGTAGATTCAACTGCCAACACTAGTTGGCAGTCACCATTCAAGAAAAATGGGAGAAAAAGCAAATAACAACATATAGCCAGCTGGCTGAGCACAAATATCAGATTTTCCAGTAGTTTATTGCTGTATCATTGGGTCCCTTGTGCTTCATTTATAACCCAAGTCCCTTCAATGGATGCATTTTCTTATTGCACTTTTCAGCAGTGTCTCAGAGTTGGTTTCACAGTTTTTTTTTTAGGATAATTCATCAGTTCAGAACAATGAGAGATACTCAGACAAAGGGTGGAAATCTTGGGAGCACAGATGAAATAAACATAACATTAAAATCACAAAATCTGTAAAGAATCGAGGTGGTGATCACATCAGTATACTGCACCAGCTTAGAATGGGCTGAAAATGAAACAAATTGGCTTGAAAAGAAATTAAAAAATGTGCTTTAATATGGAATTTGTGTTTTCGACATAATTTTCTCAGATATGACAAGCAATTACCGTTGTCCGGGTTGTGGCGCAGTGAGTGAGTAGACTCTGCCGAGAGGACACTGCCTTTGAAGGTGTGCTTTTAGAATTCAATATGTAATTTGAGATTTCTATGAAGCTTTTTGTCCACATTCACTCCTTTTTTTGTTAGTGACAAGAAAGCACATAAAAGCACCGGTGCTGCTGTGACAGACATTGTGATCTCAACAAACTGCTGTATACCCACTGAGAAGAGTCTCCAGAAATAACCGCATAGATCAGACAGGTTCATCTGATCCTTGTCAAAGCATGTATGCATATAGGAACCTATTTTTTTTGTGTGTGTGTGTTATGATTCCTGAAGCTTTTTTGAAATGCATAAAGACTAATTAGAATCCTGTCATGATTCTTTTAAAAACACCTCAATGAGGAAATCGCACCCTTGGCTAGACAGGTGGGCTGCTTGTTCTCTGAAATATTTGCCGTTTTCTTTTAAATTAAATCGCTGAATAATTTATTATCCAATAAATTTAAATGTAAAAAGGATTGGGCGCCTAGTTATTGAGAGAATCAGAGGAGGCACTTCAGCTGCAATAATACTGAAGTTAATAAACAGGTTTATTTCAAAACCTATTTATAGAACCTGAAGCCCAAGCTGGTGTCCTAAAGGTTGACTGGAATTATCCATATGTAATATATGATTGCAGGGTCAGATTGAATTGCAAATAATTCAAAGGTTGGAGGCTATCCATAGTGTATTGCCAGACTTTGCTGGATAATGTAAGAGTGTTAAATTGCTTAATGTTATCAAGTTTTCCCTTCAAATGACATTTTTTTTAACTCATCAGATGACAGTGTGATGGAAATTTTTAATTAACACCGAGGCTCTGTTAAATGCTTATTCGACCCTTGGCTGTAGAATTCTTAAAAATCTTGTGATGCTCAAGGAAAACTCATTGTCTGTACAGGACAGATAAGTGGGAAGATACGATGACCTTCTCTGAGGATTGAATCTCTTTAGGCAGAGAGGTCAGAGTGAAGCCTGTTTATTAAAAAAAAGGCTCATATTGTTAAGATTTTGAACTTTCTCTCACTGCTCCTTACTCTGGATTGATTGCTCCTCTCTGCAGAGGTTATAAACTCACAAAAAGGCAGTTATGGTATATTTGGTCTCTATTTCAGTCTTCACCATACAGAAGATAGATGAATTTCCATGACAAAAGGCATTACCCATTGGTCTTTGAGGTAAACATACAGTAAGTTGAATGGTGAAATGCAGATATCTTCACTTGGCACCCATGACATGAGAGTTGCATTTAGTTTGTCTGCATTTATTCTATGTATAGTTGCATTTTTAAAGTGCTTGCTTAAAAGAAACAGAGTTGAATTCCCAACAACATTAAACCTTCTACAGTTAGGCCCAGAAATATTTTGACAGTGACACAAGTTTTGTTATTTTAGCTGTTTACGAAAACATATTCAGGATACAATTATATAATCAATATGGGCTTAAAGTGCAGACTCTCAGCTGTAATTTGAGAGTATTCACATCCAAATTGGAGCAAGGGTTTAGGAATTACAGCTCTTTAATACGTAGCCACCTCTTTTTCAAGGGACCAAAAGTAATTGGACAATTGACTCAGAAGGCTGCAAAAAAAAAAATAACAAGGCTGCATGGGGTCTTCCCTCATTAACCTGTCATCAATTAAGCAGTTAAAAGGTCTGGAGTTGATTCCAGGTGTGGCGTTTGCATTTAGAAGCTGTTGCTGTGAACACACAACATGTGGTCAAAGGAGCTCTCAATGGAGGTGAAACAGACAATTCTGAGGCTGAAAAAAAAGAAGAAATCCATCAGAGAGATAGCAGAAATGTTAGGAGTGGCCAAATCAACAGTTTGGTACATTCTGAGAAAAAAGAGTGCACTGGTGAGCTTGGGAACTCAAAAAGGCCTGGACGTCCACGGAAGACAACAGTGGTAGATGATCGCAGAATCCCTTCACAACATCCACTCAAGTGAAGAACACTCTCCAGGAAGTAGGTGTATCAGTATCTAAGTCTACCATAAAGAGAAGACTTCATGAGAGTAAATGCAAAGGATTCACCACAAGGTGCAAACCATTAATCAGCCTCAAAAATAGAAAGGCCAGAATTGACTTTGCCAAAAAACACCTGAAGAAGCCAGCCCAGTTCTGGAACAGCATTCTTTGGACAGATGAGACTAAGATCAACCTGTACCAGAATGATGGGAAGAAGAAAGTTTGGAGAAGAATTGGAACAGCTCATGATCCAAAGCACACCACATCTTCTGTAGAACATGGTGGAGGCAGTGTGATGGCATGGGCATGCATGGCTTCCAATGGCACTGGGTCACTTGTGTTTATTGATGATGTGACAAAAGACAGAAGCAGCCGAATGAATTCTGAGGTGTATAGGGATATACTTTCTGTTCAGATTCAGCCAAATGCAGCAAAGTTGATTGGATGGCGCTTCACAGTACAGATGGACAATGATCCAAAACATACTGCAAAAGCAACCCAGGAATATTCTGCAATGGCCGAGTCAATCACCAGATCTCAACCCAATCGAGCATGCATTTCACTTGCTCAAGACAAAACTTCAGGCAGAAAGACCCCCAAACAAGCAACAACTGATGACAGCTGCAGTAAAGGCCTGGCAAAGCATCACAAAGGAGGAAACCCAGCGTTTGGTGATGTCCATGGGTTCCAAACTTCAGGCAGTCATTGCCTGCAAAGGATTCTCAACAAAATATTGAAAAGTAACATTTTACTTAGGGTTATGTTTATTTGTCCAATTACTTTTGAGCCCCTGAAATGAGGAGCGTTTGTATAAAAAATAGCTACATGTTTAATCATATATTTTTGTTCAACCCCTTGAATTAAACCTTAAAGTCTGCACTTCAATTCCGTTGTAGTTGTTTCATTTCAAATCCAATGTGGTGGCATGCAGAGCCCAAATCATGAAGATTGTGTCACTGTCCAGATATTTCTGGGCCTAACTGTATGTGGAGAGAGTTGCTATTTTGGGGACACTAAGAAAAGTCAAGCCCTGGGGAGCTTTATGGAGCTTTGTGACCTGTCTACTTTTTAGCTCTTGCTTTCTTAGTTCTACAAACCACCTCATGTACAGCTTGTAGCTGCTGACACAGATACTATATTGTGCATACAGAGAAGAAAACATAAGAAACTTTGGCTGGCTAGATTTAATATGTTCTTATAGTGGTGTGAAAAACTGTTTGCCAACTTCTTGATTTCTCATTTTTTTTGTATGTTTGTCACACTTAAATGTTTCAGATCATCAAACAAATTTTAAATATTAGACAAAGATAACACAAGTAAACACAAAATGCAGTTTTTAAATGAAGGTGTTTATTTTTAAGGGGGAAAAAAATCCAAACCTACATGGCCCTGTGTGAAAAGTGATTTCCCCCTAAACCTAATAACTGGTTGGGCCACCCTTAGCAGCAACAACCGCAATCAAGCATTTGCGATAACTGGCATTGAGTCTTTTACAGCGCTGTGGAGGAATTTTGGTCCACTCATCTTTGCAGAATTGTTGTAATTCAGCCACATTAGAGGATTTTCGAGCATGAACCACCTTTTTTAAGGTCATGCCACAGCATCTCAATCGGATTCAGGTCAGGACTTTGACTAGGCCACTCCAAAGTCTTCATTTTGTTTTTCTTAAGCCATTCAGAGGTGGACTTGCTGGTGTGTTTTGGATCATTGTCCTGCTGCAGAACCCAAGTGTGCTTCAGCTTGAGGTCACGAACAGATGGCTGGACATTCTCCTTCAGGTTTTTTTGGTAGACAGCAGAATTCATGGTTCCATTTACCACAGCAAGTCTTCCAGGTCCTGAAGCAGCAAAACAGCCCCAAACCATCACACTACCACCACCATATTTTACTGTTGGTATGATATTCCTTTTCTGAAATGCTGTGTTACTTCTACGCCGGATGTAATGGGACACACACTTTCCAAAAAATTCAACTTTTGTCTCGTCAGTCCACAGAGTATTTTCCCAAAAGTCTTGGTGATCATCAAGATGTTTCCTGGCAAAACTGAGAGGAGCCTTTATGTTTATTTTGCACAGCAGTGGATTTTGTCTTGGAACTCCATTTTTGCCCAGTTTCTTTCTTATGGTGGAGTCATGAACACTGACCTTAACTGAAGCAAGTGAGGCCTGCAGTTCTTTGGATGTTGTTGTGGGGTCTTTTGTGACCTCTTGGATGAGTCGTTGTTGCACTCTTGGGGTAATTTTGGTCAGCCAGCCACTCCTGGGAAGTTTCACCACTGTTCCAGGTTTTCGCCACTTGTGGATAATGGCTCTCACTGTGGTTCACTGGAGTCCCAAAGCTTTAGAAATGGCTTTATAACCTTTTCCAGACTGATAGATCTCAATTACTTTGTTTCTCATTTGTTCCTGAATTTCTTTGGATTGCAGCATGATGTCTAGTTTTTGAGGACCTTTTGGTCTACTTCACTTTGTCAGGCAGGTCTTATTTAAGTGATTTCTTGATTGAGAACAGGTATGGCAGTAATCAGGCCTGGTGTGGCTAGCGAAATTGAACTCAGCTTTCCAAAGATGTGATAAAGCAGTTAATTTATGTTTTAATGGGGGGGGGCAATCACTTTTTCACACAGGGCTATGTAGGTGTGATTTTTTTTTTACCCTTAATAATAAACACCTTCATTTAAAAACTGCATTTTGTGTTTACTTGTGTTATCTTTTTCTAATATTTAAATTTGTTTGATGATCTGAAACATTTAATTGTGACATACAAAAAAATGAGAAATCAGGAAGGGGGCAAACACTTTTTGACACCACAGTATTTTTTCTCCTTGTTGTCAATTTTTACTTTGTAACTGAATAATAAGTTCTGTTGTTAATTTGCATTACCCTAATACTTTCTAAAAACCCCTATTGAGTTAATGTGAATATGTTGATAAAATATATAGTCAACTACAGCCTGATTCAGATTCAGAAGTCATGCTTGTACAGTGATTGTTGCCATTATGAGTGGTGGGTTAACTGCATCTGAACTTTGACCTACGGCGTGATTCTGGTGAAGTCACCGGCGTTGTCAATGAGAGACGGGAAAGTATAACATGATACCTGTGGGCTTTTTGTGTTGGCCACAAGAGATCTCTGGAGTAACAACGGCTCAGGCGCCAGCAAGTCGGCACATCTGGTCTAGGTGAAGAGGTTCGCATTGCACTGAGATGTAAGATGTTGAGATGCCTTTCTGTCTCCCAGTGTGGCATCAAACAGCCTCAGCTGAAGATCAGTGTGTCAGTGTCTCTGTTTGTCATATCTTCAGAAGCTTCTGTATGGACTGTTTTAAATTTTCTTTAATATTTAGTTTGTAGACAAACTCTTTTTTTCTCCACACAATGCAGTTTGCAGTCTAACAGGTATTTTTTTTTAACGGGTATTAGTATTTTTTTTTTTTTTAAGTAACAAGGACATTGGTACAGAGGTCACTCAAAAATGTTTACATGTATGAAATGTATTAGTTTATTGAATAATTTTAAGCATAGCCATTTAACACTTTGTTATGGGACTAAATTTAAAGGAGAGAGAAATAGATAATAAAAGAGAAGACTAGATAACAGATGAAACACATTCAAAACACATTCAATGCAAATTTAATGCTGGGGACTATTTTGCCACGCAAAATGTTCCACCAAACTAAATTTGCAGCAGTTTTTAAAAATAACAGATGAACTTGGGGAGTTATTACACACCCAACAGATTACATTTACATGTTTGCTATTTCGGTTACAGAACACGGAAACATCTGGAAATGGAATTCGTCAGTTAAGGTAATGGATGTGGTAAAACATTCCCTTATGTAGAGAAAACCAGACGTTCACATGCTCCACGCAGATCAGGGCGTTGACACCGATATTCTTGTCATAAATACATTCTCCCAACAAGCTTCTGGTGTACTCTGCACTCTTCTGCTCAGTTCACTTTGCTGCAGGATTATTCAGTTTCTTAAAAACAAAATCACTATACTATTGCGTTGCTCTTAAAAACCCAGTTGGTTTTGGACACTGGAAAAAGCCCACATCATAAATGGTGATTTCTTTCTGTGCACGTTCTTTAGTAAATGTATTCACAGATGCCTCATGATTTGTGCATGTGGTAAATGGTTGTGTTGCATATCTCTGCCTCTGATTTATGGCTGCACTGAGTTGCTTTTCTTATCAATGTTCTAAGTGATACTTACTACTTACTTTGTACTTGTTTAAAGTTTAGAATTATACACGCTCTCTCGCTGCTGTTTTGATCTTTTTTTTTTACGGCCCAGGCACAAGTCACCTATATTTTAATAAGGGCTCCTTTACACAGCATGGAGATTGTTGAGAGATCTGGCCAATTTTTGATCTTTGGGATCATTTGGGAGATCCTGAAGCACCTTATACCTTTACTCTTCAATTTTTCACCAACACTGCATATAAAATGCATTTTTAAATGATTAAATCAGTGTAAAAATACTCATTTGAATGTACATGCCACATTCATATTTTTGTTCTTATTTGGTTTTTAAATGATTGACCAAGCATTTTTTATAAATGGTTCTATAAACTTTAAAACTTGAATCCAGATTTTGCTGTAGGTGGTTGTTATATAGGGGCAGTAGAGGGGTCACCTTGGTTGTTACTGGGAAAAGTTTTAAACACAATTACAGGTCATTTAAACTGAATTACATGAAACAGTGGAATTGTGCTCACTGAGTTAAAATATAGTTGTTCACTTCATTCAGTCCACCTCCCATTTTAGACCCTTATCTCATGAGAAGACAAAAAGAGATCATTTGAAAGCGTCTCTTCTCCTGTCGGGCACAGATGCTACAAACTTCATTTTAGAAATTTGCCCCTTATGTGTGTTTATCTTTCATTTTTGAACTTCAAAATCAATTACAAAATAATGAATTTGCTTAACATCAAACATTTTTTTTTGTCTTGGTGAAATGGAGGCATACAGTAATTGGTTAGTGCATCTGTTTGTGGCTCTGTGTGTGTGTGTGTGTGTGTGTGTGTGTGTGTGTGTGTGTCTGTCTGTCTGTCTGTCTGTTTGGCTGTCTGTTTCAGTTCGCCTGGTCAAAATTAAGTGGAACTAAAGGCTTGTATCAATGTATCACCATATTTTCTCAACTTTTAATTTGCCAGAATTTGTAAATAATACTTTGTTTTTGAAGTAAACACAAATTTAACTCATTTCTGTCAATGCCGCAGCGAAAAAAGGTATTGTAATAACTATCCCGGGCCCGTAGAGGTTGGAGTGCCACTTTTTTACAGCCGCCCATGCTACCATGCCACAGACACCGAGGCACAGCACTTTGGTGCTTTCATTTTATTCAGTTATATTCTATAGTTCCTTTAGTCTAGGCAAGCAAGCACCCTTTGGCAGCTGTAGTAGTGAAGAATCACCTGAATGAGAACAAATACTGAGCAGTTTTGGATTAAAAATGATTTATATGTATTATTTCCATTAGTTTGCATGCTCTCTTCACTTGAGTGAAGTAATAAGGGGGGTTTTCACGAACTAACTCTAATTTAACAATTTGATTTGTGGTCTTTCACACAGTGGGACATTCTTGAATCTTTCCCCCACAGCTAATGACACAGAGGATAAGAAAAGGAATTCTTACTCAAGAATAAAATATCCCTCACATCTCAGCTGTTCTCCGAGGGGAGCAGATATGGTCTGTAGTCATATTCAGCAAAGGCATTTTATATTCATACACAAATGGGACAATTTGTGCAAATAGCATGCATAATACTGGGGGCAGACTCCCAGGTGTGTGAGCGACGGCTTGGCCCTGGAGGAGAGGCTCTTCACCCTAAACGCATCAGCAAGGAAACCCCAGGCCCATGGAAATAGAGCAGCGAATGAATTAGGGTGTCATTGGTTAAGGACATCAGCGAGAAGAAAGAGAAAGAGAGACAGAGAGAGCGAGCCCCCGTAATGAAATTGCTACTTGCCACACTAAGCAGTGGGAGTGAATACTGTGTGAAATCAGATCGAGGCGGCAGCGGCTAGCATGGTTGTTTTGACATGTTGGAATGAGCTGTCTCTCAGCGCAGCTCTAAATGATAATTCAGCTGTCATTCTCGGGGGGGAGGCAATGATAAATTTCTCAGATGGCTGAAAGGGGGCAGGGATCAGAGTAATCACCTAACTGTGCTTTCTTCTTACACTAATTAAGGAACAATTATTGAAAGACTCACACCTGCAAGTCGGCTAATTGTAGGCTATGGTTCACTTGAAACAACCAATGGCTCATTAGAATTTACTGCATTTTTGAGGAGAATTCATGAGTAAAAGATGATTTTAAAGGTAAAGGACTTTTCAGTTAGGGCTCCTTTACACAGCAGGGAGATCGTTGAGAGATTGGGCCAATTTTTGATCTTTGGGATTGTTTGGGAGATCCATGTGTGTTTTGGACTGAGTCAAAACTTTGAGGAGACCATGGCGACTGTGGAGATCACTGAAGACTGATAGATCAACAGTTGGCCAGATCTTGCAACGATATCTCAATGATCTGTGTAAAGGAGGTACTACAAACATGACTTTTTAAGCCATTTAGAGGTAAAGCTATGGCCACAAAGGTTCTTACAAGCGATGGGTTTGTAAGAATCTCCCAAGTCCTATGAATTCTGGAGTTTGCAAACATTTGTGGAGTTGGGCATAGTTTCTTACAGCTGCCTTTCAATTTGCAAGAGCAACTTGAGGCATTCTTGAGAAGTGAGATGCTTTTCTGTCGTACGATGGCTGTAGAGTTCTTACGTTCTTTGTAAGGGTTCCTTACAATCTTCCTGTGGCACACTTTCTGCCATCTTACGAAAAATTTTTTGGAACTCACGGCACTCTCAAGTCATTGGTAGGAAGACTGTACAGCTTTCGATGCATTTTGTCGGCACAAATGTTGCACGAATGATGTACTTCTGCCTTATTAACGCCTCACTACCATCTTACACACGCTGTATGAGCCGGCATTTCCTACAACCGCTGTAAGGTGTTCTTGAGGCAGACTTACGGCCAACATCTTGCATAGTTCTTAAATTGTTCCTAAGGCATTCATATGGCCGCCCTGTGGTGAGGGGTTTTCTCGGGGTGTTCGTAGAAATTTTGGACAAAATCATCGACCTGCCCACGAACTTACGAACGGTCTACGAACGCTGGATTCTCCTACAGCTGCCTATTTGTGACCATAGCTTTAGAAATGATTTAATAAATTATAAAAAAAAATGGGAACCAATATGTAAAAGGCCTTCAAATATTAAAACTATTTAATGATAGCCAGGGCTCCTTTACACAGCACAGACATCACTGGGTGACCACTGAGTGCTCAAAAATTGACCCAATCCCTCAACGATCTCCTAAAGTCTTGGAAAAAAAAAACGTTTCTGTGTAAATGTTTGGGAGATTGTTATGTAATCAAGGATTCAATTTTCAGCAGCTTCCATGGTGATCTGTAGGGATCTTTGTAAGCTCCTTGAGAGATCATTGAGAGACCAGGAGAGATTACTGGAGGATCATTGACCCTGGTTACATGGTCACAATAAACTGATAATTGGCTATAAACACATAAAGGTAATAATCCGATTTGACGTGTTTACGTGCACTGAATATAATGATAACTGATAATGGTCTTTATCTGTTTATTCTGTTTACATGACTACTGGAATAATCAGATAACTCCAGAAATCCACTTATAATTGGTTTATTTGTTTACATGTAAACATGGTCAATGAGAGTTTCTTGGGTGACCAAGGAGGTTCCTGAACATTTTTTGCATGACAGCAAGCCTCTGGGTGTATACTGTATATGAAAACTTTCTGCCCCATTTACACAGGGGTGTTGATCATTGAGAGATGATAAAATGATCAGATCGCTCAATGACATCTCACTGAGCACACAGCGATTGCTAAGATCTCTTAATGATCTCTTAATGGTTTCCCAGCTATCTCCATGGTTGCCATGATCTCCTCAAAGTTTCAACGATCGCCAAGGGAAACAATCACTCAGTGAATGAACACTCAAGGAGCTCTCAAGGATCTCATCAACCTCTCACTGAGACTGATGAGCTCATTGAGTGCTCCCTGAGAGTTCGTTGAGCGATCACTTTCCTTGGAGATTGTTTTGGACTGAGTCAAAACTTTGGAGAGACTGTGGCAAACTGTGAAGATCATTGAAGATCACTGAGAGATTTTGGCGATCACTGGGCGCTCATGGAAAGATCGAGGGATGGAGAAGGGGGTATGTGAATATGAGGAAAAAGCCCAATTTCATAAATGTATACAATCGTACAAAAAGAAGTAACATAGTATTTAAAATCTAAAGAAAAAAGTGAAGAATTCTGTATTTAGTTATTGAAGAGTGGATTAATTCTTGTGTAGAAGAGTGAAGTAGAATGGCATGAATTTGACTGAAAAGTAAAAGAGAGAGTCCATTCCTTCTTATATTATTCCATTAGTCCTTTATTATTCAGATAAGGCCGTTCAGACCCTAATCTTAATCACAGATTACCATCATTTTCAAATGGATTTGATTTGCATTTTTGCATTTTGATAATGGGAGTAAGTGATAATTAAGCTCTTGGTTTTCCTACTGTAGCTCTCAGAGGTCTATCCATTCTGACATTGTAACTCTAGTGGTATTTTTAGGAGGTGCTTTTTCACTGCATCTGTTAATTCACATTCTTCAGCTGCATTACACACTATAATACACAGCTGCTCAGGCTTTTTGTGCGTAGATTTCTCCAATATTTTTACAGACCATTGACTGTGTCTCCAAATTTACTCTTCTCCATTTTTTTTCTGCAAAGTTCCTTCTTGTTGACTCCCCTTAAATTCCCTGAACTTTGCAGTGTGTTGTTTCTTTATTAAAAGAGGGTTAATATGGTAATTTTCTCTACCTTCTTCTTGGACTCTTCTGGAGTACCTTTGCCTTGTTATTTAAAAACTAATCCTTATAAGTGGGTCTTAATGAAACCTTTGAGTACATCTGCCCTCTGAAATGAGCCACTTCAGTGTTTCTCCATCAAGAAGACCTGATTGGTTGCCTCTTATAAACAGAAGGTTTTGAACAGTTATTGCTACAATCACAAGTTCAAAATAGCTAACCTCAATCCTTAATACCTCTCCTAATTTCAAACTCTGATCATGATTAATCCACATTTGTAATTATATACATAAATATATGAAAAAAGTCTTAAATGTTTTTCTTGAAAGTGCTTATACTTGGACTTTGTGTTTGGATGAAGATTATAAAAAATGATGGTTCAATATCCCTTATATGCTTACTGGCCACTTTAAGGTAGTATCTCATGGAGCGACATATGCCAACGAACATTGCCATATTTGTATTCTTTATTTTTTCTGATGAATCTTAGGGAAAATCTGGGTTTGCTTCTGCCATTAGCATCATTTAGTGATGTTTAGGGACAATTAGCAACATTTGTGCAAGTATTTTCCAAAGACTTTAGTTCCTGTTTGCAAATGTTGGCAACAGTATTTGGGACAGTTAGCAACTATTTGCTGCTCTTTTGCCAACTCCAAGTAAAATACCAGGCAAATGTCAGGTGAATCTTGGACCCAATCCTATTCAGATTTCAAGGGTTCATAAAGGGTCTTAACAGATGCTAGTGTTCACTACTTTATGAAAAAAAGAACTCTATTGCCATGTCATACAACTGTTTGCAAATGCTTACAACCATTTTGCAAATGTTTGCACCTGTTTGTGGAAAAATAAAACTGTTTGAAACTGTTTTGCAACCTTTTATGAACCGTGATGAAACCCCAAAATCACAATGCTCGTGAGATTTGTTGCTCTGTCAGATACTGCCTTAATTCTTAATGGCATAGATTCAACAAGGTACTGGAAACATTCCTCAATGCATGCATCCATTCTTTCATGTGGTTTACTCTAAATTCTGGCCCCACCATCTGGATGTTGGAGCAAAGATTGTGATTTAGACTAGCTAACATTTTTCTGATCTTCTGTTGTCCGATTTTGGTGAGATGGTGTGAATTGTAGTTTCAGTTTCCAACTCTGTTCTAAGAATAGGAACGGGTCAAGGTGCTGTGCCTTCAGAGATGGTCTGGTCATTTGAGGTGCTGTTGCCTTTCTGTCACCCTGAGCCAGTCTGACCATTCTTCTCTGACCTCTGGCATCAACAAGGCATTTGAACCCAGGGGTATTTTCTCTTTTTCGGACCATACTCTGTAAACTCTAAAGATGGATGTGTGTGGAAATGTCAGTAGAGCAGCAGTTTCTGAGATACTTTTAGCTTCTTGTCCTGATCATGTTTACTATATATTCCTAAATGCACTAAGTTGCTGTCATGTGATTGGCTGATATGTGTACAGGCAGTTGAACGGGTGTACCTATTAAAGTGACTGGTGAGTGTTTATTGAGTGCATTACACCTGCAATGACTTATGTGTCAGAAACCTGGACAATGACCAAAAGGATGGAAGAAAAACTGGCTGCCACACAGAGAAGAATGCAAAGAAGCATCTTAGGTATTAGGCTAAAAGATAAAAAGACTAATATCTGTATAAGACAGCAAACCAGGGTGAAAGATATAGTACAGATCGTTAAGTCAAGGAAGTGGAAATGGGACAGACATGTCGTCCGTATGACAGACAATCGCTGGACCAGTACGTAACCAGTACGTGACATGGATGCTGAGAGGTAGAGTAAGAAACGGGACGTCAGCTCAAAAGATGGCACGATGAAATTACTTCATTTTTAGAAAAAGGCAATTGGTACCATCTGACTAGAAAATTGCTTGGAATGGAAACGACATGCTGAGACCTTGGTCCAATGGTGGAATTCAACAGGCTGATGATGATGATGAAATCTAATAAAATTGCCAATCTAGGAATTTATTTAAATGATTGTCATGCTGATCTTTTGTCTGAATCAAACAAATGCAGTTTAATCTCATTTGGATGTTTACCTTAAGAATCAACTCTGGACATTTTGCCATGTGAATGGTAGAAAAAAGTGCACTATTTAAATTTGCTGCCTTAGCAGTAGACTTTAGTTGTTAAAATGTTCTTTTTTCCCCGTACCCTGTATGTTTTGAGTTTGTGTTTTTGTTGTGTTTCTTTATGTGTTCTTTAGCTGCTGGGAAGTTAATGTGTTTTCACCAACGATGTTTCGTCTCATGCCAGTAAAGATAAGCTAGGGTAAGTTTAAAAATTTATATTCCTATGTGAATAAGCTTTGTGTTGCAGTCTTTTGATCTGTCTTTGTGGAAGGTATGATTATTCATGCTTAGAAATGCCACTTTATTTACAAAAAGTGTGTATGTGAGTGTATATGCGTTCCGGCTTATGAATGTAGAGCCAGCAAGTTGAACTAATAAAAAATATATACGCTATGTATCTGTCTCAAGTCCTCCCCTGAGACGGGCCCAGCTGTATGGAGAATGATGTCAACAAACACTACTGGTGAGCGAAAGTCCAGGGTGCTCTCTGTCCCATGTTTTATTTATTCACTCGGCTTTGTTTTTTCCATTTTTTTGTCTTAATGTGCATTGGCTGTTTGATTTGTTCCTGTCGGACATCGCCTCTGGACACAAAAGAAACAAACAAATAAGCTTTCATCTGCTGTGTTGTAGACCAAGTGGTAAACATGCCCACTTACAGTGTGCAGCAGGGTATCCTGCCTGCCTTCCTCTATTTTTCTACAGGGAAAGAATCTTTATACAAAGGCCCCCACAGTGCTCAGTTTAAGAAAAAAAAAGGCATTGTGCAAATCTGTACTCTGAGTTTAGAAACCAAATCATCCCATGGTCTCCAATCCATGCCCAAGGATTTCTGAACTGTATATAGATTTTCATTTACTTCAGAGAATGAGGACTTCCTGTTGGCCTCGCGCCAGAAGGCTTGCTTTGTGTGAAATGTAAAGAAAATAGTTAAATCATTTAAGATAAATGACAACGTAGTTAAGCTAGGAAAAAAAAAATCTCAAGTTGTTATGATGGGCATGATCAGCTTACCATTCTTCACAGAGTCATTGTATGCTGTAGTGTTATTCTCCTCATGTCCTGTGAATATTCCATCTCCTTGATCGCCTGGTTTTTTACATTGTGTTGTTAGTTGATTTCTGTTCTTTAGTTTGTTTCTTTCGTGTTTAAAGTTAGTGTTGCGTTTTCTGCCCACCGTGCCATGGTCTTATTTTCATCGTTACTCTGTGTTTAGATTTAGCTAGTTTCCCAGTTTGTTCCTTGTCCTTTGTTTACTTTCAATAAATCCTCATATCAACCTGGAATCCTGTCTGCATTCGGGTCCTCTGTCCCCTTGCCTGCTTCGTACCCCAACCTTAACAAAAGTATAGAGAGTGCACCTTTATTATGGATTTTTTAGGAGACATGTATATTTATGGTATATTAAAATAGACAATAGCAAATATGAGGTGGGCTGAAAAGTTCATAGTGGTCAAATTTGACCAAATGTGGTTTATTTTTCAACAGAGTCTCCTCTTCGGTCCACACACTTCATCCATCGGTGTTGCAGCGCTTGGATCTCTGTGGTTGAAAAATAAACCACATTTGGTCAAATTTGACCACTATGAACTTTTCAGCCCCCCTTCCCCCCCGTGTACATGTCAAACCTCTGATTTTACCATCACATTTTTATACTTTATTCAGTTTTGTCTTTTTTATGGTACAAGTATCTTTAGTTCATATAATTAGACCGGAGTGGTGGTGTGATAGAGCATCTGCTCCAACAACAGGGAGGTCATGGTGTGTTTGTTGGCAAATTGCGACATAACCCCTAGTGGTCAAGAGTGGTAAATATTTTTTGTCAATAAAATAGTTCAGATTTCCAAGGCTATAACTTGAAAGTGGTAAGAGATAATGGCTTACTGTTAATTAGAAAGATGTAAAATATGGTCCAAAGTTTCAGAGAGGAATAAATTTATGCATCTAATTTGCATAATGTCGCGGCACCTCTTTAAATTCCATAACTCAGTTAAAACTGGACTTTGGACGTATTTACAAAAAGAATGGTTCAGTCTCTTGACACCGTTTTTTGTACAGAGGTACCTCATCATCTTATCTTCAAAGTATATGAACAAGAAATCAGTACAATATAAAAAAACACAAAAAAACCCCAGAAAATTCTCGCTTACTTTTGACAAAGGGGGACTGGCTGGCTGGCTGGCGTGGTTGCTGCGTTTTCACCCATCATGGTTGTTATTTTGCGTTCTGTCAGTCATTTAAAGTTTCTACCACATCTACAAAGTCTTATGATTATCTCACATAAATTTCACTTGTATCCCGCGGCTATTTTCCGCGTACAAAGCTGATAAAAGCGATGGCGACCAATCACTAACTAACTAACTAACCTGCACTTATATAGCGCTTTTCTAGTCACAAAGACCACTCAAAGCGCTTTCATTAATACTAACCCTCTATTCTAAGGGCCTATAGGAAACAGATATCTAGGGACAATTTAGAACAGCCAATTAACCTAACATGCATGTTACGGACATATTAGCTTTCTGGGCTAAAATGCTAAAAACGGGAAAAGGAAATGAGGAGTTCTTCTTCTTTGGTGTATTAGATGTCATCCATTGAGTCTTCCAACAGATGTCTGCCACCTTTTGAAACTGACAAATCAGTACAAATCAGTACAAATCCCCAATGCAGGTGATTGTGTGAGAGTGAGACGACAGGCGCAGTGCTACGCTCTACCACTAGGGGCATGCAAATTCACACACTCAAAGGATTAAGCCTCGGCCGGGTCATAGCAAAGACCCTCCCACTATTGATTGGAGGGTAAGTGGTTCAATTCCCATTCTGCCCACAGTCGAAGTGTCCTTGAGCAAGACACTGAACCCCCAGTTGCCCCTGGTGGGTCAGGCCAGCATCTGTACATGGCAGCTCTGCCGTCATCAGTGTGTGAATGTGTGTGTGTGAATGGGTGGACAGCAGGATCTGTAAAGCCCTTTGGTCATCCAGGGATGAGTAAAAATGTGCTATGTGAGTGAACGCCATTTACCATTTACAAAAAATGGTACTTCCTACCTTCTAGCTTGGTGCTCAGCATAATTGAATGGGGGATGATAGGTTCTTTAGCCAGCCACAGGGGGAGCACAAGCCATTGTACTCCCTGTACCAGTCCCAAGTCTGGATAAATGGGGAGGGTTGCGTCAGGAAGGCCATCTGGCTTAAAATCTCATCAAAATATCAGGTTATTTTTAGTTCACCTAACTGACCCAGTTTATCTTTTTGTGGTGCACTTATGTGAATATGTTTCTATATTAAAATTAATCTCATATACACCAGTCACAAAAAACGTTGTTAGCTTATTCTGGCAAAGCCGAAAAGAGCTAATTTCGATGACGAGGCATCCATCCGTCAGTCCATATTTAACGAGAATCGCCACACCTCCTAGGCAATTTCCCCAGTGCTCACCAAACTCACACACACTGATCCTCAGGTGGGTCTGCAACCAGGTTGTGCTTAGAGTCATTGTCAGAGTCAAAGGTCCGGAGATATGAGAACTTGTATGATTTCATGAAAATTGGTTGCCCTCCTCGGCAGTTGACAAGATTCTCAACAAACTCACGCACAATGATTCTCAAGTGGGTCTGCATCCACGCTCTGCTCTGCACTCGGCATGATTTCATCAGGCCAGCTGTCTTGTTGCTAAGGCGGGCAACAAACCCAGTTTCCACCATTCAGTCCAACATGATTCATTTCACTTTCTTGTGATTTTTATGTTGTGACTTCTTTTTGGTATTAACACGTGACTCAGCAAGCACATTTCAATTAAGAGATTTGAAATGATGATGTTGAGTTTCCTCTATATTGATTTTGTTCCTTGCAGCGTGGGGCAAAGTTTGAGTGTTGCTAACCATCACCTGATAAAGATCTTCATTTCAATGGCATGATTGAAGAATGTCATCAGCAGGTTTAACTTCATATTATCTCGCCCAGGGTCCCACTGAAGTGATGGTCTGTTCAATGATGAGTCACGCATGGCTGTGTCTTCATTTAGTTATCTTCTAGTCATAAGTTCAACAAGTTATCACCAGAATATACATTATCAGATATTGGGATTCACTGATCCTGCTGATCTGTGATTACAGTCATTAAAAGAAGCCCTTCAGATCAGAGGATTTACTAATTTCAGCAGGCTTCCTTCCTCTTAGAGTTTGACAGAATTAAATGACTTAATGATTCCTCTTTTTTTTCCTGTAGCGGGAATGCATATTCAATCAGACTACCAAAATACATTTGAAGATATTCATTTGCATTGGTCTGAACTTGTATTAACTCAAAGCAATAATATTGCCTCACTGCAAAATAAAAGCTCTTCTGCCTCATGGATGAGGCTAATTAATGCCTGCTGTGTTCTCATCAGTCTCATTCCCCATTCATTTGGTATATTAGGCAAAATGCTCTGAGAAATGTAATTACATTCATGTATCATTAATAGCATCTCTCAGTGTTACTGAGAGTTGTGCCCCATGTACTCCATGTTTCACCAAAGGATTACATATGACTAACACGCATTATCTTTCAATAAAGTTATAAATATTTTAAATATTTGCCTAGAGAAAGGAGATAGTGGTGTGAACCATGGAAGATAATAGGAAAACATTTGCCATCCTCCATTATTTGCATTTAAGGAAAAGAAATTCTTGTTTTGTTCTGCCAAAGCCACTGCTATCAAGGATTATGAGGTATGTCTGCATTCAGATCTGTGCGGACTCAATTCTTACTATTCATGAGGCTTTTTGGCCTCAATACGCAAACAATACCCTCAGATCATTAGTATGGAGTAGAGTCTGCCTAAAATATGTCTGCTATCTTTGCTGCAGACAGCCATTATTTTTCAGAGTAATAAAAATATAGAATTGTTTCTTTCTCTTTTGTGGTACCATAGATTTTTAGATAAGTTGTTCTTTTAAAAATACTGGAAAGTCATGGTGCACACTGTGATGATGAACAATATAGCAGCTTAATTCTAGTAAAGCTATACTGCATTCAACTGAGATATAAGCCTAAGGTTAAACCCTCCACCAATCTTTATGTCAAAAACTGGTTACAGCGGAGAAAACAAGTATTGAACGTGTCAACATTTTTATCCATCCATCCATCCATCCATCCATCCATCCATCCAACCATCTTCTTCCGCTTAATCCTTTTTGGGTCACAGGGGGGCTGGAGTCTATCCCAGCATCTTTGGGTGAGAGGCAGGGTACACCCTGGACAGATCGCCAGTCCGTTGCAGGGCCAACACAGAGAGACAGACAACCATTCACTCTGACATTCAGCATATTTCTGATGGAGCCATTGACCTGAGATTTTCACCAGACATCAATAACAACAAATGTAATACACACATACAAAGAAATCAAGGCAACTGTGTTCACAAAACAAGTTTGACAGTTTAATCTCGAAAATATAACCAGAGGTACTGTATAACTAGGGTATGAGCGCTGTTCATTAAAGATTTCACCTGACATTTCCCATGGACTGAAAGGAACCAAACTTGGCACATTTATTAGGCCTTCTCTATATACAGTGGTGTGAAAAAGTGTTTCCCCCCTTCCTGATTTCTCTTTTTTTTTTGTATGTTTGTTACACTTAAATGTGACAGATCATCAAACAAATTTAAATATTAGACAAAGATAACACAAGTAAACACAAAATGCATTTTTTTAAATGAAGGTGTTTATTATTATTCTTTGCAGAATTGTTGTAATTCAGCCACATTGGAGGGTTTTCGAGCATGAACGCCTTTTTAAGGTCATGCCACAGCATATCAATCAGATTCAAGTCAGGACTTTGACTAGGCCACTCCAAAGTCTTCATTTTGTTTTTTTAAGCCATTCAGAGGTGGACTTTCTGGTGTGTTTTTGATCATTGTCCTGCTGCAGAACTCAGGTGTGCTTCAGCATGAGGTCACGAACAGATTGCCGGATATTCTCCTTCAGGATTTTTTGTAGACAGCAGAATTCATGGTTCCATTTACTACAGCAAGTCTTCCAGGTCCTGAAGCAGCAAAACAGCCCCAGACAATCACACTACCACCACCATATTTTACTGTTGGTATGATGTTCCTTTTCTGAAATGCTATGTTACTTTTATGCCAGATGTAATGGGACACACACCTTCCAAAAAGTTCAACTTTTGTCCACAGAGTATTTTCCCAAAAGTCTTGGTGATCATCAAGATATTTTCTGGCAAAACTAAGACAAGCCTTTATGTTCTTTTTGTTCAGCAGTGGTTTTCGTCTTGGAACTCTGCCATGCAGGCCATTTTTACCCAGTCTCTTTCTTATGGTGGAGTCATGAACACTGACCTTAACTGAGGCAAGTGAGGCCTGCAGTTTTTTGGATGTTGTTGTGGGGTCTTTTGTGACCTCTTGGGTGAGTCGTCGCTTTGCTCTTGGGGTAATTTTGGTCGGCCGGCCACTCCTAAGGTTCACCACTGTTCCATGTTTTTGCCATTTGTGGATAATGGCTCTCACTGTGGTTTGTTGGAGTCCCAAAGCTTTAGAAATGGCTTTATAACCTTTTCTATACTGATAGATCTCAATTACTTTGTTTCTCATTTGTTCTTGAATTTCTTTGGATGGCAGCATGATGTCTAGCTTTTGAGGATCTTTTGGTCTACTTCACTTTGTCAGGCAGGTCCTATTTAAGTGATTTCTTGATTGAGAACAGGTGTGGGAATAATCAGGCCTGGGTGTGGCTAGATAGATTGAATTCAGCTTTCCAAAGATTTGATAAAGCACAGTTAATTTATTTTTTAACGGGGAGACAATCACTTTTTTGCACAGGGCCATGTAGGTTTGTTTTTTGTTTTTGTTTTTTTACTCTTAATAATAAACACCTTCATTTAATAAACTGCATTTTGTGTTTACTTGTGTTATCTTTGTCTCATATTTAAATTTGTTTGATGATCTGAAACATTTAAGTGTGACAAACATACAAAAAAAATGAGAAATCAGGAAGGAGCAAACACTTTTTCACAACACTGTAGGTAGCAACAAGCACTTCTCCCATCACTTTATGCAGCTGAGGAGACTTCGCCTGTAGAAGTCTGCAGGTTGTGTCAGAAGCCACGACTTGACTTCGGAAATCAGCGTTTCATCGTCTTGCAAGCACTTTCCCTTCAAAAATTACTTCATGGTTGGAAAGAGGTGGAAGTCAGATGGAGTGACGTCAGAAGAGTAAGGGGTGAGGAAGAATTTCACAGCTCCAGGAATTCCGTCTGGGCAACATGCGGAGTTGTGAACCGGGACATTGCCTTGCAAGAGGCAGACAACTTTGGTCAGCATGCCTTGGTTTTGATGGCCTTCAGCAATTTCTGCAGCTGTGAAGCATATTAATTCCCAGTAATTGTGGTACCCTTTGCCAGGAAATTCATCATCAATAGTCCATGCTGGTCCCAAAAGATCTTGCTTGCTGAGGGTTGGACATGTGCCTTTTTCAGAGGTGGTGAGTCATAATGCTTCCATTGCTTTGACTGACCTTTAGTCTGTGGATTATAGTGATGGACCCATGTTTTGTCCTGCATGATTAGTCAATCGAAGAAGTCCTTCTTGTCACATGGCCAAAAGAGCCTGGGAGCATGTGACTTGTTCCTGCTTTTGGAAAAGTGTGAGCAACTGGGGAGTTCATTGTGCAGACAACTTCCACATATGCAAATGGTCATGGATTTTTTTTTTTCACAGACCCCACACTGACCTTGGCAACTTGAGCTAGTTAGCAAAAAGGTTATGCAGCAATCCTCTAAAATGATGGCCTCCACGTCTTGCCAGATGGTGTCTTCATCAATGGCACACGGTTCTACCAATGTCTGACCACACTTGAACTATCGATGCCAGTGCTTGACGAGGCAATATAATGGGGCATCCTCTGTATAAGTCTCTTTCATCTCATCTCATCGAACGTTTCCCATGGTGTGTGGCCTCTCAAGTACAGGAATCTGATAACTGTTCTAACTAGCTCCATTATCACACCTTACTCCACTTTAGCAGCTGTAAAAAAGAAACTCAGAGCTGCAAATTACCATGTGACCTATAGAAATATGTGTTATACATGTGTACTAACAGCTTTCTACAATAACTGGAAGTGGGTCAGGGGGAATCTTTAATCTTTTATGACCAAAAGCTTGCTGGTATCTGACCAGTGTACATCTTGCCTACTTTATAATTCTGATATGACAGCCATCGATGCCATTTAAAAGCCATCATTTAGATCTTTTCTTTCTTACAACCACAAGAGCTTTGGTAAGATTTGCCATGTCAAAAGTTTTGAATAATAGTTGGCAAAAGTCTTGTTGCCAAGGTTAGTTAAGTTCAATCTGATGCTTCTCAAGTCTTTGTGTATTTTGAAAGGCCTGGTTTTGTGGATGTCGCCATGTTAGAGGTCCGGGGACTAGAAATTAACCACTGGGGGAAAAAAATTCCCACCCAGTAAACAGGGAAATGCTGTTAATATTAAATTAAATTTCTGTTATTTTGAGAATAATTTCAAACTTTATTTAAATGGGTAAATGTTGTCCCTGTGTCTGCAGTTGCATCTATAAAAGTGTAACAAGAAAAAAAAAAACTTAATGAGTTGTGATTTTTGCATTACTATTTTTGCAAGGTTTGATTGCACATCATCTTTCAGTTTACACTCCACTTTTCTCAACAACAAGCCTGTTTTCTTTTATAAGGCACTGTGGTGATAATTAACATGCATACTAAAACTAGAATATTTATTACATAGGATTTTTTTAGAATGTGAAATGCAGTCCAGGTGGGAATTAAAACTTTGAGGCAAGAGGGTGAAATTTTGGTAGCAGCTTCTGAATAGTATTGGTATGGAAACATCTCACAAGCATTGTGTAACTGATAAAGACAATTTTAAAATTAAATCTATTCAAGTGTCAGCGATTCTAGAAACTGCTCTTTGGCCATATGATGGTTGTGGCACACCAGCTGCAGATGAGGAAAGAGAATAGCTCACTGCTTGGTTCAGCTCTATTGCTAAGCTGTATTGATCTCTATTGGATTTGGTCCATAACATACTCTCACCTAACTCTGAGGTTAACCCCCCAAAGGCACCTTAAAGACTCTCTGAAGTTTGTAGTGACTCTGTCTGGTGAGGAAAATGAATGAGCTATGGTGCATTCGATGCCCAAAGGTAACCTCATCCTAGCTAAATCATATAGTGCAGTACTTCCAAAGTAGTGACTTCAGTTTTTTTTTCCTTCATTGTACCTCTTCTATTTAGCTTTAGAGGTAATAGTTATCAAAATATCACAAACATATTGCTTTTGGTGTTTTCATAGTTTGACAGATTAGAGTCACTTCTAATTACTAATTCGGGACGTGAACTGTTGTTACTATTTGCTACCAGTTATCCAGCAGACTTAGCCTATATTAAATGACAGGACACACATTTTTTTTTTTTTTTTTAGAGAGTTTAGTTCCTAGCCAACAAGTTCAGCAACTAATATATAAAAATAAAAATACATTGGACATTGTCAGCTCCGAATACAACCAGATGTTGAAAATCCAAAGGCAATGACGGCACTACTTTTCATGGAGTTTCTCACTCCTAAAGTGCTGAAATCCATGTACAAAGGTGGGTGGGGATAGTGAATATGACTAACAATAGTTCTTCTAACCTTGAGACTCTTATTCTTCCCCTTTTGTCACTGTCAGTTGTGTTTACTTTCACTTCTTCATTTGGGGTTCACTTGTTGTTTTGAGATTTACCTTTTTTAGGTAGTGAATACATATTTTTGGGGTACATTTATGTTAAAAATAAGGGGTATACCCTAAAAATACTTGATTGAAGGTGACCTAAGCAGCATTTTCATGAAAACAAATATTTTAAAAAAATACATCAACAAACTGTTTAGAAAGTTACAGAAATAAAATCTTTATATTCTTCAAAACAATAATATATTATTGAAAAAATAATTTACAAAATTTCTACAGGTCCGAAATAATATTGCTATTTACATCTGAGCACTTGGATGACAAGATTGCGGTGGATGTAGAGGTTACACTGGAACATAGATCTATATAAACACTAGATAGGACATGGCTAAAATTTTCATGGAAAACTGAGGCGCCATATTCTGCAGGTAATTATAATGGTTGACAGCACCTGCAACATTTTGATAACAGGATATGCAATCAATTGTTCATTGTATTTATTACAATCATAAGCAAACTATGTATAAGAAACATGATTAGCCTGATGGCTAGCATTGTCTTATCTAGTTTTTATAAAGCTCTATGGCTGGGAAAGACGTCACAGCTGGTCACAGCCTATAGCAAAACAGAATTGATGTCACGTCTCTACCAAGCAGTTGGGGCAAGAATAGGGTGCGACACGTGCTGACCAGGAGGTCACATTGTTGTCTCTGTCACCTTTAAATTGAGAGAAAAGGTTAGCGTTTGAATTTGGAAAAGGTGTGGGGCTATTTTACTCAGATTGCAACTTTAACACTGCTGGTAAAAACATCCATATAGAGCTTTTCTGTTTTAGGACACTTCTTTGCTGTACTTTGTCTTGTTAATTGGGATTGATTTTCAACTTTTAATATCACGTTCAGAATTTCCAGTATTTTACTAACACACCTAACCAATAGTGTAAAGCATTTGCTACTCATTCCCTCTTAGTCAGACTGTTCTTCTGATGGCTTCCACTGACATTTTCTGTACTTTTAAACAGCTTTGAGCCATCTGTTGGTCTCTGAGTAAGTTTACTGAACATAATAACCCAAAAAATGTAGAAATCTTTAATTCTGAGTGCCAGGCAGCCCTTGTTATACTACATAGCTGTTATGTATATTATCTTTTTTTAAGTTTTACTTTAAAGAAATGTGTGCATATTCAGTGATGAAAACTGTTCTGTGTTTTGTGGCAGCACCACCTTCCGTGCCACTCCATTATTAATATGTGCTTCAAACCTACCACCTCCATAAATTGTCAGTCTCAGCCGCCATGCTCGGGAAGCTGTAAATATACAGATTGAGCTGCACCCAATCTTTACACCGAGGCCAACAAGCGGAGCAGTGTTGAATATTTTAGTAGAACAAGAGTGATGTAGAAGAAGAAGAAGGGAGGGTGATGAAAGTACCATGCACTGAGTTCAATCCCCTACTGATGGCCACCTCTGATGCCGAGGCTGGAACCAGATTTACAGCTGGACTCTTAGGGAGGTGCGCTTACCTTTAGGCCCCAGCAGCATCGCCGGGTCATGTCGTGCCACGCTGAGCTGTGACAAGCAGACCAGGGAGGCGCCTGTGCGATCAGACTTTGTTCACGGCGGGAGACGAGTCACAGACCAGTCGTTCTTCTGTAGCCACAATTACCGAAGTGACACACAGGACAGAAAGCGACGCATGCCGCTCACAGTGTTTGCGCTTGCATGCTCACGCTGGCCTCCGTTTGTGTTTGTTGGAAGGACAAAGCGTCAGTCAGATGCACACAGACAGAAATCCCTATCATGCCCATGGCTGTCTCACAAGCCCCATTGATCAGTGCAGCATGGGTCCTGTCACACAAGGAAATCATCAATGTTAATTTAACTTTCAAGCATTAAAGCCCCACACCCTGCCAGTGTTGATGTGATTCTACATCTGCCTGTGCTATTTGGATGTTTTTGAAGTTTTGACTTGGGGAAATATTAATAGAAACAGGCCTCAGAGCTGTTTGAGCTTCTGAAGTTAAAAAAAGACAGCTTATAATTAACACAGAATAATGCAGTGTTTTAAGGAACTGGAGAAAGTGAATGGAGGAGGACACATGACCAAACCATAACAACAGCTATCACCCCCCCCCCCCCACACACACACACACACACACACCTGTATATGCATGGCTGGATTCCAATTGTGGATGGATGTGGAGCTCCGCTAAAGTTGATGGATGCCATTTTTCTTGGCAAGCAATCATACCTGTGCCAGTATTTTCAGTCCCTTTTATTCCCTCTCTCTCCTGGCCTCTCAGGAGAGAAGTCAGTTAGTGTGATAAGTGATATATATAGCCTTGATGGCAGGAGAGCGCATGCACAGCATAAAAATGCAGGGACATATCGGGAGAGTAGACGATTCAAAGGCATCTTGGGAATTTGGGCTTTGTTTTCATTAATTGCTTTCGTTGTCACCGTCCCTCGTTCTCTCTCGCACGAGCTCCTCTCTTCAGCTCTGGCTTGACAGACAAATATGTGGCCGACTGCTGTTGTCACTTTTCCGAAACTGCCGCTGTGTGGAAAATATTAGAAGAAAAGTGTTTTCAATTGTGTTATGGTATTTTCTCTGGCAGTTACGACGACAAAGCATATTTTTTTAGGTCACAGGACGCAAAGGCCTTCTTGGCGCACCTTGATTTTTGAGAGCGGTTGATTGGGCGACTTCACCTCTAATCAACGGCAATCATAAGGGCTGATTGAGGATAATGGGTCACATATAATGATGGTCAAATTGTGATGGCAGAGGATCTGATGATGATGAAAAGTGTTATGTGATGTGCTGCAGTACTAGTGGCTCACCTTTGATCATCTTAAATACCTGGTTGAACCAAAACATTAAAAGATTTTTTTTATTTTTTTTTACTTGTTTTGTTACAGCCCTTTGATCTAGAAACAGAAATGATTTAGATACTCCAAGAGTTGTTCAGGTGCTATGGGTCAAAGTAAGATTAGGGCTTAGCCATAATTTGATTTTGCTGTCTGATTTTTTTGTACCATTTTACAATAAGACTACATTAATAATTTATAAATACTTAATATTTTTATCAGTTAATAAAAAAAAAATTATAATTTCTTTTTATTAATTAGATATAAATCATTAAGCAGATTGGAGTGGTGGCCTAGTGGTAGAGCACCCACACCACAGATGGGAGGTTGCTGGTTCAAGCTCCAGCTGAGTCACACCAACGGCCATAAAAATAGTAATTCCAGCTTGGTGCCTGGCAAAATAGAGTGGGGAAAGGAGTTGAGTCAGTAAGGACATAAATAAATTGTTTAATGTCTTTTGGTTCTAACACTGTGTGCCATTTATCACTGTCATGTTTATATCTGCATTGTTGGTCAAAGGCTCCTTTAAAGCAGACTGTGGGGAAATGGAGAACTCTGCCTGTCTGACTGCAGTTTTGTTCTCACTTGGAAAAACTGAGTGAGATGGTTATGTTTTGAATGTATTTTCAGGTTAGATGTATTGACAATTTTCATTGCAACTGTTTTCACATATAGGCGACATACCAGTTCATTGACATTTCTGAGGTCTCCTCGTTCATGTGGCTTCAATCCAAAATGCTCTCACGCCAGAGCTTTGGAATTCAGTTTTCCATTTATTCCACACTTTCTGAAATTGTGCAGCCTTCAGAAAGTTGTTTTTAGCACACCAGGCTAAAGTGGTGCAACTGTTTACACATTACCAACACATTGTCAAGGACAACTGACACTGTCACTGTCATTGGTAAGCGCTGTTTGTTTACAAGTTACAAGAATATGTCATACACACGTAGGTAAACATGCTAGTACTTCATTAACGGACATGTCCATTCGAAGTGCAAAGTGACCACACTCTTAAAAGGAAGCAGAGTTTTAGGCTCAGTTGGGACAGATAGTGTAAACAGACTCTTTAGTTCTCTTTAGTAAACAGCTGTTTAGTTCTCTGTCACTGTCTCTGCTGCATCCTGTGCACATTAGCCCCGCCTCCACAGAGAGGGTGCTGACTGACCAGATAAGGACAAAAGTAGTGTGACCGGTTGAAGTGTTGGTGGATTATCGAGGCCAGAAAACTCATCATGGTCATGTTTTCTTATCCTACAACTAATCATGTTAGTTGTTGTCATTACAGGCCTAGTCACAACATTTGTTTCTATCCAAAATTTGTCGTAATAGCAGACCATATACTTAACCCTCATCATCACTGAATTGACATAAGGCGACAACCAAATTAAACCATTCCTGACTGTAGTTTCACTGGTTGCCATTTCTGTAGCATAGGTGTTTTACATGAAAGGGTTGCTGGCCCTTCCCACGGCCCTCTGGACTGGAGGGGCGGTGGTTTTCTGTCAGGGTTTTCCTTCCCTTAGCCACAGTTTCCAGCTATTTAAAGGCTCTAGAAGCTCACCTTTCGGCACTGTCACTCAGCTACTGAAGTATTTCCAAGATCACCAAGATGTGGAGGTGTGACTTACAACTTGCCGGAAGAACCTATTGGAGACAGTGGGCATTAATTCACGGTTGTGGTGATGCTACCTACTGACTTAAATAACATCCCTCGAGGGCCAAACTAACATTTGACCCCAGTAATAGACTGCCCAGTCCTTTACACAACTTTAATACTTTTCAGCACTCTCTTTTTTTCTTTATTTGATACAGGCGAATAATTCGACCCTTCTGAAACAGAAACATCTTTTCCACAATCACAGGATACGTCTTCAACATTGTTCTTTAAATGACAATGCAATGAGAAGCTGTCCATCGCACTAGTGAGGGCTAAATAACTTTTTACCAGCCGGACCATATTAGTCACTACAGTAATCATGCAATTGAAGTATCTTTCTTATTTGTTGTTTCCATGCCACTGAAGTCCATTCATTTTAAACAGTAGCTGAAGATACTTCCTGGATTAAAATAAAATACAGAGCCAGGCATTGGCACTGGTACAGTGTTGTAGGCAGAGTGCACTGACAAAGTGTCATTAGTCACAAATCGTTGATCTGATCATTAATTGTCATAAGGTTACTACAGTAACTAATAGGTTTTACTACATTTCCCCGAGAATTTTATTACTATATAGCATCTACACTAAATATTTGCCATGAGGCTTCAGCTAATCATTATCTACACACTGTAAACAGTATTTTTCTGAGTCCTATTTTACAGGCAGTGTTTCCACAGTGCCCTGGTGTTCAGCTTAGTCAATAATTTAATTTAATAATGTTGGCAATGCTTGGCTCCACTGGTGCCTGAGAGGGGCCAGCTTCCCCCTCTATAATCAGTTACGTCACTGATCATACTTGCATTTCCAGCTCTTCTCAGCACTGCTTATTCTTCACTTTCATTATCACAGGTGCAGCTGTCTATAAATGAGAAGAGTGTCGGCTAAACAAATGCTTGAAATGAACTTTTGAAATATTAAAGTAGACCCAGCTACACTGTGTATTGATTATTAAATAAAACAACATTACACACCAGCACATTAGCTGGGCAAAGACAAGGAGAAATTAAATGTGTAACACTAGAGAAACATGCAAAAGAGGACAATGCATTTAAGTTCAGTGGAACTCTATTTTGATGCTTTTTAAGTACTTAAAGTTTAGGATGGCAGAAAACACACACCTTAGAGAAATGACTATTGCAACTTCATTGTTTTATATGAATTGGTGAATTAACTCTCAGTTAGGTGTTAAAGGGTGTAGGGTTCAGAGAGTCGATATAGCAAGCATACTCCCTGGTGTGCTCTGCATTCTAATTGGCTACATCAATAGATATGGAAAGGTGTGCTTTCATCCCATGAGGCCAAAACTGGCCTGTTTTGAAGTCAAGCAAGAGAGACATCAGCTGTATTCACAGCTATAGGGACTATATAGATAAATTACTTCAAACAGATAAAACACATAAAAACAGACACGATAAACTGCATGTGTATCCTTGCAATAAGACATACATTAATATATCATGTGAGTGTTAGTCATGACAGTCCAACCAAAACAAGGATGCAAATGCCCACAGCCTCATGACAGGGTTTTGTCTTGTGATGTCCACATATTGGAGAAGTGCATCAAATAGAAACAGACAGGCAGAGCCTCAGTGATGTTGGAGAAATTAGCAGATGGCTTCATCACATTAGACAGGTTCAGTTGTGAATAGAGCTATCAAAAATGTCCTACAGGGGTTTCAATAATAAAAAATTGATGTCTGGCTTTTCACACTCTTACCTGCCTATGCATAAAAAACAGTGTATGATTAGTTTTTGTCTCTAAGTATGGATTCAAACTATAACGTTTGGACCAACTTTTACTGATGTTTTGGCAAATGTCTGGCTCTGCTGGCAAAAGTTGATAATGGTTTTTTTCCGCCTTATCCTGTCAGGCAGCTAGGTGAGCAGAACAGAAATCTGCTACCCTGATTGTGCCAAAACAGATTTACTTTGCCAAAAGGGGCTTTATACAGTACCTATCTATGCACTGTATGTTGTTGTAAACTTCTCTTGTAATAACTTTTAATACTTTATTTAAATTATTTTACCCATGAAGGACCCGACAGGATGGGGAACGGGGAAAGGAGGTGTGTGGAGGGGGAAAGAAAAGGGGGAGGAACAGACAAAAAAGATAAACAGACCAGCAAGTAAAACAAACAGAAAACAGACTGCTTCTTCCACTGAAGAGGTCTCAACACAAGTCTGGTATCCACACTTGTTAAATGAGAGACATTTGTGTGTGTGTGTGCATCCATGTGCGTGTGTATGAGAGTGCACACAAAAGAAGTATGTGCACGTGAGTGGTTTGTCAGGAAACATACAAAGAGGGCGGCCTGTTGCAGCAACCCCCCCTCCAGAAACCCCAAGCAAGTAGGAAAACATCACCAACCCCAACAAAGCACAAATGTTCGAGGCCAACAAGCCACAGTAATGCCAGGCATCCACCCCAGGAGGGACAGCTGAGGGAGGCTGGGTTGTCAGCCGGCCGGCATGGCCAGCCCATGCCCCCGGACCCGCCAACCTCCTGCCCCTCCAGCGGGGCCAACGCCAGCCCCCAGGCCCCAGGAATCGGAAGGCCAGTGCTCCCACCCCCCCGGGCTGGAGACCGGCCTGTGCCCCCCACGCGAGCCCCCTCAGGCACCCAAACAGCCCCCACCCTAGCGGCACTGCCGCACACCCCAGGGTCCCCCACGCCCAAAGAAGCCCCCCCCCCCCCCTCGCCCAGGGGAGCCCACATGACCAAGAGGCACTACCCCCTCTATCCAGCACCTATCAAACAGCAAACACACCCATTCCCACGCATTCACACCCTCATGCTCTCATACATACCCACATACACTCACTCTCGCCTTCCCTCTCCCCCACACAATCCCACACTCGCACTCCCGGACCCACCCACTGGTCTTTCATTCCTGTACGCGCTCAATCTTGCTCCCACTCCCACTCGCCCTCACAGTCACCCACACTCATTCACATTCATCCATACATGCACTCTCACTCATGGTCCGACCAACTCACAAATGCTGATAACAGCTAATGATAGTTGGTGGTGAAAGTTGTGCTCAGTTTGTAAAAGTTCCTGAGCACTGGGCTACGTTATGCAGAGTTCGCCTAAGTCAGACTAAGTTAAGCTCCATTGGCAAACGCTGACTGAAATGCCGGTGGAAGCAGATGTTTTTAGACTGAAACTCACTTCAGACACGCATGGACAAAAGAGAAATGTAGAGAAAGGGGAATTAAAAAAAAGAAAAAAATATATATACTGCTCAAAAAAATAAAGAGAACACTTTGAAAATACATCAGATTTTAATGGGAAAAAATAAACTGGATATCGAAATTGTGGCAGGCTAGTCCACCTTACTCAGATTAAAAAGTGTTCCTTTATGGGATAACGGCCGTGCTCCGTGATGTTGTTCAAGCAACGGAAATCACCGCACAGCCACCGCTAACCATTGGATTTGGGCACCATGTGCAGTGGGGAAGCTCAAGGGCTATTGGAGCACCTAACGATCCCTAAACTTTCCAAGTTAGCAAACTCTTCCCACGCGATGGCTAGCTTAGCTGCATCGAGGTGACACAAGTGCACAAATCTGAAGGGCTCTGTGTGGTGATAAAATGCTCAACCCCGTGATTGGTCACAGCAGTGGAAAAATTTAGGCACTGTGAACAAGGGAGAATCAGAAAGTAAATGCTGGTACACGTCCTCTGAGGCAAAAAAATTAGCATGTGTTAGTGGCCCAGCTCCCCAAGTTATACAAGGCAGTGAAGAAAAAGGAACGGCATCAACCAAATGTCTATTAGCAACGTCTATAAAGAGACCATAAGCACACAGAAGGTAAGCACCTATGATAGGAACCGAGCAGCAGTGTTTCCTCTGGCTTAAAGACCTTGGTGGGGTGGCAACATATCCCCCACCAAGTAAACATATTATATATGTTTACTTGGTGTTAAAATATGTTAATTTTATACTATTTATTTCTTTTTAAAATGTTACACAGTAACGTTGCATATGGAACTTACCATTTGAAGTATTGTACAACCGAGGCTTGAATATTGGGCCAGTTGGGGTCCCACCCAGACAGCTTGTGTCTAGACTTTTTAGTGGTGTTATCCTTCTCTCCTTCCTCTGCCTGAACACTTTCCTCTCCTCCATAATTGTCTGTGCTGAAACCGGCAGTTTCCTCAGGAAGAAATGGGTGAAGAGAAAAGATCTGTCATCTGTGCCCAGTAAAGCCAGCATACTTTCCATTAACGCCACAGTCGAGCCGTCGCCTAACTCAGAGTGGGAGAGGAGCTTCTCCGCTCTCTCACCATCGGAGAGGGTGTAGCGCCTTAACAGCAGCTGTTTGAGAATGGCGTATTTCCCCTGGGGTGGGGGTCCTTGGACCAGGCTCATGGCGTCCTGAGTGGACCGTGGGTCAAGCGAAGCCACCATGTAATGGTATCTCATGTCGTCCGCAGAAATCCCACGAAGGGCAAACTGAGCCTCAACGTGGATGAACCAGGCAGCAGGATCATGAAGCCAGAAGCCTGGGAGCTTGACTGCTACGGCAGATGAGGCCGGTGTCTCGGAGGGAAACCCTACCATGAGTGTTCCCAAAGAGGAGCTTGCTTCGTCTTTCATTTTGAGCATTATCGACGTTGTAGGTCACTAGTGTGGAGGAATGAAGGGACGAGAAACAAGAGCTGCCAGTTCAGAACTTTACTTAACTCCAGCAATCATAGGAAAGACATTTGGCGCCAATGTGCATACATTACCACACATGCATTACCACCACATACTCCATACTTCCTCCTGCTCCCTCTTGTGTTTTTATGTTGTACCATCATGTGACTCAGCAGCGCCAGGTAAACAAGCTAGCAAGCAACAGCTGCTGGCTGCCGACACACCCACACACATGTGCTGCACAGAGACGGAGCAGAAGAATGGCAGAGAGGAAGAGGAGCGCCGTGTGGCTATATTTTCAAATGAAGAGAGACATTTTATTAAATTTTTGTATTGTAGTTTCTGAACACTGTACCTCAAAAAAGAATTTTTTAAATTCATTCTTGAGTGATAATTTTGTGCAGTTTGTTTATTCAAGCAAAAAATCTAGACATGACAATGTATGGGGAAAAACTGTTTTGTTACTGTTCTATTGTTTCTGAACAAAAAGTTTTATTATGGTAATAAAGTATTTTTTGTTTACCTCTAAACTTTGCCCAAATTCTGTCCTGGGTTTTAACTAATTAATAATCCAAAGGAAAAATCACAAAACACTTAAAGGTCATGAAAATTCATTCAGATTTAATAATTTGATGATGCATCCCCCCTAAATTATTAAAAAGTATCGGTATTGTATCAGTATTGGTGATACTGGCCCTGTATTTACTTGGTATCGGATCGATACCAAATCTTGCAGTACGTATTGCACACCACTAGCCTTTGGCTCCCCACCCATCTACATGACAGACAACTAGGCTGGCCAGTAATAGAATAGCGAGCAGGTGTCTAGGCTTGTGATTTTAGTGACATTTTCCATTTCTTGACATGCAAGAAAATACGCAAAAGAGTCAAAATGGCTTCTTGGAGAGAAAAACCAAATAAAGGTTGTGTGATGTTTTTTTAAGAGAAGTGAGTGCTTTGATATGTTTTTCAATAATCATGTCACAAATGGGCACATTTCAGAAAGTTAAAACCTACAAAAACACAATTTTTCAGTCATTGACCCCCTTAAAAAAGATGTTTTCACTCCAAAACTCAGAAATGTAGTAAACTTGTTTCTGCCACTTAAACAAATGCTTGTGGTGTTAAAAGTCAGTAAATACTGCATGTAGTAATAAACTAACACGCTTGGCATTAATATTGTGGACAGAAGCATTATGAACAGTTATGTAAGCACAACAGTTGCACAGACAGGTGCACAAACTGAGCTGGTTAAAGTAGTTCACTGAAATTAACACTCAGATCTACAGTCAAAATTTATGGATCTGAAAAAAGACTTGAATACAGCTCTTCTTCTTCTTCTTCTTCTTCTTCTTCTGCTCCTCCTGCTCCTCCTCCTCCTCCTCACGGCTACTCCCTCAGCTGTATATACAGTAGCTGTCCAGAAACAAACTTTGGTTACTCTGAGGTGTCCTTGAGCAACACATTGGCCCATGTATGCCTCTGGTAAACTGCTGCAGGTTGCCTTTTTTTCTTACTATCTTGGTTTTTGTCCCTCTGGTGGAGAATCCTCAAACTAGTGAAAAAAAACCAAGCATTTTTCTGGAAAGCTGATGAACAATTTGGCAATTTATGTGCAACAGAGATACTCTCCAGTGTTATTATTATTATCCTTTGTCTGACATATGGAAACAAAATATCTGCTAAATGTCAAAATGTCATGTGTGGCATTTGAATACTAGATTGATTATCAATGACTGACTCATGCATGTGAGGCGTTTTCTTCCCTGTTTGACTTTTATAGGGTTTTTTTTCTTTTAATTTTAAGTGATCTTCAGATTTGTAGATTTTTAGTGGGTTTTAGTGCTGTCTGCCTTCAAGAAGGTAGTAGGTTCTGGTAGTATTTTTATTCAATTTTTACTTTGTCTTATCATCGTTTGCTAAAGATAGCAGGCAACACCTTCTGCATTGTCCTTAAAGTTAAATCTCAGTTTCCCCCAAAACACCTGACCCAGTACTTGTCCTGTTCTTGTCCTAAATTATGAGGGAGACATGTGTAAACCAGCTTGTATAAAGACATAGCCACGCCTCAGACTGTACTGCTTCAAGCTGTAAGATCATTGTGACTGTATTACAAATTAGACAAGTAAAGAATAAGAACAAAATCATTACTAACGCATAGGAGCCCAAAATAAACATGGTCTGTGTTCAGTTTGTGTATGTATCCTGTATTTACTGTGGAGTTTAATTGAGCTGGCATTTAAGAAACTGAGAAATTGCTCCAAGCCTTTTGACATTTTGCTCATGTCATCATTTAAAAAGAAGATTTCTGTTTGGACTGATGGGGTTTTATGGGAAGCAGTAGCATATTGTGGCGATCGTAGATGTGGAAAAAAAAGAAAAAAAGAAAAAGAACTCAGAGTTGAGAAGCTTCACCCTGGGGAGAAGCCTGGAGGATGATAACATTGACTTTTATCACTAGTCGTATGGTTGACTGCATCCTGTATTGTTCAGGGACGGGCAGACCCATCCATCTCCATTGGCTTTCATATAGTAGGCAGCTCTATGGATCAGGAAAAGAGTATCAGCGTGAAATGTCAGGGTGATTTGGTTGGCCATTTACCTTTTTCACAATTGTTCCTGTTATTGTAGTTTCTCTCCTGGTGTCCCCCTCCACTGCAATGGAATTGATAAGATCCCTCAGGTGGAGCATGTGTTTTCCTACTGAGAAAAAAACGTGGTAACCCCAGGGGGAAAATGAAAAGATCATTTGTATGAGTTTCTGTTGTTGATATTTTTAGTGACAGAGTCTTTAAAATGTTGAAAATTAAAAAAAATAAATAAATTTGATGATTCGTCCTTAGCTACTGGGAAACAGTCGATTCAGTGCTAATATTAACACCTTGATGTTAGTTGCATTGCGAACATGCATATACTGTATATTAGTGCATCTCAAACTATTAGAATATTGTGGAAATTATTTTTGGGGGGAATTTTACAATTATTTTTATAATTCAGTTTTTAATTTTTTGTATTCATCACACAAAGTAAACCATTTCAAGCCTTTTTTGTTTTAAATTTTGATGACTATGACGTAGCCATTAATTAAATACAGTATATGTCAGTTCTGTAGGGCAAGCTTTGGCACAAAGTTGCAGTTTTTTAACTGTCACATAAATGTGTTTAATATAGTTTAATTTCACACAGATCTCATCCATATGCTTTTGGACATGTCCTCGTTCATATGATTTAATTATATTTATCTTGTATTGTATTACATGCTTATAGTGGAAACATTTAAATGGCCCTGTAACTTTTTACCCCATCGCCAGGGAAAGTTGTTACAGTGGATGGTTCACAAGACAAAATATGTCTTTTTCTAGTTTTTATTCATACTGTAAGCAAAACACTTATACTTTCACCCCATGCTTTATATGTGAAATCAAACATGAATGCATGAATGCAGTCCACACAGATGAAGATGTCACACTGCTTACTCAGCATGGCTTGGAATCAAAAAATCAGGCATTTAATGGACTGGCCAAAGAAAAACAAAGTGGTATATATTAGTCACAGAAAGGAAATAATATGAATTTTTAGATTATAGTTTTGCATTTCTATCAGAAATTAATCTCTCCAACTATGGGTGAATTTCCAAGAGATTTTTTAAAACAAGGTTTTATATTTAATGGGTAATATACAGGACTTCTTCTTCTTCTTTAAATCTTTCTTAAATAGGTTTGCGCTATGCTGGAAACTGACTCATCTACCTAAGATTAACACAACACACAAAACTTTTTACAGCCCTGGAAGCGCCCACTGTTTTAATCACACTTCCAACTGGCAACATGACAAGAGATTTAAGAGAGAATAAAAATATTTTTTGTCTTTTATTCTAATTTGGAAAATCCATTCAGTTTACAGTGAATACTGAATCCTTAATTAGCATTCTCTGAAAAAAAAGTGCAGCAAACAAGTTCAGTGGAATGTTTGAAGAACCCTGCCGTGTCAAATAAAAAACAGTCTTACTTTGAGAAATACTCAACATAACAGTTGAAAAATTAAAAAAGACATGAACAGAACTAACAAACTGTCCACACCTCTTAAAATTATTATTATAAATTGAAAGGGCAAGAGAAGAAGAAAACAAAGCTATGGCCATCAGCACCGCGGATAAATATTCCTAGATTGTTTTTGGTATCGTTTTTGTGGCAGAATGTCAGTTTTGAGGACAATTGTGATTGTTGTCCTGTAAAATATGAGAGCAAATTAATTCAGGAGTGAGACGCAGAAATCACACGTACCATTTGTCAACAGCGAGCCTGTGTGGACACATGCATGCATGGAGAACCTTCGGCATCAGTCACATCCAGGCCTGAGTTTTTAATAGGAAACAGGATGGCTTAATAAATAACACAAGTCAAGCGTATACTGTTACTAATGATCTTTAGATGAGCCATTATGAGGTGCAAAAGTGCTGGCAGTACTTAATTTCTCTCTGTGGATATCAGGGCCATTGTATCACAGAATACAAGTCAGCCAGTAAAAGAAATTATGCTGCTGGAGAAAAGAGAAGTTGAGTAGTGTTGTTCCATGTGCATCTTTTTTTTTTTTTTTTTTCATTAAAAATTTGCTGGCTGGTTTCCGAATATTGTGTAAAATGCCCACAATCACATCAGATCATCTAAAATGTTTGTATGTGTGGCTCCCCAGGGCATATACTGAGTGAATGCATAATGTGAAAAATGCATAAATCTCAAAATCAATAAATATGCTTCCGTTGTTTTCTCTAAAACAACACAATCACAAGCAAGGATTCAGCTCTTTCTTAAAAGACAAACAGTAATAACAATGTAAGCAAATGTTGTTGAAACTATGAAGGCTCTGTTGCTGTTAGGTGTTGATATAATTTAATTATCCCCCACTGGTTGAAGACCAAAGGGGAATTACAGTATATTATTGTGATGTCCATCTGTCCCACAAAAGGTACCCGTTTTGTGAAAATAACTTCTCATACAGTTTTGTTCCAGATGTTCTGAAACTTGACACCAGGGTTTGATATACACAGACGATGTGCATATTGCAATTTGGCTCCGATCGAATGATTTTTGCCGAAGTTGTAGCCCCTGAATTATGATGTCCTATTCCACCTCAGTTTATAGACAGTAACTGTATTTTCAAATCAACTCCTCCTAGAGTTTTGTTCCAAACATACTGAAGCTTGGTACCAGGGTTTGATAGACATTGACAATGTGCATATTGCAGTTTGGCTCCGATCAGGTAATTCCTGCAGGAGTTGTAGCCCCTGACTTAAGATGTTATATTTTTACCTCAGTTAATAATTTTACCCCATAACGTGATATGCTTATTTCACTTTCTTTGACAGAAAGTACTTGTGCTGACAAATGAAAGTCTCCCTTTGAATTCCAGATGTTGTAAAACAATTTTTGTTGTATAGTGGATGATAGGGTTATTTTAATTTAGTTCTGCCTCAATAATTATAATGGAAAAGTTGAAAACTGCTCTTCTTCAGTAAGATATTGGGCTCATCAAAGAAAGCAGAGGCGGGGGATATTGCATTTGCCTCACAGTGCTCTTGTTTCTATAGGTCTACAATGAATTAACCACCATTGTAAGCACAATTTGTAATAAGTGTAAAATGTGGCACAGGTGTAGTGTGGCCGACTACTGATCGGAGGGTGAGGGGTTCGACTCCCGCTCTGTCTGCAGTCTGCATGTCGAAGTGTCCTTGACCAAGAACCAGTTGCTCCTGGTGGTCCGGGCAGCGCCGGTGCATGGCAGCTCTGCCGCCATCAGTGTGTGAATGCGTGGATAGCAGGATCTGTAAAGCGCTTTGGTCATCCAGAGATGAGTAAAAAGCGCTACATAAGTGAACACCATTTAAAATAAAGTTTGAAGAATATAAAAAACCATCAAGACAAACAAAGAGTAAGTTGTTTTCATAAAAAAAACCAAAACAGCAGCAATGGCTGCTTTTCTGGTTAAGATCCCTAAATTAGTTCTTAGAAAAGATTCCTCTTTACAGGTGACTACTATTATGTCAGATTTAAAACAGCATAGGGAGTAGTCAAATATAGTAAGTGTTAGCCTCTTTGTGGAAAGAACTATCACAGACATAAATGATATGTCACAAAAACAAGAAAAAAAAAAATCAACCGACTTATTTTCTGCATCTGCCAGCGTATGCCTTCTAGCAGTGTCAGCAATGTTATCTTCACTGCTGTATTGAATAATTCCAAAAACATCAATGTCAAACTTCTCTCTGCAAACGACTCAGAGTAAATTGGCTTAAACTCTGATAGAGCATATCTATGCGGAATGATCAGCTCAAGGTGAGTATTTCTGTTCTTTCCTCTGCTTTAACTTGTCATTTTTATTCCCATAAAGACAAAATGAGCTAATGCCGTGGCACTGCATCTGCCGTCTGTCTCTCTCTGTCCACAATTTGTGATAGCCTAAATTTCTTCTAAGTAATAGCCCAAATGCTCACCAAACTCATACACAATGATCCTCAGGTGGATTCTGGATGCAACGTTAAAGTCACAGGTCACTAGGTACAAACATGTGTGCCTTCAACTTTGAATAAGCCAAGGCTATGTCCATGCATATAAGTAGAGAAAGAAGAAAAAGCTCTTGGTGGCCTCATGGTTTGTTCATTACACTGGAATGAGCTACTCATTCATTGATGGTCTGGTTGTAAAAGGCTTGTGCTTATGCGAAACCAATCTCCTTACAAAGGCAGTAATTTGTTAGCTTGTGTCCAGTTTAAAGGAACTGTGCTGTTAAAGCAAGGTGTTTGACTTGTACTAACAAAAGGATTCCTTTGTGTATTCATGCCTTTAGATTATTGCTCACTATTAGGGACAGCTTCAGAATTAAGCCTTTGGACAGCAGTTTTTAAGTATACAACCCTACTAATGTTACTCTTGCTGCAGCCAATTTCTGCAAAAGTCGTTACCATTAACCCCACCATAATTTTACCCTCCTGATTCCTGTTGATTATCTTGCCACTTTATGGTATTAAAATCCTGAATTGGTTCTCACCTCCATGTGTGAGCTCTCTCTCTCTCTCTCTCTCTCTCTCTCTCTCTCTCTCTCTCTCTCTCTCTCATGCTGCTTGTGTTGTCAACTGATGACACAGAGAGAAAACATTTAATGTCTTTCTGCATGCCAGAGTCCATTCAATGGCATGGTTTCTGCCAACAATGGAATAAGGGAAGAAAGACAGATAGTAGATGGGGAAACAAGTGACAATTTTAAAGGAAAGGATCCGCAAAGACATGAAAACAGACAAAGGGTCATGTAAACAAAGAGAGAGATGAGGAAATGGAATGGGAATGGAAAGCGGACAATAATAAATGTGGCAGGAGATTTTTTTTCCCCCTACTTTTGGGGTGGGGAGGGGTGTTCCTTTTTAATTCGACTGGCTGCCATCCTCTGGGTGTCTTGTCGCTTCTCCACCAGGGGCCAGGGACTCCATGATTATCTGTCTTGTGTGTGTGTGTGTGTTTCTGCATTTCCTTTATCTTGGTGCATGCATGTATATGTGGCTGCATTTTTTCTTTTTGAACTTAATCTGTTGTCTCTCTGGCCATTGTTGCTTTTGTTTATGCCAGTTTTGCTTTGTTCATTTATTTATGGGCACTCACACACAGCACTGTGCAATAGCATTGAGGAAGTATCTGAATCTCCCCGAAATAATTTATCCTTCCCATAACTTTGGTGAAGCCCATATCTCACAGAGCGGTGTGTGCTGACGAACGAAGGGATTTTAGGGTTTTGTCAGGGTCCATGACCCCCTGATCTCATGGAGCGGCAAATGCTGATGAACATTCACGAACATTGCACTTTTTGAGTTTCTTCAAGGTTAAAGGTTGCCGAACAGTTTGCAACAGTTTTTCTTGTCGGCAAAAAATTTTAAACATGTTCAGTTTCTTTTTTCAATTGTATTTTTTCACAGACAGTTGCAAAATAGTTGTAAGCCTTGGCAAATGATTGTGATACCTTTGCAAACAGTTGTAACATATGCCACTAAAGTTCTTTTTGGGTTGCCAAAAAAAAAAAAAAAATTCTTGGTTTGTTTTTCAACAAAATGTCGGCAACAAGAAAAATTGTGTGCGAGCTGTTTTTGTTATGCTTTAGAACTGCAGAGCAGGCACAGAGGATGGACCCAAATGCAGGCTGGGTGCAATCAAAATGATTTATTAACACTAAGGAAAATAAAAGCAGCACGGGGGATGAAAAACAAACTACTCTGAACTTAAACACGAAAGTATTAAACTAGAATGAGGTACTAACTAGATGGAATGGTAGAATCATTAACAGGTAAGTTCCCCACAGAAATTTATGTAAACATGATGTCACCGCACTCCCGCAGCCTTTTACAAACTCTGACAAAACCCCAAAACTGCAGCATTCATGAACTTTCCTCAGCATTTTCTGCTCTGTGAGATACTAGCTTGATTTTTGCTAACATTCGTGAGAAAAGATGGCAAATACAAAAATCACTATAGTCATAGTCATTAACATTCGCCGCTCTGTGAGATACTACCCTAAAAGGTTACATAACAGTTTGCAAACAGTTTTTTGTTATTTTTCCACAAACAGTTGCAGATATTTGCAAAATAGTTGTAATCATCTGCAAATGGCTGTAATGCGTATCTCTAAAGTTCTTTTATGTTTGTCAAGTAGTGAACACTAGCAACTGTTTGAAAACCTTAATGACAAAACTGTTTGTGACTTTAAAAACTGTGTCTGAACTGATTTTCAACCTTTTATGAACCCTTATGAAACCCAACGACCACAACGTTCGTGAACATTCCTCAGCACTTGCCGATCTATGAGCTACTAGCTTGATTTTCATTCATCAGAAAAGCTGGAAAATCCAAAAATGACTATATCCATCAGCATTTGCCGCTCTGTGAGATACTACCCTCATGGGGAAAATGATTACCTTAATATTTGGGTCATCTTGATATATGGGTAAATAAAAAACAGAAGAATTCAAAGGATTCATTGGCTAATACAGTTTGGATGCACAGACTCACATTTTACCCTTTTAACAAAATCAGAGCAAAACACTCTGCATAGATTATGATAGTGGGGGTTTTATCATTCAGTTAAGAAGTAAGTCTTTGCATTCAGGCAAAACTATGTACTGTATATCCACCTTTTTTCACTTTATCTGTAACCAATTTCCTTTCTTTTCTTCCCTTTTTTCAACTTGCAAGAGAATATGTAAAAACACATCTGACTGCATTTTCTAAATGAAATGCTCTGCAGATTCAGATGAAAGCACTGAGAAGCTGTTGTACTCACTCCAGTCCGTACTGAAGCCTTGACAGTAACAATATTTCATGAATAAATATTGAAATAATTAATTGAAACAGATTTATCTTTTGAAATTGTAATTGAAGGCTAAAGTTTGGCTTATGAATTTGTGTTATGTACTTGTTAAAACATTGTGTATACAATAAAAGGTAAATTCTTAGACAAAGCTTTTATTTTGGTCATCTGTTGTGATGTAACAAAACACTGAATGATGAGCTCATTTTATTACTATTCATACTAGGGCTGTCCAAATTAAATCATTAATAATTAGAGAATGCAAATTCTTTTTAGTGCTACTTTTGTTTTTTGTTTTTTGTTTTTTTGCAAGCATGATTAGCACATGTGCATTTTTTGATTGCAACTCTTGACCCACAACCTACTTGAAGCAATTAACCAAAGCATTTCATGAAGGAGGGAGATGTGTCACAGTTGGTGGTGTGCCCAGGCTGGGCAGGAAGCAGGACCCAAATGCGAGACTCAAGTTCAATTATTTTATTGAGCTGGTAAACCCATAACACAGCTCGAGGGCTGAAAAAATAATGAAACAAAGCTAAATCCAAAACAGGCAAGGCAAGGCTGACAAGACAAGAACAAGAAGCTTGTTACTCATGCAGTATGACTTAAGGTGCGTTCACACCAAACGCGAAAGGGCGGCGCAAATCCATATAAAGTCATTCGGAAGATGCGAGTACAAGCAAATTTGCGCAGTCACGTGTTCGTGTCCCAGGCTAGCCAGCTAGCTAGCTGCTAGCTTTGAGATCATGTCGCCACCAGAGTAAAGGTATCACCATTGCAGAGTAAACTAGTTTGAAACTTCGCCTGTCTGCATCTCACTCAGAAGGGGGATTCATGTCTGTTCACGTGTTTACATTGAGTTATAATGTAATCATGCCGCGTGAAAAATTTGCCCATTCGCGTTTGGTGTGAACACACCTTTAGGACACTGTGCAGGACAAAGACAGACAAAGACATAAATAGACCACAGGTAATTACTGACACAGAAAAGGTGGGAACAATCAGGGGCAATCAGAGACAGTAGGGAAGTGGCTACGGGTATGGAACAACAGGATGAACTGGGATGTACAGACAAACAACGACAGGGGATACACATGAGACATGAATACAGGATCAGGGGGACGTAACCATGACAAGACTACAAAAGACAAGGACTACTGGTGAAACAGGATAACCATACAACAGAAACCAAGATGTTAATAATAATAATAATAATAATAATAATAATAATAACCAACTGAGAGCAAGGCAAGGACAAATTCTACAGAACGTAAGAAGGGACAGGATAATGATAATAAACACAATGACCAAACAACACTAAAACTAAGGCAAGAACAAATATAAGTAAGAACATGACAATACTGATAACCAAACTAGGCTGAGGCAGGGAAAACACAGAACTTCATACAGTAAAAAACTCGAGGCGAGGACGTGTGCTGAGCCCATGTCCTGATGACAAGGATTTATAAACTACAAAACAAGGCAAAGACATGGGCCCAGCCCACGCCTTGACAAGATGGGTCAGATGAGGAGGAGTGAGTGACAGCCATACCCCTTCCCACAAGAGCTCTTGCTTTTGCCAGGCTAAGCACCACTTTCCTCCACAAAAATGCTGGTGCTCAACCTGGCTGGTGCCTCATTTTTTCAGCTTCAGTATCAAGCTGGTCTGGGTTCTTGACTTCAGTGATGTCAAGTTACTAAAAATGAGTAACTAATTACAGTTACTATTTACTTCTTTTCAAAAGTAATTGAGTTGCTTTACCAATTACTGAATGATTAAAGTAATTATTACTTGGAAAAGTAACTTTCATGTGACTTTCAAATGCATACTTAAATTATCTTGCACACAAAGATAATTTAATTAATGAATTACATTATGAGGTCATTATTATTAATGGCAGGCTGAAAACAGACTGTTTCAGACAGATTCACAGACACTTTTTTATGTTGGAGTTGCTGCACTTATGTCAGTGTGTGGGACATAAAACTGTCCATGTTTACCTTTATGATGGATTAATCTGATGTGCAGTGATCCAAAGAAAACATTCATTATCCAGACATGATCCAGTCCCTTAAAGTTCTTTTGGAGATTAAAATCCATTTTTGAAAAAAATATTTCTCCAGGTAGCAGGTAAACACTTTTTATCTTCAGTGGATTACAGTCTCTGCTGTCTGTTGATAGCATGTCTTCAGTCTTTAATGATGTATCTTGCAATCAGTCAGTTTAATTCTTGCTGGGTCATAAAACTGTTCAGATGCATACACGTTTGAAATCCAGCTTTGGGTGTTCAGATAGAGTAGATCCACTTCACAGTGTTAGCTGTTAGCATAGTTAGTCATTCTTTAGCACTAGCTTTGTTGGAGCTTGTTGCTGTTTAATCAGGAGCTTCTGAAGATTGCAGTAGATCTCCACCAGCACTTAGCTGGTAACCCACCAATATTGTTGTGTCCTTAACAATGAGAAAAGAAAAATAACCTGTATATTTCCACAAAAACAAAATTGCTTCATCTCTTCCTCCGGTCAAATTGATGAGGTCATGAGTATTCACGGCTCTTTGCGATAGGTCACATCAACTGACAGCTGTGTTTTAGCTATGGTATTGTCAGTTTGTGTATTCATTGGTGCTAAAAATATCTCTCCATATTTATATATAAATAAAAAGCACCAAGGTGCTGTGCCTCGGTGTCTGTGGCATGGTAGCATGGGCGGCTGTAAAAAAGTGGCACTCCGACCTCTATTGTCCCGGCATAGTTATTACATTTCCTGTTTTTATGGCTGCATTGATAGAAATGGTGAGTTAAATTTGTGTTTATTTTGAAAACAAAGCCTTATCTTGCAATTCTGGCAAATTAAAAGTCTAGAAAATATGGCGATACAATGATATAAGTATTTAGTTCCACTTAATTTTGACCCGGCAAGCTGAAACAGAAAGGCAGAGAGACAGACACACACGCGCACACACACACACACACACAGCCACAAACACATGCACTAACTGATTACTGATAAAATGAGTAACAAGTAACTAATCTGTTCAGATTTTGGTAACTGTAGCTGACTTTTTAAACACTAATTTTGTTACACAAGTTACAGCAAAAGTAGTGCTGTTACATTATTTTGTTTCTTTGTAATGCGTTACTCCCAACACTGGTGATGTCATGGGTGAGGAGATGGGCCATCCATTTTTTTTTTTTTAGAGCACACCCACTTATGTAAAACTGATGTCATCACATTATCATCAGCTTTACTCCACTGGTGGAAAAGCAAACTGATATCTTCAGGACTGGCGCTGAACACCAGCTGAGCACTGGCCAACCACCAGCTCCAGCGCTCCTGCCACATTGGTGGAAAACAGGCATGCCATGTTATGGCAAGCCAAAAGGGACAAAGCTGGGAACATAGCTAAAAAAATAAATTAAAAAATAGCAAAGTTTAATGGCATTGCTGAACACCATAAAGGCGTATTTTACACCAAGTGGCATTTAGTTATTTCATAAAACATTGTATTCCATCTTGGAAATAAGGTTAAAATGGCATATTTTTGCTGATGTCTATCTTTTTTTAATGGATTCACACTAAACCATGGGCTCTTTCTCGCTTGTGGATTTAATTGAAGTGAATGAAAGTTGTTAGAATTGTTACTGCATATTTATTGATGTGCTTATCAATTTGGAAGTTTTGTCATTTTTTTTTAACTTTGAATAATTTCCCAGGGCTAAACCTTGTTCTAACTCCCATCCGAGACTGACAAACTCTCACAGACTTGAGCATACCACTACGAGAGAGAGAAATGGCATTTCAGTTCTCCTGTATGTCCTGTACATATGGAAGTATTGACAAATAAAAATCTTTGAATCTGTCTTTGTTGGCTATAGTATTATAATACAAATTTAAAAAATATATTGTTACGGTACATTTAACATGGAACAGATAAAAAAGTGAGATTAATTTGTGATTATTTGCAAGTTGACTGTGGGCAGCGTTTGATTATTCATGATTAAGTATTGTAATTAATTGACAACACTAATTCATATATGAACAATTTGGCACGCTAGCTGAATTACTATGTTCCGAAAATAATTCATATTATTTTTATTAATGAAGGGGATTCATTTGATTTTTTTTCCTCAAAAGAACACCATGTTCAGCATTCTCCTCTGCTCCTGTTCTCTCCATCATGGCCCATAATTAAATTAAAACCTGCCTTGGATAACACAATAAAAGCATTGAGATCACTCCCATTGTACTTCTCCTGGACCATAATTAACATCCCTATCTGCTGCCCGTCCTGTTCAAAGAGAGTTGAGGGCAACGAAGGCCACAGGAACTCCATAAAAATGCAAATCTCACATGTTTTATGCAAATCACTACACCAGGGAACTTAAATTCAGTTTGATTTAAACTTCCTCAATAAAAAATATGCATTTTTTTATTTAATTCATTATGATTTGATATATATATATATATACTATATATATATATATATATTTTTTTTTTTTTTTTCTACATGTGATAAGGCACCAAGACAAACGATGTCAGCAATATTATTTTGGAATAAGCATATTCTACACATGCACTCATTGGCTGCTTTAATAGGTACATCTTACTATTGATGTGTTGGATCCCATTTGCCTTCAGAACTGCCTTAATTACTCATGGCACAGATTCAGTGATGTGCTGGAAACGTTCTTCAGAGGTATTGGTCCATCTTGATATCTTAATGTCACACAGTTGCTGCAGATTTGCTGGCTGCACATCCATGATGCTCCATGATACTCCATGCATACTTGATGTATGCATGGAGCACGTATAGAAAGAATGGATGTATGATACAACCATCCTTCCAAGTTGTTCATGCCGTATTCTGACTTAATGTAGAAACAAAAATTGAGACACAGAGCAGGCAATGATTTTCCTTTTTTTATTGTGCCAATTTTTCTTCCTTCTTTTTGTCATCTCGAGCCATTCTGGCCATTCTCCTCTGACCTTTAGCATCAGCAAGGCATCTGGGCCCAGAGAACTACTTCTCACAGGGTATTTTCTCTTTGTCCAGACCATTCTCTTTAAGCCCTAGATATGGTTGTATGTGAAAATTCCAGTAGATCAGCAGTTTCTGGAACATTAAGACCAGCCGTGCCACGTTCAAAGTAACTTAAATCACCTTTCTTCTCCATTCTGGTGATTGGGTCGAACTTCTGCAGCTCATCTTGACCATGTCTGCATACCTAAATGCACTGAGCTGCTGCCATGTGATTGCCTCATTTGATATTTGTATTAACACACAGTTGAACAGGTGTACCTATTAAAGTGATTGTGAGGGTAAATTGATATTAAATAAATAACAAGCAGTCTTAATGGCCAGTCATCAAATTGGACTAAAGGCTTTGCTTTCAACAGAATATGGGAACAGTGGTTAGTACTGCTTGCTTACAGCTAGGAGCAGAGGTTGTGTTAACTGAAAATTATCCTTCATTGAAAGATTTTTTGTCTGTTGTGGTGAAGAGGGAGCTTAGTTCTAAGGCAAAGCTGTCGATTTACCAGTCAATCTACGTTCCTACTCTCACCTATGGTCACGAGCTTTGGGTAATGACCGAAAGAACGAGATCGCGGATACATGCGGCTGAAATGAGCTTTCTCCGTAGGATTGCTGGACTCACCCTCAGAGATAGAGTGAGGAGCTCAGTCATCCGGGAGAGGCTCAGAGTAGAACCGCTGCTCCTCCACATTGAAAGGAGTCAGTTGAGGTGGTATGGGGATCTGATTAGGATGCCTCCTGGACGCCTCCCACTTGAGGTGTTTCAGGTACGTCCCACTGGGAGGAGACCCCGGGGCAGACCCAGGACTCGGTGGAGAGACTATGTCTCCCAGCTGGTCTGGGAACGCCTTGGTATCCCCTCTGAAGAGCTGGAGCAGGTGGCTGGGGAGAGGGAAGTCTGGGCTTCTCTGCTTGAACTGCTGCCTCCGCGACCTGGACCTCCGGAAAAGCGGTAGAAGATGGATGGATGGATGGATGAAAGATTTTTTTCAACAATGACTGAAAATTCTGACAGCTATCTGTCAGTTGACAGATTACATTGCGGGTGATCTAATTAAAGCCAATTAAAATGACAGATAATTATAGATTATAACAGAATTTTTACAAGCCTGTCTGTTAAAATGACAGATAACAAAAAAGTGTAGTGCACCCTGTGGCCAGGAGGGTCGTCATTTCAATCCCAAGGTTGTCAGCGGTGGGAGCTCCCTTACTGCTGGGGACTCAAGCTTCTTTCAGCTTGGTACATTTTTTCCCTTCTCCAGTATTTTCTGCCTCATTGCTGAAGCGACCTTCCTGATAGAACCTCACAATTGGACTGAGGCTCTGTTGGGAAAGTAAGGGCAGATGGCTCCGGCGTAAAAAGTGCAGCTTCCAGCTCACCTTCCTTACCCCGTTTTTCCCCACTAGCGGGTCTTCTTGGGGACTAACCTCCGTCCCACTTCAGCCCCTAATAAGGCGAAAACTATGAAGATTTCTACCAAACCATGCTTTTTATATCTAGAATGGCCACTGTCTCTCTGTCTCTCTCTCGCTCTCTGTCTCTCTCTCTCTCTCTCTCTCTCTCTCACTCTGCTTCTAGTGACGTCTGCCTGCATACCACAGCACTAGCATCAGTACCACATGCATTGAATCTTACTTTAATACTCAGAACTACTAAAATAATAGTAGATTTGGAAATATTTCAACCACACAATATTTCAGAGTTATACATTCGATCACTTAGTATGTATTTTGAGCAAAACAAGAGGTACAAGAACAGTTTAAACCACATTTTAAACATATCTAAGCAAATACGACAGATACAGTTTAAAACACATTTAAGCATTTTTTATACTGTACTGTTAGCACAAGAAACAATTCTCCTTGACACCCCCTCATTGAATTGCAAAAGTCACAAAGTCACTCAACAACTAAAGAGCCTCTAACCCAGCAGTCCCCTCTTTCAGCTATTCTCAACCTCAGTCTCTCTTGACACGTTCTATGTGGGATTTGCATGTTTCCTGGGTTTGCACTGGTTTCCTTCCACTGTCCAAAGCTAGAGATGTAACATTAATTGATGTTTATCAGTTGGTTTGTGTCTGTTCAGCCTATAAAAATTAGGAGTAATAGAGGAGTTTTGAGTAATTCTGATGACTTTATAGCTATATATAAAACCAGGTTCTACACCCTCTGGTCTTTTTGATGTCAGAGTATTTATATTCTTTTTTGACTAAAGAAAACCCAGTTGTGTCAAAACATACATCACTGCACTATTAAAGGTTGTCAGTTTGACAGTCTGCTCCAGTCTCTCCTGTTTTTCATGAGTCTAATGGCCTATATCTGCCTTTTACTGGATGAAGTACAAATGCCCTTTGGTCCATTGGATATTCTTCCCATGATCATCTCAGGCATGAAGTTCCATTTATAAGCACACAAGTTCCCTCTACATGGAGTCCAAGCTGTTTATTTATTTACCTTTATTTAACAAGGAAAAAACCCGTTGAGATTAAAAACCTCTTTTTCAAGGGAGTCCTGGCCAAGAGGCAGCAAAAAAATCATAAATACACTTACAATGACATACAAATCATATAAAACATATAAAACAAATCATATAAAAAACATATAAAACAAAAACATATAAAACAAATCATATTTGTAAATAGCAGCTAATTAGAAGCAGATTCCTGTGAGGAAGACTGGGATTACACACAGAGAAGCTAAAGCTATGGTCAAAAATACCCTTATGAATGGCTGCGAACACTGTACAAACGATTTTTGGACAGTTTCGTACGGCCTTCTTAAGGCAGCCATAGGAGAATCCAACGTTCATAAACCATTTGTAAGTTCATGGTAGGTCAGTTGCTTTGTCCAAGATGTCTATGAATGCCCCATGAAAACCCCTCATAGGGCGGCCATACGAATGCTTTAGTCACAACATAAGAACTATGCAAGATGTTGACCATACGTATGCCTCAAGAACACCTTAAGTAATTCTTGAGAACACCTTACAGTGGTTACAGGAAATGTCGATCCATACAGTGTGTGTAAGGTGGTAGTAAGGCAGTCATAAGGTGGAAGTACATCATTCGTGCAACGTTTGTGCCTACAAGATCTTCCTACCAACGACTTGAGAGTGCCATGAGTTGCAAAAAAAAAAATTTTGGTAAGATTGCAGTAAGTATGCTGTAGGCACCCTTACAAAGAATGTAAGAACTCTACAGCCATCGTACAACAGAAAAGCACCTCATTTCTCAAGAATGCCACAAGTAGCTTTTGCAAATTGAAGTGCTGCCATAAGAAGCTGTGCCCACCTCCAGCAACCTATGCAAACTCCAGAATTTGTAGGAACTGGGAGATTCTTACAAACCCATCGTTGGTAAGAATCTTTGTGACCGTAGCTTTATGTACATATTTCAGAGGATGAACTGTGGGCCTTAAACGCCAATAAGGATGCACTGTCACATGGGCTGTTTGGTCTTTGATACTCAGAAGGTGATTGTTCACCCTCATACATCCACCACTATCTCTTACAATTACCCCTCCAGGGCAAGGAAGGAGAGGGGGACCCAAACGCCAGGTGATTCTGGTAAATCATTATTTATTCTCAAACAGAAAATAGAAACCAAATACAGCTCGGGGGCTGAAACAGAAACAAGACTAAGTCTTGGCAGAACAGGAACACACAAGGCTAGGGAATACAAAACCAGGCTTGCAGAGCGTGTGTGGAAACGCAACATGACTAATAAGGACGTCACACGGGACCAGACTGAGACATGCATATATAGACGGGGGGTAATCAAGACAATGCAGGACAGGTGGGAACAATCAAGGGCAACGGAGACAGCACAGGACAGGTGGGGCTGACAAACAATCACAGAGGGGATGCATACGAAACATGCAATGAACATACAGGACAGCAATACAGGAGTAATACATAGATGGCAGTGGCTAGAGGTACGGAAAACATGAGGAGCTGGAACAGTAGGTAAACAGATACACACACAGACCCAGGACCAAACAGGGGATGACACAGCGGACCAGGGGAAACTCAGGAAACACATAATGCAAATCATAATTAATCACAGGGAGAATGAGAAAAACATAAAGCGTGGGCATGATCATAGGATCATGCCCAGACTGTGACACTATCCTGCACTCACATTGGTTTTTACTATAGCTGGATCAAAACACAGCTACCGCTTACCTATACATCATCACATTGTGATATGATCAGCACGCATGGCTTTACGTCAGTGGGACGTGTCCTTTGTTTATGAGAAGCGCAGTGTCATAGGCGGCTCAGTGTAGAATTGCTGCTGTTGCTTCTAGTGATTGTAGCATGTACATGCATGTACTCATACATGAGAATCCAGGCCACAACTGAAGCCCTCCTTTCCCAGAGAGGTCAAAGCCAAGGAGGCTGGCTTCACTTAAAAACAGCCAGGCGTGATCAAACCATTCAAAGAAAGTGGACTTTGAGCTTATAGGCTTAATTCAATTCAATTCAATTCAATTCAACTTTATTTATATAGCGCCATTTCACAACAACAGTCATCTCATAGCACTATCAACTGTAGGGAGGACCCCCACAGTTGCAGAAAGACCCCAGCAATCAGGCGAGAGACAACATTCATAGAGATAATCAAGGACTACACTGAACTAGGGTCATGCAAACCTAATTTAGTATAATCAAGAATGTTATTCTGCAAATTAGCAATTACCAAGTTCACGTAAGAATACAGAATGATTTTTTTCAACTTCTGAAGTTGGAAACATTTCACTTTTGACAGAAACAATGTAAACAGGCATCCTGATTCACAAAGACTGACCTCATGTGATTTAGTCCATCATACTGAATAGTGTGAGCTCTCATAACTCACCGATAGATGCTTCTACTGTGCCGTATTTCATGTTTATTTCTTATTCACATTACCTTTGAGTGCTCTCTTGATTACTGCCATTATTTCCTATTTATTGTTCTCAGATTACTCTGTCCAATTTGGCTGCAAACTGAAATGGCTGACTGTCCTTCTGACAGTCCAGGAGATCAATCAGCCAGTTTGGCGACCAGTTGCCAATGTCCCTCTTCTGTATCCAGTATGTGGTTGTGCAGCTGCAGCTTTTCCATGCCAGGCTGATCTCAGTTGAGACTTGGAATGGTCGATTATTCACCAGCACTACCGCACCACACCACTCCCATCAGTCTCATTTTTTCCCCCAGCATAATGGAGTTAATGTTCAGACTTGCGGACAACCGACACAGAAACTTCGGCCTTATGCAAACTTTATGATGGTGGAGACTGTTGTCTCCTCTGCATGCAGTAGAAATGATGTGTCGTTTGGTGCTGCACTTATTCTAACCTGATTTCTGGCTGAATTATTGAGATCAACCGGGTCAGGGGCCTGCTTTTAGTGCTCCCCTGCGGGGCACTGCAGGGCTTAACGTTACATCTGCACTCATAATATCATCACCACCCAGAAGACACAGAGCATTCTGTCAAAAGCAGCCAAACCTTTCAATGGTATGATGCAATGGGAGTGGAAATTTAAATAGAATTTTGTATGAATTGATCAAATTTTTGTAACCTGTATTTTGTTTGTGTAATTATTTTTAAAGTTCTAAAATATTGGGCTCCACAGATACTGTATATTAGCTTACATTGTTGTGAGCTAATATTCACATTTTTGACTTGTAAGTACATGCACAGATAGACCCCAGGTGGTGCTCTAGCACCTGCCACTTTGCCCTCTTCCCTCTGAAGTACCCTTCTGGAGACCGTTTTTTAAGGTACTATAGATTTTAAATTTCCCCCCGCAGAGACACCAATTGCTGATCAAGTAATTCAATTATAATATAATCCAGTTAATTCTGTGTGACACCTGCCTCTGGAAATGTCTGTGCACATCACTGTTGACTGCTGTTGGCCTATGGACTAGTAAGATATTGGCGGTGGTCTATAATCAGTTGTGTGGCATTGGTTTTTTCCTTGAATTAGACAGCAATACACTTCAGAGCTGAACAATTTTAAAATATTTCATTTCAGTTATTTTTTATAATACATAATATATAACAGGTGAAAACAAAAACAAAAGAAATAAGATTCGCGCATTCCTGGAAAAATATCTTTTACTGTTTCCATGCTAATTTCAGATTTTCATTTTAGAATGAGCCAAAGCCAACTTTATTGTCATTCAGTCCATACAGCCAATCATGTACAGTAGAACAAAATTATGTTTCTCCTATCTACAGTGTTAATCACTTCTAGAATCAGAGGGGTTGCTGCCATGCAAGACGCCCCCACAAACATTTTTTGTCATGTTCGCTGCGTAACTTCGCAGCGAACAAATGAGTTGATTCGAGCCCAAGGTGCAGGTGAAGAGGACGTGTTTATTAACAAAATGGGTAACACAAAATACAAGAAATGTTCAGTGGAAAAATACAGTCTGGCACACAAGCGATGGATGTCCGAGCTCAGTTGGCTGAGGAAAGAACTCCATGCGCTCTCATGGCTAACTGGGCAGTGGAGAAAAAGGGCAGTAAATAATATGGAGAAGACTTACAATGGGCGCTCCCATAGCAAATTGGGCAGCGGACAAAAAGGGCAGTAAATAATGTGAAGGAGACTTACAGTGGGCGTCGGAGCTCAGCAGGCTCTGGGAAACAACACCGGAGTTCTCCAATGGGGAAAAACAAACCAACCACTTCAGGACATCAACATCGGCTGAAGTAGCCATAGACAGGTAGACTCAGACTGAACTGTGGAGAATGCTGACTTATACCGCGACACTGAATGCCCCCACTGTCACCCAATAAATACCAGGCAGACTAATGAGTAACAAGCGGACGCAGGTGTGCGGCGGGAGTCTGTATGAGTGTGTGTCAGGATATGTGAGTGAGAATGAATGTGTGTGTGTGCATGCATGTGTGTAATTGTGTGTGGTGATGACAAGCAGCTGGTGAGTGTCTGGCAAGGAGAGAGAGAGAGAGAGATATTTTTATTTTTTTTTTTGATTTTTCAACACACCTTTATTGTCAGAAGTTCAACAGAAAAACACAACAACTAAAACAACTAAAAGAAGCAATGGAAAAGAAAAATGACTCACTGACAAGAAATCAAAGACACAAGTAACCAAACCAGGAAAACTAAAACAAAAAACTTGCTTCTTACATCAGGATCATACCATAGGTAATTTTCCCCTCCTTAACACAACACAGGATGTGCTTAAAGCACCACATAGCCTCAAAGGTTTCAACATTTTGCATCAGATGATAGTAATTGTAATCAATCATTATTCGAACCTTAATCATGTCAACCAGCATGTCTTTTACATTACAATCCAGTATTTGTTCAATTTTTCTTTTCCTACTAACATAAATAGCCATTTTAGCCTGACCCAGGATGAAATTTAAAAGTTCACTTCTTTTTCTTAGTTCTCTGCCTATATGGAAAGCCCAAGATAAAAAATCTGCAGGGAAAAGACTTCTCCAAACAGATAAGAACAGCTTCCCCAAAAAAAACAAACAACAAATGCAGTCTGTTACAGTCCAGAAAACAATGATACACAGTCTCTTTCTGAGGACAAAAAGGACTAACCTCAACAACATTTGGGTTTAAAATGGAGATAAAAGCATTTACAGCCACAGCATCCATGTAAAACTCGCCATTGTAGGCTCCAACCTTCTTAGTTAATGGTGGTTATAGAGTGCTCTCCAGGCAGGCCTCACCTCGTAACCCAAACCCAAGTGTTTCCTCCATGGTGTATCAGCTCGACCTTTTAACTTATTTACATTTAAAACTTTCACCAAAAGTCCATACATGTTTTTACCCGGAGAGTCACAAATGTTATGTGTTCAGAGGTTAAAAACACACCAGTGCCAACTTTAAAATCAGGAGATAAAACACTAAAAGGAAAAGGCTCATCAGAAGTTCGCACAGAGTTTTTGCAGTGTAAAATAATAGAGTGTTCTTTCTGCAGAACAGGCAGTCTCTCCAGCCTTTCAGCAAGTTCATTATAGTTCTGACATGAAGAACGCCAAGAGCTGAGCACAGTGGCAACAGCATTGTCCAAGTTAGGACCACATAAATTTACCAAGTGTCCCAGCGTTGTGACCTTTGCAGAATGAACTTTTTTAAAACAGAAGGTTCTAAAGCACTGGCCCACATCAAATATGGGTCCCGAACACAAGTGGTTCCTTAAAAGCCAGAAAGGTTGACAAGGAAGCCTGGGGAGAGTTCTTTTTAAAAAGTCCCAGATTTTAAAAGCACTTTGGGAAAACTGGGGAAGTTCTTGGGAGTTTTTGGCTCCTTAAGTCCTATTAAAAACAGCGACTCCTCTAGTCCAAGCCCTCCACATCGAGCCAAGACAGCCCTGGCAATAGGTCTCCACACAAGGTCGAGGGGGGCCACTCAGCAGTCGCTGAATGAACTGCAGGCGGAAGACAGCCCCCTGCTGGCCAGATGGATGTGCCCTTGACCACCTTCTTCCCTCGGTAAAAACAGGTGCTCTGTGGAACCCAGTGAAGACGGTCCCAGAAAAAGTCCACGACTATAGATTGCACTCTGCCAGCAAATTGGGTTGGAGGGTCCAGACAAGACAGTCAATGCCACAGCATCGAAGCAATCAAGATTGTTGATTGATTATAACACGACTCTGAAGGACAAGTTGGCAGAATCCATTTCCATTTTTTTAGTCATCCTTCAACTTTTTCTAAAAAACACTCCAATTTTTCCCAGTAAAAGTCTGATTTCCTGACTTCCCGTTATGGCTGCCACGTAGGACGACGTGTCTCGCTCTGCTCTGCTCCTGGAGAAAAAAAAATCGGCAAATAACCTCTCCATTTGGGACAGAACGGTATCCCAGCATTTGGGCGAGGATATGTCGGTCGAAGCCTAAGGCTGGAAAACCAGGAAAAGGAAAAAGCGAGCCGCCGAAACAGTCCAAAGTAACGGACTTTCAGGTCTGTGACGCAGCAAACAAAACTCCATATATGGGCGGAGGAGGCTGGCAACGGTGCGATGTCTGCGGGGGAGGCGCAGATGCGCTGATGGCTGCCAGGAGTTCAATGAGAGCGGACCTTTTCTCTAGATTGATGGGATTATGACAGCGTTGGAAGGAATAAGAAAGGAATTGGGTGACTGTGTAGAACAAACGGCGCAGATGGAGCTCCGTCTCGCTAGTGCTGAAGATGACGTCCACCCGTCTCAATTAAAGGTGCGCACTTTGGAAAAAAAAAAAAAATCTCTGGAAGATAATATTTTGGATTTGGAATCTCGGTCGAGACAGAATAATTTGAGGCTGGTGGGTCTTCCAGAGGAATCAGAAGGTCGGGACGTATGTTCCTTTCTGGAAAAGTGGATTCCGGTGGTGCTGGGCAGCGAGGAGTTGCAATCAGCAGTGGTTCTGAAAAAGCACATCGTATTGGGCCCACGGAGAGATAAGGGACCGCCGAGGACCTTAATTATGAAGTTCTTAGCAACAGAGACAGGATGAAGATCTTCAATGCGCACGACGAAAAAAGGAGAGATAAACACCAGGACCAGCAGGTGCGGTTTCTACCCAGATTTGGCCACAGAATCCAGCAATTGAGGAAGCAGTTTGATCCCGTACGTAAGGGAGCTGCGCAACCTTGGGATTCGTCATGGTGTAATCTATCCTGCAGACTGCTGACACGTATGAGGGCAGAACCCACAACTTCAAGACCCCAGAGGAGGCGCAGGAGTTCATCAAGAAGATCAAGAAGAAGAAGAGACTGGTGGGAGCTAAGCATGAACAAAATATAAGGTAGAATAATTAAGCATTTGCACAGCATCTGACTGACGTGAAGAAATAGTAAGTTTACAAAATATAGAATTGTATTATATATTAAAAAAACAAAACAAAAACAAAACCAACCAAAAAAAAACTATGATGTACAAAGTTGTTAAAAATTTTGGAGTTAAGTTGGAACACTACAGAGGAGAGTTAATGTTACGTCATTAAAAGCAGTAGAGTTAGGGTGATTGGGAGGATGAAGAAGGAGTGGCTTAGGCTGTTCCCCGTGGGTGTGGAACGGTCGATGGCTATATCGGAGACAGAATTTTTCTTTTGATTTTGGGGGGTTTGCCACAAGTGTGGGAAGGGGGAAATTTGTTTGTGTGTAGTTTGTAGGATGAATGTTCAACCACTCATGTTTTAGCTTCTCTGTATGAGCATGTTTACACTGCAAGGTACCTCCAAACTCTCTATTGATCATGGACCAAAGTGTTAATCTTAATTTAACTTCATGAATTGCAGAGGTCTACAAAATTTAAAAAAACTTAAACAAGTTATGAATAAAATAAAGGACATGGGTTCAAGAATTGTGTTTTTACAAGAAACTCATCTGCCTAGAGGAGGATGTTAAAAGAATTAGGAGTAGATGGCAGGGAAGTGTATTCACCTCTTCATTTTCATCCCGAGCCAGGGGAGTTATGACTCTCATACATAAATCAGACATTTTTCAAGTGAAAAATGTAATTGGAGACAAATTTGGAAGATATGTAATCATTCAAGGTTCTTTGCTATTAGAAAATATAAATCTTGTGAACTTATATGGTCCCAATATAGATGATCAGAAGTTCTTTGCTAATTTATTTCTCATCTTATCATCACTTACAGGGCAACATATAATAGCAGGGGATTTTAATTGTACATTGAATCCAGGTGTGGATAGATCAACCAGGACTGGAATGTACGCACATTGGATGTAGGATGACTATTAATCATTTTATGAAAGAATTGAGATTGTTAGATATATGGAGAGAAATGAAACCACAAGTTAAAGCCTATTCTTGTTATTCCAGTACCTACCAAGACATTCTCCGTATTGATATTTTTTGATTTCCACAGAATTAAGTCCAAGATTCAATAACTGCTTTTATGATAACATCGTGATCTCTGATCATGCACCCCTGTTGTCTAATATATGTAGATAAAAATTGACAAAGGAATCAGGTTGATGGCAATTTCAGCAAAACTGGCCTTCAGGATGAGGACTTTGTCAAGTATATAGAAAACAGATAGACGAGTTCTTTGACATCCAATACAACACAACCATCCTGCATGTGTAAAGTGGAGGCAATTTCAAAGCGTTTATTAGGGGACATCTTATCGGTTATACCGATCAAAATCTAAGAAGAACCTCGAGCGGAGAGAGTCTAAATTGGAACATAAAGTAAAAAGTCTTTCAGGAAACAGTGTATGCAGAAGTGACCCAAGGTTGGAGAATGAATTACTGCATTTGAGAGCTGACTACGGCCAAAAAATCAGCGACTAGAGCTGCCACGAAGTCTTCTAGATTGAAACAATCTTTTTATGAACAAGGTGAAAAATCAGGAAATTATTAGCATGGCAGATTTAAACAATTGGAAATTAAAACACCAATTACCAGTTTATAAGTAACGGACAGGTAGTTATAGATCCTTTAGAACTTAATAGAGCCTTTAGAGATTACTATGAAAATTATATGATACCAAAACATGAACCTGATTTAACAAAACTAAATGGCGTTTTTGACACGAACTATCTATACAGTGGTATTCCAAATGAAAACAGGGAGCTATCTGGAGTCTAAAATTAGTCAAGAAGAAGTTAGGCCTAGCCATGATAATATGAAATCAGGAAAAAGTGCAGGACAGATGGTCTTCCAGTGACCTTTATAAAAAATTTAAGAATAATTAATAAAGCCTTTTTTGAAATGGTTTTAGAAGCATTTCAATAATAATAATTTACCATCACTACATAAATAATGCCTTAATTATACATGCTGCCAAACCAGGTAAGCCCTACAATAAATGTGAAAAATATGAGAACCAATAAGCCTATTAAACGCCGATCCTTAAGATAATCTGTAAAATTTTAGCAAGACGAATACAAGTAATTTTACCATATATTATTAATCGAGATCAGAATGGCTTTATAAAGGGTAGACAAGGCTTCCATAATGTAAGAAGACTATTTAATATTTTTTATTTTAATAAAGAAGCACTGGATACAGCTCTCCTATCATTGGACGCCAGAAAAGGCCTTTGATAGAGTTGAATGGCCCTTTCTTTTTGAAGTCCTACAAAGGTTTGGACTTGGAAATAATTTCATAAAATGGGTTCATATAATATTCAATAATGCTACAGCAGAAATCCTAACAAATAACAATATTTCAAAACCAATAAAAATCAATAGAGGATGTCGACAAGCTGTCCACTTTCACCTTTACTGTTTACTATGGCAATTGAACCATTTAGCGATAGCGATACGTTTACATTCACAAATATATGGAATAAAGTTGGACCAACAGAACATAAAAATCTCCCTGTACGCGATGATATAATTTTGTTTATGTCGAATCTAAAAAAATCAATTCCAACCTTGTTGAATTTAATAAAGAATTTTGGGGAAATATCAGGATATAAAATAAATAAAACTAAATCTTCAATATTAATGCTAAATGAGACCCAGAGAAATTACCCAGCCCCTGAGGTAAATCAATTCAATGTTGTAAATCAGTTTAAATATTTAGGAATCCATATTATGCCTAAGCTAGAATCAGTCGCCAGTGTCAACTATGAAGCCTTAATGTCAGATATCAATGAGTTAACTCAGAGATGATGTCACTACCAATGTCGATGATCGGGAGAATCAATATACTTAAAAGTACTATTTACCTAAAATACTTTATTTATTTCAATACATTCCCTTATCACCAACCTTAGATCTATTCTCAAGAATAAAAAAAAAGTTAGTGGGAATTTATATGGAACAACAGGAGGGCTAGATTACGTTTGTCTTTATTATATTTACCATTTTGATCGTGGAGGTCTGAAATGTCCAAATTTACTTGTTGTATTATTGGTCGGCACAACTGAGGTCTATGACATATTATTTTTCATCAAATGATCTCCCTCACTGGACTGAAATGGAATCATACAATTTACCTTTACCTCTTCCCATATTCATATACTCAGATTCGGCAAAAAAAATTACAAAAACAAGTTAAAAATCCATTTGTAAAGCATATGATCAAAATATGTGTGAAGCTAAAAACTATTTAAAAGAACCACAGTTATTGTCACAATTTAGTCCAATATGGGGTAATCAATATTTTAAACCAGGGAGAGCGGACGCTGTATTTAAAGTATGGAATTTAAAAGGGATACAAAAGATTCAGGATTTATATTTGCCATGTGCAGACAACATAATGTCTTTTTGAAGAGCTGAGGATCAAATTTAATCTCAATAGAACACATTTTTTTAAATATCTTCAACTTAGAAACTTTATTCGATCAAATCAAAATAAAGCTCTCACTCGACCTATTTATTCATCCTTGGAAAAAATGATGATGAAAGATAGTAAAAGAAAGGGTATTATTTCAGAGTTTTATAACTCATTGACACTATCTTCAAGTGAAAAATTCACTGAAAAGATTAAACTACTGGAAAGAAGATCTGCAAATTGAAATTTCAGAGGAAACAATGGGAATTGGCTTGTACAGAAGCTCAAACCAAATCAATAAATGCACGCCTTAAATTGATACATTTCAAATGGTTAATGCGGATGTATGTTACACTGGAGGAGTTAAATAGATATAACAAAAATATACCAGATACATGCACAAAATGCATGGAAAGTAAAGGAACCCTATTTCATTGTTTATGGGAATGTAGATTAATAAGAATGTTTTGGGAAGAGGTGAGGGTAACAATTGAAAAAATAATTTCAAAACAAATCATATTGAATCCTAAACTGTTTTTGTTGGGTCTGTACCCAGAAAAGCATAATTTTAATAAAAGTGAAAGAACATTCATAGACCTCAGTTTGCTTAATGCCAAAAAATGTATTGTACTATTATGGAAAAAGACTCATAGACCAGATGTGACTCAGTGGTTAAGACAGATGTTAACAAACCTTCCATTAGAAAGAATAACATATATATTGAAATCAAAGGAAATTGTGTTTGAGAATATATGGAGACCTTTTATTGATTATGTAAAAAATTTAAACATAACTCTTGAAGAAGAAGGTGAATGATGTGTGTGGACCTTGTAAATTCCAAACTGGTGAACATAATATGTATACTTATGTATTGATTGTCTAGACTAAACAGAGGAGCATTGTTGAAGACTTGATTTTGTTGGTGGTTGTTGGTGTTTTTAGTGCATTTTTTTTTTTGTAGTACTTTAGTGTTAGTGTTTGATTGTTTGTATCATGTTTGTTAAAAAAAAAAAAAAGGTTCAATAAAGATATTGTGGAAAAAAAAAAAAGTCTGATTTCCTAAGAACATACCAAGATATTTAAAACCACCTTGTGTCCACGAGAGGCCACCAGGTAGGGCAATTTTTTGTGGTCTCCCCCCCACCACAACAGCTTCACTCTTACCCCAATTCACTCTCACTGAGGAGCACTCACCAAAAAGATTGACAGTTTTTAAAAGGTAGTCTACATCATTTTGATTTCTTGTAAAAACAACAACGTCATCAGCATAGGCAGACACTTTAAAAACAGAGTCAGAGTTGGGGACTTTAAAACCAGTGAGGCCTTGCCTTAGTTTACAAAGGAGGGGCTCAGTGGCAAGAGAGTACAGCATACCTGAGAGGGGGCAGCCCTGTCGGACACCCCTCTCAACTTTGAAAGGAGCACTCAAACCACCATTAATCTTAAGAATACTCTCAATGTCTCTATACAAAGCCTGGATCTTGGTGATGAACCCTGAGCTGAAACCAAAGGCCTCTAATGTCTGCCAAAGGTATGGATGTTCAACTCGGTCAAACGCCTTTTCTTGGTCTATTGAAATAAGACCAAGTTCTTTGACCAATGAGCTGGAGAGGTCCAAAACATCACGAATTAAAAAAATGTTGTCTGTAACCAACCTACCAGGTACACAGTAGGTCTGGTCTACATGTATGAACTGCTCCATCGCCTTCCTCAGTCTGGTAGCCAACACTTTGGAGAGAATTTTGTAGTCAGTACAGAGGAGGGCCACCGGACGCCAGTTTTTAATGTCTTTCAAGTCGCCTTTCTTTGGAAGGAGGGTGAGGACTGCTCTCCTACAACTTAGGGGCAGGTGACCCTTCCGCAGACTGTCAGACAGTACTTCCAGCAAGTCCTCACAGATCTCAGACCAGAACGCTCTGTAGAACTCCGATGGTAGACCATCTATCCCTGGGGCTTTTCCACACTGAAGAGACTGGACAGCCACTGCTAGTTCTTGCAGAGTGATCCCGCTCTCCAGCTCCGCATTCACGCTAGCCATTACCTTTGGCAAATCTGTCAAAAAATGACTCAGTGCATGTGGATTCTCAACAGATTCTTTCTTAAAGAGATCCTTGTAGAAAGCAACTGCAAAGCGACAGATCTCCGCAGACTCATGGATCGGCCGCCCGTCCTCGGAGCTAAGAGAGTGGATCATCCTCCTCTGACCATTCTTCCTCTCCAAACCAAAGAAAAAATGAGATGGCGCGTCCATTAGTGCGATGTTCTGGAACCTACTGCGTACCACAGCGCCCCTGGCAGCCACACCCAGTAGGTCAGTTAAAACAGACTTTTTGCCATTGAGGACCTCAAAATGTCCTCTTTCTCCTGTGGAGCCTGCCAAAGACTGCAGCTCCACTACTTCTCTCTCCAGGTCCCTGACAGACCTGGCCAAGTCTCCAGCGACATTGCGAGTATACTGTAGGCACAGATTCTTTATTTGGCTCTTCCCTACATCCCACCACTGCTGCAAAGAACTAAAATTTGATTTTGTTAATTTAAAATTACTCCAAAAAAACATAAAAGCAGTTTTAAAACTGTTATCCGATAAAAGTGACGTGTTAAAATGCCAGTATGCACTACTGCACTTTATATTCTTGATAAAAACACAACACTGAACCAGGGAATGATCTGTGAAGCCAACAGGGACTATAAAAGCACTTTTAAAAATGCTAAAATGGTGCTTAAAACTGTAAACCCTATCCAGTCTAGCTAAGAACAGAATATTGTCCTTTCTATGGCTCCATGTGTACTGTCTAGCCTTGCCATGAAAATTTCTCCGCACATCACACAGATCATGAGCTTCTATGAGACCTTTTAAAACTCTCTTGGATGCAGCATGTGGCTCTGGGTGATTCCTATCCATAAGAGGATTTTCTGTACAATTAAAATCACCTCCCACAAATAAAAAGTCATCATTACTGCAATTTTTGATCGTGTCATCTAAAATATTTAAAAAGGCCAATCTTTCTGTGCCTACGGTTTGAGCATACACATTTATAAAAACAACTTTCACATTCTCAAAAACAGCTTGAACTTTTAAAATGTGGCCTGCAATTATCTCATCAATGTCATAAGAAAGTGGAATAAAATCTCGAGAAAATAAAATACCCACTCCACCACTGCTGCTGCTTTTATGACTAAGAATAATTTCCCCTCGAAATTCCCTCCTCCAGTCAGCAGCATTGTCCTCAGAACTATGAGTCTCCTGAACAAACAGAACATTACTTTTCTTGCATTCTGCAAGAGTAAAAACACACGCTCGCTTGGACATTTCTCTTGCTCCATTGATGTTGAGTGTGCCAAAATTAAAACTACACATGTATATAAGATTGCTGGGGTCTTTCTGCAACTGTGGGGGTCCCCCCTACAGTTGATAGTGCTATGAGATGACTGTTGTTGTGAAATGGCGCTATATAAATAAAGTTGAATTGAATTGAATTGAATAAGAGGGCAAAGCCAATACAAAAACAGAAAAGAAAGAATAAGCGATAAAAGACTAGTCATCCTGGGCAGTTTGATTCTTAACTTTTAGCACAAGCTTTTTTAGTCTGTAGATCTCCTGATCAGTGAAACTTCCCTGCTCAAGCTCTCCCCTATTTTTCATGTAGACCCGAGCAGAGTCAACAAAGCGTTTTAGATCGGGGAAGAAATTTTCAACTTTAACCATTCTGGATCCCTTAGTGTCCTGCAAAAACTTCTGTATTTTTGTGAAGGGGTAACCACCTCCACTGGCCACATCATCACTGCTTTCACCATCACTCTCTATCTCAGACCCAGCATAAGAATCGGGTTGAGATAGAGAAACCTCAGAACTTTCTTTGACAACCCTTTTTACTTTGCTCCTCTGCTGTTTGGTTTCCAAATTCTTTCGCTTGATTGAGATTTTACATAACTCTTCATCTAATTCAATGACATCCTCATCCTCCAACACTGACTCAGCCACCCTGGTAGCTGTCTCTTCTTGTTTTTCACTCACCCTGTGCTGTGCTTTTATATTCATCTTTCTGGTCCCACCATCTACCTGTGCCTCATTTGGCTCATCTGTCTGACCCTCAGCGTGATCCTTCTCGGTAATCTCACTCTTGTCCACAATGTTGGTCTGTGCAGCAGCCCTGCGATGTGCTTTAACTTTTGCTGCGGTTTCATTTATGATCGACAGGCCAGCTGTGGAGGGCGGCGAAGTCGCCCCGCCGCCAGACGGCCTCGCGGCCTCGCGGCCTCGGCCTAAGCGCCCGGCGGCGCAGCAGCGCTGTCAGCCTCGGAGGGCGGCGAAGCCGCTCCGCCGCCAGACGGCCTCGAGGCCGCACTAGGGGCCTCCCCCGAGTGATCACCCCCCACTCCCTGAGGGCATGATCGAAACAAGTGTCCCTCCATTCCGCAGCCGAAACACTTCATATTGTCAGAGGTGACGTGGATGGTGTAATCAAAGCCGTCAATCCGGTATTTAAATACGAGGTTGAGGCTTTCCTCGCTATTCTTTAAAATCATGAGCACCTGTCGCCTAAAAGACATGACATGCTTTAAACGCGGGGACTTACAACCGAGAGGGATGTGCTTAATGGGGGACAAAAGCTGCTCGTGTCTCGACAGCTCCTTCTCCAACAGCTTATTCTTTAAAAATGGTGGGACATTTGAGATCGTAATTCTCTTTGCGGGATTTACCAGAGACAGAACAGGAACCAGTGTGTCTTTAATCACAACCCCGCTCTCCACTACCTGGTTAACTTTTTCCACACTATCGAGGAAGATCACCACGGCACTATTCATTCTCGAAGCTGATCTAACGCTTTCATAACCGACCAGCTCCCCCACAGCCAGACTACATTCCTCTACTGAGCAGCTGACAGCCGGGGCCAGTTTGACAGCATGCCGGCATGTCAGCTTCTCGAACCCGGAGCCTCGCTCCAAAACCATGCTGACCAGCAGAGCTGGCAGCAGAAACCCCCTTCCCAGAACGCCTACCCCACCCCAGCTACAGAAAACAACAAAAATTAAGATTATTTAACAAAAAAAAACACCTTAAACACAAAAAGATAGAGAAAAGTTTGAGATAAATCACTCACGCTGTCACACGCTCACAGCTCGCACTCACGACCACGCCCACTGAGAGAGAGAGAGAGAGAGAGAGAGAGAGAGAGAGAGAGAGAGAGAGAGAGAGAGAGACTGTGAAAAAGCCTTTATTGCAGAGAGAGAGAGAGAGAGAGAGGGGGGTGTGACTGTAGGCTGGCAGGGAGCCCGGCTCAGGCTCAAATCACCTGCCAGCTGAAACCAATGAAACAAGAAACTACAGCCACCAATCATGGGTGGAGCTGAACATCAGCCTCGCACATGACATTTTTTCCTTCCCCCATTCTATTATGCTGAACACCAAGCTAGAAGTACCATTTTTAAATGGTCTTTGGTATGACACCGTCGGAGCTTGAACCCATAACCTCCAGGCTGTGGGCTGGATGCTCTTCCACTACTCCACTGCTCTGAAATTGCATGATAATCATTTAACGAGATGATGAATTGAATTGTTACTTTCACTTTTTTCTTTTTTGTTTAATAGGAAAAACACCACCCAACAAATATTTTAACATGTTAATACAGTATACTTCCATCGCTGTCTGGCACAGACCTCATATCTCCAAACACACATTCTTCATGAAATGAGAAAAACACTACATTTTCTGATTGATGCAGCTGTTATTAAATTTATTCACATGGCTTTTCTGACATTTATCATTGGTTGGATATTAGTAAAAAAAAAAAAAACACTGAAGGACATAAATGGTGACCCATAGAATCTGTTTACACAAAAAAATAAAATAAAAAAGACTAAATATGGCAATACAAGGTTTTCACCTGACAGCGACAGCAATCGTTTTTTTTTGTTTTTTTTTTAAACTTTATTGGTTAGATTTTCAATATCATCCACATTTACCAGACCAAGTCACAACAGGTAATCCAGCATACTGAAATGCGAAATTTTGGTATGTGACAATGTTATAATTTAACCTGTATTTGTCTGTGGTGCAGCAGCGCTCCCGTCATATCACCTCCCTCTGGCTGTCAAGTTTTTTAAAAAAAAATATTCGGTTTAGATATGACAAATTCCAAAGGCTCTAACTTGAATGTAGTCAGATATAATGACTTACTGTCAATTAGAAAGATGTACAATAAGGAGTGAATTTATGCATCTAATTTGCATAATGTGACAGCACCCGTATCAAATTACATAACGTTCAGTCAAAAATAGACTTTGGACATATTTACACAACGGATGGTTTTGTTTTTTTGTCACCATTTTTGTTTCTTTGTTATCTTATCTTCAAAGTATATGAACCAGAAAATCAGTAGAATGTACACAAACCGATAAAAACCAATCACACCTACCGCTCGTCGTGTCCTCATTCATCCATTTTTGTCGTCCACGGTTCTTATTTCGTCTTCTGCCAGTCATTTTCGCTTTCTCTCCCACATCCAGAAACTCTCATATTTATCTTATGATTTATTATACCTCAATTTTGGTTACATTGCGCCGCCGAACTGGCGCTATTGTTCTCTGTTGTCACGTGCAGCTCTGTCGATGGCAGACAAAAGTGTACACACTCCAGAACATCTTCTGCTGTCACAAAAGGTAAATATTTCCCTTCAGAAGCTAAATAATCTCTTTTTAGAATCATAGTTGGCAAAATTTTGAGCAAACGCTTCCTCCCTGAGGAAATATATGTTGGGATAGACCCTTTGTTTACATTCTCCTCTTCGCATTTCCGGAAATGATGTTTTGAGGCGGCTCGTTTGGGTGAAGTCCTCCAGTGAGGAGCAGTAAGCTATACATGTCTGCCATCTTGTGATGTGAAATGCTTGTTACAGCTGGGTTTTCTGTGCTTTTGGGACACATCATGTGACAGGCGCGGACCTGCGACATAGCCAGCAGGTGACGCACATGTTTTATGACATACGGAAAGTTAAAGGGTTAAAATGTATGCAGAAAACCATGAAACAAAAAACAAAACAAAACCACAGAGTAAACTCTCTGAACATTAACCACTCCCCCCCCAAAAAAAAATTACATATATTCAAATAAATTAAAAAAAAAATGTACAAAATTATATTCAGCCAGCACACCAAACAGATTTGGAAAAAGAAAACTAAGTGTAACAACCTTGACCGCACTTTATCCAAGAAAGGCAGTGGAAAAGAGAAGAAAAGCTAGCGATGGCATTCTTTGTTGTATTCATCTGTTAACAGTGTAAAAAAATACTTTCTGAATTTACATTAGTGCTTTATTGAAAACAATACAGTATTTCTTTTCATATTTTTTAAACATGGATTAAGAGCCACCCAGCAGTTATTATACTGCATATGGATTCTTTAAAGTTGAAATTCTCATTTCCCAGTCTTTTTCCCACTGTTTTTATCCTGTTTGTGTAACATGACTTGGACAACAGCAAAATATAAAAAAATAAGGAAAACATCTATACAAAAGATCCATTAAGACGGTCCATTAATATTATATAAATACACTGTATTACACTTTTTTTTGCATGAATGTCTGGGACTTCTTTGTGGTTGTGTTTTCGACACTTGGGGTTGTGTGTGTGTGTGTGCGTGCATGCGTGCGTGCGTGTGTGTGTGTGTGTGTGTGTGTGTGTGTGTGTGTGTGTGTGTGTTCCTGACTACAAGTCATTTTCTCCATTGCTCTCTTCATAAGATATTTACACAGTCATCTATAATGGATTGTGATCTGATTGAAGCTGAGTGTTCCCATCTTGCCCCTTCTGTGAACCCTCAAGCAAGCACCAGGTTTTAAAGAAATGGACTTTATTTCAATTTAAGTTTCCGTGAGAAGAAAAAGACTTCAGACAAAGCGATTTAGTTTGTTTCTTTGCTTGTTAGTTTTTTGCCATCTTTAACACACACTGCTTGGCCATATCATAAAAGTCTGGTAAAAAATCCTCAACGAACAGTGCTTTTTTGTGTTTTGTATGAAACCTTTAATTCTCCAATGTACATATAGTATATGTTAGTGTGATATGTAGCACACACCTAAAAGCTTGTTCAGATGACATGACTAGAAAGTCATTGGATCCGATGGACAGTTCACACTACACAACTTACACCGGATCTCCAAAACAAAGTTCTGGCTTAAAAAGATATTCAAGTCAGAATAAAAATGAAGCAACAAAACCTCTCTCTGTAACCGGGTGCTGGACTTTCTCATAGGGAGGCCCCAGAACGTGCGGGTTGGCAGCAAGACCTCCCAGACCATCACACTAAGCACAGGGGTCCCACAAGGGTGCATGCTAAGCCCGCTGCTCTTCACCCTGCTGACCCATGACTGTGTACCAGCCTACAACACCAACCACATCATCAAGTTTGTGGATGACGCAACGGTAGTGGGCCTCATCACCAACAACGAGGAGGCCAACTACAGAAATGAGGTGAGCCAACTGGTCCAGTGGTGTAAAGACAATAACCTCTTCCTGATAGTGGGAAAAACCAAGGAGAATGTGGTCGACTTCAGGAGGGGTCACACACAGCATCCCCCTCTGATCATTGATGGTGCAGCTGTGGAGAGGGTGAGCACCACCAAGTTCCTGGAGATGCACATCTCTGAGGACCTCTCCTGGTCCAACAACACCACATCACTGGCCAAGGAAGCTCAAACTCGACTCCATTTCCTTCGCAAACTGAGGAGAGCACAAGTCACCCCCCCCATCATGTGCTCCTTGTACCGGGGCAACATTAAGAGCATCCTCACCAATTGCATCACGGTGTGGTATGGAAGCTGCACCGCCTCCTGCCGGAGGACACTACGACGCACAGTGAAAGCAGCCAGCAAGATCATCGGTGCCCCTCTGCTCCCCCTCTTAGAAATCTACCTCACCTGCCTCACCCGCAGAGCCATCAACATCGCAGGCAAAACTTCCCACCCCTCACACTCCCTCTTCAGCCCCCTGCCCTCGGGGAAAAGGTACTGGCGCCTCCGGGCCTGCTCCACAAGACTGCTAAACAGCTTCATTCATCAGGCCATCAGGACCATGAACTCTGCCCCCCCTCCCCCCCGAGGGAACGTAACGCACTCACCTGCACAATAACTACCTCAGCTGTTGGTATAGAAAGACTGGCACACCAACAGTAATACAATTGCTGCTGTATGCCTCTGCACTTTAACTGCCACCATTTGTACAAATGCCATATCTGCTGCTGTCTGTCTGTCATTGCAATACTGAGCATGTGCAGTCCTATCTGTTACTGTCTGCACCTACACTACTGCATTAAACTGCAACTACGGGTATTACATCTCTAGTTTTCTGTATATAGGATTGCTGGGTTTCATCATCGTCAATCGTTTATCTCTATTTGCACTGGGGGAAGTCTGGATCTATCTTTTGTTGCCATTTGCACTACGGGTTGCATTACTGTACATAGACTGCTGTTGTTTTTTCCAGCCTTATTCCTTTTTTTTTTATATATTGTGCACTGAAGAGAGAGAGAAGTGCAATTTCAATTCTCCTGTATGTCCTATACATATAGTAGTATTGACACATAAAATCTTTGAATCGTTGAATCTTGAATCTTGGTTTCTAAACTATGACCCATTAGGTTCTTGTGGATCTCATGCTAACAATGCAGTGCCAAACAGTCCCAAACAAACCAAACCCAGGTCCCTGTCATGCTAAGTCAGAGCTGTTTCAGCTTGTTTTAATTCTGTGGCTAACGTTATAATTAACACTTCTTTAATATCTGCTCACCTCACAAAACAGCTAAATAACAGATTTACACACACACACACACACACACACACACACACACACACACACACACACACACACACACACACACACACATACACCTCTCTATTTTTATTTTTTTCATGTACAAGCTTGAGCCCAGTCACAGTATTGTACTGAGATCTGTAATTTGGTACAAAAAGCCCCTTCAGCAACTCTCCACCACATAGTCAGATGCTGCTTGCCTTAACTGCGTTCCTGCCTTCCAATTTAACTATTAAATCCAACTTGGAATTGAATATCCACATCTCCAGGCAAAAGGCATATTTCTGTCCTCTTGTAAACATGGTGCCTGTTCCAAAAAGCCCTAGATCCCTAATCGTCTACACATTTCGCCAGATCCACCCCTTCCCCATTTTTAAAAACAAAATAAAATGTCTCTTTTTGTCCTTTTTTAAATTTTGCTCTCATGCTCTGTTTTCCCCACTCGCTATCCCCTTCTGTCACCATGTTATATTTCATTCCCATAAACACGATGGGAAGACCCACATAGATGCACAACAACAGTGACCGCTGAGTGGTGGTCCCTGTGATACTTGGCTTCCATTCACTTCACCAGCTGCCCTCCGGTCACCCCTCCCTCCCCAGCTCCACTTTTCTCCTTGTCTGATTTCCACTGCTGTCTCCTCACTTTCTCTTTGTCTCCTCCATCCTCCTCTCAGTTTCCTCCCACCATCACACCTCGCCTCTTCCTGTCTGTCACCCCCTTCTATTATTTCATTTTTTTGTCTTGTTGTCTTTTTGATGTGTTTCATCCTCCTCCTGTCTTGGATTTCTTTCGTTCCTTCACTGCTTGTCTTTTCCCTTATCTCCCCTGCGTCATACTTTGTGTCAAAAAAACAAAAAACAAAAACGCTGTTCTTTTTTGGTCCTCCTTGGCTTCTTTGTCCCTCATTTGCTACTTGGGTTTTGCATCATTCTGGGATGGTGTTGTCTTCAAAAGTCACACCTAGGTTACAGTAAAAAAAAAAAAAAAATATTCTAGGAGGGAAGACCATGTACAGGCAGCAGTTAGATTTTAATAGTGATGATGGCATTTTGTCCAATCAGTATTTATTTCAGGAATGGAAACCCTTGTGGAATTCTGCAAGCTGCTCTTTATTATCCAAGAATCTTTTTTACTGCTCAGACTTTGATGTCATTGGGCTAGGGTATCTTTAATATGATAATCATGGATGATTTTTTTTTTTTTTTTGGACTGTGAAGACAGTTTGCCTACTAACCTGCCTTATATCTTTTTTTTTCCTGTTTAAAAGAGCCACTTTTGTTTTCAGATTTTTTTACTCACTACAGTACAGAATTTGTTACCTTGTGAGATATACAGTGAATTTATGTAACAAAGTGCTAAGGCTTAAAGTAGTACCAGTAATATAAACTTTATGCTTTAGAGAAAGTAATTAATACAAAGTATCTTGGTACTTTATTAAAAATCACAAATAAATGTTGTACTAAACGGAGTAGTGGCCTAGTGGTAGAGCATCCACCCCACAACCAGGGAGGTCATGGGTTCAAGTCCTGGCCAGGTCATACCAAAAACCATGTAAAAATGGTACTTCCTGCCTTCTAGCTTAGTGCTTAGCAAAAATAGAAGGGAGGAAGGAAAGTTGGTAACCCAGCCACAGGGGGTGCACAAGCCAGTGTACTCCCTGTGCCGGTCCCAAGCCTGCATAAATGGGCAGGGTTGCGTCAGGAAGGGCATATGATGTAAAAATCCTTGCCAAATCAACATGCGGATCATCGCGATATACAGCAGGGAAAATAAGTATTGAACTTGCCAACATTTTTCTCATTAAACTTATTCCTGATAGAGCCATTGACCTGAGATTTTCACTAGATATTAGTAACAACTCAAATAATCCATACATACAAAGAAATCAAAGTTAAAGTGCCTTTATTGTCATTCCATTGCTAAAAAACAATACAACGAAATTGAGATATTGCTCCCTAAAACAAACTATCACACTCACAGTTCACTCATGCATTTAACATTCTCATAATTACAACAATAAATAATGCTTAAAACAATAATACCTAAAAAGTTAAATACAGTATGTACAGAGCAATAATAAAAACATACTGAGCAATAAATAAGACCAGCTTATACACACAAAGTTATTGCCACAAAATAACCTAAAATAACATCAGCAGTCTGTACCTGTTACATAAATCCGTTCAAAATACGTACTGCTGCTGGGAAAAACCTATGATTAAACCTGGTATTCCGGATTTTATGGGATCTGTACCACTTTCCTGAGGGGAGCAAGTGAAAGAGATCATGACCTGGATGAGTGCAGTCCTTAATAATATCAGTAGCTCTGTTGAGGTACCGAGACCTGGAAATCTCTTCCAGAGAAGGGAGAGAACAGCCAGTGATTTTTTGTGCAGTCTCGATCACTCTCTGGAAGGCTTTGTGGTCTGCGGCTGAACAACCCTCATACCAAACTGTGATGCCATATGACAAAATGCTCTCAATAGCAGAGCGATAAAATAAAACCAACAACTGTGCATTCAGGCCATTCCTCTTGATGAGCCTCAAAAAAGTGTAGACATTGTTGAGCCTTTTTTATCGTAGCTATGGTGTTAACTGCCCAGGTAAGGTTGTGAGAAATATGAACACCCAGAAACTTAAAAGCCTCCACCCTCTCCGCAAACTCCTTGCCTATATATAGAGGAGGTGGCTCACTGCTATGCTTCCTAAAATCAATAATGAGTTCTTTTGGTTTTTTTGTATTCAATAGCAGATTATTATCTGAGCACCATCTCACCAGTTCCTGGACCTCATCTCTGTATGCAGACTCATCTCCTCCTGATATGAGTCCCACTACTATTGTGTCATCTGCAAACTTCACAATAATGTTTGTGGGATGAACAGGTATACAGTCATATGTGTACAATGAATACAAAGTGGGGCTCAACACACAGCCCTGTGGCGAGCCTGTGTTAAGCGTGACTGTAGAGGAGGAATGGGGTCCGAGTCTAACAGTCTGTGTTCGGTTTGTTAGGAAGTCCTCAATCCTGCTGCAAGTGTGAGTAGGCAGACCAAGCTGAAGCAATTTAGTGATGAGAATGTTGGGAATAATTGTATTAAATGTTGAGCTATAGTCCACAAACAACATTCTTACATAGCTCCCCTTGTCTTCTAAATGGCTGAATGCCAAGTGGAGAGCTATAGCAATAGCATCTTCAGTGGATCTGCTCCGCCTGTAAGCAAACTGGCACCGATCAAAGTCTGGGGGAAGACTAGACAAAAGATGTTTCAATACCATTTTCTCAAAGCACTTCATAATAATGGGTGTTAATGCTACTGGTCAATAGTCATTCAGACTGCTGATAATATATTTTTTTAGGCACAGGAATAATGACTGCAGATTTTAAACACTGTGGAACAAAGGCTGCCTTAAGAGACAAATTAAAAATGTCAGTCAAAACAGAGCATAGCTGATATGCACATGCTCGAGCACCTTTCCTGGCACTCCATCGGGACCAGTAGCCTTTCTCGGGTGAACTGCTCTCAGTGTATGTCTCACCTCATGATCCTGCAGGGTAAGCACATCAGAGCTGGCATTCAATAACGTCAGTGGGTCCGGGCGAGGTGTATTTGCCTCAAACCATGCGAAAAAGCAGTTCAATTCTTCTGCTAGTGAGGTGCTGATGTCACTGGAAATGATGCTGCTGCCCTTATAGTTTGTGATACGGTGAAAGCCTTGCCATACTCGTCTCGAATCATTATCAGAAAAATGGTCCTCAACTTTCCTCTTATAGGCCTGTTTGGCCTCCTTAATGCCTTTCTTCAGATTAGCCCGGGCGGTGCTATACAGATCTGTATCCCCTGACCTGAAGGCTGTATCACGGACTCTGAGGAGTACCTGGACTTCTTTTGTCATCCAAGGCTTCTGGTTAGGAAAAACCCTAATGCATTTTTCCACAGTCACCTAGTTGATACAGTAGGTGATGTAGCATAATACAGTCTGTGTGTACATTTCCAGATCCTGATTCTTGATTAAATCCCATAAAGTGTTTGAAAAACAGTCCTGTAGCTGAATAAGAGCTCCCTCAGGCCATGTTGTGATGTTCTTTATAGTAGGTCTAGCAGTTCTCCTGAGGGGGGTGTATGCTGGGATGAGGAGCAATGATAGATGGTCTGACAGGCCAAAATGTGGACACGGCACAGCTCTGTAGGCATGCTTCAGGTTTGAATACACCCGATCAAGACAATTGTTTCCCCTAGTGGCACATTTCACATATTGTGTGAAATTAGTCAGCACAGTTTTCAAGCATGCTTGATTAAAATCACCAGCTATAATGTGACAATTGTGTTCACAAAACAAGTTATATTTAATAAAGTGGAATGACACAGGGAACAAGTATTGAACACATGAAGAAAAAGAGGTGCAAAAAGCATAGAAAACCAAGAGACCATCAGAATTTAGGAAACCATCCCATCCCCTGTCAGTTCAAATTAATTTCAGCTGGTTAAGTGTTGACTGATAGCCTTTAAAAAGGTCTGTGAACATCAGATTGTCACACCACAAACGGCTCATGATGGGTAGAAGCAAAGAGCTCTCTCTAGATCTTTTCAACCTTATTGTTGCAAAACATAATGATGGCATTGATTACAGGCACATTTCTAAACTGCTAAATGTTCATCATTTTACCATAAACCAGCCAAGACCAGGAGCGCCTCGCAAGATTTCTGACAGAGGAGTCAAAAGAATAGTCAGAAGTTATCCAAGTGCCAAAGAGCACTCATGAAGAGCTCCAGAAAGACCTGGAGTTAGCAGGTACTGCTGTTTCAAAGAAAATAATAAGTAATGCACTCAACCGACATGGGCTCTATGCCACCTCACCTCACAAGACCCCATTGCTGAAGAAAAAGCCTGTTAAAGCTCGTTTAAAGTTTGCTGCACAACATTTGGGCAAGCCAGTAAAATTCTGGGAGAATATAGTTTGGTCAGATGAGACCAAAATTGAACTTTTTGGATGCCACATCACACAACATGTTTGGAGGAGAAATGGCACTGCACATCCCATCATGGTGTGGGGGTGTTTTTCAGTACATGGTACAGGCAGACTTTATATAATGGAAGGAAAGATGAATGGACAGTTGTACAGAGACATCCTTGACAAGAACCCGTTGCCGTTTGCCAAGATGCTGAAGATGAAATGGAAGAGAAGGAAAATAAAGCCGCTATAGTGGCCCAATCAGTCACCTGACCTGAATCCAATTGAAAATCTATGAAACGAACCGAAGATCAGAGTTCATAGAAGACACCCACGGAGCCTTCATGATTTGAAGACAGTTTGTGTGGAAGAATGGGCTAAAATCACTCCTGAGCAATGCCTGTGCCTAGTTTCTCTATACAGGAGGCGTCTGGAAGCTGTTATTACCATCAAAGGCTTTTCTACTAAATAAGTAATGAATTTCACCAAGCGTGTTTAATACTTATTCCCTGTGTCATTCCACTTTATTAAATATAACTTGTTTTGTGAACACAGTTGCCTTGATTTCTTTGTATGCATGGATTGCTTGGGTTGTTGCTGATATCTTGTGAAAATCTCAGGTCAATGGCTCCATCAGAAATATGTTTAATGAGGAAAATGTTGACGTGTTCAATACTTAATTTCCCCGCTGTAAGTTGATGATACGTTGTGGTGACCCCGAAAGGCAGCAGCTGAAAAACAAGCAAACAAAAAATTAGTAAATGTTGCACAGTGAAGACAGATGGAAAAAAAGACGTGGTAAGCTGAAGGGTCTGCTCATACTATAAAGATGACCCCAACTGAGCCTAAAATTCTGCTTCTTTTTGCTTGATTGGAAAGGTCAGTGTCCACTTTGGTTACTCATCTAAAACAACACCCATGTTTACGCCATGTGCGTATGACATATGACAGTCATTATTATAAGAGAATGCTAATGGGGAAAAACTATAAGGTCCATGAAGTTTAAGTGTTCACTATGTAGTATGGGCACTATGTGTCCATATCGTAAACAAACGTGCCTTGTTCGACCGTGGCAATGTACAGTATAAACAGTAGTGGTGCTCAGCCTTGCTGTGCTAAAAACATTGTGAGCACAGGACCGCTTATGGCTACGTTTCCCGATGATGACACAGTTCCAGTAAGTTTGGGTGAATAAATGGAATTGATTCCAAACTGAAATTCCAAAGCTCCAGTGTGGGAGCACTTCTGAAGCTGAATGAGTGGAAAAAAAAATCCAATAACATCATAGAGGTGGTGTGTCGCCTATATTTTAAAACAGATACAACAAAAACTGATCTGAAAATGCATTTAAAATTAATCATCCCACACAGTTTCTCCAAGCCCTTCCTTTCCCCACAGTCTGGTATAAAGGAGCCTTTGACCAACAGCATCACAATGATAATAGACAGTGTTAAAGCCAAAGAGATACAACCATTTATTTATTTAGGTTATTTTAAATATTTCCCCACATTTCATTTGCAGTGTCTAACATTGTTAATATTTTTTTTTTTTTAAAAAAAAGCACATACATGGATGTTCTTATTATATCACTATATTCTGGGGATAAAATGGTCTTCATGACATCATTGAGAAGAATATAACTTATTGTGATAATTTCTGGAAAAATTTATCATCTGCCAGATTTTATCGTCACAGGCCTATTCAGCATATCACAAGGTCATGATAATGTCACATCATTGTGACAATATTGTATCACACTACCCCTATCATTTTATAGTTCTCCCTATTCTTGCTTTCCCTTTACGCCACGTTTACTCCTCCTTTTTACTTTCCTTTACCTGGTCCTCCTCTGACCCGCACTCCCCTCTTTTCTCCTGGATCCCTTTCTTTGTTTTTCCTCCTGCCGTCGCCGCTCACTTTTGGAGTGATGACAGCCAGCTGTCAACACCACTGTAGCTCCTCTGATCCACAGAGTAGAGCAGACAGCCCATCTGATCAGATTGCTCACTGAATGCCTCTTTCATAGCAATCCTTGGTCAGGGCTGTTTAAGATGATTACACACTGCAAGCATAGGGCATTTATTGCTGTATTATTATTACTATTATTATTGAAATTATTATTTATTAGCTTATACATTGTTGTTTTTTTTTTTTCAAAATCCCCCCCACTTATTCTTTGTACATGTTATCATGTTGTGAATTTACTTTTTTTTATTCGCAGTTTTTTTCCTTATATTTAGCAATTACAATCTCAGTGTTGAAGTGTATTCTCCTTAAATGGCTTTATAATGTCCCTTTCGTTTCAGTCTGCTGTTAAAACCTTACTTTGTCAGAGTGGAGCTCCTGTCTCCATTACAGACGTCTTGACTCAGTCAGAAGCAGCCACTGCCCCCACGTCGCCCTCAAGAGACTCAGAGAGCCTTGCTTTTACAAATGTAGCTTTTAGCACTGTGGGTCCGAGTGAATGTTTTGAATCTCGCTTCATTTTTTTTTTTTCATAGAAAGGACCATGCACCCGTCCAGATCGCTTTTAGTGTTCCAAAGGGCCGGCGTTTCTGGTTGAACCTTGGCTTTCAGTATCATCCTGCAGATTTGGCTTTGTCATGTCACTGTCTGTGTGTTTTTGTCTCGCTTTTTTCGTTTTCTTCACTTTAGCGTTTCAATGATCAGCTGGACTGAAAAAGCAAGTTTCTGTGGTCCTTATCTGTCTTTATGAAAACCCTTCTGTGAGTGTTGTCATAACCCAGCTAATTAAAGACGATATTTCAGAATAGTTGGGGAAACTAAGAGAAAGCTACTTCTTTGCTCTAGCTCCGCTGCAACCCTGAGCTGGGTAAGTAGCAATGAAAATGGTGACGGATGGAAGCAGAAACTTAACTTTTGCTCCCTTCATCTTAACGTTGGTCGTGGCATTTATTTGGAGTAGCCGACCCTCACCCTCCCTCTCCCTCTCTTCTATCTGTGCTAGTAAACAAGCATGTTATTACATCATTAAATCTTGCCATGCAAAATGCAGTCATAACGTCACTCATGAACAATCTGCTTCTGTGTAGAAGCTGATGGGGAAAAAAATCAAAGGTTATGCGATATAATTGTCGAGTGATTTACATAAAAGCCACAAAAGCACAGTTGGTGCTTAAATTCAAAACAACCAGATCTGCAGGCTACTGAATGCTTAATGTCACATTTCAGTTAACATGTTAGTGACAAATCACACCATGAGCACACTAGCAAACGATGCCAACTTGTTTATAAACTATCAGTTATATTATGACTGCAGTCCAATACCGTTAACATCAGAATAATGCTGCTTCAGTAATTGTGCAGGAATGCAAGCCAGGTTTCTCAGCTGCTTCATTCCTCTTATTGCTTTTCTTTAGTATTCAGACAATGTGTTCAAGTGTAAGTACTGCATCTCAAGTGATCTCTCAACAATCTCAATGATCTCACAGCAGTCTTTCAACGAACTCTACTGGTCTGTCTTGGGATGGAAAAACTTTACAACCCCTGATGCTCTGTGAGCTCCCCTTCACAACTCAACAACCTTATTGAGGTTGAGTTGATCCAGTGATCTTGCAGCTGTCTTTCAATGAATGCCAACTTCTTCCACCCCAAAGGTAGCGACAGCTGAGAGATCAGTGAGGGGTTGCTGAACGTTTGATGAAATACCAGTGGATTTCAATGTAAGAAAGATCACTGGGAGCTCGATGAGATCATTGAACGTTCCTTGAGAGTTCTTTGAGACTTTGTTGAGAGATCACTTTCCTTTGATAATTGTTGAGAGATTGTTTTTGACTGTCAAAACAACCTCTCAGCTGTGGCAAGCATGGAGGTCACTGGAAGAGCATTTATATATCTTGGCGATTGCTGCGAAATCATTGAAAGATTGTTGAAAGATTTGACCGTTTTCTCATGTTTCAGTGATCTCTCAATGATCTCCACTCCTGTATAAAGGGGGTAGAAGAGCACTCAAAACCTCTCAAACACACACACACACACACACACACACACACACACACACACACGCACACACACACACACCTCGTTAATTGCCCAACAAGCTCTCAATGATCCCTCAGTGATTTCTCCTGGTCTTTCAATGAACTCTCAAGGATCTTTGAAAGATCTCTATAAATTGCCAGGAAAATCACAAAGTGATCTCCCAAACATTTCACAGAAATGGCTTTTTTGAGGCTTTAGGAGATCATTGAGTGAATTGGTTAATTTTTGATCTATCAATGGTTACCCAATGATCTCTGTCTATGTAAAAAGCTCATATTAGTCTCCTCTAGTTACAAAATGCTGTAAAAATGTTGCAAAACTGTTAGTTTGTGATCCATCCATCCATCCATCCATCTTCTACCACTTATCCAGGGGTCTGGGTTGCGGGGGCAGCAATCCAATCAGAGTAGCCCAGACTGCCATCCGGTTCACACAGCACCATGATCCCCATGATCCCTCCTGCAGGTGGTGAGCCCCCTGGAGGGTGGACCAATGTGGCTCCTTTAGGTACACCCAGTCCTTGATGTAACTTTTTTCATGGGTGTCGCTGTTGGTCTGGCCCTTCAACCTGGACCAATTTGTCTTGGGAGACCCTACTAGGGTCAAGTTGTCCCTGACAGCATAGCTACTGGGATCATTAGAGTACATAAATCCCTCCACTACGATAACGTGGCGATCCACGAAGAGGTAGTTTGGGACCTAAAATTATAAAAATAATTATAAAAACATAGCGGACGATTAGCATTAGCATCTGTATTTGGACATTTTTCTTATTGCAAACATGCTGTGTATCCCTCTATCTGTAAATGTTTTAGATTAAGTAATGGACTCCTCTCAGACAAATTGTCTTAAATAGCCCTGGTGATTTCTGATAATGATGCAGATCTCTGGGATTTTTACTGAGTCCTTGTATGCCAAGACAAACCCTCCCCCCCCCCGCTGATGATACTAACCTGGTACACACAGTGGTGTCACATGTGCAGTAATATACAGTGATATTTTTCTTTGTCATTTTTCATTCTGTAGAAATCTTTGAATGAGTCAGTCAGTTAATCAGTTAAATTTCCTTGAGTTTTGCCAAGTGAAAAACATGAGCTTACCAATATAATAATGATTGAAGTCTGAGATTGAATATCCTTCCAATATGGGAATTACTTTGATGCCATTATTACAGTTTTACAAATACCACTCATATAATGTTTCCCACCAAGTCTCTACAGTGACACCATATGTCACATAGGAACAACCCCTGATGCTGAGTTGCTTTTTCTGCCAGCAAGGACAGATCACTGCTGCACATTTTAGTGCATTCAGTGGATGTCTAATCTGTCATTTCATATATCAGTGCTCCATCAATGTGTGGCATGTGCTGTAATTTGCTTAACGTTGCAACTCTGTCTGAACAAACCTGTCTTGTTAGAATAGGGTTGTTGTTCATCCATCGTTGTCGATGATGACCTCGTAATGCTATTGATCAGTTGACGGTTGACAGTGAGTCCTGAGATGACTGATCAATCCAATTTTGGCACGGAATGTCCTGGCACATGTGGGGCAGGCCTGCATCATCACGTTAGCTGATGTGCTGGGCTGTCTAGTCTTGCGCAGTTTGCGCTTGGCTTTAGCTCCAGCAATACGTCTGGCTTCTAGACTTCTGCAGCCATCCTTAATGCTCATATGCCAGGCCAAGCGGTCTTGTGCTAGAGTTTCCCAGGAGGCCACATCTATATTGAGGGATTTCAGAGAGGCCTTCAGGGTGTCCTTGTAGCATTTCTTTTGTCCCCCTCTCGCCCTTTTTCCTTCTGAGAGTTCCCCGTAGAACAGCTGCTTTGGGATGCGTTCATCAGACATCCTGACAACATGACCTGCCCACCTGGCTTGTGCTGTTATTAGCATGGTGTGGACCATTTCCATTTTAGCACGCTCAAGGACTTCTGTGTCGGGTACCTTGTCCTGCCATTTGATGCTGAAGATCCTTCGAAGACAGGTGAGGTGGAAACGGTTTTGCTGTCTGGCATGCCTTGCATACACCGTCCATGTTTCACAGGCATAAAAGAGTATTGGGGGCACAACAGCACGGTAGACCTTTAGCTTTGTTTCTAGGCTAATGCCCCGTCTTTCCCATGCAGTTTTGCGGAGTCTGCCGAATGCAATGCTGGCCTTGGCTATTCTGTGGTTGACTTCGGTATCTATTGTTGCAGACTGGGAGAGGGTGCTACCTAGATATGTGAATTGGCCTACAACTTGCAGTCTCTGCCCCATCACTGTAATAGTTGGTTCTGCCTGTTGGCCATTTGGAGCTGGCTGGTGCATAACTTCGGTCTTCTTGGTGCTGATAGGGTACGGCAATATACTAGCTCTGTCCTGTACTGAGCTGTAGTAATAGTATAATTATTAGGTAACCTTAAGTTTTTAGTCAATCAAAATTATACATTTAGGGTTTTAAAGGGGACCTAAAGTATTCTAATAGAGTAGCCTTGGAAGACTCAATGTTATTTTATTTTGACCCACAATATCCATCTGTTTGTCTGTACATAGGCACTCTATCAACCAAGGAATATCAAACTTTATACCCAGGATTACACTGAGTCCGGATGCAGTCTGTTGCAGATGCAGTGTGGATGGCCCCTTGCGTTTGTCCCTACCAGCTCCGTTTGTGTTTTGCAGCGGCATGGATGAGAACAGAGGTCAAAATACAAGATCGTGTGAGAATTATAGAAAATAACACGAGATCTCGAGGAAGACCCATGAGTGACTGAAATGAACCGATCAAGATCACATGATAACAACAAGAAAGCGTGGTGTAGCGGCTCCCAACCTGGATTTTTGGGCTGTAAATAAAACATAAGTAGCCAGTTAATTTTAATTATATGAAGCATTTGTATGTTAAGTCAAGTTTTTACCTTCTCTGACACAGTGGTGGAGGAGTAGACCTCAGAAAATAACAGACGATCTTTAAATCGTTTTTAATGAATAAACGGCTATTAAATACTGCAAGATACCGTGGCATTTCCTTGCGGATTGGATTCAGCATCTGTCAAGAATAGACTCATTGCATTTCATTAGCGAACTGAATCTGACAAGCCGGGTTCATTCTGCAGTGGTCCGGACCAGGTGGGGATTAGAAAATTGACGATAATGGGAACTATTTGCTAAGGAGACTGGATCACATCCATAATGGACTGCATCCGGAGTCAGTGTAAATCCTGGGTTACACAGGATAGCGTTAGGACTAATACCTGTTTTTTGAGGAGTCAAAACATCACTGTCACAGAGTCATAAATGTTCAAAATCACATTTGGGTTTAGTAATTTTTCAATAACTACAATTGTCACCAAACTTATGAACCTGGAACCCCAGCAGCTGAAGGGGCCCCCAAGCAATAAGATGAATCTTAATATCATAGCTCTACTATTACCAATTCATCCATCCATCCATCTTCTACAGCATTATTTGGGAATCCAGGTTGCGGGGGCATCAGTGTGGGCAGAGTAGCCCAGACTTCCGCCCACTTCACATAGCACCATGATCCCTCATGATCCCTCCTGGAGGTGGTGAGCCCACTGGAGGGCAGACCCATGTGCCTCCTTTGGGTACACTGGGTTCTTGGTGTAATGTTTTTCATGGAGATCCATTGGACTGCTCTTAGTCTGGCCCTTCACCCAGGAGCAGTTTGCCTTGGGAGACCCTACCAGGGTTAAGTTGCCCCCGACAAGATAGCTCCTGGGATCATTCGGGCACTCAAACCCCTCCATCACAATAAGGTGGCGATCCATAGAGGGGATATTACCAATATAATATATTACCAATTCACTGACTTATTAGTGTTTCTAGATTCAGAAAACCCTTTACTTGCTACAATGAAGAGTGCTCTATCCCTGCTATAGCATATACACTGAAGGTGGTAACAAAAATAGTTAAAACTATCACACATAAACAGCTTTGACATATGTACAGCAGTACACATTTAACCCTTTAAGCGTGTAGAATTTTTGTCAGGAAAACACAGAGTTTGACCTCAAATTTTCAAATGACAATAGCTTCAGAACGGTAATAGAGGCAAAGTCCCAATTACAAAAATGTTGCAGAGGAACCCAAGTGTCTGCCAAGTGAACTTGCATCCATGCATAGTGCATAATTGGACCTAATTTGCATATTGCAACAATCCGAATTTTACAACACTACAGCTCCAGAACAGTAATAGTTAGATGCAAAGTCCCAATTACAAAAATGTTGCAGAGGAACCCAATTGTCTGCCAAGTGAACTTGCATCCATGCATTGTGCATAATTGGACCTAATTTGCATGTTGCAACAATCCAAATTTGATTATAACACTATAGCTTCAGAATTACAGTTAGATGCAAAGTCCCAATTATAAAAGTGTTGCAGAGGTATCCAAGTGTCTGCCAGGTGAACTTGCATCCATGCATTGTGCATAATTGGACCTAATTACCGCTCCGCTTTTGTCCCTTCATTTGTCCCCTCATCTTCTACCGCTCTGGAAAAGTGGTAGAAGATGGATGGATGGACAATTTTGTTTCACACTTTGTCAACACATGGTACTTTTGTCCCTTCATTTGTCCCTTCATCTTCTACCGCTCCGGAAAAGCGGTAGAAGATGGATGGATGGACAATTTTTGTTTCACACACTGCCACCACATAGCCTTTTGTCCCATCATTGACAAAATTACTAAAAATCATTAAAAAAACCCCCACCAATCTCATGGCACATTTGTTTCACATTAATCTAAAATGAAGCAAATGAAACACAGTTTATGCAACAAATATGTACCTGTTTGTTTTGTCAGTCACAAGCATCCAGAATTCTGGAGTCCAAAAAAGTGACACAAAATCAGTGGCGGGCGCAGATGACAGGTCCTTCTCTCCACGATATCTAGCTGGCTGTTCAAATGCTTTCAGCCATGGCTGATAAACTTCTTTATCTCTAAGAAGCTCCCAGCCGTCAATGGCCAAACCTCCTGGCGCATCGCCACTACCTATTGTCCTGCCACCGCACACACGTGGCACAAGTTGATGCACACTGGTTGTGTGCTCTTGCCCAGCCAAACGTCATCCATGGGCTGCTCTGGACATTTTCGCTCCACGACCATGGTTTGGCAAAGCAGAACAATCTGCTGAGGCTCCTGTGCCATTTTGGGCATGGTTGGACACAGAAAACGCAGCTACAGCGTCGCACGCAAGATGTCCGTCTCCACTTTCACAAGAACTGCTTGCACCATTGTCCGAAGGCACATAATCAGAGCTGGACTCTAACTCAGATGACGAACTAGGGCTAAGCTCTTCCTCTGAACCAGCGGCGAACACCAGCGCTAAAACCTCTTCAGCTGAGAGCATATTCCTCGCCATCCTGCTTCCTCCGTGTCAAACAGCAGAATGAAAGGGGGCGGGCTTCAAACGCTGATCTGACTTACTTATTGAATTGGACCATTTCCAGTTCTCACGGTAAGTAAAAAGCCACACCTCTCAGCCACCAAGTGGTGTTAAAAGGTTTGTACATTTCACACTCTATTCAGCTGAACAGGCTTTGTTTGGACTGATCAGCTGACAGGCGCAGAAGTGCGCCATACACACTCAAAGGGTTAATTGATAGTCTAAATAATGAGAACATACTTATTAGTTTCTAACATTTATAATTTCCCATCAGTCCTTGCTGCTGCATTCATCCAGAAGGCTATAATATTTTAGAGAGAATTAATAATAGCTGTCTTCATTTGTATCAGCTAAGCTCCTCATATGTTTAGTGAAGCATATAAAAACTTAATGTAAAATCTAAATTGAACTGTAGTGATAATGAAACTGTAGCAGGGTAATCAAATTGGCATGTTCACGAAGCTTGAAGTACTACCAGTGTAACAAGGTCGCTTCTGGATCTTCTTCATGTGTTTGCTGTGTTTTTGTCAAGTTGCCAGCATGTCACAGAAAAAAAGTTCACATTTCAAAAAACCAAGAGCAAAAACAGTGGAAAAAAAAACTGGAAAAATTTTAAGGCCTCTGTGGATAATTTATGAGCTGATATATGGATAAATAAGCAGAAAGGTAAGAGGAAATGTTATTGTTTTTATAAATATTGCTCTGTTTTTTTCAAACTGTGTTTATTTAGGTTTATTTAGTTGGAAAATTTAGCACTTAGTTTTTTTTCTTTTGTGTGTGTAATTCATTATGTGTTTAGTCATTTTATAGTATATGGTATTCAGTCAGTTTATTTTGTATTAAGCAAGATGTACTGTATGTAGTGTGTTGTGAGCTGACTGCAAATCTATACTCGCAAACGTGGGAGGGTGGGGGGAACAAAATCTTGCACTGGGATCCCGAAAACCAGGAAACAACTTTATTAAATATGTCACTGATGTATGTCTTTACTCATATTATCTGTGTTTCTTTATCTCTCACAAAAGATAAATGATCATGCCTCTTGGTAATTAAAAGATCTGATAGTACCATATCATCCTAACAGAACACTGTGCTGCCAAGACAGTTGTGAGACCTCCCATGATGCACTTCATTCTTCACTCTCTATATGTTTTGTGAGAATTTGTTTTTTTTGTCACTGTCACCAAGTGCTTGCTCACAGGGGATCCCTTGATTGTTTGTTGGGGTCTTTCTGCAGCTGTGGGGTCTTTGCCCAATAGTTGAAAGTGCTACGAGGTGACTTTGTGATATTGTGACTGTTTTTATGCTACATAAATAAAGTTGAATTGAATGAGAAAGAGATTTAGGTGTGACTCGGAGCTGCTGGAAGGGAATGCAGAGGAGATCATGGGTCTGCACTGTTAAATGCAATTCTCATTTTTGGCCTTTATGCAATGATAGCACAGTGGAAACTATGCTGCTCTTCTTTTTTTAATCCATTATATCCTTTAATCTGATGGCTCAGCATTCTCCTTTAATAATCTCGTTGTGCTTCAGTGATGTTTTCTACCCCAGAAAGAAAGCAAAGGATTTAACTGACAGCACTATCTCTATTCCCTCATTTCCACCAAATAAGAACCAGTGCTAGTTCGGTTGTGGTGCTTGTGCCGGTGCCTAACCAGTTCAACTGTAGTTGGTTTTCCACCGACATGGAGCTAGTCGGGGATTACGTCAAGGCTACGTCATTACGTAGTGTGAAGCGTCTTTATGCAACCCCACAGAACACCACAGAAGAAGAAGTAAAAAGAAGAAAAGACGAAGCAGCGCTAATTTGTCAACATGTAGGAGTTTGTCTCTTTGGGAGCGCTTTATTATTCCATACCTGTATTACCATCCAAAAACAGTTTTATTCTTAATCACAGAGAACGGCGGTTACGTTTAAGGAGACCGGCAACTATCAATATTTCAGTTATCAGCCGTTGTTAGCTCAAGTCTGTAGCTCAACTAGCTAGCATTGACTACACTTTTAAACGTTATATTTATATCAGTTCTGTAGTAGGTGGTGTTATGGCACATTACCAGACGGAGGTCGCCTGTTATGTCATGCCAAAAAGTGATCAGTTGCCAAAAAATGATCGCCAGGTGCCATATTGTTGTTATGGGGCTATATTAGCCATAAAATATATATTTCAACAGGTAAACAGTACTTAATTAGGTATAATAAGATATATTTAACACTTATGATGCATTATGAACCCGAAACAAACTTGATCTAGGATTAAAAGCAATTCAAATAATGCAGTCACAAGGTTACATGGAAGAATGCGCGCACGCGCACACACACACACACACACACACACACACACACACACACACACACACACACACGGATATACATGTAGATACTGTATAAATATATATTCTGTGTTCCTCCAAAACAACGAGGTTTTTGCACATAAATATTGCAATCAATTGCAATCTGATAAATTCTATACGTCGTTATCCAGACTGCAACACTTTGGCCAACACTATTATTTTTCAGATGCGATAAAACCTCAAAACATTTAGACACATTGTAGGTGGACTGAGACCAGGCAGTACACCTCTAACAAGGGTTACTGGACACTCCGTACCCTTGCCACTCTGTCCCAAGTCACTCCATACCCAAATCACAACATCCCCCAGCCACTCCATACCCACTTCCGTACCTGCATAATTAAATACAAGTATCAAGATTGGAGAGTAAACTAGTTTGAAAATCCAGGTTGAACACAGCTGCAGAAGTTATAAAGGCAACTTCACCTGTCTGCATCTGACTCAGACGGTGAATTCATGTCGTGTGTTTACACTGAGTTATAATGTAATCGTGCTGTGCGAAAAATTTGGCCGTTCGCATTTGATGTGAAGGCACCTTAAGAGATTCAAGATTCAAAGGCTTTATTATCATGTGCACAGTTAAGAAATGCTACATTTCCTGAACAATGAAATTCTTACTTTGCTGTCCGAGTGAATGCCAAGTTAAAGGTACAGAAACAACAATTCTAAGGTCATTACACAGTAACTTACAGTAATTCAATCCTAACACTAATGAATGCTAATAACACACACACCAACACACAGTTAGGTAGTTAGGACTCCTTAAGCACACCTTAATACTAAATACTAAAACTAACGAGTACTAATAACACTATGTACAGTGTGCAAATGAGCATTGTGGAACAAGCAGTGTATAATAACAAATTACAAATTAGTACCCGGTGCTAATTTCTGTAATGGTAGTACCAGTAAACTGTGCATGACAAGCAGTGTTGGGCAAGTTACTAAAAAAATAGTAACTAGTTACAGTTACTAGTTACTTCTTTTCAAAGGTAACTGAGTTACTTTTTAGCTACTGCATGATTAAAGTAACCAGTTACTTGGAAAAGTAACTTTCATGTTACTTTTAAATGCATACTTTAATCATCTTGCACACAGAGCAAGATCAAGGTTCCCTTGTTCTCATCAGAAAAAAGAGAAGAAATGTCTCAGATTTCCATAAACTATTTTAATCAGTAGAAAGTCAGAAATTTACTACAAATAAAGCTGTAAATTCACAGAGAAAACTTTGGACCCCCTGGTGGGCCGTTTTTGGCCCACAAGCCATATGTTTCACACTCGTGGACCAGCCCATTAAAAACGCATATTTAGAGGATTTATTTCCATGAAATAGTTGCATTTCACAACAGCATGTAAATGAATGAGATAAAATAAAACAGAAAGTACAGATAAATAAAAGTTCACCGCTTACAAGAAGCTGTTCTTTACTGCAACAAATCAGTCACTTCTTCTCTGTGCGTAAGAAACCTTTAATGTGTGCTTCTTGTTCTAAAAATACTCATGTTTAACCACAGAGGTAGGAGCTGTAAGGGGCTACTCAACACTGGGACAACAGGTGATCAGGGCTTGATGAGAAGTTGCCACCGTTGTGAACTGGGGCAGGACAGGAAACCGACCCGCAGAGACTGACAGCTGCACCAGCTATGGTAGGGTCAGTTTATTTGTACTAAAAATATCTATCCATATTAATAAAATGAGTAACGTGAGTAACGCATCTGATCAAATTTCAGTAACTGTAATGCATTACTGAATTTTTAAACAGTAATTTCGTTACACAGCACATTACTGCAAAAGTAGTGGCGTTACACTCCCAACACTGATGATAAGTAGCAGCAGAGATGATAATTAGCAGCAGAGATGATATGGACATCAGATGGGTGAGACTATATCTAATGTACAGGTGAGCAGTGTGCAAATTTAGCAGCCGGTGTGTGAGTTCCTAAATGCAAAGCTGTGTTACGGAGTTTTGGGAGTTGTTACCTGTTCAGGAGTCTGATGGCAGTGGGAAAGGAGTAGTTATTCAGTCTGGTTGTCCTGCATTTCACACTTCCGTACCTCCGACCTGAGGGTAGAAGTGTGAACAGTCTGTGCTGGGGGTGGGTGGGGTTCCGGAGGATGGCGTTAGCTCTCCTTTGGACTCTGCGGTGGTAGATGCTCTGCAGAGAGGGGAGTGGAGTCCTGATGATCTTCTCCGCTGTCTTCACCACTCTCTTCAGGCATTTGAGGTCCATGGCAGTGGTGCTGCCATACCATGCAGTGATGCAGTTGGTCAGGATGCTGTTGATGATGCAGCTGTAGAAATTGTTGAGGATCCTGGAGGACATGACAAACTTCTTCAGCCTCCTCAGAAAGTACAGTCACTGTTGAGCTTTCTTGACTAGCTCTGTGGTGTTGTGTGCCCACTTAAGGTCCTCGCTGATGTGGATGCCCAGGTATTTAAAGCTGCTCACCCTCTCCACAGGATGAGCAGCGGCCAATGGGGTCTCCTCCTCCCTTTCCTCATGTCCACAATCATCTCCTTTGTCTTGCCCGTGTTGAAGGTGAGGTTGTTGTCCTCACACCATGACACTAGGTTGCCCACCTCCCTCCTGTAGGATGCTTCATCATCACCAGTGATGCATCCTATCACTGCTGTGTCATCCTCAAACTTTAGGGTGATATTGTCCATGTGGGAGGCAACACAGTCATGGGTGAAGAGGCTGTAGAGGATGGGGCTGAGAACACAACCCTGTGGGACACCTGTGTTTGTGATGATGTTGGCTCAGGTCCTGTTACCCATCCTGACAGACTGGGGCATGCCAGTTAGAAAGTCCAGTAGCCAGTCGCAGAGGGTGGGGTGCAGGCCAAGTGAAGACAGTTTGTCGGTGAGTTTGTGGGGGATGACTGTGTTGAACGTGGAGCTGTAGTCGACAAAGAGCATCCTAATAAGTATATAAATAAGTAATAATAATAAAAAAAAATGTAGTCTTTATCTTCTGGAGTGCTGCAGCGATGGCATCTAAGGTGGACCTGTTGGGCCGGTAAGCATACTGCAGGGGGTCAAGGGTGCCCGGTATGCTGTCCTGAATGAGGGGCAGCATCACTCTCTCGAAGCACTTCATGATGACTGGAGTGAGTTCTACCAGTGTGTAATCATTCAGACAGGTTGGCGGGCTCATTTTGGGGAGGGGGATGATGGTTGTCATTTTGTAGCAGGAGGGGACTATGTTCTGATTGAAGGAGAGGTTGAAGATTGCTGTGAGAATGTCGGTCAGCTCGGCGGCGCATGCTCTGAGGACCTGCCCAGATATGTTGTCTGGTCCAGCTGCCTTGCAGGGGTTGATGTTCCTCAGTGCTTTGTTTACCTGGCCTGGTGAGACTCTTAGTCGTGGGGGGGGGGTGGGGGGGGTGAGTGAGTGTGTGCCTCTTCTCTGTGTTGTAGCTGGTGGTCTCAAAGCGGGTGTAAAAGATGTTGAGATTATCCGGCAGGCTGTCTGTGGAGCTAATGGTGCTGCTGTTGGTCCTCTTGTAGTCTGTGATGTGTTGCAGGCCTTGCCACATGCGCACCGGGTCAGGAGTGGAGTAGAGGCTGTCTAGCTTTTCTCTGTATTGCCTATTGGCTGTTGTTATAGCCTTTCTCAGTCCATACTTTGCAGCTTTGTACTCGATCTCACAGCCTGATTTAAGTGCTCTAGAGTGAGCATGCAGTATCTGACATACCTGACTATTGATCCAGGGCTTCCGATTGGGGAACTTCCTGACCTGTATGGTGGGTACGATGGTTTCAACGCATGTGCTGATGTACCCAGTCACATATTCAGCATAATCCTGTATGTTTACAGAGGAGCCCTCTCGGGTGGCTGCAGCTTTAAACACATCCCATTCTGTGCAGGCAAAATAGTCTTGACGGATGCCCTCAGTCTCTGGAGTCCAGTGCTTAATTAGCTTAATAACAGGGTTTGTTTGTTTCAGCTTTTGTCTGTAGGCTGGGTACATAAACAGTGAGATGTGATCTGACTGTCTAAAGTGGGGGCGGGGTGCCGCTCTGTAGGCATCACGTATGTTGCAATAAACATGATCCAATGTGCTTTTATTGTGGGTGGGAATGTCCACATGCTGGTAATATTTGGGTAGTACAGTCCGTAAATTGCACTGGTTAAAGTCGCCAGCAACAATAAAAACAGCATCAGGATGTTTCGTCTCTACTGCGCTGATGACGTCATGGAGTTTGTTTAGCGCTACCGTGTAGTTGCTTTGCGGGCAGATGTAAACACTGGCCAAAAACACAGCGGTAAATTCCCTTGGTAGATAATAGGGATGACATTTCAGTATCAGCCTTACATGGTGTGATTAGAAATCACAATGCAGTTTGGTTTGATGAGTGTTTAATTACATAAGTAGGAACGTGAGTATGGAGTGGCTAGGGTACGTTGTGATTTGGGTACGGAGTCACTTGGGATGGAGTGGCAAGGGTGTGGAGTGTCCTGATACCTTAACAAGCGGGTGTTCCTGGCTTCTGCAGACAGTGATCACTTTTTTGCATGACACAGGATTTCACCACCCAGCCGACCCCATGCACAAGTGGCTGATGAAACCCTTTTTGGACACAGGCAGACTTAACCTTGAACAACTGTAGCGTTGACCTTGGATTTCAATCTATAAAATCATTCATTGCAGAAGAAAAATTGTTTCAACTCAAAAGTCTGGTCATGAACTGCTTCTCTCACCCAAGGACCAGAGGTGTAACACTACCCATCGGCCATAAAGTGGAAGTTAATCCCTTTTCCAGGACTTAGTCATTCTCCCTTTTCTGCTCTTTGGCAAAGGAATGCCCCAAATCAACAGATTTATGGTTGATATGTTCCAGACTTGGAAGTCAAGATTCCTTATTAACCAACCAGACAGTTTTGCAGTGCCATCTGGTGGGCGATGCAGGAATATTTAATATTTTTTTCTCTCTCTGAAATGAAATCTCTGCAGTTGTAAACAATAAATTAATTCATATTCTTTCTCTCAAGACAGCATCCGCTACTGAAGACATGTTTGAACTCTGGAATGGACAATTGTGGTTTCAGATGCTTTTATTGATATGATTTGATATGTGTTGCTTTATTTTCAGGAAGAAATTAACTTTTGCATGCCTACAAGAAATTATTTGCATGTACAATATAGACATTATGTGTTCCTTTTATCAAGTAGAATATCTTAGTCACTAAAGTTTAAGGAATTTATGCTTTCATAGCCAACATATGTGTTTTAGGAGGAGCTCACTTTTGAATGAATGAATGAATCTTCATTTCGGATTAAAAGTAAAGATTAAAAAGAAACAGAATAATATAACAAAGGGGAAAAATCCAACAAGGTCAAATTAAACAATAACTCCTCTGATTATACAGTTCAACATAAGTTATCCGAAATGGGTGATGGCTGAAGCCGCAGCTTATATTGCCCACCCATATTCCATCCAAGAATTCAAAAGAAAAACAAAACAAGAGCGATTACAATTCAGAACAAAGCTAAGACAAAATGTGACAAAAAAAAAACCTAAGCAACAACACAACACAGACTGGATATGACAGTCCTTATGTGATTTTACATGTCATCTTGTATATATGTTTGGAGTATTTCTTCCTTTAGTTTTTGTTTAAATTGTCCAAGCGAGATTAAACACCAGGACCAGCAGGTGCGGTTCTACCCAGATTTGGCCACAGGAATCCAGCAATTGAGGAAGCAGTTTGATCCCATACGTAAGGAGCTGCGCAACCTTGGGATTCGTCATGGTGTAATCTATCCTGCGAGACTGCTGACCACGTATGAGGGCAGAACCCACATCTTCAAGACCCCAGAGGAGGCGCAGGAGTTCATCAAGAAGATCAAAGAAGAAGAAGAGACTGGTGGGAGCTAAGCATGAACAAAATATAAGGTAGAATAATTAAGCATTTGCACAGGCATCTGACTGACTTGAAGTAAATAGTAAGTTTACAAAATATAGATTGTATTATATATTAAAAAAACAAAACAAAAACAAAACAAACAAAAAAAAACTATGATGTACAAAGTTGTTAAAAATTTTGGAGTTAAGTTGGAAAACTACAGAGGAGAGTTAATGTTACGTCATTAAAAGCAGTAGAGTTAGGGTGATTGGGAGGATGAAGAAGGAGTGGCTTAGGCTGTTCCCCGTGGGTGTGGAACGGTCGATGGCTATATCGGGAGACAGAATTTTTCTTTTGATTTTGGGGGGTTTGCCACAAGTGTGGGAAGGGGAAATTTGTTTGTGTGTAGTTTGTAGGATGAATGTTCAACCACTCATGTTTTTGCTTCTCTGTATGAGCATGTTTACACTGCAAGGTAATCCCAAACTCTCTATTGATCATAAACCAAAGTGTTAATCTTAATTTAACTTCATGGAATTGCAGAGGTCTACAAAATTTAAAAAAACTTAAACAAGTTATGAATAAAATAAAAGACATGGGTTCAAAAATTGTGTTTTTACAAGAAACTCATCTAATAGAGAAGGATGTTAAAAGAATTAGGAGTAGATGGCAAGGAAGTGTATTCACCTCTTCATTTTCATCCCGAGCCAGGGGAGTTATGACTCTCATACATAAATCAGTTCCTTTTCAAGTGAAAAATGTAATTGGAGACAAATTTGGAAGATATGTAATCATTCAAGGTTCTTTGCTATTAGAAAATATAAATCTTGTGAACTTATATGGTCCCAATATAGATGATCAGAAGTTCTTTGCTAATTTATTTCTCATCTTATCATCACTTACAGGGCAACATATAATAGCAGGGGATTTTAATTGTACATTGAATCCCGGTATAGATAGATCAACAGGACTGGATTGTACGCACATTGGATGTAGGATGACTATTAATCATTTTATGAAAGAATTGAGATTGTTAGATATATGGAGAGAAATGAAACCACAAGTTAAAGCCTATTCTTGTTATTCCAGTACCTACAAGACATTCTCACGTATTGATTATTTTTTGATTTCCACAGAATTAAGGTCCAAGATTCAAAACTGCTTTTATGATAACATCGTGATCTCTGATCATGCACCCTGTTGTCTAATATATGTAGATAAAAAATTGACAAAGGAATCAGGTAGATGGCAATTTCAGCATAAATGGCTTCAGGATGAGGAATTTGTCAAGTATATAGAAAAACAGATAGACGAGTTCTTTGACATCAATACTACACAAACATCAGCATGTGTAAAGTGGGAGGCTTTCAAAGCTTTTATTAGGGGACATATTATTAGTTATACAGGATCAAAATCTAAGAAGACTCGAGAAGAGAGAGCTAAATTGGAACATAAAATAAAAAGTCTTCAGGAATAAGTGTATGCAGGAAGTGACCCAAGGTTGGAGAATGAATTACTGATTTTGAGAGCTGAATACGACAAAAAATCAGCGAATAGAGCTGCCTCGAGTCTTCTAAGATTGAAACAATCTTTTTATGAACAAGGTGAAAAATCAGGAAAATTATTAGCATGGCAGATTAAACAATTAGAAATTAAAACACCAATTACCAGTATTATAAGTAACGGACAGGTAGTTATAGATCCTTTAGAAATTAATAGAGCCTTTAGAGATTACTATGAAAAATTATATGATACCAAAAATTAACCTGATTTAACAAAACTAAATGGGTTTTTGAACGAACTATCTATACCGTGTATTCCAAATGAAAACAGGGAGATATTGGAGTCTAAAATTAGTCAAGAAGAAGCTGGGCTAGCCATTGATAATATGAAATCAGGAAAAAGTGCAGGACCAGATGGTCTTCCAGTTGACCTTTATAAAAAATTTAAGAATAAATTAATAAAACCTTTTTTGGAAATGGTTTTAGAAGCATTTCAAAATAATAATTTACCATCATACATAAATAATGCCTTAATTATACTGCTGCCAAAACCAGGTAAGCCCTCTAATAAATGTGAAAATATGAGACCAATAAGCCTATTAAACGCCGACCTTAAGATAATCTGTAAAATTTTAGCAAGACGAATACAAGAAATTTTACCAAATATTATTAATCGAGATCAGAATGGCTTTATAAAGGGTAGACAAGGCTTCCATAATGTAAGAAGACTATTTAATATTATTTATTTTAATAAAGAAGCACCGGATACAGCTCTCCTATCATTGGACGCCGAAAAGGCCTTTGATAGAGTTGAATGGCCCTTTCTTTTTGAAGTCCTACAAAGGTTTGGACTTGGAAATAATTTCATAAAATGGGTTCAAATAATATACAATAATGCTACAGCAGAAATCCTAACAAATAACAATATTTCAAAACCAATAAAAATCAATAGAGGATGTCGACAAGGCTGTCCACTTTCACCTTTACTGTTTACTATGGCAATTGAACCTTTAGCGATAGCGATACGTTTACATTCACAAATATATGGAATTAAAGTTGGACCAACAGAACATAAAATCTCCCTGTACGCCGATGATATAATTTTGTTTATGTCGAATCTAAAAAAATCAATTCCAACCTTGTTGAATTTAATAAAGAATTTTGGGGAAATATCAGGATATAAAATAAATAAAACTAAATCTTCAATATTAATGCTAAATGAGACCCAGAGAAATTACCCAGCCCCTGAGGTAAATCAATTCAATGTTGTAAATCAGTTTAAATATTTAGGAATCCAAATTGTGCCTAAGCTAGAATCAGTCGCCAGTGTCAACTATGAAGCCTTAATGTCAGATATCAATGAGTTAACTCAGAGATGGATGTCACTACCAATGTCGATGATCGGGAGAATCAATATACTTAAAAGTAATATTTTACCTAAAATACTTTATTTATTTCAATACATTCCCTTATCACCACCTTTAGATCTATTCTCAAGAATAAAAAAAAAGTTAGTGGAATTTATATGGAACAACAGGAGGGCTAGATTACGTTTGTCTTTATTATATTTACCATTTGATCGTGGAGGTCTGAAATGTCCAAATTTTATGTTGTATTATTGGTCGGCACAACTGAGGTCTATGACATATTATTTTTCATCAAATGATCTTCCTCACTGGACTGAAATGGAATCATACAATTTACCTTTACCTCTTCCCATATTCATATACTCAGATTCGGCAAAAAAAAATTACAAAAACAAGTTAAAAATCCATTTGTAAAGCATATGATCAAAATATGGTGTGAAGCTAAAAACTATTTAAAAGAACCACAGTTATTGTCACAATTTAGTCCAATATGGGGTAATCAATATTTTAAACCAGGGAGAGCGGACGCTGTATTTAAAGTATGGAATTTAAAAGGGATACAAAAGATTCAGGATTTATATTTGCCATGTGCAGACAACATAATGTCTTTTGAAGAGCTGAGGATCAAATTTAATCTCAATAGAAGACATTTTTTTAAATATCTTCAACTTAGAAACTTTATTCGATCAAATCAAAATAAAGCTCTCACTCGACCTATTTATTCATCCTTGGAAAAAATGATGATGAAAGATCGTAAAAGAAAGGGTATTATTTCAGAGTTTTATAACTCATTGACACTATCTTCAAGTGAAAATTCACTGAAAAGATTAAACTACTGGAAAGAAGATCTGCAAATTGAAATTTCAGAGGAACAATGGGAATTGGCTTGTACAGAAGCTCAAACCAAATCAATAAATGCACGCCTTAAATTGATACATTTCAAATGGTTAATGCGGATGTATGTTACACCGGAGGAGTTAAATAGATATAACAAAAATATACCAGATACATGCACAAAATGCATGGAAAGTAAAGGAACCCTATTTCATTGTTTATGGGAATGTAGATTAATAAGAATGTTTTGGGAAGAGGTGAGGGTAACAATTGAAAAAATAATCTCAAAACAAATCATATTGAATCCTAAACTGTTTTTGTTGGGTCTGTACCCAGAAAAGCATAATTTTAATAAAAGTGAAAGAACATTCATAGACCTCAGTTTGCTTAATGCCAAAAAATGTATTGCACTATTATGGAAAAAGACTCATAGACCAGATGTGACTCAGTGGTTAAGACAGATGTTAACAAACCTTCCATTAGAAAGAATAACATATATACTGAAATCAAAGGAAATTGTGTTTGAGAATATATGGAGACCTTTTATTGATTATGTAAAAAATTTAAACATAACTCTTGAAGAAGAAGGTGAATGATGTGTGTGGACCTTGTAAATTCCAAACTGGTGAACATAAAATGTATACTTATGTATTGGATTGTCTAGACTAAACAGAGGAGCATTGTTGAAGACTTGATTTTGTTGGTGGTTGTTGGTGTTTTTAGTGCATTTTTTTTTTTTTGTAGTACTTTAGTGTTAGTGTTTGATTGTTTGTATCATGTTTGTTAAAAAAAAAAAAAAGGTTCAATAAAGATATTGTGGAAAAAAAAAATTGTCCAAGCGTTGTACATGATTTTAATTCAGGTCCAAAATCGTTCCATAATCTGACTCCTTGCACTGAAACACAGTGTTGCTTGGTGGTAGTTCTCACTGAAGGTTTTTGAAATATACATGTTCCTCTGAAATGATATTGTTTCTCCCTTATTTGGAACAGCTTTTGGATATTTGCGGGCAGTGATAGATTCTTCACTTTAAACATTATTACTGCAGTTTTAAAGTCAACCAGATCTTTCAACTTGAGAGCTTTTAATTTAAGAAAAAGTGGGTTTGTTGGTTCCCTATAAGCAGCTTTATTTATTATTCTAATAGCTCTCTTCTGAAGCATAAAGACTGGAAATATGTTTGTTTTATATGCATTTCCCCATACTTCAGTACAATATGTCATGTATGGGAGTATTAATGAATGATACAAAGTATATAGTTTGGGTTGATTCAGCAAATATTTTGTCCTCTTGTGTCTGAACCCATATTGCTGCTCACACAATAAATTATTCTTCATTATGAAGTTGTCAATTCTCTCACAGAATATTTTTTCAAGTATCTTGGAAAATTGCGGCAATAGTGAAATTGGTCTATAGTTTGAAAGTTCCCCTCTGTCACCCGTCTTGTATATTGGAATTACTTTAGCTATTTTCATTGCATTGGGAAATATACCTGTTTGGAGAGACAGATTACAAATATACGTCAGTGGTTTCACTAAGCATTTGATAATAGTTTTGACTAAGAGCATGTCAATACCATCACAGTCCGTAGATGTCTTACTTTTAAACGATTTAACAATTTCAGTGACCTCTCTCTCGTCTGTGTTCTTTATAAAAATGGAGTCTTTTATAGCAGTGTTTTTGCTTATTGTATCACCCGTAGGTGCCGTAATGGGTATTTCTCGAGCCAAATTAGGACCAATGTTAACAAAAAAGTTATAAAATTCATCTGCAGGTGAAACTGCATTCACATTCTGAGTCGCTCACTTTTCATATCAAATGTCTCTCCCCCTCCTCTCTCTGCTCTTTGGGAGACCATAGCTGGACTTTGACTGACCAGTAGAGTTCCAGGCTTCACTGCATCTCCGTTTTAGGTCGAGTTTATGACTTCTGTTGACCAAAACTCCATGTAATTGGTTCAGCTCAGTTTCATGAAATTCAGTGAGATTCTGTCACACCCCAAAAAAAACTTTCTTTGTTTTAGTTTTGGGGCGTTGGTCAAGCTGTGAGAAGCCTTTTCTGCGCTTCCATTTTTTTCTATCTTTTAAGTAGGCCCAGAGTCTTCCAGGCTCTGTAAAAATCCTGTTTCTTTTCTTTAAAATTCACTTTCCCTTATTTTAATCCTTTTAAATTACCGTGTAAGATGATTTAGTTTGATTTTTTCTAAGCTTAAACTAATTCATTCAAGTCACATACATCGGAAGAAACGGATCTGTGGCGTGTTTTTGCCCCAACTTGACTTTCTGATCGGACTTTGTACAATAAACAAACTCCTTCTTCAGTGCATAAGAGAAGACCACAGCTAGTCTGCTGAAGAACCCGCCCCTTTGTGATCTCGGGAGTAGGCCATAACCGTGGTAAAAAGCCTGTCTGCCAGTCTTCCAACAGAACCCACGCCAGTCCAGTTGAAAGAGAATCCAATGGACCGCCTGCTACCCACTGGGACACAATGATTTTGCTTGGCTGATGGTCTGTTGTTTAATTTAAACATAATTCTTCAGAATATTCCTGGTATAAGTTCTTTAAACTTAATTTCATGCAAACCCCCATCAGAATTTCAAAATGCATTTTGTCCTTTCATTAATTAACATTCTTTTTCAGAGTAACACCAATTTTCCATTTTTATAAATAATTTAATCAACATTTTCTTCATAAAATTGCATCCACTTTTCTTAACCAATGCTATTTTATGATTTTCCAATTTCCAGTATACTGACAAGTTAAACTATGTTTTTTTTTTTTTTTTTTGGTTCCACAAATACTTGATTCACAGGTTATACTCAGTAACTCAGTCTATGATGCCCATGATACCTGTTGAATTCTTTGTTTTAAAATTATCCGACTGTATTAACCTATTCTGACATTTCTTATTAAACTACTGAAAGACATATGGGAGTTATTGTTTAATTTCATGTCCATCTTCTTGATTATCAGCAGACAAGAACTCACAAGGGTTTTTTTTTTTTTTGACTGATTCATTATTGGTACAAATAAAGAATTGTTAATAAAATTTTCCATTATCTGGACTGGTGCCCTATGAGGATATGAATGTGTAATAAAAGGAAATCTTCATTCCTACTCACATTCATATTTACATTAATACTTGTACCAACAATAAATGTTGGTACAAGTTCACTCTTTATACTGCGGACTTCTCACACAACACAACACACTGCCATCTACACAAGTTCTCTGATGACTCTGCGATCGTTGGCCTCATCTCCAATGGAGATGAAGCTGAGTACAGAGGGCTTATCCAGGACTTCGTGGACTGGTGCCATCGGAACTGCCTCCAGATCAACGTGAGAAAAACTAAGGAGCTGGTGGTGGACTGCCGCAGGCAAGGACAACCCCTCACAGCACCAGTAAATATACAGGGAACAGACATCGAGATGGTGACATCCTACAAGTACCTGGGTATTCATCTGAACAATAAACTAGACTGGTCACACAATACTGATGCACTCTACAAGAAGGGACAGCGCAGGCTGTTCCAACTGAGGAGACTCAGGTCTTTTGGTGTACAAGGCGCGCTGCTGAAGACATTCTATGACACGGTGGTGGCATCAGCCATCACTTTTGGAGTGGTCTGCTGGGGCAGTGGCATTACTGCAGCCGATAGGAAGAGACTGAACAAACTGATCAAGAAAGCTAGCTCTGTCCTGGGGCAGCGCCTTGATCCGGTGGAGGAGATAGGAGAGAGAAGGACGGTGGCTAAACTGTCATCTCTGCTGGAGTCCGAGTTCCACCCTATGCAGGACATACTGAATGCACTGAGGAGCTCATTTAGCAGCAGACTACATCATCCCAGGTGCACAACCGAGAGGTTTCGCAGGTCCTTCCTACCAACGGCTGTCAGACTGTACAACCTAAGCAGGGCTGCTCGCAGAGATAGCAAAAAGACGTAACAAACTAATAGTTTTTTGAATGCAAAAGATGCAATAGACTTACACAATGGTCCCCTCCGGCATACAACTAGGAAAATACCGGTCGCTATGGAGGGTGAGAATATGTATGGGCACATAATCATACCATGTAGGATAACTAAGTAGACGGTTGTGCTGTTTCATCCCATCTAGCAACAATGCTCTGCACTGTGTGTGTTTATATATTTACATATTTATTCCATCTAGCTACAATGCTCCGCACTGGGTGTGTTTATGTTTATATATCTATATATTTATTCCATCTAGCTACAATGCTCCGCACTGTGTGTTTATATATCTACATATTATTCCATCTAGCTACATTGCTCCGCACTGTGTGTTTACATATTCATATATTTATTCCATCCAGCTACAATGCTCTGCACTGTGTGTCTGTGTGTGTGTATATATATATTTTATAGTAATATGTACATATGTATATTAGCTGCTCTTGCTTGCTTGTTTTTTTTTTTTCTTGCCTTCTGAGTGTTGCTCTGAGTGTTGCTCTGAGTGTTGCTATCCCTGTGCTGTTGCAATCCTGGAATTTCCCCGTTGTGGGACTAATAAAGGCTTATCTTATCTTATCTTATCTTATAAACCCATTAATCTAAATCCACTACACAACGTAACTATAACTACCGGATGAGCTGTGCACGTTCAGTTGTGGAAATGGCTTTCGGCAGCTTAAAAGGATGATGGTGGTCCTTCCTGACAAGGAATGACTGCAAACTGGAGCTGAGCAAGAAAATGGTGCTCACCTGCTGCGTACTTGATAATATTTGTGAGGAGCATGGTGACAACTTTGGACTCCCAGACACACATGATCACAGTCAGCCTCCAGTTCAACCACTACCTGACCATGCCAGTGTAGAAGGGGATACCATTACGCCAGCTTTAGTGGAGTACTTTAACAGTGGGGAGCAATAACCTTTTTAGTGCCTGCCATATGATTTACAAAATATAACATATGTGAAGTAGTGCAAAAGCGTTACTGAATAAAACAATTCAGCTGACAATCGATCCTCAGTGTACTCTGTTTTGAAGTATTTATGGTGTATGTATATATTTTATAGGCACATTTACAGAGTTGCTAAAGATATACACCTTCTGTACTTGTATGTAATCTATTCTGGTTAAAGTACTGATTCAAGTTTTTATTCATGTAGGGGTAACAAGAGACAGACTCTAAAGTGTACAAGTTAAAAGTACTTTCCCCAGAAATGATCTTGTCCAGAGCTGACAGAATGTCATATGGTACGTTGTCAAAAGAATATGAACTCATTATTTATCATTTTTGAAGCTGGCAACTTGGAACATTTTTCACAGAAAAAGTGCATAGATTTAAAGTTTGATGCCGCTTGTCCTTTAGAAAATGTGAAAAAAGCTGTCAAAAATATGTGAGTGAATTCCACAAATACCTGATATATTTTCCAATACCTGGCAAAATTAACTTAAATGCAGTAATTCAGTACTTGTACTTTCACTTCCCACCACTATAATGTTATAGTGATTTGCATTGTTTATCCTAAATAGCTTTACATTTCATGCATATGTTTGGTGTGAGGAAAACAATTATTTAATGTAGAAGCAGAAAAACACACTTAAGGAAAGAAAGCTTTTATTTACAAAATGTGCAAAAACTTAAGACTGCTACATATGAAATATTATGTACACACAGCCAAAAATATCAATGCTGTGATAGTTACTTTTTTTTACAGTCCCTCAAGAACAGACAGCGCATCCCATCAGTCAAAAAAGGGTATTGGTACTGTCCTCCATCTTCTGGATGCTTTGCAGCAAAGCGGAGGTCAGCTGCTCCTCCCTCCTGCTCGGCTCCCGCTGTCTCTCATCTGACCTCTCCAGGTAGTCAAGAAGGAGGTCCATGTTTGTGTCCCGCTTCCGTTTCCCTGTTTTAAAGTACAAAAATACGTAGCAACATAAAATAACCACACAGTGAAAAACACAGAAATCGTCAATCCAAGACTGAATGTGTCTATTCAACATTCATTTATTGTTAGTGGCATCACAACATTCAATTTAAGTGTATAATTGGTTTAATTCACTCCGTCCTTTGTGTGAATGGGTCATGATCTGAACATACTGTATATTACCTAATCTGGTCTGATGAGAAGAGGAGGAAGAGCAGGAGGAGGACAAGCTTGGTGCTGGCGAAGGTTGAGCTGGACATCACAGGTCTGGGTGGTTTTCCGTCATCATCCAGGTGTGATAAATCTGTAAATACAGAAAAAGTGTTTTAGTTCATGCAGTGTACAACTTAAGCCTTCCATTAAATGTGCAGACATAGAAGGCAGTTTTATTCAATATCAATGTTACCAAAGCTTACATGTCTGATTATAGAAGAATAGGAATAGAATAGGCTTTATTGTCATTGTACAGTTGTACAGTACAATGAAATTGTAGGTGCTCCACCAGGCTACTGCGCAATAAAGTAAGAGAAGGATTAGATAAGTGGTTACTGAACACACGATTAAACACACGAGTGAAAAAATAAAAATGGCCCATGATTATGGAAATATTACCAAAATAGTAAAAATGAAGATGTTACTAGCGTCTTTGAGAGAAAAATCTCCCATATACACAACGCAAGGCAACCATTCATACACACTATTGATACCACAAAAACAGTGTATTTTGCACTGGCTATCTTTATAAAAAGTATTCTGTAAGACACTAAGATTTTTGTTCTTGTTTTCTCAAACTAGCATTTCAAGATATATGGCGACGTGATGTCATTTGGGACAAGAATAAACAATATTATTATAAAACAAATACAGCATATTTTGCACTGGATATCTAACCAAGTATTCTGTGAGACGCTAAGGTTTTTGTTCCAGTTTTCTCAAACGAGTGTTTCTTTATGGCGAGGAGAAACGTTTGGTCGTGGTAAAAGCACTGTTAGCTTGTTAGCATAGCTAACGGAAAATACTATAGGCACAAGAGTGAGTAAAAAATATCCGCATTTTGGTCGTTCAATATCAATACAGGCAGATATATACACTACCGTTCAAAAGTTTGGGGTCACCTCAGACAATTTTGTGTTTTCCATGAAAAGTCACACTTTTATTTACCACCATGAGTTGTAAAATGAATAGAAAATATAGTCAAGACATTGACAATGTTAGAAATAATGATTTGTATTTGGAATAATAATTTTTTCCTTCAAACTTTGCTTTCGTCAAAGAATCCTCCATTTGCAGCAATTACAGCATTGCAGACCTAACATGATTGCACAAGGGTTTTCTAATCATCCATTAGCCTTCTGACGCAATGAGCAAACACATTGTACCATTAGAACACTGGAGTGATAGTTGCTGGAAATGGGCCTCTATACACCTATGTAGATATTGCACCAAAAACCAGACATTTGCAGCTAGAATAGTCATTTACCACATTAGCAATGTATAGAGTGTATTTCTGATTAGTTTAAAGTTATCGTCATTGAAAAAAAGTGCTTTTCTTTCAAAAATAAGGAAATTTCTAAGTGACCCCAAACTTTTGAACGGTAGTGTATATATTTGTTAACTTTTGGCATTTTAAAGACAATACACTTACTAGTAGCGTTTTGAGCATTTTGTACAACTCATCCATGGCGGTTAGGATGGTCCTGGTTGGCTGGCCTATCCCCAAAAACAGTTCATCAGATCAAAATGGGCTTTGTCCGAGTGGCCCCCTCCAGCTTATCTTGTACTTCTGCTCATGTCCATAGAGCCAGGGATGGAGCCAGGAAGTGTGTCTCCTCTTCGCTCCAAATCTGTTTGGTTTTGGAATCCACTTCTGTTTGGAATGCAACATGGCAGTCAGTAATGTTTTGAAGCTGGTCAGTTAGCCATGCCCACAGCAGTAGACGTTAAGAACGTCAACTGGTTCTTAGCTCTGGCCAGGTAGGAGTTGGGGCCAGGTTAGCACCACTTTTGAAAGCCTGGGACTAGTGCTTAGCCGGTCAAAAACCAAAGAACTGGTGCCAAGTCAGGCTGTGGCTTCAGTTAAGCACTGGAACCAACTTGGTGGAAAAGGCCTATGTGTGAAAAGAGCACCGAAGCAGTCAAAGCCCACCCGGCTATGAAGCACCTTTGTGCTCCAACTCGATAGCCTCTTACCCTGCGGGGGATATTTGTCATCTTGGCTGCGGGAGCCAGACCATTGTAGGTGCTTTCTCTCTGTTCTCCTCCAGCCCCTGAGGAAGATGCAGGCGCCGTGTCAGCAGAAATGCTGTATTTGTTGGAGAGAATGGTATAAATAGAGAGATAAATGGTGAGAGCAAGATGAGGCTGAAGATGGATCAAAGGGATTAAGATGCTGGTGATAATGAAAGGATGGAGTGCAGTGTGGAGTGGATGCTAGCTTAACATGGGAAGGCTGTATAGCTTTGGAAAAATATTATTTCATAAGATAAATATATGTTTTCAAGTTTTAAAGCACAGTATTTTTTTTTGCACTGCATTGACAAGAAAGTGTTGAAACTATTGATACTGTTCATTGCTCACCACGTTTGATGGGATGGATTGTAATGGCCATAAAACCAATTTACAGAAACATATGTATGGATCTAATTCAAGCCCTTTTGACAGAGATTTTCCTTTCCTTCCTTCCTTTATTCCTTCCTTTCTTCCTCCCCTCCCTCTCTCCTTCCTTCCTTCCCTCCTTCCTCTGTTCCTTCCTTCTTTCTTTCCTTCCTTCTCTCCTTCCTTCCTTCCTTTCTTCCTCCCCTCCATCTCTCCTTCCTTCCCTCCTTCCTCTGTTCCTTCCTTCTTTCTTTCCTTCCTTCTCTCCTTCCCTCCTTCCTTCCTTTCCTCCTTGCTTTCATTCCATCGTTCATCAGTAAGCTGGAGCAGATGGTGTTCAGCTTGTACATGAAAAAAAAAAGTTTATTGTTTTCATGAGCAAAGTATGACACTTGTTACTATTTTGTATTCACCATCTGAGTGCTGTAAGAACACTTGACACAGTATGAATATGGATGTAAAAACGCATTTACATACTTTAAACTGCACATTACATGTAATGCAGTTAAGCCACAAATTTAGTTAAAATATTTTACTAACAAATAGACAAATGTTTTAGTGATTTTTATTTTATTTTTTGGCAGCAGCACTTAGGTAAAACCCTTCTAAAAGAACTAGCAAAGGCTAATTTCGCAAACTTGAGCAGCCCAACCTTAGACCACCCAGTCTGTGGAAATGCATGTCCTTTGCCCTCTCCTCATCATTTCTTCATGGTTAATCACTGGGGCAGGCTTGGGGGTTACACTCAAAATTCGCAACATCAAACAGAAGTATTCTGCTCAAATTAATTTGATTTCCCAGGAGACGTCAGCTTACAGTGCAAGAAACAAATACAGTGATATGTCAACAAAAATAAACTAAAGTAAACAAAAAAAAATGTCTCTGTATGATATGGGAGAAATTACAATATTATCAGCAACCATTAATTCATGTGCAAAAGTCTGGTCACTGTAAACACTTGAATGAATGAAGCTTTATTTTCGGATAGATTAAAAGTAAAGATTAAAAAAAAAAAGAAACAGAATAATATAACAAAGGGGGGAAAAAATCCAACAAGGTCAAATCAAACAATAACTCCTCTGATTATACAGTTCAACATAAGTTATCCGAAATGGGTGATGGCTGAAGCCGCAGCTTATATTGCCCACCCAAAAATGGCCCATCGCCCACTTAATTCATTAAGCACACTGCTTTAAAAAAAAAGAAAAAGCTCCAAACTACAGTATGCTGTTTGTCAAGGGGTGGCCAAGTTTTTACCTACTACTCCACTTGTCATACAGTAACCATCTGAGTGCATAACTGGCAGCTGCCTACTGGGAATTTCTTCTCTGCTCTCAGTAGTTCCCCTCCGTTGTTAATGCTCCCATCTGCCACGGCCTGCTTTCTATGTCTCCCTCTCATTTTTTACAGGTACATACAGGTGGTCTTTGAACATGACTTAAAATTGCATGACCAAATATAAAGTAACACCTAATAGCCTTTTTGGTGACTTACTCGATGTAGTTACATTATTTTTTCATCACTACTCTTGAGAAGAGGTGAAGAAGAATTGAGTCATACCATCAGCTGTAGGTCAGTCAGTATTTTCATGGCGCAGTCATTACCAGAATAAATGTGGGGTTGGACTGTATATTCTTATATGACTAGTCTACAATCATCTAAAATCTGGTGCTTTAACTGCCTCTATTTTAAGAGGCCATTAGATCAAAGTTCAGATTGCCATCTTATCAAATAAACTACAGTTTGCATGTAGACCAGCCGTATGTTTAAACTGATTATAGTCCTCTTTAAACACAGAACAGCCTTTAATTAAGTAGTGATCTCAGTTGCATAGTCTTTTGGCCAGACATTTAATAAGTCATTTAAAGAAGCAAGCTATACTATGCCTTTGCATAATACTGATATGGTTTATCCGAAAAGGATTTAAAAATATGTATGTAAAGGAAGGTTAATAAAATCATTCAGAATTACCAGATAAATATCAGTAATTGGTTTTAAAATGCAGGAGCCTCTTGGAATTGAATGGACATGCTGATGTTTATTGTTAGACATCAGCATTTCAACATTTCCCAGTGAAAGTGTTTGAGATGAAGAGCTGAGCAGCTTCCGTCGTGTAAGGAGATAATGATGTACTGCCTGTGAATGGATCTCACTTAAAACAAGTGTCTGGGCAGACATGCTTTATTGACTTATTTAGGGTGCTGTCTTGCTGATGATATTCTTGGGGCATTATTTAGATTCTGTCAGAATACTGGGGCAGCAAAGCAGGGCACAAATTGCTGTAGTTGGGTCAATTATACATGAAATTTGGTGTTATTACTTTTTTAATGGGAACTGGGACAACCTGATGCTGAGTTTGTATTCATGTGCAAAGGAAATCCTGGATGAACACTACATTAAATTTAAAGTTTCCCACTAACGTTGAATACACTCAGCATAGGTAGAATAACTGATGACTGGCTTATGAAGAATCTGAATAAAGTTGAAGAAAAACTGTTTTTAGCACATTCTGGCAAAGGCAAAGTGATCTTGTGCCATGGCACTGCACCCATCATCCATCTGTGCATCCGTCTGTCATCTGTCCATGTGTATATCCATTCAGCCACAATTCACAAGAATCAGGTCTCCTCCAAAGCAATTGCCCGGATGCTCACCAAACCCTTAAGCAATCAAATCTCTTAGGTGGACCTGCAATCAAGTTGTGCTCGAGGTCACCATCACTGGACATTCAATAAGTGAATTCTAGGTTGTATTAAAGTGTGGTGGTTCTGTATCTCTTAATAAACTGATTTGACCTTTTAGGACCCTGACCTTTTGATCCCAAAATCATAGCCAAATGTGGTACTCTCTTGATCAATCTGTGTGCCAACTTTGGTCATCCTACCGTCATTTCCTCTTTAGTTAGAGTCCGGATGTGCTGACAGACAGTTTCATTGGTGAATTGCCCGCTTTGGTCTTCTGCGGTGTAAAGTATAAACCATGATGTATATTTACCCTTTATGATGCCTTGACGTATTTTCAGACCTTAGCAATCTTTAAGATCAAACACAAGGTCAAGGTCATTGAACATTAAAGAGGTGTCCCACAACCCATTCTAGCTGGTGCTGAAACTTGATGGTTTTATCTGTTATATTAAACTTGTTATAAGCCACACCGGCTTTTGATCCTTTATGACCCTGTGACCTTTGACCTGCTGACCCTGAAAGCATAGCCGAATGTGGTCCTCGAATGGTCAGCCTGTGTGCCAAGTTTGGTCCCCTTTAGAGATATCACGATGCCCTACCCACGCAACTCTGTTGGCGTGGATAATGAATTTGGATCTTAATAAATGAGTAAAACAAAGTAATATAAAATTAAACTTTTATTCTGGATCAAATTTTGCACTACATTGTCTGATGATTTGCATTCCTGAGTATATGCCTGATAACACCCAGGGCTGCTGCTGTCCATTGATATTCCAGCTCAGTGTACATGTCAGGAGTGCTTTTGTCCAACTGTACAGAGCAACGGAGACAGTGTTGGTCTTGATATTTAATTATCCACAGCTGCTGCAGAGCAATTAGAGGGATCTATAGGATCACCGGGTCATTTTTTTTTTTGGGGGGGGGGGGCCTGAAAAATGGATTTACCTGAAGAGCGACTTCATGTCATTGCCCGATATACTATACTGCATCTAAAATCTGCTTCTTTAAGGATTTGTGACTCCAGCCTTTCCATAAAGGTGATTTATAGTGTTGTAGAGCTAGAGGCAGCAAGTCCCACATCAGCAGGGCCAATGTTCTTCCAGTCTAATTAGTAAGAAGCCCAGCAGTGTCCCTCCGTCTCTCCGAGGAGAGCGTATCAAAAACAACAAAGCAACCTGCGCAGAGCCGGACTGAATGCAAAATAAATAAAGTTTGCTTTAATGTTAAAGGAAGAGAGAAAACTTGAGAGTCTAGCCTCAGGTACAAATAAATTGAGGCATATTTTTGTTGGTAAACACAGCGAGGGTTTTTTGACATATCGTGCGTGAGAGAGCACTGTGCTCTTTATTCCAGCACGCTGTACACACTCATTGTGTTCCTCACTCTGGAGTCAAATTACCAATAGCTTCCTCACAGTGAATCAGCGAGGGCCGAGACTGACACGATTGTTGCCCCCCCCCCCACGTCCCCACGACAAATGAAAAGGCAGCGAATCATGCCGCTTCTTCATCTACTTAGTGTTGCACAAAAGAAAATGCAAGAGGAAACCCATGTTTGACTTTCATAAAATGTCAGCAAGATAAGCTAAAATGGCCTTAACATTTCGTCTCAGTCCCCCTTCCCCCATTTCTAATGAATTAATACGTCCAGGACATCTGTGATTGCAGAAGGCGACATCCAGCCTCAGTTTCTCTCAGGCCCAGTCCGGGCGGACATTGACAAAGAGGCAGAAAGAGTGATCACACACATAGCTACATGAAGAGGCAAAAAGGAAAGCAAGCCCGGCGAAGAATAGACGAGAAAGAACCATCCAGAGAGGCTGCGAGGCCTAACAGTAGACAGCCAGCCAAGCATTATCTTGGCACCGCAAAAAAAAAAAAAAGCCTGATCTTGTAAGAATCGTTCATAAGTACTGTGGTGGCGGCTTAGCCTCGGAGGATTATCAGACGACACTTTTAGCCTCTTAAAGCAAACCACATGTGCAGAAAACATGGAGCAAGAGAGCACGAGACAAAAGAGTTACAGAGAAAGCAAAAAGGCTTAGCTAAATGTCAAACAGCTCGTGCTTTCTAAAGTAACTTCTGAATGCTATTGTTTCATTTGGGTCAGCCACTGTTCTTCTGCTCTTTTCTTGAACAAAATGGGGAAAGAAATTATATAATTAACAAATAAAGACTGATGCCATGGGTGAAGAGACAGAGAGGGAGAATGCCACAGTCACCACCGGCTGCTGGTAAACTGCCACTGGATGTTTGTTGCTAAGCGTTTAATCGCTCATGCCGGGAGAATACAAACGGTCTTGTAATCGTCCCCGACCTTGACTTGAGCAAAAAGGTCGCAAGGGAAGCCGGGCTGTTTTGCATTTCCCACAGATGCTTCGCCTAGACACACGGAACAATTAGTAAACTCTCCCCCCCTACACACATTCCCAGAGGGGTAGTTACCTAGCACACCCCCAACCCACAGCTTCCTTTGATTCCCACTGCTTAATTATGATAAAACAGTAGTCGGAGTTAAGTCAGGTCAGACTCCACATGCATGTGGGATGAACTAGCCTGCAGAAATCATGGTAATTACTCATTGGACGGCTGGTTATTTTCTTTGACATGATTAAAAGTTTAGACTGTCAGAGGTCACGAAGATGGCTCTCTGAAGTGTGTGTATTTTCAACTGACAGTCTTACATAATGTTGCTTTAATGCCAATTAACGGAACAAGCATGATTTTTGAACTGTGGGAGGAAACTGCAAAACCCACGCAGACATGGGGAGAGCAGGCAGAGTCTACGCATATGGCTGCCAGCTCTGGGGTTGGAACCCAGGACAGTTTTTCCCGTGAGGTGACAGTGCTGACCACTCCTGCTAGTGTAAATGTGTCACGATCCTGGGGCACGGAGGGGGGTGGGGGTGGGGGGGGGGGTGCCATCCCCAGTTTCTGGTCTAGTTTTGTGTTTTTCTTTCCACCTGTTCCTTGTTTTCATGTCTCTTGTATTTTGTTCCTGTTTTTATTTTTTGTCATTTTGCATCTGTAGTATTATTCTGTACATTTTGGGTTCTGTTGTGTTTGTATCTTTATGGTTTCCGGTTGTGTTTTATTTTGACAGCGCTGTGCAGCTTTCGGCTGTCAAACTGTTCAGAGCTGCACAGCTGCTATTCATTCTGTTACTCTTGGAGCCACACCTGTGTCTAATTATGTATTGCATGTAAGGGCACGGCAAACCTCTGGGGTTGTCGTGTCCTTCTTCCACATGTACCCATCCTCAGGAGCAGTGCTGTGTGTCCTGAGTGTGTTAGGGTCCCGCTGTTTAGGAGAGTAGGTGTGCTTCGTCCAGGTATCTTTTTCCCTTATTTCCAGCCGTGAGCCCCACTGCCTCTGGGTGTGCTCCGGCTGGATTCCGCCCCCTTTGCTCGGCATTCTGGCTTCATGTCCCTCTGGACGCTGAGCCCCGCTCTCCTCCAGCATTTACCGTGTTTGTGTTTGTATGCCATTGCCAAGCACTTTATGGTTTAGTTTTTGTATGTTAACGTTTGTGCCTGTTTTTACGTTAATAAATGTGCAGAAACCACAATGTGCATTCACGACAAAATGTTCATTTTCTTCAGGAAGGCAGCCTAAGCAGACACTCTTCTTTCCTTTCTAGCATGCTTAGTAGACCGTTAACATCCAGCCTTATCGGTGGTAAACAGTGGATGACAATAGCAAATGTGTAAAGCAAACACATACAGTAGCTGAGTGCTAAGTTGCTTTTTGGTCTTAAAGGGTTTGTATCCAAACATGATATGTTTGGATATGTAACAAATAAGTTCCTCTACGCAATCTAACCTTTGCTGCTTAAATTACACCAGCTGAGGTAATGACAGACCACCTGTTGGTGGCGCTAACGGGACTAATGACCACTGTAGCAGCCGTGGAGTGGACTCATAATCTTTCAGTGTACCGCTGTAATAGACACTCATTTTGTGTCTGTGTGTGTGTAACTGTGTTTTAGCCCAAAAATCATCTTTACGGAATTATAGGACCTTTGTCCTCCAACAACAAGGCATTACGTCTATTACAGGATATGCTGGGGGGGGGGGGGTTGCTTGTACTGCGGGCTCAATCAGTTTCTTTTTTTTAAGTGAAGCCACAATGGTCTGAGCTAAGGCTGTGTGCTATGACAAAAATTTCATATCACAATATAAGTAATTTATATATTACGATACACATTTTCTGTAAATTCCATAGTTTATATATAATAACCAATAAAAAGGACCATCTCTTTTTCTACATTTTAAATTACATAGTGAAAAAATCTATTGTACAAATTTATCTGTCATTAATTTTCTGCACCTTTTTTCCCCGTCTTAATTTTGCAGTGTTGTTATAAAATTGTTTTTTTTTAATGTGTATTTGAGATTACTTTATTAACTTTATTCATTATCACTACTTGACTAATTAAAATTATTTCAGCAATATTACATGAGAAGGAGTACGGTATTAATGAATACAGTAACTCCAAGTGTGATACGCCTAATGTTCCACAAGCACAATTTATTAAATGACAGCAATACTGCACAAAATATTATGATTTGTTAGTTTAACCAGCTTTTTTGTGCATCTGAGAAAAAAAAAATAGTCCCATCTAAATGTTGCCAACTGTTGCTAAACATCTCAATCAGCATGAAGATGTCTATTGTCATTTCACACACATGTAAACAATTTAAATATTGTCCAGTGCAAAAGTAATGTGTTCATAAAACATATCTGTTGAGTAAGTACTGCAGAAGACCTGAGATTAAAACGTAGGCCAATGTTAGTAGTTAGCCGTGGCTAGTAGTTAGCATGCTAGCAATTTAGCACACTTTGTTGGCTTTTCTTCGCATTTTCAGATGAAACAAAGAATCCATCAGCACAAAGGTATTGTGGTTTATAAATCGAGACAATAAATCCAACTCTAGCACTGCCTATTTTTTTAAACAGATATGCAACAGCTTCACATGTTTATACAAGAGCAGCCTGTAAGCTGAATAAAGTTTTCTTCAAAAGGGTGGGACTTCCAGGTCAGGGAAGATATCTTTTCAAACAGCGCCTCATTGTGGAAATTAAGGTGTTCAACACAGTATTGCAATTGTCACTAAGAGTTAGTTAACAGTAAATTAGTGTTAGTAATTAGCGGTTACAGGAACACGCTCAGGACTTCAAGACCGACCTGCGCTTCCAGAGCTCCGCCGTCATGGCTCTGCAGGGCCAGCGAGGCCTACCTGGTGGGTTTCTTCGTGGATACCAACCTGTGCGCCATCCACGCCAAGAGGGTCACCATCATGCCCAAAGACATCCAGCTGGCCCGCCACATCTGCGGAGAGAGAGCTTAGACTGTCTGCTGCACATTCACCAACCACAATGCTCCGCACTGTGTGTCTATATATATATATATATATATATTAATATGTACATATGTATACTAGCTGTTCTTGTTTTTTCTTGCCTTCTGATTGTTGCTCTGAGTGTTGCTATCCCTGTGCTGTTGCAATCCTGGAATTTCCCCATTGTGGGACTAATAAAGGCTTATCTTATCTTATCTTACCTTTGAAGCGGAGTGATACATATCCAGTGAAACATTGGAGTGCAGTTATCGTGGATTTTAGTAACTCCTGGAATCCCTATTGTCCAGTCAAATTGCTCGGTCGGAACTAACTGTTGTATAATAGAAATGAAGTTACATTAAAAGCCAGTTTCTTCCTCCAACACGTTTTAATTAATTACTTATTTATTTAGTGTGTATGCGGCCGCTGTCATGCACCTTTGCAGCTTTACTAATATTTTTTTCAGACAAAATTAAGAAACTCTGAAGTAATTTAAGCCAAAGAAATGATGGTCTGATGCACTATAATATTTCTTATTAGCGACACGTTAGCAGCATCATTTAGCATAAGCCATTTTATAATTACAGAGAGATGGTGTTAACGTTACTGATCTCCAATTAAAATGAGGTTAGAGGACTATCCTCTCTGACGCAGCATGTTAGGAAACAGTCCCACATCCCTGGCAAACAAAAGTAGTGGCTATATAACCAAAACATTAGCTTGCAGTTAGCTGCTGTGCTAACCAGCGGAACCCACTACTGCACACACCTGGCACACTGTGGGGGAGAGGCGGGCGGTGACAAGTAGAAATAGGGTGAGTGTCTTTTAAATCCTGATATAAACGATAGAGTTTTATATGAACCAGTAGACATTTTTTTTTATCATGTCACCAATACATATCGTCATATCGCACAGCCCTAGTTTGAGCTTTTTTTTAACAGAGGGATAATAAAGCAGACCCGTTCTGAGCAAACATTAAAACTGCAACAATACAGAGACACTAAGTCCCTCTGAGACCACACTTGCATTTATTGTCCTTCAGACTGAACCTACTGTCCATGTCAACAGCAGCAAATAGAGATTCACTTTTATCTGTGCTATTTTTTAATGTTTTCTCCTTCTACTTCAGTGTTAGTTCCATGCTGTGCACTAGCCGTTGCCAACAATTGTCTCCTTCATGTTTGCTCTGGTTACCATGGCAAATAACTGACCTTGTTAACATCAGAGGTAACCAAAGAGACACATGGGATTCTTGCAGTTTTAAAAGAAGAAATGGTAAACCTCAACAGTGTCAATTAAGGCCAAATGTCCCACTAGAAATTCAGTTATTTTGTTAGATCATGGAGCGGTACGTTTTGAAGCGAAAAGCTGTTTGTGACTGCAGCACATTTGTATTTGGTCCACTGATGCGGATTGAGAGGTGACGCTCTACCGTTTTGAGAGTGTGGCTTTCATCATAATAACCCCAAGGCACATGGGTCAAGGGTCACGCACATGGAGTCAGGACAGATCAATCTAAGGTGCAGCATGTGGCTGAGTCGGCAGCTTTTTGACTTGCTTTAAGTGCAAATAGATTAAATTAGAGAGGCAGGGGTGGGGGGTGGGGGGGGTGCAAGGTGTCCTAGACGGTGATCTCTGATGTTGATGATACTTCTGTGCATTGCTGAATACATATGTGTGTGCGGTGTAGGAGGTGAACTGAGGGTTGTATGAACGTATATGTCTATGTTCGTATTCACATTAACACTTCTTCCCCCTTTACAAAGGAGTGATTGTTGAGACATCGCTGAATGATGACAAAATGGGTAGATTTCCAAATGATCTTTCAATGATCTCTCAGCAATCGTCAAGATCTCCCAATGATATCTCAAGGATCCTCAGTGATCTCTATGGCCCTCAAAGTTCTGACTCATTCCAAAAAAATCTTTCAGTGATCTCAATCATCTCTCAACAAACTTTCAACAATCTCATCAATCTTCCAATGATCTCTCAGCAATAATTCAAAGAACTCTAATGGTATTTTATCAAACAGTCAGCAATCCCTCACTGATCTCTCAGCCATCTGTACCTTCAGGGTGGAAAAGTGGCATTCATTTAAAGATCACTAAGAGATCATTGAAAGATCACCAAGATGACTGATGAGATAGTTGTTCGGTAGTGGTCGGAGAGGCTGCTGGTGTGGCTTGGCAGCCATGTCTCCGTCAGTCTGCCCCAGAGCAGCTGTGGTTAAAGTAGTAGCTTACCACTACCATTGTCTGTGGAGTAAATGAATAATGTATCCATTGTAAAGCGTTTTTGAGTGTCTATGAAAAGCACTATATAAATCTGATGCAGTATTATTATTATTATTAATAATAATAATAATAATAATAATAATAATAATAATAATAATAATAATATCACTGAGCACTCCTTGAGAACTACTTGACTGTTCAACAATCTCCCAATGATCTCAAAGTGATTTTTCAATGATTACTCTGCAATCTTTCAATGAATTCCCAATTTTTCCACCCTGAAAGTAGAGATGGCTGAGGGATGAGGGATCGCTGAGCATTCAATGAAAGACCAACAGAGTTCATTAAAAGATCACTGACAGATCATTCCAAGATCGATCAGATTGTTGAGCGCTCCTAGAGAGTTGTTGAGAGATCGCTTTGGACTGAGTCAAAACAATCTCTCAACTGTGGCGGTACTGGAGATCACTGGAAGAGCCTTGAGAGATTTTGGCGATCGCTGAGACATCATTCTGGCCCTTTCTTCATCTTTCAGTGATCTCTCAATGATCTCCACCCCAATGTAAAGGGGAAAGAAGAGCACTAGAAACCTCTCTTATGTAAGATAAGATAAGATAAGATAAGCCTTTATTAGTCCCACAATGGGGAAATTCCAGGATTGCAACAGCACAGGGATAGCAACACTCAGAGCAACAATCAGAAGGCAAGAAAAAACAAGAACATCTAGTAAACATATGTACATATTACTATAAATGTATATATATAGACACACAGTGCGGAGTGTTATGGTTGGTTGGTGAATGTGCAGCAGAAAGTCTAAGCTCTCTCTCCGCGGATGCAGCGGGCCAGCTGGAAGTCTTTGGGCATGATGGTGACCCTCTTGGCGAAGAAGGGACCCACCAGGTGGTCATGGATATATACTGTATATATCAGAGATTGCATTAACTGAAAATTGTCCTTCATTGACAGATGTTTTTCAGCAATGACTGAAAATTCAATGATCCCTCTGTGGTCTCTCCTGGTCTCTCAATGAGCTCTTAAGGATCTTTCAAAGATCTTTATAGATCACCATAAAAATTGTACAATGAGCTCCCCAGCATTTACACAGAACACACTTTTTTAAGGCTTTAGGAGATTGTGGAGAGATTGGGTCAATTTTTGATCTCTCAATGGCCACCCAATGATTTCTGTCTGTGTAAAGGGGCCGGTTATATATGGAAAGTAGTGTTGTTTGGTGTTAAGTGGGACATTTGCCTTTTCAGAGCGTTCCTCCTTGTTAATGCTGTCTCAGGATTTGACATGTCCTGCTGTCTACTGCATGCATAATTAATCTGTGTGATAAAGCTGATAGTTACTTTGTGTTTTATTGTGCTCACATTTATCACGGCATTCATTTAAATCAGGATTAGAGTCTTTGTGTTTTAATATAGAAAGATTTTTCTTGCTCATTCATTTCCTAAAACTAAAAGCCTCCTCCTCCCACTTGTGCTTCCAGCCCTGTCTGATCCAGACGAAGACCCCTGTGAGAAGACCTACTGCGGACGGGGTCGCCAGTGCGTGCTGATGGCAGAGACCGGCCGTGCGGAGTGTGTCTGCCAGGAAAAGTGCCGGCCTTCCTTCGTGCCGGTGTGCGGCTCGGACGGGAGGTTCTATGAGAACCACTGCGAGGTGTACCGCACCGCCTGTCTGGAACGGAGACGGATCTACGTGGTGCACAGCAAGGACTGCTTCTTCAAAGGTACTCCCTCAGCTTCGCGTTGCCACACTCACGTTGCAAAAGGCGGCTGACAGGAGCTGCAGTTATCTGAGAAGCTTTATCGTGATTAGAACTGGTGAATGACTGAGGAACTATGCAGCTAATACACGTGTGGTTGCTACAGGTGGTTGTCAGAGCTCTGGTTATGTTTCCCCCAAATCCCCAAAACACTGTAATGCTTAGGTTAACGTTATCCAACGGGGTCTCACCTGAAAAAAATTGTTCCTGCCTCCAAAATTTCACCTGGATGATGGGTTGTTTACACTGCTAGCCTGCTAGCCTTGTTAGTACATTCATGGCAGGAGTCCGTAGGTAAAAAACTCCGACACTCCAGTTCAGCTGTAGAGCTCCCGGTCCTTCTGTCTCCAGGTGAGTGTCAGTCTCATTTTCAAACTAGTTTATTCTCCAATGATGATACTTTTATTCCGGTGATGGCAGAATCTCCAGGCCATTACTAGCTAGCACTATCACTTGGATGTGAACTCTTTCCGATGACTTTGTATGTATTTGCGCCGCCCATTTGCGTTTGGTCTGAACGCACCATAAGGTGATCTCATTGAGACACGAGGTGTCATTCTCAGGCGAGACCAGTTTCAGGAACACATACAACATAATTAATGATGTACCAATTTTACAGTCCCCTCACTGGATCATCACCTTATCACAGTGGAGGGCTCTGTGTGCCCTAATAATCCCAGGAGCAATGTTGTCGGAGGCAGCTTGGTCCTGGTAGAGTCTCCTGAGACACACTGGTCCTGGGTGAAGGGTAAAACAAAGAGCGGTCCAGTGGATCCCCATGAAAAAATGTTTCAACAGTGTACCCAAAGGAGCCACATGGGTCTGCCTTCCAGTGGGCTTACCACCTGCAGGATGGATCATGGGGATCATGGTGGCATGTGAACTGCGCAGCAGTCTGACCAGTTCTGCTTAGACTGCTCCAGACCTTGGATAAGCTGTAGAAGATGGATGGATGGATGGATGATTTAAATACAACATTAATTAACAATGTTGAATGCAAAATAAAAAAAATATGCTAAAACCAGAAAAAGGCCCCAAAGATGCTTTTTTCTTTTAACATTACATCAAGTTTAGATCATTTTTCTGATATTAGGCTGGACGCCTTCAGATCCTGCAGCATTAATTTGACCGTGGCAGTTTCTCTGTGTACACTGTACCCTCCCCTTTTTGAATGTGTCTCCTTTGATGTTTGCTTATCCAGATTCAACATAGATACAGGATTAATTTTAATGTCTTTTAATACTGGATATATAACTAGTTATAGTGTTAGAGAAGGATCATTCCACGGGTTCTGTAAATAAGTTCTAAAGTTTTGCAGCTGCGTCTTTGATGTCTCGCCCCGCTGCAGTATGGTACAGGTTTCGATATCTTTTGTAAACTGACAGTTGCCTTCCAATCATTTTCTAATACCTGCGAAGCATACAGTTCAGCAGTCTGAGTTGCACTGCAGGCTTCTGACTTTGGTTTGACATGGAATCGTTTAAACAGAAACAGAGTTGTACAGACTAGCAAAGCGGTTGTGTTTGTAGCACGCTGGCAGCTGTCAAGCTCCCGTCACAAGCATCAATCACGGTGAAAATCATACTGTTACTGTCTGCCACCAGTTCAGCTGGAATGATAGAATGAACTCGTCTGACGTTGGCTCTGGAGGATGTCGTTCAGGGATGTGTTTATCTGGGAAACAATGTGTGATCAGTAATTGGTGAAAGGACACTGCATTTTGATCAGATAGTCTTTTGACTCTCCATGCATGTTAGTTACTGTGTTTTAAGTTTATATTAATCAGAATAATTTAGGGAAGCATCCTAAAAATTGACCTAACTATTGGCATGAACTTAAAATGGTTATTGATTGCACTTTTTCCATGTTTTAACAGCTCACACGTGACATATTTTGCAGCCTTTCTCAGAACAGCTGGTTTCAGTGCGTGTCTCTTTAAATTCCCTAAGACTACAGTTAACTCCACCCTCCCTCTTACGTCACTGTTGCTATTCTTAACTGGCTAGACCTTAGCTCCTAGTTTGGAGCCAGCTAGCGTAAATTTGTCTAAAAGAATGAAGGAAGTAAAGCATCACTTGTGGACAGGGGTGTGGTCTCAGTTTTCAATCTCAATAGGCACAGAAACAATTGGGAATGAGTTAAGGGTAATGGCTCAACTGCTAGGTTCAGCTAGCCACCTTGGTGGTGCTAATAGTGGTCACCATCGTAGCTGCAGATCCTCCATCCCTCTGCAGCCAAGCTCCAGAGGACTCTGGTGCTAGCACATCGGCGTCACTGGCCAGCGCAGGCGCCTCGCCATCATGCTCGGTACCTCCCCTCAACCATTTCCCCGGCACTGAGACCCTCCTGCGCTAAGCCTGAGTGAGCCTGGTCCTGCTTGACCGCCATGGTGTCCGTTAGTCCTTCGTCCCACACAATGTCATCATCGACCACCGGAACCAGAGAGTTCCACTGGCCACAACCCGACCATTCTTCCCCAGCGTTGTCTTTGATGGCAAAACCCAGTCCATAAAACAAGTCACAGCCCATGATGTTGTCGCCTTGGGTCATCATGTGGAAAGTGAAGTCAGCCATCATCGCAGACTTGTACCGAACCGTTAACTCTAACATTCCAACTGTGCATAGCCTGCCACCTCCATAACCATAAAGTGGCGCTGGGTTACCTCTTACTCTGTAGTGGGGGAAAAAACTTCCTCACCGTGGCCCAATTCAGCAATGGCCCCTCCGCCCCCGTGTCGAGCAGCAGTGATACCTCCACGCCATCCAGCTCCACTGTGCAGAAAGTGTACCCGTTGGTAATGGGGGACGCCGTATGGATGGTTGTCGGGGGCGAGCGGAGTGATTTCTTCCGTGGGCTCTCCGGCTCAGATACACGGCACACTCTAGCATAGTGGTTCAAGAGTTCACATCTGCTACAACGCTTCCCTCTAGCCGGGCAGTCCTTAGCCCTATTTTGGTGTTTCACGGACCAACAACCCTTGCAAAGGGGTTTTCCTAGGGCAGACCTTCGACTAGCAGTATTGGTTTCCATACTGTCATCATCCAAGTTATTCTCACTATCTGAGTTCACTACTAATGCCGTGGCAGGAGGCTCCGGCGACCGCTGTGACTGGTGCCAAATTAGCTCCGAAGCTAGCTTGTCTGCGGCCTCCAATTGGAGAACTAGCTCAACAGCCCTGGCTAACGTTAGGCCAGAACCCCAGACACCCCAAAGTAACATCACAAAAGACAAAAAAAAAAAAGAAAGAAAAACAACCCCCCTCACAAACACACACACACACACAGAAGACCCCCCACCAAACACAAAATGAAACCCAACATGACACTATGACCAAAAAAAACAAGGAAAAGAAAATGCACATACCTGAGGAGGGCAGAGCTCGTGACCAGGGGGAAAGAGAACAGCCTGGAACACTGTAGCTGAGGTGCACCCATATGCCAGGAAACCCTGAGACAAATTCAGCCGGAGCTCAGCAGGGCTCGACGGCTGAGGGAAAAAAGGGAAGGACGAAACATGGTTGGAACTCAACGTACTCCCCTCAACGGTAGATAAACTGGGGACGACTCAGAAGAGCATGGAATAGATACAGAACCAAAAATAGCCCAAACCAACACATAACCATGACATAAAACAGATACCAATGAATAAGACAATAAAGAATAACTGGGATTGAGGTTTAATCAAGCTAAGGATGCAAGTACAAAACTTGACAAAAAAAGAAAATAAAACCAGGCTATAATGAAACATAACACAGGCTCTAGATCCGAGACAGTAACCCAAAACAAATTAGCAAATAGCTCTCTTCAAATAATTACAAAAAGAAACAAAAGAACAGAAAAACAATAAACAGCAAAAACCCAATAAAGAAAAACAAACCAATCGTCATAAAGCAAGAATACAACGTTTCAAAGCAAGGAGAACTAAGAGCTAAGCATAAACAGGAAAAGGACCTAGACAAAGTATTGCGTATACAGGAAAACGAAACATGAAATGACCCAAAAGAACAACTCATCCCAGAAGGGAGGAGGGGAAACGAGGTATGGAGGAAGCGGTGGCACCTGCGGCAGCCCCGGACTGGGATGTAGCACCCGCAGTGGCCCCGGGCTGAGGGGTAGCAGCACCTGCGGTGACCCCGGGCTGGGACATAGATACACCTGCGGCGGTTCCAGACTGGGACATAACTGCATCCGAGACGGCCCCAGACTGGGGTATAGCTGCACCCGCAGCGGCCCCGGACTGAGGCATAGCTGCACCCACGGCAGCTCTGGACTGGAACAAGGTCCTCATCAGCCCCAGGTTGACCCATGAAAAACTCAGGCACAGGAGATGGTCAATCATCTGGACCTTGTGCGGTAGCGCTGCACCCACGGCGGCCCCGGGCTGGGGCATCGCTGCACCCGTGGTGGCCTCAGGTGGCGAGATGGCAACACCCTCAGAAACGCTAGAGAGTGGGGTAGCAGCGCCCTCGGAAACTTGAAACAGCGGGACAGCAGCACCGACGGGGATCATGAACAGCGGGACAGCAGCACTCGCAGAGACCAAACACGGCGGGACGGCAGCACCCTCGGGGACCAGAAGCGGCGGGACAGCAGGACCCTTAGAGACCAAACATGGCTGGATGGCAGCACCTGTGGCGGCCTTGGACGGAGGTGTCGCACCCACAATGACCTCGGTGACCATAGACAGTCACTTGGACACAGGGACCGGGACACACACACACACTGGGTCAGGGTCACCAGCAGCAGTGGACCCCAGCGGGAAGGGCTCAGGTGAGGCTGATGGCTGCACCCGGACCTCCCCACCCAGAGCCAGTCAAGATCTCTCCAACACAGAAAATGGGAATACAAGATAGAGCACTTGCCTGAGCTTGAGCTCCACTGCCATCCAGGACTCCAGCGATCCTGGCTGGGACGTCTCGGCTCTCTCCTCCAGGCCGTCCACACCCAGCACAGCCACCTCAGACGAGCTGACGGATGCTGGAGGAGACCTCACCCATGGCGCCGGCTACCATGCCACTGAACCCAGGGATCACTCGACTACCGGCTCAGAATTCCAAGCACGGGTGGCGCTTTTCTCCCGTCCCAGATGTGACCATAGGGCAGGAATGGGGACCTCCAAGACCGCTGGTTCCTCCGCCGTCCGGTGGCTCCTTCCCCAGAGTGACGAACCCTTGGAAGACACACAAAAACACACGGGAGAGGGACGCACGGGTGAGTAAACAGCAGCAGGTGGTGAGGACCCAGTTAAACTTGGCTGCCATAGCTGAGCCTCATCACCGGGAATAAGGCAAGGTAGATCATTATGAGGGAAAGAGGAATGACAACCCACCTGCCTTAATTCCCGTTGTCCAATAGTTCCTGCTGCTGAGGTGGATCCGGACGAGACTCCCCTACCCACCACCAATGTTGCTCAGGAAGGAGGCGGAGGCTTGGGTCTCTGGCGGCGGAGGTGGGGCGCTGGAGCGCAGCAGTCTGGAAACGCCTTCTCGTAGACCCGGACCTTGATTCACCGACAGCGCTCCCTCTGATGCACTCCTGCTGCAGGTCCTCCAAAAGAAAAACTCTCTCTCGTCCTTTGGAGTGCAGCACGAGTCACGGGTTACGCTGCACCACCGCCTCTGCCTGACTTAATTTCCACAAAGCATCCATTGAGGTGGGAGATGCGCGGACTGCAGCGATATATCTGTCCATTTCCTGGAGCGCCACGCAGAGCTCCTATCCCAAGCCTCGTGAAAACTGTCTCTCACCTGCTGACATCTCAGCAGGTGAAGGATGGCATGAAGAAACCAAAAAGTAATCAGAAGAAGAAATGGCAAACTCACAGGCTGGTGTCCAGGTGGTCGTGTCCTTCTGTCATGAACGCTTGTTCCACGAGCGTAATTAGGACGCCAAATGCGCTCTGAGTTTGCACATTTATTAACATTAGCACAGACACAAACACGAAATGCAAATACTAAATAATAGAGTGCATAGCAAGGATAACATGAACATAAACAGAAATGCTGGAGGAGAGTGGGGCTCTACGTTCAGGGGGGCATGGAGCCAGGAAATGCCTGGCCAGGGGGCGGAATCCAGCTGGAGCTCGTCCACGAGGCTGTGAGGCTTATGGCTGAAAAAAAGGATAAACGTACCTGGACGCAGCACATCAACTCTCCTCGACAGCGGAGCTCCAACACACTCAGAATTCCCTCTGAGGACGGGCATAGCAGGTAGAAGGACACGACAAACCCCAGAGGTTTGCCATGCCCTATATACAGACATAATCATTGAAGACAGGTGTGGATACATGAGTGGACATAATAACAGAATGACAAACAGATGTGCAGCCCCAGCTAGTTTGACAGCCGGAAGCTGCATGGCACTGTCAAAATAAAACAAACCAGAAATAATAATGATACAAGCACAACGGAAATCTGAAGTGAGAACATATGTAAAAATACACAAAGAAACACCAGAAAAGAACTAAATTAAACTAGAGATGGGGCACGTCACCCTCCCGTGCTCCCAGATCGTGACAATTTTTGGTGTATTTTTAAAAGAAAATATGCCACAGAAATCACCACAGGAGCAGAGTCGGCATTGAATTACAGCTACCTCCAGCTGTTCACCTTATTCCTGAGGGCACTGCTGTGGAAACGATTATGGGCACAACTTCCGGTTTCGGCTGAGGTAGTGTTAAATCAGTCAGCAAGAGTGGAATAGTGGGGCATTTAAAATATGTGTTTTTAAAAGTGTTTTAAATTCATTTTAATGTATAGTCGACATACTTGCAGTCAAGTGGCAGATAATTTCAGCACTTGTAGTTTCTGTATTTTTGAATGTTTTTGCATAGTTCTGGTATTTGCTGCTTTTCGTGGTGTAAAACTCCTAAACCTCAGCTAAATCTGTGGCTTCAGCAGCAATGTGTAGATCATGCACTGAAAACTAAAAAGGACTGTTGGTGTGAATGGTGGTACAGACACAGGACAGACACAACAGCGCCAGGTATGTTTTCACTTGTATGAATGTCACAGATCTGACATTTATGCGTCATATATGTCACCAGATGCAAGGCTGCATGAAGTTTCCTTCCTAAGGCTTAACGATTTAAGAAAGATATCAAATAGGTGGGTTTTTTTTGCATTCGTTGTACTGCCTTGGAAGAATATGGACTTGATAGTAGCAGCTTCAAACTAGAAAAGCACTCGGAGAGCGCAGACCTCCGCCAAGCGCCACAGTTCCCCCATACAGTGTTTGTGTGTACGTTTTCAGATTCCTTGACCATGAAAATATATGACTAGCAATTGGATTGACAATGATAGGATCAGTGGTTCAGTAGTTATTCACGAAAATCACATTTTCCGTAATGGCGGTTTTCTTCTGGACGGTGATCCGGATCACCACCAAAATCTAATCATCTGTAGGATACCCCATTTCTGACAATCTGTGAAAATTTCATGAAAATCCGTCCTTAACTTTTTGAGTTATGTTGCTAACAAACAAACAGACAGACAGACAGACAGACAAACCAACGCCGATGAAAACATAACCTCCTTGGTGGAGGTAATTATAACAAAATATAGATCAATAAAATTTTTAACAATTGTCAGAAAAGGTCTGTACGTGTTAAGTTAAATAACAAGCATTCGTGGCATGACAGCAGCGTGAGCATTTTAATTTTGGGGTAAAACGAACAGTGCAGCTGTCTGCTTTCACCCCAACATTAAAACACCCAAGCACAGTGTTGTGGTTCTTTGTGGCTCTGACTAGATTCTATGTCTGCTCTGAGGTAAATTTGATTATGTCCAACATATTTTAACAAAATGCAACCGACTTTATTGCGGTGGAAACATTGATATAGCTCAGAGCTCTTTTATTTATTTATAGCGTTAGCGTCTTAGCAGCGGAGCTAACTAACGGAGCTACTGTCTGCAAGGCCACTTTTTAAGGTCATCTCATCCCTCGATAGTTGTGGGAAGTGGTATGATTATATTACTCTTTTTGACGTGCAAAAGGCAGTGTTCCCTCATTTTTGATGCTGAAGTCATTGTTTTTTAATAAGGAAGAGTGTCCCGTTTCAGTGACAACCCCACTTTCCAAACTAGTACAGGAAGTTGCGCCCATAATTCATGCAAGGCGTCATGGGGGCTAGGAATTAGGTGGATTTCATTAATAAAATGATAACATTTGATACAAATGAAATTATTTACTAAAAATTTTGTTTTAATATATTTTTTCTAACAAAAAAGTAGCTTTTCTAACTAAAGAAATACTTGAAAATCCCCCCCCCCCCAAAAAAAAAATAGTTCAGAAAACATGCAAGAACTCACTTGGAGTGGGGATTAATTTTAGTCACTCAGAGAAAATGAACCCTCAGAGGGTTCCTTTGGATAAAAGCTTTATCTGCTTAGTCTGGCAATTTTGACCAGATTCTTCCTGGTTTGTGCTGGGTCAGAGCAGCTGTAGAAGGCTGAGTGCACACAGCGCTTGTCTCCAAGGGACGATGCACAGGAATGGACCGTAACACCTTTGCTGATGTGTTGCCCCATGCATCACGGAAATTTCTGGAAGCAACAGTATTTCATTGTGGTCTATTTGTATGTAGTTGTACAAGCATGCAGTCCTCTACAATTTTATAAGAAAAATCTGTTTTCTTTGTGTTGTTGCTATGTTGTTCCTAAGCCATTTGTATGGCCACCCTGAGGGCTTTTCGTGGGGAGTTCGTGGAAAATCTTGGACAAGACCATCGACCTGGCCACGAACTTACGAACGGTCTACGCACACTGGATTCTCCTCCGACTGCCTTAAGAAGGCTTTACGAAGTGGTCCAAAAATCATTTGTAGGGTGTTTACAGCCATTCGTCAGGGTATTTGTGACCGCAGTTTTGCTTTTTACCCCGGTATCTCATGGAGCAAGGAATGCTGAGGAACGTTCACCAATGTAGCACTTTTGGGGATTCATCAGGGTCTGTAAAAGGTTACCAACCAGTTCGCAAGTAGTTTTTAAGGTCCCAATCAGTACTTCTGTGAGATGAAGACTCTGAGATGAAGACTGTATGTGTTTTTTAAGAGAAGTGTTTTGACATTTTTTTTCCCAGTAGATGCATTTCAGAAGGTCAAATCCTACAAAAACACCATTTTTCAGTCGATATTGACCATGTTTACATGTACACGAATAAACCGATTATGATTGTATTTCTGAAGTTATCTGATTATTCAAGTGGCCATGTAAACAGAATAATCCGATAAAGGCCATGTAACCGGGGTCATTAACGCAAGTGGTTTACCCTCTAATAATCACTTTATTCACTGCACGTAAACACAACAAAACTGATTATTGCCATTATTAGTTTATTCCCAGTAATCGGTTTATTGTAACCATGTAACCGGGGTCAATGATGTCTTTAAATTTTTATTCACAAACAAAAGAGGCTTGCTCTGTTTCAGTCAATTTGAGAAATTTAATTTAAAAAATCGTTGCATTAATTTGATCTTTTTGTTAGTTGTTAGGCAATCATTTCTCCACCTACAATCAGTGTAGCGTATGCACATGCACTCCCTAGGCTCTGCTCCCCTCTACCACATCAATATCTTTGCACTCGCAAATCACCACAAGGTTACAGAGGATCACCACTTCCTCTAGAGCTAATCGTTTAAATACTCACTCCTTGACTATCTCTCATTAGCAATATTGCACCTTCAGCACCAACAGCGTGGCATTGTGATCCAAAAGCAACCCACTCGCTTTATCACGGCTTTGATTTAAAGGTGACAGGGCTGCACACTTGTTGGCAACATTTTCCAGGTCAGACTAGTATTAAACATGCTTTATACTCCCTCGGGGTGTGTGTGTGTGTGTGTGTGTGTGCGGATGCTGAAATAGAAAGTAAAGCTATCACTATTTAGAGAGCACAGCTTCCCCCCGTCAACCCGACACAGAAAAACAGACGTGTCAGGCAAAACTCATACAAACATGGCACCACTTTTAGTAGCGTCACAGAGGGAGGCGAGGATCCCTGGCAGACGCCGCCACGCATAGCTAATCCGCATTAGCGATGTTCAGTCGGCACATTGGGCTTAAAATCGACATCTGAATGCAGACCAGCAGGAGATTGAAAATGCTGGAAATCGGTCAGATGTTGTGGAAATCGTGTGTGCATCTGGGAAATAACTGTCTTGCGTTGGTTGTCTCGTCTCGCGATGGTGTTGCTAAGGTGGCTAGTCCCACCAGTTTAAACAGCAGAGGGACAGCAGTGGTGATAGAGCTGGGCTCTGTCCACTCGACTGCCAGTGGCCCCATTCTGCTTTGTTTACCGGCTGCGTCTTAAACGGCTGAAGATAATGACTCAGTTTGGCTCCTCTGTCTGTCATCACCACACTGCAACAGGCCACTGCAGAATGAGACACGCTGAATCCCTTTTCTCTGTCTGTGTCAGTTAGCAGCTGCTCTAGTGCTCTAGTAGCTTATAATTGCCACAAAAATGTTGACATATGAAAACTAGAAAATCTGCCTCAGTGGTTGCACTCAGATGACAAAACGACATTATATAGACGAACAGTTTTTGCTCCGTGTGCCGCACATTGTCGCTCACTTGCAGTGTTGTTTTTCCTTGGAACATAATACATGGAGAGCAGATTTTTTGTCTCGGTGAAATCTGTGCTTTAGGACAGTGGTTTGAGAGTGCAGTGCTCATTAAACGCTAGATCCCATAGCATTTCTTTCATCCTAAAATGGAATGAAAAGCTTTGCAAGACAGAGCAGAAATGGATCCCCTGAGACCCTGGAGCACTGTATCAAACCAAGTGGCAAAAAAAATTCTCTTTAAAGGGGTTGGATGAATTTGCTTTCAAATGTGATAAAGTTAAAAGGTCATCTGTGAAAGTCTGTTTTCCACAGCTCAGGCTCAGCTAAGGCTTCATTTGGTGATATCTGATTTATTATTGTTCATACAAGGACTTCTTAGAAAAATAAGGATAAGCCATCTTTATTGTCATTCAATCCATACAGCCAATCATGTACAGTAGAACAAAATTATGTTTCTCATATCTACAATGTTAATCACACACATATATAGAATCAGAGGGGTCGCTGCCATGCAAGGCATCGCCACAAATTTCCCTCCTCTGTTCCATTATTGCTAAGCACCAAGCTGGATGGCAGGAAGTTCCACTTTTATATGGTCTTCGGCATGACCCGGCCGGAATTTGAACCACTGCCTCCTGGGTGTGGGGTGCATGCTGTACCAACTGATCCACCACTCTGGTGAATAAGAAAAATGTTCATTGATGCACATATTTTCTGCTTAAGACTTATTGAGCTGACGGGAAATTTTGTCAATGCATTAATCTATCCAATATCAAAACTCTACCACTAAATAAACAGGATAATTTAGAGCGTTGTTGTTGTTGTATCTTTAGCGTGATTTTATGTGTACATTCGCCACTCTCCCTGATGTAGGGTAATGAGGTCCCAATCAGTCAAATATGGGACAAATATCATGTTTGAGTGGGACAATGTGGGACACATCATCAGCTCTCAAGGTGAAAAATAAATACATAACATAGCCACAAGTGGCGACCATCGGGTTCCAAGCAGCTGTAAACTTCAAGGTCTTGTATTGCTCATACCCCCTTTACATGGGGGGAGATCATTGAGAGATCATTGAGAGATCTGGCTAGTTGGAGGTTTGATTGGACACAGCAATGATGATAGAAGGACAACAGCTCCTGACCAGATAGAGTGATGATACAGAGTGAAGTACGTGGCAGTAATGCACCTGTAAGCTGGTTGCCAAATGCCAATCAAATCTAAAAGAAGAAAAAGAAGATCTGGCTAGTTTTTGATTGATCACTGATCCTCAATGATCTCCACAATCGCCACGGTCTCCTCAAAGATTTGACTCAGTCCAAAACACCCCCAGTAATCACACCAAAAAAAGAGCTGTTGCTGGCAACGTGGACCCACTCAGACAAGGACTGTAACCCCCACACCACACAGCTGCTGTGGGGCACATACTGACTTCCTCACACACAAACAAAATGTTGCACTGATGAGACAAAATGGTTGGCAGAGATTTCATAAACATGATTTTTTTGAACATTAACAGAAATGCATGAAATTTGATGGTTAGCTGAAGAATACTATTGTGACTGTGAATGTGAAGATTCATCAAATTTGAATCAGTATATCTGGACTTTAACCCAAAACTACATGCTAAAGCAAAACTGTTCAACTTGATTGGCCTAGAACATCAGAACAGATTGACACTTTTGGATAATTTTAACAGTTTTTCATTATCAATATTTGTAGACGATCTCTTCTTAATTTTAAGCAATTTGGATGAATGCTCCAGGAGTTCATTTTGAGTTCACTTGCACATTTTTGAAACTATAATGCAGAAAAATTCATTTTTATAGCAAAAGACCAGAAGAATAGTTGCAAAAAGAATTTTTAGTTTAGGTCCAGCCGGTCTTAAGGTTTTTGCTAAACCATGAAACTGGTTATTATGACGCCACCTGTGTATGCAGTGCTTTGATTTTTGGTCTCTGAGTAGTGGGGAGAATTTCTGACCACACTGTCAAATTTCAAGTTTCTACATCAGGGGTGCCCACACATTTTTTTTTTCCACAATATTTTTTATTGAACCTTTTTTTTTTTTTTTTTACAAACATAACACAAACACTCAAACTCTAACACTAAACTACTTTAAAAAAAAAATGTACTAAAAACACCAACAACCACTAACAAAGACAGGTCTTCAACAATGCTCCTCTTTTGGCTTGTGAGCTACTTTTAAAATGACCAGGTCAAAATGATCTACCTACATTTAAAAAATGCCAAATATGGCAATATATGTTAGCGTACAATGTACGCCGTACATTATGTAACTGTGTGAACCCTTATGGCACAATACAATTCAATACATTTATGATCATTACCTTATTCTGATGACTTGCACTGGATGGAGTCAGCCAGGGTTGCATAGTCCGGACAGTAGCTGCTGGTAGCTAGTCTCAAGCAGGCTTCCAAATGATCATCAGTCATGGTGGAACGGTATTTGGACTTAATAATTTTCATGTGGGAAAAGGCTGATTCGCACAAATAAGTAGAGCCACATAATGCAGTCAAGGAGGTAGCATATTTCCTCATGTTTGGATACTTTTCCTCTGTGAGTAAGTTCCAAAACTGTCCATGAGCCCTGGACTTAAGTTCAGTGTCAGCCTGTAGTGTCAAAATCTCATCCTCCACTGGATGAGATTAATTAAGGAAGTCAGGGAAATCATCGTCCTCCCTGCACTTTGCACTAAATCCATTTGAGTGGCCCACCATTGCGGGTGCACCGTCCATGGTGATTGACACCAATTTACACACTGGTGTTATGTCGGAAGCTGAATGTGAGCATTCTGCAAAAATGTTATGTCAGAACAAGAAGCCAAGGACGAGGCCAGGTGTGGGCCGGTGAAAAGGTGAAACCAGCCTCTCGACGTCACCCATCGTCACAGGCGTCCCGCCATGCTGCCCAGTACCTTCGTCCAGGGCAACTTGGGCTCTGGCACAGGGATCCTCCTGTGATGACCCTGGGCGATATTGGTCTTGCTCACTCTCCAGGGTGCCAGGCATTTCCTCCACCCACTCTGCGCAGTCTACCACTGTCAGGATCGGTTGGTGCTTCATGGACCCACAACCCATGGGAGCTGGGTTTTCTCAATAAAGTTTTTGAAAGGGTGAAAAATGTCCTCTCCTTGCATGTGTTCTTTCATGGGCAGTATTGTTAAACAGCTCCTCTTTCTGTTTATTTCACAGTGCCGTGTAACTGTACTTCTTGATTGCTGAAGAGCTTTGATTGAAGATAATATTTCTGGTTTGTTTTTAAAATCCCGAAACAACGACTCCGCTGCCCCAATGAAGGCCTCTTTTATCATCTCTTATGGTTAATAATGCAATGACTCACCCGGAACAATGCTTCAGTGGCTGCCTTTGCCTTTGAATTCAGCTGTGTGAAAAATGACTGTTGTCCGATTAACTGAGATTTCAGTTCTTTCACCTTTCTTTTTCTCAGCTCACTTTTTGGAGGGAAGTTAGTGTCATAGTTTTTATGAACGGTTCAAAAGTACCTCTCCACATTTCTCTTCTTTGGAAATGCAGCAATTGACAGATCAGACAAATACACTTCGAAAATGACATTGTAAAAAAAAAAAAATCTTACCACTTCTCCATGGAAGTCGGAAGTTTTTGTCTTCTTACTGGGTTCAGCTCCCCCACTCATTTTTAATATCCCTTCTTTAGTTGATCGAAATTTGAAGCGCTAACACAGTCACAGCTCGCTGGAGTAGTAGCTAGCAGCTACAGCTAGCAGTAGCTAGCTAGCGTGTTTGACTGCACATGCAGGGTGACCTGTGACACATAGAGGACAGGACCTCTCCTGATTTGCTGCCCTGTACATCAATCAAATGGTAAATGCCAATAAGAGGACAAATGGGAGGATAGGCGATAGAATTGAAAACATATTTTTTTTTTAATGTCACCTGATCTACCCACCGCGACCTACCTGCAGTGCCTTTGCGATCTACCAGTCAATCGCGATCGACGTATTGAGCACCCCTGTTCTACATACAGTATTTCCATTTTTGCTCCCCTTACAGTTTTAGCTGCATGGGTGGATATTTTATTTCCCCGTGGGAGACAATAAACAGGACATTTTCTCCAGAGTAAATACTGAGGGGACATCATAAGTTTTGTAGTCAGTCACAAATTTATCAGGGAAAAAAAAGCATTTTTATGGGGGAAAACACTGCAAATTTACAAGGAAAAAAGTTACAAGTTTATTAGAAAAATTTACAAATTTTTACAAATTTACAAGAAAAAAATTCAGATTTAAGATGCAGAAAGGAACAGATTTATGAGAAAAAGTGGTAAATTTACAAGAAAAAAGTGGCAACTTTAAAATGCCCAAAGTTTAAAAGGGAGAAAGCTGTAAATATACAAATAAATCTAGTAAATGAATGAGAAAAAGCTACAAATTTATGAGAAAACAATGGTCATTTTAAAGAAAAAATGCATTTATGTTTAGCATTGGTGCTTCAAATGCATTTTATTCACTTATGTAGCATGATATTAAAGAATAAATATTTTTTTTTTGGGGGGGGGGGCACGTCCCGCCTTGATTTACACCGGTGTCACCATGACTTTCCATGCCTGGGAGTTGCTGGGTGAATGCAGCAACTTTTTGTCAGGTTGGTGGCTGTGTTTGGGACGGAGCGTATGTGCACACATGGAGGACAGACGCACTCATGCACGTGCACGGGTGTCACTCAATGTGGGCACGCAGGCAGCGCAGCAGCGTTGGTAAGCACTGAGAAGCACGTACAGTAGAACTTAATGTGACACACATTTGGGCTGGTGTGACGGGTCTGTAATTGGTCCGGACTTCGAGAAGCCCAGGTGTAAAGCGTCCATGCAGCCTTTGAAAATTCAAGGCTGTCAGAATTGCAGTACAGCATCTCAGTTTGCGGGATGGCTGATGGCTGAGAAGCAAAAAGGTCAAATTGCTGTGTGGAACTTCTGGTCACCATCCCCTGATGCCTTCTCTGACGTTTGTCTTGAGATTTACTTAGTCGTGTGTTATTTCTTCATGAATCACAGAACTTCAGAAGTATGAGAGAAAAAGTTGAAATTTTCCAGGAAAGAAAGCATCTTACCTTTGGTTTCTTTCACCTTTTATATTACATTTTAATTTTATTTTGTCCCCAGGGTGTGGGAAGAATCGATGGAGGAGCTTTCACAGTTCAAACTCCCTTATACCTGTTGGGCCAAACATGGCAGTGAAAGCTGAAGGAGTTTACCACTTAGATATCTGCAGTTACCCAGAAATTCCCTTTGATGCCTCTTCAAGGAGGCTGTAGCTTTGCTCTGACCTGATAGAACCGGTGTACTCCGAAGTGCTTGGTAAAGGATTTGCAGGCAGGAGAAATTGCTTCTGAGGACAGTAGAAAAGATGACAATACTGTAAATCTCTGGATGGAGATCTTTGTTCTGGGCTGTCAAGGATGTCTCAGTAGTTAGCTGGTCCTTTAATCCATATTGACAAAAAAAATGGTCTTGTGTTGTTATAACATTAGAATGTCAATGGAATTTTATAAAAAAAAGCACTCACAATACATTGGTAGGGCTTACAAATCAGTGAAAGGGTTTTCTGCTATTTCTCTTTCTTATTAAGATACATTTTTTTATGTTTACTGTGGCACTTTGAAGACTGACTTGAGCTTCCCTAAGGCTGCAGAAGAATTAGCCTTTAAACCACACAAATGTGACACCATATGGCTGCAAAAAAGACTTAACTGAGGAAACTGAGGCCTTTTAATGTCAGCAGACACATTTTTACTCTGCTTTACACTTCATTAATTGAAGCCATTCTTACTTTTAACATTTCATCCTGGTACAGCTCCCTCTCCATCAAGCACAAAACAAAGCTGCCCCGTGTAGTTAACCAGGCTAGTAAAATCATTGGCTCACCGCAGACACCATTGTCTTAACTGTATCAGCGCTCTGTGATGAGGAAAGCCACCCTGATCACAGAGGACCCATCTCACCCCCTTCATCACTCTTTCAAGTTACTGCCATCAGGCAGACAATATAAAGTTTCTTTGGGACATAAAAACATTTACAAGAAATCATTTTTTCCCTCTGCAATAACCATCCTGAACAAAATCAAACAGTTATCATACTGCACATGATTTTATTTGTTGCTGTCTCCTTTTTAACCATGTTTACTTTTTAATTGTTTTCATCTTGTGAGTTTGAACATGTCTTTGAGAGTGTTGAATGTGTTATACATACAGTATATATATATATATATATATATATATATATATATATATATATATATATATATATACCCACACACACGCACGTGTGTGTGTGTCTAATGCCATGTTACTGGACTGCCATGGCAGGCAACTAGTCAGAAATTGCTTTTTTCATCTGAGGAGTATAGCAAAACCTAGACCTATGGTTTCAACACCTGAACAAGAAATGATCATTCATGCTTTTATCTCGTCTTGTTTACATTATTGTAATGCCCTTTTTATGTGTTTTAATAAAACTGCTGTTGCCCTCCTTCAGACTGTGCAAAATGCAGCAGCTCGGCTTTTAACCCGGACTAAGAAAAGGGAGCACATTTACCCGGTTTTATCATCCTTTCACTGGCTGCCAGTCGCTTTTAGATTTCATTTTATGCAATGACACGATCATTAAGATTCTCAGACCAGAGAGTCCTTGTGGTCTCTCGGACCAAATTTAAAACCCGTGGAGATCGGTCCTTCCAGGCTGCTGCACCATGGCTTTTGAATGCACTTCCCCTGTCTTTACACTGCCTCGAGTCTGTTGACTCCTTTAACCCCTTGCACTCTGGTCAATTTCCCTAAAAACGCCAAAAAATAACGTACCCAAAGTAAATCAAAAGCTGTTCTTCAACCCTTTGCAGCATCTTCATGGGGTTGGTCTCAATTAAAAGAAAACACTTTGAATTTTTTGGCAAAACAGTCATAATCTATCTAAGTGCTCCTGCCACTGAGTAACAGTCATCTAAACATACTGAACTTGAAGAAAATAAATTTCGCCTGGGTGTTTTTTTGGATACAAATGCTTGCAAATAACACACAGCTGTCAGATCCGGGCTGGAAAATGCAACAGAAATGTAGAACCAAGTGTTATCCAGCTGAGGTCAAAATTTTGTAACAATACCACAAAAAATGAATATATTACACAGTTTTTTTCTCAGGTTGTTCCCAGGCGTTTTTGAACTGTGCCAAATGAATGAATGAATGAATGAATGAATGAATGAATGAATTTATTTCGGATAGTACATTACAGGTTAAAAGAAACTGTATAATATAACAACAAGGTCAAATTAGACAAAGACTCCTTCTACTATACAATTCCACGTGAGTTATCCGAAATGGGTGATGGCTGAAGCCGCAGCTTATATTGCCCACCCATATTCCATCCAAGAATTCAAAGGAGAAAAAAGAGAAAACAAGACAAGAGCGATTACAATTTAAAACAAGGCTAAGACAAAATATGACTGAGAGAAAAAGAAAACTGAGCTAGTCTAAGTTAAGCGGTTACTATTCAAAAACAAATCTAAGACATAGTGTCACAGAGAAAAAAGAAAAACTAAGCTATAACACAACACAGGCTGGAAATGTCAATCCTTATGTGAGTTTACATGTCGTCTTGTAAATATGTTTGGAGTATTTCTTCCTTTAGTTTTTGTTTAAATTGTCCAAGCTTTGTACATGATTTTAATTCAGGTCCAAAATCGTTCCATAATCTGACACCTTGCACTGAAATACAGTGTTGCTTGGTAGTTGTTCTCACTGTAGGCTTTTGAAATATACATGTTCCTCTGAAGTGATATCGTTTCTCCCTTGTTTGGAACAACTTTTGGATATTTGCGGGCAGTGATAGATTCTTCACTTTGAACATTATTATTGCGGTTTTAAAGTCGATCAGATCTTTCAACTTGAGAGTTTTTTGTTTAAGAAAAAGTGGGTTTGTTGGTTCCCTGTAAGCTGCTTTGTTGATTATTCTAATAGCTCTCTTTTGAAGCATAAAGAGTGGATATATGTTTGTTTTATATGTATTTCCCCATACTTCATTACAATATGTCATGTATGGGAGTATTAATGAATGATACAAGGTGTATAGTGTGGGTTGATTCAGCAAATTTTTCACTCTGTGTAATATTGCAATTGATTTGGATACTTTACCTTTTATATAATTAATATGTGGCTTCCAACACAGTTTGTTATCAATTATTACTCCAAGGAATTTAGTTTCGGATACCCTTTCAATCTCTACACCATTTACACTGAGTTTGGGTACTGGGTAGTTGTGATGGTTGTTAAAGACTATAAATTTTGTCTTGCTTAAATTGAGCGTTAATTTGTTTGAATCAAACCACAGTTTCAGCTTTCCTAATTCCTTTCCGAGTGTATCCAGAAGTTGTTCCAAGTTGTTTCCACTGCATAGCAGGTTAGTGTCATCAGCAAACAATATTAAGTCCATTTTTTCTGAAACTTTACATATATCATTTATATACATATTGAATAATAATGGTCCCAAAACTGAACCCTGTGGGACTCCACAGGTGACCTTCAGTAGCTCTGAGTTTTTGTTGTTAACACATACAAACTGATATCTATTCTTTAAGTAACTTCTTAACCAGGACAGTGCTACCCCTCTGATACCACAATTTTGTAGTTTCTTTAATAATAGATTGTGATCTACTGTATCAAATGCTTTTTTAAGATCCAGGAATACTCCAACTGAATACTCTTTATTTTCAATGGCTGTTGATATTTTTTCTGTAAATTCCATTAAGGCATATGCTGTTGTCCTTTTGTGTCTGAACCCATATTGCTGCTCACACAATAAATCATTCTTCAGTATGAAGTTGTCAATTCTCTCATAGAATATTTTTTCAAGTATCTTGGAAAATTGCGGTAATAGTGAAATTGGTCTGTAGTTGGAGAGTTCCCCTCTGTCGCCTGTCTTGTAAATTGGAATTACTTTAGCTATTTTCATTGCATTGGGAAATATACCTGATTGGAGAGACAGGTTACAGATATACGTCAGTGGTTTCACTATGCATTCGATAGCAGTTTTGACTAGTAGCATATCAATACCATCGCAGTCAGTAGATGTTTTACTTTTGAACGATTTAACAATTTCAATGACCTCTCTTTCGTCTGTGTTCTTTATGAAGATGGTGTCTTTTACAGCAGTGTTATTGCATATTGAATCACCTGTTGGCACCGTAGTGGGTATTTCTCGGGCCAGTTTAGGTCCAATGTTAACAAAAAAATTATTAAATTCATCTGCAGGTGAAGCTATATTCACATTCGGAGTCGATTTATTATTTTTTGGAGTGTTAGTTGGGTAGCTGGTATTTCTGCTTTTATTTCCAAGGATACTGTTGATTATTGTCCATGTATTTTTAATATTGTCTTTGTTTTTTTCCAGTTCTTTACTGTAATAGTCTCTTTTACTACATCTTATTATATATGTTAACTTATTTTTGTATGTTTTATACCGCTGCTCTGCTTCTTTTGTCCTTTTCTTTATGAAAGCTTTATATAATAAATTTTTCTTTTTACACGCCTTTTGTAGTCCTTTGGTTAGCCATGGTTTGTCAGTAAATTTGTGTTTAAGCTTTTTTTTAACTAATGGGCAGTTTTTTTCATAAAGAGTGGTTACAATGTTTGTAAATGTGTCATAGGCTTCATTTACATCTGATACATAGACTTCTGTCCAGTCTTGCTTCAGCAAGTCCTCTTTAAAAGAACTGATTGCGTTTGGTGATTTGTGTCTGAACGATTTTGAGATTTTTTCTGGGTTGGGCCCCGTGTGGCCATGGATAAGTGCAAAGATTGGCAAGTGGTCGCTTATATCATTTATCAATAATCCACTTTCTATTTTCTTGTCGAGAACATTGACAAACAGGTTGTCAATAAGTGTAGCAGAGTGAGCTGTGATTCTACTGGGATGTGTTATTGTGGGATATAGACTCATGCTGTACATAGAGTTCATGAACTCTGTAACTACATTTTGTTGATGTGGATTAAGTAGGTCAATATTGAAATCTCCACAAATTGCTACCATTTTCTTACTAGTAATATTATTGTACAGCTCGACTAATTTATCTCTGAATGTCTCAATGCAAGTTCCCGGCGTTCTGTATATGCAGCTTATGATTAGATTTTTTGTTTTGTCTAGGTCAATCTCAACAGTAACACATTCCAGAATCCCTGGTAGTGCTAAGGACATTTCATTTACAAGCTTACATCTATATAGGTCATCAATATACAGTGCAACACCACCACCCTTTTTTTGAGATCTGTTAATGTTAAACATCTGATATCCCTCTATTGCCATCAGGGGAGCCTGGTCTGCATTAAGCCAGGTTTCAGAGACTGCTATAGCTGTGAATTTTCTGTTTAGCTGTTTTAAATAGTCCTGAATCTGTGAGAAGTTTTTGTTAAGACTTCTGCTATTGAAGTGTATTATTGACAGTTTACCATCTAATTGCACTTGACTTTTGAATTGCTTTTCAGTGTAATATTCACAGTGGTTATGAATATTATTGAAAAAGTGGTTATCAGGATCAATATCATTCTCCATCTCTTGTGGTTTATGTTCAGCATAGTGGCATATTTTTAGAGTTTGAGTTTCCTCACTCTGTGTTTCATAGTCAGTGTTCATCTGTATTTATCTAAGTCAGTAGCATCTCTGATCATTATACTTTTTGCTTGCTCAGGTGTTCCATTTAGTTTAATCCAAATTCTACAATTTCTTGTCCAGGTTGACTGTATCTTATTATGTTTCTTTAGCATCCGTGCCTGCCGTGCTAATTCAGCGTTTTTTTTTTGTCAGGTGTTCATTTAGGTAAACTTGAGTTTCCTTTAGTTTTTTGGCCTGCCTCAGTATGTCATTTTTCACCCTCCTGTTCACAAAGCGCATCACAATTGATTTCTTTGTTTTGTTATCTTTCTTCGGTAAAGCATAACAGGCTGAGATCGCATTGGCTTCTACCTTAATGTCTTTATCATTAAGGAACTGAAGCACTTGGTTTTCTAAGGACATTGATTCACTTATGGAAGCATGTTCACCACTCAGTCCTGTAGCGGCATGGGCGTACGACTGATATCTGATGTCTAGTCCACTTACAACTATGTCATCAATGCGAGAACCTTGTTCAAGATCCTCGACGCGTTGCTCCAAAAGACGCCCGTGTTGCTCCAGGTCCATAATTTTTTTGTCTTTTTCTTTTATTATTGAATGTAGGGCTTGTACCTCCTGTATTAGGTCTAATATTTTGTCCTGCTGGCTAGTCACTTTGGCCAGTTCATCTAACACAAAGTTCAGAGTTTTTTTAATTTCTTCCATTTCCTCTTTTTTGGGTGGCATTTTACTGACCTGTGGATAGAAATAAGCAGAGAATCCGGCTAGGCCTCAACTAGCTCGGTCACTACTGGACCCGCCGCTCCTGCGCAGCTTCTCCGCCAAGTGACGCTGCTCAGCTCCGCAGATCACCGCCGTCTATCGCCTGCCTCCGTCTACCTGACCAGTTGTGTCGTGCACCGCCGGCGCAGCCGGAATCCACCGATCACAGCCACTCGTCGCCGTCTGGCTAGGCGGCTCCTCCGCTGGGCCCCGTCTAGGCCCCGTCACCGACCGCCGTCAGTCTGGTCGTTCCTCGGCTGGGCCTCGCAATTGAGCACCGGTTCAGACCACTGTCCTGCTGGATCCAGGTGGCCCCCGTCTCTCACCAACGCCGCGCCCGAGCTCCCAATTGCCGCCTCGGTTGGTTCGTCCTCCTTTTAAATCCTTCTCTCCTCGGCTCCAGATGGCCAGATGTAAAGAATACCTTCTCACTGCTGCAGTTACTCTGGGTTAGCATCTGGGTTAGCATCAGAGGCGAGCCTTTAGAGGTCGGAAACGGGGCGAAACGGAGCCAGATCTACCAGAACCTTCACCAGGTCAGCACTGGGTCGTAAGGGTATTCCCCACGTTTGTTGGTAGCCAACAGAAGTCCTTATTTTGATGGTTTTGCTTAAAATTCTCGGCTCATATCAAGCATTACAAGTGCAGCACCGGAAGTACCGCCGGAAGTCGGCAGAAGAAATTGTGCCAAATGGCACAGTTTGGAAAAACGTCTGTAACTTTTGAATGATTCAATATAGAAGCTTCATCTTGGGCTCTAATGAAAGGTGAAGGGCTGTGTGTGTGTGTGTGTGTGTGTGTGGGGGGGGGGGGTTGTTTATTCATTCATGAATGAATGAATGAACAAACAAGCCCCCACACACAAAGAAGCATGCCACGTAAAAAAATGTGTGGCTTTTTTTTTTACAAGAAAAAATAACCTACAGTGCACTAAAAATTATACTAAAATATCTGTAATGTAGAAGATAACAACTCCCCCCCCCCCCCCGCTACAGAGGACGGACATCGCCCATCGCTACATGACGGAAAGTGGTGACGGTGCGCCGCGGTCTACTACACACAGTTGTACTAAAATATCTGCAATATATCTGCAATCCGCTACAGAAGAGTAACGGGGGGGGGGGGGCGTTCACAACATGACGGGGGGGGCCGTTCGCAACATGACGGTCCGTCATGTTGTGATAACGCACAGTTGTAATTTACCGATCGGTCAAAAGTTATTTGGATTACAATTTTCAGGGATAAAGAATAATTTAGCTTATAACACTTACCTGTCCACAACAGCAGTGTCGTTGGCAATCTTCTCTTCCTCATTGTCAGACGAACATGACGCTGGTCCACTTGTTACGGACTCGTGGTTCTGGTCACGCGACCCGGTCAAACCATAATTCCATTATTGCAGTTTTGCGCTTCCATGATTGCGTTTTTGGCGAACGATTTTTCAAAACAAATAAGAGCAGTAGTAAGAAAAAAAGACTGGCGAACGCGTGTGTGTCACCCAGCGGCTCAGACAAAGCAGATTTTATGCAAGGGACGCACGCTTTCGAACTTATGTGCTTCAATTGGCTCGCTGTATTCGCAGCCGTTGGTAGGCAGGTCCTTCTTGCTAGGTTTTCAGTCATTGGTTCTTCAAGGTTTCAGAAACCCAATTCAAGGCTCTTATTAGTTGAATGAGAGGTCAATCACATCTAAACCAATCAAAGCACTCCTTTGGCTTTCTGTTCGCGGCTGTGTCTGTAGTGGAAGAACGGAAATGCAGGTTTTGGGGTTTTTTTCAGTGCGCTCTAGGACGCACAGTGTGCATCCTATGGCGCCCTCGTGCGCTCTAGGACGCAGAGACGTACCCGCCCGCGGTACACCGGAGTGCAAGAGGTTAAGAAGGAGTTAAACTCATTTGTTTAGGCAGGCTTTTAGCTTTTGTTGAATGGCTTTTATTCCTTCACCATTCACCCTTATTTATTCCTAATTATATGTGTATTTTATCATATTTCTATTGATTTTAATTTCTTTTGTACTTGTAAATTTTAATTTGCTGTAAAGCACTTTGTGATATATATCTGTGAAAAGTGCTATACAAATAAACTTTGCTTGCTTGCTTGTTATATTGTTGTAGCCGTGTCAAAGAAGAATTTCTGTCATCGACTGGGCCAGACAATAAAGTTATCTATCTATCTCTCTAGCTAGCTAGCTAGCTAGAGAGATAGATAGATAACTTTATTGTCTGGCCCACTATAGCTAGCTAGCTAGCTAGCTAGCTAGCTATAGTGGTGTGAAAAAGTGTTTGCCCTCTTCCTGATTTCTCATTTTTTTATATGCTTGTTGCACTTAAATGTTTCAGATCATCAAACAAATTTAAATATTAGACAAAGATAACACAAGTAAACACAAAATGCAGTTTTCAAATGAAGGTGTTTATTATTAAGAGTTAAAAAAAAATTCCAAACCTATATGGCCCTGTGTGAAAAAGTGATTCCCCCCCCCCCCGTTAAAACATAAATTAACTGTGGTTTATCACATCTTTGGAAAGCTGAGTTCAGTTTCTGTAGCCACACCCAGGCCTGATTACTGCCACACCTGTTCTCAATCAAGAAATCACTTAAATAGGACCTGCCTGACAAAGTGAAGTAGACCAAAAGATCCTCAAAAGCTAAACATCATGTTGTAATCTAATGAAATTCAGAAACGAATGAGAAACAAAGTAACTGAGATCTATCAGTCTGAAAAAGGTTATAAAGCCATTTCTAAAGCTTTAAGTCTCCAGCGAACCACAGTGAGAGCCATGATCCACAAATGGCAAAAACATGAAACAGTGATGAAGCTTCCCAGGAGTGGCCGGCCAACCAAAATTACCCCAAGAGCGCAGCGACAACTCATCCAAGAGGTCACAAAAGACGCCACAACAACATCCAAAGAACTGCAGGCCTCAATTGCCTCAGTTAAGGTCAGTGTTCATGACTCCAACATAAGAAAGAGACTCAGAAAAATGGCCTGCATGGTAGGGTTCCATGATGAAAACCACTGCTGAGCAAAAAGAACATAAAGACTCATCTCAGTTTTGCCAGAAAACATCTTGATGATCCCCAAGACTTTTGGGAAAATACTCTGTGGACTGACGAGACAAAAGTTGAACTTTTTGGAAAGTGTGTGTCCCATTACATCTGGCATCAAAGTAACACAGCATTTCAGAAAAGGAACATCATACCAGCAGTAAAATATGGTGGTGGTAGTGTGATGGTCTGGGGCTGTTTTGCAGCTTCAGGACCTGGAAGACTTGCTGTGGTAAATGGAACCATGAATTCTGCTGTCTACCAAAAAATCCTGAAGGAGAATGTCCGGCAATCTGTTTGTGACCTTAATCTGAAGCGCACTTGGGTTCTGCAGCAGGACAATGATCCAAAACACACCAGCAATCCACCTCTGAATGTCTAAAGAAAAACAAAATGAAGACTTTGGAGTAGCCTAGTCAAAGTCATGACCTGAATCCAATTGAGATGCTGTGGCATGACCTTGAAAAGGTGGTTCATTCTCTAAAACCCTCCAGTGTGGCTGAATTACAATTCTGCAAAGATGAGTGGACCAAAATTCCTTCACAGCACTGTCAAAGACTCATTGCCAGTTATCGCAAACACTTGATTGCAGTTGTTGCTGCTAATGGTGGCCCAACCAGTTATTAGGTTTAGGGGGCAATCACTTTTTCACACAGCCCCATGTAGGTTTGGATTTTTTCCCCGTTATAATAAACACCTTCATTTGAAAAATGCATTTTGTGTTTACTTGTGTTATCTTTGTCTAATATTTAAATTTGTTTGATGATCTGAAACTTGTGTGACAAATATATGAAAAAAATGAGAAATCAGGAAGGGGGCAAACACTTTTTCACAGCACACTATCTATCTATCTATCTATCTATCTATCTATCTATCTATCTATCTATCCGTCTGTCTGTCTGTCTGTCTGTCTATCTTACAGACAATTACAATAATCAGTATGCCATTAATACAAATAGCTGATAGCCCATCTAGGTTATATCTATATTCATGACAAAGCTGTGTTCGTCCTCATATAAAAATGAGCTACATTCAGAGAAACTGATCTGCAGTGCTATTTTTTTTACATTGAAAGCATGTACGTAAAGCTATTCTCTATGAAAAACAATAGCTGTTGCATGTGCAGAGATATGATCACTTTACATGCTTACTATAATTGATTTATCATACTAATTTAATTTTTAAAAATCACCAAAATATACTATTTGTCAAAGGGTGGGCAAATTTTTTGCATACCTCTGTATATCTCAGATACTGTATATTATTTAGTTGAACTGTAAGTCTGGATTTGGAGGGATAGGTATGATACGATGTACAGCCAGCGAACGGGGGGTGTCATGTTCGGTGACCACAGGATCTCATCTCTGCTGTTTGCAGATGATGTTGGCCTGTGTGCTACATCAACCAATGACCTACAGGTCTTACTGGGATGGTTTACTGCTGCGTGTGAAGTGGCTGGGATGAGAATCAGCGCTTCCAAATCCAAGTCCATGGTCCTCAGCCGGAAAAAGATGGATTGTCCTGTCCGGATTGGGGGACAAGCTCCTACCCCAAGTGGAGGAGTTTAAGTATCTCGGGGACTTGTTCACAAGTGAGGAGAGAATGGAGCGAGAGATTGACAGACTGATCGGAGCAGCATCTGCAGTGATGCAGACATTGTACTAGTCTGTTGTGGTGAAGAGGGAGCTGAGCTCTAAGGCAAATCTGTCGATTTTCCGGTCAGTCTACATTCCTACCCTCATCTATGGTCATGAACTTTGGGTAATGACTGAAAGAATGAGATCCCGGATACAAGCGGCTGAAATGAGCTTTCTCCGTCAGATTGCTGGACTCACCCTTAGCGAGAGGGTGAGGAGCCCAGTCATCCAGGAGAGGCTCAGAGTAGAACCACTGCTCCTCCACATTGAAAGGAGCCAGTTGAGGTGGTTTGGGCATCTGATCAGGATGTCTCCTGGACACCTCCCACTTGAGGTGTTTCAGGCACGTCCCACTGGGAGGAGACCCCAGGGCAGACCCATGACATGCTGGAGAGACTATGTCTCCCAGTTGGTCTGTGAACACCTTGGTATCCTCTCTGAAGAGCTGGAGCAAATGGCTGGGAAGAGGGAAGTCTGGGCTTCTCTGCTTGAACTGCTGCCTCCGTGACCCGGACCTCTGGAAAACCGGTAGAAGATGGATGGATGGATGGATAGAGGTATGATTTCTCATCATTCTCCATTCATGGTAAGTTGAGCCACTTCTAACTTTTCCTCTGATTACAACCTCGTCCTTCTGAAACTACACGACAAAAGGCCCAACACGGCTGATTCATCACTTTCATCTTCCTGATGACATCGCAGCTCCCAGCAAAGACAGTCCGGAGAGACGTTTGTTTCCTTTGGGCTGTGTATGGCACGCAGCGGGGGCATCTTTAATGTACCCCACTATACCCACTTCATTAGGGACAAGAGTCATTCTGGTGACTTCTACATTGGTTGAGTAATGAGGTATCGCTGAGCATCCCCAGAGTCACGGTCAGCAGTGTTTCAGTTTATCCATCCGTCTGTTATTCCGTCTATCCCTGCTTGAGGTCCTTAAAGTAGCATATCTGTCTACTTGCCTTTTTGCCTGGTATTTTTATTTTTTCACATTTCGTTTAAAGGTCTCATATTGTGCGTTTTCTGGTGATTAATTTTAAGTTTATCACATATTCATGGACATATAGCTGTAGTTTTAAAGACCAAAAACCATTCCTGTGTGTTTTTTACAGCTCTTCATAAAAAGCTGTTTTTTAAAGTTTTATTTGAAATAATCATTTTTCAGCCAGCTCATTAATGTTATGAGCCCCTTATCTGGCTGTATAAAGGATATCTTTGGCCAAGTACAACTAAGGGGGCAGTCAGGATGCATTTTTTTGAATAAACTTGGTGAACTGAAGGCAGTTGTAACATCACAAAAGCCAGAATGTGCAATCTGCTTATTTCTTTAAGAGCTTAACTAAAGGACAGTGTCTTTTTCTTTGTGAAGTGTTTTGATATTTTAATGGGATACATGTGATGAAAACACCAGTTTTCATAATATGGGGCATTTAAAGATCCCATTCACTGCACTTTTCGCCACATTTTAAGAGCTCCCCACGGGTCTTAATGGAATGCTTGTGACACATTTTGGTCAAATTGCCTTTAAATATTTAATTATTGCAGCAGCATCATTGTGAATCATCTCTTGCAGCCTTAGGGTAGTATCTCACAGAGCGGTGAATGCTGACGGACATAGCGATTTTTACATTTGTTACTTTTCTGATGAATGTTGACAGAATTCAGGTTTGTATCTTACAAAGCAGTGAATGCTGCCAGACATTCAAATTTTTTTGGTGACAAGAAAAACTGTTTGGGATCTGCTTAGCACTCTTTAACAAACCCTGACGAAACCCAAATGTTGTTATGTTCGCCAGCATTTGCCGCTCTATGAGATTTGGGGGTTACTCAGAACAACTCACTGTCATCGATCTGCCCTCCAGGCAGATGAACATTTAAATGCAGGACTCATGGCACAGGCAGGAGTACGATGCAAACAATAATTTATTAACAGAAAACACCAAGGAACAAATAAATGGCTGCATGAGGGCAGAAAACAACACAGATTAAATGACCAAATAAACTCACAGGAATAAACTTGGGAACTACGTAGCACGGGGAGAAACAACAGGGAAACCACGGGAGACAACGACGAGGACGCCAGACAGAGCACATGCAAAAACTTACATAAATAGAGTAACAGATAATGAACTTAACGTAAGACAGCTGGGACTAATTAAGGATAACGGGAGCAGCTGCAGACAGGACGGGCAGGGCTGTACAGACGAAGGATGCTGGGGAAAACACATTACAACTGCGTTATAATGACACAGCAGTGTTATAAGAAGAGTCAGAGCAGTGACTGATCATGCGTTTGTGTCACCCTTAGTGAGAGGGAGGTCAAAAGGGTCAAAAGTTGGGATATGAAGCAGATGGAAGCCAGGATCAGAGCAGAGATCCAGCAGCTGGAACGATTCATCGCTCAGCTGGGAATGGACGACAGAGCTGGTACACCGACCCCCAGAATTGCTTGCCTGGATGAACGGAGCAGCGGACCCGACGGGACCAGCATACCCTGCCTTCTGCCTTTCTCAAGGCAGGGTGGGCTGAGCAGAACAGATCAGCCCTGCTCCCCGCCCTTTTCAGGGCAGGACGGGCCGGCGATTCCACTGCGACCAGGGACGGCGATCAACCAAGAGGCGACCGTCCCACCCATCCGGCAGTGGGCCAAGGTTTTCCGCTTTAACGGTGAAACCCTGCTGGACGACTACCTGGTCCAGGTCGAGCTGACTGCTGTGCTGAACGACTGGCCGCCTGAAGAGACCGCCGTGCAGGTCGTGCTGGCCCTGGAAAGAAGGGCTCTCCGCAGGCTGTCCGATCTCCAGCCCGAGGAACGCTGCAGCTGGCCAGCGCTACAAGGAGCGCTCTGGAGGCGGTTCGGGAGAGCGGCCGATGCTGAGCATGCCGAGGAACAGCTGGCCAACCGCTGGCGAGGCAGCCGGGAGAGCCTAGGAGCCTACGCAGCGGACATACGGCTGCTGACACGGCGCAGCTACCCAGATTTTGAGCCAGAGGTAGTGGAGAAGCTCGCCTTCCGGAACTTCATCCGGGGTCTCCTCCCGGCCCAGCTCCAGAGCCACATCCGGATTAACGCCGCGAGCAGCTGGGAGACTGCTTTGGCAGAAGCGGAGCAGGAGGAACCGCTAAGGGATTGTACAGCTGATGCATCGGCACCAAGACAGAGAGCCTTCCAGGCCACGGCTGAGAGCAAGGAGGAGGAGGAGGGGCTGCGGCAGACCACAGTGGCGCGCCCACGGAGAAGACGGCCGCGGCGACACGAGGAAGGGTGCTTCCGCTGCGTGGAGCCAGGACACATCGCGTGGTACTGCCCGGCACCCACCTCACACACAGCATCAAAACTGGTGGACGAGATGTTCTTTCGGTTTGGCGCACCGGAGGAGCTGCACAGCGATCAGGGTCGGAACTTTGAGGCAGAGGTCTTCAGGGAGGTCTGCAAGCAGCTGGGCATCCGGAAGACCCGGACCACCCCGCTGCATCCACAGAGCGACGGCCTTGTCGAACGGTTCAACTGGACCCTCACCACCCAGCTCGCTGTCCTAGTGGACCAGCAACAGCGAGACTGGGACCTGCATCTGCCCTTTGTTCTGTGGGCATACCGGACGGCAACGCAGGAATCCACCTGGTGCACTCCTGCAGCGCTGATGTTTGGATGCGAGCTGCGCACACCGGTGGATTTGGTATCCCGCCCCCCCCCCCCCCCGAGCCGGAGGTGGAGGGCAAACCAGGGTTGGATTATTTGTTTTGCTTGAAGGAACATCTCCACACGGTGCATGGACTGGCTCGGGAGGCCCTGGCAGCGATGGGGAGCCGGCAGAAGCGGGCATATGACTCCCGCTGCCAGGGGAGGGATTTTGCACCAGGAGATCGAGTCTGGGTTTTCTGCCCGGAGCAAAAAAGGGGACTGTCACCAAAACTGGCGAGCCATTGGTCGCGACCGTGTGAGGTCCTACAGAGACTGTTGGATGTGGTGTACAGGGTGAGGCTGAAAAAAAGGGACCGGTTCGTGGTACTCCACCGTGACCGTCTCGCCCCGTACCAGCCATCTACCCCGCGGGTGGTCGAGCCGGAGCCTTCACCCCGACCAAATACTCCAACCGAGGCACAGATGAACACTAGCAGGAAGCCGCCCCGACACCTGGATGGATTCGTGTTGGACTTTTGAGCTGGACTTTTATTATTCTGGGGACAGAAACCAGTCCGGGGGGGGGGACAGTGTAACGTCGGGGCTGTGTTAAGGGGGCGGGGATTCTCCCGGCATGCTTTGGCAGCGGAGGATTCAAAGGGTGTTATCATTCGTGTGTTCTAAAGTGTTATTGCTGTGTCATTATGCGTTATAATGACACAGCAGTGTTAGAAGAAGAGTCAGGGCAGTGACTGATCATGGGTTTGTGTCACCCTTAGTGAGACGGAGGTCTGTGTGAATGACCTCCCCTCCTGTCTGTGTTTCATCACAGTCATCTCACCTTTCTTGTGTGAACCCCCACTACGTCACAATAATTAGCCAGAATGATGTGAGATACAATATCAACTGTGGATTAGTGAACTAGGTGGAAACAGGAATGTCTATTAGGGTGACTGAAATCTAAATAAAATAACAATATAAACTGTGCTTGGTAAGCCAACTCCCTAGTTCTGAAGCTAATACCTTAGCTGGGCTCCCCACCTTAAAGTTTGCAGACAGACAGCTCGGCTGGGCAATAATGGAGCAGCAGCATGTATCAAGGCTAGTGTTGCCTTTTCTTGACATAGAGGAACAAACCTGGAAGAGTTAAAGACACAGAAACCATATAAAGGCTGTTTTTTTCTTTTAAGAGAAGTGAGCGTTTTGATGCTTCTTTGATAGTCACATGACCAATAGATGCATTTCAGAAGGTCAAAATCTACAAAAAAACACACGTTTTCATAATATACTGTACTGCATGACGTTTAACTGAATACAGATTCTCATACAGATTTTACCTATCTTTCACTGGGTTCCAAGTGCCTTTTTCAAAATAAGATAAGATAAGCCTTTATTAGTCCCACAACGGGGAAATTCCAGGATTGCAACAGCACAGGGATAGCAACACTCAGAGCAACAATCAGAAGGCAAGAAAAAAAAAACAAAAAAAAACAAAAAAACAAGCAAGCAAGAGCAGCTAATATACATATGTACGTATTACTATAAAATATATATATATACACACACACACAGACACACAGTGCAGAGCATTGTAGCTGGATGGAATAAATATATGAATATATGAACACACAGTGCAGAGCATTGTAGCTAGATGGAATAAATATGTAAATATATAAACACCCACAGTACGGAGCATTGCAGCTAGGTGGAATAAATATGCAAGTATATAAACACACACAGTGCGGAGCAATGTAGCTAGATGGAATAATATGTAGATATATAAATATATAAACACACCCAGTGCTGAGCATTGTAGCTAGATGGAATAAATATGTAAATATATAAACACACACAGTGCAGAGCATTGTTGCTAGATGGAATGAAACAGCATAACCGTCTACTTAGTTATCCTACATGGTATGATTATGTGCCCATACATATTCTCACCCTCCATAGCGACCGGTAAGTTCCTAGTTGTATGCCGGAGGGGACCATTGTGTAAGTCTATTGCATCTTTTGCATTCAAAAAACTATTAGTTTGTTACGTCTTTTTGCTATCTCTGCGAGCAGCCCTGCTTAGGTTGTACAGTCTGACAGCCGTTGGTAGGAAGGACCTACGAAACCTCTCGGTTGTGCACCTGGGATGATGTAGTCTGCTGCTAAATGAGCTCCTCAGTGCATTCAGTATGTCCTGCATAGGGTGGAACTCGGACTCCAGCAGAGATGACAGTTTAGCCACCATCCTTCTCTCTCCTATCTCCTCCATCGGATCAAGGCGCTGCCCCAGGACAGAGCTAGCTTTCCTAATCAGTTTGTTCAGTCTCTTCCTATCGGCTGCAGTAATGCCACTGCCCCAGCAGACCACTCCAAAAGTGATGGCTGATGCCACCACCGTGTCATAGAATGACTTCAGCAGCGCCCCTTGTACACCAAAAGACCTGAGTCTCCTCAGCAGGAACAGCCTGCGCTGTCCCTTCTTGTAGAGTGCATCAGTATTGTGTGACCAGTCTAGTTTATTGTTCAGATGAATACCCAGGTACTTATAGGATGTCACCATCTCGATGTCTGTTCCCTGTATATTTACTGGTACTGTGAGGGGCTGCCCATGCCTGCGGCAGTCCACCACCAGCTCCTTAGTTTTCCTCGCGTTGATCTGGAGGCAGTTCCGATGGCACCAGTCCACGAAGTCCTGGATAAGCCCTCTGTACTCAGCTTCATCTCCATTGGAGATGAGGCCAACGATCGCAGAGTCATCAGAGAACTTCTGTAGATGGCAGTGTGTTGTGTTGTGTGAGAAGTCCGCAGTATAAAGAGTGAACAGGAAGGGAGCCAGCACCGTTCCCTGGGGGGCCCCCGTGCTACTGATGATCGTGTCGGACACACAGTCCCGGGTTCTCACAAACTGAGGCCGGTTCGTGAGGTAGTCCAGGATCCATGATGACAGGTGCTGGTCCACCCCTGCGCGCAGCAGCTTGTCCTTCAGGATCATCGGTTGGATGGTGTTGAAAGCACTGGAGAAGTCAAAGAACATGATCCTCACCATATTCCCGGGCTTCTCCAGGTGGGACAGAGAACGGTGAAGGAGGAAGATCACCGCATCCTCCACCCCAATGCCATGCTGGTAGGCGAACTGGAGTGGATCTTAAAATATTGATAAATATGACAGGTATATTGTTCATAATGTATTGATTTTTTTTATTTTTTTTTATTTTCTCTTTTAGTCTTTCAGCTGTCCATGACCAGCCTTTTTTGTGGCATCACACTCTTGCCTTACCTGTTCTTTTTGCTCTATATTATTCATCAGCAGTCATGGTTATTATTACATGAAAGTTTTCTCTCCTTTTTGCTCTCTCTCTCACCAATAGTCATCTTATGCATCCTGTTTTTTCAAGGGCATTTGTACTTACTTTTAAAGACCATCTTTCCTGTTTTTTTGTAAGAGTTGAGGCTGCCAGTTTCCTCCTCTTGCTGTAGATTCTTCTTTTTTTTTTTGCACCTTCATTGTTTCACCTGACAAACCTATTCTCCCTATTCACTGATTTTTTTTATCTCCCCCTTCAACTAATGATATACCATCAAACGGCAAATTGCAGTTTGAAATGCACACTGTTTTTAGCCGGAATGATGGTGTGCAAATTACGACAAAAAAACCCAACAAAAACCAAATTAATCTCTTCTGAAAGAGCATATTTATTCATGCCTAAGAGCTTTTGATGTGCTTGTCAATGCACTGGCATTGCCTTTTCTGAGATGAGCTGTACTCCACAGCAAAGAAAATAAACACCACAATGGACCTCTTGGATCCATGGTCCTGATCTGTCTCTGGCTTTGTGCTGCTGAATTTGACACACTAAGTGCAAATATAGTGATAATTGAAATGTGGAAATTTTTGTAAGCAAGTTGAAATTGGCATTGATGTGGAGCTTTAATTTTCGTTGTTTTTCTTTCTTATATCTTTGTAACATACAAACAACCTACATACAACCTGAGTCACCTTGAAGTAATTATCAAGCCCCTAATGCTGACTTTGTTTGTAGGGTAGGGGTTCAGCAGTGGCAGCGTGTAATTGTTTAGGGTTCGTCATTTGCGTCCAGTTCATTTTCACTATTTTTTTCATCAGATTAACGGCCACATAGGAATGAAATAAATATGGCTGCCAGTGATTCTAGCCCTACATATGAAAATCTTGCCTATTTGTTGTCATTTTTTCCTAGATAAATTGCAGGTTCTAACATGGGAGGTTCATGTACTTTGTACAATTGCATTTCTAACAGCAAAAACAGGTTTAAACCTATTTTTAAGTTATCACTTGTCTGCAGTGTTGGGCAAGTTACTAAAAATTAGTAACTAATTACAGTTATTTGTTACTTCTTTTCAAAAGTAATTGAGTTACTTTACCAATTAGTGCATGATTTAAGTAATTAGTTACTTAGAAAAGTAACTTTCACATTCCTTTTAAGTGTATACTTAAATTATCTTCCATAACTGGCAAGATAATTTAATGAATGACATTACAGGCTCATTATTATTAATGGCAGGCTGAAAACAGAGTTTCACAGACAGTTTTTATGTTGGTGTTGGTGCACATGTGTCAGTGTGTGGGACATAAAGCTGTCCATGTTTATCTTACCTTTATGGTGGATTAATCCAGTGTGCAGTGATCCAATGAAAACGTTCATTATCTACAGTCCAATGTCTGCTGTGACAGAGACATGACCCAGTCCCTCAAATGTCTTTTGCAGATTAAAATCTATTTTTGAAAAATCTCCCTCCGGGTAGCAGGTAAATGCTTTTTAACTTCAGTGGCTCACAGTCTCAGTTGTCTGAAGGAAAGTGACTGTTGTCAGCATGTCTTCAGTCTTTAACGACGTATATTGGAATCATTTGGTTTAATCCTTGCTGGGTCGCAAACTGTCCAGATGTATACCAGCCGTGGGTGTTCACACAGCTTAGATCCACTTCACGGTGTTAGCTGTAGGCATAGCTAGGCATTCCTTAGCACTAGCTTTGTCGGAGCTTGTTGCTGTTTAATCAGGAGCTTCTGAAGATTGCTGTAGGTCTCAACCAGCACTTAGCTGGTAACCCACCAATATATTTTTTGTGCTTAACCGCAGGAAAGGCAAAACATTGTATTTCCACAAAAACTCACCGCTCTTTGTGACAGGTCAAGTCGACTGACAGCTGCATCTCAGCTATGGTAGGGCCAGTTTGTATATTAATTTACGCTAAAAGTATATATCCATATTTGCATATAAATAAAACGAGTAATGAATCTGTTCAAATTTCAGTAACGCATTACTGAATTTTTAAACAGCAATTTCATTACACAGCAAGTTACTGCTATAGTAGTGGCGTTACAGTAGCGCGTTCCAGTTGGAATTAACAAGCAGCGTTACTCCCAACACTGCTTGGTCGGTATTATGAGGTATCAAAAAGTGAGAAGCACACGCTGCTTCTCCCTCTCTATGCAGATCTTATTTCATTTATCCCTTCTCTCCCGTTGCTCTCTCCTTATAGACCACTTTCCTTTTCACCCTCATTTTTCTCCTACTATTTCTCTGGTATGCGGTGCAGGCAGGGATTTGAGTGACTCTGTCAAGCTCCTGAATGCCTTCCCCGCCAGTGTTAAATTGGTTCAGAGCTTAAGTGGAGTATGAGGTTGGAAAAATAATAAAATTAAATAAATAAACAAAAACACAAGTAGCACCTTGAGGCAAAGTGACCCTGGGTTAAGAAAAAAGTCTGTACTTTCCCAACAAACACCAACACACAAACAAGCCCAGGGCGTGAAAATGTGTGCGGCTGTGTTGACACCTAATCCACGGGAGCCTCTTCAAAGGCCTTTTGTATCCGCATGGAAATACGCGTTGTGGCTTTGAGAGTGCATGGTTAAAATAATTAATTTAGAACCAGCCAGACAGCTCCTTTATGGTATTGTGTGACTAAAAGAAAAAATTCTTGTGTGTATATATAGGCTGGATGTAATTGACTGGGGACTCGACTAAGAGAGCAGCTGATGGGAATGAAATATGTGACAAGATGCAGTTTAATGAGAAATCTATAGTTTGCTCCTTTAGTAATGTACAGAATATATTGTGCATACCCTAAAGGGGAAATATACAGTAGGTGTACTGTAGACCAGGGTTTCTCAACCTTTTTTAAGCAACAACACATTGGTACAAGGGGGATATAATGTTTTTAGTGGCGTTGGTTTCTTGGTTTGTCTGTTAGCAACATAACTCAAAAAGCTATGAACGGATTTTGATGAAATTTTCAGGAAAGGTGTGTAATGGCACAGGGAACAGATGATAAGATTTTGGTTATGATCTGAGAGTGCATACCTCCACCAAGGGCTTTGTTTTTATTTGCGTAGCAGGATTACAGAGAAAACAATAGATGGATTTGGATGAAATTTTCACCAGAGGTTGTTTTTGGGCTACAGAGGAACCCTTTACATTTTGGTGAGGACCCGAGAATGCATACCTCTGCTGAGGCTCTTATCTTCTCACAGAGTGTTAGCAACAATACACCATGTTCCAAATTATTATGCAAATCTTATTTGTTGTAGAAGAGCTTGGAAGAACGAGGCGATGTGATATATAAACCAAAGTTTATTATCAGCTCTTCTAACAAGTCTCATCCTAGTGCAGCAGCAGAAGAAGGAAAAAGAGACCGAACACTTTCGGCTCTATGAACTTATACTTGCACATAACAAAAGACATGCAAATCCAAAGCTGACATCCCTCCTTATCTTAATCCCCCCATTGTCTTCGTACTCCTCCTCATGGCCCTGGGGGGTCAGGGCAGCTCCTCCGGTCTCCACCGCAGTGCCTGGGAAACTCTGATCCTCACTGGCGGTTGAGATCTCTTTGTCCTGTTCTGAGGTGTGAAGTCGCCTTACATATGTAATCACCAAACATTCTCACATGCTTCAACATATGTAGGTTATGGAATATATGATAAATATAGACCACAGCCCCCCCCAAACGACTAAGAAAAGGACAATAGAAAAATTCACAGTTTAAGATAATTATTATGACATACTAACTGCTACACCTCTTGCCACAGGAGAAACTTTCCAGCAGCCATGCTCCTAAGAGAGTTCAGTGGTAATCATAACAGCATAGTAAAACCACAAGTCAGTCTTAAACTGTTACAGCACAATTAGTGAACAACTGTTGAGTAGTTTGCATCAGTCCCTGTGCCGTCTGGGTTTTAATCTTCTCCCGAAACTGCTGTGGGTCCGCTTGGGCGTCCTGCTGGGACCTTCCTGTAAGGAATCTGCAGCTTGGGGAGGAGAGTGATTATTTGTTCCCTGCAGGGGGGATGAGTCTTTTCTCTTGGGGGGTCTACCCCTCCGAGGTGCTCTCGCCAACCGTGCAGGCTCGTCTTTCAACAAGAAGGCAGGTTTAAGTCTGTCAATGCTGACTGTTTCTTTTCTATCCCCAAAATCAAGCACAAAGTGTTTATCACCAGGTTCCAGCACTCTGAATGGCCCATCGTATGGTGGGCGGAAAGTTGGTTTTAAAGCTTCATGCCTAACAAAAACGAATTCAGCGCTCTTTAAAGTTTGAGGGACAAAAACCCGTGGAAGAGAGTGATGAGCCGGACCGGGGAGAGAGTCCGGTCCGCTGCTGCCTAAAAACCTCGGGGCTGGAAAATGCCCTGGCTCTGGGTTCTCTGGTAAAAATTCACCTGGGAGCCTGAGAGGTTGTGCAAAAACTAATTCTGCTGGAGAGGCGTCTAGATCCTCTTTGGGCGCAGCACGCATCCCCAATAAAACCCAGGGAAGTTTATTTACCCAATTTGTATCCGTTAGTGAGGCTCTGAGGGCGGCCTTTAAAGATCTGTGAAAACGCTCGCATAACACATTAGCCTGAGGGTGATAAGCGGTGGTGCGGTGAATTGTTGCCCCTAAGCTGCTGGACATGGCTGACCAAAGCTCCGAGACAAATTGAGGCCCCCTATCGGACGTGATGTCCGATGGGACGCCGAAACGTGCCACCCAGTTTGTCAAAAAAACGCAAGCGACTTTCTCCGCTGTGGTTGACGCCAGAGGGACTGCCTCTGGCCAGCGCGTGGTGCGGTCTATCATTGTTAACAGGTGTGTGAAACCTTGGGAGCAAGGTAGTGGTCCCACGAGGTCGACATGAACATGGTCGAACCTTCTAGCAGGGATTGGAAAAGGCTCCAGAGGGGCTTTTGTGTGTTTGTGTATTTTGGCGCGCTGACAAGAAATGCAAGTTTTTGCCCATTCTTTTACGTTTTTGCGCAGGCCAGGCCACACAAACTTTTCGGCGACCATTTTAACCGAGGCGCGCACACCTGGGTGCACGAGGGAGTGAATTGAGTCGAAAATACGGCGGCGCCATGTGGCTGGTACTAACGGGCGAGGTCGGCCGGTTGAGATATTGCATATTAGGGGGGGCACGCCGTCGCGTAAACCCCTTTCCTCCAGCCTTAACCCTGTTGGTCCAGACAAGAGTGCGCGCACGTCCGCGTCACTACTTTGCTCCTCTGCCATGGCTGCATAATCTATCCCTGCATGGATTGGGGCCGCGTATGTGTCCACGTTGGTGAAGAGTTCCGCGGCTGAGGTAGTATAATCTGTCTCCTTGCGCTCTGACGATGTCACAGCGCGAGAGAGGCAGTCTGCTACCACGTTAAGTTTGCCTGCCACATGTCGAATGTCTGTGGTGAACTCTGAAATCGCAGCCAGCTGTCTTTGTTGCCTGCCTGACCACGGTTCGGAAATTTTAGCCATAGCAAAGGTGAGCGGTTTGTGGTCTACAAAAGCCGTGAAACTCCGCCCTTCTAATCAGAACTGGAAGTGGCGGATGGATAAATGAAGCGCTAGCAGCTCCCTGTCAAAAGTGCTGTATTTACGCTCGGTTTGGTTTAGCGATTTGCTGAAGAATGCCAAAGGTTGCCAGATTCCGCTGACATGTTGTTCTACAACTGCCCCTATAGCTAGGTCCGAAGCGTCTGTGGTTAGCGCAATGCGGGCCGAGGGATCGGGGTGAACCAACAATGTGGCATTAGCTAGGGCGCTTTTTACTTCCGCGAAGGCGCGTTCGCGCTCCGGGGTCCATTCGACCGCGTTGGAAGCTTTTTGTTTTCTGAGCGCGTCATATAGGGGCTGCATGAGCTGAGCTGCGTGGGGGAGGAAACGGTTGTAAAAATTAACCATGCCCAAAAATTCCTGCAGCGATTTGACCGTATGTGGCCGTGGGAAACTTTTTATCGCGTGAACTTTGTCTGGAAGTGGGACTGCCCCCTTCGGAGAAACTCTGTGTCCTAAAAAATCAATTTGTGACACGCCGAATTTGCATTTGGCTGGATTGATTGTTAACCCGTGCTCTTCTAGCCTCTGAAAAACCATAGTGAGATGCCGCTCGTGTTCTTCCTCAGACGGGCTGGCTACCAGCATATCGTCGAGATAGACGAAAACAAAAGGGAGGTCGCGTAATACTGCGTCCATCATCCGCTGAAAGGTTTGAGCCGCGCCTTTGAGGCCGAAAGGCATTCGCAAAAATTCAAAAAGGCCGAAAGGGGTTATTACAGCTGTTTTAGGAATGTCCTCTGCTCGAACTGGGACTTGATGATAACCGCGGACCAGGTCTATTTTTGAAAAAATGCGCACACCCGCCAGATGCAGTGAAAAATCCTGAATGTGAGGAATTGGGTAGCGGTCATGCGCTGTCGCATTGTTTAATCTGCGGTAATCGCCGCACGGTCTCCAAGAACCGTCGGATTTCGGAACCATGTGAAGTGGTGAGGCCCAGGGGCTTTTCGAGCGTCTAATAATGCCTAACTTTTCAAGGGTGGTAAACTCGTCCCGAGCTATGGCGAGCTTGGCCGCGTCTAAGCGCCGGGCTTTGGCAAATACGGGTGGGCCCGTTGTGGGAATAAAATGTTCAACCCCGTGTTTAGCCACTGTGGCTGAGAATTTGGGAATTGTGAGTGCTGAAAATTGGGTGAGGAGTTGATCAAACTTACCTCCTGCTGTGGTGACGCTAGCCTGCATGGGTGGTGGAGAAATACGAGCTGAGCAGGGAATAGAAGCAAAGGACAGTGCATTAACCAAGCATCTGTTCGCTAGATCAACTAATAACCCATGTGCACACAAAAAATCTGCGCCCAACAAGTTAAAACTCACCGCCGCTACAACAAATGTCCATCTGTAGTTGCGGCCGTGGATGCAGAGGTGCAGGCTCTTTTTGCCAAAAAGTGGCTGTTTTCGCCAAAAGTGTCGATGGTGGAGCCGTTGGCTGCCACCGCTCCATTGCCCCGGGGGCCCATGGCCCGGTCTGCTTGGGAGGGCATGACAAAACTTAGTTGAGCTCCCGTGTCGATAAGGAACCGCTTGCCGGTGTGTCCGTCCGTCACATATAAAAGCTTGGTTTTTTCGCTGAGAACTGCCGCTGTTAACGGCTCTCGGCTTCGGCGTTTTCCGGAATTTGTGAATTTGCAGGGGGGAACGCATTTGTAAGCCTTCTCGGCGAAGCGGTGGTGGTAATAACAAACGTCGCTCCGTCTGTTGCGTCCTGGCCGTGTCGCTGTCACCGCGGGCTGATTCTGCTCGGTGATTTGTGGCTCCTCGTGGCTCCGGACATCAGCGTTGAGGTCTGCGGATGCTGCTGTGGGTGTCTGCTCCTTGCAGGCGTTGACGAGCCGTTGAGCTTCGTGAGCTAGCGTGCGGAAGTCTTGCTGGGTGCTGCATCGCATGTTGGCCAGTGTCCCTCTCATGTGTGGCGGCAGCGTACTGAGGAATATGAAATGGAAGAGGAAGTTGTCATTGTCCTCTTCTTTAAGTTGCAGCAAGTCCTCCATGAGGGCCTTGGGTCTCCTCTGTGGCCGTAAACCGCCAGGATCCTCTCGGCTCTCTCCTCGGCTGAGGGGACGTAATTTGCCACGATGGTCGCTTTCAGTTCTTCATATTTGTCCTGGGCCGGCGGCCGCTGGATTATGCTCCGCGCACATCTCGAAGTGGCGGCGTTGAGTTTGGCGACGATGTGATAGAACTTTGTATCGTCAGCCGTGATGCCCGCAAGTGCAAACTGGGCTTCAGCTTGCAGAAACCACGATGCGGGGTCTTCCTGCCAGAAGTCCGGCAGGTTGACGGTGACGGCGTTTGTGTAGACCGTCACTGCTGCGTCCGCAGGGTGAGAGTGCCTTGCTTCGGTTCTCTCCGCGGCGCTGGTGCTCGGTTGAGCCCTCTCTATCACTTCTGCCGGGGGGGAACGTCGTCCATCTGTTCCCCTGTCTGCGTGGGCGCCGGCGTCTGCCTGGGTCGCCACAGATGAGTCGATCGCGAGGGAACGCCTCTGGTCCATACTCGCGTCAGGGTCACCAGTGTAGAAGAGCTTGGAAGAACGAGGCGATGTGATATATAAACCAAAGTTTATTATCAGCTCTTCTAACAAGTCTCATCCTAGTGCAGCAGCAGAAGAAGGAAAAAGAGACCGAACACTTTCGGCTCTATGAACTTATACTTGCACATAACAAAAGACATGCAAATCCAAAGCTGACATCCCTCCTTATCTTAATCCCCCCATTGTCTTCGTACTCCTCCTCATGGCCCTGGGGGGTCAGGGCAGCTCCTCCGGTCTCCACCGCAGTGCCTGGGAAACTCTTTGATCCTCACTGGCGGTTGAGATCTCTTTGTCCTGTTCTGAGATGTGAAGTCGCCTTACATATGTAATCACCAAACATTCTCACATGCTTCAACATATGTAGGTTATGGAATATATGATAAATATAGACCACATTTGTCTCTGATTTTCCTAAATAGTCGATGCAAATGACAGTCAGTATAATTTTCAAGTCATCAACCATTAGAGCATAATTCAAATTTTATTGAAGAAACCTCCCAATGATAACTATTTTTTTGCAAAAATAAAAAAAACTCAAAATGCACGGTTTCAAATTATTATGCACAACAGAGTTTCAAAACATTTTATTGGTTGTAAAAAACTGAAAATGGTCATTTGTTGAATTTGCAGCATTAGGAGGTCATATTTACTGAAATCAAAAGCTTTTTCAATCCAAAACATCTTAACAGGCCAAGTTACATGTTTACATAGAACCCGTTCTTTGATATAACCTTCACAATTCTTGCATTCATTGAACTTGTGAGTTTTTGGAGAGTTTCCCCTTGAATTTGTTTGCAAGATGCAAGAATAGCCTCCCACAGCTGCTGTTTTGATGTGAACTGCCTTCCACCCTCATAGATCTTTTGCTTGAGGATGCTCCAAATGTTCTCAATAGGGCTGAGGTAAGGGGAGGATGGGGGCCACACCATGAGTTTCTCTCCTTTTATGCCCATAGCACCCAGTGACACAGAGGTATTCTTTGCAGCATGAGATGGTGCATTGTCATGCATGAAGCTAATTTTGCTACGGAAGGCACGGTTCTTCTTTTTGTACCATGAAAGAAAGTGGTCAGTCAGAAACTCTAAATACTTTGCTGAGTTCATTTTCACACCTTCAGGGAGCTCTCCTACCAGCTCTCTCCCCATTATTCCGACCCAACACATGACTTTGCCACCTCCTTGCTGACGTTGCAGCCTTGTTGGGACATGGTGGCCCTCAACCAACCATCCGCTACTCCATCCATCTGGACCATCCAGGGTTGCACGGCACTCATCAGTAAACAAGACTGTTTGAAAATTAGTCTTCATGTATTTCTGGTCCCACTGCAACCATTTCTGCTCGTTAGCAATGGTTAGAGGTGGCCGAATAGTAGGTTTATGCACAACTGCAAGCCTCTGGAGGATCCTACACCTTCAGGCTGTGAGACTCCAGAGGCACCAGCAGCTTCAAATACCTGTTTGCTGTTTTGTAATGTCATTTTAGCAACTGCTCTTGTAATCCAATGAATTTGTCTGGCAGAAACCTTCCTTGTTATGTCTTTATCTGCACAAACCCATCTGTGCTGTGAATCAGCCAAAAATTTCTTTACAATACGATGATCACGCTTAAGTTTTCATGAAATATCTAATGTTTTCATACCTTCTCCAAGGCATTACACTATTTCTTGCTTTTTGGCAGCAGAGAGATCTTTTTTCTTTCCCATATTGCTTGAAACCTGTGGCATGCTTAATAATGTGGAACATCCTTCTTAAGTAGTTTTCCTTTAATTGGGCTCACCTGGCAAACTAATTATGACAGGTGTCTGAGATTGATATCAGTGATCCAAAGAGCCCCGAGACACAATACCATCCATGAGTTTAATTGAAAAACAAAAAAATTGAATGTTTATGACACCAAAATCCTTCGGTATTTGCATAATAATTTGTAATGTGGTGTACTCCAAAATTACTGGATGGATTTGGATGAAATTTTCACCAGAGGTGGTTCTTGGGCTGCAGAGGAAGTCATTTTTATGATGATCTAAGAATGCATACCTCAGCCAAGGCTCTTATCTTCTCACACAGTGCTAGCAACAATACTCCAAAACTAATGGACAGACTTTGATAAAATTTTCACCAGAAGTGGCTCTAGACCTACACACAAACCCATTACGTTTTGGAGGTGATCCATAATTGATGGAAGGAGCCTTGGCAGGGGTATGTGCTCTCTGAGTGCTTTTCTAGTTTGCGTTGAAAAAAAATCCTGCATCACACCACCAACCAAAAATATTTCAAATTGACGCATTTTATCCTATTATACCATATATAATGACCATTTAGCCTTGTAATTTGTTTATACCTACTCATACATCTTGCATGTCTGCCCAAGCGTGAGGCTTGTGTGACTTAAGTTTTGTCATCCTCTCCAGTCCACTAGGCTCCGTGGGATCCCTCTGCAGCTGTGTACGGGCAGCCATAATTTTGAGACCATGCTGACTGTGCACGGTGACTATGCATGTGCATAGATCCACCTACGCGTTCAAAAGCCGTCCATATGCAAAGCGTAGGTGCATCAGACATGTGCAGAGCATTAAAGCCAGCTTACCAAGTTCATAAGTGAGAACCTCTGTTAAAAAAATGCAAAGAAGAAGAAGAAAAGAAAGACGATCACCATTATTGCATCCATACTGCCACCCACTGACATGGAAGAGCTACTACACTGCAGGCACAGACGTTATTTTTTTGGAACAATTAAGTGAAATTACACAATTTCCCGTGGCACACCTGAAAATCTCTCACGGCACACTGGTGTGCCACAGCAAAATGGTCTGAAGCTAAGGCTGTTATGGAAATTCACAAAAGAAAGAAATAACACACAATGGCATTATTAGTGTGACTGAAACCTCCAGTCCCTAAACAGTTATTACCCAAGGAGCTAGATTTATTTATTTATTTATTTTGAACAATGGGAGCAGTTACTTTGATATGAAGTGCTATTTCTAAACTTTAAGGCTTTAAAATATAAAGAAGTGCTCAATTTTTTTACATAAAACTTATAATGTAAAGAGTCATTAATCACAACAGTTGTGTCATAATCTGCAAAACCTCTGCAGATCTCATATCATCGTATGCACTTAATAATCATTGGTTGAAATCACAATTAGCACCTATAATTGTAGAATTTAAGTCATTTGCTTCCATGCCCATGTGTTCAGGTCTTGGTTATTACATTGGTGAAATGGTGCTTAATTACTATTATAACAATTTATAGTAATGGTTTTCATTTATATAGCACCTTTCATACCCAAATGAGTCCATTATTCATTCACTCCACAGACAGACAATGGTAGTGGTAAGCTACTACTGTAGCCACAGCTGCCCTGGGGCAGACTGACAGAAACATGGCTGCCAATCCGTGCCAAAGGTGTCTCCGACCACTACCGAACATTTATCCACATTCATACCCAGCTTTGCTTTCATGGAATTTTCATTTTGTGTGTGAGTGGATATAAAAAAATGACAGAATTTAACACAAAACTCATTATATTTTTTTCTTTGCTCTTCACACAAACATTAATTTATGCAATTAACTTTCACCCCTGAATGACTAGTGTATGCTTATTTTTATCACAGCAATAAACAGTACTGAAGCCATGCATGAATATGGCTACTTTTGTTTGGATAAGCTCTCATTCTATCTCTTTTTCTCCAAATTTTCCAATGTTATTTTTTTTTGGTTGTGTAATTTCAGAATTAACACTGCCAAATGTGCATTAGTATTTCTTCTTTGTTGATTTTTTTTTTTAATCCACAATGGTGCAACAGCATTTTTAAAGGTAATAAAGCAGTTTTAGGCCACAGAGTTAAACCTAAATATAGTATATGAGTATGAATCTGCCTTGCATGTCTGTTTAAAAAAAATTTAAGAGAAAGGTACATTCCTACATTTGTACATTCCTGCCCCCCGACCTCGTAAGGAAGATTTTTTTGAGGCGCCCCGCCACTTCCCCATGTGATGTGAGTTTTCAGATTATATCCTTCCATCCCACCAGCTGAACAGTTTGACCAGAGGGCAAAAGAGCGAGGCCAAACTGACAACTAGAGCGCAGCTCAGTGTGCTGCGCCAACTGATTTGCCAGCTCTTGAGATGACTGAACAATCAGCTGAACGACTGCCCAGTTTCTCACACAGCCCTCTATTTGACCAAGGCACTCGAGCTACTTGCACTTTGAACATTGCTCTCGACTAGAAGTTGTATCTTTGATAAGACAGCGTTCCTCGATGTACTTTCTTTAAAGGAAAAAGGACCAAACAAACTTCATGAAACACAGTCTGCTAGAAACCAGCATGTTGTTTCCCGTTAGGGATGCTATGATACAGCAGTATTGATAATAACAGTGATATTTAAACATATGATCATTGGACTCCTGTTAGCCTTTCATATTGTGTGTCATTTATCTGGCTGCTTTTTCACAATCAAAAACAATTATGTATACGGTATTTACACACATAAAGTTAAAAATGAATTTACGTAACTGAGATTATTATTATTATTATTATTATCTTTTTTCACATTTTCTCTCGATGTCATGATAATATTGATAAAATGATATCCCAGTCTATGGTAAATTTGATATTGTGAAAGTCCAATGTATGGGTGGGTGGTGGGACAAAAATGCTACATCATAATATCACAATACTTTGTGGTGGCAATACTGTATCAATTCAGGGACACGAGTATCATGATACTTTATTGAAAATTATGAATAAATGTTGCAAACAAACTTACCTGTTTTGGTACCAGAGTAGTAAAAAACCAATTGAGTCCACTAGATGGTGCTAAATGCTCAATGTCTGGTTAGGTCAGGACAGCAAAGAAGCGACTTCTGAGGGCTAGCCAGGAGTTGACCAAAACGAACACAGGGATGGGAAATCACAGTATATGATATTGCAATACTCAGCATATCCCAGCATTGTGATGATATCACATCGTGGCCCAAGTATCATGATAATATCATATCATGCGGCCTCTGATGATTCCTGTTCCCTGTATAGTTTTGCACCAGGGCAACACAGAACACAGCGGAGAGGCAGCCGGTGCTCCTCCCAGCGATTACCAAACAAACAACTCTACACATTCATTCCATGCACAATCATCCCTGCACAATCTCAGCACACTCCAAAAGTATTTTAATTTGCTGTGCTGCATCGTGGCAAAATTGTTAGATGACTCCATCTGATTAGTCTTTTCTCCTCCTGTATAGCGTGCAGCAGCATCTCTCCCAAAAAGTCTGAACAAACAAATCAACACCGGTAACATCTAACTATATCCAGGCTTATCTGGATACTTGTGGATCATTTTCTCTCTAGCACATTGCCTATTTGCCACAAGGCTTTGACACTTGCTGTAACATCATACCGTTAGTAGGCTACTGTGTTAGGTACATTAAAGACTAATGGTGGCTAGTGCTACATTACACAAGTAGAATAAATCCCGTGATAAAATACAGACTTACCGGTTGAACGACATGTCCACTTGTGTGTGCAGTGACCCAGGATAATGTTTGGAACAGCATTGATCTTCTGCTACCAAGCTCCTTCTCTCTGGAACCAGTTACCACTCTGGGTCTGGGAGTCAGACTTGGTCTCTGTTTTTAAGAACAGGGTAAAATCCTTCCTTTTTAATATAGCTTACGTTTAAGGAGGGATTTTGTGTCTTTTATCCCCACTTTTGTTTTGTTGTTATTTGATCCATACTGCTGGTTGACCTCCAATAATGTACTTGGCATCTTACTGCTATGTTCTTTATGTCTGCCCTCTCCATCCTCCCTATCCCCTCACCCCCAGCCAGTCACAGCAGATGACTGCCCCTCCCTGAGCCTGGTTCTGCTAGAGGTTTCTTCCTGCCAAATGGGAGTTTTTCCTCTCCACTGTCGCTTAGTGCTTGCTCATAGGGGATCGTCTGATTGCTGGGTTTTTCTGAGACTGTGGGGTTTTTCTCTGCACTCTGGCACCATAAGACGGCCTATGTTGTGATGTGGCACAGTATAAATAAAGCTGAATTGAATTGAATTGAATTGATCCTTAAAAGCAGTTTAATGGTAAAATCCATCTTAATTTGGATCAAGTTTTCAAAGTAGCTATCCAAAATGCTAACTGGCACTGGAGACTAAGTTGACTCTTTAGTTCTGCCTCTTCCTCTTCCTCCGAGGCCATAGCCAGTGCTTAGTCCTGATTGGTTCTCTGTTATTGTGACATCACAAAATGGTCTGTCTGGACTTGTCTTTTGGAAGGGGGAGGAGCTTAACCAAATTTTCATGGCAGAAAACACAGGCATGACACATAGTGAGTTTGCTCTTGCTATGTCTTGTAAATCATAAAAAAACATGTTAAAGACATATTAACAAGAAAAAAAAAACTTTATTTGTATTAGCGTGTCAGTTTAACGGAAAATGTAAGTTTTTGATCTTACTTGAGTCTGATTCTGAGATATTTTATGTTGCTAATTCAGATATTTACATTGACCCTATTATACCCTACATTATACTCTTAATTTTCAGCAATGTTCCTCTCTTAACATGTATGAATGAGTGACTACAGTTTAACAGAAATCTATCCTAAATTAACTTCTGCAATGTCAGCAATCTTATATTGTTCATACCTGTGAAAAATAAACTGCTGTTCTGTTAAGGTTGTGTATGCATCATCATCAAAGCAAAAACAGGCACATACTGTGTAAAAGCAAGGTGGCCTTGCAGCACATTGTCCTTCGGGAGAAAAAAGCCCCCCTCCCCAACAACCATACTTCACAGCCATTTTATGCCGTCAACACATGTAGCTACTGTAGCTCTGATTTATTGAATGGCACCATGCCCTTGGTGCTCATTATTAGCATCTTAGCACCACAGGGCCTATTTGCATCATTGAGTCACCATTCTACCATAAGTCGCTGACTATGGAGAGCGCTCTAATTCTGAGATCCAAAGGGAGTAACAGCCCCAACAGCTGCCTCAGGAAAGTTATCAGCCCGTGTTATTGTTTTCATGCTCATCCCAAAAGATTTCCTCTGAGAACCCCAGCAGTATGGATGGATGCCGCTGACCTTTTTATTTTAGTGTCTACGCTACAGGTGGCACCACTGCCCATACTGACCAAGAGTTGCCTTCAAGGTAATACGCCATCGACTGATAACCCAGGTGTTTTTTTTCCCCCCTTTCTCTTTAGCTTTTTTTTTTTTTTTTTTTACTAGACTGTACTGTATATGAGGGCTAAGACATTGCTATTGTTTCCTTAAATAATTGTTAATTAGGGCCCGAGCCACTGACAACGTCAATGGGCGAGAGCCCTATTGTAATTGCTAGGATTATTATTTCACCTAAACAATTGCATTTTTGACCCCCTAAACATTAACCAAAATGCATTTTTTTTTTTTTGCACACACCTCAAACCCGGTGAAAAATTCGATAAACTGAAAAAAAAAAAATGCCCTCCACCACCAATTTTTGTGGACGGGGCCAAACGTACAAGGTCAATGGAGACCGGCGACCATAAAGTTTGTCGTACAGGCACAAAATTTGGGTAAGGTGCGCATCACCTCAAGACATGCAAAAAACATAATTGTGGCCCTTACCCACGGCCAACAGGAAGTCCGCCATCTTGCCTCAAAGCCGCACCACCTCCAATTTGGCCAAAAACCACCCCTCGCATTTGAACAAACTGTTCCTAGGGGCCTGCTCCAATTGAGCTCATTTTCACGTGGTGGCATCTGTAGGCATGGGCCATTAAAAGTTGCATAAGTCATAGTTACAAGCTCAAAGGTGTGGCCAGGGTGCCATGGCGAAATTTGACTCCGCTCCTTACAACATCAGACAGCTGTAACTCGAGCAAAACGTTTCTGATTTCCACCAAAGTTTCTATGATGGATAATAGTCCGTCCCCGAACGTGTTTATGTAAAAATACCTGACAGAAGATATAACACCACTTAGTGGTTAAAGGAAGAACTGCTGAAAACTGTTTTATTTATTACTTACGCGCTGCTGGCCAGAATAACGTGAAATTTTCTGAGGTTTATCAGACCACATGGATGATCATAACTGCACATCAACTTTAGTATCGCGTCACTGCTGTTACCATGGACATGCCCTCCTCACCATTCAAACCATGATCTTGTTGGGAGGGTTGGGAATGACCTGGAGTCATGAAATCTGGAACATAGGTCGAGTTGACTGTCTTATGTAGTCCTATATGAGTGCACAACACATAACTGATAAGTAAGTGTTGCGATGGTGACATGGCGAACATCGGAGAGTTGTAACTTGGACAAACTTTGTCTGATTTTCACCAAATTTCCTACAATGGATACTAGTCCCACCCTGAATGCTCCTATATAAAAATAATTAACAAAAGTTAGAGCACCACCTAGAGGTTAGAACATCAAACACTTGTAACTTAGACAAACTTTATCTGATTTTCACCAAATTTTCTACAATGGATTTTAGTCCCAGCCTGCATACTCCTCTATAAACATAATTAACAAAAGTTATAGCGCTACCTAGTGGTTAGACCAATGGACACTTGTAACTCAGACAAACTTTGTCTGATTTTTACCAAATTTTCTATGATGGATTTTAGTCCTTTTAGTCCCAGCCTTCACGCTCCTATGTAAAAATAATTTACAAAACTTATAGTGCCACCTTGTGGTTAGAACAACGGACACTCGTAACTTGGACAAACTTTGTATGATTTTCACCAAATTTTCTATGATCGATATTAGTCCTGCCCCGAACGCGTCTATATAGAAATAATTAACAATAGTTATAGCACCACCTAGTGATTAAAGGAAGGATTGCTGACAACTGTTTTTTTTCCTCTCACCAGGTGCAAAAATGACATGAAGGAATGACAAGAACTCATTGACAGTACATGTACATAGTACAGAACTGTTTCCATAGCAACCAGCATGCTTCAATGGCTTTCTTGCCATGCAAAACATGAGAGTTACAGCTCAGACAGTCCTTGTCTGATTTGGACCAAACTTTGCACAAATCATACTAATCCCACTCTGAACACGTCTGTATATCAATATTCACAAAATTGTCACAGCACCACTTAGTGCTGACATGAGGTGCTGCACAAAATTGTATCAACTTTTGCACAAAGACCAGTAGTCAGGATGGCATGACAGTTTCAGAGGTTTCTCAGAGCGCTTTAGTTTACCCTCAGTGAAAGTCACTTTTGTCCTGTGATCATCACAGTTGCCATGGAAACCCACTCCTCGTCATTCAATGCATTTTTTACTTTGGAAGCTTGGGAAAGTCCGAGTGTCACAAAATGTGGAATGTAAGTCAAGGTGACTCTCTTCTGTAGTCCTATATGGGTCTGCAACACGTACCTAATATGTAAGCGCTGCCACGGCGACATACCGAAGTTTCTCTCCTGGCAATAAGTCGGACAGCTGTCACTTGGACATACTTAGTCCAATTTACCCCATAATTGTTACGATGGATCCTAAGCCGGCCCCACACGCTCCTACATAAAAAATAATTGACAAAAGTTATAGTGCCACCTACTGCTCACAAGAAAGTACTTCGCTGAATGGTTTTCTTTATTATTCACGCAGCGCTTGCGGCAACAATGGGAAATTTGCTGGGCCCAAGGGGCAGCAGGATCCATGGGTGTGCGGGGGGTGAGGACCCACTTACAGCTGCTTGCAGCTTTAATTTTTTTTTTTTTCCACAATATCTTTATTGAACCTTTTTTTTTTTTTTAACAAACATGATACAAACAATCAAACACTAACACTAAAGTACTACAAAAAAAAAAATGCACTAAAAACACCAACAACCACCAACAAAATCAAGTCTTCAACAATGCTCCTCTGTTTAGTCTAGACAATCCAATACATAAGTATACATATTATGTTCACCAGTTTGGAATTTACAAGGTCCACACACATCATTCACCTTCTTCTTCAAGAGTTATGTTTAAATTTTTTACATAATCAATAAAAGGTCTCCATATATTCTCAAACACAATTTCCTTTGATTTCAGTATATATGTTATTCTTTCTAATGGAAGGTTTGTTAACATCTGTCTTAACCACTGAGTCACATCTGGTCTATGAGTCTTTTTCCATAATAGTGCAATACATTTTTTGGCATTAAGCAAACTGAGGTCTATGAATGTTCTTTCACTTTTATTAAAATTATGCTTTTCTGGGTACAGACCCAACAAAAACAGTTTAGGATTCAGTATGATTTGTTTTGAGATTATTTTTTCAATTGTTACCCTCACCTCTTCCCAAAACATTCTTATTAATCTACATTCCCATAAACAATGAAATAGGGTTCCTTTACTTTCCATGCATTTTGTGCATGTATCTGGTATATTTTTGTTATATCTATTTAACTCCTCCGGTGTAACATACATCCGCATTAACCATTTGAAATGTATCAATTTAAGGCGTGCATTTATTGATTTGGTTTGAGCTTCTGTACAAGCCAATTCACATTGTTCCTCTGAAATTTCAATTTGCAGATCTTCTTTCCAGTAGTTTAATCTTTTCAGTGAATTTTCACTTGAAGATAGTGTCAATGAGTTATAAAACTCTGAAATAATACCCTTTCTTTTACTATCTTTCATCATCATTTTTTCCAAGGATGAATAAATAGGTCGAGTGAGAGCTTTATTTTGATTTGATCGAATAAAGTTTCTAAGTTGAAGATATTTAAAAAAATGTGTTCTATTGAGATTAAATTTGATCCTCAGCTCTTCAAAAGACATTATGTTGTCTGCACATGGCAAATATAAATCCTGAATCTTTTGTATCCCTTTTAAATTCCATACTTTAAATACAGCGTCCGCTCTCCCTGGTTTAAAATATTGATTACCCCATATTGGACTAAATTGTGACAATAACTGTGGTTCTTTTAAATAGTTTTTAGCTTCACACCATATTTTGATCATATGCTTTACAAATGGATTTTTAACTTGTTTTTGTAATTTTTTTGCCGAATCTGAGTATATGAATATGGGAAGAGGTAAAGGTAAATTGTATGATTCCATTTCAGTCCAGTGAGGGAGATCATTTGATGAAAAATAATATGTCATAGACCTCAGTTGTGCCGACCAATAATACAACATAAAATTTGGACATTTCAGACCTCCACGATCAAATGGTAAATATAATAAAGACAAACGTAATCTAGCCCTCCTGTTGTTCCATATAAATTCCACTAACTTTTTTTTTATTCTTGAGAATAGATCTAAAGGTGGTGATAAGGGAATGTATTGAAATAAATAAAGTATTTTAGGTAAAATATTACTTTTAAGTATATTGATTCTCCCGATCATCGACATTGGTAGTGACATCCATCTCTGAGTTAACTCATTGATATCTGATATTAAGGCTTCATAGTTGACGCTGGCGACTGATTCTAGCTTAAGCATAATTTGGATTCCTAAATATTTAAACTGATTTACAACATTGAATTGATTTACCTCAGGGGCTGGGTAATTTCTCTGGGTCTCATTTAGCATTAATATTGAAGATTTAGTTTTATTTATTTTATATCCTGATATTTCCCCAAAATTCTTTATTAAATTCAACAAGGTTGGAATTGATTTTTTTAGATTCGACATAAACAAAATTATATCATCGGCGTACAGGGAGATTTTATGTTCTGTTGGTCCAACTTTAATTCCATATATTTGTGAATGTAAACGTATCGCTATCGCTAAAGGTTCAATTGCCATAGTAAACAGTAAAGGTGAAAGTGGACAGCCTTGTCGACATCCTCTATTGATTTTTATTGGTTTTGAAATATTGTTATTTGTTAGGATTTCTGCTGTAGCATTATTGTATATTATTTGAACCCATTTTATGAAATTATTTCCAAGTCCAAACCTTTGTAGGACTTCAAAAAGAAAGGGCCATTCAACTCTATCAAAGGCCTTTTCGGCGTCCAATGATAGGAGAGCTGTATCCGGTGCTTCTTTATTAAAATAAATAATATTAAATAGTCTTCTTACATTATGGAAGCCTTGTCTACCCTTTATAAAGCCATTCTGATCTCGATTAATAATATTTGGTAAAATTTCTTGTATTCGTCTTGCTAAAATTTTACAGATTATCTTAAGGTCGGCGTTTAATAGGCTTATTGGTCTCATATTTTCACATTTATTAGAGGGCTTACCTGGTTTTGGCAGCAGTATAATTAAGGCATTATTTATGTATGATGGTAAATTATTATTTTGAAATGCTTCTAAAACCATTTCCAAAAAAGGTTTTATTAATTTATTCTTAAATTTTTTATAAAGGTCAACTGGAAGACCATCTGGTCCTGCACTTTTTCCTGATTTCATATTATCAATGGCTAGCCCAACTTCTTCTTGACTAATTTTAGACTCCAATATCTCCCTGTTTTCATTTGGAATACACGGTATAGATAGTTCGTTCAAAAACCCATTTAGTTTTGTTAAATCAGGTTCATTTTTGGTATCATATAATTTTTCATAGTAATCTCTAAAGGCTCTATTAATTTCTAAAGGATCTATAACTACCTGTCCATTACTTATAATACTGGTAATTGGTGTTTTAATTTCCAATTGTTTAATCTGCCATGCTAATAATTTTCCTGATTTTTCACCTTGTTCATAAAAAGATTGTTTCAATCTTAGAAGACTCGAGGCAGCTCTATTCGCTGATTTTTTGTCGTATTCAGCTCTCAAAATCAGTAATTCATTCTCCAACCTTGGGTCACTTCCTGCATACACTTTTTCCTGAAGACTTTTTATTTTATGTTCCAATTTAGCTCTCTCCTCTCGAGTCTTCTTAGATTTTGATCCTGTATAACTAATAATATGTCCCCTAATAAAAGCTTTGAAAGCCTCCCACTTTACACATGCTGATGTTTGTGTAGTATTGATGTCAAAGAACTCGTCTATCTGTTTTTCTATATACTTGACAAATTCCTCATCCTGAAGCCATTTATGCTGAAATTGCCATCTACCTGATTCCTTTGTCAATTTTTTATCTACATATATTAGACAACAGGGTGCATGATCAGAGATCACGATGTTATCATAAAAGCAGTTTTGAATCTTGGACCTTAATTCTGTGGAAATCAAAAAATAATCAATACGTGAGAATGTCTTGTAGGTACTGGAATAACAAGAATAGGCTTTAACTTGTGGTTTCATTTCTCTCCATATATCTAACAATCTCAATTCTTTCATAAAATGATTAATAGTCATCCTACATCCAATGTGCGTACAATCCAGTCCTGTTGATCTATCCACACCTGGATTCAATGTACAATTAAAATCCCCTGCTATTATATGTTGCCCTGTAAGTGATGATAAGATGAGAAATAAATTAGCAAAGAACTTCTGATCATCTATATTGGGACCATATAAGTTCACAAGATTTATATTTTCTAATAGCAAAGAACCTTGAATGATTACATATCTTCCAAATTTGTCTCCAATTACATTTTTCACTTGAAAAGGAACTGATTTATGTATGAGAGTCATAACTCCCCTGGCTCGGGATGAAAATGAAGAGGTGAATACACTTCCCTGCCATCTACTCCTAATTCTTTTAACATCCTCCTCTATCAGATGAGTTTCTTGTAAAAACACAATTCTTGAACCCATGTCCTTTATTTTATTCATAACTTGTTTAAGTTTTTTTAAATTTTGTAGACCTCTGCAATTCCATGAAGTTAAATTAAGATTAACACTTTGGTCCATGATCAATAGAGAGTTTGGGATTACCTTGCAGTGTAAACATGCTCATACAGAGAAGCAAAAACATGAGTGGTTGAACATTCATCCTACAAACTACACACAAACAAATTTCCCCTTCCCACACTTGTGGCAAACCCCCCAAAATCAAAAGAAAAATTCTGTCTCCCGATATAGCCATCGACCGTTCCACACCCACGGGGAACAGCCTAAGCCACTCCTTCTTCATCCTCCCAATCACCCTAACTCTACTGCTTTTAATGACGTAACATTAACTCTCCTCTGTAGTTTTCCAACTTAACTCCAAAATTTTTAACAACTTTGTACATCATAGTTTGTTTTTTTTTGTTTGTTTTGTTTTTGTTTTGTTTTTTTAATATATAATACAATCTATATTTTGTAAACTTACTATTTACTTCAAGTCAGTCAGATGCCTGTGCAAATGCTTAATTATTCTACCTTATATTTTGTTCATGCTTAGCTCCCACCAGTCTCTTCTTCTTCTTTGATCTTCTTGATGAACTCCTGCGCCTCCTCTGGGGTCTTGAAGATGTGGGTTCTGCCCTCATACGTGGTCAGCAGTCTCGCAGGATAGATTACACCATGACAAATCCCAAGGTTGCGCAGCTCCTTACGTATGGGATCAAACTGCTTCCTCAATTGCTGGATTCCTGTGGCCAAATCTGGGTAGAACCGCACCTGCTCGTCCTGGTGTTTAATCTCTCCTTTTTTAGCTCGTGCAGCGTTGAAGATCTTCATCCTGTCTCTGTTGCTAAGAAACTTCATAATTAAGGTCCTCGGCGGTCCCTTATCTCTCCGTGGGCCAATACGATGTGCTTTTTCCAGAATCACTGCTGATTGCAACTCCTCGCTGCCCAGCACCTCCGGAATCCACTTTTCCAGAAAGGAACATACGTCCCGACCTTCTGATTCCTCTGGAAGACCCACCAGCCTCAAATTATTCTGTCTCGACCGAGATTCCAAATCCAAAATATTATCTTCCAGAGATTTATTTTTTTTTTCCAAAGTGCGCACCTTTAATTGAAGACGGGTGACGTCATCTTCAGCACTAGCGAGACGGAGCTCCATCTGCGCCGTTCGTTCTACACAGTCACCCAATTCCTTTCTTATTCCTTCCAACGCTGTCATAATCCCATCAAATCTAGAGGAAAAGTCCGCTCTCATTGAACTCATGGCAGCCATCAGCGCATCTGCGCCATTCCCCGCAAATATCGCACCGTTGCCAGCCTCCTCCGCCATATATGGAGTTTTGTTTGCTGCGTCACAGACCTGAAAGTCCGTTAATTTGGACTGTTTCGGCGGCTCGCTTTTTCCTTTTCCTGGTTTTCCAGCCTTAGGCTTCACCGACATATCCTCGCCCAAATGCTGGGATACGTTCTGTCCCAAATGAGAGAGTTATTTGCCGATTTTTTTTTTTCCAGGAGCAGAGCAGAGCGAGACACGTCCGTCCTACGTGGCAGCCATAACCGGAAGTCGCAGCTTTAATTTTTAATGTTATTTCACTTGCAACGATAGAAGAAAAAGCTCAGTGGTGTTGGGGATCATTTGCATTTTTTCAAATAAATACAATAAATATTTTCAGGCTAAATAAAAAGTTGGTCAAAAACTTATAGAACCTTTGTGATTTCAGTAACCTTTATCCATCATGTCAGATCACTCTTGTTTATTGGTTTTGCAGTGTGAAGGAAATTTTTATTGTTCAGCTTTTTCCTAAAACAGTGATGGTGTGAACTTTGTAAAAATATACAGTCACTTGATTTTTTTTTTTTAAATTGTACTTCCCATTCTCTAAATTTCTGTACAGCTTTTTTTTTTGTTTGATTTTTGGTCGCAGGTAACAGTGGATTGTTTCTTTTCTGTTTTTTTTTTTTTTTTTTTCTCATCAGCACTTCAGTTAAAGAGCGAGAGATGGAGACAGTTTATCTTCCCAAACAAATCAATTATGTAAACTAAAGTAATACATTTTTGAATATCATAGCACTAAAAAAATAAATAAATAAAACCAGGGAAACATTAGAAACGAGAATTTGGTTGATCCCTTAAACACAGACCGTCACATTATTCCAAATCATTTCCCTTCTTTACACAACATGAGACATTTGGTTTATGGGGTGGCCATAATAATGCATAATATTGTTGCATTAGTCATGTGTGTTGCATAGAAATGCAGGATCTTCTCCGTGATGGATTCCAGTTCATTTCAATTAGTCACTGCACTTCAAGTGAATTACTTACAGCTGCGTTGAAGGCCACGGCTGCTTATGACTCATGATACTGAATTCTGCAGCTTGTTTGCTCCACTCCTTTTACTACTCACTCATCTGCAATCATTTTCTACATTTTAAGCATTTTGTTTGTGCAACTGATTAGAGGCTCTGTGTTGCACTGAAGGCCGCCTCATGCAATATTTGTCTGCTCAAGTGGTGCACCCGTGACCCCACTGTGACAAAATGATTGTCTAATGGCTAAATGCCTGTCCCGCACAGTTCACTGCAAAATGCTTTATTTGCATCAGGCCCACAGGACTAAACACAGCTCTGCTTATTCTTGTGTGTACTCTTGTAATTAAAAGCTAAAGTGCTAACTGGAATCATTACCATTTTCAAAAAGATGTGGCCTACTTTAAGTGCTATAAAGTAGCTAACTGTCAGCCCCGCATTGCTTTCAGTGGTCAGCAGCAAAACTTTATATGAATTTCTTAACACAAAGTGTTGTCTTAAAATTGTGAAATTCACACTTAATGTTTTTAAAATTGTGGCATACCAGCTTAGACTGAATTTAACTGTACATCGTAGCATGGACTACATACTTCAGTAACATGTCACATTGGGGGTGGAGCAAAAGATTGATTCAGTCAAGAGTACTTTGCATTTGCGGTGAAGCACCGATCCCTAAACGTATTTATGTAGATGTTGCAAACTCTTGGGTATTAATTATCCATTTGAGTTTTCCATCCACTAGATGGCACAAAGTAAGCGTGCATTGTAGGGGTAGGAAATATGGCTTAAAATTGATATTTCTGTGAATTTTCACAATAACCATATTTTTTTTTTTTACGATATTGCAGAATACAGTTTTGTTTTCTTTTAAATTTATGTAAAAAAGACAGTTTCACCTGCCAGCGTTATTTACCTTCAACATATTCAGAAAAACAAAACAAAAACTCTTATTTCTCCATTTTATAAACAGCAGCTCAGATTTAGTTTAAAATATTTTTTAGTTCTGTTGTGGAGTGTGTCAAATAAGAGGCAGATCCATGGAGAGACGGTTTATTACACACTTCACATCTCACAAGCACAGAACAGAATGAATGACTTCAACAAGCTCTCCTCTCTCCCCTCAAATCCTCTTCACACGTTTCATGGAGTTTTTCTCTCACTCAGCATGACATCTACATCACACAGCATTCAACCCCCTATGCCTCTGACTCCTTCCTGCTATATCTCCAGGAACTCTCTGGGCATTGTTCTCCCATGTTTATTCCTTGTCTCTGTCTAAGATGCTGCATAACCCCCTCCTTTACCGCCCCCCCCCCCAGCGTTTAAGATAGAACATTATTCCATGTGGCTGCTCCGTTGCATCACTTCCCTGGGGAGCTCTCCGTGGGGGTCTTCCACGCCGAGGGGCCCTAGCCAACAGCACTTGCTCGTCCGCTGCTACAAAGGCGGGTTTGAGTCTGTCTGTGCCAATTTTCTCCCGCCTACCCCCCAAGTCTAGCACAAAATGCTTATCCCCTGTTTCCAACACGCTGAACGGTCCATCATAGGGTGGGCGCAATGGAGGGCGGTGGGTGTCGTGTCTGACGAACACGAACTCCGAGTTCTTCAAAGTTTTAGGCAAGAAAACACGTGGAAAACAGTGGAGGGCAGGTCCCGGCAGCGTGCCTGTGCTTGTGCTCCGCTGCAAAAGCTGAGACGGGCAGCTGTCCGGCGCGGGATTATCTGGCAGAAATTCCCCGGGCAGCCGTAGGGGCTGCGCAAAAACCAGCTCTGCCAGGGAAGCTTGCAGATCCTCTTTTGGCGCGGAGCACAACCCCAATAAAGCCCATGGCAACCTGTCCACCCAATTTGCATCCGTCAGTGAAGCCCTGAGTGCTGCTTTCAGTGATCTATGAAAACGCTCGCATAACCCATTGGCCTGTGGGTTGTATGCGGTTGTGCGATGAATTGTAACACCCAGGCTGCGGGCCATCGCAGACCAGAGTTCGGAAACAAATTGAGGGCCCGTGTCGGATGTAATGTCTGACGGGACTCCAAAACGCGCCACCCATGCTGTTAAAAAAGCGCGCGCTACGTCTGCGGACGTGGTTGCCGCCAGCGGGACTGCTTCTGGCCAGCACGTGGTGCGGTCCACCACTGTCAGGAGGTGCGTGCACCCCTGTGATGGCGGGAGGGGGCCCACGAGGTCCACGTGAACGTGGTCGAACCTCTTAGCCGGTACCCGAAACGGCTCCAAGGGAGCCTTCGTGTGTCTGTGTACCTTGGCTCGTTGGCACGCCATGCAGGCTGCAGCCCACTCTTTTACTTGTTTGCGTAGGCTCGGCCACACAAACTTCTCTCCCACCATTTTGACTGACGCACGCACTCCTGGGTGCGCCAGAGTGTAAACCGACTCAAACATGCGGCGGCGCCACGCGACCGGGACCACCAGACGCGGGCGTCCCGTGGAGACATCGCAGATTGGGGGGGTGGGGGGGCTGCCGTCTTGCAGCACCCTGCTTTCCAGCCTTAACCCTGTTGGTCCAGACTGGAGCGCGCACACGTCTGCATCGCTAATCTGCTCCGCGGCCATGGCTGCGTAATCTATCCCCACATAGACCGGGGCCACCACGGCGCGCGAGAGGCAGTCCGCCACTACATTCAGTTTACCCGACACATGCTGAATATCGGTAGTAAACTCTGAGATCGCGGCCAGCTGTCTCTGCTGCCGGCCCGACCACGGTTCTGAAACCTTGGCCATCGCGAACGTTAGTGGCTTGTGATCCACGAACGTGGTGAAGCTGCGCCCTTCCAGCCAGAACTGGAAATGGTGTATGGCCAGGTGGAGAGCCAGCAACTCCCTGTCGAACGCGCTGTATTTACGTTCGCTGTCGCGCAAAGTTCTGCTGAAAAAAGTGAGCGGCTGCCAAGCCCTGGCGATGCGCTGCTCAACGACAGCCCCTGTGGCCACGTCTGAAGCGTCGGTGGTGAGCGCTATCCGGGCCGCTGGGTCCGGATGCACCAGCAGTGCGGCGTTTGCCAGGGCTGCTTTAACCTCCGAGAACGCCTGCTCTCGCTCCGGGGTCCATTCGACCCTATCCGCTGGTTTCTGTCTCTTGAGTGCGGCGTACAATGGTTGCATGAGGTGCGCCACGCAGGGAAGGAAACGGTTATAAAAGTTCACCATCCCCCAAAATTTCTGCAGCGCCCTGACCATCTGAGGCCGGGGAAAATCCGCCACGGCGCGCACTTTGTCAGGCAGCGGGATCGCTCCTTCCGGAGAGACGCAGTGCCCCAAAAAATCAATCTCCATCACGCCGAACTGGCATTTCGCCGGGTTGATTATTAACCCGTGCTCCTCCAACCTCCAGAAAACCATCCTGATGTGGGTTTCGTGTTCGTCTTCAGACGCACTGCCTACCAGGATATCGTCCAGGTAGACGAACACGAACGGGAGATCGCGCAGCACTGCATCCATCATGCGCTGGAACGTCTGTGCCGCGCCTTTTAACCCGAATGGCATGCGCAGGAACTCGAATAAACCGAACGGAGTTATTACCGCTGTTTTGGGTATGTCCTCAGCGCGCACTGGGACTTGATGGTAACCGCGGACCAGGTCTATTTTGGAAAAAATGCGTGCTCCGGCGAGGTGGACGGAAAAATCCTGTATGTGGGGAATCGGGTAGCGGTCATGCGCTGTGGCGTTGTTCAACCTGCGGAAATCACCACACGGTCGCCACGATCCCTCAGCCTTAGGGACCATGTGTAGTGGGGATGCCCATGGGCTGTTCGAACGCCTGATGATGCCCAACCTTTCCAGGTTGGCGAACTCCTCGCGCGCTATGGCCAGTTTAGCTGCGTCCAAGCGCCGAGGTCTTGCAAAAACGGGCGGCCCGGTGGTGGTGATAAAGTGCTCCACCCCGTGTTTAGTGATGGCCGCCGAAAACGTCGGGACCGTGAGTGCTGGGAACTGAGTGAGCAGTGGGTGGAACTTACCGCCTGGAGCTGTGACGTTGGCTTGTGCTGTTGGCCGGGTCACTCGAGCTATACAGGGGAGAGAGTCAAACGACAGTGCACTAACCAGGCGCCTGTTAGCAACATCAACCAGTAAACCATGTGCACACAGAAAATCAGCCCCCAGGATATGGTAATTCAGTGCTGCTACGACAAAAGTCCACTCATATGTACGGCCGTCATATCGTAAGATCAGTGTCCTCTTACCAAAGGTCTTAATTTCCGAGCCGTTTGCTGCCACCATCACGGGGCTGCTAGGTCCTGCCAGCCGGTCGGCGTAGGTCGGCAGGATGAAGCTCTTCTGGGCTCCGGTGTCCACGAGGAAACTCCTCCCCGAGCGCGCGTCCGTCATGTAGAGCAGCTTGTTCTCTTCACCGAGGGTCGCAGCTGCTACCGACCGCCGGCCTTGGCGTTTTCCCGAGCGCTTGAATTGGAACGGTGGCACACATCTGCGTGCGTTCTCTCCGAAGCGGCGGTGGTAGAAACAGAGCGTGTTTCTCTGGTGCTCCTTGGCCCCTGCTGCTGCTACCGTCGGTGGCTCCTCGCCTCCTCTGGTCGTCTCGCTTGGCTCCGCCACTGCCGCGTTGACTGTGATCTCCCTGGTGGTGAGGATGATCCTGTCTGCCTCCTGGGCTAGCGCACGGTAGTCACACGCGGCCAGCAACGGCAAATTGGCTAGAACCGCTCTCGCCACTGTTGGAAGGTTCCGGAGGAAGAGGTGGGCAAACAGAAAGTGCCCGTCGTCCATGCTCATTAACACCAGCATCTTCTCCATCAGGTCGGCGGCCGAACCATCTCCTAACTCGGTTCGTTTCAGGAGCCTCTCCGCTCTCTCACATTCTGAGAGCGTGTAGCTCTGGGTCAGCGCAGCCTTGAGCGCCTCATATTTGTTGCGGGCTGGCGGCTGATCGAGCAGGCTCGCTACCTGCTGAGCTGTGTGGGCGTCCAGCGCTGCGACCACATGGTAGAATCTGGTGTCGTCTGCCGTTACTCCCCGGAGGGCGAACTGGGCCTCGGTGTGGTGGAACCAAGAGCGCGGGTTGTGCTGCCAGAAGTCCGGTAGCTTGACTGAAACCACACACGCGTGGCTGGAGGTTCCAGTCCAGGCTGTCTGTGGGATGGCTGCCGCCTCGCTGTAGCTTCCTGACCGGGCCGGCTCCGGGGATCTTGCCTCGTGTTCCATAACACGTCTTGGGTCACCAGTGTGGAGTGTGTCAAATAAGAGGCAGATCCATGGAGAGACGGTTTATTACACACTTAACATCTCAGAAGCACAGAACAGAATGAATGAATTCAACAAGCTCTCCTCTCTCCCCTCAAATCCTCTTCACACATTTCATGGAGTTTTCCTCTCACTCAGCATGACATCTACATCACACAGCAGTCAACCCCCTATGCCTCTGACTCCTTCCTGCTATATCTCCAGGAACTCTCTGGGCATTGTTCTCCCATGTTTATTCCTTGTCTCTGTCTAAGATGCTGCATAACCCCCTCCTATACCATATCAAATATTACAAGAAAATAATATAAACCGTTACATCTTAACTGCACACAGAGGTCGGGTTTTATGCTGAAATCACTTTACCTGCTTTACTCCTGACCGTTGCATGGACCTGTCCTGGGGCGTTTGGCTCTCATTATCATATTGAACAGAAGTTTTCTTTTTCTTTCTCTTCGGGTGGTTGAATAAAATCAAGATAAAGCGGACAAAATGTAAATAAAAATCTACAGCCACTTCCAGCTGCACATTGTTCAATGTTAATACCGCTCCAGCGGTGTTGACGTGCGGAAAAAATGCAAGTAGATTATCCACACTGCTGCACCGTTGTTGTTGTTTTTTTAACATGGCAGCAGTCTGAAACAGAAAGTGAAATTTAAACATTTCCACTCAACTGGAGATGATCTGACTTCGGAGCGGCAGCTTCCCGCCATGTTTGTTTTGCCGTTTCTATGCAGTGTTACGTTGTCATGCAGCAGACCCCAAATATCGCGATATTCATTTTTACACCGGTATCAAAATTTATACCGGTATTATCATGAATGATACGATTTGGCACACCCCTAGTGCATTGTCAAGTAAAGTCATAGCTTGTCTCGTGACATTTGAAGCCAGGTGTCCACATTAGGACAGTGTTTTTCAACCAGGGGGTCCCTGGAACGTTCACGTTTCTGTGGGAAATTTTCTAATTTCCCTTCTTAATTGGTAAAAAAAAAAAAAAAAACTGCAAATAATCTGCCATTGTTGTGCATGGGTTCCTGGTAGGCTGCCTGGCTAAAACATGATCAGAACACAGGGAACAAGTACTTAAGCACATTGTAAGACTGTTTGCAACAAGTACATCTCTTACAAGGTAAGTAGGAGCCCCTTTTTGTCCATGTTATGCATACCCAGAAGTCATTTCTGCTATTTTTCAGGTTACTGGCCGGAAGTCCTTATGGCCATGCCTGTCTAGGACTCCACAATATTTTCTCAAATTATCTCTTTGTGCAAACATGGTTTTAAAGTTGACCAGCTCTGAAAACCACTGCAATAGACAGACATTAATGAATGGATGTAACTGACTCCCATGTTGTGACCAGTATGTTTTTGAGAAGACAAACATGGCAGCTCGCCTGGCAGATTCCAAATGAAACACTGGATGTTTTAGTGGTCCTGTCACCGAGCTAAATGTAGTCCTATGGATTGTGGCATGAGCTGGCATCTGCTACATTGTCTGTGGAAGATGCAGGATGCTGTTGTTCAGTGGGTAAGCTCCGGTTTGCAGGCAGAGAGGCTGATAATTGAAATCCTGAGTGGCAGGTCACTTTCATGGTAAACAAACACCGCATACTTGACTTTCAGTAATTGCTTTTGAAGAGCAGCAAGCATTGTATTCTGGTGAAGAATGAGCACACACGCACGCTTTCGACACACATGACGAACAACTCCAAGTGCAGTGCTTTCCTGCGGGGTGATTTGCAATGGAACAGTGCTCTAGTGGTTGGCCTGGGAGCTTCAATGATAGGGCAAATACACTCTTCCGCCACTAACTGCCATGCACACTGGATTGTAAGCCCCCAAAGCTCATGGAGTGACTTCCATCCCTGCCCTCATTTTGTGTGCAACCTGTGCAATGGAGCAACCATCCCTGCAGCTACACCAATGTCTCTCTCAGCCTCTTTCTACAGGCATCCCAAGAGCTTTAACCTAGCTCTCCAAGCCTTCTACTCATTCCTCTGCTTCTCCCTACTCTTTTGCTTTATTCTTTCCTTCTTTGACTCTTCTTTCATTTGTCCTCACTACTCATTTTCCCATGCACTTCCCTCTCCATCCCCCAGGCCCCATCCTCCTCTACCATGTAGTCCTCTGTTCTCCACTCTACTTCTCACATTAGTCATCTCCTTGCCACTTTACTGGTCTCTGTTGGGCAGTTTTAGATCACATAAGTAGTCAGTATTCAACCTTTAATCAGGTCTGAGTCTAGCATTGAAGTTCTGTCTGCACATATTGATGCTGTTGCCACTTAAATGAAGGATTGCATTGCTAAAATGTCAGTCTGAGTACCTTTTCTATCCTGATAGCTTCATTATATAGGTGTCTGCTGCTGCCGTTTCTCTGTACCTTTATTGTACTTTTTTCATTCATAGAAAACTTCTCTGTTTCTTCTCTTTTTCCACTATGAGCGATGAACCATATGGTGTTTACAACATTATAAAGTACTTACACTTTAAATCTGTGGCAATGCTACAAACGGTTTGTCACAGTACAACAGAGGTACAAAGGTTAAATGTGCTATATATAATCCAGACAACCATGGTTTTAAAATCAAGTCAAATGGAAGTTATTGTACATACTGGGAAATGGTGTTGACTCCTACACATGAAGTTGTTCTTTTCATGTTGGGTATGGTCTCATTTTCTCAGTCTCTTGCTCTGCCCACTGAAATTAGCCCATCTCTTATCGAGCTTTGAACGGGGTCAAAACGTCATTGGCTGTGGTTCTAGAAAATAATCTACTCAATACAAAACAAAAACAAACCTTTAGGGGATGAATTGCGAACTTTTCCAGTAGAAATATCCAGGCTGTAACGTTGTTGGTGAACTCAGTTTTTCATCTTAAGAGCTAACTTAATCTCAAGTGATGCCTTATGGTTATTTCATGGTAAACTTTGTAATAGCATATATTATTGTAATTATTAAACAATGTGGTGAAGTTGCATACATAGGCTGGCTTTATTGTGGAAACTGAATACACATCAAACTAGAATTAAGAGTACAGTATACTGTGCCAAGTTCTACCTTTACCTTCTGCAGTCATATGCTGTACTGAGTTCCCTCAGTCTTTACCAATCTTCATGTTCAACCTAATAAAACCGCCCCTCTGCCAGTTCAGCCGCTAACCATTCTGCAGTGATCCAAGTAACACAAATAGTCACTCTTTCTCCTGAGCTTTGGGACGGGGCTTCAGGCCACTGCTTTGCTTCTTCAAATATCTGCAGAGGATAGAGCAGTGACATTAACTTCAGCTCTTTGTGAGTGAATTAAGTTATTATACTGGATATTCATATGCCTTTTAGAAAGTTGTGTTGTAGAATATAAGTAGTTTCCATTTTGAGACCCTTATGAGTAAAATTAAAGTAACTTCTGGGTAATTATATGTCTGTGCAGTGCTGAACTACATTTGGACTGATGTATGTTTTATGTAACCACTTCTGTAATCTTCTTCTTCTTCTTCTTCTTCTTCTTCTTCTTCTTCTTCTTCTTCCAGCTGCTCCTTTTAGGGGTCGCCACAGCGGGTCATCTGCCTCCATCTCACCCTATCCCTTGCATCTTCCTCTATAACGCCAACCCCCTCCATGACCTCCTTCACTACATCTATGAATCTTCTCTGTGGTCTTCCTCTTTTCCTCCTGCCTGGCAGCTCCATCTTCAACATCCTTTGTCAAGCATATCCACTATCCCTCCTCTGCACATGTCCAAACCATCTCAGCCTTGCCTCTCTTACTTTGTCTCAAAACCACCCAACATGAGCTGTCCCTCTGATATACTCATTTTTAAACTTCTCCCTCCTAGTCACTCCCAATGAGAATCTTAGCATCTTCAGCTCTGCCACCTCCAGCTCCACCTCCTGTCTTTTTGTCAGTGCCACTGTCTCCAAACCATACATCATAGCAGGTCTCACTACCGTCTTGTAAATCTTCCCTTTCACTCTAGCTGCCATCTTTCTGTCCATCTTGCTTCTACTGACTTTTATTCCTCTTCTCTCCAGAGCATACCTCCAGCTGCTCCCTAGTCTCACTACAGATCACAATGTCGTTTGCAAACATCACAGTCCATAGAAACTCCTGCCTGACCTTGTCTGTCAGCCTGTCCATCACCATGGCAAACAAGAAGGGGCTCAGAGCCAATCCCTGATGTAACCCCGCCCTGACCTTGAACCCATCTGTTACTCCTACAACACACTTCACCACCGTCTTGCTGTCCTCATAAATGTCCTGTACCACCCTCACATATTTCTCTGCCACTCCTGACATTCTCATACAATATCATACTTTCTCTCTTGGCACCCTATCATGTTTTTTCCTCTAGATCCACAAAGACACAGTGCATCTCCTTCTGACCTTCTCTATACTTCTCCATCAACACTCTTAAGGCAAACATTGCATCTGTAGTACTCTTTCTTGGTATGAAACCATACTGCTGCTCACTGACTGTCACCTCTCTTAGCCTGGCTTCAACAACTCTTTCCTCTGTCTTCATAGTGTGGCTGATCAACTTTATGCCTCTGTAGTTACTACAGCTCTGAGCATCACCCTGGTTCTTGAAAATTTGTACCAAAACACTTCTTCTCCACTTCTCAGGCATCCTCTCACTCTCCAAGAGTGTGTTAAACAATCTGCTTAAAAAGTCCACTGCCCTCTCTCCTAAGCATCTCCATACCTCCACAGGTATGTCATCTGGACCGCCCGCCTTTCCATTCTTCATCCTCTTCAAAGCTGCCCTCACTTCTACCTTGCTAATTCTCGGGACTTCCTTGTTCACTATTTTTCCTTCATCCATCCTCCTCTCTCTCATTTTCTTCATTCATCAGCTCCTCAAACTAGTCCCAGCTTCACAACACACTCTCATACGCACTGACAACATTCAACATCACATCTCTGGCTTCTAGCTTCACATTCAGGATCCTATCTGACTCCATTTTTACCTCCTGAACACTGTTCACATGCTGTTCCTACAAAATTACTCCTACTCCATTTCTCTTCTTATCTACACCATAATAGAACAGTTAAAATCCACCGCCAATGCTCCTAGCCTTGCTTCCCTTCCATCCATCTGGTTTCTTGAACACATAGTATATCTACTTTCTTCTCTCCATCATATCAGCCAACTCTCTGCGTTTGCCAGTTATAGTCCCTAAATTTAACATTCCTACTCTCACTTCCACACTCCTACATTTCCTTATCTCTCTCTCCCTCCTAACACGCCTTCCCCCTCTCCTCCTCCTCCTAGAGCTTTGACCAACAGTAGCCCAATTTCCACCGCCACCCTGTCAGTTAACAGCACCGGTGGCGGTCGTTGTTAACCCGGGCCTCGACCGATCCGGTATAAAAGCCTCATTCGACACGATCCACATGTTTGATTTGGCAAAGGTTTTACGTTGGATGCCCTTCCTTACACAACCCTCCCCATTTACCCGGGGTTGGGACCAGCACTAGGAGGACACTGGCTTGTGCACCCCCTGTGGCTGGGTTACTTTTGTAACCTGCTACAATTAAATAAAAAAGGGAAAAAAACACCATGAAATAGTGTGTGTTTGTGTGTGTGTGTGTGCGTGCGTGCGTGCGCAGGGGGGTTGTTTATTGGTTAAATAATTTTTCATGTTTTCCGTCTTTATTTTTTCCTGTAATCTCCCAGCACCACCTTCAGTCACACACGTAGGCACTTAATCTGAAATCTGGTGACTCTCAGATATGCTGTTTGTTTTTCCTGGTATGTGCATAAACAAATCTTTATACCATAAGTATTTGGATCAAAACTGGATTATGTTTTTTTTTTTGTTTTTTTGTTTTTTTTAGAATTGCATTGAGAGTGTTGGGGCTTCATCTTATAAAGCATGCATTGCTGTAATCAACCTGAGCGACCTAAAGTATTTATTTCTATGATGGAATCAGCAGGGGATCCGTGCCTCCAACTGAATGCAAGATGCTTAATTGCTCAAACAGGTGCTTACTACCGAGGCAGGATTGATGCTTCTAGAGCACTCAATTAATTGAAGCCCATTATCAATAACAGGCTGTGAATCATCCCTTAGATCTTGTGATTTAATTTCCCAACACACGGGGATCAGCAATGTTAATTAGAGATTTACAAGAATGTAGGGGCATCAGAAATAAATGTGAGCATCTGCTGTGATTAATTTATCACATATTTTCCAAACAGCGACTCCATGCACTTTCGCTCACTTTCACGTTCCATAGTGGAGGCTTAAATGAGCAATTCATATCACATTAGGCTGTAATAAATTTCATGGCTCTCTCGAGAGTGCATACACAAGATTCAAGACATTAGCAGGTATAAATAAAACCGAGGTGATGATCTCCTTCTACCCTAGAGCTGATGACATGTCTTCACTGACCTTCTGTGCACTGAGTTAATTCAAACTGATGTGTTCACCGTGGAAACGAACAGCCACACGCCAGTGCAAACAAGCACACAAATACTCATTTTAATGGATTTCATCAGCAGACATTTATAGACTAATGCAACAGCAAGGCTCATCCACCATCGTATTTAAAATCATATACTGTATTTGTGCTTGATTTCAATTCTTCATTGGCTGTGGACAAACTAATTTAAAATACAGAAATAACCTTTTTTTTTTTTATCCATGAAATCTCCAATCAATCAAAATAAAGCCCAGATATCCAAATCCCCTGCTAAGCTGAGCCACCTGACAAATTTCTGCAATAAACTATCACTGACACTTGTCAGATTTATGTTTTTTTGGAAGGTGCAGCTTTGCCTGACAGCCTGCAGGTCATACTTTCCAAAGCAAAGCAGAGAGAGGAGGTAATACGGCGTGGCCTACAGGCTCCAGAGCAGGAAGTGTTCAGGATGTGTAGTGGATGCAGCAGTTCCCGAATAACTCAGTGCATTTTTGTAGCTCTACTCTGTCACATTCTCTCAGGGTTTTTAACATTTAAATGGGAATCAGTAACAAATTGGTTTGTAGCGTCAGTGTTTGCAACATAACTTAAAGCTTTGGATTGCATAATTTTGCAATGCATGTAATAGGTGTCAAACATTTCTAATTAGAGAAAAGTATTCTTTAGAATTGTCATTTTTCTGCACTGTTGTTAATATTTAAATAGTATTTAAATGCATATCGTCACATTTTGAGCAATCGTCATGAGTTGATTTAAAGCAACACTAAATTAAAAGTAGAACAGAAAGAAAAATCAGCACTTTAAATGTTCTAGTGCTCAGGTTTTAACCACAGCAGCTTCTGGATTGTTCTCTTTCCTTTATGAAAAGAAAAATCATTAAATCTGAATTTTAAACACCAGAACAGCCCCTGAAAATAATTCTGAAAATTATAGTCTGGGAATGTTTGCCACTGATTAAGACACTGATGCTGTTCTCGATATCTAACCCTTTACATATCCCCACCCTGAAAATGGCCTTCAGCAACCTTGGAGCAAGAGGTCTTTGATCTGCCGAGTCAGGAGGGTTCTAAAGCCCCACCTTTCACTCCCGTTGGAGCCCCTCCTGGAAAACCCTGGCCTCGTGGTGCGGCTCTCCTGCTGGTGTGAACCATAGATCTCTTAGCTGGCAAATCCTGCGCCCCCACCTCAGAGGATGAAGTTGGGTATTAATGTGGACGCAGACCTTCACATATTGGATTCATATGTCTTCCTTTGCAGTTCTCCCCGCCTCAGAGCGTGACATTTCAAATTGCATCTTCTTGGTGAACGGCTGGGTTGTGAGGAACCATCGTACACCGCTGGGCACTGTTCTAAATTTTTACACAATCACTGCTAAGAACAAACTGAAGGGTCGGTATTGATATTTGGATTCAGATTTCATGGGCTTAACCAGTGTGTTGTCATGGAAGTGTAGAAAAATGGTAGACCACTTCTGAAATGAGCTGGTGTGTCATTGTAACTATTTTGCTTGCGATTTTGTCTGAGAAAAAACCACCATGCTGTGCAGCATGGCAACATTGCCACACTGTGAGGTTTTTCTGTGGTGCGGAGGTGTTGATTTCAGTTCACACATTTCTTGTCAACAACCAGTTGGTGTTTAATTCCTAAGTTTTTGGTGGCAAGTTCAGGGGAACGCTTAGGGTTTAATTTGTACTTTTTAAATGTCTTGAATCAGTCACCAAGTCGCCTGATGTAATTTCCACATCCATCTAGTTATTATTATTTAAATCCAACTAGAGCTTCTCATTCTTGCTGGTTAAACATTTGCCGGAAACTCAAAAATGCTTTCTAATAACATGCAGAATCACCTTCCAAAGTGTGCCATTCATGCATATTTACCCGGCCTTAATCTTGACTTCCTGGCACAGTGCTGCCAGCTTAATACAGACAAGACATCAAAAGCTGTTGTCAGCACAAGTACAAGGTGTAAGAGAAAAGCTCAGACTTGAGACTTTGTTAAATGGTTGGCGTTCTCTGCTCTTTCCCCTTGGTGATGCCAGTGGGGAGTGGATATGCCTAATGTGTTTACCTTTGGCACAGATTACTGGCTGTGAGCTAAAGGGTCTTATCATCCCACTCTTTTGTTATTTATAGTTAGTTTACTTTTGAAAGGAAGCCAGTCAAAAGTAAAAGGAGAGCCAACTTCGGGGTGGAAGAGCACGTACAAGCTGATTCAGAGAGTGGCTGGAGTCTCTGAATCATCATCGGCTGCTGCTCTACAGTACGGGAACGTGCTGTAATCAGCCTTTAAATTCTGCACAGGTCCAGGTGATCAGAAGGACGTGCCATGAATCTCTGTCAAATATGCGACGATAAACCCATCACATCATCACAGTCGCTGCGTTCTGTTCCACTGATGATTAAACTAAAGTCGCAGCTGTCAAAACACTAACTGTGAGAAATTAGTAATTCTGCTATTAGTAAATACAGAGCTAAATGGAGACAATAAAATTGCTCTCTGCTTGGGAATATATCAAACTGCTAACACTCTCCCTTATCACTGTGTGTTTGTTGCCATGGGAACAGATGCAAATGAATAAAAGGAAAGGACACCTAGCATTTTTGAAGCATTCCAGAAATACTATGCATGCATATCTCGTGTATGTCTTGTGTATAAGGCGGCAAATGCACCGTAGAGTATGTTCTGCATTTGTCAGCGCTGCTTCTTTCATTCACATAAATGTGCAAATATATACATTACATATGAGTGTATGAAGAATATTGAACTTAAATTATCGGGGTAAGGCAGTTTATGCTATTTCAAGTTTTGCTGACTGAGTAAGCAGGAATAGAAACTGCAGAATTACCTTGGCTCTGTGGAAGTCTTTCTGCACGCTGGCTGATATTTACATAAAGACAAATATTCTTCAGTATAGTGAACAGTAAATTTCAGTTTCTATACTCTCCAGTGGACTTTTATTGTTAGCAGGTCTGGTTTTCGCTTTATCTTACATGTAAATTATAAAAAATTAAAGTCTTTAATGTATTTTCATTATTACATTTGCATATTTTGTTTTTAATTTGCATAAAAAAATTAAAGTGTACATTGCCTGAGTTTTCTTTTTTCCTGTCGGTGCACTAGTGTGCTCTTTGCTACTTGGATCATTTGAATAATTGAAAAGCATTTGCTGAACTGAGCAATACTGGAAAAATACAATACTGTAACTAGTGGTGAGCAAATTAATGTGTTATCACAAGATAACATAACACCTTTGTCATGGCGTGTTAAGTTCTTTGACAGCTCATGTGCACGATGCCAAACATAGGATGAACCACACAGAGGGGCACGTTTGACAATTTATTAATAGCAAAAACACAGCAGTGCACCGCTACAGAAACAGTCACTCGCCAGAAGAAAGGACCTGTGGAGAGAAGACAAGAACTGTGAGCTGAGGATTGGAGTAAGGGGAAAATGGGCGAGCCAAATTGCCACTTACTTGGGAAATCCAGGGATGACCGGCAGGACCCAGCGGGGAATAGACGAACCAGTAGGGTAGGGGGGAGTAGTGGAGCTGATGGTGCCTGACTGGGGAAATGAAGTTGCTGATGGGTAGTGAGGTACGTTCACGGAATCAAACTGGTGCGAGAGCGCGTCTGGTTTGGTATTCCGGGTGCCAGGCCGGTAAATGATAGTATAGTTAAATCGCTGGAAGAATAGCGACCACCGAGCCTGCCTGGCATTCAGTCGGTGGGCCAACCACAAGTACTCAAGGTTCTTGTGGTCGGTCCACACGATGATGGGGTGAACAGCACCCTCTAACCAGTGCCTCCATTCCTCAAGTGCCAACTTAATGGCCAGCAGCTCTCTGTCCCCTATGTCATAGTTCCTCTCGGCTGGCATGAGCCGCTGAGAGAAATATGCGCATGGGCGGAGCTTCTGATCGGGGGGCGTGCACTGTGATAGTACAGCGCCAACCCCCGAATCAGACACGTCCACCTCGAGGATGAAAGGAAGCTGCGTGTCGACCTGGGCCAAGATGGGTCTTTCTGTGAATTGGCGCTTTAATTTGTGAAACGCCAGTTCAGCTGCCTCAGTCTACCGAAAGGAGACTTGAACGGAGGTCAGCTGCATTAAAGGCAGTGCGATCCCTCTGTAGTTCCAGATGAACCTACCATAGAAGTTCACGAACCCGAGGAAGCGTTGGAGCTCCCTGTGGGAGTGGGGTGTTGGCCAGTCTAATACTGCCTTTACCTTGGCTGGGTTGGCAATCAGCTCCCCCTCAGCCACAATGAAGCCCAAGAAGGTGGTAGATGGTGTAGAGAACTCACACTTCTCCGCCTTCATGAACAGCTGGTTCTCCAAGAGCCATTGTAAAACAGCCCTTACGTGGACCTCGTGTTCCTCTGGCAAGCGGGAGAAAATCAAAATGTCATCAAGGTAGACGAACACGAATTGATAAAGTATATCGCGGAGGACGTCACTGATTAACTGCTGGAAGACGTCGGGAACATTAGTGAGCCCGAATGGCATCACTAAGTATATGAATTGGCCCTGATGTGTTTTTGATTTGATTTTGATTTTTTGATTTTGTATACTTTATTGATCTTCAGAGGGGAAATTGAGGGCATCCACCTGGATGGATGAAGCAGCCACGATACGGCGCTATCCCTTAACCATTCACGCACACATTCACACCTAGAGCCACTTTAGAGTCTTCAATTAACCTCACCTGCATGTTTTTGGCCTATGGGAGGAAACCGGAGAAATCCCGGAGTAAGCCCACGCAGATATGGGGAGAACATGCAAACTCCACACAGATTACTGTTGGTCAGGGGCTAGGATTGAACCAGGGATCCCATGGCCAAGGGTGAGTTGCTGTGCTCGTCGTCGGCCTCCGTCGGTCTATGATGAGCATGGAAGAGAATCCTAACCGTCTACTCTGCTGGAACAGCACCGCTTGTGGCTGAACAGGCCGATGCGCACCGGTGTTCTACCTTCCAGCGTTGGGCGTTGGTAGGATTCAAGCCTGGGCAGGAAGATATGGAGGACAAGATGTTACCCATGCAGCATGTCCCCCCTCTCCACGTCACTGATGAATCCAAAAGAACAGCAGGGCTGCTATAGTTTGGCACCAGTGCCGTCGCAGGAGCTGCCAGAACGATGTTGAGCACAACAGAGAACTGCCTTAGGGGCTCCGACTCCGGATTTTTCCTCAGGGTTGACTCCCGAAGCCTTTCCCATGAACCGGGTATGCCGCAAGGCAGCGGAGGTTTGAAATCAGGGTTTACCTTCCCCTAGATGGGCTACCTTCCCAGGTTGACGAGCCATCATCTACCCGAAGCATCTGGTTTTAAGGCGCCAGAGATCCGCTGCTGTGCTGGTGCAGTGCTAACCACTGTGCCACCACAAAGGCCCTCTTCCATTCATCGCCCTCGCGAATGTGGACCAAATGATAGGCGTTGCGAAGGTCTAACTTGGTGAACACCTGTGAACGATGAAGGAGCTCGAACGCTGAACTGATCAATGGCAGAGGGTACTTGTCCTTGATGGTAATAGCGTTGAGCTCCCGGTAGTCGATGCACGGGTGCAGCGAGCCATCCCTCTTCCCGACGAAGAAGAATCCGGCCCCGAGTGGGGCCGAGGATGGCCAAATGAGGCTGGCGTTCAGTGACTCCTTGATGTACTGCTCCATCGCCTCCCTCTCCGGGTCGGAAATGCTTTACAGCCAGCTGGACCGCAGCCTCACCCCCAGGATGAGGTCTATAGCACAGTCGTAAGAGCGGTGAGGCGGCAGCGACAGCGCTCTTGACTTGCTAAAGACCTCGCCCAAATCGTGATAAGCCCGAGGGACGAGGCTGAGGTCCGGCGGCTCAGCCCGGGAGGGGGGGAACAGAGAACGATGGGGAGCATTCAGCGGAACGCATACAGTTGGCCGTACAAAATGGGCTCAAGGCAGAGATGGTGCTTTTAACCCAGTTGATCATTAGGCTGTGTTTCTGAACCTAGGACCACTGGGGAAGATGACACTGGGAGAACCAGGAAAGAACGTTCCTCTGGCCGAAATACAAAATTTACCAGGGGGAGTAGATTTGGTCCCGCCCGCCAGACTGGCGGCATTCGTCCAGACTGTGGTTAAGTGAACCACAGTACATGCACGCACCGGCCCTTCGCCTTTGCCGATGCTCATCATGGATTAGACTCCGAGAGAGCTCCATCGGTTCGGGCAAAGAACCGCTGCCAGCTCCAGTAACCGCAGCAGATACGTGCTCGGCGCGCAGGCGAGGAGTGGGGCCACACTCCTTCGCGCATTCACGGTACTGATTATCCAGCCCTACAGCCTGATCTATAAGGTCGTCGAGCGTCTCCGGGACAGGATGAACTGCCAGATCATCACGGAGTTGGTCGTTCAACCCTTGGAGAAACGTGCTGCGTAACGCAGTCTCATTCCACCACGACTTGGACGCCACAACCCGGAACTCCACTGAGTACTTGGCCACCAACCGGGTACCCTGGCGGAGAGTCAGTAGGTGGCTCATGACGTTGCCCTGACGCTCGGTCCGGCCAAACGTGCACTTAAATGCGGCCACAAATTGGTCAAATGTGTATCGGCGCCCCTCAGGGTTATCTAGAGTGGACTGGGCCCATTCCAGGGCTCGATCCCTGAGCAACAGGGTGAAAAACTGGGTCCGAGCTACATCCCCTGGATACTCCTCCCCGACCTGCTCCAGGTACATCTGCACTTGAAGAAGGAATCGTTTACATTTCCCCACCTTCCCCGCATACGGGGAAGGCATGGGAATGGAGGAAGTACAGTGCATTGTAGCGTGCGGAGCAGGTTGGGGGGGGAAAAGCCGCGGGATGTGCCGCAGACCATGAAGTCATCATATTAGACACCTGTTGCGTCAACGCAGTGAGCTGCTGCTCGGTCGCCGCTAGGCAGTCCATAGCGGATTGCTCCTGCGGTGAAGCACCGGCTGAGCCACCTTCCTGGCTGGCTTGTTCTGTTATGGCGTGTTAAGTTCTTTGACAGCAAGGACCCATGGAGAGAAGACGAGAGCCATGAGCTGAGGATTGGAGTAAGGGGAAAATGGGCGAGCCAAATTGCCACTTACTTGGGAAATCCAGGGATGACCGGCAAGACCCAGCGGGGAATAGACGAACCAGTAGGGTAGGGGGGAGTAGTGGAACTGATGGTGCCTTACCGGGGGAATGAAGTTGCTGATGGGTAGTGAGGTGGATCAGGAGAGCGCGCGCAGTCCCGGGTACACACCTACACGATGGCAGCAACCTGAAAAGGAGAAGTAAAGGAGGTTAACGACGTGTTAACGATTCCAACAATATGCAGCTAGTTCGAAGGACGGGCAATATGCCCAGACGAGCCAACGTAGACTGCGCTTCCTTAAAGACCTCGGACAGACGAAAATTCAATATCGCTAATTCATATCTCAAATTGTTGTCTGAGACGAGCTAAGGCGAACCGCACATGTTTTGGTGTCAACGAATGTCGCATAAGGTGACAATGCGCTCTTGAAGTATGCTGTCGTCGAGAGCGGGCGGACCCAGCCAAGCGATCAGCGGCTAAGTAGGCCACTGACTGTGTGACGTCACCCCAGGCAAACACGCGGCCATTGCTGTGTTTTGCTTCATGCAACACTTGATGTTTACGTCTTAAAATCGGCGATTACGGATATTTCTCGGAATACTTGTGGATTACAAATATATTATTTATGAAGATTAGGATTTCAGGAATCGAATTAATATGGTTTGGCGTTGTGTTGTCTACGGGCCGGACGGCACACTCTCCGGGCAGACAGAGCAGCTGATGACTCCGGTAAGACCAGAGGTGGGGGAGTATGCATTTATATTAACAAGGCTTGGTGCACGAACTCTGTCACTGTTGGGAGACACTGCTCAGCTAACCTGGAGTTTCTCATGGTTAAATGTAGACCTTGAAGTAAAATTCTTAAAGCATCATTGTAAGCAACCTGTAATTTCTGCATACTTTGTTTCCTATAATTTATCCATAAATGAGCAGTGTATAAAGGTGTACAATAGGTTTTAAAAAGAACCAGTTTCACCTCATCTAAACAAAAACCAAACCTGCGTGCAAGAATATTTGCTTGCATGTAGATTTTGCAGCGTTGTCTGAAAATATCATCATCAGTCATTCTATCATTAATAAAATGTCCCAGATATTTAATTTTATCCCTGACAATTAATTCCCTGCCTGCCAATTCAAAGACAGGGAATTTCATTAACAAATCTTCTTTAGTGCGGCAAATCAGCACACAACTCTTATTTGTATTATATTTTATGTCATTTTCCTCTCCATAAACACTACACACTCTTAATAACTCCTGAAGACCAGCACTACTTGGACTGAGAATAACTAGATCATCAGCATACATAAAATGATTCACTAACTTATTCCCTATTAAACACCCAGTTTTACAGGCATTCAGTTGTTTTGACAACTCATCCATATAAAGATTAAATAGAATAGGGGACAATATACTGCCCTGTCTGACACCACTGCTCACACCAAATGGGGATGAATGACTCTTCCCCCATTTCACCAGCATCTTCTGATGTGCGTACCAGTAAATCAGGATACGTACGAAGTACTTGGGAACCCCCCTGTCAATCATTTTCCTAAACAATATCCTGTGATTAACACGATCAAACGCCTTAGAGGCGATCAAACGCCTTATATCTGCCACAGGAGTTCACTTTTCACTTTTCTTCATCTTGCCTGCTGAAGATGTTTTGGACTTTATTTAAAAAATATTTTTAACGCCACACATGTGATGGATAATGCTTGTTGGAATATTTTAGGAATGCTATCTTCTTGGAACATAAGTCAGTATTATACAGTAATAAGTGACATTCAGCTGTTTGTTTTATGTCATTTAAGCACAGTTCTGGTACTTAAAAATCATAAAAACCCAGGAGCTTCGGGGGGCTTCGCCCCCTTTGCCCCCCCCCCACCGGGGCTCTGCCCCAGACCCTGCTGGGGGACTGTGTCCCCCAGACCCCCTGCTAAATTTTCAGATAATTTCCCCAACCACAAATCACATCCCTACTCTCTTCAGTGGTGTGCACAAAATAAAAAAAAGAGAGGAGTAAGGCTGGAAAAACAACAGCGAGCCGATCGTCGTCAACTTGGTCTGTTCCCGTCTCTGTTTCGTCTTCCTCCTCTCCCTCTGGCTCGAACAAATAAGGCTGAATACCCCCCTCAGTACCACCCAAAACTTTTTCATCATCTGATTCTTCATTTTCAATCTCATCATTTATATTGAGGTCAATATAGTCAATTGAGGTCGTCAAACTCAACAAAATAATCACTGTCCGAATCACTTTGCTCTCGTTCTGCCATTTTCTTTGTAATCCTGGGGTGACGTCACTAATGCCCGCACCTATCGAGAGATGGCGGTACTGCAGCCTCACTAAGTGAAGGCTGGGCTATGACCAGATAAGGTCATTTATGGAGGCTGGTGACACATATTAAATTGCGGGAATCTGCAGAATTGAATATTTTCATACAATCAGTTGATTGGTTCAATAAAAAAATGTGACTGTCCGAGGTCTTTAAGTACGCTGGCTGATGAGCGGGCGCAGGTGTGTCTTCTGCCTCAGGCGCCGTGATGAGCAGGAGGAGGTGAGACCGGAGGGGAGGGGTGCGCTCCAGCTGCTCATGACAACCTCTTTGATAACGAACTGTTTATCGTGATTAGTCATGGTTAATTGAGCTGGAACCAAAAAAAAAAGTGGAATCTTGAAACGCAGGTGCTGTTTCCGGTCAGACACTATGGTGTGACTCAACAGAGACATGTTAAAGCCCAATTCATGGCATAAACTCCTAATTTTTTATTAATTTTGGGTGTTCAAATCAATTTGCTGGAGTATCGCTGTCACACTATGTGGACATATGGACTGCGTCAATGCACAATCCTGTAGAGAAGAGAGGAGAGGCGGAAGCATGGCTAACTAGGAGGGATAAAAGCTAAACTAAAGGCTAACAGGTCAGACAACAGCTGGTGTAATGATGCTAAAGTGGTCACTAGTTGTGGTATTTCTGCAGTACTGTTTGGGAGAATATTCTGGATAGTTGTCATTTTTGAAATGTTGAAAGTGTTAAATAAACCTGCATTTGTAGAAAGCAAGCACATTTGTCTACTCCTATGTTAATAAAAGTATGAAAAACTTGAAAAATTACAAGTTTAAGGTAAATTACATAGAATAAAAATTATACTTAATCATGATTAATCACTAATTAGCGCAATTTTCAGTTTAATCACAATTTAAATTTTAATCATTGCCCACCACTAATTGCAATGCTGTATTTCTGCAGTAGTTTCTACAGTCCTAAGAAATAAAGCAGTGATTCAACTTTATGGTTAAATGTCAAGTTTTTTTTCTTAGTACTTAGTTAAAATTCATAACATAGATTCCATCCAGTGTATTTCATTAATTTTACAACATTATGTATGTCAGAAATCATACATGGGCCATTGTTTAGATTTTATTATTAAGAATGAGTAATGAGTCTATCCTTTCCATATTACAGAATTAAATAGGATCATTAAATATATTTGTAGATTTTTTTCCCATTGTTTAAAAAAACTGCAAGCTTAAATGTGGTTATAATACCTTTGGGAAATTACTCATATGTATTTACTTTTTAATTTTTTTTTCTTGAAAATTCTCAATTGTGAAAGGCCAAGTTATCATTCTATAATGATTGCTGTCTCCACTGAAATGGCAAATCATTGTTTCAGACAATGTGCTTAAAATATCAATTTACAAAATACACAAGAAAAAAGTTAAGATGGAAGGAGACAATAAAAAAAGAACATATTTACTTTCTGAAGTGTCTATGTTTCACATTTCTGCTGTACAGATGTTTTTATGCTCTGTAACATAAGTTTGCGGTCAGGTCAGGCACTGGTTTGCTTGCTACCGGATAACCATGAAAACCAGTACTACCTGTCTCATGGGTCGGGCTGTCGGTGATTCAACCGGCAACCTCGCCCTTCTGAGACCATGGCGGGTGAAACTGGGCATCCTGGCAGAACTAAAAATATCTGTCACAGGTCTGTGATGGACCACTCCCAGTTACACGGGGTGAGACTGGACATCCTGGCAGATAAGCACATCTGTTGCAACGTCTGTGGTGGACTTTTGCCAGTCGGTGCATCGTGACATGCACTACACACAAGGAGCAGAGATAAACAAACCTATCATCTGCTCAGTCACTGCAACAGATACTGGAGTCAGTTTGTCTTGGCCTGTCCTTGCCACTGATAATACCGCTATCTGCCAAGAATGTGCTGCTAGTCCAGCAAAAGCTAGCGGTACTCAAATGGTCAGTCAGAAAGCAACTCATACCGGCTTGGACGTCACCCTGGTTGGCAGGGTCGAGAGTTCCTGGCAGTGGAGGGCGGAGGACGGAGCTGCATGGAGGAATCTGATCAGACCTAAATGAAACAGTCATTGTCGCCCCTGACAGACTGCTATGGTGATGATGAACATAAGGTATATCTAGAGGCACTCAAAATTAATGGAAAGGAAAAAATGGGTGGACAGCAAATCCACACCTGCCCAGTGTCACTTGGCTACATTTCAGTTTTTACTGCAAAGTTTTCAACTCTATCTATGTCAGTTATATTATTTTATTTGTAACATCAGTATAATCAAGTTCAATAGTACTCTCTCCCAACAGGAAACAACCTTTATAAAGAGGTTTTCCCAGAAGGAAGTACACCTTATAGTTACGTTTGTGAAAAAAGTGACCTCTAGTTGTTGTGAGGATAACTACACACAGTGAGATAGTGTAAGGTCTGTAATCTGTTAAAAAGAGTCCCTCACCCAAGAAGTTAAAAGAGAAACTCTTAACTATAATTTTGAGCACTTATAGCTGAGAAGTGAATAAAGAGGAACAGTAGGAATCCCAGTTGTCCGCATGCAAGCACAACTTTTAGTAGTATCCACCCACAACTTTGACAACTTTAAGGGCTTTTGAAGTGGCGAAAGCTGACTGAGTTGCCTGGGAGGGGGGTTGTACCTGTGTCCCAAAATGTGCACCTCTGTCTCTATTGTCATAAGAAAGAAATTTTATTAACACTCAATTTTATATCTGTGAACAGTGAATAAACCGCAAGAAAAAGGCAGGGAATTTATTTTATGTTAAATAAATACTGTAAATAAGTCAAACCTGTAACTAGTTATAACGGGTGATAAAAGTAATCAGTCAGGCTGGGCTGCTGTACCTGTCTGATCCTTGGCTTGTGTTTCTCACTGCTGTGGTCTACTCCAGACAAGCTGTCAGCAAAGCTTCACCCACATGTAACATAAAATAGAAATAACATCAAACTCCAGTTCTGGTCATCCCAACTGTTTGTCATTGTGTAGTGTTAATGCTTTAAAGCCAAACAATGACTGACTAACAATAGCCAAGAGTGTTTAACTGCATCTGAGCATCTGAATTTAGATCACAAAACTGGATGGAGCACCATAAAGAGTCTAAATCTCATCAACAAGTTATAGCAGGAGCTAATATGCTCTCTAAAATGAAAATTCCATCTCTTACCCACAGATATTGCCACGCTCAAGTATGAAGGGCCAGCCTCGGACACAGGTGGTGGCCGAGGAAACTTCATTATCTGTGATACCCTCGGATGACCTTAATGTGATCTTACCATTTTTTTTTTTTTTCAGTTGAGAAATGTCTCTGCAGAAGCCATGTACTCTGGGTTGAGAATGTCCACCACGTTATAATTATTTATTATGGTTTTAATTTTTGATTTCTTTGTGCTCTTTTTTTTTTCAGAGTGTGTGGAACAATTGCTGGTACATCAGTGTCTGCCAACTGTTGTGAGAGCTTGTATAAAAATAAAGTGAAGTTGTTGAAGCTGATCATGATATAATAAACTAGAACATTCCAAATAGGAATTTTGAAAGTGTGAGAAGCTTCTGCCCATTGATCGTGGCTTTAATAATCCCTTAAGCTCCAAGGGTATTTTGAGGTGTCCCTTGCCTAAACGGACATACCCAAAATAAATGTATTATAACTCCACAAGTCTAAGGTCTACATGCATAATCTTGGTCTCTACAGATAGGCAAGACCTCACAGAATTTTCCCCTAGCGTAATTAGTAATGTATATTTTACTGTGACTCAGTAAATTGTGACAAACCGAAGCAGAATTTTTTTTTTTCATATTTCAGTGTTTAAAAAACATTGAAGTTATATGCAGAGGTGCTACTGAATCAATTAGGCAACTTCTTGACTACAAGAGCACCAAATTATATAGAACTGATACTTTCTGCACAGATTCTGCAGTTTTTAGTGATAAAAGGACCAGGCAGACTCCATGTATTTTTACTGTATAAAAATAAGTTTAATGAATAAAATATTTTTGAAATACAAACAATGTCAAACAAGGTAAACTGCACATATCATACATTTTTGGAAAGCTCACAAGATGTGGAACAATGTATAATTAAGGCTTTAATTTACAATATCACTGTTAACCCACCAGATGGCGGCAAAAGACGGTGTCTAAATATACACTTTTTTGAGCTTAGTGACACTCCGACAAAAATCTAGTTTTTCCTGTTATTAACATGTCTATAACATGCTTTTTTGTGACTTACAAGACATATCAAGAGTAAAATCACTTCCTTGTGGTAACGTATCGTCACTTCCTGTTTTGCTGTCTGCCTGTGTGGTTTGCTCTCCAGCTCTCGAGCCACTAGCTATGGCTACTAGCTCTCTTTCCTCTCCTCCTCTGGTGTGCTCTCTCTGTCAGATGTTTAGCTACACCTCTGCCTCTTTTAGTGATAACGGTAAATGTAATAAATGTTGTCTTTTTGAGGCGCTCGAGGCGAGGTTGTCTGATTTGGAATCCCGGCTCCGCTGCATTGAAACACCGTCTGCGCCAGTTAATCTCGACGGACGCCCCTTAGCTGCAGCGGAGCTAGCTAGCTTAGGTCCCCCTGTCACCGGTTCCCCGGCTCTCCTCTGCAGCGAGGAGACTGGGTGGGTGACGGTGAGAAGGAAGCCTAGTCGCAAAGCCCCGGTTCACCCACCAACTGTTCACGTTTCTAATCGTTTTTCCCCCGCTCAGCGACACACCCGCTGAGGAAAAAACTCTGATCATTGGCGACTCTGTAGTCAGAAACGTGAACCTAGAGACTCCAGCGGTCATAGTCAAATGCATTCCTGGGGCCAGAGCAGGCGACATCGAGTCAAATTTGAAAATGCTGGCTAAAAGTAACTGTAAATATTCCACAATTGTTATTCACGCTGGCCATTAATGACATCCGTCTCCGGCAGTCGGAAGTCACGAAACTTAATGTAGAATCGGTGTGTGAGTTTGCCAAAACGATGTCAGCCACTGTAGTATTCTCTGGGCCCCTCCCCAATCTGACCAGTGATGACATGTTTAGTCGCTCGTCATCCTTGAAACCGCTGGCCTGTCTGTGTGGTGTCCTAAAAATGACGTGGGCTACATTGACAATTGGAGCTCTTTTTGGGGAAAACCTGGTCTTATGAGACGAGACAGCATTCATCCCACTTTGGATGGTGCTTCTCATTTATCTAACAATCTGGCATCTTTTTTATCCAAATTTCCCAAAACCATGACTACTCAGAGTTGGGACCAGGAAGCAGAGTCGCAGTCTTACACGCCTCTCTGCAGCTCCTCTTCATCCGCCACCCCTCAGCTTAGCCCCTGTCTTCCCCATCAGAGAATCGTTGTCTGCCACTCCAAAGTAAATAAAAATATAATGTATAAGCATCCCAAAGTGATAAAGCAAAATATTGGTAAAACTCAAATTAAACATAAAGCCTCTAAATTGAATGATTTGGCCTCTGTTCCTCCTCATAATTTAAAAATTAAATGTGGTTTATTAAATATTAGGTCTCTAACTCCCAAGTCTCTGTTAGTCCCATGATCTGTTAATTGATCATCAGATTGATTTAATTTCCCTTACAGAGACTTGGTTAGGACAAGAGGATTATGTTGGTTTAAATGAATCAAACTCCCTCTGGTTATTTAAACTGTCAAAATCCCAGAAGTTCTGGTCGTGGAGGAGGAGTAGCATCAATTTACCATTCCAAATTACTAGTTAATGTAAAGCAAAAAACATGTTATAATTCCTTTGAGGGCCTGGTCCTCAGTATTGGGCACTTTAGCAATTCCAGGTTAACCCAATTTTATTTGCCATAGTTTATCGTCCCCCATCAACCTATTCAGAATTTTTATCCGAATTTCCTGATTTCTTAGCTGATTTAGTGCTGAAATCTGATAGAATAATTATAGTAGGGGACTTTAATATACATGTGGATGTAGATAGTGACTGCCTTAATGTGGCTTTTATTCAAATATTAGACTCGATTGGGTTTTCTCAGAAAGTAGGAAATTCTACTCATTACCTCCACCATACATTGGACCTTGTTCTGACATATGGCATAGAAATAGAAAATCTGGTAGTGTCTCCTCATAACCCTGTACTGTCAGACCATTGTCTGTTAACCTTTGATTTTACTATTTCTGACTATTTGGCTCCTAAAGAAAAATATTATCACAGTAGATGCCTCTCAGATGATGCTGTTTCCAAATTTATGCAGATTGTTTCCTCTATGCCATGTGTCAACACAACGGAAATAAGCTATAGACAGCTTGTTCCTTCTGTAATTGATAACATGGTGGATAGTGTTTCAGCTTCTCTGCATCAGGCTCTAGACTTGGTGGCCCCCTTAAAAAAGAAAAAGTCTAATCAGAGATTTTTAACTCCTTGGTTCAACACAGAAACTCGTAGCTTAAAACAGAAGACTCGTCAATTAGAAAGAAAATGGCGCTCTACTAATTTAGATGAAATCTATTTAGCTTGGAGAAATCATCTTTTAATTTATAAAAAATCTCTTAGAAAAGCTAGAACGAGTTATTACTCTGCATTAATAGAAGAGAACAAGAATAATCCCAGGTTTCTTTTCAGTACTGTAGCCAGGTTGACAAAGAGTCAGGACTCTGTCAATCCTAGCATCCCCTTAGAGCTTACTAGTCAGGACTTTATGAACTTTTTCAATAATAAAATTTCATCCATCAGAGATAAAATCAATCAGATTCTTCCCACAGTTAACTTAAATACTGTAACTACTACAACTCCTTCTATTGATGTCTGTCTTGATGAGTTTACTCCAATCGACCTTTGTGAGTTAGACAAAATAGTTTCCTCATCCAAACCTTCAACTTGTCTTTTAGACCCTATTCCTACCAGGTTATTTAAAGAAGTCTTCCCACTTATTGGTAGCTTTATTCTTCATATAATCAATTCTTCATTAACTTTAGGCCATGTACCGCAGGCTTTTAAAACGGCTGTAATTAAACCCTTACTCAAAAAGCCAACGCTAGATCCAGGAGCTTTAGCTAACTATAGACCGATCTCTAATCTCCCTTTCATTTCAAAAATCTTAGAAAGAGTTGTTGCTACGCAATTATTTGACCACCTGCAGGGAAATGGTTTATTTGAGGAGTTTCAATCTGGGTTTAGAATCCATCATAGCACTGAAACAGCCTTAGCGAAGGTCACTAACGACCTCCTCATTGCATCTGATAATGGACTAGTTTCTGTACTTGTCCTTTTAGATCTTAGTGCAGCTTTTGATACTATTGATCATAATATTCTACTTGATAGATTAGAACACTATGTTGGACTCAATGGAACTTCGTTGCAGTGGTTTAGATCTTATTTATCTGATAGGTTCCAGTTTGTTCATGTAAATGATGAGTTTTCTCTCAGCTCAAAGCTTAGTCATGGAGTTCCACAGGGATCTGTGCTTGGCCCTACTCTTTTTAGTTTATATATGCTTCCGTTAGGCAACATTATTAGAAAGCACTGTATACATTTTCACTGTTATGCAGATGACACACAATTATACCTGTCAATGAAGCCAGATGATACTAATCAATTAGCCAAGTTAGAAGCCTGTCTTAAGGAAATCAAAGTTTGGATGACTTGTAATTTCCTGCTATTAAATTCAGATAAGACTGAAGTCATTCTTGTTGGTCCAAAAAACCTTAGAAATTCCTTTCCAAATCAAACTTTCAGTTTGGATGCAGTTACTCTTTCTCTTAATAGCTCTGTGAGGAACCTTGGAGTTATTTTTGATCAGGATTTGTCCTTCAATTCACATATTAAATTTGTTTCTAAGACTGCCTTCTATCATTTGCGTAATATTGCCAAGATTAGGAGCATCTTGTCTCAGAGTGATGCTGAGAAGCTGATCCACGCTTTTGTTAGCTCGAGATTAGATTATTGTAATTCTTTATTATCAGGTTGTCCTAAAACATCTTTAAAAAGTCTTCAGCTGATCCAAAATGCTGCAGCAAGAGTTTTAACAGGTACTAGAAAGAGAGATCATATCTCTCCGGTTCTGGCCTCCCTTCATTGGCTTCCCATAGAGTTTAGAATTAAGTTTAAAATCCTTCTTCTTACTTACAAAGCTCTAAACAATCAGGCTCCTTTTTATTTAAAAGATCTGATACTACCGTATCATCCTAACAGAGCACTACGCTCCCAAAATGCAGGTTTACTTGTAATACCTAGAATCTCCAAAAGTACAATGGGAGGCAGAGCCTTCAGTTATCAAGCTCCTCTCCTGTGGAATCAGCTGCCAATCTGGATTCGGGAGTCAGACTCGATCTCTGTTTTTAAGAATAGGGCTAAAACCTACCTTTTTGATATAGCCTACAATTAGGGAGGGATCATGTGTTTTCTGAACCCTCCCTTAGTTATGCTGCTAATAGGTTTAGTCAGCCGGGGGACCTCCAGTAATGCACTGGGCCTCACTCCTTTCCTCACTCTCTATGAAATATTTTTTTTTTGCTGGTCATTAACATTTGTTTGTTCTCTCCCATAGATTGAGTCCCCATCGTGCTGTTTGCTCTCTACATGTCTGTTCTTTTCTTCTTCTCTATCCCCTCACCCCCCAGCCAGTCGCAGCAGATGACTGCCCCTCCCTGAGCCTGGTTCTGCTGGAGGTTTCTTCCTGTTAAAAGGGAGTTTTTCCTCTCCACCGTCGCCAAGTGCTTGCTCACAGGGGATCGCCTGATTGCTGGGGTCTTTCTGCAACTGTGGGGGTCCTCCCTACAGTTGATAGTGCTATGAGATGACTGTTGTTGTGAAATGGCGCTATATAAATAAAGTTGAATTGAATTGAATTGAAAATCAATCCCAAGTCCCAAGTTTGTGTTTTTCTGCTGTGAATGTCCAGTTAAGCCCCACCCCCACCCCACCCAAAAAAAAATAAATGTAAATTTGGACAGAGCGTTTCTAGCTACGTAAGCATTCCTGCTTAGCCTGATTGGTTATAACATAGCAACTAATAATAACTAATAACTAATAATAAGTAAGCACTGGGCATGGCTACAGACCTGAGTTCACTGCCTCGGGGGAAGAGGGAGGAGCCCAGGAGCAAGCAGGATTCAGGAACGCTAGCAGTAGCTGAGGCGCGGTTGTGGTTCCATGGTGGCGGGCAGGCATATTGGACCGCAGGTCCCCAGTGAGCTGCCCGGCGGGCACCCGTTAGCCCCCAGGTGGGACTGACAAGAGCCAGCTTGCTTTGACAGGGGCTGGTGGCAGACGGTGCACTACGCCTGCTGGCTCACCTCCTTCGTTCCCATGCGGGAGAGACTCGGATGGCAAGCCAGCCAGACTGGACGTCGGTGTTGCATCCCCCTTCCTGGGAGTGCATTTCTGAGGAGTGATGCTGTAAAACCACACACAAATGACAAATATAACATTACAGCCAGTGTTGTAACCCTTTATACGATTTTACAAGTAAAAGTTTGTGTATAGTACCCATAGAATTCTTGCTACAGATACGGCTCAAATTGGATTGGCCAGTATGTTGTATTAATGTGTATCTTAAAGGCAGCAGGCTACAGGTATGGAAATCTGAGGCATTTATTTGTTTCAAAATTTTAATTAATATCCATTTACTGCCTTTTTAACCTTACCCACTCCCAAATCCTATGCAGTCCCTCCAGGATTTTGCGATGTTGTGATCGTACCAATTTATGCGAAATCAGCCAATCAGCACAACTGCTGTGCGACCTTGCAACTTTGTCCAATCACCGCAACTTTCCCGCAATTTTGGACAATCCTCGTCAACTTCCACCAATTTCACCCGTCAAATTTTTCTCTAACTGGCGTTGAAACGCTCAGTCTAACCAACCAAATGCATCGTTGCACCGCGTTCACTTCCATGTTTACAGTGAGTAGTGAGTTTATAGTTTACAGTGAGTAACAGAACACATCAGCAAACGAGAGTTTCATTTATAAAAAAACACTCACCTGCAAGGTTTTCAACACCGTCCCTTCCTCCGTCTCCCCCGGCCTGCCCGTGGACGCCTCGCCACGTCTCCGTCCTGACCGCGTGTGCGAAACGCTGGGTTTGTGTTGAAAAACATGCGCCTGTCCAAAAGCACCCCGTCGCGGGAGCGCGCGTGAGGAGAGTACACAACACAACAGCGAGTGTTTGAACATTTATACATCTTTAGAGGTAAAATCATTACTACATCTGGTCAATGAGCTTTAAAACTGTGAATCTCCGGTGTGGACGGACAACCGCAACCCCCTCCCCCCTTCCCCGCCGTCCCGCTGTAAATGAAAGATGTGTGTGTGAAGACCAACATGCAGCAGACACACAAGTAGGCATGGAAAGAGAGGGAATATTCTCTGTATTTTTTTTTTTTTCAGAAAAACACAGTTTAGAGTCCATGGTCCTCAGCCGGAAAAAGGTGGATTGTCCTCTCTGGGTTGGGGACAGGCTTCTGCCCCAAGTGGAGGAGTTTAAGTATCTTGGGGTCTTGTTCACGAGTGAGGGGAGAATGGAGCGAGAGATCGACAGACGGATTGGAGCAGCATCTGCAGTGATGCGGACGTTGTACCGGTCTGTTGTGGTGAAGAGGGAGCTTAGTTCTAAGACAAAGCTGTCGATTTATCAGTCAATCTACGTTCCTACTCTCACCTATGGTCACGAGCTTTGGGTAATGACCGAAAGAACGAGATCGCGGATACAAGCGGCTGAAATGAGCTTTCTCCGTAGGATTGCTGGACTCACCCTCAGAGATAGGGTGAGGAGCTCAGTCATCCGGGAGAGGCTCAGAGTAGAACCGCTGCTCCTCCACATTGAAAGGAGTCAGTTGAGGTGGTATGGGCATCTGATTAGGATGCCTCCTGGACGCCTCCCACTTGAGGTGTTTCAGGCACGTCCCACTGGGAGGAGACCCCGGGGCAGACCAAGGACTCGGTGGAGAGACTATGTCTCCCAGCTGGTCTGGGAACGCCTTGGTATCCCCTCTGAAGAGCTGGAGCAGGTGGCTGGGGAGAGGGAAGTCTGGGCTTCTCTGCTTGAACTGCTGCCTCCGCGACCCGGACCTCCGGAAAAGCGGTAGAAGATGGATGGATGGATGGAGAAAAACACAGACTCCAATAGCCAATACAAAGCAACAGAATAAATTATTTATTTTTTCCTCTCCGCTCGGTACCGAGGGGTTGGGAACTGTAGGGAGTTTTCAAATGAAGGTGCTGCCAATAGTTTCCAAATCTCTACTCTTTAACGTGCATTCAATGCAGTTTAGCTGTTGTAATGGATATTGTTTTAATGCTTGTATTTGCTGTTACACAAGAGTTTTTTCTGTATAGCAGAAGTTTCTGCTTAATCTACAAATCACTATGATAGGAGATTTTTGACAATCCTGAGCTTTTCTTGTATTGTTACAAGAAAAGCTTGACAAAGCTTTTGTCAGACTGATCAACTCTTCCGTAGCAACAGACAGTGCGTATTGGGCTACAGCTTACGTATCAATAGCCTCTTCCAATTAAAAACCATATTGATACAGCAGTGCAGGATTTAGCACAGTGTCCTGCATGAATGTGTGCACATATCTACCCCCCACCTCTGCATGCACCGCTCTTGGCACGTGTGTTACAGATCAGTTGGCCACATACAGTCAGTATGGCAGCGCCTCATTATAGCTGCTGATGAATAGATTTCCGCTTGGGTGGAGGAAGAGGCGGTGGTGGATTCCGCCTGAGGATGTTCCTCCTCAAAGAGCAGGTGGGACTCCAGGACACAGCTTCTGAGCACTTCCCCAGGTAGCTGATGATGGCATCCAACTAGACAAACACTGTTCATCATGATAGACCCGCTGGCAGGCTGATAGAGCACTAGGGTAATATTTGGAAAGCGTTATTCTGGATAGTCTTTGCTTTGTGTGTGGGAGATTGTGAGTGCGTGTTCGTGGTTCCTTGTGTATGAGGGCTGCTGGATGCATTGTCGATATCTGTGTTGCTGTTTGGCTAGTACTTTAATGAATCAATTTTATAATATACAGTGTGTCAAAAAAAACCTGTTGTATAAGTAGAGTTCATAATGTGTCCCTTCTGTATCCTGCAGACCTAAATTTTGGCATTATTATTTGTATCGATTTGCTGTAGGGATGCACTGGTTTAACAGTACTGCAACTGTCCCACTGTACTGAGCAGTGTGACACATTTTAACAATTTGGGCTTAAAACGCGTGCGTGAAAAAGCAGTAAAAATTGACTTTTGTTCATTTTCACGGTAAAAATGTTATTTTATATGAAAACACAGCTTATTCTTTTCTCAAAATCACTTATTAAAATGGACCCTACTCTGCACCCTAACCCACAGGCGAAGCCCACACCTCATATTAAAACAGTAAAAATCAGAATTGCATCCATGGGATTTGCATTGTGGTAGTTGTTAAGCTGCTTAGTGATCAGCTTTGCAGATTACTGTAAAGAATATTCATTCATTTATTCATTAATTCATTCATCTTCAACCGCTTAATTCTTTTTGGGTCGCGGGGGGTGCTGAGCCTCTCCCAGCTTCTTTAGGTGAGAGGCAGCGTAACAATAAATGTCAGTAAGCATTTCTAACCAAAAGATCTTTTGATTATGCCAATCTATGAATGAAATATTGCTCATAGCTCATTGTTATACTTATGTTTATTCATAATTTCTAAAGCATTTACAACCAAATTTCTACCTGTCAATTTTTTTCTGTTTCTGTTTTTGATACGTCTGTCGGGATGCAGAAATAAGACAACGCCTGACTGAGGGTCAAATCTCAAGGCAGCAGGACGCCTCTTACTGCTCAAGTCTAACATCAGAAGTGACTTGTCCACATGATGCATTCTGAAGGATGCTGCTGGCTTAATATTCTTCTCAGTCCTCTCATCTCAAGCCCGTGCTTTCGATGAACAAAGAGCGGCGGTCCTGTTAGAGGACGGCAGCTGGCTGTCCACATGATGAAAACGCAGAGGCGCGGCTTTGATGTACCAAACCCGTGTTTCCGTATGGCTCAGGTGTTGCAGCCGCGTGTTTGGCTGTTCACTAGATATTAAAGCCGCGTTGTCCTACTTCACTGCTATTATGGATGGGATCTGCCACGTTGTTATTAATAAAACATGAGAGATATTCCTTTTAAAGTTCCTCATCCCTTAATTATATTGTTATTCTTTTTTTTTTCAGTAGGTTGCATTTTCAGAATATGTGACATTTTAAAACTTTTTTATTATAATTACTGTGTAAAATAGTAGTCATGTATAGTATTTTATGTCACATTTTTACCATCATTTTTAATGTGTTCAAAAGTATTGCTACTTTAGAAAATATAGTATAAAGTTTCCTGAGTAAGGACAGACTCGTATGTCTCTACTTATCTATTAACATATTATCATTTAAATTTTGAATTATGCATTAATTACACAACCTGTTTTATATGTCCAAAAATCTTCTTAGACACATCATTTTTATTGGCTTAACAGTATATAGTTATAAGATAAAACAATAAACCCTTGTTATGCTTTTTGCGATTTAATACATAATCTATTGTTTTAATGCAGATTCTTCTCCAAGACCAATTCTGGTTTCCATGAGCACACTCTGTTGATGTTCTGTGGATAAGACCATCATTGTCTTCTCCAAGATATTAGAATCTGTATCTAGCTCCTGGGCCAAAAGTTCCCCTTTTTGCTTTAACAGCTGACAGTTTTGAATTTGAAATGTGAAAAGAAAATAAGCTTGAAAGCTCCAGCTTAGATCTGCGATTCTCAGACAGATCAATCTGCATATATTCATGGCAATTATATGGTAATTTAAGGAGGGAGCCTTGCATTCATAAATACTGCTCATCAATCACACGACTACATTTAAATTTCAGATATTTTTTTTTTTTCACTATTGAAGAACACGTGGTGCAGATAGGATACTTATAAAGTGAACTGCAGTCCCCACCTGATCAAGCATGACAGCACACAGCTGTTCACGTCGTCTATTTGAGGTGAAAAGGAAAAGAAATTCATCGCCTACAATATCCCAAGCTTACTACTCTATCTGGGTTTTATTTGCAATGATTACTTGTGTATGTCCAACCACAGAAGACAAATTCCAAATTGATTATGTTATTGATGAGGAGAGAAAAAATAAACAAAAATAAAATTAAAAAAAAGATAAATGTGTGAGAAATACAGTAAACAATCCCATATTTAAAGAACGGGAACAATGGAAATGTGCAGTGGAGTGTAGAATTCAAAGAAACCATCATTAGAAATCGTTTTGCCTTTATGAGGGGATCTGTCTTTTACTAGACAGATATAAGAAAGGGTAGAGCGCACAGCGAAATTGCCAGTGTCAAATTAAAACTCAGAATCTTGAATGTATTTGCCATTTTGCGGAGTTTAATTCCCAGTGTGAAGTGAACTCAGTCTTAATCCAAAAGCAGAAAAGTGCCTTAAAACATCGACTCTTTCTGTGTTAATCTAACACGAGTCTATCACCGATGAAAAAAGGCAACGCTTGCTAGCCAGTGATGACAACCGCCTGTCTTCCTCATGCACACCATTTCTATGCAGTTTTGTATGTGGTTTGGATGAAGGATTTGAGCCAGTTCCCCTATTAAAACCCATATTTCAGTGTGCGGTAACACTTGTGACACGTGCTTCCTGTGTTTATTTGCACAGGAAGACATGGTTTTCGTGTGATTCCATTTGCACTGCATGGAAATCTGGTTCTGGAACATTTACAACCATTTTGGAACATTTTAATTGTTTTTCAATAAGTGAGTGCATACGAAATCCATGTGGGTTTTCTGTAAGGGTTTAATACTACAGGTACATTTGCACTGTCCCCCAGCACAAGTGTAACAAAATTCTTTTAATTTTGTTTATATTTTTCCTTACCTTGCCCCCCAACTAACATTTTAAATCTATAAAATAATATGAGCAGTAAAGACGCTGTACTGACGAGTTTGGTTTATAGTTGATTATCACATCCTTGAATAGTTTTTGTCATTTTCAGGGTTTTCTTTGCTTTTAAAAATTTGAGCAACAATGCAAATACTGTACAAGTACTGCATTGCAAATAATTTTCTTTTATTGCACTGGGATTACTCAATGAATCCACAGACAAATCTGATTCAAAAGTGAGCTTCAGCAGGCACCATGTTTGCAGCAGGAGTTTTATAGAGATGAACCTTTTAGCTTCTGTCTACTTGTTGTCTTCTTTATTTTTGAAATAGCTTCCCTTTTTTTTTTTTCACCGTTTTACTGAAATTTCAAAATTATCCCAGTACACAGGCAGTTTTACACTCCAGGTATCTGCATCCACATGGATAATAAATGTATTTCGATCAGTCCCCCCTTTCCCAAAGCAATTCAGGAATTTCCCGACTGATGCAAGATGAGGTAAATTAATACAACAACATGATGTACAGGTAGTGTTAGAAAGCAACAGAGGAATGTGCATATTATAAAATTCCAGAGTTGTTGCCCTAAAAGACTATTAGACTCCCCGAAGGAAGAACAAACAATTAACCCAAGATTGATGCAAGACTTGCCTAACAAAGTGCAATTGAAACTGTTCACCTGGTCTGTTAATTAGATCTCAGGCATGACAACTGGTGGCACTTAGAGCAGATGATCAGGTGCTGAGACATCTGCGAGGTTCCCTTCAGGGTTACGGTGTGTTACTTTGTCTGCATGCGTGGTGCACACTTCTGAATATTTGCACGCGTGACTGTTTGGGTCCAGTGAGTGATATTTTCACAAGAAGCCGCTAAGAATAGCTTCACCATCAGAGGGGGGTGACTGGGGAACCGAATGAAGGAAATGAAGAACTATTGAAGGGAGGACGGTACGGAGGAGACAAGAAGGGAGGTGCTGGAAGGAAGTTAAACAGAGAAGCAATGATAAACCAAAGTGTGTCTCATCCTGATTAAATCATGAAGTGGCTGCAGAAGAAGCTCAGCAGTTGTAGGCAAAAGCCCAATCACCAACGAGTGCTGCAGCACTCCAAGGAGAAAAAAGAAATCACACGCGCTTTAGCAAGGGAAATTAGAAGTGGGTGGCAGACAGATGAATAGAGAGATGCTGTGAAAGGAATGTGTGTGTTTTCATAGGTCTGATTTCTACCATCTTCAGTCTCATCTTCAGAAGTGGCGCTCCATCAAAAGCAAACAAACAAAAGCTAATTTATTTTCTCTCATCTTGCACACGTTCCAAAAACTGTAAACACCGTCACACATTTCCATTTTGATGACACGTTTAATAAAAGTCACAGTTTGATTTTTGTTTCACTCTGTCCTGCATTGAAATCCAAAGAAAAAAAAAAACTTTACCTTTTGTTAAAATGTACAAAATAAAAGCAGGGCTTCTTTTTTGATGTTTGGTAATATAAAGAAATAGAGAGCACTCAAATAGTGCATACTTTCTCCACGGCTCTATCTCCCACTGTTAAAGAAAGTGGAAAAAAGTGATCCAGGATCTGCACCCTGACCCAGATTACCTCCAAGATCTGATGGGTTCATCTGCAGCACAATGTCACATTCTAATTGGAGGACAAACAGCCTTGGTTGAGGTACGCCCTCTAGTTTGACCTTCAAATTTTTAAGGCAAAAACATGCTGAGCTAATGCAGAGAGAGGGAGAAAATGACACATGTACATTTACCCTCCATATGTCTACACCTTTGGACTCTGAAGACTGTCAGATTTTCTTTTTACCCTTGTTTATCATCACCTTACCACTCTGTAAGTGCTACAATGGTCTCAGCCAAATCTTAGGGAGTTTCTCCAGCGGAACCGGTGGGTTGTTAAGCAACGCCTGAGGAAATACTAGAATTATGGCTTGCAACCCTTTAATTGTAACTTGTTTCTTATTCATTCATCTTCGGCTGCCAATTTCTTGGGCATGACAACTGGTTGATGCCAATTAACCTGATGTGCATGTCTTTGGATTGTGGGAGGAAATCAGAGTAGGTGGCAAAAACCCACACAGACACAATACGCAAACCCCACACCGAAAGGTCACTGGTGGCCAGAGGTGGGATCGAACCGACGACCCTCTTGCTTTGCTACCACAGTGCTAACCACTGCTCCACTGAGCTGTTCTTGTGTAATATTTTCTATGAAAAAATTTTCCAAAATGAGAATTCAACAATAGTTTATATAAAACACTTTGTACAGTAAGGTTTAGTTAAACAAGTGCAGTATAGTAGATTCAAGTTGTTTTTTTTGACTGCTCCCTTTTGGGGTCACCACAGCGTATCATCACCTGATATCATGAAGATCCACGTGTTATGCTGGATGCCTTTTCTGATGCAACCCTCGCCATTTATCCAGGTTTGGGGACCAGCACAGGGAGTGCACTGGCTTGCGCTCCCCCTGTGGAAGGGTAACCAACTTTCCTTCCCCCATGTTATTAAGCTGAACACCAAGTTAGAAGGCAGGAAGGTGCCATTTTATATGGTGTTGGTGTTACCTGGCCATGGTTTGAACCCATACCCTCCCGGCTGTTGGGACGGATGCTCTACCACCACTCCAGTTGCAAATAAAGATTCAGTCCTCATCGGTTGAGAATGACATGGATAGCTGTTAGAGGCTAACAGCAACTTAGCTTCAGGCATTGACGTGTTAGTATCCATGCCCTTGCTTTACTTTTTTCTGGCATCTTCATATGTAATAAAGAGTCACTCATCACATAGCCTACTTTGTGGATGGAGAACATGTTTCTTTTTGTTATAATCCATTTCATTAAGCAGCAGAATTGCATTGTATTGCAGTGTGTGGAGGTACGTCTTAAGGGGAAGTGCATGAAAAACGTCTCTATATGCACATAAAACTTGCTGCAGTTGTGTTGTGTTTGATGGTTTCAGCTTTCAGTTTGTCTTCTAGCACTGAATAGAACAACAGTGAGTATCAAGCAATGAAAAACAGCTGTACTAGATAACAATTAATTGATTGCAAAAAATGAATGGAAAAGACAACAAGGTGTTATTTAGTATTGTCTGAAAGGGTGTGTTGTTTAATTCAATTCAATTCAACTTTATTTATATAGTGCCATTTCACAACAACAGTCATCTCATAGCACTATCAACTGTAGGGGGAACCCCCACAGTTGCAGAAAGACCCCAGCAATCAGGCGATCCCTGTGAGCAAGCACTTGGCGACGGTGGAGAGGAAAAACTCCCTTTTAACAGGAAGAAACCTCCAGCAGAACCAGGCTCAGGGAGGGGCAGTCATCTGCTGTGACTGGCTGGGGGGTGAGGGGGAATAGAGAAGATGAAAAGAACAGACAAGTAGAGGAGCAAGCAGCACGATGGGGACTCAATCTATGGGAGAGAACAAACAAATGTTAATGACCAGCAAAAAATAAAAAAATTCATTGAGAGTGAGGAAAGGAGTGAGGCCAGTGCATTAACTGGAGGTCCCCCGGCTGAATAAACCTATTAGCAGCATAACTAAGGGAGGGTTCAGAACATATGATCCCTCCCTAATTGTAGGCTATATCAAAAAGGTAGGTTTTAGCCCTATTCTTAAAAACAGAGATCGAGTCTGACTCCCGAATCCAGATTGGCAGCTGGTTCCACAGGAGAGGAGCTTGATAACTGAAGGCTCTGCCTCCCATTGTACTTTTGGAGATTCTAGGTATTACAAGTAATCCTGCATTTTGGGAGCGTAGTGCTCTGTTAGGATAATACGGTAGTATCAGATCTTTTAAATAAAAATGAGCCTGATTGTTTAGAGCTTTGTAAGTAAGAAGAAGGATTTTAAACTTAATTCTAAACTCTATGGGAAGCCAATGAAGGGAGGCCAGAACCGGAGAGATATGATCTCTCTTTCTAGTACCTGTTAAAACTCTTGCTGCAGCATTTTGGATCAGCTGAAGACTTTTTAAAGATGTTTTAGGACAGCCTGATAATAAAGAATTACAATAATCTAATCTCGAGCTAACAAAAGCGTGGATCAGTTTCTCAGCATCACTCTGAGACAAGATGCTCCTAATCTTGGCAATATTACGCAAATGATAGAAGGCAGTCTTAGAAACAAATTTAATATGTGAATTGAAGGACAGATCTTGATCAAAAATAATTCCAAGGTTCCTCACAGAGCTATTAAGAGAAAGAGTAACCGCATCCAAACTGAAAGTTTGATTTGGAAAGGTATTTCTAAGGTTTTTTGGACCAACAAGAATGACTTCAGTCTTATCTGAATTTAATAGCAGGAAATTACAAGTCATCCAAGCTTTGATTTCCTTAAGACAAGCTTCTAACTTGGCTAATTGATTACTATCATCTGGCTTCATTGACAGGTATAATTGTGTGTCATCTGCATAACAATGAAAATGTATACAGTGCTTTCTAATAATGTTGCCTAACGGAAGCATATATAAACTAAAAAGAGTAGGGCCTAGCACAGATCCCTGTGGAACTCCATGATTAAGCTTTGAGTTGAAAGAAAACTCATTATTGACATGAACAAACTGGAACCTATCAGATAAATAAGATCTAAACCACTGCAACGAAGTTCCATTGAGTCCAACATAGTATTCTAATCTATCAAGTAGAATATTATGATTGATAGTATCAAAAGCTGCACTAAAGTCTAAAAAGACAAGTACAGAAACCAGTCCATTATCAGATACGATGAGGAGGTCGTTAGTGACCTTCGCTAAGGCTGTTTCAGTACTATGATGGATTCTAAACCCAGATTGAAACTCTTCAAGTAAACCATTTCCCTGCAGGTGGTCAAATAATTGCGTAGCAACAACTCTCTCTAAGATTTTTGAAATGAAAGGGAGATTAGAGATTGGTCTATAGTTAGCTAAAGCTCCTGGATCTAGCGTTGGCTTTTTTAGTAAGGGTTTAATTACAGCCGTTTTAAAAGCCTGCGGTACATGGCCTAAAGTTAATGAAGAATTGATTATATGAAGAATAAAGCTACCAATAAGTGGGAAGACTTCTTTAAATAACCTGGTAGGAATAGGGTCTAAAAGACAAGTTGAAGGTTTGGATGAGGAAACTATTTTGTCTAACTCACAAAGGTCGATTGGAGTAAACTCATCAAGACAGACATCAATTGAAGGAGTAGTAGTAGTTACAGCATTTAAGTTAACTGTGGGAAGAATCTGATTGATTTTATCTCTGATGGATGAAATTTTATTATTGAAAAAGTTCATAAAGTCCTGACTAGTAAGCTCTAAGGCACAGGAGTCCTAACTCTTTGTCAACCTGGCTACAGTGTTGAAAAGAAACCTGGGATTATTCTTGTTCTCTTCTATTAATGCAGAGTAATAACTCGTTCTAGCTTTACTAAGAGATTTTTTATAAATTAAAAGATGATTTCTCCAAGCTAAATAGATTTCATCTAAATTAGTGGAGCGCCATTTTCTTTCTAATTGACGAGTCTTCTGTTTTAAGCTACGAGTTTCTGTGTTGAACCAAAGAGTTAAAAATCTCTGATTAGACTTTTTCTTTTTTAAGGGGGCCACCAAGTCTAGAGTCTGATGCAGAGAAGCTGTAACACTATCCACCATGTTATCAATTACAGAAGGAGCAAGCTGTCTATAGCTTATTTCCGTTGTGTTGACACATGGCATAGAGGAAACACTCTGCATAAATTTGGTATCAGCATCATCTGAGAGGCATCTACTGTATAATATTTTTCTTTAGGAGCCAAATAGTCAGAATAGTAAAATCAAAGGTTAACAGACAATGGTCTGACAGTACAGGGTTATTGAGAAGACACTACAAAATTTTCTATTTCTATGCCATATGTCAGAACAAGGTCAATGTAGGGTGGAGGCTAATGAGTAGAATTTCCTACTTTCTGAGAAAACCCAATCGAGTCTAATATTGAATTAAATGCCATATTAAGGCAGTCACTATCTACATCCACATGTATATTTAAAGTCCCTACTATAATTATTCTATCAGATTTCAGCACTAATCAGCTAAGAAATCAGCAAATTCGGATAAAAATTCTGAGTAGGTTGATGGGGGACAATAAACTATGGCAAATAAAATTGGGTTTAACCTAAAATTGCTAAAGTGCCCAATACTGAGGACCAGGCCCTCAAAGGAATTATAACATGTTTTTTGCTTTACATTAACTAGTAATTTGGAATGGTAAATTGTTGCTGCTCCTCCTCCACGACCAGAACTTCTGGGATTTTGACCAGTTTAAATAACCAGAGGGAGTCGATTCATTTAAACCAACATAATCCTCTTGCCCTAACCAAGGGGGCAAGAGGATTATTGCATTTGTACCATCCTGAATGAAAACCAGTGGCCACCACAAAGATAATTTAGTTACTTTTTAAAAATATTTTGTTACAATTTTTTTTTTTTTTTTTGTCTCAAGAAGTAAACTAAAAGTATTAAGTATATTCAGAGACTGGCCAATGGAGGTTGCTGCCATACTAGTATTGCTACTGCCTTTGGATAAATCTGTAAGTCAGCACCTCCAAGTCAGAATTTATTGTACTACCGATTAGGGGCGAGAATTTTAGCACCTCATGATTTAATTCAGGATCAATTCAGGGGGCTCGATGTTGATGCATCTTTTTTTTTCTATTCAGGCTTTTTTCCTTCCACAAGTAACACAGTCCTTTAGTCAAAAAAACCCACATTGAATTTCTGACATATAAATATTCAACTTCTAATAAAAAATAGAAGCATCCCTACTCGCTGTCGTCGGTGGTTCCATGTTTTGTACGCTGGCTGTGCAGGGTCTGGTCACTGCACACTTCTCCGCATGCCCTGAAGCTGCCTGCCACACAGCCATGTTTTCACGCAGGTGCATTGAATGTAATGGTCCATATGTCCACATAGTATGACAGCGATGCTCCAGCAAACTGAATTAAACCCCCAAAATTAAATAATATTCAGAGTTTGTGCATGCATTTTTGTTTTGAGTCATGCCATAGACTGACTGGAAACAGTATCTGTGTTTGGAGAGTTGGATTATGCATCGATACAGTCCATGACTTCTGTGACATGTGATCCAAAGCATGCATTGGATCCTTTGCAGTTTGCCTATAGGCTTCACAGAGGAGTGGAGGATGCACTGCACTCTGTTTACAGCTTTTTAAACATCTGGATTTTAATGGGACACACGCCAGGCTTTTATTTGTGGACTTTTCTTCCGCCATTAATACAATCCAACCTCATATTTTAGTTGAAAGGCTCCTGCAACAATTTGAGTAATAATCTGGTGGGTTGGATTCTGGATTTTTTAACCAACAGAACACAGAGAGTAAGGGTCAATGGTACATTGTCTGACCAAAAGTGTTCTTCTACTGGCTCTTCTCAGGGGTGTGTGTTGTCACCACTACACTTCATCCTGTACACAAACATGTGTCAGAGCAGACATGACAACAGACACATTATAAAGTATGCTGATGATTCAGTCATTGTCAGTCTCCTCCAGGATGGTGAGAGTGGCCACGGCCCAGTAGTTGATGATTTTGCTCACTGGTGTGAGGATTCCTACCTGCAGCTGAATACGACAAAAGCTAAAGATATGATTATTGACTTTAGGAGGAAAACTCCCAGGCACAAAGTCACTGTACTAAAAGGCCAGACCACTGAATGTGTGCAATCCTACAAATATCTTGGGACGATTATTGATAGTAATTTGAACTTTGAAGAGAACTGTGAAAGGGTGTGCAAAAAGGGTCAGCAACATTTGCATTGTTTAAGGAAACTTGCACGCTTCCAAATTGACCGAACCATAATGACAATGTTTTATCGGGCTTTTATTGAATCCGTTTTATCCTTTTCTTTAGTGTCATGGTTTGGTCAGACAAAACTGAAACAGAGGAAATCCTTGGATCAGGTAGTTAGATGGTCCAGTCGTTTGGTTGGTGACTCACAGCGGAGCCTGACATCCCTGCACACCAGACAAGTACAGAGGTTTGCTACCTCCATTTTAAATGATGACTCCCACCCTTTGCACTGCCACTTTCAGCTTCTTCCCTCCAGACGGAGGTTTGCTGTCCCAAAATGTAAAACCCAGCGCTACAAAAACAGCTTTGTTCCTGCTGCTATTAAAGAGTTGAACAAGATGTAACAATATATTGCACATAATTTAGTTACCTATTTATTAATTTTATTTTATATTTACTTATTTTTGTAGGTTTTTTACTTGGGTTCTAAATCTTTTATTGGGTTTTAGACTTTTGTATTTTTAACCTCTTTGACTAGTCTTTAACTTTCTAATGTGAACCTTCTCTCTTATCTCCTTGTTTTTTCTCTTATCTCTCTGTCCTATGTCCTGACTGATGGAGCCTTGAGTATTTTTATCATGTCTATAGTCAGCTTCATGTGTGCCTGTGTTTGTGTTCATGTTGAATGTAATTGTGGTTTGTAAATATGGACGTCACCTGACTGCAAAACAAATCTACCTACAGGTACAAATAAAGGAACCTGAACCTGAACCTGAACCTAAGAGAGTGATGCTCCATTGAACACCCAGACTTAAAGAAAATGAGGAGTTTGTGCCATGCTTCAGCAAGCATGTCTGTTGTGTATTGCATCAAAGACTGTCTGGGTGCACACTAACCTCCGCTTTTTTCATTCAGTCAAAATCAATTACATTATTAATTAATTAAGAATCAGAATTGTTCGTGTCTGCAGAGTGATGTGTCAGAACAACAATTACTTCCCCTACCCTTGTATAGATGAAAGCTGCCATTATTTTGCAGAACACTAGTTTCCCTGTATATTTCTTCCTTAACATTATAGTCAAACAAGCCTCACAATTATTGTAAAAAAAATTATAGAGCAGTAAAATTCTCTATTCAGACCTCGCAGTCTTGGACTGAAATTTCTCCTCAGGGTGGTGACAGACAAGTTAAGGTAAGGATTTTAGCTTGGTCCCTCTGTGATTACCAAACAATGGCCCATCTGTTTTCTAAGAAGCTTATGATGCATACAGGGAATCAGAAAATGCTCCTGCAGCTTTGCATTAAAAAAAAGTTTAAAATGTTCCTTTACTTAATTATGATTGTGGCACTGATTTACATGATATTATCAGTGCAATCTTGCTATCAAATTTTGTTACCTTTGATCATGAAGCTATCTCCTTTCAATCTTGACCATCCTGATCACGATACATTCACTCCTGTTTATCAGCAGTCATATTTTTTTTTATTCATTAGAGCAAGAATATTGTATGAAGATGGTGATTAAAATGAGTGAAGATAATATGTGATTTTCCTACCCCTTTCACTCACACAACAAAAAATATGTATGTGTGGATACGGGTTTCATGAAGTTGCAGTGCATGTTCAATATTGTTATTGCTGTTTTTCTCATGCATCGCGACTCTACAGTCACCCACTTATTTAGTCAGATGAGAAGCCTCTCAACAGGAACCAAAATTGATATGCAACTAAATTGCACATCTGACTTCCCATCTCAAGTGAATATGGTTCACAAGGCAGAGTACTCCCAATTAGGTTTTAACTGGTGTCAGCAAGATTTTAAGTGATCTTGGGGAATAAGATTTTCTCACTGTATTGAACTCACTAACTTCTTTTCCCAGTTTTGTGCCACATATAACAAGGCTCTTAATCTAATTTTCAAGTATTAGGTCCATCTGACTGTGAACTTCACAGCTTTGATTTATCTAGCTTTCTTAACCACCTGACTTTAATCTGCAAGTCTTTTTCAAATCAGATCTGAAAAATGAATTTAGTTCTGTAAAGACTTGGATCCACAGAAATGCAAAATACAGTAAGTGAACAGCACAGTCAATAACACTTTTAGTAATCCAGAATATCATACTTCAAATGCAAATGCTATGACTCAGGGATTCGATCATTAGTGCTGAAGATGTACAAGTATGTGGGGCTAATCTACAAATAGCTGCCTACAGTGTCCAGGATATACAGTACAGTGGAAATTAAATCTGAAGCAGCACTTTAAAGCCCAAGTCAGACAGACTTGTACTTGTGGATACCTGTGAAAACCTGTTTCACCTGTGATGTGGGTGGATGCAGGTGGTTAGAGGTGGTGATCAGAGAAAAACTGTAAAAGTTTTCAAATTTGTGTGCATGTTTGCTGCATGTGATTGCAGGTATTTAGTTGCAGATGCACGGGCGATTAAACCCAAGTGAGGTGATGCAGGCACCAGTGTACCAGAAATTTGTTTTTCAATCCCGATATGGCTTCATGCATTTCCGCAAGCATTCCCATGGGAACAGCAGTCACACACAATTCATAGGCATGAAAGGAAAGTGCGTTATTCCAGCTTTGTTTGCAGCATGAAGAGGCACTCACAGGTGTAGGTCTAGGATTCAGTGGCTTACATCACCATGTTTTAATAATAATTAAAGTAATGTACACAGCTCTGAAAAAAAAAATTAGACCACTGCAAAATCTTTCCTAAATTAGTGTCTCTACATGTATGGAAGCCATTCAGTTTGAGTATCTGTTGAATTCCAACACAAGGACAACACCTCAATCTACTTAAGGAGGTAGGTGATCATCTCAGCATGGTAAGATGCATGAAAGCTGTGAATAAAAATCAGAGTTATTCCACAACTACAGATTTGGGTTTTATTTCATTTCAGTGAGCCTGTAACCATGTGACATTTGACCCTCGGGACAGGAGCATTATACCCAGTTAATCACACCTGTGGATGCACACCTTATATATACCCCTTGCATCCACCCATTCTTCCTCTTTCTATCCTCCTTGTCGGTAAGAGCTTATACCAGTTTGTTTAACATTGTGTTTTGTGTGCTGCTTGGGCTGCCTTACCCTGAGTACCCCATCGTTGTGTCATAAAATTGTTGTGTTTTCTGCCGAATGAGAGAAGGTTTGCAGCGGCTGAAGCATGACATGCACTGTCCGTGCCTGCTTGAGGTATGTAATATACACTTACCCTTCTTTCAGAGCCGGAACTGTTAACAGTTTAGCAGCGTGAGGTATGTATTATCCTTATCTGCTTCAGGTTTGTGATGCATTTTGTGCCTTCTCTTCAGGCAGAAAAACTGTTTTGCAGCTTAACAGCGCACAATATGCTTTATCTGCTTGGGATATGTGATATATTTTTATCTTCATCAAGGAGGAATTGCTTAACAGTTTAACAGCATAGTACAATTTGCCGTTAATTCTGTATTGTTTCTTTTTTTCTTGACTGACAGTCTTCTTTAAAAAAAAAAAAAGGAGGCGTCTTCTTTGTCTGGGTACTGAGCGCTTCTGTGCTTGGTGCACTCTTGCCACCTTTGTCGGGGAGTGGTACTCACGTACAGGTGGGACTGAAATCTGATATTTCTATGTTGTCTTAATGACAAGCGCGTTTGTACCTCATAGAACAGGCCCTTTGGCCTGTTTATAATAACAATAAGTTAATAATGAGAATAAATGTCTTGTTTTCTCTTCTATTGTTCTTCCTGGAGGATAATGGCTTCTGCGGGGGAGTGAGGAGGATGACAATAGCCCGGAACTGGTGTGCCCCCAGCCCAGGGCTCCATTTCTCCAGCTTTAGCTGCTCTAGCTGGAACCAGGAAGGCCAGCAGAAAGTGGAAGCGGATTGAACAAAGCCAGCTACACAACCCACGGGTGGACTTCTTGCAGAGGCAATTGAATATGCGTAAGACCATTGAACATATGGCGGCAAATCAACATCGCCTTTGGGTATGCCACTCCAGGCTCCCGTATGTGCCCCGGGACCGCATCCTGATGCAGTGTCGCTCACGGCCTCCAATAACTTGGGTAAGACCATCAGCTCCGGCTATGGATCCAGTGGGTGAATGGATGTCCCTGAGGATGATGATGATGAGATCAACAGTGACCCTCCGGTCGAGAAGGACCTTCCTGAGCCCTATGATATGTCTCTCAGGACATTGCTCTCTAGATTAGCATCAGCTGCTGGGCTTTCTCCTCCATCTTCTCCACCTAGGGCTTCAGCTTTGGACAGGGGTCCTGCATCCCGCAGGCAGGTTTCCTTGCCAGTTTATCCTGACTTTGTGGATCGTTTGCAAAAGTCGTGGGCTTGTCCAAGGGAGGCTGCTGCTCCTCACTCTAGGTTCAGTGTTCTGAGTAGTGCTGCGGAGCAAGGCTTGGATGGTGCATTGAAGGTGGGCCCTACCTTTGCATTGCTGGCTGGAGCTCCCTCCACAGTCAGCAAATCTATACGCCACCCTAACAGGAAGTGTCGCACCACTGATGGGTTAGTGGCTACTGCCTACCAGTCGTTGCTATGGCCTCTAGGCTGGCGGATACTAATACACTTCTTAGTGTGTTTTAGAAGGCCTGATAAGAGACCTGAACTTAAAAAGCAGAACTGACCTTCTTCCGGAGTTGGTAAATGTGGTGGACACTGTGATTCAAGGAGCTAGCTCGTAGGCTACAGCACTTGGGAACTCCCTTGCCAGCTGATCATGGCCCAACGGCATGTGTGGTTGAGTCAGTCTGGATTGGCGGATACGGACAAGCGGCTGTTTTGAAGGCTGCAGTAGTGCCTGGTGAAGCTTTGGGCCATCAGCAGAGGCGGTGTTGGACGAGGGTGCGGAAGGTAAGACTGTGCATGCAGTCCTTTGTCGCAAGGCCCCATCAGGTCGAACTTCCGGAGACCTCTTGAGGGGTGGCTGAAACCCACAGCGGCTCGTTTCACAGAGCCAGGGTTCCTCAGAGTTTCGGGTCACCCGAGGCAGAGGGCTCCCGGCAGTGTCGCAGTTTCAGCAGCAGTCATTGTCTGCGCTCTCGGGAGCATGTAGGCCGTGGCCTGCCAGCCCTGCCAGCATCTCTCAGTGGTATGCCTTCCCTGACGTCAGCCTTCTCCGCAGCACACCTGATGATTGGCGTCGGTGCACCTCATGTCCATGGGTGATCGATGCACTGGAGTGTAGATACCACCAACAGTTCAGAACTCATTCCTCAACTTTGAGGAGTTCTGGAAGCAAAAGTAGGAGGACACTCTTTCCATGGTTCTGGGCAGCGGGGTCTCTGCCCTGCTGGGAAAGAACGTAATACAGTCTCTGTCTCCAGGAGAAGAGAGGCGAGGCTTTTTATGCTGCCTATTCCTTGTTCTCAAGCGGATTGGCGCATGACGCACGGAGCTACCAGAGGACTGACCCCCACTGTAGTTTCGCTACTTACAGTGGCTGTGTGGCCTAAGGTCGGAGAAGCAGATAGGGTGCCGCCATATATGCCATATGGTGTCCCACATGCTGTGTGAGGAAATTAACTAACTAACTAAGCAAACTGGGGGTTTCCGTCTGGTTTTGGACCTGAGGCGGTTGAGCAGGTATCTCAAGGTGCTCCCTTGTTTGTTGCTCAGGCTGAGGACATTATTCAGGCCATAGGGCCAGGTAACTGGTTCACAGCAATGGACCTTTGCGATGCTGATTTCCATATTTCCATAAATCCGGCCACAGGAAGTTCCCCAGGGTTCCTTCAGGACAAGCCTTCGGTTGAGACGTCCTGCCTTTTGGCCTGTCCCTGGGCTCGGACATTCACCAAGTGTATGGACATTGCTCTCGCCCCACTGCGGCAGAGGGGCATTTGAGTTCAATCGTCTGGACAATTGGCTGGTTTGTGCGCCATTAGAAGCCATAGCGAGGAGCCATATGGAGACCATTTGTGACCCATGCTGGCAAAATGAGTCACTTTGAGGAAATGATCAAATCTGAGGTAACATTTTTTTCCATATTCTGTACTGAAAGACCTTCAGAATCATATTTAATTTGTAAGAAGTGCATAAAAGTGGACCCAGAAAAAAAAACGATTTGTTTATATTCTGGCTAGGTATAAAACTCGCGTTCGATCGGTCAGGAGTTACATCTTCCTCAAAAACATATATATTTTTAGAAAGTACGTTTTCTAAGCTTTCCAATGATACCAAGCACTCATGGGTTTTTTTCCCGGGACGTGCCAACAAACAAACAAAGAGTCATGATTTATGACTTCTCCTGCCTGCAGCTCATAGTGACGCGGTGCACAATCCGACTCATTTTGCCAGCACGGGTCACATATTGGCTCACCTGGCGGCACTCATGTTGCATTTGAATGCAGTGAAGGCTACCCGGTTCCAACCAGGGTTGTCGAGTACTTGGGGCTCACCCTGGATTCACTTTGCCTTGAGGGCATCCCTGACTCCAAGAGAGAACATGCTATCAGGGAATGCATTGATAGCTGCTTTTCACAAAGGGCTGTATCAGTGCAGCAGTGCCAGAGGATCTTAGGCTTCTTTGCTGCAGCTGCCTAGGTGGTGCCAATGGGTCTTTTACACACTCGTCCCCTTCAACGGTGGTTCACACTTCAGAAGGTGATATGCCCAGAGACAAGAGGAGGAGGCTAGTTCTTCCAAAGGAGCATCATGGTTCTCAGGTGGTGGAGACACTCATCAGCAGTCTGAGATGGTGTTCCCCTGGGCCAAGAGGGCTGCAGGGTGACCATTACAACTGATGCCTCCCAAGCAGGCTGGGGTGCAGCAGTCTGGGAGGGCAGGTTTGTTTGGGGACACTGGGATTGCATTTCCACTACTGCCTCTTCTGCCAGCTTTCCTCATGAAGGTGAGACTACTGTCTGTTCAAATAATTTTGATGGCCCTAATTGGCCACAAGACCATGGATGGCGGAGCTCCACAAGATGTTGTGGGGGCCGTCCTTGGCCTCTCCCAATCAGATGGGATATGCTCTCACAGGCACAGGGTGGGAGTTGGCATCCGAATCCCTAGCTCCTGAGGTTTCATGTATGGCCCTTGGACCGGAGCAATTATGGAAACTTGGCTTGGAGAAGGAGGTTATAGACACCATGCAGGCTTCACGGGCCCCATCTACCCAGCTGTAATGCAGTGTGAAGTGGAGAGTGTTTTTAACTGGTGTCGGACCAAGGAAGAGAATCCCTTGACATGTCACATCTCTGTCATCTTGCCTTTCCTCCAGTACCTCCTCGCCGAGGTTGAGTGGAGTCAACTATCGGGGGCTACCTGGTAGCAGTGTCAACTGCCCATGGAAAATGTGATGGCTTGTTACCTGAGGTGCATCCTTGGCTAGGCGATTTTTGAGAAGCATGTGATGGAGTTGTCCATTCCGGCGTCCCTTTGCTGCCCACTTGGGATTTCCAGACAGTTTCTCAGGCTCTATGCTTGCTCCCTTTTGAGCTACTCTCCATTGCTGACCTTCGTCTGCTTTCTTGGAAGACTACTTTTCTCTTGACAGTTGTCTCAGTCAAGAGAGTCGGTGAACTGAATGTACTCTCTGTGGACGCAGCATGGCTTAGGTTTGATGGTGATCAGGTGGTTCACCTGTGGCCAACCCAGCTTTTAAGCCTAAGGTGCTGGCTAGTTGGTTTGTTTCCTGCCCCCTTGTGCTTGAGGCCTTTTCCCCTCCCCTGCACATCTCTTCAGAGGCTGAGAGGCTCCATAGTTTATGTCCAGTAAGGGCCCTTAAGCTTCATGTTGACCATACAAGGTCTGTCCATTCTTCAGGACAAGCTTTTTGTGTCTATGGGGAACCCACGATGGGCAGGCCTATCTCTATGCAGCGCTTGTCCCATTGGATAGTTGACCTGATTGCTTTCGCATATGTACAGGTTGGAGTGGAACCACCAGATAGGCTGGTGGCTCACTCGACTTGGGGAATGGCCACTACGTGGGAATTACTTAGGGGTGCACCCTTGGAGGATGTTTGTGCAGCCCCTTGCTGGGCTTCTTCCTCAACGTTCACCCGGTTCTATAGGTTCAATCTGGCCTCATTAGTCATCCCCTCATCTGTTCTGGGAGTCGCAGCAGATTCTTATGTTATATCTTAGTCTGCCTCATGTGAGCCGGCATGTGTGCCTTGTGCTTGAAAGGGTTGGTTCAGCTCCGGTTACCTGGAGGAACTTAACTTGTACGTACTCAGATAAGTACAATAAGGGAGCCAAACTCATCTGATTGTCTTTGTGCTTAATGGCGTGTTTTGGGGCATTGTGCTCCTTCGACCTGTGGGTGACGCCGCCCCCATTCTCCTCAGGACTCATTTGGTATACGGTTGCTACGTGGTTACAGGTTCACTGAAATGAAATAAAACATACGTTTACGGATGTAAACGCAGTTTTATGAATGAAAGTGAACCTGTAACCATTCATTGTCCTTTGTCGGTGGAGGGAGGCTCCTCCCAATTGTTAGAAAGAGGAAGAATGGGTGGATGCAAGGGGTATATATAAGGTGTGCGTTCACAGGTGGAGCTAATTTGGTATAATGCTTCTGTCCCGAGGATCAGATGTCACGTGGTTACAGGTTCACTTTCATTTATAAAACTGCGTTTACATCCGTAAACGTACGTTCTTCCAGAATCAAAACTTAAGTATTATGTTGTTTAAGAATGAACATGGACTTTTTTTCTTTGCATTTTTGATCTCAAAGCACATCAAACAGCACATCTAAAAGCAATGTCTTTTTTGTGGTTTTGACCAGTTGCCATTTTCTGTAAATAAATGCTCTAAATGATGATAGTTTGGTTTGGAATTTGGATGAGTTGTGTTCAGCAGGTTAGAGAATAAAACAGAATTGTTCATTTTACTCAAACACACACGTTTAAGAAAGTAAAACCAGATAAAGTGATAATTTTGCAGTGTCTCTTTGGTCTCTCCAGAACTGTAGATAGGGTCAATTTAAAGGAAAAAAAAATGACAGGCAGTAACATTTAGTTTCGTATTATCAGTGAAACTGTGAAGTTTGTCACTAAAGACTCCATTGTGCCACCATAATCTCTCTCACCACCGGAGAGAGAGCTTAGACTTTCTGCTGCACATTCACCAACCAACCATAATGCTCTGCACTGTGTGTCTATATATATATACATTTATAGTAATATGGACATATGTTTACTAGATGTTGTTTTTTCTTGCCTTCTGATTGTTGCTCTGAGTGTTGCTATCCCTGTGCTGTTGCAATCCTGGAATTTCCCCATTGTGGGACTAATAAAGGCTTATCTTATCTTATCTTATCTTATAATTCATGACAAATAATCATACGTTGTGGTGGACACACATACGTGACCTGTTTTGGGACTCACATTTTAGATCAGAACAAAAGCAGAGCTTCCTTGGTGATTACAGGAAGCTGCAAGAATCTTAGCTTTGGTATGCAAGGCTTGAGACTGTGGGGGGTATAATTAAAGGATTAAAGAAGGGATGCATGGGAGACAGTGGAAGTGATATCATGGAGTGAGGATGCATTGTTACTGTCATTATAATGCAACATGGTCTGTGATACATGTGACCTGTGAACTGTAAGAGTCCTGATATTTAAGGGTGAGAGTTTCCTGTGTGGCTCTCTTTCCTGCTTTGAGATGATGGTGATGTGAATAAAGCTGACTTGAGAGAGAACTCTGCCTCGTCATTCTCACATCTCCACAACGTAACATATAACTTAGAAATTGTACAGAGATGGACATAGATTTTTAATTTAAAATGAAATAACTTAAAATTGTTGTGCCTAAAATGCAGTGTTGGAGTAATGCATTACTGTAATGCCACTACTTTTGCAGTAACGTGCTGTGTAACAAAATTACTGTTTAAAAATTCAGTAATGCATTACAGTTACTGAAATTTGATCAGATGTGTTACTCGCGTTATTCGTTTTATTAATGTGGATAGATATTTTAGCACAAAGAGACGATCGTACAATTTGCAGTTGCTAGACACCCTCCTCATCAGCTGCCAACTGGGGATGAATACACAGTTTCGGTGGCTATGGGCGGGATTGCCATCACCAGCACCACCTCCGACCTCAAGCCACTGGAGGTTGTCATGCCAAAGGAAAAAGGCAAGCAAATAAATAAGCAAATAAATATAAACTGACCCTACCGTAACTGACGGAGCCGTCACACAGTCTCCTCCGTGGGTCCCTTTCCTGTCCTGCCCCATTTCACATCACAACCCGGCGAAGAAACCCCGTGGTTGTGGCAACTTCCCATATCAAGCCCTGATCACCTGTTGGCCAAGTAGTGAGTAGCCCCTACCAGCTCCTAGCTCTGTGGTTAAACATAAGTATTTTTTGAGCAAGAAGCTCACATTTAATGTCTGCATTAAATGCATTTAAAGTTTTCTTACGCACAGAGAAAAAGTGACTGTGATTTGTTGCAGTAAAGAGCAGCTTCTTGAAAGTGGTGAGCTTTCATTTATCTGTGCTTTCTGTTTTATTTTATCTCATTCATTTACTTGCTGTTGCATATGCAGCTATTTCATGGAAGTAAATCCTCCAAATATGCATTTTTAATGGCCTTGTCCAGGAGTGTCAAACATATGGCTCATGGACCAAAAACGGCCCACTAAGGGGTCCAAAATTTCTCTGTAAATTTACAGCTTTATTTCTAGTAAATTTCTGACTTTCTACTGATTACAATAGTTTGTGTAAATCTGAGAAATTGTTTCTCTGTAAGATGAGACTTTTTGTCTCATCAGTTTCCTTTTTCTACTTTTTTCCGATGAGAACAAGGGGCCCTTGATCTTGCTGTGTGTGCAAGATGATTTAAGTATGCATTTAAAAGTAACATGAAAGTTACTTTTCCAAGTAACTAGTCACTTTAATGATGCAGTAACTCAAAAGTAACTCAGTTACTTTTGAAAAGAAGTAACTAGTAACTGTAACTAGTTACTATTTTTTAGTAACTTGCCCAACACTGCTAAAATGTAACTTTTGCTTTTGAATCGATAATGTGTCAATAAGTACTTCTGTCATCCTTCCAGAGAGATGATGCAGCTAATCCACTGTGTGGGCTGATAATTGCCTGGATTTTCTTTCTTCATTACTCATTAATTGTTTCTTGTGAGTTAATTACTCTAGATGATGAAATGGCTCTTGATAGTGCAGTCTGCTGTAACTGCACCTTTGTATACTGACACCAAAATAGTTCCTAAAAACGATGACAGCTCCCCACTGCTGCAGTTTGAGCTACTTTTATATGTGCTAGGATGCCACCAGCCCTTTTTTAATTAGACCTGTTTTTAAAAACAGATTCACTCTGCCTGTAGTCATATTGTTAGTTTAAAAAGAGCAGAATTTATGCTGCAATTACTCATTCTGTGTCTGATTGTATGATCTGAAACTAATTCTAAACACTGAAATGCAGCATTTTGTGATAGGAAAATTACACAGATCCTTCATTTAAAACGACCCATTTTACATCAAAATATTTAATGATTTTTAAATAATACATGAGCATAGTCATAAAGGCCAATTGTATGAGTAGTAAAGATGAGTAAAAGTGTTCATTGTGGAAGAGTGTTTCGTTGAAATATTTCCAAAACTTTTATAAACTGTTGTAAAAAGAGCATAAAAAAATACACTGAGGAAAAAAACAGTGAATTGAAGGAAAGAATATGAGAAAATGTTAATAAAGAGAAAATTGAAGGAAGGCCCAGAAGGAGAAAAGGAGGAGGGAAGGAACTTCAGGAAAGAACAAACAAAAAATAATACAAGGCTGCAGTTATTGATTATTTCAGTTGTAATATTCATTCATTTTTAACAGTCACATTTTAATTTTGCTGTTCCATCTGGTAGACTTCAGAAAATAGGTTATTGCTGCAAATCCCAAAGTTGAAAGTGTTGGGGTATTTAAAAGCTTATTTCCTGAGCAGGAAGAATATTGCAAAAGCCTGATTTTTGTACAAGTTCTTGGAATGGTTACAATGACAAATGAATATGTGAGGCTGAACAGGTGTCATCATGGGCAGATGCTGTTTCTGTTGTTAAAGAGTTAGACTGCCTGCTGCTCGCTTCTAAGTGTGAGTGTATAAAGTTTTCTCAGATTGATGATCTGTATGTTACATGAGTGCTTTTGACCTTGACAATCATGCTGAATACATTTTGTTACTGCTAAGGGTGTATCCCAATTCACCCATTCGCCCTACCCCTTAGGTAGGGCGAATGGGTAGGTTTTTGCACATTCACCTGTAGGGGTAGTGCTTTCCCAATTCTCTTTAAGGTATAGGGGAAGGGCAATTTACCCTACCAAACCAAGTCTGGTCAGGACCACACTATGAATAAAGGGGTATCACATACAGCACAGTAAATTTTCATCAGGATGGCTGCAGAATCTCCCATAATAGAAAGGAATGTATGTATAAACATAAGTACTTACCCATTTATCCAAATCTTAATCTTACAACAAATATTTTAATATGCATAGTCTGACGATCTCACTTCCAATGTGAATGTGTGCTATTACATTGATGTGCTCTGTTGTCTATCACCCGCCTCGGAGTCCCACCCGCGGTGGGGCTCTGTACCCACCCAGAGCGGAACCCGACTCCATCCATGGTGGATTTATTTTGCAGCCAGTCTAGAGAAACTGAGTCAGCGACACACAAACAGGTCAGCCGGCAGCACACACCAGCTCTAGCTCTCACTGGCGCAACTGCCCCTGATCTGGTCCACCTAGCAGTAATAGACATTAATCCCATCAGCTCCTACCTCTGTGGTTAAACATGATTATTTTTAGAGTAAGAAGCTCCTCTTTATTGTCTGCAGTTGCACAAATTTAACTTTTGTTATGGCAGAGAGAAAAAGTGACTGCACTTTGATTAGTTATACAGTATATTGTGATTTCAAGGGTCAAGGGGTAGAGGTAGGCAAAGGGTTAGGGGTACAAATGAGAATTGTGATGGACCCTAAATTTAAAATGCAAAATAGAATCTTTTTTTTTTTAGTTTATTTTAGTTTATATTAGTTTTTTCACACACACACACACACACACGTGTGCGCGCGCACACACACACACACATCACACATTATCAACAGCATGAATGAATGAAGTGCAGTATGAGTTATCAACAGCATGAATTGCAGTATACAGTAAGCTTTTTTTTCACATTGATTTGGAGTGTGAAAGGGTCACCCCAAGTAAGCTATTTAAAGCTTTTAGTAGGGGGCCCAAAGGGGCACCTACTTGTTCTGTAGAAGAAAGAGAAAACAGAACGAGCTGAGAGGTGTGTTTTAATTTAGAGTAAAGAAATTTATGAAAGAAGAGCAGAGGAGTCAAAATGTCTAACTTTATACAACAGTTAGTTCTGACTGAGCAGTTTGATTCATGGTGTGTGCATATTTCACAATAACCAGCCAGATGATTAAGTATCACTCTGCTTCCCAGGTTTTTTAATAATTGTGAATAACAGTCACTGGTCTTTGTTTCTTCTCATGTGAATAATGCAATGCTGTGTTGTGTACTTTATTTTCCACAGTGAGGCACTCTTTAAAAGAGACAGCCTTCTCAACCTGGACATTGTGTTACTATGTTCTGGATTCATGTTAGCCCAGTTGGCAGTGATTATTTTATATGAGTTACCACATAGTTTCTATTAAAGCCTAACAGCATAGTGCATGCTTCTGGCTCTTTACTACATCTGAAGATGCCAATAAGAAGGTGGTGAAGAAAACAAACAAAATCAGAGATTTTGTGCATGTCTTACATGAGCTTATAAACTCAAAAGTTTAGCCTCCACACAGACAGGCCGGTTTCAAACTTTAAGTGACACTCCATCAAAAATCTTGTTTTTTTCTTATGTCTGTAGCATGGTTTTTTTTTTTTTTGATGATTTACAAGACATATCAAGAGCAAAATCACTCAAATGTGTCATGTATGTTTTGTTTTGTTTTGTTTTGTTTTTTTCTGGGAAATTTCAGTTAAGTTTTTTGTTATGTCTGGAAATAAGGGCCTATGTGTCCATGTGTTGAGGTTAGCTTTATTGAAGGTTACCATAATAGAGTGGTACAGAACAGTGTGTGGTTGGTAGGAAGTAGGGCGCCAAGAGAGAGGGCTGACCCTGGGCAGCCGTATAATATACCCTGCGGCATTGTGATGTCATTCGTGCGTATGTGCTACCGCAGCGTAGTGTGTCACCATTTCACATACACTACATTTACTCCCCCCGAGATGCTTAGAACATTAGCTCATTTAGTTTGCTTAGCAGGAACATGCTGGCATAAGAACATACTTGTTAGCATATTGCACTACCACATTGAAATGCACTACAGCTATTCATCTCTAGCTGTCCGAATAGGCAGCACGGTGGCAGAGTGGTTAGCACTGCAACAGCACAGCAACTCACCCTTGGCCGGGGGATCCTGGGTTCGATCCCAGCCCCCGACCAACAGTGACCTGGGTTGAGTTTGCATGTTCTCCCCGTGTCTGCGTGGGTTTACTCCGGGATTTCTCCGGTTTCCTCCCACATGCCAAAAACATGCAAGCTAGGTTAATTGGCATCAAACTGGGGATTCTAAATTGTCCTTAGATATGACTGTGAGAGTGAATGGTTTTCTGTCTCTCTTTGCTGGCCCTGTGACAGACTGGCGATCTGTCCAGGGTGTACCCTGCCTCTCGCCCAAAGATGCTGGGATAGGCTCCAGCACAGGCAGCACAGTAATTCACCCTTGACCGGGGGATCCTGGGTTCGATCCCAGCCCCCTACCAACAGTGACTTGGGTTGAGTTTGCATGTTCTCCCCGTGGCTGCGTGGGTTTACTCCAAGATTTCTCCGGTTTCCTCCCACTTGCCAAAAACATGCAAGCTAGGTTAATTGGCATCAAACTGGGGATTCTAAATTGTCCTTAGGTATGACTGTGAGAGTGAATGGTTTTCTGTCTCTCTGTGCTGGCCCTGCGACAGACTGGCGATCTGTCCAGGGTGTACCCTGCCTCTCGCCCAAAGATGCTGGGATAGGCTCCAGCCCACCCCCCACCCCCCGAAAAGGATTAAGCAGAAGAAGATGAATGAATGAATGAATGAATGAATGAATGAATGGGTTTATTACCACTAATCATTTACCTAAACTAATTGTTTACCTCTATGGAGGTCAGAGTCCTTCTGGCTGCCATTGGCACCACGGGTTGCATCACTGTATATCGACTGTACATAGACTGCTGCTGTCACTGTTTGTTCTTGTTTTTCATTTTTTCTTTTTTTTAATCCAGCCCAATTTCCTTCTTTCATAAAATGCACACCAATGTAGAGAGAGAAACGTCATTTCAGTACTCCTGTATGTCCTGCACCTACAGTAGTATTGACAATAAAATCTTTGAATCCTTGAATATTGGCTAATATAAAGCTGAAACACACATATATGACTAGGCCAAATGGGCCAGCATAAAGATTAGCGTATTGGCCAGATGGAACACATACCTGACTGGGCCAAACAAGTTGGTATAAAGAACCACTTAAAGCACATTTCAACCATAACATTTCTGACTGGGCAACCGGGTAGACTGCCGGTGTGCCCACATGGTTGTGTGGGTTATTCTGCCACTTGGACAGGCCATGCACTAACTATCAATGTATTTAAAGTCAGTAACATAGTCCTCAAGATGAATGGGTCTCCATCGGACTCATGCCAGATGGGGCTCAGGTTGTGCTGACCTCGGATGGGTCTGGCAGAGCTATGAACCATTCATTGGCGAAGTCCCAGTCTGTGCGGGCTTGCTTGGTCGCAGTCTCTTGATCAGGAGCGGGAGGTGGTATCATCCTCCTGCAGCAGCTGCTGTGCCGTCGTGGTCCATCAGTCAGATGGAAAGTGGCTGGTCCTAGCTGAGCAGTGATCCGCATCAGCGCTGGCCAGAAGGACTGCAGCTTGTACGAGCGATTGGGTCAACGTACCTGGATCCAGTTGAGCACCATAAGTGAAGGACGTTCCGCTAAGTGTTCCTTCTTCATAAAGTATTGTTTTCGCTCTGCCACCCTGTTGCTAGAGGAGGGCGCCACCGCTGTCCAGGCCTGTTTCATGAGTTTGTTTTTTAAAATAATTCTGTTGAACCACAATTCAAAAGCATTGTCTGATTTTCATTGGTTAATTTTCATAGAATTTTTATTTATCACCACTTTGGTCAGATTCAAGTTATTTCTGTGACCATTGTGGGTTTTTCTTTCACTAACAGAGGGGTACCAACAATTTTGTCCATGTCTGTACGTATGTATATTAACTTGTATATGACTGGTGGACAAAGCTGGCCATAAAGCTGTTCTATGTCATACTCATTGTTTGACAAAGTCAAACAATGAGTGTCTTGGTGGAGCAATATTACTGATTAAGAAAAAAAAAAAAATCCAAGTCTGTCGCTTGTTAGCTGAGTTGCGTATTGCCTGAGTACAATTGCTGTATCAAAGCAATGACACTCATGGTTGTGTGGTACCATAAGTATATGGCAGAGTTTTTCAGAAAACTTTCCAGAAAAAGCTTAGAGTGAGATTTAGAGTAAATTGTGCGTGGAGGTGGGGCTGGGGGTAGAGGTGGAATGATCATGCATCGTGCAAGAGTGAGAGTTGGCAACGCTGTTACGTATATACTGTGATATACTCATGATATTATACTCCCTCTTTTGTCACACTGCTCAGTTAGTTAGCTACACTAGTGGCTTACAACAGCATGGAAATGTAGCTATGGTATAAAGTACAATATAGCACAGGAAACTTCAGTGCCATGCTTGTCAAAGTAAATGACCTTTTCTGCCTTATTATTACTTAATTTTTTCACATTTTCCAGTTATCTAATGTAGACTGTAACCATCTAAATGCATTTAATTCCAAAAAACCGTAATTTTACAGAATTTTTGTACTTTAAGTTTCCTTTTGCTCTTTTAGTATTTGAAATAAACTGAGCTTAACCACCATAAATCTTCATGCACAGGGGCTTTGGTAATTAAAGTACACCAATGAACTGTGTTTCCGTTGTGCTCTGAAATTAGTCACTTGTACAAGCAGGAGTACTCCAGGGTACACAGTTTTACACTATATTTTGCTGTACTGCGCATGTGACATACTGGCCTAAATTTGCTCCACTGTTTTCACTTATGTATTAATAAATTCTTCCAGCAACTTTTTTTAAAAGTTGAAATCTCTGTCAGCATAAAAGATATACTTTACACATGAAAATCCTTATACTACAGATTTAAAAAAGTCTCTACAATATTTTTTTCATCATGAAGTATGGTTTTTATGTCAAATGCTCATGAAGGAATTTCAAAAATGTCTTTGGGTCTCACTTTTGTGCTTTTCGTATTCAGTGTTAAAAGTAAATGCTTGCACATAGATTAAAGTATTTGAAATTCAACGGTCATATGCGTTGAAAGTTACACTAACCATAGTCGTCTTTATTGTAAAGGTTAACCCACTATTTCTATGTCTTTCCATTTCTTCTCAAATATATTATAATCCGCTCTGAGTAACAGAGGGGGAAAAAAAGGCTCCTCGACTTGAGTATGAATTTATTTGAGAGCTGCGTGACATGATATAGAATGAATCAACTTGTGGAACCTCTGAGCCAGTTCATCCTGTTTGCCTGCAGTGACTGACAGTCTCAGGCATGAAGGGAGGGATATGGCGGCTTGGCCCGGGATCCTGAGGGGCCACGGAGCCAATGGGTATTTAAATAGCTGTGGATCCCAGGCTTTCAAACATGTCATTCTAGTTGACAGGATGCCGAGTGAAGGACCGGCTCCCCGCGGTTATAGAAATGGTATGTCGGAGGGCTCTTCATCCCTTTTATATGGTCACGAATGCATAAAGAGGACAGCTAAAGGATAAAATTATAAACTGGACTAAGAGTCACCTATTTTGAAAGGAATTATCAAAAGGGGGACAGAGTTGGAATTGGATATTCTCTACGTCCTTTAATGGCCCAGCCCAAATGATAAATATACAACAGTCATGCTTGTTACGTGTTTGCACTCTGGTCATTTCGGCAAATAGATTAGTGACTGGAAGGTCTGAATAGCTCTTGACATTTTCAGGTCGCCTCATTATTGATGATAAAATGCATTAAAACATGGTTCATTCTTCCTTTTCTTTTGGATTTGACCACATGTCCCAGTGGTGGCAGATGTGTGTGACCCAAATATCTTCACGTAATTGTCTGAGGAAACAAAGAACGGGGTCATATTTACATAAAACAGGGATGGGAATTCAAACGTACAGTACATGCATTATTTGTTTGTGTTCTGTTAATTTCCCCCTTCATTAGTTCTGTTTTCTGGTTAATGGCCTACTGCGTCACCATTTCTACCTGCTGGCGGAGAAAAGGACTCCACTTGTAAACCTCTAATGAGTAGATATCAATCCAGTCTTGCCAGTGGCACCTTGGGGCAAACACCTGGCTATGCAGTGGCATCAGATGCACTCTGACTTGTTGTTCTGTTTGATTTATTTCTCTTCTTTTCTCTATAAAAAGGAACACTGTGCACAATGTGCTCAGAGTAATAAGTCATTAAATCAAAAGAATTTTGGTTTGTGACATTCCACATTTGAAATTACTCATCAGGTACTCTTTATGATTTGGGGCTGCCATTGAAACATATGCGCATCTGTCACCACTGTAAAGATATCATTAAACAGGGGGAAAAAAGCATTTAAAACATTAATTTTGATGGACATATTTTGCAGTGTAACATGGTGAAACAACTGGCAGAAATTTGTAGTATGGCTTCCATCGGGCTACTGAAAGAAAACATTTTCAGCTTTAATGTGTTTTTTTTTAAAAACGTGCAATAACATTTGGTTTGGGGGAAGAAAACAGTAGTTATTTATGTGAAAACGGTAAATAACTCTGCATATTATGTATTCATATTTCATTTAATAAGCAAAACGTTGTATCTTGTTGTCAGCAGTGGATGTTCTAGCTACATACAGTATCTCACAAAAGTGAGTACACCCCTGACATTTTTGTAAATATTTTATTATATCTTTTCATGGAACAACACTGAAAGGATGACACTTTGATACAATGTAAAGTAGTCAGTGTACAGCTTGTATAACAGTGTAAATATGCTGTCCCCTCAAAATAACTCAACACACAATTGTTAATGTCTAAACTGCTGGCAACAAAAGTAAGTACACCCCTAAGTGAAAATGTTCAAATTGTGTCCAATTAGCCATGTTCCCTCCCCGGTGTCATGTGACTTATGACTTGTGTTACAAGGTCTCAGGTGTGTTATATTTGGTGTCATCGCTCTCACACTCTGTCATACCGGTCACTGGAAGTTCAACATGGCACCTCATGACAAAGAACTCTCTGAGGATCTGAAAAAAAGAATTGTTGCTCTACATAAAGATGGCCTAGGCTATAAGAAGATTGCCAACACCCTGAAACTGAGCTGCAGCATGGTTGTCAAGACCATACAGTGGTTTAACAAGACAGGTTCCACTTAGAACAGGCCTCGCCATGGTCGACCAAAGAAGATGAGTGCACGTGCTCAGCGTCATATCCAGAGGTTGTCTTTTGAAAATAGATGTACGAGTGCTGCCAGCATTGCTGCAGAGGTTGAAGGGGTGGGGGTCAGCCTGTCAGTGCTCAGACCATACGCCACACACTGCATCAAATTGGTCTGCATGGCTGTCGTCCCAGAATGAAGCCCCTTTTAAAGTTGATGCACAAGAAAGCCCGCAAACGGCTTGCTGGAGACAAGCAGACTAAGGACATGGATTACTTAATTAAATATTACACACTATGGTCTCTATTATGACAGTCTATTCAACAGTCTATTGTCTGAGGTGTAGAGCGTATTTATGGATGTGCTCAAGTCCATTTTGCTATCAGAGGAGCCAGAAAACAGTCTCTATGCAAAGTAAAAAGTGCAAAGAGGTTTGTCTAATTGTTCAGAGGTGTGTTTTGGATGATTCCATCTCTGTAATGCACACAGGTGCATAATCAAAGATAAACTCTGATCATGATGGCTTGTTTATTGAAGGGTTGTGCATGGCTGTGAGGGCACAGAGCAGCCTGACGGCAAACTCAAGTTTGAGCGTGGCATGAACATGTACAACTACGATGGAAACTACCTCCTGTCCTTCGACGATACAAATCAAGTCTGGGTTTGCCCGGTCCTGGCGGCAGAACCCACCAAGAGGAAGTGGGACAATGTCCAGGTCCTGAAGGAGTACACCAAAGGATACTTGGAGAACAAGTGCATAGAATGGCTGTCAAAGTTCAAGGACTACTTCAAAAATAAGACAAAAACAGCTAAGCCTCCTGAGGTCTTTGTGTTTGCAAACAAAGCCAAGATTGACACAAACATCATCCTGAACTGCCTCGCCACCGGCTCCTACCCCAAAGACATCATCATGACGATCCAAAGGAACGGCCGCATTCTAGGACCAAAACATGGACTGAAAAGTTCAGGAGTCCGTCCCAACGAAGACGACAACTTCCAGAGGAGAGACCAAGTGGAGATTCCAAAGTCTGATCAGTCCACCTACACCTGTGAAGTTCGTTATCTTGCTACCAACTTTTCCTATCTGAAGACCTGGGATAGAGCCCTTCCCCCTGACTCTGACTCTGACTCTGGCTCCACTGGTTGTACACTTCCTGTCATCGGTGCAGTGTTTGGAGTTCCAGTTGTTGGTGCCATGGTGTTCGTAGTGTTGTATCGGAAGGGCATTATCCGTTCAAGATGTTCAGGTAACAAATCAGATCTTAGCACAAGTGGCAGCGGGGAAGGCAACCAACCCTTGGATTATCATTACATAGTGATACCAGTGGGAGGATCCCGTCGGCTGGAAGTGTTGGGGATTTAACGGAGAAGGACAGTCTGGCTCCTTTATTTGCACTCTCCACATTTGCACTCTTCACCCAACCCTTTATTGGGTGAAGAACCATATTTGGTAACCAGGAATCATAACATATTGTGACAATAATAATAATAATAATAATAATAATAATAATAATAATCATCAAAATAACAGTCATGAAGTTTAGTTTGAAGTTAAAAGTCAAAGGTGTGATGTTGAATTTATCAGTGCGTATGCCCCATAAGTTGGATGTCAGGTAGAAAAGAAAGAGGAGAGATTCTGGAGTAAGTTGGATGAAGTGGTAGGGAGTGTTCCCAGGGGTAGAGAGTGGCGATTGGAGCGGACTTTAATGGACATGTAGGTGAAGGGAATAGAGGTGATGAGGAAGTTCTGGGTAGGTATGGTCTTAAGGAGAGAAACATGGAAAGACAGTTGGTTGTGGATTTTGCTAAAAGGATGGAAATGGCTGTGGTGAACACATATTTCAAGAAGAGAGAGGAACATAGGGTGACTTACAAGAGTGGAGGAAGGTGAACACAGGTGGACTACATCTTATGCAGAAGGAGAAATCTGAAAGAGGTAGGAGACTTCAAGGTGGCAGCAGGGGAGAATGTCGCTAGACAGCATTGGATGATAGTCTGTAGGATGACTTTGCAAAGCAAGAAGAGGAAAACAGTGAAGACAGAGCCAAAGATTATGTGGGGGAAGTTACAGAAGGAAGAAGGTTGCACAGAGTTCAGGAAGGAGTTGATACAGGCTGTGGGTGGTAGGAAAAAATTACCAGATGACTGGGAAAGTACAGCAAAAGTATTGAGGGAAACTGGTAGAAAGGTATAAGGTGTATCCAGTGGACAGAGGAAGGAAGACAAGGAGACTTGGTGGTGGAATGAGGAGGTACAGAAAAGTATCCAAAGGAAGAGGTTAGCAAAGAAAAAGTGGAATAGTCAGGGAGATGAAGAAAGTAGACAGGAGTATTTGGAATGTAGGTGCATGGCAACGAGAGAGGTGGCAAAGGAAAAGACATATAGTGAGTTGTGTGAGAGGCTAAACACTAAGGAAGGAGAAAAGAACTTGTATCGATTGGCTAGACAGTGAGATTGAGCTGGAAAAGATGTACAGCAGGTTAGGTTGATTAAGGACAGGAATGGCAATGTACTAACAAATAATGAGAGTGTGTTGAGAAGGTGGAAGGAGTACTTTGAAGAATAAAGAAAATGAGAGAGAGAGGAGGATGAATGAAGGAATGATAATGAACAAAGAAGTCCTGAGGATTAGCAAGGCGGAAGTGAGGGCAGCTTGAAGAGGATGAAGAATGGAAAGGTGGTTGGTTCAGATGACATACCTGTGGAGGTTTGGAGATGTTTAGGAGAGATGGCAGTGAACTTTTTAACCAGATGCCACCTTTTGAAACTGGCAGATCAGTACAAGTCCTGGCACAGCTGGGGAGTTAAAGGGATGTCAAGATTCAGTTGACAGGCGCAGTTGCAGCGCTGCGCCACTAGGGTTGTGTGAAAACGTGGACAGTTAAATAGTTTTTAACACAGTCTTGGAGAGTGATGGTATGCCTGAGGAGTGGAGAAGTGTTTTGGTACCAATTTTCAAGAACAAAGGTGATGCTCAAAGCTGTAGTAACTACAGAGGCAATAAAGTTGATCAGCCACACTATGAAGATATGGGAAGGAGTTGTTGAAGCCAGGTTAAGAGGAAAGGTGACAATCAGTAAGCAGCAGTATGGTTTTATGCCAAGAAAGAGTACTGCAAATGCAATGTTTACTCTAAGAGTGCTGATGGAGAAATATAGAGAAGGTCAGAAGGAGTTGCACTGTGCCTGTGTCTTTGTGGATCTAGAGAAAGCATATGATAGGGTGCCAAGAAAGGAAGTGTGGTACTGTATGAGGAAGTCAGGAGTGACAGTGAAGTATGTGAGGGTGGTGTAGGACATGTATGAGGACATTGAGACAGTGGTGAAGTGCGCTGAAGAAGTGACAGATGGATTCAAGGTGTGGATGGGATTACATCAGGGATGGGCTCTGAGCCTCTTCTTGTTTGCCATGGTGATGGACAGGCTGACAGACGAGGTCAGGTAGGAGTCTCCGTGAACCATCTGCAGTGAGAGTAGGGAGCAGCTGGAAGAGAACCTGGAGAGGTGGCAGTATGCTCTGGAGAGAAGAGGAATGAAAGTCAGTAGAAGCAAGACAGAATACATGAGTGTGAAGGAGGGGGAGGCCGGTGCAATGGTGAAAATGGAAGGTGTAACGGTTGTGAAAGTAGATGAGTTTAAATATCGGGGGTCAACCATCCAAAGCAATGGAAAATGCACAAGAGAGGTGAAGAAGAGAGTACAGGTAGGGTGGAATGGGTGGAGACAAGTGTCAGAGGTGATTTGTGACAGAAAGGTAGCAGCAAGAGTGAAAGGGAAGATTTACAAGACGGTAGTGAGACCTGCTATGATGTATAATTTGGAGACGGTGGCGCTGACAAAAAGACAGGAGGTGGAGCTGGAGGTGGCAGAGTTGAAGGTGCTAAGATTTTCATTTGGAGTGACTAGGAGGGACAAGATTAGAAATGAGTATATCAGAGGGACAGCTCAGGTTGAGCGGTTTGGAGACAAAGTAAGAGAGGCAAGACTGAGATGGCTTCGACATGTGCAGAGGAGGGATAGTGGATATATTGGACAAAGGATGTTGAAGATGTAGCTGCCAGGCAGGAGTAATAGAGGAAGACCACAGAGAAGATTCACGGATGTAGTGAAGGAGGACATTGAGAGGGCTGGTGTTACAGAGGAAGATGCAAGGGATAGGGTGAGATGGAAGCAGATGATCCACTGTGGCGACCCCTAAAGGGAGCAGCTGAAGGAAGAAGACGAAAAAGAAGAAAGTGAGCTGAATTTAATCGGTTTAACAAGCACATAACATAGCGGATGCAACACGCAGACATGAATGGGTTTGAAACTTGAGGAAAAGAGGACAATCCGCTGAATCATTTTGTAAACCCACATATAGTTTTTTTTTTTCCGCTGTGAGGTCATTGCTCTGTCTTCAAATAGTTCATATTTAATTTTCCACAAATTACCACATTTAGAGGAAAAGAAACAGCTCAGTGTTTGTTTTTCCATTAACCAACATAGGAGACACTCATGCACAAACGTACATGAGATATGATATGACATGATTTGATATGATATGGTATGATATGATATGATATGATGACAGACATGAGATAAATTAGTATGTGGACAGAACACTTTGTGACAGAAGAGGGGTTTGTAGTTTAAAATCTTCAGACTGACAGCATCCCATCATGCCTCCTCCATGCGCCACATCCACACTCCCTGTTCATTCATTCATTCTCCTAAAAATTAAATACATTAATGCCTAATCTATAGGCTATTGTTCACCTGTATGTCAGTGATTAAAATGAAAATGTGGATGGAATAAAAAACTATTAAGCATATCATCATTTTTTAATTAAAATGACAGGATTTAATTATAACAGTTACAAGTCTGTCTATTGAATTAACTGAACATCCCAGTGTATGCTTCTGTTAGGAGGAGCTACACAGTTTCAAAATGCACAGCTGAAATTTGGACAATGTACAGTATACAGTATTTGCGGCTCGATTTCTATAGTTTGTATAGTTTTTATTGTTTAGATTTTTACTCCTCACTGACTTATATTTTATATTGTGTGTCATTCACAGTAGAACGCAAAGGAAGATTTTCACTGTACAGGGAAACATGTTTCCTTACTGTTCATATGACAGAAAGCTTGATTGATTTGAAATCACATTAACAACACATATCTGACAATAGACCTCCTTTTTCCTGATCAGAAGTGCATTGTCATAAAATGTGCCACACTACCAATGCGCAAAGATTGCGCCAGTGACACACCTCTCTTAAATGAGTCTCTTCCTTGCAGTGCAAAGTGGGTGCACTGTCTACAGGTAATTAGATGCCAGAACAAAAAAGTGTGAAAAGCAACGTGCTGACATAAACTTAAAATGTGGAATGCGTGGTGCAAATGCGCACTGTTGATTGCTGTAATAGGACCCTATATGTTCAATGTTAAGCGACCTCTCGTGGTCACGCAAGTCATGGTAGGAAGTGGCATAGTGGAGGGTTACAGCTGCATATCCTAACCACTTAAGAATCTGTATTTAGTGCATAAATGAAGAAAAATCGGAGCTAACATGCCAATGAGGAAAGGAAAATAAAGACAGAAGACAGTGACAAAAAGGCAAGATGGGGGATACAAACCCAGTTCTCCAGCATTAAAGTACTGTCTGTTGTCCCGTCCACTGGCCCTGTCCCACCTTTGTAGGAGGATTCAAGCAGTTCTGAAATGAGGAAACGGCGTGAAACTCATTGACATCAACGCCTTCTACACGGTCCACACGACTGGGTTCTGAGCTTACGAGCACGATGAATTTTACACATTTGCTGGAGGACTCGTTGAAAGAACATCAATTCAGCAGCTACGGAGTAATATATCATGCCATAATAATCAATGAATACACCGACTGTTTATCAGTACATTCCAGGCTCTTTTGTTGCTGAACAAAATCTACATTTGCTTCTCAATTAAATATTTAGTTTGCCTCGGAGACCTATAGAGGTGATGGATTTTGAAGGAGTTGGCAAAATATTGTCGTGTACTAAGAGCAGAATGACAGTACTGTAATTACTGGAAGGAAAATAAATGTCCTTGTTATGAACAAACTGCGGTGTCTGTCTGGGGAAAACATACCCCCTGTAATTGAGGGCTGTCATAAAAGTTGAAATTAGCTCCCTATGTTTGCTTTATCTGATGGTAATAAAAGCACTGTTGCATCCTCATGAATCCTGGACTCAGATATCACCAGCCAGTCCATCTTGCTTCTTGGGAGAATATCAGATATGATCATTTTCCTTCTATGCTTGCACAGGACTCTGATACGATTGACATTTTTAAAAGAAACACACAGGAACCTGTTAGCTGTTGATGTGCAGTTAATAATTTAGTTGTCATGTTTATGGAGGGGCCGACTCTTGTAATCCTCCGTTAAGAGATGCCCATGCGAAACAGCCACCGAAGGAAAGTTATGACCTATAAAAGGAGGGATGAAAGGTAGCATCTGCTCAGGGTGCACATCCACAGACAGGAATCAGATGAAAGAAAAACACGGATAACGAAGGATGAACCTTTTCACTTTGAGGAAGGGGGCGTTCTTATCATACACTGCTGCCTTTCTCTTGCATCGCTTTTGTTTTTTCAAGTGTCAGCACTATGCAGCGTTGATCCACAAGTACACATGGAAAAAAACTACCCACTCCTGCCATCTATGTATATGTGGTGAGGCTGCGGAGATCCTCATTATTTCATCCATGCCGACTGACATTTAAAGAGTTTCTTTATACTTCCTGCTACTTCTAAGCTCCAACTTATCTTTGGTGAAATCTGAACCTGAAAGTTTCCAATCACCTTTTTTCTCTCCTTGCACTCCTTTAGGTAATTGGCTTTTCTCACCATACAGGCTAACACTCAAGCGAAAACATTAAGATACACCTGTTTTCAAATGTGCACAGAAAATCTGCCATGTGGCCTGTTGCTAGTTCTTTTGATTATTGCAAAGAAGGTCACTTTTAATAGACCAAGACTTATACCTTTTACCATCTGTTACATGGGATTTCTCCTGTTTTACAATAAGTATTATGATATATCTCACTCCATCAGCTTATTAGACACGTCCACATAATCTGTCAAGGTTTTTCTGTACTTGGTTCCAAGTCACTCTACATGTGATCCAAGACCAGGAGAGTTTGCTGAGGGATCGTTGAGAAATTCTTGGGTGACCAAAGAAATTTCCATATATTTGAGAGGTTTCTGGTTCTCCTCTATCCCCTTTACAGAGGGGTGGAGATTGTTGAGACATCACTGAAAGATGGAAAAATGGCCAGATCTCTCAACAATCTTTCACTGATCTCTCAGCGATTGCCAAGAACTCTCAGTGGTCTTCTAATGAGCCCAACAGTTGATAAATTGTTTTGACTCAGTCCAAAAGCTTCTTTCAATAATCACCAAAGAGAAGCAATCTCTCAACAAACTTTCAATGAAAGTTCAAGGAGCGCTCAACGATCTCATTGATTTCCCAGTAATCTCTCAGATTGCTGAGAGATCACTAAAAGATTGATGAGAGATCATTGGGAGATCGATGGAACTGTTGAGCGGTCAATGAGAGCTCAAGGAGCACTCAACTGTCTCATCAATCTTTCAATCAATGCCAAAGTTTTCCACTCCAAAGGTAGAGATGGGTGAAAGATCAGTGAGGGATCACTGAGCACTTGATGAAAGACCAATAGAGTTTGTTGAGTTTTTTTGAAAGATTGCTGAGAGATCAAAGGGAGATGGGAGAGGAATGAGTCAAAACTTCGAGGACTGTCACGATCACTGAAGATCACTGAGAGATCATTGCAAGGTCTTGGCGATTGCTGAGAGATCATTGAAAGACTGTTTGGAGATATGGGCATTTTGTGAGCATCCAGTGAGCTCTCAACAATCTCCACCCATGTGTAAAGGGGGTATACTGTATCCAGCAAGCAAAAGTGAAAGTAAAAATGGAATCCATGACTCAGGAAAACGGGTGGGAGGTGAAAAGCAAATTCACGTTTTCTGTATGACACACAGCTGATTTGCATCTTCACAACCCTTCCAGTGTCATTTTTCAGACTTTGTGGAAGCTTTAGAAGTAGGTAGTTGGGATCATAATCATTCTCAAGTTAAATTAATAACCAAATATAGTGGCATTGGAGTGTGTTTAAAAAACAACATCACAGCTCCTACACTAACAGGCACCTATGCTAATTACACTGATAGAACTGTCTGGTAATTAGCGCTGTGTAGAAGTTAGAAGAGCTGTATGTCGTCTCTGAAGATTGTCTTCCCAAGTGAAGTATTTTTATGAGTTGAAATTTTTAAAGGAAAAATTATCACAATGAATAATTCAGTTATATAAATGGTATTTTGCTGTCAAAATTGTTGTCAAATTATCCAAGAATGAATAAAGGCAAAAGAATGCATTAGTTTGTGTCACTAACAACTTTTTTTCCAGCTGCCAAGTTTTTCCTTTATCTGGTCTGGATCTTTCAATCTCTCCCCGACAAGGTCATTGTGGTGTTTGGTCCGGGTAATGTTAGTTCAGGGTTGTCTGTTCTCCTTGGGGTCTCACTTGGGCCACATACAGCCACAGGCAGCCACTCTCCTTATTCAGGCAATTTAAAATCTGTATACTCATGGGATCATCGGGCAGCAGTTTGCAGGCCTCAGCAGAGGCTATGAAAGGCCTTGAGATTACCGTAACTTCCACTGCAGGTGCAGGAGAGAGAGGAGGATGCATGCTAAAAATGTAATCAACGCCCGAGCTTGTTCCCAGTCTAAATCTATTAGCGTGAGCAGGGGCTGGGTAATTATTTTCTTTGACTAAATCCACTTCACAGGGGTGGAGAGGGCAACTACAACTGTATTTATGTTCTGTATGTGCCAGTGAAGATCTGATTAGTCTTTGTCCTGCTGTTGTTGACCCTGGACTAAGTAAACATCTTGGTGAGGAATCATCCGAGACAACATATAGGCAAACCAAAAGTCGTACTTACTGTACAAAGCTTGTCATGTCGGCAAAATGTTGGATTTTAGCTGTATCCATTTAAATCGAATAACCTGCATGTCATGAAGTTCAGTTAACTTTATACAGGTATGGTGTAGGACCTTGGGGAAGTCAGATTATTTAGCATCTCAGACGGAGACAGTGAATAAGCATGGAAGAACAATGCCCAGGGGGTTCCTGGCGAGATAGCAGGAAGGAGTCAAGGACATAGGGGGTTGAATGCAGTGTAATGTAAATGTCATGCTGTGTGATGAGAAATGCCATGAAACATGTGAAGAGTGATTTGGGTAAAAGAGGAGAGCTTGCTGAAATGATTCATTCTGTTCTGTGCTTGTGAGATGTGAAGTGTGTAATAAACCGTCTGTCCATGAATCTGCCTCTTATTTCACACACTCCACAATATACAGTATACAGTTAGGCCCAGAAATATTTGGACAGTGACACAATCTTCATGATTTGGGCTCTGCATGCCACCACATTGGATTTGAAATGAAACAACTACAACAGAACTGAAGTGCAGACTTTAAGGTTTAATTCAAGGGGTTGAACAAAAATATATGATTTGTAGTGGATGCGTTCGAATGATGAGGCTGAGTTTTATTTCTCAGGTTCAGCTTTATTGACAGAACACATCCTCTAGCATTCTCAAAGCAGGAAGAAGAAGAAGAGAAAGAATCATCTCACATCACCCTTTTATACGTTTCCAGCATCAGAACTCATGTCACATGGTGCTTCAGTAAACATACAGTCACAAAGCATCTCTTTGAACCTTCACCATTGTCTCTCATTCGTTGATGAACCGGAAATCCCTCCGGGGCATCTTCTTTGGGACAAAAAGGCAAATCTCACACCTCCTCGTTATCTTCTGCAGATTCGAGTCTTTTGTCCTTCCAGACATGAAACCCCCAATACACATGCAGTCATACCTCTGTGGAAATGTGAGCCCAACATATGTGTCACGACATATAAAACATGTAGGAATTGTAGCTATTTTTATACAAACGCTCCTCATTTCAGGGGCTCAAAAGTAATTGGACAAATAAACATAACCCTAAGTAAAATGTTACTTTTCAATATTTTGTTGAGAATCTTTTGCAGGCAATGACTGCCTGAAGTCTGGAACCCATGGACATCACCAGATGCTGGGTTTCCTCCTTTGTGATGCTTTGCCAGGCCTTTACTGCAGCTGTCTTCAGTTGTTGCTTGTTTGTGGGTCTTTCTGCCTTAAGTTTTGTCTTGAGCAAGTGAAATGCATGCTCGATTGGGTTGAGATCTGGTGATTGACTCGGCCATTGCAGAATATTCCACTTCTTTGCTTTAAAAAACTCCTGGGTTGCTTTTGCAGTATGTTTTGGATCATTGTCATCTGTACTGTGAAGTGCCATCCAATCAACTTTGCTGCATTTGGCTGAATCTGAGCAGAAAGTATATCCCTATACACTTCAGAATTCATCCGGCTGCTTCTGTCTTTTGTCACATCATCAATAAACACAAGTGACCCAGTGCCATTGGAAGCCATGCATGCCCATACCATCACACTGCCTCCACCATGTTTTACAGAAGATGTAGTGCTTTGGATCATGAGCTGTTCCAATTCTTCTCCAAACTTTCTTCTTCCCATCATTCTGGTACAGGTTGATCTTAGTCTCATCTGTCCAAAGAATGCTGTTCCAGAACTGGGCTGGCTTCTTCAGGTGTTTTTTTGGCAAAGTCAATTCTGGCCTTTCTATTTTTGAGGCTGATTCATGGTTTGCACCTTGTGGTGAATCCTTTGTATTTACTCTCATGAAGTCTTCTCTTTATGGTAGACTTAGATACTACTTCCTGGAGAGTGTTCTTCACTTGAGTGGATGTTGTGAAGGGGTTGTTCTTCACCATGGAAAGGATTCTGTGATCATCCACCACTGTTGTCTTCCATGGACGTCCAGGCCTTTTTGAGTTCCCAAGCTCACCAGTGCACTCTTTTTTTCTCAGAATGTACCAAACTGTTGATTTGGCCACTCCTAACATTTCTGCTATCTCTCTGATGGATTTCTTCTTTTTTTCAGCCTCAGGATGGTCTGTTTCACCTCCATTGAGAGCTCCTTTGACCGCATGTTGTGTGTTCACAGCAACAGCTTCCAAATGCAAACGCCACACCCGGAATCAACTCCAGACCTTTTAACTGCTTAATTGATGACAGGTTAACGAGGGAAGAGCCCATGCAGCCCCGTTATTTTTTTTTTTTTTTTTTTGCAGCCTTCTGAGTCAATTGTCCAATTACTTTTGGTCCCTTGAAAAAGAGGCGGCTATGAATTAAAGAGCTGTAATTCCTAAACCCTTGCTCCAACTTGGATGTGAATACTCTCAAATTACAGCTGAGAGTCTGCACTTTAAGCCCATATTGATTATATAATTGTATCCTGAATATGTTTCCGTAAACAGCTAAAATACCAAAACTTGTGTCACTGTCCAAATATTTTTGGGCCTAACTGTATGTCATGTCAAAGAATATCTACAATATATTAGTGTTTATTAAGCAGGGGTCATTGAAAGAATGCTCAGGGGTCCTCAAGAAAATATTTAACTTCATTTCTTAATTCATCCAAAAAAGAAACTGCATGGAATTTGCTGTTGTTGTGCATAGGTGCCTGTAGTGGCTCTTCCATGTCAGTAGGTGGCAGTATGAGCATCATCTTTTTTGTCTTCTTTTCCATGTGTTTTACGGAGGTTAACAACGGAGGTTAATGACCTTATTAACCCTTTGAGTGTGAGAATTTGGCATGCCCCTAGTGGCAGAGTGTGGCGCTGCACCTGTCATCTCACTCTGACATCACCGGCTGCATTGGTGATTTGTACTGATTTGTACTGATCTGCCAGTTTCAGAGGGTGGCAGACATGCGTTGGAGGACTCAATGGATGAGACGTAATACACCAAAGAAGAAGAACTCCTCATTTCCTTTTCCTGTATTCCCTTCTTTTAGCTCAGAAAGCTAATATGGCCGTGATCGGTCACCGTCACCGTCACTTAGAATTTATGTGGGATAATCATAAGATTTTTTAGATGTAGTAGAGAGTGTAAATGACCGACAGAACACAAAATAATGACCACGATGGGTGAAAACACAGCAACCACGGCAGCGAGCGAGTCCAGTTAGCCACCAGTAAGTGACTTATTTATGTGTTTTTTTAATATTGTACTGATTTCTTGTTCATATACTTTGAAGATAAGATGATGAGGTACCTCTGTACAAAAAACGGTGCCAAAAGACTGAACCATTCTTTGTGTAAGTATGTCCAAAGTCCAGTTTTGACTGAGTTATGGAATTTAAAGAGCTGCCACGACATTTTGCAAATTAGATGCATAAATTTGTTCCTCTCTGAAACTTTGGATCATATTTTCCATCTTTCTAATTGACAGTAAACCATTATCTCTTATCACTTTCAAGTTATAGCCTCGAAAATCTTAACTATATTATTGACAAAAAAATATTTCCCACTCTTGACCACTAGGGGTTATGTCGCAATTTGGCGACAGACACACTTAAACGTTTAAGACGTGCTAGAGGTTGCGGTGACTAGATGAAGAACAGCGATGGGTAAATATTTGAAACGGAAAGATTTCAACTCTGAACTGGGCCCTGGACAAAATTCTAATCCAGGAGAAGAGCCAAGCAGTGGGCAACAGGAAGCTAAGATGGTGAAGACAAGGCAGTACAGCAAAAACTATCTTTTACTTGGATTTACTTTCACTAGGGATCTAGCTGCACCAAGTCTGTTATACTAGGTGTGTGGGGGAAAAGCTGTCCAACCGTGTCATGGTGCTATGCAAGCTTAAACATCATTTCGAAACGAAAGACCTGTCTGTCATTCATCAGTTCCTGCCAGGATATCAGCTTTGTCTTCACACTGAGTATGAACTAATTACAAGATTAAATTTCCATTACATATGCTGTAATAGGCTATAATGTTTCATTTTGTAATATTTTTGATTGATGGAGTTCCAAAATTATTTAATTATTTATTTTTTCAATAAAAAAGGGTGCCTTGGCTCAAAAAAGGTTAAAGAACACTGATCTGTATGATAAATGAAGTCATGCCAGTTTTCTTTTCCATGACACTTTTTGACACAAACTCACAGGGGTGCTCAGTACACCGGCATTATGGATTGCAAGAGACCATCAATACAGTAGTCTACTTATACAAGTGCCTGTTTATTAAAAAAAACAAAGCATTTCATTTTCTTCAACTTTCAATTGTAGCTTCAGTACTGTGTAACCAGTTGACCCTCGCAGGGTGTGATTTTTAACCACACTCTGATTCTGGGTATTTAGGGGTTAATTAAGGAGAATTTGGAGGCCTCCCCTCCCCCTCCTCATTGCCTTTGTGAAGTACCTTAAAAATGTTTAATGCACATCCCCGAGTTGATTAATCCGCTTATACCATGGTCATTTGCCAGTAATATGAAACAAATGTAGGATAATTCAAGATAAGGATAATTTAATTAATTGGCTTAATAAGTAGGAGCTTACCAATGATGACAATGAATCATCCTAGCTCATATTTCCTTCATCAAGTGGTAGTCAGGAAATGGCTGCAGAATACATTTGCAAATCTGTCTTCTTTTATTTTTCGGTTTAAAAAGTCTCTCGGTGTGTCAGCTGTCAGTTTTGTTTCCTTTCTGTGTTAATTTCATCCTTGTCCTCCTCTGTCATTGTCCTCCTCCTGTGTTAGTTCTTTACATTTTCTCTTCTTTTTCCCTTTGTCTGCTCCTTCCAAGTTTTCAGAAAAGGTTGTATTTTCCCCCTCATAAAAAAGAGAGAGAAATGTTAAAATCAGCCATTTTCCTTTCAGTTCTCTTTTCTCTCTTGCCCAGTTAATAAGTTCACTTTCCCAGCAGTGCTGTTTACAGTTGCTATGGTAACAAGGCAGCAGAGTAATTTTGGTGAATAAACTTAAGCCAGCCTGCGTACGTGGGTTCATATGGTTTTAATACGCACCTGCCAGCCAACCAGAAAAGTGTATTTATTCAGACCATGGTAGAAATTTTGGAGAGTTACTCCTTCTATAAGATGCTGATAGAGCTCAACCGATAAAGGATTTATAATGCCAATACCAATACTGATTGATGTTTTAAAAATGTAATATTCCAAATACGGTATGTATTATTCGATTTGTTTCCCCTGTTCCCGACATACAAAACCTGACCAGATTTAACATTTTGTTCTGTATAGTTGTTTGAGTCAGAAGATAAATTGACCGTGGAGTTTAAAAGTAAATTTATTTTTCCATCATAACAGATGTAACTTTGACCAGAAGTACAACAAAATATATTTGTATTTTGGAAATAACAAATTTAACAATGCTTTAGATTTAAAAACTTTAAGGAAAAGTACAACAAATTGGAAGCTACACTACCGTTCAAAAGTTTGGGGTCACTTAGAAATTTCCTTATTTTTGAAAGAAAAGCACTTTTTTTCAACGAAGATAACTTTAAACTAATCAAAAATACACTCTATACATTGCTAATGTGGTAAATGACTATTCTAGCTGCAAATGTCTGGTTTTTGGTGCAATATCTACATAGGTGTATAGAGGCCCATTTCCAGCAACTATCACTCCAGTGTTCTAATTGTACAGTGTGTTTGCTCATTACGTCAGAAGGCTAATGGATGATTAGAAAACCCTTGTGCAATCATGTTAGGTCTGCAATGCTGTAATTGCTGCAAATGGAGGATTCTTTGACAAAAGCAAAGCTTGAAGGAAAAAATTATTATTTCAAATACAAATCATTATTTCTAACCTTGTCAATGTCTTGACTATATTTTCTATTCATTTTACAACTCATGGTGGTAAATAAAAGTGTGACTTTTCATGGAAAACACAAAATTGTCTGAGGTGACCCCAAACTTTTGAACGGTAGTGTGCATGTGAAGCCCAATTTAAACATCTCCATCTAAACAGCACCATAGCTCAGGCGTAGCTGCGGACCCTGGGCTGTACCCTACGCCGTGGCGTGAAATGCACCTCTCCAGAAATGCAACCGCTACAGCAATGCAGACCTCAACAGCTGTGATTGGTCTGCATCTTCTCCTCTGATGCATTTCCTGCTTCTGTCTCCACACATTCACCACGCCTCCACTTCCAAAATGAGTCGGACACAGAATGGGCATGAATTGAGGAGAGACTGCTCACCAAGTAACGGCAGCAGCGATGGTCATACATACCACTTTCTTGGACATTTGATCGCTTTTCTCCGTTGCAGCAATCATAGTAAAAGTTGTTCTTTTTCAACGTTTATTAGGTCCAACTCCATCACAATTCCCCATTTTCTGTAGCGAAAGTACACAACCTCAAGTCTTTTGGATTATGATGCCACAAGCTTGGCACACCTAATTTTGGGGCAGTTTCTCACAATCTTCTTTGCAGGACCTCTCAAGCTCCATCAAGTTGTTTGGGTAGTGTTGGCGCACAGCCATTTTCAGATCTCTCCACAGATGTTCAGTCAGGTTCAAGTCTGGGCACTGGCTGGGCCACTCAAGGACATTCACAGAGATGTCCTGTAGCCACTCCTTTGTTATCTTGGCTGTGTGCTTAGGCTTATTGTGTTGTTGGAGGATGAATCTTTACTCCAGTCTGAGGTGCAGAGCGCTCTGGAGCAGGTTTTCATCCAGGATATCTCCGTGCATTGCTGCATTAATCTTTCCCTCGATCTTGACTAGTCTCATGTTTCCTGCTGCTTAAAAACATCCCCACAGCATGATGTTGCCACCACCATGTTTCACTGTAGGGATTGTATTGGCCAGGTGATGAGCGGTGCCTGGTTTCCTCCCAACAGGACACTTAGCATTCACACCAAAGAGTTCAATCTTTGTCTCATCAGACCAGAGAATTTTGTTTCTCATGGTCTGAGAGTCCTTCAGGTGCCTTTTAGCAAATGCCAGGCAGGCTCTCTTGTGCCTTTTACTGAGGAGTGACTTCCATCTGGCCACTCTACCAAACAGACCAGATTGGTTGAGTGCTGCAGAGATGGTTGTCCTTCTGGAAGGTTCTCCTCCCTCCACAGAGAAGTGTTGGAGCTCTGTCAGACGGACCATTGGGCTCTTGGTCACCTCCTTGACTAAGGTCCTTCTTCCCCAATCACTCAATTTGGCCAGGCAGCCAGCTCTAGGAAGAGTCCTGGTGGTTCAGAACTTCTTCCATTTACGGATGATGGAGGCCACTGTGCTCATTGAGAACTTCAAAGCAGCAGAAATTTTTCTGTACCCTTCCTCAGATCTGTGCCTCAATACAATCCCATCTTGGAGGTCTGCAGACAATTCCTTTGACTTCATGCTTGGTTTGTGCTCTGCCATGCACTGTCAACTGTGGGACCTTACATAGACGGGTGTGTGCCTTACCAAATCATGTCCAATCAACTGAATTTACCACAGGCGGACTCCAGTCAAGTTGTGGAAACATCTCAAGGATGATCAGTGGAAACAGGATGCACCTGAGCTCAACTTTGAGTGTCATGGCAAAGGCTGTGAATACTTATGTACATGTTTTATTTATGTTCTTTACTTTTAATACATTTGCACAAATTTTCAAAAAATCACTTTGTAATTATGGGGTTTTGTGAGGAAAAGAATAATTTAATCCATTTTGGAATAAGACTGCAACATAACAAAATGTGGAAAGAGAAAAAGGAACAAGACCTGTTACTGCTTGGAATTAAAAAAAATAAAAAAATCTTAGAAATTTGAGGAAGATTTAAGTCTTCTTCTTCGTAGCAGTCTGTTGGGGGCGACAATGACTGTTTCATTTAGGTCTGATCAGATTCCTTTACACAGCTCTGTCCTTCACCCTCCGCTGCCAGGAACTCCTGACCTTGTTAACCTGGGCGACGTCCGAGCCAGTATGAGTTGCTTTCTGACTGACCATTTCATGAAACTGCTTGCAAAGTATTTGAGTACTGCTAGTTTTTGCTGGACTAGCAGCACATTCTTGGCAGATAGAGGTAAACACCATGATATAATAGCATGACCATCCAAAAAGTGAAAACATACCACCCACCTCTACAAAATCTACTCCCTGCATGCCTTATTTTTCTTCCTAAGTCTTTTCACTTGACAGAAACAAATAGCATGATTCTAATTGAATGAATGCACCTTAGTTTAATTTTACCATTACATGTATGCTACTGGAAACTGTTGTCATTTTATAGAAAATGACGACGGACCATATTTCCTCTAATACCTCCATATTTGAGTGAAAACATTTTTACTTTGTTTCATAGCAACACCACATACAGTAAATGAGCTGATCAGTCCAGCTGCAGGATAGCGACCACATTTAATCACAAAAAGCTAAATTTCTGCTTTCTTGGCATGAGTATGCCATATAATCCCCACTTAAAAGAAAGAAAAATATCCTTTGTTAAACTGTTTTTATGGCAAAACTTGAGACATACAGTGAGTGAGATGGATGCAAAATTATTTTTAATAAAAAAAAATAAAAAGGCTCATTAAGGGAAAAGTGTCTGCTTTTAAACATGACAAAAGTTATTTATGTAATTGTCCATTTATTGGTAAACTTGAGAATTTTTTTTTAAAATTTAAGATAACTCAGGCAGTGGTGACTTATGGAAAATACTGAAATACAGTTTCATACTATATACTACAGTGCTGTGAAAAAGAATTTGCCCCTTCCTGATTTCTTATATTTTTGCATATTTGTTACACCTAAATGTTTCAGATCATCAAACAAATTTTAATATTAGACAAAGATAACTTGGGTAAAAACAAAATGCAGTTTTTATATAATGATTTCATTTTTTTTCTCCTTTCCCCCCTTGTCTTGTCAGGCAGCTAGGTGAGCAGAACAGAAATGTGCCACCCTTATTGTACCCAAACAGATTTACTTTTTCAAAAGGAGTGTCATGAGTCTGAGCGCAGTGTTTTCACAGAGCTCAGACTCTTAATTTATTTCTGAGTATTTTATGTCTGTTATTATTTTGTCAGTTTCTGTACATATTTTGGTTTTGTGACACAAGCGCCCTTCCTCCTTTTCCAAACACTCCCACCAGCTGCTCACTGTCTGTTCCCCAGCCATCTCAGCTGTGAGCAGTTGTGTAATTAGGTCACCTGCCCGGTCATCCGCCTGCACCTGCTGCTCATTTGTTTGTCTGTTATTTAAGTACTGTCAGCTTATTGTTTCACTGCAGCAGTCTTGAATTGATTAGATTCTATTGTGTTGTCTCCTCATATCCTCCAGAGCGATTCCGTCTCTGGAGTGCCTTTCCTTGTAAGTTACCTTGCTTGTATTTTTGTGTTTTTGCACTGTTCTGGATTTTCTGTTATTAAATGGCACTACTGCAGTCCAGCGCGTGGGTCTGTCTCTCTGTCCTGGAAGGGCCAATCATGACAAGGAGCTTTATACAGTACCTATCTATGTAGTGTATATTGTTGTAAACTCCTCTTGTAATAACTTTTAATAATTTATTTAAATTATTTTACCCATGAAGGACCCAACAGGATGAGGATTGGGGAAAGGAAGTGTGGAAAGGGAGAAAGAAAAGGGAGAGGAACAGAGAAAAAAGACTATTAAGAGAAAAAAGCTATCCAAACCTACCTGGCCCTATGTGACAAAAGTAATTCCCCCCTAACTGCCCCCTAAACCTAATAACTTGTTGTGCCACCATTGGTGCCATCAACTGGCAATGAGTCTTTCACATTGCTGCTGAGGAATATTGACCCACTCTTCTGTGCAGAATTGTTTAAATTCAGTCACATTAGAGGGCTTCATGAACTGATGGCCAGACATTCTCCTTCAGGATTTTTTGGTAGAGAGCAGAATTCATGGTTCCGTCAATTAGGGCAAGTTGTTCAGGTCCTGAACAGCAAAGCAGCCCCACACTATGCCACTACCACCACCATGTTTGACTGTTGATACAGTGTTCTTTTTATGAAATTCTGTATTAGTTTTATGCCAGATAAAACAGGACACATGTCTTCCAAAAAGTTCAACTTTTTTCTCGTCAGTCCTCAGAATATTTTCCCCAAAGCCTTGAGGATCATCTAGATGCTTTCTGGCAAATGTGAGACAAGTCTTTGTGTTCTTTTTGTCCAATATTGGTTTCAAATGTGAGACAAGTCTTTGTGTTCTTTTTGTCCAATATTGGTTTTTGCCTTGGAACTCTCCCACGGACACCATTTTTGCCCAGTCTCTTTCTGATTGTTCCATTGTGGACCAGTGTCCAAACTGAAGCAAGTGAGGCCTGCAGTTCTTTAGATGTTGTTCTAAGTTTTTGTTCCTCATCTGATCTTGAATTTCTTTAGATCACAGGTGTTGCTTTTTGAGATTTTTTAGCCTATTTCAGGTTGTCAGACAGGTTCTATTTAAGTGATTTCTTGATTCAGCAAGTCTGGCAGTAATCAGGCTTGGGTGTAGCGACTGAAATTGAACTCTGCTTTCCAAAAAATGTGGTCAGTCACAGTTAATTCATGATGTAACATGGGAGGGCAATTACCTTTCACATAGAGCCAGGTAGGTTTGGATAGTTTTTTTTTCTTTAATAAATGAAATCATCATTTGAAAACTGCATTTTCTATTTATTCAGGTTATCTTTGTCTGATATTAAAATGTATTTGATGATCTGAAACATTTATGTGTGACAAATATGCAAAAATATAAAAAATCAGGAAGGTGTAAATACTTTTTCACAGCACTATATACAGATACTATACAGTATCATAATTCTGGGTGAAATATTAAGATATAGTTTGTCAACTAAATTAACTAGATCATTTAAAAATGCTAGGTAATAATGACTATATTGAAGATGGCGGCAGCGCGTTCACACGTTGTGGCTAGATGCTCCGTACTACTGTGCTCGTGTTTATGTTTTTTTTCTGCCTTTTTCTGTGCTCCTTCTGTGATGGACTAATTAGAATAGAAAAGGCTTTATTGTCATTGTACAGTTGTACAGTATAACGAAATTGTGGGCGCTTCACCAGGCTGCTACGCAATAAAGAGAGAAGGATTAGATGAAACATAGTTACAGAATGCACAATCAAACACACAACTGAAATAAAAATAAAAAATAGCCCAGGATTCTGGAAATATACACAGCTATGGTAGTGGCTTCACGGATGGAACTATGTACATAAGAGTGCAGAGTGCAGAATACACAACTGAACACACAATTGAGTAAAATGGCCCAAGGATTGTAGAAAATATACATAGTTTTTTTTTTTTCATACATTTCATACATTTCATACATTTTTTTTCATACATTTTTTTTTTTTTTTTTTTTTTCTCTCGGCGCCACACGAGTCGGCTGCCTTTTGCAACAGCGGCTCGATTCCGAGTCTTTTTCCCTTCCTCTCTCTTTTGATCCGTCTTTTTTTTTTCACCCCACTTATATCACGGACACACAGATCGTCCTAAATGTCTCCTGAGCCGGTGGACGGAGCCACTGTCTATAGCAGGATACGATACAGCAGAGAACAGCTGCTAGCATTCAACCGCCACCCGGTCCCATTGGAAAAACTCGACATACCGAGTGAACTGAGGCGAAAACACCGCGGCTGCCGGGCTGGAGTAAGGCGGAGGACAAAAAATATAAGGTACAGACCCTCCCTTCCATCTGTTGTCATGGGAAATGTACGGTCGATACTGGGAAAGTTAGATGAGCTAGCGGCTATCTCCCGTTATGATAGCACATACCGGGAGTGCTCTCTCCTTTTGTTTACTGAGACGTGGCTAACTGAACTAGCAGCAGATGCTAACATTGAGCTGGAGGGTTTTCACATGATACGAGCTGACCGAACACCAGACAGTGGCAAGGCTAGGGGCGGTGGAGTGATCATGTATGTTAACAACAACTGGTGCAGACCGGGACATATCACTGTTAAACAACGACACTGCAGCAAAGACATTGAGTTGCTAGCTGTTAGCATGAGGCCTACATATCTCCCGAGAGAACACTCACACGTGATCTGCATTGTTGTTTATGCAAATCCGACGGCGAACGCTGGGACAGCACGTGACGTCATCCATTCAGTAACCAGCAGGCTGCAGACAGAACACCCAGATGCTCTTCTCCTCATCTCAGGCGATTTCAACCATGTTTCACTGTCTCCCATTCTACCCACGTTCACCCAGTATGTCACATGCCACACTAGAGACAATAAAACACTGGATTTATTCTACGCAAACACTAAGGAGGCGTACACCTCATCACAACTACCCCCACTCGGGAGATCGGATCACAACTTGGTTCATCTCCGGCCGGTGTACAAACCCCTAGTGCACAGACAACCTCCGGCCATGCACACTGTGGAGTTATGGTCTGAGGAGACAATGGACACCCTAAAGGGCTGTTTTGAAGCCACCGCCTGGAAGCAGCTCTGCGATCCACATGGTGAGGACATCGATGGCCTCATTCACACCTTCACGGGCTACCTCAGCTTCTGTGTGGACAAATCCGTTCCCACCAAGACCATACGGCGTCACTCAAACAACAAACCCTGGATCAACCCTGAGATAAAAACACTTCTGAGAGAGAAGAAGAGGATCTTCAGGTCGGGGAACAGGGAGATGCTGAAGTCCGTACAGAGGGAGCTGAGGAGAAAGATCAGAGAAGGCAAGGACAGCTTCAGGAAGAAGATGGAGGACAAGCTGCAACAGAGCGACATCAGCGGGGTCTGGAGAAACCTCAAAACCATCTCGGGGCTCCAGAATACCTCCCCCCAGGCCACAGGGGGCAGGGAGTGGGCGAACAACCTGAATCTGTTTTTCAATAGATTTGACCAACCGCCCTCCCCCCTGACTGCACAACAACCACTGCTGCCTCTAAAGAAATCAAGTCCTGCTGCCCACTCCCCACTCTACCAACACCCCCCCACTCCCAACACACAGCCCCCCATCCTGACCCTGACCAGGACCCAGGTGAGGACGGAGCTGAGGAAGATCAAGGCGAGGAAGGCGCCGGGACCGGACGGCATCAGCGCAAAGCTCCTCAAGTCCTGTGCAGACCAGCTGTGTGGGATTGTGACGTATATCTTCAACATGAGCCTGAAACTGGGGAGGGTACCACAGCTGTGGAAAACATCTTGTGTGGTACCTGTACCAAAAACTTCCCACCCCAAAGACCTGAACAGCTACAGACCGGTGGCCTTGACGTCCCACTTGATGAAGACCCTGGAGAGACTGCTCCTTGCTCACCTCCGCCCCCTGGTGGAACCAGCGATGGATCCACTCCAGTTCGCCTACCAGCATGGCATTGGGGTGGAGGATGCGGTGATCTTCCTCCTTCACCGTTCTCTGTCCCACCTGGAGAAGCCCGGGAATATGGTGAGGATCATGTTCTTTGACTTCTCCAGTGCTTTCAACACCATCCAACCGATGATCCTGAAGGACAAGCTGCTGCGCGCAGGGGTGGACCAGCACCTGTCATCATGGATCCTGGACTACCTCACGAACCGGCCTCAGTTTGTGAGAACCCGGGACTGTGTGTCCGACACGATCATCAGTAGCACGGGGGCCCCCCAGGGAACGGTGCTGGCTCCCTTCCTGTTCACTCTTTATACTGCGGACTTCTCACACAACACAACACACTGCCATCTACAGAAGTTCTCTGATGACTCTGCGATCGGTGGCCTCATCTCCAATGGAGATGAAGCTGAGTACAGAGGGCTTATCCAGGACTTCGTGGACTGGTGCCATCGGAACTGCCTCCAGATCAACGCGAGGAAAACTAAGGAGCTGGTGGTGGACTGCCGCAGGCATGGGCAGCCCCTCACAGTACCAGTAAATATACAGGGAACAGACATCGAGATGGTGACATCCTATAAGTACCTGGGTATTCATCTGAACAATAAACTAGACTGGTCACACAATACTGATGCACTCTACAAGAAGGGACAGCGCAGGCTGTTCCTGCTGAGGAGACTCAGGTCTTTTGGTGTACAAGGGGCGCTGCTGAAGTCATTCTATGACACGGTGGTGGCATCAGCCATCACTTTTGGAGTGGTCTGCTGGGGCAGTGGCATTACTGCAGCAGATAGGAAGAGACTGAACAAACTGATTAAGAAAGCTAGCTCTGTCCTGGGGCAGCGCCTTGATCCGATGGAGGAGATAGGAGAGAGAAGGACGGTGGCTAAACTGTCATCTCTGCTGGAGTCCGAGTTCCACCCTATGCAGGACATACTGAATGCACTGAGGAGCTCATTTAGCAGCAGACTACATCATCCCAGGTGCACAACCGAGAGGTTTCGTAGGTCCTTCCTACCAACGGCTGTCAGACTGTACAACCTAAGCAGGGCTGCTCGCAGAGATAGCAAAAAGACGTAACAAACTAATAGTTTTTTGAATGCAAAAGATGCAATAGACTTACACAATGGTCCTCTCCGGCATACAACTAGGAACATACCGGTCGCTATGGAGGGTGAGAATATGTATGGGCACATAATCATACCATGTAGGATAACTAAGTAGACGGTTATGCTGTTTCATTCCATCTAGCAACAATGCTCTGCACTGTGTGTGTTTATATATTTGCATATTTATTCCATCTAGCTACAATGCTCCGTACTGTGGGTGTTTATATATTTATATATCTACATATTATTCCATCTAGCTACATTGCTCCGCACTGTGTGTGTTTATATACTTGCATATTTATTCCACCTAGCTGCAATGCTCCGTACTGTGGGTGTTTATATATTTACATATTTATTCCATCTAGCTACAATGCTCTGCACTGTGTGTTCACATATTCATATATTTATTCCATCCAGCTACAATGCTCTGCACTGTGTGTCTGTGTGTGTGTGTATATATATATATTTTATAGTAATACGTACATATGTTTATTAGCTGCTCTTGCTTGCTTGTTTTTTTTCTTGCCTTCTGATTGTTGCTCTGAGTGTTGCTATCCCTGTGCTGTTGCAATCCTGGAATTTCCCCGTTGTGGGACTAATAAAGGCTTATCTTATCTTATCTTATCTTAGTAGTGGTTTCACAGATGGGACAATATACATGAAAGTGTGGAGTGCAAAGACAGATGTGTTATTATGATAAAAGGTTCTCAGTTCTGTGCATGACAATTACCTACAGTCGCCAGGAACTTCTAGGCATTGGTTGCCAACTTACCTCCGACATCATCAGTGCTTATTCTAGTAATCACCACCACATCCCTGAGAAGATTGCCAGACCTCCGTGGTTTGTTATTGGGCACCACAAACGGCATGGACGATTAGAGAGAAAACAGAAACGAGGCCTCCGTGGCCAGCTGTGCAACCTACACATCAGACCACCGTTGCCTTCAATTTTTCTCACCAACACCAGATCCCTCGCCAACAAAATGGATGAGCTGCGATTGGAGATCACCTACAATTGCTACGTCCGAGAATGTTGTATTCGGATTGTGACCGAATGATGGCTGAACCCATGTATTCCTGACGCTGCTGTGGAATTACATGGCTGAACTACTCACCGCTTCAACCGCAATGCTGATTCTGGTAAGGGAAGGGGTGGAGGGCTCTGTGTTTATGTGCTTTAGACTTGATGTAATAATGGGAGAATTAGTCATAGCCACTGTTCATTGGACTTAGAGGCTATGTCCTTCCTGTGCAGGCCTTGTTACCTTCCCTGTGAGCTAATGGCAGTAATTGTAACAGTGTGGGATAATCCCCACAACAGACTGGGACAAGCACAGCGCTCAACTAGAGCAATTAACATAACAGTGAAATGTGTGTATTAATGTCAACAGGCAGCCTCGCTTCATCTAGCTTTTTCCTGCTCAGTACTGTGATGTTAATGTGCCATTCATGCATTGTGTTCATGCTTCCTGCCCTTACTGTGATCTATAGACTGATAACAATATGTAGATGTGCCTTGTAACCTCTTTTGTCCTGCAGCTCCGGAGCAGAGGCGAATTCCAGCTAGTAATCTCCTTATTGTTATGTGTGTCTCTCAAATGCAAATGCCCATACCTACTGCTGTGAATGCTTTGTCTGTAACTGGGTATAAAAACTGCATATGTTCTGTAGCTCACTCTCTCTTCTACTGCACGCATTGCCTATCTGCTGGAGAGCCTCCGGGCTCGCTCTGGCGCGCATGCACGGCGCCGGAGTGAGCTCCGTGATGGCGGTATGATGAATAAACCTACTTAAAACTCTCAGTTCGCTGCTTATAATTCTTTACCGCTACAACAGCTGTTTACATTCCTCCAGATGCTAATGTTGGCTTAGCACTCAACAACCTCCAGCACATTGTCAGCAGGCAGCAGAGAGATCACTCTAACGCAGTCCACATTATTGCAGGCGATTTTAACAAAGCATGCTTAAAGACTGTACTCCCCAAATTCTATCAACATGTTAAGTGTCCCACAAGAGGCGAAAGAACACTGGATCATGTTTACAGCAACATTAAGCATGCTTGCAGAACCACCCTCCTCCCCCACCTTGGACAATCAGACCATCTCTCTCTGCTTATAATACCTGCCTACACCCCCCTCAGGATGAGTTCCCCCCCAACAAAACAAACAATTAAAACCTGGCCTGAAAATGCTCTCCTCCAGCTACAAGACTGGTTTGCCTGCGCTGATTGCAGCATCTTTGAACAGCAGGACCTGGACTCCTACACCGAATCTGTCCTTTTCTACATTAAATGCTGTGTAGAAAATGTGACAGTCACCAAACACATCCAGCTCTTTCCAAACCGCAAACCCTGGATGACCAGTAAAGTCCAGGCTCTTATCAGAGCCCGCAACTCAGCCTTCAGACAAAGGAACAGCTCTCTATACAGCCAACCTGAGGAGAGGCATAAAACTCGCTAAGAACGCCTATAGGAGGAAAGTGGAGGGCTTCCTTACAGACAGCAACCCCTAACAGATGTGGAGAGGTTTCCAGGCCCTCACCAACTACAGGGGCCAGTGCTCCCCAACATCAGACAGCAGCCTCACTCTGGCAGAGGAGCTTAACAACTTCTTTGCCCGGTTTGAGCACCCCTCCCCCCAAACTCGCCCCCCTTTCCATTTCTCCCCCTCTCTCCTCTCTCTCCCCTTCCTCCCCCTCTCCCCCTTCCCCCTCTCTCTACAGGTACACAAGGTGAAGAGGCAACTGAGAGCAGTGAACCCCTGCATAGCTGCTGGTCCAGACGGCATCCCAGGAGCGGTGGTCAAAGCATGTGCAGACCAGCTGGCAGGGATCCTCCCTGATGCACGCCACCATCTCCTCCTGCCTCAAGGTCTCCACCATCATCCCCATCCTCAAAAAGTCCACAATTGCCAGCCTGAATGACTACAGACCCATTACACTCACGTCTGTAGTCATGAAGTGTTTTGAGCGACTGGTGTCCCAGCACATCAGGGACTGTCTTGTCCCCTCCCCCACCAGGTTGCCTACAGGCAACCAGTCTACGGAAGACGCTATAGCCACCACTCTCTACAGCGCGCTGAGCCACCTGGAGAATCCAAGGAGCTATGTGAGGATGCTCTTTGTGGACTACAGCTCAGCTTTCAACACCATCATCCTGGACATCCTGTTCAACAAACTGCACCTCCTCCAGACCCCCCCCCCCCACCTGCTCCTGGATAAAAAACTTTCTCACCAACCACCCACAAACAGTCAGACTTGGCCCCCACCCCTTCTCCACACTGTCTCTTAGCACTGGTTCCCCCCAGGGCTGCGTGCTAAGCCCTCTACTGTACTCCCTGTACACCCTTGACTGTATTCCAACCCACCCAACCACTGTCATCATGAAGTACACGGACGACACCACCTTGGTTGGGCTCATCACCGATGACGATGAGAAGGCATACAGGGCGGAGGTCAAGAATCCCTCTGCTGCTGTGGTGCCAAGCAAACAACCTGAAAGTGACTGTCCAAAAAACCAAAGAACCCATACTGGACTTCAGGAAGAACAAACAGGACCACCACCCCTTCCCCTCATAAATGGCGACCACATGGAAATTCTCCCCGCCTTCAGGTTCCCGGGCACCCATATCTCCTCTGACCTCTCCTGAACGGTCAACACCAAGGCCCTGGTGAAGAAAGCCCAGCAATGGCTGCACTTTTTCCGTGTCCTGAGGAAGAACAACCTGCACCAGAAGCTGCTGCTGGCCCTCTACACTGTTCAGTGGAGAGTGCGCTCACCTACTGTCTGGGTGTATGGTACACCGGTTCCACGGCCAAGAACAGGAATTCTGTGCAGATGGTCATCAACACCGCCTAAAAAATTATCAGCGGCCCTCTGCCCTGTCTGGAAGTCATCTCCAGATCCTCCTGTCTCAGAAAGATCAAGGCCATCACAGGAGACCCCTCACATCCCGCCCATCACCTGTTCGACCTGCTTCCCTCTTGATGACGGTTCAGGTCAATCAGGTCCCACGCTTCCAGAGTGACCAACAGCTTCTTCCCCTGGGCCTTCTGGACTGCAAACAGTCAGACCCCCCACCCCACCCCACCCCGAATGCTCACATGCACAGAACTGAGGACCTTTTAATTATCACAATAACTCAGCTGTCTTTGCACTCCGCACTTTCATGTATATTGACCCATCCGTGAAATCACTACTATGTACAGTCATGTGAAAAAATTAGGACACCACATTAAATATTCAGTTCTTTATTAAGAAATGTTTACATATCTATGTCTAACCTTGTTTTTGTTTTTATTTGCATTTTTTAAGATTTATTTTGGTCATTTTAAGTGGGAATGAATGTGGGGGGTGTCCTTAAAAAAGATGGGGGGTGTCTTAATTTATTCCTCATTATTTGTTTAGAATGACATTTTACAGAAAACTTGAAAAAGTCTTTAATTAATTTTTAATTGTTTAGTTGTATGACATTAATCTCCCAGTATTTTTTAACATTGATATTAAATATCCATATGTCCAAATATGTTAATAAACACACAGGCTTATACAGGGTGTCCTAATTTTTTCACATGACTGTGTATTTTCCATAATCCTAGGGCCATTTTACTCAATTTGTTCAATTGTGTGTTCTGCACTCTGCATTCTTGTGTACATAGTACCACCCACATAGCCACTGCCATACTGTGTATACTTCCATAAACCTGGGCCATTTTTATTTTTATTTCAGTCGTGTGTTTAATCGTGTTTTCTGTAACTGTGTTTTATTCAAATTCTTCTCTCATACTTAATTGCGCAGAAGGCTGGTGGAGCACCCACAGTTTCGCTGTACTGTACAACTGTACAATGACAATAAAGCCTATTCTATTCTATACAGTAATCTTAAGGCCATATTAAAAATGCTATATGAAAAGAGATTCCCGTAATATCTAAATATAACTCTTGTTGTTCTTTATCAAAATCCATGTGCTCATGTATTTGCAAACGAAAGAAAAAATTGTACGTTGAGTTGGTGCTCTTTGTCCATTAGATAAAACATTAACCTTAACCCAATGAGAGGAGAGAAAAATTAATATCTTGTATTTCAAGCCTGATGAATCAGCTGTTATATGCTGGTTTCAATCCAACTCTCTCAGCGGCCACTGTCACTATGACGAATATGCTGCTGATATACAAAGCCTATTTATTAACTCCACGGCAGCTAATTAAACAAGTTTCAAATTATTACTACAACTGAAATATCCATTTGAATGTCTTATCACAAGCAACGTGCATAAATGAGCTGAGATCCTATTTAGTGTATGCTATGCTAATTTCATGATTAATTAGTCTCCATCCAGAACGCTCAAGCAACCTTGATTCCAAGAGGAAAAAAATATCAAGAAATACCTGAACCTGCTGAAAAACTAAAGGTGGAGAGGGGTCAGCAGGTTTATTCTACAACATTAATTATTACAATGGCAGCAGAAATGTTGCCAACAATAACAAGCAATAATTGCAAACGTGTTTACTTGGTCCAAAGGGGAAATAAAGCTAATGCAGGCGGTGGATCATACTCACTGAAGTTTGCAAGTCCCTGACATTCTTTTTTCTTGGATTGTTTGCCAGAGAATGATTGTCGGATCCCAAGGAAACGAAAGAAAGAGATAAAGTTGTGATGAATATAGTGCTGATGCACAGTTTGTGATTCTAGTTCTAGATGACAGACTTGGAGACGGACAGGCTGACAGGGAGTGAATGCTACTGTACTATTTCTCCTTTACTGCTTTGCCAGTAACTTTGGTGTTGCAGTGGGTTTCTCATTTAGTCAGTGCCAAGCTGCACAGACTCTGATAAGGGTTCCTGAGTGCACACTGATCCACTCCGCTCAATGTATGGTGAGGCAAAGTGACAGCTTGTCTGTGCTCAGGAAATCTAGAGGCGTCATTTTAAATCAGTGCAAGTATGCATTAACTGAGGAACGTGGGAATCAGTCTGAAGTATAAATCACCGCTTTTTTTTACAACATTGATATGGGTTTATGGCGTATATTTTCAACAACAATGTCCTCAGAATATGCCCCTGTGAGATATGAATTCAGAAAAAAAGAACGCTGATCATGATGTGAGTCGTGGTCATGTTGTCTCAGCTGGATTTATCAGCTCACTCTTCTAATCTTGTTGAAAACATGAGAACTCAAACTCTGTGTGCTTATCATTCCTATTGTTGTTGATGATGACCCTTGCTTGTATACATTTAACCTCAACTCTCAGAAGCTAGATGCTATGCAAGATTTTTTGTTGAATAGTGAGACTGTCCTCCAGCAGAAGACAGTGTGTGGTCATTTTTACATGCAGAATTATATATGTTTCAGTGTAACATGGCCTCAAGATACAGTTGCAGTTTATGTAAAGTAGACCTTCACCTTTTCATTACTCTAACAATTTCCCTAATCTCAGTCAAAGTATGATTATTGCATATTCCAAACCATTTCCCTACCTATAACCACTTAAAAAATGTATATTTAATGCCTGTTACCACAGACAGCAGTGATATAATGGCAAGACTGGGAAATAAACATGGGAGTCCAGGATATACAGTGGTGTGAAAAAGTGTTTTCCCCCTTCCACATTTCCCATTTTTTTGTATGTCACACTTCAATATTTCAGATTATCAAACAAATTTAAATATTAGACAAAGGTAACACAACTAAACACAAAATGCAGTTTTTAAATGAAGGTGTTTATTATTAACCCTCATCCTACCAACATATTTTACATACAAATAGTACCAACTGGGGTCCGTTTGGACCCCACACAAAATTTAACTGTTAATTGGATTATTAAGCAATACCAAAGTATGTTTTTCACTTAAAATGTTTTATTTGGTTAAAACAAAGAGTTGTGCTTGAAACATGATCCAAAAATCCTGGAATGGGGCTAGTTTGTCGGTTGCCTGCCTTTCAGCACGAGTAGCCCGGTTGTAATGTGTTTTTCAACCAGTGTGCCCTGGTGCATTCAGGTTTTTGTGGGAAATTATCTAATTTCACTTCTTAATTGGTACAAGAAATGCAAATACTTTGCCATTGTTGTGCATGTGTTCTGTAGGCCCTACAGATTTGCGGTGTGTTTGGGATCATTGTCATGCTGAAAGACCCAGCCACGTTTCATCTTCAATGCCCTTGCTGATGGAAGGAGGTTTTCACTCAAAATCTCACGATACATGGCCCCATTCATTCTTCCCTTTACACGGATCAGTCGTCCTGGTCCCTTTGCAGAAAAACAGCCCCAAAGTATGATGTTTCCACCCCCATGCTTCACAGTAGGTATGGTGTTCTTTCTCCTCCAAACATGACAAGTTGAGTTTTTACAATAAAGTTCTATTTTGGTTTCATCTGACCATATGACATTCTCCCAATCCTCTTCTGGATCATCCAAATGCTCTCTAGCAAACTTCAGACGGGCCTGGACATGTACTGGCTTAAGCAGGGGGACACGTCTGGCAATGCAGGATTTGAGTCCCTGACGGTGTAGTGTGTTACTGATGGTAGCCTTTGTTACTTTGGTCCCAGCTCTCTGCAGGTCATTCACTAGGTCCCCCCGTGTGGTTCTGGGATTTTTGCTCACCATTCTCGTGATCATTTTGACCCCACGGGGTGAGCTCTTTTCTGGAGCCCCAGATCGAGGGAGATTATCAGTGGTCTTGCATGTCTTCCATTTTCTAATAATTGCTCCCACAGTTGATTTCTTCACACCAAGCTGCTTACCTATTGCAGATTCAGTCTTCCCAGCCTGGTGCAGGTCTACAATTTTGTTTCTGGTGTCCTTTGACAGCTCTTTGGTCTTGGCCATAGTGGAGTTTGGAGTCTGACTGTTTGAGGTTGTGGACAGGTGTCTTTTATACTGATAACGAGTTCAAACAGGTGCCATTAATACAGGTAACGAGTGGAGCACAGAGGAGCCTCTTAAAGAAGAAGTTACATGTCTGTGAGAGCCAGAAATCTTGCTTGTTTGTAGGTGACCAAATACTTATTTTACTGAGGAATTTACCAGTTAATTCATTAAAAATCCTTCAATGCGATTTTCTGGATTTTTTTTTCTTATTTTGTCTCTCATAGTTGAGGTATACCTATGATGAAAATTGGAGACCTCTCTCATCTTTTAAGTGGGAGAACTTGCACAATTGGTGGCTGACTAAATACTTTTTTACCCCACTGTATGTTAAAGTTATTTGTCATTCATTTGTCTTATTTTGTACAAATGTTTTTAAAAAATGCTCTAAATTTAAAGACAAATATTTAAAATACAGTTCAAGAAAATTTGAGTGGAGAATTTTGGGATTTCTAAGTATTTCCAGTCACAACAGTGAGAGAAAATATACTGGGTAGACTTAAGCGGATATAAAAAGCTGCCAACAGCGATTATGCAGTATGAGGCTCTCCTGTGACTTGTCTTCACCCCTCCAAGATTGGCTTTGCTCTTGCAGACCTTTCTGCCCTAAGGAGCAAAGAGTGTCCATCATCGCCATAATTATCTGGAAGGGAGGTCCATCGCTATTGCATATTAGCAGCACACAGAAGGCATGGCAGTAAATAATCTCATCACTTCACCCAGAGGGGGACAGGCAGACATAAATTTAACACAGTGCAGTTTTACATCCTGGAGGGCATTGTAAAGAGATTTCCTCATCTGAAGGATTGATGCCTTGGATTTTCTTTTCCTCCCTCCGTCTTTTGGCCACAGTCAAAAACTCATCTAATAAGTATGGGGAAAACTTTTCGCTACTTTTATCCATTCGTACTTGTGATTTCTTAAGAGATGACTGATTTGGACACAGAATTTGCACTTGAAACAAGTAGTTCTGTTGAATAACACTTACTTGGCACCATCTTGTGCTGTTGTCTTAAAAAATACCATTTTTATCAGGACATGTTTCGATTATTTTTTTAAATAGTTTTTATTTGTCTTTCTAAGACAAAATTGTCTCTTATAAGGAATGATTAACTCCTTCTTTAAAAAAAGTGTTTTCACACCTTTTATTGCATTCATTTTTGTTACATTTGTTTGAAATGCAGATAACTGTTATTTCTCCCACTTAAACATATATTTGTGTTTTTATTTTACATTTTACAAGGTACTCTTGCAAACCTCTTTAAATTATAAGGTATTTTGAAGAGGAGATATGTGGAGGGTCTGAGAATAACCTGCTGATTAATGCTTCAGAAAAGAATGATGTTCTCCAAGTTAAAAAGTGTTCTGAGTGTCACTAGATTTTTTTTTAACTTTATGTCATGTTTGCTGTTGAAATGCGTTGTCACGGTTTGCAAAGTTTGAATTAGCTTTAGTCACTCACTTTGCACAGGAAAAAGTTTGCAAAAACATTAATAGCAGTCCTTTTTCAATCAGTTCGAATAGTTTGATGACGATTCTCAGTCTTCCAACTGGATAAGTATATTGACAAAGGAAACATTTCAGAAGTAAAAAAAAAATTGAATCCAGTTGACTCGACTGAGCTTTCATAATCAGTTTTAATGTGCTCATCCCCATCACATTTTGTTATTTTATGTATAATACTGTTTAAATCCAGAACAGTTTGCCCTCTCATGCATTTCCCTACAGCATGACAAAGAATACATTCTCCTGCTCTTTGTCTTTCTGTTTGTTTTCCCCACCGTGACATTTACAAAGAGAGTGCTTGGAGGAGAAGGAAGAGGAGGAGGAGGAGGAGGCTCTGAATGGAGGAGGAGAGGAGTTCTGTCTCTGGGACATTGGGTTTCCATGGTGCGAGTCGCTTCAGATCACTCATTTAAGCAGCTAACATTTCAAATGGGCAGTAAAGAGAGTTCTAGTCCCCCTAGAACAATAAAACTGTGTTCAAGTCAGGGGTGGATGCACTGTAACACAGACAGATATATTTCTTTGGTGCCACTGCTACACTCAGCAGAAGGAGAAAGTTTTAATCAAAGGACACAGGAAAGTATAGGATGCCAATTCACTGTGGAACTTCCTGGTGTAACACTCATGTTCTCTCCATGGCAATGGAAAATAGAGACTTCCAACAGAAAACACCCTATATGACCATTTTTACTGTACGTCTTTCTCTAAAAAGGGGACGTGTCATGGTATGATGATGTGTGTCTGTCCGTACAACTTTTCCGGCAACCTCGTTCCACAGTTTTCAAGCTGGGATATTTTCATTTCACAGTCTTTGTACATGTATGGATGATGTTGTAGGGGGTTAAATGGTTTTCTAAAATTTTCTCTACATTTGTTCCACTTTGAATTGTAGATTATTTGCTTTGCTAAAAGTCCTTGCAATTGCATGGTTATTAGTTTTTATTACAGATCTACACTATATTGAATTGTGAATTAGTAATTGATTTTCTGGTTGTTGGTGTGCTATTAATATAGCTATGGACGGTCGTATAATGTGCCGTGTGCAGTACTTGTTACCAGCAGGTGTTAAAACTGATATGCACCTTGTGACTTAAAGTTTAGTTTAGTTTATTGGTTTATTTGTCAGGGACCATGTACAGAAAAAAAATTAAACACAGGGTAAAGATGCTCTGTACCAGACTATAGCGCTCTCACTAATTTTCATCTCTAGTCCCTGGGGCAGGCAGGAAGATATTAAACGAAAAACAGCACATATAGAAAGCAATTCAGGTCGGGTTTCAGAAACTTTTGACCCTCAAACAAGCACGGAGTAAGTTTAAAAGGTAAAAAGATAAGAGAGACGGCAAACATAAAAACAATTTAAGAGTGCAATTTCAAATCCCACTTAAGAAGGAGAGTCAATGCTGGGAGGCTTGATTACTTAAAATCCATTTTTGAGTCTCTGTGGAAAAGTCTCTGTAATTTGTTCTGGTCTGCAAAGCAGTGGAGAACTTTGTATGAGAAGGGCTAATTGTCCAAAAGCAGTTTTACGTAGGGGGATGCAATAATGCCACCTAGAGGACATCCTTGTTATTCTGGTATTTTGTTCAGAAGTTAGGTACACAAAAGTCTTAAGGGGCGGGGGTGCAGAACCATGGATAATTTTAAAGACCAACCGTATATTTGCATACATGATCATGTTTTCAATGCTTAACATCTTGTGTTTGGCAAGTATACCACAATGGTGATACTGTCATGTCTTCTTATATAGAATTTTGATGGATTGTTTATACAGCGATTCCAAGGTTTCAGAGTCGTACTATTGGCTTGTGACCAGCAAGAGATGCAATAGGAGATATGTGTCAAAATCATGGCATTCAGAAAGGTTTTTGATCCTTTCAGAGTAAGTGAGTTTCTAATGCAACAAAAGTTTGCAAGGTTATACTTCAGAATGCAGCTCATCCTCTTTATGTGCTTCTTAAAGCTGAGCATGGGCTCTAATGTGACACTCAAATACAGTTAGGCCCAAAAATATTTGGACAGTGACACAAGTTTTGGTATTTTAGCTGTTTACCAAAACATATTCAGGATACAATTACATAATCAATATGGGCTTAAAGTGCAGACTCTCAGCTGTAATTTGAGAGTATTCACATCCAAATTGGAGCAAGGGTTTAGGAATTACAGCTCTTTAATACGTAGCCGCCTCTTTTTCAAGGGACCAAAAGTAATTGGACAATTGACTCAGAAGGCTGCAAAAAAAAAAAAAAATAAGAAGGCTGCTTGGGCTCTTCCCTCGTTAACCTGTCATCAATTAAGCAGTTAAAAGGTCTGGAGTTGATTCCAGGTGTGGCATTTGCATTTGGAAGCTGTTGCTGTGAACACACAACATGCGGTCAAAGGAGCTCTCAATGGAGGTGAAACAGACCATTCTGAGGCTGAAAAAAAAAGAAGAAATCCATCAGAGAAAAAAAAAAAGAGAGATAGCAGAAATGTTAGGAGTGTACAAATCAACAGTTTGGTACATTCTGAGAAAAAAAGAGTGCACTGGTGAGCTTGGGAACTCAAAAAGGCCTGGACGTCCACGGAAGACAACAGTGGTGGATGATCACAGAATCCTTTCCATGGTGAAGAACAACCCCTTCACAATATCCACCCAAGTGAAGAACACTTTCCAGGAAGTAGGTGTATCAGTATCTAAGTCTACCATAAAGAGAAGACTTCATGAGAGTAAATGCAAAGGATTCACCACAAGGTGCAAACCATGAATCAGCCTCAAAAATAGAAAGGCCAGAATTGACTTTGCCAAAAAACACCCGAAGAAGCCATTCCAGTTCTGGAACAGCATTCTTTGGACAGATGAGACTAAGATCAACCTGTACCAGAATGATGGGAAGAAGAAAGTTTGGAGAAGAATTGGAACAGCTCATGATCGAAAGCACTACATCTTTTGTAAAACATGGTGGAGGCAGTGTGGTGGCATGGGCATGCATGGCTTCCAGTGGCACTGGGTCACTTGTGTTTATTGATGATGTGACAAAAGACAGAAGCAGCCAGATGAATTCTGAAGTGTATAGGGATATACTTTTTGCTCAGATTCAGCCAAATGCAGCAAAGTCGATTGGACGGCGCTTCACCAATGATCCAAAACATACTGCAAAAGCAACCCAGGAGTTTTTTAAAGCAACGAAGTGGAATATTCTGCAATGGCCGAGTCAATCACCAGATCTCAACCCAATCGAGCATGCATTTCACTTGCTCAAGACAAAACTTAAGACAGAAAGACCCACAAACAAGCAACAACTGAAGACAGCTACAGTAAAGGCCTGGCAAAGCATCACAAAGGAGGAAACCCAGCGTTTGGTGATGTCCATGGGTTCCAGACTTCAGGCAGTCATTGCCTGCAAAGGATTCTCAACAAAATATTGAAAAGTAACATTTTACTTAGGGTTATGTTTATTTGTCCAATTACTTTTGAGCCCCTGAAATGAGGAGCGTTTGTATAAAAATAGCTACAATTCCTACATGTTTAATCATATATTTTTGTTCAACCCCTTGAATTAAACCTTAAAGTCTGCACTTCAATTCCGTTGTAGTTGTTTAATTTCAAATCCAATGTGGTGGCATGCAGAGCCCAAATCATGAAGATTGTGTCACTGTCCAAATATTTCTGGGCCTAACTGTACTTAAACTATGTTACATTTTCTATATTTGCTCCATTTACAGTTATAGTCGGATAGTGTGTATGATTTTGTTTGTTGGTAAACTACATGGTAGCTGTTTTCCCTACGTTCAGAGTGAGGCATGATTGATCAAGCCATTTTGACATTTTCTCTATTGCTATCATTAGCTTGTCAGCCACTTGTTTGGCATCCTTCCCATGTGTGTAGAAGACTGTGTCATCTGCATACATCTGAATTTTTATGTCATTTTCACATACTGATGGCAAATCATTAATCTACACAGCAAACAGCAGTGGGCCTAAAATTGAACTTGTGGTACTCCCATGGTGCATGCCTTTGATTGGGATACAGTATTGTTTATGCGCACGCACTGGGAGCGACCAGATAGACAAGATTTTAACCAACTAAGGGTATTCATGGACAGTTTATGTCCTGATAGTTTAGAAAGAAAGACTGAGTGATTGACCGTATCAAAGGCTTTACGCAAGTATAAAAAGATGGCTCCCCCCCCCATCCCCCCCCCCAGTCCGGATTTTCTTTAATCGTTTCAATACAGTAGCAACATGCAGCCTCTGTTGAGTGGTTCGGCCTGAAACCAAACTGCATGGAATGCAGCAGCTGGGCAGATTCGAGATGTTCTACCAGTTGGTCTACTACCACATTTTCAATGGCTTTTGACAAAATAGAAAGTATACTTATCGGCCTATAATTACTAATTTCCTGTTTGTCTCCGGCTTTGTGTATGGGTGTTACAATGGCAGGTTTCACTGCATCAGGGAAGATATTTTCATGTATTGATTGATTTATTAGTTCTGTAATTGGAATCATTAAAGTACCTTTATGTTTTTTCAGGAGTGAGATCTAGTGGTGATGAAAATTGTTACATGAAGTGACATGGTTTGCAGTGTGTGTTAATTAGAAACCCACCATGTTTAATGGCATTTCTCCTATATTCACCCCCCTAACCAGGGGTAATTTGTTTGGTAGGAAGTGAAAGTAGATACAGATGGCAGTTACAAAAAGATAAGACTGTTACATAAGATGAGATAAGATAAGCCTTTATTAGTCCCACAATGGGGAAATTCCAGGATTGCAACAGCACAGGGATAGCAACACTCAGAGCAACAATCAGAAGGCAAGAGAAAAAACAAGAGCAGCAAGTATACATATGTACATATAAATATATACTGTATATATATATATATAGACACACAGTGCAGAGCATTGTAGCTAGATGGGATAGATATATAAATATATAAACACAGTGCGGAGCATTGTGGCTGGATGGAATAAATATATGAGTATATAAACACAGTGCAGAGTATTGTAGCTAGATGGAATAAATATTAGGGATGGGCATAATTTACCGATTAACCGATAATTGATCATTAAGAATTTCACCGAGGAAGTTCATTTTCGTCGACAAACCGTTTTTTTTTTTTAAACAATCCGAGGTTATTAGGCCTAGTGTACGGCCGTCCTCAAACAATGCAATGGCAAAATTTGGGCACCAGGGGGCAACATTACACCATCGCCATACCCTGGCATGCCTCAGTTGATAAATGCGCGCTTCCGTAGGGCAATCGCCAAATCATGAAGCGGTTACGGTGAAGTGTTGCGTGGGACCATTTCAGTTTAAAAAATGACCAGGTGTACTGCAATCACTGCAATGCAGCATACAAATATACCTCATCGACAGGGTCCATGGAACACCCTTATTACGCGAAGAAACCACCAACAGTGGTTGCGCGCTGAGTAATGGCGGTCGTGAAGATTTTTTTTTTTTTTTTTCAGAAACTTTATTGAGAAGGTCATGAAGATTCGGGAGAAGACACACACACACACGTGTGTGTGTGTGTGTGTAAGTGTACATACATACGTAGATGTAAATAAAGTGTACATAAATATGTTTTTAGAACTCTTTTATTCTTATAACAAGATACGTAACTCGAGATGAAAATGATTTACTGCACAGGTTAATGAGAGCTTTACTGCTCCTCAGGTGCTAGAGGCGCAGAATCGTCGAGAGAAGCAGCAGGAGGCGGCGTAGTGGCTCGACGGGAAGACTATTTCGCACAAAATGGCACAAGAGAACAGCAAAAAGTTCCGCGCGGCTAGACTAAGTAACACGAGCGATAGAGCAATGAATGCGGTCTTCGTTTGTTGGGTGGCGAGCGGCACAGAAGCTGGGTAAAACGTCTCGGCCAATCAGCTTGCGGGGTGAAACGTCTCGGCCAATCAGCTTGCGAGATTCCCGAGCGAGCCAACACGAGAACAGCGAACAGAGAGAGAGAGATTTGAGAGAGAGAGGTGGATTTGAGTTGTGCTGCTCTCCGTGCGCCTGATGTTCTAATGTAGTCTACCTGCCTTGTTACGTACCTAAAAATGTTAATGATTAACCGATTATTAATCATTAATTCTCCCGACGATCGGTGAAGAAAATTTCACCGAATGCCCATCCCTAATAAATATGTAAATATATAAACACACACAGTGTGGAGCATTGTAGCTGGATGGAATGAAACAGCACAACCGTCTACTTAGTTATCCTACATGGTATGATTATGTACCCATACATATTCTCACCCTCCATAGCGACCGGTATTTTCCTAGTTGTATACCGGAGGGGACCATTGTGTAAGTCTATTGCGTCTTTTGCATTCAAAACTATTAGGTTGTTACGTCTTTTTGCTATCTCTGGGAGCAGCCCTGCTTAGGTTGTACAGTCTGACAGCCGTAGGTAGGAAGGACCTGCGAAACCTCTCGGTTGTGCACCTAGGATGATGTAGCCTGCTGCTAAATGAGCTCCTCAGTGCATTCAGTATGTCCTGCATAGGGTGGAATTCGGACTGCAGCAGAGATGACAGTTTAGCCACCGTTCTTCTCTCTCCTATCTCCTCCACTGGGTCAAGGTGCTGCCCCAGGACAGAGCTAGCTTTTTTGATCAGTTTGTTCAGTCTGTTCCTATCGGCTGCTGTAATGCCACTGCCCCAGCAGACCACTCCAGAAGTGATGGCTGATGCCACCACTGTGTCATAGAATGTCTTCAGCAGCGCCCCTTATACACCAAAAGACCTGAGTCTCCTCAGTTGGAACAGCCTGCGCTGTCCCTTCTTGTAGAGTGCGTCGGTATTGTGTGACCAGTCTAGTTTATTGTTCAGAAGAACACCCAGGTACTTGTAGGATGTCACCATCTCAATGTCTGTTCCCTGTATATTTACTGGTGCTGTGAGGGGTTGTCCTTGCCTGCGGCGGTCAACCACCAGCTCCTTAGTTTTCTTCGCGTTGATCTGGAGGCAGTTCCGATGGCACCAGTCCACAAAGTTCTGGATAAGTCCTCTGTACTCAGCTTCATCTCTGTTGGAGATGAGGCCAATGATCGCAGAGTCATCAGAGAACTTCTGTAGATGGCAGTGTGTTGTGTTGTGTGAGAAGTCCGCAGTATAAAGGGTGAACAGGAAGGGAGCCAAAACCGTTCCCTCATGAGCACCAAACTCCAGCATGGAAGTGCAGCTTTTACTGCTGAAGTCCACCCTCCGCCTAACTCAAGCAGTTTTCAAATAACACTTGTGAGATGCTTTTGGAACACTGGCAACATCACTGTCTTAGGCACAATATATATATAATCATATTTGGAGGATGGGAATATACAATGGGTTTTTTTTCATATCATTTGGGACTTATTAGTGAATGTAAATGCATTTCCAAAAGAGTGATGGTTATTCTGTCATTAAAGGTCCCATTCAGTCAAACATGGTGTGTTTGTGGGTTTTAGCCATCCAGAAAGCTTTCAGGGGTTCATATAACTATTGTAAAACTCTTGAAATATCTTAGAAAAAAATATTTTAACATTTCGTCGGAATAGGCAGTAGCTGGTTTTGCTCTTCCACTCCGTTTTCCCAACTTCATTGACAACTTCCCGACTTCACTTATGGTCACGAGCTTTGGGTAATGACTGAAAGAATGAGCTTGTGGATACAAGCGGCTGAAATGAGCTTTCTTTGTAGGATTGCTGAACTCACCCATAGAGATAGGGTGAGGAGCTCAGTCATCCTGGAGAGGCTCAGAGTAGAACCGCTGCTCCTCCACATTGAAAGGAGCCAACTGAGGAGGTTTGGGCATCTGATCAGGATGCCTCCTGGATGCCTCCCACTTGAGGTGTTCTGGGCATGTCCCACTGGGAGGAGACCCCGAGGCAGACCCAGGACTTGCTGGAGAAACTATGTCTCCCAGCTGGTCTGGGAACACCTTGGTATCCTCTCTGAAGAGTTGGATCAGGTGGCCGGGGAGAGGGAAGTCTGAGCTTCTCTGCTTGAACTGCTGCCCCCACGACCCGGACCTCCAGATAAGTGGTAGAAGATAAATGGATGGATGGATGGATGGATGGTTGGTTGATGCATTGCAGCCCAATCGGAGCACCACCTGTCGAGCTGACATTCCGCCCTCCAAAAGGCCCAAAGCATTGTTACATTCATCACATGACAGTCATGACATTGTGGATATTTCACAACATAGTGCTATGCATTTTTGTTCATCTTTAAATAGGGCAGATGGCCACTCCTTAAAATCGCCCATTTTTTACTTTTGAGTACCCAAATCAACGAGCTCAAAAAGACTATAGAGCCAGAGCTCAAAGGCAGTGAATCATGACAGTGGGTACAACGTCTGAAAATGAGTTCCAGATGTATTTTGAGTCATACAAACACTATTACTTAAGCTCAGATAGGATGGACCCAAAAATATTAATAAACTAGACAAGTACCCAGAGAGCACATACCTCCGCCAGGGCTCCTTCTGTCCCTCATGGATCACCTCCAAAATGTAATAGGTTTGTGTATAGGCCACAAGCCAGTTCTGGTGAAATTGCATCAAAGTCTATCCAGTAGTTTTGGAGGATTCTTGCTAACACACTGTGAGAAGGTAAAAGCCTTGGCAGAGGTATGCATTCTTGGATCATCATCAAAATGTAATGGGTTCCTGTCTAGCCCAAGGGCTACCTACCTCCGGTGAAAATTTCCCCCAAATCCATCAAGTAGTTTTTGTATAATCCTGCTGCACAACTACAAACAGAGTCCTTGGTGGAGGTATGCAGTCTCAGATCATCACCAAAATGTAATGGGTTCATCCTTGGCCCAAGGGCTACCTGTGGTGAAAATTTTATCAAAATCTCTATAGAAGTTTTTGCATAATTCTGCTAACAAGCAGACAGACAGACAGACCACCCCAATTACATTACCTCTTTGGCAGAGGTAAAATTGTGTTGCGTTTTCATTGACAATGAGTATATAAACTTAAAAGAATAAGACCTAACACAGAGCTCCGTGGAACTCGGTGACTGAGCTTCGAACTTGAAGAAAACTCGTTAATGACATGACCAAACTGGAACCTATCAGATAGTGTAAATCTAATTTAAACCACTGTAAAGAAGTTTTTTTAAATCCAACAAGGTGTTCTGATCTATCAAGTTAAATATTATGATCAATAGTATCAAAAGCTGCACGAAGGTTTAAAAGGGCAAGTACAGAAACAAGTCCATTATTAGATGCTTTATGGAGATCATTAGTGACCTTCACTAAAGTTGTTTCAGTACCATAATGAATTTGAAACCCTGACTGAAACTCTTCAAATAAACCATTTCCCTGCAAGTGGTCAAATAATTGCATAGCAACAACTCTTTCTGAGATTTTTGAATTGAAAGGCAGATTAAAAATTGGTCTACAGTTAGTTAATACTTCTGAATACAGCATTGGCTTTTTAAGTCATGGTTTAATTACAGCAAAGTTAATGATAGTTGGTGTTTGTTGGTGAACACTGGCGAAAATTGTGTTCTTTGAAAATTTTCAGCATGCTGAAAATTTACCGACATTTGGATATAAATGTTGGTGAAAGTTGTGCTCAGTTTGTAAAAGTTCCTGGGCACTGGCTAAGTTGGGCAAAACTCGCCTAAGTCAGCCTAAGTTAAGCTCCATTGGCAAATGTCAACTGAAATGCTAATGGAAGCAGATGTTTTTAGACCGAAACTCACTTCAAACATGTACGGATACGAGAGAAATGCCAAAGAATTGTTGCTGTCGAGAAAGCCGAGAGAAGGGGGAATAAAAAAAGAAAAAAAATGTATATAATCCTCCAAAAATGTGACAGCCCAAAAGAAAAAAAAATCTCCTTATTGCGAAATTTACTGTTCCTAATTTTCTGCCCCTAGTGTAATCATTATCTAGGATTTATTGGTTCGGCTTCCATTGTAGGGAATCAAAAGGCGCTCATGCGATGTCAAAACGTAAAGGACATTTAACACAATTTAAAAAAAAAAAACCAAAACACTCTGGCCCCTGTTTTGACAGTCATCAGCGGACTTTTGCTCCAGACTAATTTCCAGTTGACAGTGTGCCCACGTTGCGCTGGGAGGTGGACAGTCATTTCAAAGAGATGTGCATCAGTATTATGCTGCATGTTGTGCCAGTCCACTTTTGATCAGTAAAATGGTTTGTTTTCAGAAGCACTTTGTTTAATATTATTTCAGAGTAGGGCTGTGCGATATGACGATATATATTGGTGATGCGATAAAAACATCTACCGTGTCATATAAAACTGTATTGTTTATTTCGGGATTTAAGAGACATACCCGTTTCTATTTGTCACCACCCTGCCTCTCCCTCGCAGTGCGCCAGGTGCGCCACAGCAGCTAACTGCAAGCTAATGTTTTGCCACTACTTTCGTGGAGCCGCCGCTTCTGTGCCAGGCAGAGATGTTGGACTTTTCCCACCGTGCTGTGTCAGAGAGGATAGTCCTCTAACCCTGTTTTAATTGGAGGTAAGTCACATAAACACCAACTCTGATTTTGAGACGGCAAATGCTAAATGACGACGCTAACTTGTCGCTAACAGGAAACATTAGTGTATCAGACCATCGTTGTGGTTTAAATCACTGCCGAGTTTCTTAATTTTGTTGAATAAACATTACTAAAGGTGCAAAAGTGTGTGACAAACGGCCACGTACACACTAAATAAATAAATTAAAACGTATCAGAGGAACAAACTGGCTTGTGATATAACTTGATTTCTAATCATTTTTCATTAGTCCAGTAGCAATAAAGAATAAAGTTGAAGTCATCTCAAATGCACATTAAAAACAATTTTATAACAACACTACAAAATTAAGAGGGGAATGTGCATAAACTTAATGACAGATTCATTTGTACCATTGATTTTTTTTCAGTAGGTAATGTAAAATGCAGAAAAAGAGATGGTCCTTTTTATTGGTTATTGTATACATTATCTCACAAAAGTGAGTACACCCCTCACATTTTTGTAAATATTTTATTATATCTTTTCATGAGACAACACTGAAGATATGGCACTTTTACACTCTTATACAAGCTGTACACTGACTACTTTACATTGTATCAATTTGCCGTCCCCTCAAAATAACTCAACACACAGCCATTAATGTCTAAATCACTGGCAACAAAAGTGAGTACATTCCTAAGTAAAAATGTCCAAATTGAACCCAATGATCCTGGGTTCGATCCCAGCCTCCGACCAACAGTGATCTGTGTCGAGTTTGCATGTTCTCCCCGTGTCTGCGTGGGTTTACTCCGGGATTTCTCCGGTTTCCTCCCACATGCCAAAAACATGCAGGTTAGGTTAATTGGCATCAAAAAACTGGGGATTCTAAATTGTCCTTAGGTATGACTGTGAGAATGAATGGTTGTCTGTCTCTCTGTGTTGGCCCTGCGATGGACTGACGATCTGTCCAGGGTGTACCCTACCTCTTGCCCAAAGATGCTGGGATAGGCTCCAGCCCCCCCCCCCCCCCCGCAACCCGAAAAGGATTAAGCGGAAGAAGATGGATGGATGGATGGATAGCCATTTTCCCTCCCCAGTATCATGTGACTCATTAGTGTTACAAGGTCTCAGGTGTGAATGGGGAGCAGGTGTGTTAAATTTGGCGTTACCGCTCTCACACTCTCTCATACTGGTTACTTGAAATTCAGCATGGTACCTCATGGCAAAAAACTCTGAGGATCTGAAAAAAAGAATTGTTGCTCTACATAAAGATGGCCTAGGCTATAAAATTACCAACACTCAGAAACTAAGCTGCAGCACCGTGGCCAAGACCATAAAGCGGTTTAACATGAAAGGTTCCACTTAGAACAGGCCTCGCCATGGTCGACCAAAGAAGTTGAATGCACGTGCTCAGCATCATATCCAGAGGTTGTCTTTTGAAAATAGACATATGAGTGCTGCCAGCATTGCTGCAGAGGTTGAAGGGGTGGGGGTCAGCCTGTCAGTGCTCAGACCATATGCTGCACACTGCATCAAATTGGTCTGCATGGCTGTCGTCCCAGAAGGAAGCCCTTTTTAAAGATGATGCACAGGAAAGCCCGCAAAAGGTTTGCTGAAGACAAGCAGATTAAGGACATGGATTACTGGAACCATGTCCTGTGGTGTGGTTAGACCAAGATAAACTTATTTGATTCAGATGGTGTCAAGCGTGTGTGGCGGCAACCAGGTGAGGAGTACAAAGACAAGTTTGTCTTGCCTGCAGTCAAGCATGATGGTGGAAGTGTCATGTTTTGGGGCTGCATGAGTGCTGCCGGCACTGGGGAGCTACAGTTCATTGAGAGAACCATGAATGCCCACATGTACTGTGACATACTGAAGCAGAGCATGATCCCCTGCCTTCAGAAACTGGGCCGCAGGGCAGTATTCCACCATGATAATGACCCCAAACACACCTCCAAAATGACCACTGCCTTGCTAAAGAGACTGAGGGTAAAGGTGATTGACTGGCCAAGCATGTCAACAGACCTAAACCCTATTGAGCATCTGTGGGGCATCTTAAAACTGAAGGTGGAGGAGCGCAAGGTCTCTAACATCCACCAGCTCTGTGATGTCGTCATGGAGGAGTGGAAGAGCAACCTGTGAAGCGCTAGTGAACTCCATGCCCAAGAGAGGTAAGGCAGTGCTGGAAAATAATGGTGGCCACACTATTGACACTTTGAGAAAAATTTGGACATTTTCACTAGGGGTTACTCCCTTTTGTTTGCAGCAGTTTAGACATTAAAGGCTGTGTGTTGAGTTATTTTGAGGGGACAGCAAATTTACACTGTTATACAAGCTGTACACTGACTACTTTACATTGTGTCAAAGTGTCATATCTTCAGTGTTGTCCCATGAAAAGATAAAATAAAATATTTACAAAAATGTCAGGGGTGTACTCACTTTTGTGAAATACTGTATAAACTATAGAATTTACAGAAAATGTATATTGTGATATGTATCGTTATCATCAAATAAGATTACTTATATCGTGACATGAAATTTTGGTCATATCGCACAGCCCTATTTCAGTAGCATGTTTTGAAATCATGCAGCTCTGAAGTTCATGAGAAAACGGCATGCGCTAGGATTTTATGTTATTTAATCGAGAGAGTTGTAACAGTAAAAATATAATCACCCGTCATTTTATTTATATGATGATGCAATAAATAGCTGTTTTTATTCCATCCGCATTCTCATTTTAATTGCGGATTTAGTTTTGGAGTCTATAGATATGCATTAATGTATTATTTTTTAGAACAATGAATGAATGAACAGGGAGCCCGCGTGCGTTCTTTTGAGGGTACGGCGTATGGGGTTGGTGGTGGGACAGGGTCAGTCTGAAGATTTTAAACTACGGATCTTTTCTTTGAAAATGTTTTGTCCACTAATCTGTTGTGTTTTGAGTCATCATATCACATCATTATATCTCATGTCCGTTTGTGCTCACTTCTCCATGACAATGGAGAAGAGATGGTATGTGCACAAAAACCCAATACTTATTATCTAATGACAGTTTTTACAATGTTAATCTCATTCACTGTCATTCTTTTAAAAGAAGTATTCAAAATGAAAATATCTTGACAGTTGTTTTGAATTAAATCTACAATTTTGTATTCACCAGAGCAGATTAATAGAACTCAGGCCGAGATGAAGGGCTCGCTCTTTCTTGGTTTAAAAAAGAAGCTCGGATAAACAATAATACAACTGAAGGAAATTTTACAACTCTCAAACTCCTGGACAAACAGAAAAACTGGCATCATCTCTGGATTGTAGTGGACAGCTCTCATCCATGACCAAGCAAGGCTGTGGAGTTAAAAAACTTTAAAGTGACACTCCAACAAAAGTCAAGTTTTTTCTGTTGTTAACAGGTCTGTAACATGTTTTTTGTAACTTACAAGACATACAGTCATTGAAAAAATTAGAACACCCTGTATAAGCCTGTGTGTGTGTTTTAACATATTTGGACATATGGATATTTAATATCAATGTTAAAAACACTGGGAGATTAATGTAATACAACTAAGCAATTAAAAATTAATTAAAGACTTTTTTCAAGTTTTCTGTAAAATATAATTCTAAGAAAATAGTGAGGAATAAATTAGGGCACCCCCATCTTTTTTAAGGACACCCCCACATTCATTCCCACTTAAAATGGCTAAAATAAATGTTAAAAAATGCAAATAAAAACAAAAACAAAGTTAGACATAAATATGTGAACATTTCTCAATAAAGAACTGAATATTTAATGTGGTGTCCTAATTTTTTCACATGACTGTATCCAGAGCAGAATCTCACCGCAGTCCCAAGTCTGTGTTTTTCTGCTGTGAATTTCCAGTTAGGGACCCCCCCCCCCCCACACACACACCAATGGGTGAATTTGGACAGACTGTTTCTAGCTACATAAGCATTCCTGCTTAGCATGATTGGTTGTAACATTAACCAATCAGACAGATACTCTTGGCTACATCAGGTGAAGAGGGAGGAGCCCAGGAGCAGCAGAATTGAGGCAGAGGGAGAGTGGAGAGAGGCAGACAGGATGGAGGGGAGAGGGGGGACCCAGTTTGAATGTGGTCCTGAGCTCCGTCCACCGGTGAGCTTGAGCTCCCAGTCAGCTGCTCTCAGTCACCGGCAAATGCTATGGTGCCCCATCCACCAGGAGATCCTCGGTAAGTGGGCAACCAGAGACTGGTGGGGAGTCCTCCAGCCTCCAAGCAGAGCCGAGTTGTGACTTTTCGCTCCACCGAGAATGATCCTTCCTCAAATTGGATTGCCTTCTCGGAGCCCTGGCTCAAAGTCCTCATCTTCCAGCTATTGGTGGGCGGGAGTATGGGTGGAGCTACAGTAATTAGAATATTCATAGATCCGTGCATGCTTAAGTTGGTGTGCAGAGGTGGCCTAATGGTTGGGGATGTGGACTGGTGTACACGGTGTCACGGATTCGATCCCTGGATCAGCAGGATTAGATCTGGGTGGGACAGATAACATAGCAGTGTTTGCCCCACCCTCCTTCACCTCACTGTGGTGCCCTTGAGCAAAGCCCTTAACCCCCAACTGCTCCAGTGGAACTGCTCAGTGGCCACAGGTCAGTCTGTGGTTGTACTGGGCAGCTTCCTGGTGTGAATGTGTAACTGTGAGAACAGGGCGTCCTTGGAAAAAAAGAGGTTGCCTCTCAGTGGAACTACCCTGTATAAATAAAGTTTAAATAAAAAAAAGAATTAAAAGGTGGAAGATGTGAAAAGCTCTTTCCAAGCAATTCTAAGGCAATGAATTTTTTTGTGTATAAAAAGTCACAATATACTCTTGGGCAATACACATTTGTTCTGAGGTGGTTTTAGAGCCACCAGAGTGCATCTTTAAAGTTTGTAAAAGTTCGTAAAAGTTGGTGTGCACTGGATAAAAAAACCTGCTCATGAACATTATTTCACTGACATTTGGGCTAAGTTTTTTTCAAAATGTCTGTAAAAGTCGTCCAAACGCTAGTGTACACCCAGCTTAATTACATTTCATCTAATTTAGTGGTATACGATTTTCTTTCTAATTGATGAGTCTTCTGTTTTAAGCTGCGAGTTTCTGTGTTGAACCAAGGAGTCAGAAATCTCTGATTAAACTTTTTCTTTTTTAATGGAGCCACCATGTCAAGAGTCCAGTGCAGAGAGGCTGTAATACTATCTACCATGCTATCAACTACAGAAGGAGTAGAATTTTCATAATTTATCTCCCTAATTTAAGCATATGTAGGGACAGAGTTAGTCAGATTTAAGACAGGATTGTCGTTACATACTGTCATACTGTATGACAAAATGTAAATGACCGTGGAGCGTTAATTTATTTCTGTCCTTCCTGCAACAGGGACAGAAGTGACAGTTAGGTGATGATACCTCATGTATGAGCCATCTCACGCCTCATTCGTCTCACAGAAATAACACTGAACATGGATTTACCAAGACCTTGATTTGACTGCCTACATGTAGAGAAGAGTACACACTGTCTTTATTGTGTGAATCCTCAGGACGTGATAAGTAGAAGGTTTGCTGGTGGTGAGTTGTGTGTCTTTTGAATATTATACTCCTCATGAATCAAACAATTGATAGTTTAAATTCATTATGTTTCACTCTTGTTTGACGAGCTGATTTCTTAGCTGACCACTGACACCAAACAGATGAAGTACGAAATAGATTATTATTCCGACAATTATTTTTCAACCTTTGGACAACCAGTGCAAAATACCAAATGTAGGTTTTTTTATTATTATTAATTTATTATTAGACCTGTTTCAGTGATGTTTGTCAACTATATTCTTGAAAATTTCTAGAAAATTAAAGTAGCTGTCATCAAGGTTTTGTTTTGTATCCTCTTTGCAGTGATATAAGTATGTGCGGCCCTCCGGGGCGGGATGAAGGACTCACGTGCAGGACAACTCTTTAACATAATTTATTCCCGAGAACACAACATAAACAACTGTGAAGCAGTGGCGTGGAGTGGTTATGACAGAGAGAATGCCGGAGAATGCCGTACTGAGGGTATGGCGTGGGCAGCATATATAAGGCAAGGATTAACAAGATGAGGAACAGCCATGAATGGTTAACACCAAAGAACCGACAAACAAAGGAGCAGAATAAACTGAGAGTTCTGTCATAAAATAAACACAATAGGAAGAGCAGGACAGGATAATGGCCACAATAATAATGTAAAGGATAACATAACTAAGAGTGGATATACAGTAACTGACGTGAGAATGAGAATACCAATAATAATAATAATAATAATGAGTCCAACCAAGAACATGAAGCATGGACAGGGATGATGATAGCAATAATGATAATAAGTCCAAAAAGAGAACATAAAGTGTGGACAGGGTCTAACCCAGTCCAGATCATGACAATAAGTAGCAAATAATGCCTACATGTCATTGTTTTCTTTAACCTTTCTTCTTTTCTCCTATCAAACGCTTAAGATAGGTTGGTTAAGATAGTTGGTGAAACATTTAATTCTTTTGTGACCCTGAGCATTTCTTCTAATGCAAACACATCTTTGCACACCAGGAAACCCTCTGCTTGTGCTTGTATACATATGCATAAGAATACTGTAATTGTATGCCCTTCTTTAATATGCACTATAATCCTTCAGGAGACACACACTCTCCCTCTCCGCTGAACTCAGCTGAACCCTTTGACTTTGCTGTAAGTACAGTTGTGCTAACAAATGTAGGTGTGCTTTGACAGCAGTCCTCCCTGCTGTGTGGTTGGAATCAAAAGGAAACACTGGGACTAAACTTCTGAGTCTATTAAGCAGATCGTGTTCCCTAATTTTCACATTTGTTAGCTTTCATGGATGTTGAGCTGTCAGAGGACATTAGGCAATAAAATCCATCTCTATGTACTCTCACTGGGGGGTCTCCTTCATTGCAGTGACTGGGGACAGATGTCTACTTAGAATTCATTCATCTGAGAGACGTTTTGCCACTGATCACCATGCTATAACTCCTCCCATCAGCTGGATAATGTGATACTAAACAAAGGAAAGACTTGGAGTGAAAAAATCTACAACTGCTGTCTTTCTTTCTTTTTTTTTTAGTTTTGTCTGCTTGCCCAGTCTCCACTAATATCAAGTCTATGACAATATGTGACAGACAGTTTTTGCATAATTATTAGCTGTGCCAATCTGTGTGAATAAATGCAGATTGCTGCCATTGATTGTTTTGTGGCTTTCTTGGTGCATCCTCATCAGATAGAACTTTGTATTGAATCAATGGCAACCTGGTTTGAAAGTTGAGCTTATTCCAATAGCAAAGTTTGAGTCTAAATAGTCATTTTCCTTATGGTTCTATGTTGATTCAAGGATTTCATATAACTAACTAGATCCCTGTGCAAAAAACAAACAAAATAACTTGTCTGACAACTTAAGCAAGCAAAAAAGTAACATTTCATGAATGACTAAACACCCAAGGACACCAATACACATCTAAACACCCACATTATCAATCTTACTTGCCCTCTTTTTTCTCCTCCCTATGAAAAAAACGTCACAGATACAATAAATCCAATTTACAGCTAAATTTGAAGGTTACAGCTGGTGTAACTGATGTTAATCAAAATTATCTTCTGTGTTTACTCTTGTAGGCAATACATGCACCATGTCAGAGTACAACAAGCTGAAGAACATGCTGCTGGATATGCAACCAAAAGTGGTCAAGACCGGTGAACAGAGCCAGCAGAGAGACATGGAGGAGAGGAGAGCGCTGGTGGACACCATGTTTAAATACCTGGATGTGAACCAAGACGGCCGGCTAATCAGTGATGAACTGGAAAAGGTCTGTGCCAGAGTATGATTTATAGCATAGCTTTATGAATAAATATGGCAATGAGAATAAGAGTTCTGGAGTATGGTGCCTCACTGCAAAATCAGCCCAAACAATTAATTTAATTCTCCATCTCTGTCAGATCGGCTGTGCTCATCCTCTTTGCACTGTTTTTTGTGTGTGTTGTTTTTTGGTTTGTTTGGTTGTTTTCCATGAAGTGTATTTCTTAAGTGCATAAGTTGGCACTATGGCCCATGGAAGCATAATTGGCTATGAGAGTCTGTGTCTGCAGGTAGAAACTGCAGTGGCAGAATATGACAATCCAAACTCTTGGTGCAAGCAGTCAGGCTTCTGCACCGTCTGCCAGATGGTAACAAGTGAAAAAGTTTGCATGCTGGTTGACTGATGTCCCATATGATATGTAATGCCTTTCTTCAGCACCACTCCCGCTAGATGTCTTCAATGGAAAGGAAACTATCACCAGTGATGTGTCGTCTCTACCACCCTGTGCAGTGTTGTCTGGTTGTGACGGGAACAGTTCCTATACCACACTGTGATGCAGCTTGTCAGCAGGCTCTTGATGGTGCACCTGTAGAAGTTTGTGAGGATGGTGGCATTCATGCCAAAATCCCTCAGTCTCCTCAGGAAATGGATCCGTTGACGGGCTTTCTTGACCACAGTGTCAGTATGTAATGACCATGAGAGGCCCTCTGTGATGTGCACGCCAAGGAATTTGAAGCTACTAACCTTTTCTGCCTCTGCATCACCAATGTAAATTGGGACTTGTCCTGCTTCCCGTCTTCTCCCAAAGTTCACAGTCATCTCTTTTGTTTTTTGGACAGTCAGATTCAGTTTTTTTTTTTTTCAAGGTGCCAATCAATCAGTGATTTTATCCCATCTCTGTAGGCCATCTCGTTGTTGTCTGTGATGATGCCCAAGATGGTTGTGTGTCATCAGCAAATTTGAAAATGATGTTGGAGCTGTGCTTGGCAGAACAGTCATACTAGTACAGCACTGGAAGGGGCTGAGGACACACCCCTGCAGTGTGCCAGTGTTGATTGAAACACATCTTTTTTTTTTTTTTAATCATCATACATTTTGGTTCTTTCATAAGTTTGTAAGTTCATCCATCCATCCATCCATCCATCTTCTACCGCTTTTCCGGAGGTCCGGGTCGCGGAGGCAGCAGTTCAAGCAGAGAAGCCCAGACTTCCCTCTCCCCAGCCACCTGCTCCAGCTCTTCAGAGAGGATACCAAGGCGTTCCCAGACCAGCTGGGAGACATAGTCTCTCCACCAAATCCTGGGTCTGCCCCGGGGTCTCCTCCAGTGGGATGTGCCCGAAACACCTCAAGTGGGAGGCGTCCAGGAAGCATCCTAATCAGATGCCCAAACCACCTCAACTGACTCCTTTCAATGTGGAGGAGCAGCAGTTCTACTCTGGGCCTCTCCCGGATGACTGAGCTCCTCACCCTATCTCTAAGGGTGAGTCCAGCAATCCTACGGAGAAAGCTCATTTCAGCCGCTTGTATCTGCAATCTCGTTTTTTCAGTCATTACCCAAAGCTCGTGACCATAGGTGAGAGTAGGAATGTAGATTGACTGGTAAATCGACAGCTTTGCCTTAGAACTCAGCTCCCTCTTCACCACAATGGACCGGTACAACGTCCGCATCACTGCAGATGCTGCTCCAATCCGTCTGTCAATCTGTCGCTCCATTCTCCCCTCACTCGTGAATAAGACCTCAAGATATTTAAACTTCTCCACTTTAAGTTTGTAAGTTTATAATTATTATTCTGAAAATATGACAAAATCAACAGGGTAAAAAAAAATGCCTACAGCCTGAATTATTATTTTGGTGATTTTGAAAGTTGAATGAACACAATTTCCTTGGTATTATATGTATATTGGAGGAAAGAAGTATTGAACTTGTCAACTTTTTGAAAATACACATACAAAGAAATCAATCATAAAACTAAGTACATTGAAATAGGAAATAATATAATGGGTGTAGCATAATGGTATGTCTACAGTATAGTTTTTTAGAAATATTATCTTGCTTATTTTCAATATTTAGACCTCAGATACAGTAGCTTGAAAAAGTGTTTGCCCCTTCCTGATTTCTCATTTTTTTGAATGTTCGACACACTTTAATGTTTCAGATCATCAAACAAATTTAAACATTAGACAAAGAGAACACAAGTAAACACAAAATGCAGTTTTCAAATGAAGGTGTTTATTATTAAGGGTAAAAAAAATTCCAAACCTACATGGCCCTGTGTGAAAAAGTGATTGCCCCCCTGTTCAAGCATAAACTGTGGTTTATCACATCTTTTGAAAGCTGAGTTCAATTTCTCTAGCCATACCCAGGCTTGATTACTGCCACACCTGTTCTCAATCAAGAAATCACTTAAATAGGACCTGCCTGACAAAGTGAAGTAGACCAAAAGATCCTCAAAAGCTGAACATCATGCTGCAATCCAAAGAAATTCAGGAACAAAAGAGAAACAAAGTAATTGAGATCTATCAGTCTGGAAAAGGTTATAAAGCCATTTCTAAAGCTTTGGGACTCCAGTAAATCACAGTGAGAGCCATTATCCACAAATGGCGAAAACATGGAACAGTGGTGAATCTTCCCAGGAGTGGCCGGCCGACCAAAATTACCGCAAGAGTGCAGCAACGACTCATCCAAGAGGTCACAAAAGACCCCACAACAACATCCAAGGAACTGCAGGCCTCACTTGCCTCAGTTAAGGTCAGTTTTCATGACTCCACCATAAGAAAGAGACTGGGCAAAAATGGTCTGCATGGCAGAGTTCCCAGACGAAAACCACTGCTGAGCAAAAAGAACATAAAGGCTCATCTTAGTTTTGCCAGAAAACATCTTGATGATTCCCAAGACTTTTGGGAAAATACTCTGGACTGACAAGATAAAAGTTGAACTTTTTGGAAGGTGTGTGTCCCATTACATCTGATGTAAAAGTAACACAGCATTTCAGAAAAGGAACATCATACCAACAGTAAAATATGGTGGCGGTAGTGTGATGGTCTGGGGCTGTTTTGCTGCTTCAGGACCTAGAAGACTTGTTGTGGTAAATGGAACCATGAATTCTGCTGTCTACCAAAAAATCCTGAAGGAGAATGTCCGGCCATCTGTTTGTGACCTCAAACTGACGCACACTTGGGTTTTCCAGCAGGAGAATGATCCAAAACACACCAGCAAGGTTTAGGGGGCAATCACTTTTTCATACAGGGCCATGCAGGTTTGGATTTTTTTACCCTTAATAATAAACACCTTCATTTAAAAACTGCATTTTGTGTTTACTTGTGTTATCTTTGTTTAATATTTAAATTTGTTTGATGATTTGAAACATTTAAGTGTGACAAACATACGGAAAAATGAGAAATCAGGAAGTTGGGAAAAACTTTTTCACACCACTGTACACTTAAAGAAATTAACCCAAATGTTTAAATTAGTAAAAATGTGCACTGAAACTTGTCTGTCCCAGTTTTGAAGTGATGCATTATCAACTGAAAGCTATAAATAGCTACATTGTGAAGAAATATTTTTCAAATAGGTTTAATCACAAACAAGAAATTAATCCCTATCAAATATGAACAACAATCTTATTGTCTGGTTGCCTGTCCATTATACTACAGTATATTACATCATTAGAAGAAAGTGCAATAGCCCCTTTTTTTCTCAAAGATGTCTGCACTCAAAAGTAGTTCAGAGTGCTGTTCGGTGTTTGTAGATTCTTTTCTCCTAAGAGCAAATCCCAAATGACGAAACATTGGTGTTTGTCTTAGTAACAATTGCATGAAAAGATTTTAAGAACATATCTCTTAAGTAAGATTGGTGAATACGGCCCATTGTGAGCGTCATCTGATATCAGAAACTGTGTTGTTGGTGATGGGTGTTAATTAGACCCCTCCCAGCCCATGCTATGATTTAAGTGACTGTCATGTGGCCACAATGCACTGCTTCACGCTACACTTTGTTGACTTCGACAAAAAGAGTTAATTATCCAGTTTTTAAAAGCTCTTATTATGTTCAGCGTTTTTAATGTACTATAGCTCTCTATCATCAGGATGAGTGCCTGCATAATAACAACGAAAAGTAAGCTCATTAGAATTTGAACCTTCCAAAGCTCAATTAAAGTAGCCTAAATATGCCACAGCAATTAATCTTTTATCTCACTGTGGTTGTTTCAAGCTTTGTCCTATTTTGAAAATAAAGAATGATAGACTTTTGCCTTTTGTGGCACAGCTGTAATAAAAAAAAAAATCCAGTGAAGACTTTAATAACACCAGCATATGTGCAGGAAATCTGCATTTTCATCCTGTAGGTATTCATAAATTCAGTTTCACAGGGATGATGCTTTTGAGGATCAAAGATGAATCCCAGTCATCCGTCTTAACTGTCTGCAGTTTGAAATCTGTCCATTGTCACAGATGCTCTTGCAGGGTAAAGTTCTGTACTTATGGGTTTGAAATATTTAACTCAGCTTGCCCAAGGATGGAGTTATCTGTGACAGTGAACACATGGCTGCAGTCGGCTGCAGGCGGTAACATGAAAAAGAAGTTTGTCACATCCTTTAATCTTCCATGTCACATGTCAAGCATTATACAGAATTGGTTGGTGAGGAAGATGGAAGTATATTTTTAGACTTGCCTTGTTGAAGGGATTAAAGATATAAGTTTCTCTGCAATATTTTTGCACTGACCGAGAAGAAAATTTTGACAAAAAAAGCTTATTAGTATGTCTTCCCGGCCATCATTCCTGTTCCCCATGTTGCCTTTGAACTTGCTGTATTCACACCCTGGAAAGAGCTAAGAAAAACAGTAATTGTATCCATAAAGTCACACTCCAGCTAAAATTCTAAGAAAATCAAAAAAATAGAGAATGCAATTGAAGACCTGGAAATGTGACTGGGTTTTGCATCTTCAAAGTGCATTTTGGAGGGACGTCCAGTTCTTGGTAATGTCAGTGTTGTTCCATATTTTCTCCACTTGATGATGGCTGTCTTCTCTGTGTTCCATGCTATATGTAATGCCTTGGAAATTCTTTTGTACCCTTCTCCTGACTGATACCTTTGAACAATGAGATCCCTCTGATGCTTTGGAAGCTCTCTGCTTGTGCTGTAAAATGTGACTACAAAAATGTCAGGAAAAGCCTACTAGAACAGCTGAACTTTATTTGAGGTTAATCAGAGGCACTTTAAATCACTGTAATTTCCCAGTTTGGGATTAATAAAGTCTATCTATCTATCTATCTATCTATCTATCTATCTATCTATCTATCTATCTATCTGTCTATCTGTCTGTCTGTCTGTCTGTCTGTCTGTCGTGGTGTGAAAAAGTGTTTGCCCCCTTCCTGATTTCTCATTTTTTGTATGTTTATCACACTGAAATGTTTCAGATCATTCATTCATTCATTCATCTTCTTCCGTTTAATCCTTTTCGGGTCGCGGGGGGGCTGGAGCCTATCCCAGCATCTTTGGGTGAGAGGCAGGGTACACCCTGGACAAATCGCCAGTCCATCGCAGAGCTAACACAGAGAGACAGACAACCTTTCACTCTCACAGTCATACCTAAGGACAATTTAGAATCCCCAGTTTTGATGCCAATTAATCTAACTTGCATGTTTTTGGCATGTGGGAGGAAACCAGAGAAATCCCGAAGTAAACCCACTAAATTTAAATATTAGACAAAAATAGCACAAGTAAACACAAAAGGCAATTTTTAAATGAAGGCGTTTATTATTAAGGGTAAAAAAAATCCAAACCTACATGGCCCTGTGTGAAAAAGTGATTCCACCCTGAAAAAACACAAATTAACTGTGGTTTATCACATCTTTGGAAAGCTGAGTTCAATTTCTCTAGCCGCACCAGGCCTGATTACTGCCACACCTGTTCTCAATCAAGAAATCACTTAAATAGGACCTTTCTGACAAAGTGAAGTAGACCAAAAAATCCTCAAAAGCTAGACATCATGCTGCAATCCAAAGAAATTAAGGAACAAATGAGAAACAAAGTAAATGAGATCTATCAATCTGGAAGCTCAGTCTGGAGCAAATGAGAAACTCAAAGTTTAACTCAAATAATAGATCTCAAAGTAATTGAGATCTATTATTCTGAAAAAGGTTATAAAGCCATTTTTAAAGGTTTGGGACTCCAGCAAAACACAGTGAGAGCCATTATCCACAAATGGCGAAAACATGGAACAGTGGTGAACCTTCCCAGGAGTGGCCAGCCGACCAACATTACCCCAACAGCGCAGTGATGACTCATCTAAGAGGTCACAAAAAAACCCACAACAGCATCCAAAGAACTGCAGGCCTCACTTGCCTCGGTTAAGGTCAGTGTTCATGACTCCACCATAAGAAAGAGACTGGGCAACAATGGCCTTCATGGTAGAATTCCAAAACGAAAACCACTGCTGAACAAAAAGAATATACAGTGATCCCTCACTTATCGCGTTTAATGGGGACCAGAACCGACCGCGAAAAGTGAAAAACCGCGAAGTAGCATCACCCCCCCCCCCAAGGGCATCACAAGCACTATGTTGCACAAAAAGGCACAAGAGAACAGCGAAAAGTGCCACTAAGCAACACGAGCGATAAAGAACAATGAATGCGGTCTTCCTTCGCTGGGTATGGGCGCTCTGCAGGGAGAGAAGCTGGGTAAAACGTCTCGGCCAATCAGCTTGCGAGGTAAAACGTCTCGGCCAATCAGCTTGCGAGATTCCCGAGCAGTGAAAAGGTGGGCGGAGAGGAGTGGAGCGGTGGTCAGAGAGGTGGATTTGGAGTTGTGCGGGCTCTCCGTGTTGATACCTGATGTTCTAATGTACTCTCCCTGCCTTCTGCTAGCGCCTGGGCAACTTTCGTGCCATTTTTTCTCAATTTTGAATTTTTGATGAATATTTTTGAAAAATCCGCGATGCACTGAGGGCGCGAAAGGTGAAACGCGAAGTAGCGAGGGATCACTGTAAAGGCTTGTCTCAGTTTTGCCAGAAAACATCTTGATGATCCCCAAGACTTTTGGGAAAATACTCTGTGGACTGACGAGACAAAAGATGAACTTTCTGGAAGGTGTGTGTCCCATTACATCTGATGTAAAAGTAACACAGCGTTTTAGAAAAAGAACATGATACCAGCAGTAAAATATGGTGGCGGTAGTGTGATGGTCTGGGGCTGTTTTGCTGCTTCAGGACCTGGAAGACTTGCTGTGGTAAATGGAACCATAAATTCTGCTGTCTACCAAAATATCCTGAAGGAGAATGTCCGGCTATCTGTTCGTGACCTCAAGCTGAAGCGCTCTTGGGTTCTGCAGCAGGACAATGATCCAAAATACACCAGCAAGTTCACCTCTGAATGGCTTAAGAAAAACAAAATGAAGGCTTTGGAGCAGTCTAGTCAATGTCCTGACCTGAATCCGATTGAGATGCTGTGGCATGACCTTAAAAAGGCGGTTCATGCTCGAAAACCCTCCAGTGGTTGAGGGGGCAATCACTTTTTCACACAGGGCCGTGTAGGTTTGGATTTTTTTCCCCTTAATAATAAACACCTTAATTTAAAAACTGCATTTTGTGTTTACTTGTGTTGTCTTTGTTTAATATTTAAATTTGTTTGATGATCTGAAACATTTAAGTGTGACAAACATACAAAAAATGAGAAATCAGGAAGGGGGCAAACAGTTTTTCACACCACTGTACATGGTGGCAGTGACATGGTTCTTTGACCCAGAGACAAGACACAGTCCTTGAATTGCCGTGGACAAAATTGTTGGTACCCCTCTGTTAATAGACTTAGAGACTTAGACTAAACTTTATTAATCCCTTTGGGATGACTCCCTCTGGGAAATTTAAAATTTCCAGCAGCACATAAAAGGAGCATACAGATCAGAAAAGCAAAAAAAGAAAAAAATAAACACTTAACATAATATACACAATATAAATAATAATGAAAGAAAAACCCACAATGGTCACAGAAATAGCTTGAATCTGACAAAAGTGGTAATAAATAATAATTCTATGAAAATTAACCAATGAAAATCAGACAATGCTTTTGAATTGTGGTTCAACAGAATTACTTTAAAAAACAAACTCATGAAACAGGCCTGGACAAAAATGATGGTACCCCTAGAAAAGACTGAAAATAATGTGACCGTAGGGACATGTTCAACCAAGATGTGTTCTCTAATTAACATCACAGGTGTCTACAAACTTGTAATCAGTCAGTCGGTCTATTTAAAGGGTGACAAGTAGTCACTGTGCTGTTTGGTGACATGGTGTGTACCACACTAAACATGGACCAGAGGAAGCAAAGGAGAGAGTTGTCTCAGCAGATTAGAAAGAAAATTATAGACAAGCATGTTAAAGGTAAAGACTATAAGACCATCTCCAAGCAGTTTGATGTTCCTTTGACAGCAGTTGCACATATTATTCAGAAATTTAAGATCCACGGGACTGTAGCCAACCTCCCTGGATGTGGCCGCAGGAGGAGATGGATAATGCAGACTACATCATCCCAGGTGCACAACCGAGAGGTTTCGCAGGTCCTTCCTACCAGCAGCTGTCAGACTGTACAACCTAAGCAGGGCTGCTCACAGAGATAGCAAAAAGACGTAACAAACTAATAGTTTTTTGAATGCAAAAGATGCAATAGACTTACACAATGGTCCCCTCCGGCATACAACTAGGAAAATACCGGTCGCTATGGAGGGTGAGAATATGTATGGGCACATAATCATACCATGTAGGATAACTAAGTAGACGGTTATGCTGTTTCATCCCATCTAGCAACAATGCTCTGCACTGTGTGTGTTTATATATTTACATATTTATTCCATCTAGCTACAATGCTCCACACTGTGTGTTTATATATCTACATATTATTCCATCTAGCTACATTGCTCCGCACTGTGGGGGTTTATATATTTACATATTTATTCCACCTAGCTGCAATGCTCCGTACTGTGGGTGTTTATATATCTACATATTTATTCCATCTAGCTACAATGCTCCGCACTGTGTGTTTATATATTCATATATTTATTCCATCCAGCTACAATGCTCTGCACTGTGTGTCTGTGTGTGTGTGTATATATATATTTTATAGTAATATGTACATATGTATATTAGCTGCTCTTGCTTGCTTGCTTTTTTTCTTGCCTTCTGATTGTTGCTCTGAGTGTTGCTATCCCTGTGCTGTTGCAATCCTGGAATTTCCCCGTTGTGGGACTAATAAAGGCTTATCTTATCTTATCTTAATACGAATGGTAACAAAAGAGCCCAGAACAACCTCTAAACACATTCATGGTAAACTCCAAGGTCAAGGTACATCAGTGTCAGATCGCACCATCCGTTGTTGTTTGAGCCAAAGTGGACTTCATGGGAGACGACCAAGGAGGACACCGCTGTTGAAAACAAATGATAAAAAAGCCAGACTGGAATTTGCCAAACTGCATGTTGACAAGCCACAAAGCTTCTGGGAGAATGTCCTATGGACAGATGAGACAAAACTGGAACTTTTTGGCAAGGCACATCAGCTCTGTGTTCACAGACGCAAAAATGAAGCATACCAAGAAAAGAACACTGTCCCTACTGTGAAACATGGAGGAGGTTCTGTTATGTTCTGGGGCTGCTTTGCTGCATCTGGCACAGGGTGTCTTGAATCTGTGCAGGGTACAATGAAATCTCAAGACTATCAAGGTATTTTAGAGAGAAATGTGGTGCCCAGTGTCAGACAGCTTGGTCTCAGTCGCAGGTCATGGGTCTTGCAACAGGATAATGACCCAAAACACACAGCTAAAAACACCCAAGAATGGCTAAGAGCCAAACATTGGAGTATTCTAAAGTGGCCTTCTATGAGCCCTGATCTAAATCCTGTTGAACATCTGTGGAAGGAGCTGAAACATGCCGTCTGGAGAAGGCACCCTTCAAACCTGAGACAACTGGAGCAGTTTGCTCATGAGGAGTGGGCCAGAATACCTGCTGAGAGGTGCAGAGATTTCATTGACAGTTACAGAAATCATTTGATTGCAGTGATTGCCTCAAAAGGTTGTGCAACAAAATATTAAGTTAAGGGTACCATCATTTTTGTCCAGGCCTGTTTCATGAGTTTGTTTTTTAAAATAATTCTGTTGAACCACAATTCAAAAGCATTGTCTGATTTTCATTGGTTAATTTTCATAGACTTTTTATTTATTACCACTTTTGTCAGATTCAAGTTATTTCTGTGACCATTGTGGGTTTTTCTTTCATTAACAGAGGGGTACCAACAGTTTTGTCCACGTGTGTAGGTTTATTACAGCAAGAATGTATATGTTGGTGCGTGAGAGTGTAGGCAGGAGCAGCAGGGACAGAGCGCCACACCGTACGACCCGGCAACTCTAAAGACACACAGAGAGGGATAGTTAGTGAGCGTCATAGCTGGAGTTTAACAGTTACACTGTTGCTTACTGTGGGAGCAGATGGAGACAGGCTCAGGTTCAGCATGACGGCTACGGCCAGGAAGACAGTGTCCTTCGGTCGGAAGTGCAGCTCCTGCAGGTGAGTGTCTGGGGAGTTTGACGACGAAGGAGGGACGGGAGAATCCGCCACCACGGACTCCGCCTGTGCACAGGGGACTAGAAGACAGGGTGAGTTGAGGATTGCGCTTACGTGGATGGCTGGAGGGATTCTCCGGTGAGGAATGAAGCAGGCTTTGGATGAGATCACGACGAGTAGAAGGAGTTGGCGATGAAGCTACTCTGGAGCGCAGTGAGACATATCCACACCGCTCGTCAGGGCAGCGCGATATAAATAGGCCAGCCGTAATGGGAACCAGGTGAGCGCGCAGCTGGGGATGATTAGCAGAGCAGGCCATGACAGGCAGGTATGTGCTGACTCCCATTTAACATGAGTTTGAATGTGATTGGTTAATTGTGAACACAGCCACAATCCTAGTTATAACAGGGTGTGCACATATATATATATATATAGACTCAGACATATAGACTCAGAGTTGAAAATATATTCAATAAAAATTATAAAAATAAATCTTGTTGTCATTAGATTTGCAGGTAATTCACTAACTTTTATTTTTAGCTCATTCCCGCAAAGCTGAAAGGAGCTAATGTGATGACGTGATGTCTGTCATCCGTCGTCTGTCCTTGTACATTTTGCATGAATTGCTATTCCTCCTAGGCATTTTCCCCGACACTCACCAAACACACCCACAATGATCCTCAGGTGGGTCTGCATCCAAGCTGTGCTCAAGGTCAAGGTCAAAGGTTATGAGATCTGGGCACTTATGTAATTTCAGAAAAATTGCTACTCCTCCAAGGAAATTGCCTGCATGTTCACCAAACTCACTCACAGTAATCCTCAGTGAACAAACTGAGCCTGATTTAACCTATGGTGGTTCCCTCATGGACATGCTGGCTGATAAGTGGTCTAATCTGAGATAGGTTTGATGGATACTAGCCTACCTCTAAATCTAAGTGTTGACTGACTTGTTTTCTTCTTGACATTTTAGGCTTTTAGTTAAAGCAGAAAAAGTGGTGAAAATGTCCACAAATTGATATTTATGTTTAAAATTTATGCAAGTTTAGAACTCGCCACATTTATTTTTCTCATCACAATAAATACTCACTGTCAGCAGTAGATGAGATGCTATTTAAATAACCTATAAGAATCTGGTTTATATAAATATACAAACTCTGGACTGAAGGCACTTTTTTATTGCTGTGTTTTTTGTGGAGAATACACAGTTTGAACAGAATTTATTGTCACCGCTGTTGCTAAATTGAAGATGAGCTTTCTGTTTATTTTCCCTAAAAACTGCTTAATGTCGCCTCCTCAAAAATAGCTCCTCTAAAAAAGATACACCGTTAAAATGAAAAAAGGCTGACAATTGGCAGATAGTGAAGAAGAGACAGGTGTGTTTTCCCAAGGGAGTGTCTTTGAACATCTTTAACTAAGGCGGCAAGAATAGCAAGAGTAGAGATGCTCATGAGATAGACATAAATCATTAAGCAGCAACATGACAGACTCAGCGTCCAGTCATGGGTTTTAGGCAGGAAAAAGTTTCCAGTGACTGTGGATGTTTTCTCTACATGAACCAGTATCCCTCTGAAGGAACCTACTGTAATTCTGACTCATAAACACTGATGATTCACTCATAATATACGTTATTTATACATAATTGGCCATAATAATAAACTGTCTTTTTAAAAAAATGTAATTGAAAATGGCTCTGTCCTTCAAAAGACCTCAAAACAAGGCAAATTTTGAGCAAGAAATTTAACAAGTAGTCTTTAATGAGGTTGGTTTTAGTTGTTCTCCACACAGATTCACACACTTCCTGTTTGATATATTCTGTGTGTTTGTTTCAGATCTCCATAAAGGAGCACCTTGAGGACAGTCTGTTGGAGTGCACCATGCAAGACCTGCTACGTTACGATGACTACAACAATGACGGCCACCTCAGTCTCCACGAGTTCTACACAGCCTTCCGTGAGTAGATTTCTGTACTTTTAATCCACAGTCTGCCTTTTCATCTATGTACCTTTTTGTGTTTCTTTTGTGATCACAATTAAAATACATAAGTACCAGGGATTACAGAGTGTTTTTGCTGTAAAACTACAGTATTTACATGTAATACCTTTATTGTGCATTTTCCAGGGATTCTTTTTAAGTTTTAACATCTTCAAAGATGATTTCTAGGCCAAAACCAATTCCTTTTTGTTTTGCAGCTCCTACAAAAGCTACCACTCAAGTTTTGATGCAGTCAGTTTTCAGCCTCCTTATTAACATCACTGAGCCCCCTCTGTTTGACTAAATGTTTTATTTGGGGTTTTGTTGAATGGGCCAATCACAAGTAAAGTGACACACAGGGTGCTTTGAACTGCCAGAGAGCTGAAGGCGGGGCTTGTTGGTTTGTGACATCATAACACCCAGGAAGTTTAGTCTGCTTTTTCATTAAGAGTTTAGCTAATTAAAGGTGGTGCCTACCGTACTTCTTTGTGAAGATAAGATACTCTGATCATTTGATGGTATGCATGTGACCCATAGACAAATTTCCAAAGGTTTACCCCCAAAAATGTAATTTTGCAGCTAATGGGACCTTGCACATAATATATAATTTGTCAAGATTCAAAATATAGAATCATGTGCTTATAATTGTTACTAAGGTTTGATATTAACATTGGCCCACCAGCCAAATGTCAGTGAAATTCAACAGTGAACTGCAACACAATCAGCCTTATTCATTTTAGTTGGTGGGATGTTTTATTTTATATACATACTGTCCTCTGCTGGATCTTTTTTTTAACAAGTGAAGAAGTAGAAACTCACAGACAGACTCATCACAGCACTTCACAATTCCCTCAAAGTAATAATAAGTAGGATGCAATCTTCTACAAATGTGCAATACTAAAAATGTGAATTTACAATAAAAAGATTCACACATTTACAATGTATGCCACACAAAAGTTGCATTTTTATGAAAAAAACCCACTAATTTATGAGTTGTTTAATTTGTAATTTGAAAAACTGCAAATTTATGATATAACGTGTTAAATTACAAGATTGAGTTAAAAAAAATATAATATTTATGAGTTTGTTGCCTTTTTACAGGGCAACAAAACATTTAGAATAGTTTTATCATCATTTTTAGTGTCAAATACATTATATTGAAAAAAGTATTGTGACACCCCTCCAAATGAATGCGCTCCAATGCACAAAGCAAGGCTCATAAAGACATGGATGAGCAAGTTTGGCGTGGAGGGACCTGACTGTCCTGCACAGAGCCCTGAGCTCAACCCGATAAAACACCTGTGGGATGAATTAGAGCGGAGACTGTGAGCCAGTGCCTGACCTCACAAATGTGCTCCTGGAGGAATGGTCAAAAACTCCCATAAACACACTCCTAAACCTTATAGAAAGCCACCCTTTGCAGCTATAACAGTTTCAACTCTTCATCTGACAGGGTGTCCCAATACTTTTGGCAATCAAGTGTGTCTGTCATTGCTCTAGTAGCCATAGTGCCACAAACATTAAAAGTCAAGCCCTGGTGGCGATCATTTCTACTACACCTAGATGGGCAAAAGACGCACCTGAGTTGGTTCAAATTTGCATACCCACTGATGGATTCAGTTAAAGTACTGACATGCAGTTATTTTGTGTGCACTGTGCTTTTAAAATACCACTTACTGTCGCCATTGTTTAGGACGTGATGACATCATATCCAGTCAGCATCTCCACAGCAGCCATCAGGAGAAAAATGTTCCAGCACCAGATAAATTGATAATTGCACACATGCCAGTTTGTCCATCCCCATCCTGGGTTGCAGCAGCTGGAACGGCTCTAATAGCCTTTTTGCATTTAGGCTGAGTGGCATCTGTCCTGACAGGTTCCACCTTATTAGTCCTAAAATCACTGATGGTACTGTAGCATCTGGATCAAAATGGTTAGAGACCACGGTAACATGGTGCCAATCTTGTTCCCAAATTTATAACCTTTTTGTTTTTTGCCTCTCACTTGTCTCGCTTCAAAATGCCCTCGGTCCGAATCCAGGAGCAATAAAGTTGATGAATCCAGCAGTTAGCTGCGGCAGGTGGACATTTCTAAGGCTTTACCTTCAGCTTATAAAGGTCCATTAGGCTTCACCATTAATTTAGCCTCCCTAATGATTGGTTTTAGTGGGAACCATGCTGCAATTACTCGGTTACACTCTCTTCACCTTCCAGATGGGCAGTCCGCAGCCATAGCATTATATATTTATCTACCTGAAGGCTTGCCTGCAGGGTTTTAGGTCGACTTTGTCAATGCATTTTATGTTTGACAAGCAGCTGAAGAAGTGGGTAGGGACCAATAACACAAGCTATTGATCGCATGATGCTCAAGGTTAACTGTTGAGCTGCAGAAAGGCAACACCAATGGGGAGTAATTATGCTTGAGTGGCACATCTGGTGCTTTGGATAATGTTGATGGTGTGAAATTACGTGGGTTTGCATGCTTGTGTATGTGCGTGTGCTTTCTTGGGGAGTAGTCAGCGCTATAGCCATGGAAGCCAGGAATCACAGGTGTGTTTAGCAGGGTGGAAATTAACAATATGGACAGAAGCTTGGAAAACAGGAAGTGAACAGTGGGCCTAAAATGATGCGAGGAGGTGTTTTTCCCTGGTTGATATTCTTCTGCGGAGCCAAGCGCCTGGTATGAGGTGGAACATTTTAAATACAAGCTTTAGTCATGTTTTGGGGCTCATACAACTCAAAGCACGGGGTTAGCAGGCATACTCAGCAATCCTGCTTTAGGCTTCATGGGTCTCCTCAGTTGATAAATTTCTTCTGTTCTGTAGCTTTGATGTAACAATCCCAGCCCTTTGGCCATTTTCCAAGAAGACAGCTCCAGTCTTGGTGTTATTCCCACAGTCTCTGAACTGTTTGGAGACAGGAGTGTTTTTTTTTCTAGCTTTCTCTATTTTAGCTTTGCTTTATTTAATTTACAAACCATGGGAAGCATACCACTGTGTCCAGCTGAATCTGTTTATTTTCTAAAGCATTTTTACCCCATATTGAATAGAAAGGAATACACTGCTGAGATGATTGCATTCTCATTGATTTACTCTGCCATTTACAAGCCTGGTGGGTTGTCTTTGTGGACATTGTGGCTTACTGTCATCGACTCAGTCTTTGGCACCTCCGCTGAGGGGATGCTCTTTCCATTCCATCATTTTTTGTGAGCATGGCATAGGGATTAAAATTACAGGCTCATACATATTAAATTTACTGATAAATCTATTGAGTGTACAGTCGATATAAAAAGTCTACACACCCCTGTTCAAATGCCAGGTTTTTGTGATATAAAAAATGAGACCGAGATAAATCATTTCAAAATTTTTTCCACCATTAATGTGACCTATAACCAGTACAACCCAATTGAAAAACAAACTGAAATCTTTTAAAGGGAAAAATAAAAAATAAAAAACTTACAATCACCATAAATATGGTTGCATAAACATGCACACCCTTAAACTAATACTTTGTTGCAGCACCTTTGGCTTTTATTACAGCACTCAGTCTTTTTGGGTAGGAGTCTGTCAGCGTGGCACATCTTAATGTGGCAATATTTGCCCACTCTTCTTTGCAAAAAGGCTCCAAATCTGTCAGATTGCGAGGGCATCTCCTGTGCACAGCCCTCTTCAGATCATCCCACAAATGTTCAATCGGATTCAGGTCTGGACTGTGGCTGGGCCATTCCAAAACCTTAGTTTTCTTCTGGTGAAGCCATTCTTTTGTTGATTTGGATGTGTGCTTTGGGTCATTGTCATGCTGAAAGATGAAGTTAAGATAAGATAAGATAAGATAAGATAAGCCTTTATTAGTCCCACAACGGGGAAATTCCAGGATTGCAACAGCACAGGGATAGCAACACTCAGAGCAACAATCAGAAGGCAAGAAAAAAACAAGCAAGCAAGAGCAGCTAATATACATATGTACGTATTACTATAAAATATATATATATATACACACACACACAGACACACAGTGCAGAGCATTGTAGCTAGATGGAATAAATATGTAAATATATAAACACCCACAGTACGGAGCATTGCAGCTAGGTGGAATAAATATGCAAGTATATAAACACACACAGTGCGGAGCAATGTAGCTAGATGGAATAATATGTAGATATATAAATATATAAACACACCCAGTGCTGAGCATTGTAGCTAGATGGAATAAATATGTAAATATATAAACACACACAGTGCAGAGCATTGTTGCTAGATGGAATGAAACAGCATAACCGTCTACTTAGTTATCCTACATGGTATGATTATGTGCCCATACATATTCTCACCCTCCATAGCGACCGGTATGTTCCTAGTTGTATGCCGGAGGGGACCATTGTGTAAGTCTATTGCATCTTTTGCATTCAAAAAACTATTAGTTTGTTACGTCTTTTTGCTATCTCTGCGAGCAGCCCTGCTTAGGTTGTACAGTCTGACAGCCGTTGGTAGGAAGGACCTACGAAACCTCTCGGTTGTGCACCTGGGATGATGTAGTCTGCTGCTAAATGAGCTCCTCAGTGCATTCAGTATATCCTGCATAGGGTGGAACTCGGACTCCAGCAGAGATGACAGTTTAGCCACCGTCCTTCTCTCTCCTATCTCCTCCATTGGATCAAGGCGCTGCCCCAGGACAGAGCTAGCTTTCTTAATCAGTTTGTTCAGTCTCTTCCTATCGGCTGCAGTAATGCCACTGCCCCAGCAGACCACTCCAAAAGTGATGGCTGATGCCACCACCGTGTCATAGAATGACTTCAGCAGCGCCCCTTGTACACCAAAAGACCTGAGTCTCCTCAGCAGGAACAGCCTGCGCTGTCCCTTCTTGTAGAGTGCATCAGTATTGTGTGACCAGTCTAGTTTATTGTTCAGATGAATACCCAGGTACTTATAGGATGTCACCATCTCGATGTCTGTTCCCTGTATATTTACTGGTACTGTGAGGGGCTGCCCATGCCTGCGGCAGTCCACCACCAGCTCCTTAGTTTTCCTCGCGTTGATCTGGAGGCAGTTCCGATGGCACCAGTCCACGAAGTCCTGGATAAGCCCTCTGTACTCAGCTTCATCTCCATTGGAGATGAGGCCAACGATCGCAGAGTCATCAGAGAACTTCTGTAGATGGCAGTGTGTTGTGTTGTGTGAGAAGTCCGCAGTATAAAGAGTGAACAGGAAGGGAGCCAGCACCGTTCCCTGGGGGGCCCCCGTGCTACTGATGATCGTGTCGGACACACAGTCGCGGGTTCTCACAAACTGAGGCCGGTTCGTGAGGTAGTCCAGGATCCATGATGACAGGTGCTGGTCCACCCCTGCGCGCAGCAGCTTGTCCTTCAGGATCATCGGTTGGATGGTGTTGAAAGCACTGGAGAAGTCAAAGAACATGATCCTCACCATATTCCCGGGCTTCTCCAGGTGGGACAGAGAACAGTGAAGGAGGAAGATCACCGCATCCTCCACCCCAATGCCATGCTGGTAGGCGAACTGGAGTGGATCCATCGCTGGTTCCACCAGGGGGCGGAGGTGAGCAAGGAGCAGTCTCTCCAGGGTCTTCATCAAGTGGGACGTCAAGGCCACCGGTCTGTAGCTGTTCAGGTCTTTGGGGTGGGAAGTTTTTGGTACAGGTACCACACAAGATGTTTTCCACAGCTGTGGTACCCTCCCCAGTTTCAGGCTCATGTTGAAGATATACGTCACAATCCCACACAGCTGGTCTGCACAGGACTTGAGGAGCTTTGCGCTGATGCCGTCCGGTCCCGGCGCCTTCCTCGCCTTGATCTTCCTCAGCTCCGTCCTCACCTGGGTCCTGGTCAGGGTCAGGATGGGGGGCTGTGTGTTGGGAGTGGGGGGGTGTTGGTGGAGTGGGGAGTGGGCAGCAGGACTTGATTTCTTTAGAGGCAGCAGTGGTTGTTGTGCAGTCAGGGGGGAGGGCGGTTGGTCAAATCTATTGAAAAACAGATTCAGGTTGTTCGCCCACTCCCTGCCCCCTGTGGCCTGGGGGGAGGTATTCTGGAGCCCCGAGATGGTTTTGAGGTTTCTCCAGACCCCGCTGATGTCGCTCTGTTGCAGCTTGTCCTCCATCTTCTTCCTGAAGCTGTTCTTGCCTTCTCTGATCTTTTTCCTCAGCTCCCTCTGTACGGACTTCAGCATCTCCCTGTTCCCTGACCTGAAGATCCTCTTCTTCTCTCTCAGAAGTGTTTTTATCTCAGGGTTGATCCAGGGTTTGTTGTTTGAGTGACGCCGTATGGTCTTGGTGGGAACGGATTTGTCCACACAGAAGCTGAGGTAGCCCGTGAAGGTGTGAATGAGGCCATCGATGTCCTCACCATGTGGATCGCAGAGCTGCTTCCAGGCGGTGGCTTCAAAACAGCCCTTTAGGGTGTCCATTGTCTCCTCAGACCATAACTCCACAGTGTGCATGGCCGGAGGTTGTCTGTGCACTAGGGGTTTGTACACCGGCCGGAGATGAACCAAGTTGTGATCCGATCTCCCGAGTGGGGGGAGTTGTGATGAGGTGTACGCCTCCTTAGTGTTTGCGTAGAATAAATCCAGTGTTTTATTGTCTCTAGTGTGGCATGTGACATACTGGGTGAACGTGGGTAGAATGGGAGACAGTGAAACATGGTTGAAATCGCCTGAGATGAGGAGAAGAGCATCTGGGTGTTCTGTCTGCAGCCTGCTGGTTACTGAATGGATGACGTCACGTGCTGTCCCAGCGTTCGCCGTCGGATTTGCATAAACAACAATGCAGATCACGTGTGAGTGTTCTCTCGGGAGATATGTAGGCCTCATGCTAACAGCTAGCAACTCAATGTCTTTGCTGCAGTGTCGTTGTTTAACAGTGATATGTCCCGGTCTGCACCAGTTGTTGTTAACATACATTATCACTCCACCGCCCCTAGCCTTGCCACTGTCTGGTGTTCGGTCAGCTCGTATCATGTGAAAACCCTCCAGCTCAATGTTAGCATCTGCTGCTAGTTCAGTTAGCCACGTCTCAGTAAACAAAAGGAGAGAGCACTCCCGGTATGTGCTATCATAACGGGAGATAGCCGCTAGCTCATCTAACTTTCCCAGTATCGACCGTACATTTCCCATGACAACAGATGGAAGGGAGGGTCTGTACCTTATATTTTTTGTCCTCCGCCTTACTCCAGCCCGGCAGCCGCGGCGTTTTCGCCTCAGTTCTCTCGGTATGTCGAGTTTTTCCAATGGGACCGGGTGGCGGTTGAATGCTAGCAGCTGTTCTCTGCTGTATCGTATCCTGCTATAAACAGTGGCTCCGTCCACCGGCTCAGGAGACATTTAGGACGATCTGTGTGTCCGTGATATAAGTGGGGTGAAAAAAAAAGACGGATCAAAAGAGAGAGGAAGGGAAAAAGACTCGGAATCGAGCCGCTGTTGCAAAAGGCAGCCTACTGGTGTGGCGCCGAGAGAAAAAAAAAAAAAAAAAAAGTTCCTCTTCATCTTCAGCTTTCTAGCAGAAGCCTGAAGGTTTTGTACCAACACTGACTGGTATTTGGAACGGTTCATAATTTCCTCCACCTTGACTAAGGCCCCAGTTCCAGCTGAAGAAAAACTGCCCCAAAGCATGATGGTACCACCACCATGCTTCACTGTATGTTTGGTGTTCTTTTGGTGATGAGCAGTGTTGTGTTTGCGCCAAATATACCTTTTCGAATTATGGCCAAAAATTCAACCTTGGCTTCATCGGACCATAACATATTTTCCCACATGCGTTTGGGAAATTTTAAATGTGTTTGTGCAAAATGTAGCTGGGCGTGGATGTTTTTCTTTGTAAGATAAGGCTTCCGTCTTGCCACCCTAGATGGGAGATTGTTGTCACATGTACTAAATAGCCAGCCAGTACTTGCCAGAAATTCCTGCAGCTCCTTCAATGTTGCTGTTGGCCTCTAGACAGCCTTCCTGACCAGTTTTCTTCTCGTCTCTTTATCAGTTTTGGAGGGAAGTCCAATTCTTGGTCATGTCACTGTTGTGCCATATTTTCTCCACTTGATGATAACTGTCTTCACTGTGTTCCATGGTATATTTTAATGCCTTGGAAATTCTTTTGTGCCCTTCTCCTGACTGATACGTTTGAACAATGAGATCCCTCTGATGCTTTGGAAGCTCTCTGTCGACCATGGCTTGTGCTGTAAGATATGACTACAAAAATATCAGGAAAAGCCTACTAGAACAGCTGAACTTTATTTGGGGTTAATCAGAGGCACTTATATGGTGGCAGGTGTGTGCTGACTCCCATTTAAACATGAGTTTGAATGTGATTGGTTTATTCTGAACACAGCCACATCCCCAGTTATAAGAGGGTGTGCATATTAATGCAGCCAGGTTATTCTGTTTTTTTTTTTTATTTATTTTTCCCCTTAAAAGATTTCAGTTTGTTTTTCAATTGGGTTATACAGGTTATAGGTCACATTAATGGTGGAAAAAGTTTTGAAATGATTTATCTTGGTCTCCTTTTTTAACATTACAAAAGCCTGACATTTGAACAGGGGTGTGTAGACTTTTTATATCCACTGTAGATTAGTAATCAGTGTAGTCCTTGCATGCCTCATGGTTATAGGCCCATTTCCCACCAGATAACTGTGCACAAAAAGTCCAGACAGGAGCACTCTGAGGCGAGTGCAATATCCCCCGACTCTGTTTCCTTTGGCGATCCCAACATCTTACTGAAGGAGAGCAGTTTTCAACTTTTCCATGCGCATCATCAGTGTCAGCATCATCATTAAACCTTGGCGCAAAGTTTCAAAACAGCTGGAACAAAACTATGAAGAGCTGATTTCACAAAACAAGCACCTTTAGCGGGCTGGACGGATAGACAGACGGACATCACCGTGACATAACCCACCTTTGGTGTTTGACCAGCGGGGGATACAAAGATCTGCTGTTGAAGTATTCCACTATTATTTAGATCTGCATGGTAGACGCCATATACTGTAGTCAACTTGGTGGTAGCAGGTCCGTAGCCAGTAGGTGATTTGAGGGGGGATGATGCCCCCCTTGTTGACAAACTGACCCACAACCATCGCTCTTGTTAACCTGCCATTTTCCCATCCCCGTCTTCATAAATCATGCAGGGATCGTTTTACAGGAGAATATGTATGTCAGTGAGAGTTTAGTTGCAAATCTATAACAAAAATCTTGAAAATGAGGAAAAAAGTTGCATATTTAAAAGAAAAAAAGCTGTAAATTTATGAGTATAAAGTTGTAAATGTGTCTGGGAAAAGGTAATAATAATGGATTGGATTTTTTTTTGGCACTTTACATGTCAAATGACACCTCAAAACACTTATAGTGAGTCCATTATTCATTCACTCCACAGACAGACACTGATAGTAGTAAGCTACTTCTGTAGCCACAGCTGCCCTGGGACAGACTGACAGAAGCAAGGCTGCTAATCTACGCCAACAGCCTCTCCAACTGCCACCAGACATTTTTTTCACACACTAGTGTCACAGACACTGGAGGCAAGGTTGGTTAACAGTCTTGCCCAGGAGCACAATGCCAGGATGACTGGTGGGAGCAGGATTCAGACCACAAGTCCTCCAGTTGTTGGACAACTCCTGAGCCACTGCTGGCCCTGGGTAACAAGTTTATCACAAAATGTGGCACATTTATAGGAAAAAAGTACTAAATTTATGAAAAAACAGTTACAATTTTTTTTAAAAAGGTTACAAATTTTTCTCACAAATTGGTGAGAAAATATTCAATAAAAAATTATACCATTGTTCTTGTAAATTTGTAAAATTTTTCTTTTAAACTTTTGTAATTTTTCTGGAATTTTTTTCCCCATGATTCATCAGTTGTGTTTTTGTTTTTTTTTCTTCACTTATTTGTAACTTTTTTCTCCAAAATTTGAGACTTGGATATGGTGAATTTGTAACTTTTTAATCTTTTATCACATATTTGCAGCTTTATTCTTGCAAATTTGTATTTAATTTGCATTTTGTCTTTGTACTGTATGCTAAATTTCTGAATATGCCCCACAACCACCATCCCTGCCTGTGTCTAACGCTCAGCTACCCCCAGTCTAACAACTGTAAGAACAAATGTGAGAACAATTTCTCCCCCATCCCTCAAAAATAAATATTAAAAAAAAAAATCAGTTTATTGGCAAAACAAGTCATTGTATTTTTTTTTTTTTTTTGTATTAATGTTATTAATCCCAGAGGGAAATTCAAGGGCATCCACCTGGATGGATGAGGCAGCCATGGTGACGCGCCAATCCCTTCACCAGTCACACACACATTCACACCCAGGGCCACCTTAGAGTCTCCGATTAGCCTAACTTGCATGTTTTTGGAAACACGAAGTAGTCAGCAAAAATATGTATGCATCTGAGGCCATCTTTGTCTGGTTCAGGGGGAAAATGACCCAGGGGGAGCCCTTGGGGAAATTGTCTGAGGAGAATTTCCTGGAAGCAGTAGCCAAAGGGCAGTGGGCCTCATAAAGGGAGAAAAATAGAGGGAAGTTGGGTCATTTTTCCAGTAAATCAATATAGTGAAGGTTAATGTCACAAAATGCAGATGAAAGATGTACCAAATGTCTCCCTGGGTCAAATATGAATCATTATACTGACAGGGATTAAGGGCAGAAGTTTCCTTTGCAGAGTGGAGTGTCCTGACCAACTGGGTCTTTTCAAGTTGTCCATCATAAATTAGGAACAATAAATTGTCTTTTTTTTCTCCCCTCAGTCTAACAGGCAGTAAGGTCGAAAATGTTGCCCAGTAATGTGAGAAAAAAATAATGACCTCTTGTTTGGTGCTAGAGAGTAATGAACATTCTCTTTGTCACGGAGCATATTGCAGAACCCAGATAACAGCGTAATGGTTTTAAATCTGCTCCGCCATCTCCTAATGGTGCACGGTTTCTCAGGGTTCTGTTCCCAAACATTTGTTACAGTGTCAGCATTATGCAGTGGTGGCTTGCTTGTACATGTGCCCTTTGTATCTAAATTAGAACCACTGTAATTACACAATAATATATGTGCAGGATTTTGCCTCGCCGAAGCTGGGAGCCGAAGTGATTCACATTACTTAATGTGTTTAAAGACAATATTGCATTACCATTAAACTGAATAAGTGAGCCAGCTTTATGAGGGGCGTGCATTGCCTGCTGGCGCAATATACGTGGTCACACAAGGCCAGAGCTCCTTTTTGGATGCATGTGCAGCGTATGAACTGGCTCTGCAGTGATATATGGATTGCCTTCAGATTGCGTGTGGAGCTGTACGTGGCCTTTTACTTTTTCTGTGTTCTGTTATAAAATTAGCCTGATGTATAGCATTGGTTGTACAATACAGTCATTAATTGAATGTACCTTTATTATTCTTCTATGTATGTAGATTGCATTCTTTATTATTAGTATTTCTGTTTATTTCCCATTGCTCTGCAGAATTTCTTAGACTGAGAGACCAAGTTTCACAGATCAGCATAACCCCAGTTGTTGTGATGAAGGTTATTTCATTATTTTGTAGTTAGTCAATAGTGTATTTTCTTATACCCGTAAACAAGTATTTTTTTTTGAGGTTCTATAGCAGTGAATGTCAACTGGCGGCCCAAAGGCCACATCCAGCCCGCCAGTGCTTTCCATCTGGCCCCTGGAATATTACTGAATTCAAAAATAGTTTAGTTCAAATTTGTTTCATGAATTAATTTATATTGATGAAAAGATCCGATAGTCAAATTTCTGAGTGTAAGTGAATGCACCGTCAGACTACTCCCTTCATTCCTTGACAGTGGGAGAGTGTGAGGAGACATAGTCTGGCTGCAGATCTTCTAGGAAACTTGTGCTTTTAAATGATGCCAGCCTTGGCTTTTGCTATTATTATGCAAAATACGGAATATTTTTGGGTCTTTCTGAAGTTATTCGGTATAGTAGAGAATGCATACCTGCCAATATTTGGGTTTAAAAAAACAGGAGATTTTCACTGGGGTAGTGGGAAGTTTAGGCATAAAAATGTTATACAGAAAGGACTGTATCTTTGGTCATTTTAATTCATTTTATGAATTTAGTTTTATTTTATTTTATTTATTCATTTGAGACTCAGAGTTGAAATCACTGTTCTATTCTGGCTCTGCAAATTAAACTTAAGATTGTTTATATTTGAAAAAGACACGATTTTACCGCATGCTTTACAAATTCATTAGGGAAAACACAGTAAATTCATTTTAAAATATCCATAAATGTGAAAAATCCACACATTGATATGGGGAAAAAAATGTATTAAATTTACAAAAAGTGCCTGGAATTTATGAGAAAACCAATTGCAAATTTATGGGAACAAATCTGTCCTAAATTTACAGTGACAAAAACCAAAATGAGGGAAAAAGTTCACAATTTAAGTGACAAAAATCTTTCAAATTTGCACAGAAAAGTCCTTAATTTACAAGAAAACTGTCATAAATTTATTTTAAAAACCCTCAAACGATCAAGAATAAAATCACATCTAAGTTTTAAGTACGTGCTTTCATGCTCTTACCCATCAAAAAATAACAAATTTGGAAGGAAAATTAATATATCAAATAATAACATATTACTGTTGATCTTATGATCCCTGCTCCGTAGGGTCTTTAAACAGAGATTTGTCCACTTTCTGCATACTTGCATGGCTAAACTTCATATCAGTAACAACACACTGCTACAATACACTAATACCTCTAATTAACTGTTATAAAACTAGATGTCTTAGATTATATTTTACAAAGAAAAGAAAAGAGAAAAAAGAAATTTGACAATTAGATTAAAATGCAGAAACCTTGTGACTCCCAAGATCCTGCAGTGAGCAACATATAGGCAGAAGGGAGGAAATAAAGCAATTAAGAACACAAATCTTCCTTCGTTCTCGTGCCACCATGTTATTTTTTCTGTAATTCACTGAATTGTCAGGATTCAGGGCCATCAGAGGAGTGTGGAGGGGAAAAATCAAAACAAAGATGGCACATGAGAAGAAAAGAAATAAATTTTTTCTTGACTCTGCTCTTGTCGTAAAGCTTTACTGCCAGTTATAAAGCTCTTGTAGCAAATATAAACATTCATGTCCTTATCCGACAGTTTTAAATGATCTCTATTTCTTTGAAGTCCATGCCAAGGTTGGTGGGTTTTAAATATTAGTGAGCCAGTAATTTCATTTTTGTCCACAAAAGCACATGCTGAGAATGTTTCAGTTGGGATCAGGCTTGTTTTTTTTTGGGGGGGGGGGTTGTTGGTGGTGGTGGGGTCTTGCTGATCCTGTCCATCTTTCTCCCTCCACAGTTCCTCCCCTCTAAACCTGTTTCTCCCTCAGATTTGAGTGGATGTTTTTTATAATGTCGACTAAGAGTAGAATTACATGAAGATGGCTACCACTCAGTAACTCCGAGTAAAGACGGAAACATTCTTCCTCTAGATGGGAAAGCTAATGCAAGAAAAAGGGGGGCAGGCTAGAAAAGTAGGATTGAAGATGATGGGAGGAGCAGCTTGATTTAGGCACTAATAAGGTTTTATGTTTTGTAACCAAAATAGCATGGTTTGATTTAGGCACTGAGAGCTGCTGGTTACTTTTTGACTCTTAAAAACTACAGCGACTTGTTAGGCTACTAATCATATCTTCTTGGTTGGGGGGAAAGTCTTTGCTAAAGCAGTCCCTTTCATAGCAATAACCTTTCCAGTCTCTAATTTAGAATTGTCTAATTCAATGTTTTTCAACCTTTCTTGAGCCATGAAACCCTTTTTACACTGAAAAAAACCTTGAATTAGTTTGAAAATGAGACAGCCTCTTACTGGAGATGCCCTTCGTCACACACTCTCCCACGAAGGGGGCTCTTTTCATGGCAGACATGCTTTTCTTGGCAGACCTCCGTGATGGTTGTACCCACTACTTGTGTGGTGCTGGGGGCGGCCGGCGTCAGGATGTTGTTTCTGGGGGAGGTGGTGACATTCTGCCGTCCAGATAGTGTTGTGGGCCTGCATGGCCTGTTTTTTTGTTTGTTTGGGTTTTTTTTTCCAATTTCCACGGCAGATGTAGGGCAGCTGCAAGGGTTGTGAAGGCGGCCCTGCCTCTCCGCGGGTGAGTTTTCTGTTGAGAGGAGGAAGGAGAGGAAGGAGAAGAGGAGGGATTGCATTTGTGCTGCCACCCACCGACATGGTGAACTGCTGCAGGCCCCAGTTCACAACAACGACAAGTTGTCTGCAGTTTCCTGGACCAAGTGAAACTAGACAAATTCCTTCAGAACCCAGAACATTCTCTCACGGATACACTGAGGCCTGAGGAACCCTGGTTTAAAAACATTACTACCATAATGCAGTGTGTTACTTGTCAAAACAAAATTGCTGATTTTAGGTGACTTGCATGCAGCTGCGATGGAATAATCAACGCCCTGGGAATGCAAACAGGCCCCGAAGAGTTATATAGAGAGTGATATATTTACAGAAGATATATCAAAAGATCATACCTTCCCCTGTAATTCATCTCTGAAATAAGAAATCTATTTCATTTGTGGAAATATGACTTTCAAATGGAATTTTAAAGTGGCTGATAGCAAGCAAACAAGTTATTTGTATGTAGTGCAATGCATATAAGCTGAGAGGATTAATTAAAAGAAAGCATGTGGCACAATTTATTTCAAGGTTGTGAATTTTTTATGTATTTATCCTTTTTTATTATTTATATTTATTTAGTCTGATCAATAAATTGTGTTTTTTTTTAATAGTTAAACACATACTGGGCTCTTATGTTTCACTGCATCTTTGCATTTATAGAACTAGAAACAAATTATTACTGTGATTCTCAGTGCTGGATGCCATGATATTTAAATATCAAAATTAGCCTCACAGAATATACTGTAAATCCTCAAATTAAGAAACTCATTTATCCGATCGAGGAGGAGGAGAGGGGGAAGGTGTGTTATGAGGGAGAGAGAGAAAAGGAAATGTAGAAGTGTGGAGGTGAGAGTAGGGACGTTAAATGTAGGGACTATGGCTGATGAAGGCAGAGAGTTGGCTGATATGATGGAGAGAAGAAAGGTACAGTGGGGCAAAAAAGTATTTAGTCAGCCACCAATTGTGCAAGTTCTCCCACTTAAAAGATGAGAGAGGTCTCCAATTTTCATCATAGGTATACCTCAACTATGAGAGACAAAATGAGAAAAAAAAAATCCAGAAAATCACATTGAAGGATTTTTAATGAATTAATTGGTAAATTCCTCGGTAAAATAAGTATTTGGTCAATAACAAAAGTTCATCTCAATACTTTATGTACCCTTCGTTGGCAATGACAGAGGTCAAACGTTTTCTGTAAGTCTTCACAAGGTTTTCACACACTGTTGCTGGTATTTTGGCCCATTCCTCCATGCAGATCTCCTCTAGAGCAGTGATGTTTTGGGGCTGTCGCTGGGCAACACAGACTTTCAACTCCCTCCAAAGATTTTCTATGGGGTTGAGATCTGGAGACTGGCTAGGCCACTCCAGGACCTTGAAATGCTTCTTACCAAGCCACTCCTTCGTTGCCCGGGCGGTGTGTTTGGGATCATTGTCATGCTGAAAGATCCAGCCACGTTTCATCTTCAATGCCCTTGCTGATGGAAGGAGGTTTTCACTCAAAATTTCACGATACATGGCCCCATTCATTCTTTCCTTTACACGGATCAGTCGTCCGGGTACCTTTGCAGAAAAACAGCCCCAAAGCATGATGTTTCCACCCCCATGCTTCACAGTAGGTATGGTGTTCTTTCTCCTCCAAACACGACAAGTTGAGTTTTTACCAAAAAGTTCTATTTTGGTTTCATCTGACCATATGACATTCTCCCAATCCTCTTCTGGATCATCCAAATGCTCTCTAGCAAACTTCAGATGGGCCTGAACATGTACTGGCTTAAGCAGGGGGACACATCTGGCACTGCAGGATTTGAGTCCCTGGCGGCGTAGTGCGTTACTGATGTAGCCTTTGTTACTTTGGTCCCAGCTCTCTGCAGGTCATTCACTAGGTCCCCCCGTGTGGTTCTGGGATTTTTGCTCACCGTTTTCGTGATCATTTTGACCCCACGGGGTGAGATCTTGCGTGGAGCCCCAGATCGAGAGAGATTATCAGTGGTCTTGTATGTCTTCCATTTTCTAATAATTGCTCCCACAGTTGACTTCTTCACACCAAGCTGCTTACCTATTGCAGATTCAGTCTTCCCAGCCTGGTGCAGGTCTACAATTTTGTTTCTGGTGTCCTTTGACAGCTCTTTGGTCTTGGCCATAGTGGAGTTTGGAGTCTGACTGTTTGAGGTTGTGGACAGGTGTCTTTTATACTGATAACGAGTTCAAACAGGTGCCATTAATACAGGTAACGAGTGGAGGACAGAGGAGCCTCTTAAAGAAGAAGTTACAGGTCTGTGAGAGCCAGAAATCTTGCTTGTTTGTAGGTGACCAAATACTTATTTTACCGAGGAATTTACCAATTAATTCATTAAAAATCCTTCAATGTGATTTTCTGGATTTTTTTTTCTCATTTTGTCTCTCATAGTTGAGGTATACCTATGATGAAAATTGGAGACCTCTCTCATCTTTTAATTGGGAGAACTTGCACAATTGGTGGCTGACTAAATACTTTTTTGCCCCACTGTAGGTGAAGGGAACAGAGGCGATGAGGAGGTTCTGGGCGGGTATGGTCTTAAGGAGCGAAACGTGGAAGGACAGATGGTTGTGGATTTTGCTAAAAGGATGGAAATGGCTGTTAACACATATTTCAAGAAGAGAGAGGAGCATAGGGTGACTTACAGTTACAAAGTTACAGAAGGAAGAAGGTTGCACAGAGGTCAGGAAGGAGTTGATACAGGCTCTGGGTGGTAGGGAAGAATTACCAAATGACTGGGAAAGTACAGCAATAGTACTGAGGGAAACAGGTAGAAAGATATGTGGTGTATCCAGTGGACAGAGAAAGGAAGACAAGAAGACTTGGTGGTGGAATGAGGAGGTACAGGAAAGTATTCAAAGGAAGAGGTTTGCAAAGAAATAGTGGCATAGTCAGAGAGGTGAAGAAAGTAGACAGGAGTATTTGGAATCTAGGCACATGGCAAAGAGAGAGGTGGCAAAGGTGAAGGAAAAGGCATACAGGTACATCTCAAAAAATTAGAATACCATGAAAAAGTTAAATATTTTTTGTCACTCATTTCAGAAAATGAATCACAATCAGAAAAAGCTTTATTGCCAAGCATGTTAAAAACATACGAGGAATTTGACTTGACATTGGCGCGCTCGATAAGCGCTTCCCAATGACACGGCAGCCATGTCATGTTATGCAAGGCCAACCCATATATTATATAGATTCATTACAATGAGAGTGAAATATTTCAAGTGTTTAGTCTAATTTTGATAATTATGGCTTACAGCCCATGAAAACCCCAAATTCAGTTTCTCAAAAAAATAGAATATCACATAAAATTAATTTTAAAAGAATAGTTTTTTAATAGGAATATTGGCCGACTGAAAAGTATGTCCATGTACACACTCAATACTTGGTCGGGGCTCCTTTTGGATTAATTACTGTATGAATGTGGCATGACATGATGGTTGTCAGCCTGTGGCACTGCTGAGGTGTTATGGAGGTCCAGGTTGCTTTGATAGTGACCTTCAGCTCGTCTGCATTGTTGGGTCTGGTGTCTCTTATCTTCCTCTTGAGAATACTCCATCGATTCTCTATGGGGTTTAGGTCAGGAGAGTTTGCTGGCCAATCAAACACAGTGATGCCATGGTCATTAAACCAGGTTTTGATACTTTTGGCAGTGTATGTGTGGGAAGGGGGTGCCAAGTCTGGCTGGAAAATGAAATCAGCATCTCCATAAAGTTTGTCAGCAGAGGGAAGCATGAAATGCTCTAAAATTTCCTGGTTGATGACTGAGCTGACTTTGGTCTTGATAAAACACAGTGGACCAACATCAGCAGATGACATGGTTCCTCAAAACATCACTGACTGTGGAAACTTCACACTAAACCTCAAGCAACTTAGATTCTGTGCCTCTCCGCTCTTTCTCCAGACTCTGGGACTTCGATTTACAAATGAAATGCAAAATTTACTTTTATCTGAACAGAGGCCATTTGCTGGTGTTTGTCCACTGTGTTTTATCAAGACCAAAGTAAGCGTAGTCGTCTACCAGGAAATTTTAGAGCACTTCATTCTTCCCTCTGCTGACAAGCTTTATGGAGAAGCTGATTTCATTTTCCAGCAGGATTTGGCACCTGCCCACACTGCCAAAAGTATCAAAACCTGGTTTAATGACCATGGCATCACTGTGTTTGATTGGCCAGCAAACTCTCCTGACCTAAACCCCATAGAGAATCGATGGAGTATTGTCAAGAGGAAAATGACAGACACCAGACCCAACAATGTAGACAAGTTGAAGGTCACTATCAAAGCAACCTGTGCCTCTATAACACCTCAGCAGTGCCACAGGCTGATCACCTCCATGCCACGCCACATTGATACAGCAATTAATCCAAAAGAAGCCCCGACCAAGTATTGAGTGTGTACATGGACATACTTTTCAGTCGGCCAACATTTCTATTAAAAAACTATTTTTTAAAATTAATTTTATGTAATGCCCTGCGATGGACTGGCGATTTGTCCAGGGTGTACCCTGCCTCTCGCCCAAAGATGCTGGGATAGGCTCCAGCACCCCCGCGACCCATAAAGGATTAAGCGGAAGAAGATGAATGAAATGAATGAATTCTAATTTTTTTGAGAAAATGAATTTGGGGTTTTCATGGGCTGTAAGCCATAATCATCAAAATTAAAATAAACACTTGAAATATTTCACTCTCTCTGTCATCATCATCATCATCATCATCATTTCGGATAACTCACGTGGAATTGTATAGTAGAAGGAGTCTTTGTCTAATTTGACCTTGTTGTTATATTATACAGTTTCTTTTAACCTGTAATGTACTATCCGAAATAAATAAATAAATTCAAATTCAATTCATCATCATTATAGCAGTCTGTTGGGGGCGACAATGACTGTTTCATTTAGGTCTGATCAGATTCCTCCACGCAGCTCTGTAATTCGCCTTCCGCTGCCAGGAACTCCTGATCTTGTTAACCCGCGCGACATCCGAGCCGGTATGAGTTGCTCGCTGACTGACCATTTCATGAAACTGCTTGCAAAGTATTTGTAATGAAGCTATAAAATATATGGGTTTCACTTTCTGAAATTAGTGACAAAAAATATTGAACTTTATCATGATATTCTAATTTTTTGAGATGTACCGGTATAGCGAGTTGTATGAGAGGCTAAACACTAAGGAAGGAGAAAAGGATTTGTATCAACTGGCCAGACAGAGAGATCGAGCTGGAAAGGATGTACAGCAGGTTAGGCTGATTAAGGACAGAAATGGTAATGTACTAACAAATGACGAGAGTGTGTTGAGAAGGTGGAAGGAGTACTTTGAAGAGCAAATAAATAAAGAAAATGAGCGAGAGAGGAGGATGGATGAAGGGAAGATGGTGATCAAGGAGGTCCCGAGGATTAGCAAGACAGAAGTGAGGGCAGCTTTGAAGAGGATGAAGGATGGAAAGGTGGTTGGTCCAGATGACATACCTGTGGAGGTTTGAAGATGTTTAGAAGAGATGGCAGTGGACTTTTTAAGCAGATTGTTTAACACAATCTTGGAGAGTGAGAGGATGCCCGAGGAGTGGAGAAGAAGTGTTTTGGTACCAATTTTCAAGAATAAAGATGATGCTCAGAGATGTAGTAACTACAGAGGCATAAAGTTGATCAGCCACACTGTGAAGATATGGGAAAGACTTGTTGAAGCCAGGTTAAGAGGAGCGGTGACAATCAGTAAGCAGCAGTATAGTTTCATGCCAAGAAAGAGTACTACAGATGCAATGTTTGCTCTAAGAGTCCTGATGGAGAATTATAGAGAAGGTCAGAAGGAGTTGCCCTGTGTCTTTGTGGATCTATAGAAAGCATATGATAGGGTGCCAAGATAGGAAGTGTGGTACTGTATGAGAAAGCCAGGAGTGGCAGAGAAGTATGTAAGGGTGGTGCAGGACATGTATGAGGACAGCGAGACGGTGGTGAAGTGCACTGTAGGAGTGACGGATGGATTCAAGGTGGGGGTGGGATTACATCAGGGATCAGCTCTGAGCCCCTTCTTGTTTGCCATGGTGATGGACAGGCTGACAGACAAGGTCAGGCAGAAGTCTCTGTGGACCATGATGTTTGGAGATGACTTTGTGATCTGCAGTGAGAGTAGGGAGCAGGTGGAAGAGGACCTGGAGAGGTGGCGGTATGCTCTGGAGAGAAGAGGAATGAAAGTCAGTAGAAGGAAGACAGAATACATGAGTGTGAATGAGAGGGAGGCAGGTGCAGTGGTGAAGATGGAAGGAGTAGAAGTAGTGAAAGTAGATGAGTTTAAATACCTGGGGTCAATCATCCAAAGCAATGGAAAATCCACAGGAGAGGTGAAGAACAGCATGCAGGCAGGGTGGAGTGGGTGGTGACAAGTATGAGGGGTGATTTGTGACAGAAAGGTAGCAGCAAGAGTGAAAGAGAAGATTTACAAGACGGTAGAGAGACCTGCTATGATGTATGGTTTGGAGACAGTGGCGCTGACAAAAAGACAGGAGGTGGCACTGGAGGTGGCAGAGCTGAAGATGCTAAGATTTTCATTGGGAGTGACTAGGAGGGACAAGATTAGAAATGAGTATATCAGAGGGACAGCTCAGGTTGAGCGAATGTGGGACAAAGTAAGAGAGGCAAGGCTGCGATGGTACATGTGCAGAGGAGGGATAGTGGATATATTGGACAAAGGATGTTGAAGATGGAGCTGTCAGGCAGGAGGAAAAGAGGAAGACCACAGAGAAGATTCATCGATGTAGTGAAGGAGGAAATGGAGAGGGTTGGTGTTACAGAGGAAGATGAAAGGGATAGGGTGAAATAGAGGCAGATGATCCGCTGTGGCGACCCCTAAAGGGAGCATCTGAAACAATAATAATAATAAGAAGAAAGATGCTCATTTATCCACCTCTTTGTGGATCAGTTCTGCTTGTTTCCTCCTACATCTGCTATAGACCAACATAGACAGTGAAGCGCTACATGAGTCCAGAAGCGTGTATTAAAAGATAATATCTTTGTGTTGCTACTTGGCAGCTGCTGTCAAGGTTTGATCTTTCATGTTGCTCTCAAGTTTGCCCTTAATCTGCACAAATGATTGTGCTGAGATCAGATATCACCTCTACAAGGGAGGCTCGTTGTTCTCTGACAGCCAAGTGAGCGAGAGACCTCCAGCTAGGCTGTCAACGCCAATGTGACTTTGAAGTGGAAGTCTTTTAAACGCACACAAATATGTTCTCCCTGCAATTTCCTTTGATTTTTTTTTTTATTGTTTTATGTTGATTGAATCTCCAGTAAAACTTAGTCTGTTCTCCACGCCATCATTACATTCTCCTTTTCTCTCCTTTTTCATACTTGCGCTCCCGTTGTCATTTTATGATGCCTCATTACTGCTCGATGGACCTTCCCAGCTAATTGCTGATGTGTCTAAGGGACTTTCTGGTGCCTTCAAAGTGTCGTTTCTGTTCTTGGGTAATTATCCAGTGTCAGGTAGCTACAGTCATAGGTAAGGGACTCTTGAGGCTTTGGTTCTTCTTACATATAAAGTTCTTTGTCAAATAAAATGGATTGCTGAAGTGTTTATTGCCATTGTTTAAAATGTTCCTTGTTTTGCCAAGGATTATAGTGTAACAGTGCATCAGTGTTCACAAAAAGTTCCCTTAAAATTGCAAATTGACAATGTTTTTAATTTCTTATTCTGGTATTTTCAAGACCGATGAGAGAGGGAATATACAGTAATGTTTAATATGAAGCTCAAATTATTTGTCAAAAGCATGAAATTAAACAGATTTCAAATTAATACTAGATTCCATCAGTTATGATTAAAATTGCTGTTAGTGTTGTAGTACTCAAGATTGGTCCTGGTTTTGAAACTGGTCTTGAGACCACATTTTCAGGGTCTTGCTCTAGTCTCAGAATCTGAGTCATTTTTACTCAGCCCTGTCTCAGACAAAATGGATTCAAGATTTTAAATCAAGACCTTTCAAGACCAAGACTTCTTTATTTGTCCACATAATTAGTATGGATGCAAAGAAGTATTCCCCTTAATTTAACAATAAAGTCATTTGTGGGTTTGATTTTATGTCACCATCAATGTTCACATCCCCACCCCCTTTACATGAGTGGGGGAAGATGAGAGGAAATGAAGAGATGGGGAAAGTTGCCACCAAACTCTTGTCTTACATTTTTCTGTTGAGGGGACTTTTGAGAACGTGGACATTTCATCTTTGTGTTAATTACATATGGTTGAGAATGTCTGAGTCAATTAACGATGGTTGTTTTGATTTCAGCACCCTTGTATTTGCTCAGAGAAGGAACTAATATATATAAAATATATAGTATACAGTGGTGGTTAGCACTGCGGCAGCACAGTAACTCACCCTTGGATGGGGGATCCTGGGTTCGAGACCAGCCCCTGACCAACAGTGATCTGTGTGGAGTTTGCATGTTCTCCCCGTGTCTGCGTGGGTTTACTCTGGGATTTCTCCAGTTTCCTCCCACATGCCAAAAACATGCAAGTTAGGTCAATTGGCATCAAAGTGGGGATTCTAAATTGTCCTTAGGTATGACTGTGAGAGTGAATGGTTGTCTGTCTCTGTGTTGGCCCTGTGATGGACTGGTGATCTGACCAGGGTGTACCCTGCCTCACGCCCAAAGATGCTGGGATAGGCTCCAGCCCCCCGCGACCCGAAAAAGATTAAGCGGAAGAAGATGGATGGATGGATAGTATATGGTTTTGCACTCAATCTCTTTTTGTCTCAGTCTTGTCTCTGTCTCAAACTAATGCACAATAATAATCAATTGGGTCTGCATTTAGGCTGTGCTCAAGGTCAAGGTTAATGGTCAGGGGATCTGAGCACTCTTTGGGGTGGTTTCATCAGGCGAGAATGAGCTACTCCATCACTTACGGTCTGGTTTAATAAGGGATTTGAAAAATGACTGATAAAGCACTAATAGGATATTAATAAAATTATTGCTAAGAACCTATTTAACAGCTAATGTATGTTCCGTTAACTAAACACTTGCCAAGCTAAGTTATATTATAGGTGCTTCTCAGTGAATTAGAATATAGTAAACAAGTTAATTTATTTCAGTAATTCAATTCAAAAAGTGAAACTCATATATTATATACAGTATCTCACAAAAGTGAGTACACCCCTCACATTTTTGTAAATATTTTACTATATCTTTTCATGGGACAACACTAAAGATATGACAGTTTGATACAATGTAAAGTAGTCAATGTACAGCTTGTATAACAGTGTAAATTTGCTGTCCCCTCAAAATAACTCAACACACAGCCATTAATGTTTAAACCACTGGCAACAAAATTGAGTACACCCCTAAGTGAAAATGTCCAAATTGTGCCCAATTAGCCATTTTCCCTCCCCGGTGTCATGTGACTCATTAGTGTTACAAGGTCTCAGGTGTGAATGGGGATCAGGTGTGTTAAATTTGGTGTTATCACTCTCACACGCTCTCATACTGGTCACTGGAAGTTGGCTCCTCATGGCAAAGAACTCTCTGAGGATCTGACAAAAAAATTTATTGCTCTACATAAAGACAGCCTAGGCTATTAGAAGATTGCCAACACCCTGAAACTTAGTTGCAGCATGGTGGCCAAGATCATACAGTGGTTTAACAGGACAGGTTCCACTCAGAACACGCCTCGCCATGGTCGTCATATCCAGAGGTTGTCTTTTGAAAATAGAGGTATGAGTGCTGCCAGCATTGCTGCAGAGGTTGAAGGGGTGGGGGTCAGCCTGTCAGTGCTCAGACCATGCGCACTGCATCAAATTGGTCTGCATGGCTGTCGTCCGAGAAGGAAGCTCCTTTTAAAGATGATGCACAAGAAAGCCCGCAAACAGTTTGCTGAAGACAGTTTGCTGAAGACAATTACTGGATTACTGGAACCATGTCCTGTGGTCTGATAAGACCAAGATAAACTAATTTGATTCAGATGGTGTCAATCGTGTGTGGTGACAACCAGGTGAGGAATACAAAGACAAGTGTGTCTTGCTTACAGTCAAGCATGGTGGCGGGAGTGTCATGATTTGGGGCTGCATGAGTGCTGCCCCAAACTGTAGCACTGGGGTGCTACAGTTCATTGAGGGAACCACGAATGCCCACATGTACTGTGACATATTGAAGCAGAACATGATCCCCTCCCTTTGGAAAACTAGGCCGCAGGGCAGTATTCCAACATGGTAACGACCTCAAACACACCTCCAAGATGACCACTGCCTTGCTGAAGAAACTGAGGGTAAAAGTGATTGACTGGCCAAGCATATCTCAAGACCCAAACCTTATTGAGCATCTGTGGAGCATCCTCAAACAGAAAGTTGAGGAGCGCAAGGTCTCGAACATCCACCAGCTCCGTGATGTCATCATGGAGGAGTGGAAGAGGATTCCAGTGGCAACCTGTGAAGCACTTGTGAACTCCATGCCCAAGAGAGTTAAGGCAGTGCTGGAAAATAATGGTGGCCACACAAAGTATTGACACTTTGGGCACAATTTCGACATTTTCACTTAGGGGTGTACTCACTTTTGTTGCCAGCAGTTTAGACATTAATGGCTGTGTGTTGAGTTATTTTGAGGGGAAAGCAAATTTGCACTGTTTTACCAGCTGTACACTGACTGCTTTACATTGTATCAAAAGTGTCCTATCTTCAGTGTTGTCCCATGAAAAGATATAGTAAAATATTTACAAAAATGTGAGGGGTGTACTCACTTTTTTGAGATACTGTAGATTCATTACACACATATTTCAAGTGTTTGTTTCTTTTAATTTTGATGAGTATGGCTACAGCTAATGAAAACTCAAAATTCAGTTTCTTAGAAAATTAGAATATTACATAAGACCAATAAGAAAGAAAAAAAAAAAAAAAGATTTTCAATAGAAATGTTGGCCTACTGAAGAGTATGTCCATGCCCTCAATACTTGGGCGGGGCTCCTTTTGCATGAATTACTGCATCAAATTGACTCAGTCAGCCTGTGGTTTAGGTCAGGAGAGTTTGCTGGCCAACCAAGCATAGTGATACCATGGTCATTAAACCAGGAATTGTTAGTTTTGGCAGTGTGGGCAGGTGCCAAATCCTGCTGGAAAATGAAATCAGCATCTCCATAAAGCTTTTCAGCAGAGGAAAGCGTGAAGTGCTCTAAAATTTCCTGGTTGATGGCTGCATTGACTTTGAACTTGTTAAAACTGGATCAGGAGATTACATGGTTCCCCAAATCAGGACATCACGGTCCCAGAGTCTGGAGGAAGAGTGAAGACATGCAGAATTCAAGTTGTTTGAGGTCCAGTTTGAAGTTTCCACAGTCAGTGATGATTTGCCATACAAGCCGTACATTGAGCAAGAATGGGAAAGAATTTCACCTAAAAAAAAAAAACTTCAGTAACTAGTGTCCTCAGTTCCTAAACACTGATTGTGTGTTGGTTAAAGGAAAGGTGAAGTAACACAGTGGTAAACATGCCTCTGTCCCAGCTTTTTAAGAACATGTTGCAGGCATCAAATTCAAAATGAGCGAATATTTGCCAAAAGACAAAGTTTATCAGTTTGAACGTTAAATATCTCATTGTTACAGTGTATTCAGTTAAATATAGGTTGAAAAGGATTTTTAAATCATTGTATTTTGATTTTATTTAACCCCAACCCCAATTATACAACCCTTGTATTTCACCTCTACAAAGACGCATACACATGTGGACAAAATTGTTGGTACCCCTCTGTTAATGAAAGAAAAACCCACAATGGTCACAGAAATAACTTGAATCTGACAAAAGTGGTAATAAATAAAAATTCTATGAAAATTAACCAGTGAAGATCAGACAATGCTTTTGAATTGTGGTTCAATAGAATTATTTTAAAAAACAAACTCATGAAACAGGCCTGGACAAAAATGATGGTACCCTTAACTTAATATTTTGTTGCACAACCTTTTGAGGCAATCACTGCAATCAAACGATTTCTGTAACTGTCAGTGAGACTTCTGCACCTCTCAGCAGGTATTTTGGCCCACTCCTCATGAGCAAACTGCTCCAGTTGTCTCAAGTTTGAAGGGTGCCTTCTCCAGACGGCATGTTTCAGCTCCTTCCACAGATGTTCAAAAGGATTTAGATCAGGGCTCATAGAAGGCCACTTTAGAATACTCCAATGTTTCGCTCTTAGCCATTCTTGGGTGTTTTTAGCTGTGTGTTTTGGGTCATTATCCTGTTGCAAGACCCATGACCTGCGACTGAGACCAAGCTGTCTGACACCGGGCAGCACATTTCTCTCTAGAATACCTTGATAGTCTTGAGATTTCATTGTACCCTGCACAGATTCAAGACACCCTGTGCCAGATGCAGCAAAGCAGCCCCAGAACATAACAGAACCTCCTCCATGTTTCACAGTAGGGACAGTGTTCTTTTCTTGGTATGCTTCATTTTTACGTCTGGAAACATAGAGCTGATGTGCCTTGCCAAAAAGTTCCAGTTTTGTCTCGTCTGTCCATAGGACATTCTCCCAGAAGCTTTGTGGCTTGTCATCATGCTGTTTGGCAAATTCCAGTCTGGCCTTTTTATGATTTGTTTTCAACAGTGGTGTCCTCCTTGGTCGTCTCCCATGAAGTCCACTTTGGCTCAAACAACAACGGATGGTGCGATCTGGCACTGATGTACCTTGACCTTGGAGTTCACCATGAATGTGTTTAGGGGTTGTTCTGGGCTCTTTTGTTACCATTCGTATTATCCGTCTCCTCCTGCGGCCACGTCCAGGGAGGTTAGCTACAGTCCCGTGGATCTTAAATTTCTGAATAATATGTGCAACTGTAGTCACAGGAACATCAAGCTGCTTGGAGATGGTCTTATAGTCTTTACCTTTAACATGCTTGTCTATAATTTTCTTTCTAATCTCCTGAGACAACTCTCTCCTTTGCTTCCTCTGGTCCATGTTTAGTGTGTTACACACCATGTCACCAAACAGCACAGTGACTACTTGTCACCCTTTAAATAGGCCGACTGACTGATTACAAGTTTGTAGACACCTGTCAGAATCAGAATCAGAATCAGATTTATTGCCAAGCACACTTACAAGTAAACAAATAAACATACGAGGAATTTGACTTGACATTGGGCGCGCACGAAAGGTGCATCCCAATGATGCGGCAGCCATGAAGGGCGCCTGTCATATGGGGGGGGTGAAGAGGGGGGGAGGGGGGAAGGATAGGGAAAAACACAATAGGAGAGAGAAAAAAGCATTGCTGATCAAAATAGAGCTCATTTTATGACAAATTTTGATTACAAGAAAAAAACTCTCAAATGCACAATTAGCAGACAATAGATCACACAATGACAAAGCAGTAGTTGAGAGAGTCAGTGTATTGTGAATATACTGTATATCAGTAATTGTGTCAGTAGTGTAATGTTGAATGCAAGTGTAGGTGTGTCAGTTGCTAGTGAACAGCAGAGGGCGCCTCCTGGCAGTGGATAGATGTTAAAGTCATGTGATCTAAACAGTCTGGAGTCTCTCTCTCTTGCTTGCAGGTGGTAAATTGTCACATGGTGCACTGTCCTTGAGCGTTCATCTGCTGGAACAATAACAACTGTGTCATTGTTTGGGTTAGCAGGCAGAGCCGCTCTTCCCGCTTATCTTCGTCAGGAGGAATGTAAATACGGGGCTCCAAAGACAAGGTCAAATCAAATCAGCACAGTGCACTCAGAGAATAGAATTTTTCCTCACCCGTGCAATTCTGTGCTTTCATAATTTCCATGTGCAGGCTTAAACTTTTTTCCATGGAGAGCACAGGGCTCCAGATGTATTCCTCCACTGAATCACTGTCATTCAGTTCACCGTTTGCCGCTACTCGTGCCCTCCCCAACTGGTCGAATTTGATGAAGGAGCTTGCCGGGTCCGCTTTGATCAGCTCTCTCACCTTCCTTCAATTTCTGATGCATCAGAAATTAATTAGAGGACACATCTTGGTTGAACATGTCCCTATGGTCAAATTATTTTCAATCTTTTCTCGGGTTACCATCATTTTTGTCCAGGCCTGTTTCATGAGTTTTTGTTTTTTAAAATAATTCTGTTGAACCACAATTCAAAAGCATTGTCTGATTTTCATTGGTTAATTTTCATAGAATTTTTATTTATTACCACTTTTGTCAGATTCAAGTTATTTCTGTGACCATTGTGGGTTTTTCTTTCATTAACAGAGGGGTACCAACAATTTTGTCCACGGCTGTAAATCACACAACTCCTCACAGTGGCCATCCAGCAGTTTCCACAATACAGTCGTAAGAGATGCACAGCAAGCTGCCATGGCAACCGCGGCTGTCTGTTTAATCTTGAATCATTTATTTAGAACAACACTTACCCGATGCAGCTAATTCCCCAGAGGAGACGGCGGGAGAGAGGAGAAACATTTAGCCAAGGAGGAAACAAGGGGAGAAAAACATGAATCCAGAGGTGAAGTAAAGTGAACAATTTCAATTCAGCACATGATCAACAATTAAGGATTAAACATGGGTGCAGTGTGAGGTACAGGGCTATATTATCCCTGGATGTAAACACAGCAAAGAGGTGGACATCATAAGCGCATATGAGAAGAAATGAGTGGGGTAAAAGGCAACAGTGAACAGAAGAGGGCATTTTGATGTGTCTGCTGAGACCCTGAACACAAAAACATGCTTGAGAGAAAAAAAGCTCTTTCTCCCATGAATAACTAGAGGCACTAGTCCATCAGATTATTTTACTGTATTGTGTTATACGTAAATACACACAGAGCTGTATTACAAGGACCTGGTCAGTCATTAGTTGTCAGAGGTGCTAGATGCGTTTATGGGCATTTCTGAGTTCATTTTTTTATCACAGCCAATCAAAACCACATTTTCCGATGGGCAGAAAATTCATTCATTCTCCTAAAAAAGTAACACATTAATGCCTAATCTATAGACTCCAACAATAAATCCCCAATTAAAATGAGAATTCCTTCTCCCTTTCGAGCACTGTATACTGTCACTTTATCACTTGCCATTTGTTTTGTTTTGTTTTTTACTTTTTTGTTCAAAATAAAGTATGTATCTATCTATCTAGAATGTGGATGCAATAAAAAGTTATGTTTATCATCATATTAAAATCTTCTTTGATTGTACTCAGAAGATGCCGTAGAAGATGGAAGGCTGAATGGATCATATTACAATTAAAATGATGGATGATTAGGTTATAACTGTTACAACTCTCTTCATTAAAACGACAGAAAATCCCACCATATGCGGTTTCCTCCAGAGCTGCTGGATTTCAAAACATGCTGCTGAAATAGCATTAATCAATGCACTTCTGACAACAGACCTGCTTTTTCCTGATCACCGTGCGCCACTGCACCGTGGCACAGTGGTTAGCACTGTGGCAGCACAGTTTACCCTCGGCCAGGGGATCGCGGGGATCGTGAGATCGTGGGTTCGATCCCTGCCCCCAACCAACAGTGATCTGTGTGGAGTTTGCATGTTCTCCCCGTGTTACGTGGGTTTATTCCGGGATTTCTCCGGTTTCCTCCCACATACCAAAAACATGCAGGTTAGGGACATGGGGCGCTTGCGCACGCAGCGACCGGCAGCTGGTGGCTTGTCACCAGACTGCAAAACAAATCTACCTACGGGTACAAAATAAGTAATTAAAAAAAAAAAAGTGCTTTGTCATAAAATGTACTATAATAGAGATGTACATAAGAATGCGCATCACCACACCTCTTTGAAATGGCCGCCACTCCTCCCAGCACAAAGTCAGTGCACTGTCTACTGGTAATTAGATGGCATGACACAAAGTGTAAAAAACAGACAATGCGCTGACAGAAACTAACAAAAACACTGGCATAAGGCAGGAAGTCTGCCACAAAAACACACTGATGGCCATCAAAATACAGCCCTCAATGTGCAAAGCATCTGAGGCAGGAAGACGCACGCGTCAAAAAAATCCTGAACGGAGAAATCTATGTAAACATCTGCTAGAATTCACATACAGTGTGTGTGTGCAATGTTTTCATAAAAAATAGACTCATTGTTACAGTATACCTCAGGGTGAAATCCAAATATTGCATATCAAATATAGATTAGGCTCTGTTGGGGTTACACATTGTACCAGTGGACTACTTTAATCAATGTTTAAGTTGTTTGTTTGACATTTGCTGCATTTGTTTTCCATTAACTAAACTAGTGCATACCTGTGCATGCCCGTAGAAACCAAGTATAAGCAAGTATTTCTGCATGCCCGTAGAAAGCAGGTGTAAGCAAGCACGTCACCACTTGTTCAGGAATGCCTGGCTTTGATCACTCTATACTATGGTGTCTATATGACATCATGTAGACATCATAGGAACATCATAGGTGGTCCTATGATCTTTTAGCGAGTGCTATGATCATGACACACTGACAGACAGACACACACACATACCTGTGCATACCCGTTTATGCTCGTAGAAACGAAGTATAAGCCAGTATTTCTGCATGCTCGTTGCTGAAGGGTATCCTATGGTTATTTTTGTATGCCTGTTCCAGACATGCACGATGCATTTGCTGATAGCGCAAGGTATCCCTGGCCATCCGACTATTCTACATCTCCTTGGTCTCAGCTTGTCTGCACCTTGCATGGAATTCACTGTCTCTGGCCAGCCGACTATTCCGCATCTCCTTGGTCTCAGCTTGTCTATGCCTTGCCTGGCATGCAACGTTGCTCGGTTTGTGGGCATTTCGGGCTTCAAGTGACTCAGCATGTGCATGGTGCACTGCAACATGTTTCCTGTCTGTTTGTGCATCCCTTGTCTGTCGTACCCAATGCTGGTGAAGGGTCTCCTCCTGTCTCAGACAGGTGTGATGTACTGCTGGAACCTCAGGTGTTTCATCTTCATGGCATCTTTTCTGACATGCAGCAGTTCTCATTCTGTTGCTCTCCATCTGGTGGGTCTTCTTCTTTTTCTTCGCTGAGACCACTGGTTGAGGGATAGGTGTGTCATAATTTCGGTTCATGGACATGATCATGAAAATAGATCTGAGCAAAAAGAAGCTTTCGGGCATGGAGTCACTGTATATGACATCATAAAGACATGAAGGCAGGCTTGATGTATATGACACCATAAAGACACATGTGCCGTCATATAGGCATCGCAGGTCCTATGATGCCTGAGTTCATAGGACGTCCTATGATGTCCTATAAACATGACAGACAGACAGACAGACAGACAGACAGACAGACAGACAGACAGACACACACACACACACACACACACACACACACACAGAGATTTCTTGCTTTAATAGAGCGATGATGATAGAGTGATTCATTTCAGAGGATTCTGACTCCTACATACATGCCTTCTTAGAAACAAATGTAGCTGCTGTTTACTTGGGGACTTTCAGACTTTTCAGTTTGGTTTGGATCAAAATTTTAGGGGTGAATCCTCCGCAGTCCAGACCAAAGAGCCCAAATTTTGTGCGCCAAAAAGATGTATTCTCGGTCTGGATAAAGCTGAACTTTGGTCCAGTTTGTTTAGAGTGTGAAAGGAATTTTCAGAATGGTTTGGACCTTTAGACCAAATACAGCCGGTTAAGGTGGCCGATTAGAGAGAAAATGAGCTGTGGCAATATGGCTGTTAGTGACATAGTTACTTGAAAAAAATCATAAAAATGCAAAAACTTACTTTTCAGAGAGGATGTAACAGAGTTTTAGAAAAAAAATGGACAAGTAATACCACCTAAAAATCACCATGGTTGATGAGAAGGACAAACATCCTTTTTAATGAAGACATGGGTAATATTCTAGCCTCACCAAACTAGTTCACTGAATAATATTATTGAGTCTTCCCCAGTTTACACTTAAAATATGGTTACTGATTTGCCCAGAGCCACAGAAAACACCTTGGAAGGTGAGTAGCATGTTTGCCAACTACTGGTCTGTGTTAACAACATAAACACTGTCATGAAAACAAGACATTGTCATGACAACAAGAAGTAGCTGCCTCATGGAAAGTTGTTTAGTTTCAATCAGTTTAGAATCAGTTTAGTGTGGTGTAAAATTAAGCCCTGAAAAACAAGAACTACTCTTCTTTTAAGCTGAGCCAGCTTCTGAGTCAAACCAGTCACCATTGCTGACACCACCTCAGGGAGTGACCTGACAGCATCATTTTTTTTTAATATGTGTTAGTTGGCACATATTTATTGAAAACGTTACAACGTTAATATTCCAGCCCTATTTTTTTTAAGCTATGGGATATGTATTCTTTTAGTTTTAAACCCCTGCCCTTTCTCTTAGTATGATATCTGAAGCATCTTGTGACTTTTTGTCTGTCTATGATTAGTTATTGTCTTTATTATCATATTATTATTTAAATCCCAGGATTACTTGTTATGGTATTGTGGTATTAAGATGGCAACTCCTACATTTTATTTGGTTGAAGTCTGTGAAAGGGCTTTAGACCAGGAATGTCACTCGCAATTAAAATGTATTTTATGGGAGCTTGTAGGCAGGCATATGCACAGATAGACCCCAGTTGGTGCTCTAGCACCTGCCCCTTTGCCCTCTGCCCTCTGAAGTGCCCTTCTGGAGAGCGTTCTTTTTTAAAATGTATTATAGATTTTATTTCCCCCACAAAGACACCAATTGCTGATCAAATGTGTTTTAATATCTGACAACTATATTTGGACATCCAATTAATTCTTTGTGACTGGCACATGAGCCCTGCCTGTGCCTATAGGTAGGCCTATTACAATATAAGAGATATACCAAGTAAGTGCAGTAAAATTTGTGCTTCTGTTTGTAACTTTACTTTTTTCAGGATTTAGCAGTGCCCCTTTTCTTTGGCTGAGCACCTGACCCCAAAAATATCTGTGCATGTTAGTGCTTGTAGGTGTGCAGATGTTTTGGGTTTTTTTTTTCTTGTTTGGTCTTTGGTTCTTCTTCTTCTGATCTGGCAGCCGATCCCATATATTATGCAATGTGTGTGTCTGTTTTCACTTTATCTGTCCTTTTAAACAGAAACTAAACATTTGCCTACTGAAGCTCTTACTCAAGGTTACTTGTCATACTGTATTTTTGAAGGTCCTGAATTTAGTGGACCTACTTTTCTGGGAAAAGTGGTGCTTTATCTGATAGAAATGGAGAGGTGCCAGTATTTATGGACACAACGGGATCTGTTTAAATCTGATGTGTTTAACCTTGTCTATGTCCAAATGCCTTTTTCAGTTTTGAAGAGAAAGCCCAACCGAGAGATAGAAATGGTGGGTTATGGCTGTATACCAGTTTAATATAAAAGTCTAAAGTCAATGTATGCACACTAAACAGAATCTGTGAGTATGAATTGTGGAGCAGTTGTGAAGGTGAACTCTTTGGTCAAAATTGCATAATTTCCTCATATGCACTTCTTCCACATATGACCAATGTGGGCAGCATGGTTATACGGTGGGTAGCACTGTTGCCTCACAGCTAGAAGGGTACAGGTTCAAATCCCCATGCTAGCAGGGGTGGGAAAATTTCAGTGTGGAGTTTGCATGTTCTCCCTGTGCAGTGTGAGCTTACTCTTGGGGCTCCGGTTTCCTCTCACAATCCAAAGACATGCATGTTAGGTTAATTGGTGATTCTAAACTGTCCCTAGTCTTGTAAATTTGCAAGCTCTTTTTTTGTGAATGTGAAGCTTTTTCTTTGTAAATTTGTGACTCTTGTAATTTTGTTACTTTTCCTTGTAAATTTGCAAGTTTTTCTCTTGCATTTAGAACTTTTTTTTTTTGTGACTTTGTGACTTTTGTCACGATGAGCCCCTCTGGGGGTGGAATTGAGGACCCACACACTGGACTCCAAGTCTTTGAATTTTTTGTAAGAGTCGGTCACACTGACACAGCTCAAGGGCACAAAAATGGAACACAAAAACACTGGCTGAAACAGGCAAGAAACTGACACAGCAGTACAGGCAGAACAGAAGCGTGTAATCAAGCCGAACGACAATTAAGGATGTCGCCCCGAGCTACGGGGCGCCGCTCCTTAAATAAGGCAAAGAAAAATCAACCAAATTAAAAACAGCCATGAATAATCAAGAACTTAACAAGACACAAGTAAGCTAGGTGAAAAACTGAAGTAAACAAAAGGCACTGTCAAAATACAGTAAAAGTCCAAACCAAAATGATGACAGGAATAAACTACAAGACGTTAACCATGATAATAATAATAATAATAATAATAATAATAATAATAATAATAATAATAATAATGATTAATACAGAAAATCCCAAATGTGAACTAAAGGCGAGGACATGAGCTCAACCCACAATCTGACAACTTTTTCTCATAAATTTGTAGTTTTTTCTTATACATTTTCAATTGTTTTCTCATAAATGTACATTTTTTCTTGGAAATTTGCAAACATTTTTCTTGCAAAATTTTTGAATTATTTCTTTTAACTTTACAATCCTTATTTAGATTTTATTCATTTTTTTATTCTATTATTATGTAGTTCATCTATAGAATGACCCAGTTTTAGTACGCCTGCCAAGGCGGTATTGCTTTCATGACGGTCTATTTGTTTGTCTGTTTGTTATGCAGAATTATTGAATGGATTTTGATGAAATTTTCACCAAAGGTGCCCCTTGGACAACAGATGAAACCATTAGATTTTGGAGATGATCTGTGTCAGGATGTGGATTCTTGATCACTTTTTAATCCTGTGAGATATGGGCTGCACGGTGGCGCAGTGGTTAGCACTGCGGCAGCACAGTTTACCCTTGGCCGGGGGATTGTGGGGATCGTGGGATCGTGGGTTCGATCCCAGCCCCCGACCAACAGTGATCTGTGTGGAGTTTGCATGTTCTCCCCGTGTTGCGTGGGTTTACTCCGGGATTTCTCCGGTTTCCTCCCACATGCCAAAGACATGCATGTTAGGTTAATTGGCTGTTCTAAATTGTCCCTAGATATCTGTTTCCTATAGGCCCTTAGAATAGAGGGTTAGTATTAATGAAAGCGCTTTGAGTGGTCTTTGTGACTAGAAAAGCGCTATATAAGTGCAGGTTAGTTAGTTAGTTAGATAGGGCCTTGGCGGAGGTATACACTCTCTGAGTAAATGTAAATGTTTTGTTCGGAGGGTTGAGTTTCTTTATTTTTTCCATCTTAATAAACATGAGACCCAAAAAAAGCTAGAAATGGCCCTGAAAAAAAATTCTTATTGTGTCCCCCTTTCTGTAGAAAATATATTCTAATATTCTATTATATTCTATTTATTGGACACAGACACCCCACCCGCCATCAGTGAAATGAAATATCAGCCCACGATGCCTCAGCTTTACACTTTAATCATTAGCTTTAAAGTTTTGCATCAGTTTGGTGAAGTCAAACACAATCCAACATTTGACACGAGAGCATGAAACTCCTCAGTGGGTGAAACTACCTCTGCTGCTCTTGCTGCACTGTTGCATTTGATCTTTTGCTCGGAAAAAAAAGAAACATGAAGCGCAATGTTCTGTGGGGTATACTGAAACTAATTTTAGATAATCTAGTGAATTAATAAATAAAACAGATGAGGCAAGTAGGATGAAAGTTATAAACTAAATTACAAGTAAAGGGAAAGTTAGCATCACAGATGGATGATGTCTAAACCTGTAAGATTCACAGCAAAATTTACAATTAATGAATCAAGAAGTGCAATTGGGATTATCCAGTGCATTACTGATGCAGAAAAACTCCATTGGTTGTAAGCTATATGCTGCCTGAGAGCGTGTCTTATTGTAACTTGTAATTAATATTGAATCATTTTGTGCTGTATTTGTATATTTTAAGTAAATATTGAAATATCTCCATTAGATTTATTTTAGTTGTAACTGGTGAATCTAAACCAAACCCCCAAATTAGGACTTTCTCAGCAGGATGCATATGCAGAGGAAGAACAAAGAGCAAAGTTATGTTAAACATTGCTTAGTGAAGTACAAATTCCATCTCTCATAATGTGTCTGATTGTGCAACAGTGCAGATGATGCTGTAATTTTGGGGCGTGGGGTAGTCTTGTATACATCTCCTGGCACATCTGTAACATCATATAAGAATTACTAAAACATGACTTCTTACTGTTGACGCACTCCCCGTTCCAGCAGACATCTAATATCTCTTATAATTACACATGCTGAATAATCCCATCCAACGTTGCCCTTGCTTCTCAATTTCCTTCATCTATCCATCCTTCTTTCATTTTCACCACTTTAATTTCATCGTTATGACTCTAATTAGCCATAGAGATGTAAATCCACGCTTTGCAGGCCCTTGAGGGGCTTTGGTTTGACCTATTACCCTTCCTGGCATTTCTTTTTCTGGTCCCTCCATCTCTACATGCCTTTCTTGTTTCTATTTTTTCCCCCCTTTTCTCTTTCGCTTGCAACCGAAAGGTCCCGGGGGCAGCGAGCGTGTTTCAGCACACCATAATTCACAGGCAGCGGCCCCCGGGCTCTTAGTGGCGCAGCATGTGGTCTGCTTTTATCTCAATCCTCTAACTCCCTCTCTGGCAAGGAAATAATTCTTTATCATGCCTCCATTGATTTGATATTATACTTTCCTCTTTAGTGGAGTGACTCCCCCTGCTTTCTGCCACTTTTTTGTGTGTTTTAACGCCCCTCTGAGACAAGTGTGCATCCACAAGGGTGCGGGTCTGCCTCGGCATCTGTGTGATCATGCATGGGTGTGACGGTCCGTCTCGTCTCCTCATCGAAATCCCCTCCAGTATCTGCCTTCATCTGCTTTGAAAATGTTCTCCCAGAACAAAGGAGATAACACAGCAGAAAGGGGCAGGAATATGGGATATTTTATATAGCAAACACGCCAACTCAACAAGGTGGGGCTGCGGTACCGAAGTCGGTCACGCTGGATACCTTCAGCTTTTGGGTACATTGCTGTGGCAATAGCATGAGAGTATTTTTTTTTTTTTTGGTCCAGCATCTGTTTTTTTTTGGGGGGGGGGGGGGTAAATCATCAGCAAGTTGCTCCAGATGGTGTGGTAATGGTGATAAGGTTATGTTTTTGATTTTTTTTTTTTAAAGACAGTTGTATTCTTCTCCATTTTCTGTGGTGAAGCAGAACAGAACCTGGCGCTGAGTGACGTCACTAAGCTGATTTCGACAAACAAGACAACAAACACTCTGGATGTTATAAAGGGATGAAAGAAAGTGGAACAGGGGGAGAAGAATGAAAGTACAAGTGACTAGATATGGTTGCCTCCAGCTGAAACACTTATTTTCAGACAGCTGAATCTCACACACACACACACACACACACACACACACACACACACACACACACACACACACACACACACACACACACACACACACACACACAGAGCGAGAGAGATCTAAAACCTAACAAACACCTGAGGGGATGTTCATTTTAGTCGCTGCATATTCAAAAGGATGAAGCTCTGTTTTGATCAGTGTTAGGGCTGCAGCTGTGGAGAAGCGGCAGAAAGATTCTCATGTTAACCAGCCTTTCTGCGTGGTTTCCTTGGAGGAAGGAGAAAATGGGATTTTAGAGGAGGCCAAAAATGTCAAGAAAGGAGAAAGCCAGAAAGGTGTAGCAGACTTAGAAGAGCAGGTGATGTATAATTGCATGCATGGGCATGTTTGCAAATGTTTAGGTGCTAAATTCTTGCTAAAGCACAGGGATACCGCAACAGAGCAGATAGGTAAGGCGTGATTGGGAGAAGTGGGAATGGGGGTGGAGTGAAAGAAGCTCAGGAAAAAAGCAATTCATAGACATATGACTGTAAAGGTTTTGGACAGCAGTTAAAAACAGGCTAAACATATAGACAAAAAAATTAAGAAAATTAGGAAAACAGGAAAGGAAATGAGTGGGTCAAACAGAAAAAAAAAACATGTTCTTGTTCCCTCACATATAGCTGCAATCAAAGTTATTCAACCCCCACTGCAAATTAAGTTTACTGGCAAAATGTACAAACTGACAGCTGTTTGCAATAAACAAATGAAACAAGAGCAATTTCATTAGCTCATACACACAGTCGTGATGTTTAGAATTACATTTTACAGAAAATTTGAAGAAAGTCTTTAATTCATTTTTAATTGTTTAGTTGTATTACGTGAATCTCCCAGTATTTTTAACATTGGTATTAAATATCCATATGTCCATATATGAAAAAAAAAATAATCACAGGCTTATACAGGGTGTCCTAATTTTTTCACATGACTGTACTCAGGCATACTGCTGATCCATGGGCCCGAAAAGTTCCAGTTCTGTTTCACCGCTCTGCAGAACAGAATCCCAAAACCTCTGGCTTATTTATATAAACTCCTCAAAAAAGTTTGGAAACATTATTTCAGTCATTGATTTCTTTCCTTTAATAATACCAATTGGTATTGTATTTTATGTCATTGAAAGCCTGATTCATCACTTTTATACCCCTCTACACAGGGGTTGAGATCACTGAGTGATCTTGCCAATTTTTGATCTATCAATGACATTGTGAGCCACAGTTTCCAGGGCCCCCTCAAAGTTTTGACTCAGTCCAAAACACACAAGGATCTCCCAAACGATCCCAAAGATCAAAAATTGGCCCAATTTCTTTACGATCTACATCATTCTGTGTAAAGGAACCCTTACAATGAGGTACAACTTGTAAGATCCTGCATTTGTGGAATGAGCAACACAGCTAAACGTGTGGGTAGCACCCACCCCAAAAATTGCCAAAATCCCCTGCAATAGGCTCCTGTTAGTATTTACTCTTGTTTTGAGCTTCAAGTGCTACCAGGTGTGTGCCAGTCACAGGTGTAATTGAACACTTGTGGGATCAGCTTGGCCATGCTGTATGTGCTAGAGTGACCAACATAACCATGCTGATTGACCTTCAAGAGCTCCTGGTTGAGGAATGGGATGCCATCCCACAGTAAAATGTGACCAGCATGAGGAGGAGGTGCCAAGCTGTTGTGGCTGCCTATGGACCTTTCACATACTACTGAGGTTCCTGACAGTGAAAAATGAATCAAGTGTAAAAATGGCCAATAAATTTATATGTTGTTTTTTTCCTTGTTCCTGTGGGAGAGTGCAATCATCCAGTCCAACAAGCAACTCAAAGCAAGAGTGAATACCAATAGCAAAATATTGCAAGGGATTTTGGCACATTTTTTGAGGGCACTACCCACATGTTTAGCTGTGTTGCTCACTCCACAAATGCACGATCCTGACAAGTTGTACCTCGTTGTAAAGGTGGCTAATCAGGTTTTCCAACGCTATAAAATACAATGCCAACTTGTATTAGGCTATTAAAGGGGAGTAATAGCTGACTGAAATAATGTTTCCAAGATTTTTTTGAGGAGTTTAGTTTTGAGCAAATTGATGATATAATAATCTGCCCTCTGGGCAGATGAGGGTTTAGAGGCAAGACTCATGGAGGCAGGCAGAGGTATGGTGCAAAAATAATTTATTAACAAACAAAACGCTGAGGCAAATGAAAGGCACAGCATGGGGGCTGGAGAAATAACTTGAATGAATGAATGAATGAATTTATTCGGTAATAATAATAATAAACACATACAATACAATAAGAACACACAAAAGAACAACCGAAAGGGTGTAGGCTGAAGCTAGTGCTTATATAGTGCCTACCCCGTTACAATTTTAAAATCAATAACCTAAAAATTTAAGTCTTACCCAAAATCAACAAAGAAAATCAAATACAACAAGTAGACAAAAAAAACCCTATAAGTTATTACAAATTTATCTCCCAGCATTTACAGTGCAATACTGAGAGATTTTCTCATCTTTGTACAATTTTTTGAATTGCTTCAGAGTTGAACATGTTTTAACTTAACTTCAACTTAGAAGTTTCAGATGAAAATAAACTCATGGGTAACTTGGGATATGGGTTTATCACAGAGAGGAACAACGGGGAATCAACAACTAGGATGCCAGACAGAGCACATGCAAAAACTGACATACATCAATAGGGGAATAACTAATTGCAAACATGAGACAGCTTGGGCGGATAATCAAGGGCAGCAGGTGAGGAAAACAGGATGACTGGGGTTACACTGACACTCAGACAGGGATGCACAGGAGACATGACAATGAACATGCAGAACAACAATACTAAACAGTAAAAATAAATCAAGCTCATAAAATATAATCGAATACAAAAGACAACCAAAAGACACAGACAACAGGGGATGACATGACATGACAGACAATGATCAGGGAACATGGGGGCACTTAATAATAATAATGATAATCATGACCAGAATAATAATGATACTGTGAAAAAAGCAAAGACTAACATGAACATAAAATGTGGCCGTGCCATGATTATGACATAATCCCTCCTTTAAAGGGTGGATTCCAGACACCCCTAAACAAAAAACATAGTAACACCAAAACGGGCAGGGGGAAGGGGGGCAAAGCACGGTAGGAAAAACAAGAACATAAGCAAGGGTAACAGTGTCCATCAGGTGATCGGCCAGAGTCCCACGACCACCAGAAGGAGGAACATGATGAATCTGGTGGCCTACCAGAGTCTAAGGCCCACCAGACGGAGAAACGCGGCATGTTGGGTGGCCTACCAAAGCCCAAGGGCCACCGGATGGATGAATGTGGTGGGTTATAGGATGCCGGAGGAAATCCTCCATCTCTCAGCCAGCAGCTTCCTCATCACCATGTCAAAAAGGAACTACAGCAGCATCTGCCTCTAAGTTTTCCTCGCTGGGTGTCTCATCAGCTCCCTCTCCCTGGGTCGTCGCTGCTGTTTCCCCCTTCTCCATGGCACCTCCTCTTGCTGCTGAGAGCCTGGCTGACTCTTCCCCAATTTTGCCCATCATTGAGGCTGCAGAGGCGGCTCCTCCATGTACTCCGGGAGGACCCACTACCACCGCAGCAGAAACCACCGTGCCCCGGGAAAACAGGCAAGTGCCTTTTCATTCTTTATCACTTTTATATGAATTACCTTGCCTGATTCCCAGGGGTGAGGTTCAGTTATTGCACTCCACTGAGTCCTCACCGCCTGCTGCAGCCAGAAGGACTACACCTGCTCTCTCCGTGTCTCTTCCTGTGCCCCCTGAGTGTCCGCCAGTTGGAGGAGGAGCCTGCGGCCCTTGAGAACCTGGTTCCAGCCCCGCAGCCATGGTCTGGACGGAGGGAGAGCGCTGCTTGCAATCCAGAGCCTGCACCCACGAGCAAGTGTTCCTGGTCTTCAGCTGTGCAGGATCCAGCGCCAACAGGGTGCAGACCTCCTGTCGCCATATTGGGTGACCCATCTGCGTGGATCACATCACTGGGGGGTCCCGGGACTGCATTGGCCATCATGCCTGCTGTTGGGGCCGCCACAGCAGAGTCCGAGCTGGACCTCCAGAGGGCCAGGCCCGAGACGTCGTCATCTGGATCAACGGAGTCCTGGACGGCGGTCAAGCTTGAGCTCAGGCAAGTGCTCTAGTTTGTTTTTGTTGTCTCTATGTTGGAGAGATATTGCCTGGCTCTTGGTGGAGAGAGCCAGGTGCAGCCGTCAGCTGCACCTGAGGTCACCTCGCCGGGCTCCACTGCCTGCCAGTGACCCTGACCCCATTTCTCTGCCTCTCTCGTCTGAGCCTTTCCCCAGAGTCACCAAGGATTATCAAGCAATGCCAGAGGTCTCCGTGGGTTCCGGCTCACCGCCTGAGGTCTTCGTGGGTTCAGCTCCTCCCGCTGAGGTTGCCGTGGGTGTGCCGTTCCAGCCTGGGACCTCTGTGGGTGTTGCTCCCCCTCCGGACGAGGTCTTCGCGGGTGCACCATTCCAGCCCGGGGCCTCTGAGGGTGCTGCTTCCCAGTTAGTTGAGGTCATCGCAGGTGCTCTGTCCCAGTTTGGGTCCACCGAGGGTGCAGCTCTGTCCCAGTCCGGGTCCTCCGAGGGTGCAGCTCTGTCCCAGTCCAGGTCCACGGAGGGTGCAGCTCTGTCCCAGTCTGGGTCCACAGAGGGTGCAGCTCTGACCCACTGCGGGTCCATGGAGGGTGCCGCTACCTCTCAGTCCGGGTCCACGGAGGGTGCTGCTTCACCCCAGCCCAGGACCTCCGAGGCTGCAGCTCTGTCCCAGTCCAGGTCCACGGAGGGTGCAGCTCTGTCCCAGTCCAGGTCCACGGAGGGTGCAGCTCTGTCTCAGTCTTTGTCCACGGAGGGTGCAGCTTTGACCCAGTGCGGGTCCACGGAAGGTGCCACTACACCCCAATCCGGGGCCACTGGGGGTGCTGCTTCACCCCAGCCCGGGGCCACCGGGGGTTCTGCACCTATGCCCAATGTCACTGCGATTCTCCACTCAACATCTGGTTCTGTCATGGTCCTTTCTCCGCCATTTCCTTCATCGGGTGCCTGTCTCCTGATTTCAGGGGTCCGCGGTAAGCACGGATTCCAATTGCCACCTCCAGGGGGAGGTGTATGGTGCTCTGCAACCCATTGGCCCAGAGATGCGGGGAGACCGCCCAACGAACTCTCTCGTTTGCTTGCATGGCTTCTGAATTCTGGAAGACCACCCGATGGATGGTCTCCTCCATTTTGGTGGCTCTGGAGACCTGGTAGGCTGCCCGACCTTTTCCACCTGATGGTCGGGTGGAGCCGGGACTGTGGAAGGCCACTGAATTGTTCCGTTGTTTACCCAGTTTTGCTTGGGTTTTTTTGCACCTTATTTGGTCAGTATTGTGGGTCATGTGTATTTTGTTTTGTTGAGTTTGTGTCTCTCCCTCAAGTCCTGGACCCCCCCCTCCCGGGTCTGTTTTTGTAGTTATTCCTGTTGGGGGGAGGGGTGTACTTCCATCCCTTTTTGATGTTATGGCGGGGTGTCTAGGGTCCACCCCTTAAGGGAGGGACACTGTCATGATGCCGAACACGGGTCAGTGCCAAGCTCGGGTCTTTTTGGTTACTACTCATTTTCTGTTTATGTATTTATTCTTAATTTTCTTCCATTAATGTTTGTGCTTTTATTTTGACAGCACAGATATGTGACTTGCTCCTGTCAGATCTTTCCGTGGGTTGTGTTAGTGTTCTTTAATTACTTTTCACTCATGCATCCACACCTGATTCATGTTTGGGTTTTCCCCTTATTATTATTTAAGCTCGCTTGTGAGGTTCATTCCTCGCTGCATCCTCGCATTGTGCAGACAGAAATCCCCCCGTCTGATTCCTGTTTTATTCTCAGCTTCCCCTGTGTAATTGTAAGTTACCCTTTGTGGTTTACATTGATTGCATTTTTCTGTGTCTCCCATTGTGGTTATTTTGTGTCATTTGTAGTTCTTCTGTTTGTGTTCTCGATCATTAAATATGCAAACTCACAGCAGGTGATTGGGGCCTTATTTCTGCCCTGAAAGGGCCGATTATGACAGATAACACAAGTAAACACAAAATGCAGTTTTTAAATGAAGGCGTTTATTATTAAGGGGAAAAAAAATCCAAACCTACATGGCCCTGTGCGAAAAAGTGATTGCCCCCTAAACCTAATAACTGGTTGGGCCACCCTTAGCAGCAACAACTGCAATCAAGCGTTTGCAATAACTGGCAATGAGTCTTTTACAGCACTGTGGAGGAATTTTGGCCCACTCATCTTTGCAGAATTATTGTAATTCAGCCACATTGGAGGGTTTTCGAGCATGAACCGCCTTTTTAAGGTCATGCCACTGCATCTCAATTGGATTCAGGTCAGGACTTTGACTACACCACTCCAAAGTCTTCCTTTTGTTTTTCTTAAGCCATTCAGAGGTGGACTTGCTGGTGAGTTTTGGATCATTGTCTGGCTGCAGAACCCAAGTGCGCTTCAGCTTGAGGTCACAAACAGATGGCCGGACATTCTCCTTCAGGATTTTTTGGTAGACAGCAGAATTCATGGTTCCATTTACCACAGCAAGTCTTCCAGGTCCTGAAGCAGCAAAACAGCCCCAGACCATCACACTACCACCGCTATATTTTACTGTTGGTATGATGTTCCTTTTCTGAAATGCTATGTTAATTTTATGCCAGTTGTAATGGGACACACACCTTCCAAAAAGTTCAACTTCTGTCTTTTCAGTCCACAGAGTATTTTTGCAGAAGTCTTGGGGTTCATCAAGATTTTTTCTGGCAAAACTGAGACGAGCCTTTATGTTCTTTTTGCTCAGCAGTAGTTTTTGTCTTGGAACTCTGCCATGCAGGCCATTTTCGCCGAGTCTCTTTCTTATGGTTGAGTCTACAGTGAGGCCTGCAGTTCTTTGGATGTTGATGTGGGGTTTCTGTGACCTCTTGGATGAGTTGTCGCTGTGCTTTTGGGGTAATTTTGATTGGCTGGCCACTCCTGGGAAGTTTTACCACTGTTCCATGTTTTCACCATTTGTGGATAATGGCTCTCACTGTGGTTTGCTGGAGTCCCAAAGCTTTAGAAATGGCTTTATAACCTTTTCCAGACTGATAGATCTCATTTATGCCTCTCATGGATCCCCCTCATGGATCGTCACCTTATCGTGGTGGGGGGGTTTGCGTGCCCCAGTGATCCCAGGAGCTATGTTGTCCGGGGCAATTTGCCTCTGATAGGGTCTCCCAAGACAAACTGGTCCTGGGTGAAGGGCCAGACGAAGAACGATCCAACAGACTCTCATGATAAATTGTATATCAAGGATTCAGTGTACCCCGCCCGGTATGGGGTTACCGGGGCCCCACCCTGGAGCCAGGCCTGGGGGAGGGGCTCGAAGGCTAGCGTCTGGTGGCCGGGTTTCCACCCATGGGACCCGGCCGGGCTCAGCCCGAAGGAGTTACATGGGTCCGCCCTCCAGTAGGTTCACCACCTGCAGGAGGGATCATGGAAGTCCGGTGCTATGTGGATTAGGTGGCAGTCAAAGGCGGAGACCTTGGCGGACTGATCCCAAGCTTTCTAAACTGGCTTTTGGTACGTGGAATGTCACCTCTCTGGTGGGGAAGGAGCCTGAGCTGGTGTACGAGATTGAGCGATACCGGCTAGATATAGTCGGCCTCACCTCAACACACAGCTCCGGTTCCGGAACCAGTCTCCTGGAGAGGGGCTGGAGCTTGGCCTTTTCTGGAGTTGCCCCGGGCGAGAGGCGACGAGCAGGGGTAGGTATTCTTGTATCGCCCCACCTTGCTGCCTCTATATTGGAGTTTTCCCCGGTGGACGAAAGGGTTGCTTCCCTGCGCCTTCGGGTTGGGAAACGGGTCCTGACCATCATTTGTGCCTATGCACCAAATGATGTTTCAGAGTACCCACCCTTTTTGGAGTCTGTGACTGGGGTGCTGGAGGGTGCTCCTCCTGGAGACTCCATTGTCCTACTGGGGGACTTCAATGCGCACGTGGGCAACGACAGTGAAACCTGGAGGGGGGTGATTGGGAGGAACGGCCTGCCCGATCTGAACCCGAGTGGTGTTCAGTTATTGGACTTCTGTGCCAACCACAGTTTGGCCATAACGAACACCATGTTCAAGCATAAGGGTGTCCATATGTGCACCTGGCACCAGGACACCCTAGGCCGCAGGTCGATGATCGATTTTGTTATCGTATCATCAGACCTGCGACCGTATGTCTTGGACACCCGAGTAAAGAGAGGTGCAGAGCTGTCAACTGATCACCACCTGGTGGTGAGTTGGATCCGATGGCAGGGGAGGAAGCCATTCAGACCTGGTAGACCCAAACGTATAGTGAGGGTGTGCTGGGAGCGTCTGGCTGAGGCCCCTGTCCGGGAGGTCTTCAACTCCCACCTCCGGAAGAACTTCAACCACATTCCGAGGGAGTCTGGAGACATGGAGTCTGAATGGGCCATGTTCTCCACCTCTGTTGTTGAAGCGGCAGCCCAGAGCTGCGGCCGCAAGGTGGTCGGTGCATCTCGTGGTGGCAACCCCCGAACCAAGTGGTGGACACCAGTGGTGAGGGGGGCCATTAAGCTGAAGAAGGAGTCCTATCAAGCTTGGTTGGCTTGTGGGACTCCCGAAGCAGCTGAGGTGTACCGGCAGGCCAAGCGGAGTGCAGCTCGGGTGGTTGCTGAAGCAAAAACCCGGGTATGGGAGGAGTTCGGTGAGGCCATGGAACAAGACTTTCGGTCGGCTTCAAAGAGATTCTGGCAAACTGTTCGGCGGCTCAGGAGGGGAAAGCAGCTCCCCGTCCACACTGTGTATGGTGCGGATGGGACACTGTTGACTTCAACTGGGGATATCGTCGGGCGGTGGAAGGAATACTTCGAGGATCTCCTCAATCCCACTGATACGCCTTCCACAGAGGAAGCAGGGTTTGGGGACGAGGGGGATGACTCGCCTATCACAGGGGCTGAGGTCGCCAAGGTGGTTAAAAATCTCCTTGGTGGCCGGGCCCCGGGGGTGGACGAGATTCGCCCCGAGTACCTCAAGGCCCTGGATGTTGTTGGGTTGTCATGGTTGACACGCCTCTGCAACATTGCGTGGAGGTCGGGGGCAGTGCCTTTGGCATGGCAAACCGGGGTGGTGGTTCCTCTCTTCAAAAAAGGGGACCGGAGGGTGTGCTCCAACTTTAGAGGGATCACACTCCTCAGCCTCCCTGGGAAGGTCTATGCCAAGGTACTGGAGAGGAGAGTCCGGCCGTTGGTCGAACCTCGGATTCAGGAGGAGCAATGTGGTTTTCGTCCTGGCCGTGGCACATCGGACCAGCTCTTTACCCTCTCGAGAATTCTTGAGGGTTCGTGGGAGTTTGCCCAACCAGTTTACATGTGTTTTGTGGACTTGGAGAAGGCATTTGACCGCGTCCCTCGTGGATTTTTGTGGGGGGTGCTTCGGGAGTATGGGGTATCGGGCTTGTTGTTACGAGCTATTCGGTCTCTGTACGACCGTTGTGAGAGTTTAGTTCGCATTGCCAACACTCGGTCGGAGTCATTCCCAGTGAGAGTTGGACTCCGCCAGGGCTGCCCTTTGTCACCGGTCCTGTTCATAATTTTTATGGACAGGATTTCTAGGCGCAGCCAGGGAATGGAGGGTGTCATGCTTGGTGACCACAGGATCTCATCTCTGTTGTTTGCAGATGATGTTGTCCTGTTGGCTTCATCCAGCAATGACCTACAGCTCTTGCTGGGACGGTTTGCCGCTGAGTGTGAAGCGGCTGGGATGAGAATCAGCACCTCCAAGTCCGAGTCCATGGTCCTCAGCCGGAAAAAGGTGGATTGTCCTCTCCGGGTTGGGGACAGGCTCCTGCCCCAAGTGGAGGAGTTTAAGTATCTTGGGGTCTTGTTCACGAGTGAGGGGAAAATGGAGCGAGAGATCGACAGACGGATTGGAGCAGCATCTGCAGTGATGCGGACGTTGTACCGGTCTGTTGTGGTGAAGAGGGAGCTTAGTTCTAAGGCAAAGCTGTCGATTTACCAGTCAATCTACGTTCCTACTCTCACCTATGGTCACGAGCTTTGGGTAATGACCGAAAGAACGAGATCGCGGATACAAGCGGCTGAAATGAGCTTTCTCCGTAGGATTGCTGGACTCACCCTCAGAGATAGGGTGAGGAGCTCAGTCATCCGGGAGAGGCTCAGAGTAGAACCGCTGCTCCTCCACATTGAAAGGAGTCAGTTGAGGTGGTATGGGCATCTGATTAGGATGCCTCCTGGACGCCTCCCACTTGAGGTGTTTCAGGCACGTCCCACTGGGAGGAGACCCCGGGGCAGACCCAGGACTCGGTGGAGAGACTATGTCTCCCAGCTAGTCTGGGAACGCCTTGGTATCCCCTCTGAAGAGCTGGAGCAGGTGGCTGGGGAGAGGGAAGTCTGGGCTTCTCTGCTTGAACTGCTGCCTCCGCGACCCGGACCTCCGGAAAAGCGGTAGAAGATGGATGGATGGGTGGATGGATGGATAGATCTCATTTACTTTGTTTCTCATTTGCTCCTGAATTTCTTTGGATCACAGCATGATGTCTAGCTTTTGAGGATCTTTTGGTCGCCATCATTTTGTCAGGCAGGTCCTATTTAATTGATTTCTTGATTGAGAACAAGTGTGGCAGTAATCAGGCCTGGGTATGGCTAGAGAAATTGAACTCAGCTTTCCAAAGATGTTAAACCACAGTTAATTTGTTTTAACATAGGGGTGCAATCACCTTTGCACACAGAGCCATGCAGGTTTGGATTTTTTATTTTTTTTTACCCTTAATAATAAACACCTTCATTTAAAAACTGCATTTTGTGTTTACATGTGTTATCTTTGTCTAATTTTTAAATTTGTTTGATGATCTGAAACATTTACGTGTGACAAACATACAAAAAAAGAGAAATCAGGAAGGAGGCAAACACTTTTTCACACCACTGTATGAGCAGACATACATCACACTGACATATCTATCTATAACTGTACACGCATGTTAGCTTTCAAGACTCAGGACCTTGTGATCTTGACGTTTGACTTTTTGACCCCAAAGCATATCTACAGGAGAGTCTCACACATTTCATGGCCATTGCCTCATGTTTTTTCTTTTGTCAAGTTAGACTCTGGGTGGCTTTATAATCTTGGCTTTTGAACTTTTGACCCCAAGATCATAGCAACAGATGAGGGTCCCAAGGTCAACTTGTGTACCAAATTTGGTGACCCTTATCATAAATTAACTATCAACCAAAGCTTGAGCAGCTCAGTGGCACATTGGTTAGCACTGTGGCAGCACAGTAAGAAGGTTACAGGATCGATCCCACTCCCTGACCATCGGTGACCCTTCTGTGTGGAGTTTGCATGTTCTCCCCATGTCTGCGTAGGTTTACCCCAGGTACTCTGGTTTCCTCCCACAAGCCAAAAACATGCAAGTTAGGTTAATTGGAGACTCTAAAGTGGCCCTAGGTATGAATGTGTGTGTGAATGGTGAAGGGATTGGGGCCTTACCATGGCTGCCTCATCCATCCAGGTGGATGCCCTGAATTTCCCTCTGGGGATTAATAAAGTATACAAAATACAAAAAAAATAAAAAATTTAAAGCTGGTATGAGTCTGTAACCTTGACATTTTGACCCCAAAAATATATTTAAAGATGCTACTTTCAAGGTTAACGTGTACAGAGTTTGATCATACTTGGGGTTATATTTTAGGCAGATGACCAGATAAACACCTGCTTTGATTCCTTCAGTATTCGTTTTTGACTATCTGGGTGTTTTGGGGTTTTTTTGTACATTTTATTTTGCCTCGGGGGGCATGCGTGACCTAGACATGCAGTAGTGTGTGAAAGCCTTTTTGTGTATCTTTTACCAGGAATTCAGCTCGTCCTGTCAAAATCAAGTGGAAGTAAAGGCTTGTTTCAATGTTTCCATGTTTTCTTGTCTTTTAATTTGCCAGAATTTTGAGATACGGCTTTGCTCTCAAGCTAACCCTTCATTTCCACTGACCCCAGATGGACAGCTGGCACATCATGCTTCCTTGTTGTTATCACGTGATCGCGATCAGTCCCCCTCGATTTGCCTCGGCCCCTCTTGAGCTCTTATATTCCATCCATCTTCTTCCAGGGTGTACCCTGCCTCTCGCCCAAAGCTCTTATATTGTTTTATATAATTCTCGTGTGATCTTGTCATGCCAGCCTATTCTCTTATCCGTGCCACTTCAAAGCGCAAATGTAGCCGATGGCGAACGATGCAAGGCTGGGACCAGACTATATCTGCAACGGACCGAAACCATGGTCAGTAGAAATTAGGGGTAAGCCATGACTCGCTCACCTTAATGCCATAGGCACCGATGCAGTGGTGCTTTGGTTGTTTCATCATTTATTGGAGATTTGTTCTCTGTTGCTGTCAGCATTTGCTTTACTTTAGTCTTGTTATACAGCCAACAAATTATGGGATACTGAAAATGATTAAAAAAAAGTGCTGAACTTAAATGCCATAGCATGTTTCATACTGGTGCATGTCACCTTTGTCATTGAGATAATGCATGTCTGTGATCTTACAGTGTGTGGTTGAGTAATCACTGATAGATGGAAAAACACAGTGAATCTGACAGATTAGATAATCAATTGTAGTAGTGATAATTATTAGTCAAAAGTTTTGATAAGTCTTTTAAAGTTTTCATAAGTTGACATGGTTCCTTTCCTAATCTTAGTACTAGCAAAAGTATCATTTAATGGCATCTAAAGAATTTCTGAAGCCAATTTCCATTCACTGGGCTTTAAAAGTGCAGCTTGACAGCATCAGAAAGCAGATATAGTCATAGAAGTGAGACTGTGTTTGAATGAGTGAGAAAGGCTGATGATAGGGAGAAGAGGTATTCCCAAATCTCTGAAGTTGTTATTCTCAGGAGTGTGGCCTGATTCTCAGGATCACTGTTGTGCGCTCCCAGCCGAGTGTTAGTACACAGTATCTCCTGTGGCAACAAGCTCCCATTCAACACAAGCTTCTAAAACAACTTGCGCTGAGCTGGCTTGAGGGTTAAAGCTCAGAGGCTTTTTTGTACCAAGATGATGCTGTGCTCCTTTTGTGGTTTGCCAGGGTAAATCCAACTTGCAAGCAATGTGCCAGTGGAACACCCTGATTTAGAGAGATACTACAAATCAGAAATACAAGAAAAAAAAAATCAGACACTTCTGAGTTTGAAACCTTGATGTCATAAAGCTGTGATGTTCGGTGTCACAGTAGGAACGTGACAGAGCCCACTCTTCAGGAGGTCATAATCAGCCAAGAAGCACAACTACATCTGAATCTTTTCCAAGCTGTCTGCGGTCTAAGTTAATGCTATATCACTTCAGATGTGACAAAAGTATTTGTTTCAGATACTCCAAGACCAAATTATATTTTCATTTTCTTTTGCTAAGACAAATACTTCTGTGACCCATTGCTAAGGAATACAAACCATAAGCATTACATAGAATTAAGTTGCATTACTGTCATTTAACACCCATGTACAAAGGAATTTGCCTCATAAACCAGTCATTAGTTATATGGGATCTCCATAAAGTCTCTTTACAATTTAACAAATTTATTGCAAAAGCAAATGAATAGACAAATCTGTAGACATTATTACAAAATGAGGAGTAGATACTGAAGTTTTTTGCCTCATCTAATACACCTCTATATGGGTACCATTAATTGCACAAAGCACATCAAGACAGTACTCGATTTCTTGCCATGTTCGCTGTAGCATAGCCTCATCAGTGGTGTCATCATGGATCTTTTGCTTCAGGTCGTTGATGTCCCATATCTTTGTTCGATACACAATATCTTTAGCATAACCCCACAGAAAGAAGTCCAGGGGAGTGATATCTGGTGAATGAGGTGGCCAGGGAATTCGGCCATCCCTTCCATTCCACCGGTCTGCAAATGTCTGATTTAGGAACCCACGAACATTGAAATACGCAAATGCAACGTGATAAAAAACTTTGAAAACAACTGAGTACATAGAAAAAATCTGATTAGCATATCTCATCAGTTGCTTTTGTAATTTTTTTTTTATTGTAAAGAGTCTTTGTGGACAGCCTGTATAGTCCTCAATCCTTTCACCTGTGTCATTCGAGTGCTTTGCTAGCTTAGTAGCTAGTAGGATGCTGCTAGCCGTCAAACGGCTTAGGATTCTTCAATGAAGCCTGTTATTTTCATCACACAGCTATTCCAAGTGGTAGATCATGATGGAAAATCAGTCAACTTATCCATCTTGTTGGCCATGGACCTGGCATGCATTCAGTTCATGAAACAGTTCGCTGAACATAGTTTGCAAGGCACACTAACCTAAATGAAAGGGCAGTTCTCAGCGAATGGTTTTTCTGTTCGGCTCGCGCATTCTGTAGTTGTGTAGATCTATTATGGACCTATGTCAGCCGGTTAGAAGACCATATTAATACGGTAACTATGGCGTAGACTGTAGCCTACTTCAACTTCATATTACCTAACAATTCTACGTTATACCCCCCACTAAAAACAATATTTTATGTGTGGTATTGTTTTCCAATAATCAGTTTTTACTTACAAACTGACATAACCTCTACTCTTAAATTGATGGAATTGCTCCAAAAAGAAAAGAAAACAAAAAGGACATCGCAAACTATCTTACCTAGCCACTATCTTTGTCCACTATGTGAGTCACGTCCCCGAGGAATTCGGCCAATGAGAAAATGGTTCGCGGCGAGCGTACCATTCAGTTACGGAAACTAACGAACAATTCCAAATGGTTGCAAACAGTTTTGTCAACTGAACGCAAGGCTGATGTTTGCACCAAACACACTGGGGAACCATGGTCTGTCTGTATGAAGTGCCTAGCATTTAGCATAGCCACTAGCGTGTCTGCTTATTTTGTTTAGGTTCACTTTGCCAGCTTGTTTTTTTACATGTTTCGTTGAAATGGAGATTAAGATGCACGCATTATACTGCGAAGCTAAAAAAAAAAGTAGCACAGCAAATTTGAGTATATCAAATAAAGCTAAACAGGCTAACTCTTAGCATCAACCTGAAAGAGCACAAGTACATGTGTGCTTTTTAAAGGTGACGGACATTGACATTTTTTTATTGAACCAATCAACTGATTGTATGAAAATATTCCATTCTTCCCATTCCCCTGATTTAATATGTGTCACCATCCTCCCTAAATGAAATTAATTGGTCATAGCCCATCTTTCACTCAGTGATGCTGCAGTACCGCCATCTCCCGATAGGTGCGTGCAGCCTTCACGTCAATTCGGTATGAAAAAAATTGCAGAACGAGAGCAAAGTGATTCGGACAGCGATTATTTTCTAGAGTTTGACGACCTCAATATAAATGATTACAAATGATTACATTGACAATGAAGACGTTTTGGGTGGTGTGTGGCCTGTCAGCCTTATTTGTTCGAGGCAGAGGGAGAGTAGGAAGACGCAACACGGACGGGAAAAGAACACGTTTACGATCGGCTGTAAGATATTTCTAGGTAAAAGATGCTTACAAATATTTTTCTTTGGCGACATGCATGGTCACACACTTAATTTTAAAAATAAAACTACCCATTGGTCACTCGCTGCCTGATGACATGTTGTTAATCATCATCTTCTCAGCCGCTGATTAGCACCTGCTGGTCTGTGCGCAGCTGGAGCTGATGAGACAGATGACGGCCGTCATCGTCCACACGAGTGAGTTTATAAACAATATTTATTCATTTGATTTAATTTCCCAGATGAATTATGAAGAAACCATTCAATACATTCAATAATCAATGCAAACGGAATAATCAATGCCAACCCCATATTTTTCAGGCGATACAGATTCATAGTGTTGGGGATTTTTTTGGAGAAGAAGTGAGGGTTATGTTGCCTGCCTGTGCGGTGAGCCTCATCAGAGAAACATTCCCATCTCATCACTACAAGGGATTTTGCCTACCAAGATTAGATTTGTGAACAATGTTATTTAAATAAAGTTTTGTAAAATCATATATTGAGTTTCTTAATGTTCATGTCAGTGTTATAGTTCTCATAGCTCAGCATTCATCAAAGTCGCATGTCATATACATTTCAATAATTTTTCTACCATTTTATGGTATAAATTTGGATTTACATAAAAGTCCAGTTCATCAGCTTCCTCTGCTTGGTCAGAAACATCAACATTGAGTGACAGTTGATAAAATCTGCAAAAAAAGTAGATCATAATTTTATCCAAGAGGTCTCAAATTGGATTACATACATAGAAATATAAATTGATCAAACAGGCACAACCACCTCCCTATACAGCACTGAATATTTCATATTTGATGAGTATGAACACCCTAATATGCTAATATTTGATAAGTTGGTAAGGCAATGCAAACCATGGCTTGGAATTCATTTAAGATGTTTAGTAAACATTTGCAGTGAATATTAAAAATAAAAAAACTTACCCTGTTTACTTCTCCTGTTCTGACAGTTGATCGCCACTGTCACTGACCCCGTTCTCAGAGTCACACTTGGAAATCGAGGCATATATAGTTGGAATAGCCGTTTTCTTTATCAGAAATCTTTTGGCAAATTTCATTTCAAATTGACATAATGTCTGGCCCAGGAAACACGCACGCAGGCTCAGGATAGATTTAACAGTTGTTGAATATAGACAAGCAGGTGTGTGTGAATGGATGTATGGGGATGTGCTGACGAGGGGCAGGTGTGCGCCCAGCTGAATCCGCTGAGGAGCGGCGAGTCGTGACACAAATTGCATCTTATTCTCGAAATCGCTGTCAACGAAATCTCTACTGCACATTTTTGGTGTTTTACCGACATAAGTCCATTTTTTTTTGCGTTTTCTGAACGAATTTCACCCATGCCGTTCTGATTTTCACAGGGACGGGACATTCAAAAACACTCACAGCATGCTCCTCTGGTATAACGTCGCACCCGTACACAACACAACGACAAACCATAATTAATTCAATTCCTGAAATCCTAATGTTAATAAATAATCTATTTGTAATCCAAAAGTATTCCGAGAAATATCCGTAATCGCCGATTTTAAAATGTAAACATCAAATAAAAAAAGCAATGTCCGCCGACTGTGTGCCACACCGAAATGACGTCACACAGTCAGTGGCCATTTTAGCCGCTGATCTTGGCTGGGTCAGACAGCTCTCCACAACAGCGTACTTCAAGAGCGCATTGTCACCTTATGCGACATACGTTGACACCAAAACATGTGGGGTTCCAATTAGCTCGTCTCAGACAACAATTTGAGATATGATTTAGCGATTTTGAGTTTTCGTCTGTCCGTCATCTTTAAGACTAGCTATTGTGAAGCAGCTCTCCAGAGTGGAAACAAGGTTTACAGCATCACAGTATGTTTAAGTTACATTATGCTGTAATAAATGAATACCAGTTATTGTAATTACAGTTATTATAGAAGATTTGTTAAGTGGAGTTAATACTGTTGGAATAATTTGAAATGTCAGCACTCTGGGAATGCATTCTGTCCAGTAATATTGCTCAGTTGGAGCTAACTTTAATATCATGAATCAAGCTGGAAACTTGGCACGATTGTTTCAGATGTTTCTTCATCATCTCTGCCATGCTTTTACACAATTTCAGAAGCAGATATGGTTACTTGTAGCTGTGAGGCTACATTTGTAACTACAGCATCATTGTCCCTCATCAGAAAAGCTGATTCTTGCTTTCCTGAATTATCCACTGTACACATTGTTACCTATTTAAACATTAGCAGCAATTAAATAGTTGTTTGCTGCATGGTAGAAACACTGAATGTCAGTGTCTTACAGAGTCCACCAACCACTGGAAAATCTTTTCAACATTTACACTTTCCTGTCGGCAGATAAAAATTGGCAAAAGCCCAACTTCACACAATAGAAATAAATTGTTTTGCCTCCAGTGGAAACTAATTTGCACTTTGACTTTGTGAACTGCTTTTTAAAAAACCCATAAATCACCAAAGGATGGATTTCTTCATTGTCAACCTCTTTACATCATAGACTTGATGTCCTGGGTTATGCCTGTGGGTAAATAAAATAAATTAAAGTAAATAAATAAATAAATGATACCAGATCTGATAAACTGGTTATGGCAACGATACAAATCCTATTCTCACATGATGATAGTGAAGCGTTCACTTTTCAGCAAATTATTCAGTCATATCAAGGTGTAAAAGAAGAAATTATCACAGTTAAACTTGTAACACCTTTGATCCTCTTTTCAGTTCAGATCATTTGCATTTGAAATATTTGTTTTATGAATAAAAGATGGTGAACTTCAAACAAAGTCAAAACATTAACAAAAACAGTACTGCAATTACATGCACTATACTCCAGTCAACCTGTTTCTTTGTGGTCAACCACTCTGTCAGCAGATCTCCAAGCCAATGAGAAACCATTTAAATGAAGATTCATGCTGATCTTGTTAATGACAGTACTTCTAAGGCAGTACATGTCTACTGCTATGTTTTTTATTTTTAATGGAAGGCATCACATCATGGCATGCGTTGAGCGCAGGGATGAGGCGTGACCAGTGGAGTGACAGAAAATGACCTGGAGTGGGGAAACTGTTAACCAAAGAGTTTTGTCCCAGGGGAAAGACTCCCATTGGTCCTGCTGCTGAGAATACAAAGGCTACACCTGATTGGTTGATGCATCAAGCCGTGAGCGGTTTTATATGGATTTCAGCTTCCGGACTGTTAGCATGGCGTATCATGAGTAAACTGTCTGATATTAAAACAAACCAGCGAAAAGTGTTTCTAACAACATTTGAGATGAGAAGTAATCAGTGCAATTAATGAATCCATCATTATTTGACATCAAATGCCACTAGTTTAAATGTTCAGCATGACTTTGCTGCAGCTCATTTGCATAAATAAAAATCAACTTTATCCAAATGAGAGGTATTGGCATCCAGATGCTTTGCATTGCATTTCACTTAGACATTGAATACGAAGCAGACATACATAAGACATACTTACATAAGTTGAAATTACTCATGAACACAAACTGTGTTATGTTATAGCTGTACTACAGAATTAATTGAGTTTCTTGGCACTGAAGGATGCCGTAATGATAAACAGAATGTTTTACTCTCCCTTCAGTATTTAAATCAAAAGCATTCTTTGAAGGATAATACTCTTGTGTCCATTTTTCTTCAGAAGAGCTTTATTCTTTGATATTAAAGTGCTCAGTGGTTTTTTTTTTCATGTTCCAAGGTTCAAGTGATACTGTTATAGATTATTAAAAGAAGTTTCTCTTTTAATAGGTTTCGTTTTTAATGAATACGATAAAGATTTTATCCGTACAGCATGTCTCAGCCTTTTATGTTTTGGAGCAGTATTTAAGCTTGAGTTTTCACAGTTGCTGAATTTCTAAACACCTCACAAGATAGAGTAAATCATATTTTCATGACTAGCTGAGTCACTTGCTCCTCTCTCATCAGACACCCTCGTGCTAAAGGGAACCTTTTACACAAAACAGAACTTGAATAAAAAAAGGTCCCATTCTGCAAGGCATCGAAACCCAACAACTATTGCAACCACTTGCTTGCAGCAATACAGCAATTTTAAAACTCCCAGGTGATTACATACACAACTATGCAAGTGTGATGTATGGCATTGCTGAAAAAGAACATGTAAGCTCAGCAAACCTTCTTTGGATCGATAATTTTAAAGTAGCATAAAATGAAGGTCAGACTTTTCATCATCTAAGGATGACCTGCATCTTTTTTCTGCGTAAGCAACACAGGTGTGGCTTGGTATTTCTGTTGAAAAACACCTGAACCTGAGCTGGTCCTCATCCAAGAAAGAAAGCTTCTCCAAAGAGTCCGATGGAACATGGTGCACCCATGCGTTTTATTACAATAGTTCATTGTCAGTTTATATAAGGTCATGTTCAAATGAATATAGAGCCAGTCATTTTTTGTAATACATGGGCCAGAAAGTGTTACTAATAATCACTAAATTCATTAAATCTCCAATTATGTAATGACATGGAAAGAAAAAGAGCTCAATTTTTGACACTCTAGTCCAGGAATACAGTATGAAGGATTGACGTTTTGTTGGATTGTTGGACTGACTGCCAAAATGGGGAATAATGTGGTTGACAAAATAACATATTGAGTCTAAACATGTTTTAATAGATGTTATAGCACACTACCTTCCTTCCTAGAATCCCAGATAAGTGTTTCCAGCTTGCCACACATCAGCAAAATCTAAACAATTTAAAGTCATAACTGTAATAATTAAGAACAGCACTCCAGTGCTGGGAAGGAAAAATGTGCAAAAACTGAAGCAATGCCACAGCTGGTGTCCAGCATATTCTACGTTCTCATCACTTCAGCAGTCTGGACTCAAGGATCCAGTGATCTATTTGTGGTTGTTACTCCATAAATATGACCTCATGGGAGCACCATTGAAAAATTTTCTTTCTTCACCACCGTGCTGCAGCTCTAACCTCAAAACTGCTGGATCTACTTTACAGAAATCATAGTGTGCATAACACTAAATGCATACATGCCCATTTAATCATACATTTTGTGCTGAGGTGTGCACCAGAACTCATACACAGGGCTTTCTGTGCATCATATTGTGCATTCTCTGTTTGTCGAAGTGGACCCTCGGGTCAGGTCGGGCTGTGGCTCCCACAGAGCGGAGTTCTGCTGTAGGAAGCTAATCTTTCTCACCCTCCTCCTCCATGAGGCTGAAAGGGCTTTAAAATGAGAAAGGCTACTTAGCCGACCCTGTCAAAAATGCCTTTGCGGTTTACAGTAAGTGGTGAAACTGGGGAGAGAAAGGGGTGGGTCTGGGTCTTTCTTTCTATAAAGATGAAAGATTACTCGGATTTTCAAAGATCTTATGTTACTATCAGATTAGAATGTGGTTTTAATGAATCGGGTCTCATTCGACCAAATGAAGTATGGGAGATTAGCTTCAGTCTGGCAGCTTGTTTCCATTAAGCCTCTCAGAGCAGGGTGACTTTTTTTTTGGCCTTTGAGACTTGTAATGTCTAAAGTTTTATCAAACCGAAGACTGTGAAGATAAGATGTTTTTTTTTTTTTTTTTTTGGTCCTTCTGCTTCTTTAAGTTGAACAAGTTAGAGATACACTGGCACATACACCAAGCATGAACAATCATTACTGTTTAACGGTTATTTAAGACCTCCTATTAATACATAAAAATAGATCAGAAGTTCCTTACCTCAGAACAGAACCCATATGTGTCAAAGACGATCATGCTGTTGCCTTTCACAGTGATTCCCATTTCAAAAGAGCTTAAATTTGAGTATAGGGGTGGGAGAAGAATGACAAATGAGACTAAAGATAATCCTTCCCCAGAGCACAGAGTTTGTATACCTGTCTTAACTTTTTGTCATTCTCGTCTTTGTTAACTTTCACTTCTTCATTCAAGACTCAATTGTGCTTCGCAATTAGGTTCTTTTAGACATTATTTACTAGGGATGCACCAATATATCGGCTTATGGGTTTGAACGATGGGTTCGTAAGAATCTCCCAGTTCCTAAGAATTCTGGAGTTCGTGGAGGGGGGCATAATTTTTTAGGGTTGCCGTTCAATTCACAAGAGCAACTTGAGGCATTCTTGAGATATGAAGTGCTTTTCTGTTGTACGATGACCCTAGAGTTCTAATGTTCTTTGTAAGGGTGCCTTGGGATCTTCCTATGGCATACTTGCTGCCATCTTACGAAAATTTTTGTGCAACTCACCGCACTCTGAAATTGTTGGTAGAAATATCTTATGGATTCCGGTACATTTTGCCTGCACAAATGTTGCACGGATGATGTACTTCTGCCTTAAGAGCGCCTCACTACCACCTTACACACGCTGTACGAATCGGCATTTCCTACAACCACTGTAAGGGGTTCTTAAGAACAACTTAAGGTGTTGTTGAGGCAGACTTACGCCCAACACCTTGCGCAGTTCTTACATTGTTCCTAAGACATTGCTACAGCTGCCCTACGATGAGGGGTTTTTGTGAGGTATTTATAGAGATCTTGGACAAAGCCATCGACCTGGCCACAAACTTATGAACGGTCTAACAACACTGGTTTCTCCTACTAAGAAGGCTGTACGAAATGGTCCAAAAATTGTTCGTACGGTGTTCGCAGCAGTTCGTAAGGGTATTTGTGACCACAGTGCTACATTGTTAATGGCTGATATTCACCTTATTGGCTGATGAAGGTCATCAAGTAAAATATGTGTATGTGGAGAAAGAAATAGGCGAGGCAACGAGTTGAACAACGCAAGGCTTTATACTTTCTCCAACAACATAACAGCAAACAACAAAACAGCGCTACAGCCTCACAGATCTCCGTGCATTCCCCTTGTTATTTCTTTATTCCCATGCATGGAGACAAGGAGCTTCCGACCATCATACATTGTTGTTTAACAAAGGAATGTGTGGCACATTAACATAACATACACCAATGCCGCTATCACACCTTTCTTCTCTCCGCAGCTGCAGTCATTCTTACTCTCCCTGGGAGGCGCATAGAACCACAGTCCCGTCTGATGCCCCCCGGTGACACCTCTTCATTTGGTCCATTGTCCTCCTCTTTCCTCCTGCCTCTCTGGGTGGAAAATCCCCCACCCCGTGCCCCCACAAAGCCCCCATCCCCCCCGAACACCCAGAAGGGGCTCTAACCCCCCGTCCTTTGGGCTCGAGCTGGCGCCCATAGCGGCTGTAGCAGGAGGTTGCCGAGCCAGTAGAACCATCCTGCTGGTGAGGTGTACCGGAGGGCGTGTCAGTCTGTGGAGGGAAAGAGGGAGGGGGGAAAAGCACATCAGCTCCGTGAGCGCAGGTCCCTGCCGAGGGATTGCCAACTTGCGGAGCCACTAACAGTAGGTGTCCACGCCGGGGTCCGGTGCGCATCGTGCCTGCCGAAAACAAAACCGGCCTTCTGCAAGCTTCTTGGGACGAATGTGCGGGGGAAAAAAATGGTGGGCTGGGCTGGGTCGCTCCCAGCCTCTGTCTGTGTAAAAATTCCGCGGACGAATCTCTCCATGGCACGTCAGGGTCATCAGTGTAACTCGCTCTCCATGGCACGTCAGGGTCACCAGTGTGGAGAAAGGAATACGTGAGGCAACGAGCTGAACAACACAAGGCTTTATACTTTTTCCAACAACATAACAGCAAACAATGAAACAGCACAACAGTGCTACAGCATCATAGATCTCCGTGCATTCCCCTTTTTATATCTTTATTCCCATGCATGGAGACCAGGAGCTTCCGACCATCATACATTGTTGTTTAACAAAGGAGTGTGTGGCACATTAACATAACACAGACCAGCGCCGCTATCACACCTTTCTTCTCTCCGCAGTTCCGGTCATTCTTACTCTCCCCATGGAGCGCATAGAACCACAGTCCCATCTGATGCCCCCCCGGTGACACCTCTTCATTCGGTCCATTGTCCTCCTCTTTCCTCCTGCCTCTCTGGGTGGAAAAAACCCCCACCCCGTGCCCCCACATGTAATTGATTTCCCCTGAAACAGACAATAAGAGCCTACAGCTATAGATTCAGAAAACATCATTTTTTTTTAACAATGCATATTTATTTGTGTCCCTGATGTTAAAGACAGAATAGATGGAAACAAAAACAAATCAAGCAATAGTTTTCAACCATCTGAGCAAAATTTCATAATTGGTGCATCCCCAGTAAATACACATTTTTAAGTAGTTAAAGCTTGGTAAAGGTGAGGATATAATTTACACATTGCAGGTCACCCTCCACCATCTTTCTTAATGTCATTACTTCCATCACCAATACAGTTTTTAATGTCAAAATGTACCTATAGGCCATAGCAGTAGCTTGTAGAAATCATTACATGGGTGTTTTTTTCTGGAGGACGTTGTCATAGCAGTATGTCTGTAATTTAACACCAAACCACCTTTCTTAATAATTCAGAAATTGGTGAATTCTCTTGAACTTATGACCTAAAGGTAATTATTTAAAATCAAAATATAACTGATTATTTTTTTCTCCACTGGCACAGTTTGAAGTTTTAGAATATAGAATTTCTTGGCATCAAAGTGAAAAGAATCCTTTATTTTCTAGGAAACAGACTTCTATAGAGCACTTTTCAAAGAGAAAAAGACATCAAGAACATGGTGGCCCCTGACCTCACTTTTATCTTAGTCACTCTGATAATGCCAGGGAGTCACAGTGTCTTTGACCCTCCAGGGTCACACTATAAAAACTACTGGAAAGGTAGTGAAGACATGGCAGAGTGTGACAAGCTTACACAGCCATAGCTCCATCTAACGAGGCTTGTTCGGCCATGGCTCAGGTGGAAGAGACGGTTGTCTACTAATTACAAGTCCTTATTCAGTTCCTCATCCACCTCATGCTGGGGAGTCACTGGGCAAGACGTTGAACTCCAAGTGTTTCCCTGTGGCACTTGATGATCTTGGCACTTTGCTGCCATTGTTGTGTATGTGAATGACTAATGGAATCACTTTTGGTTTAGTTAGAACTGTAAATTTTCTATAACTTATATGATTTTTCTCTTAATTCCACAGTCTTTTTGAGATTTACATTGTTCTCCCAGGCCAGCCTACCGACATCAAGGGCCCCTTTACACAGATAGAGATCATTAGGTGACGAGTGGGAGATCAAAAATCGAGCTGATCTCTCAGTGGTCCAAAATGATCTCCCAACAATCACCAAAGGGAAGTGATCTCTCAAGGAGCACTCAATCGATGAAATTCTTGAGTGCTCCCTCACCACTCAGTGAGCTTATCAATCTCCTAATAATCTCTCAGCGAGCTTTCAGTGGATGGCAAATTTTCCCACCACGAAGGTAGAAACGATTGAGAGATCAGTGAGGGATGGCTGAGCGTTCAATGAAAGACAAATAGAGTTTACTGAAAGATTGCTTTGAGATCACTGGGAGATTGATGGGATCATTGAGTGCTCTTTGAGAAATGGTTGAGAGATCCTTGAGCGATCGCTTCCTATTGGTGATCACTGAACTAAGTCAAAATCTTGGCAACAGTGGAGATCACTGAAGATCATTGAGAGATCTAGGTGATCACTGAGACATCATTGAAAGATTGGTAAGGGCACATTTACATTTGAGATCATTTACGAGATCCTTGTGTGTTTTGGACTGAGTCAAAACTTTGAGGAGACATGACGACTGAGGATATCATTGAAGATCATTGCTAGATCAAAAATTGGCCAGATCTCTCAACAGTCTCTCAATGATCTCCACCCATGTGTAAAGGGGCATAAGCAAACCATGAACCCTCTAGACAGGCAGTTAGGTTGTTTCCCATTTTGACAGGCTACTCCCATCCCTAAGGAGTTTAATACACTGTAAAGACTATAATACCCCTCATTACCAAGGCGTCAGTTCATTATTAGGCCTCCTTCTTTGTATATCAACTGTCACTGTCCAAGGCAGTAAAGTGTTTGGCAAAAATCTCAGTTTAGAAGTAGGATCTGTTGTTGTGAGCCGCCTGTTTCTGTGAAATTGGCCATTAAATAACGTGGACAGAACTGGCCTTTAAATAGCCTGGGAGGTATTCTGCTTCAGTAAAAATAAGGAAGAAATTCTGAAAAATAAATACTTTTTGCTGTTATTTTTAATAGTAATAGAAAAACATATTTATTTATCTTAGTATTCCATTGTGTTTTATTCCGTGTAGTCCTAATTATTGTTCTTTAAAATAATCTTTAGAAACGAATTACCATTTCCTTATGAATCTATCAGTTTTTTAAGTTTCGTCTTTGTGGATTAATAGTGAAGTTCAGCTCCTGTAATGCATCTTCAACCTTATTTCCCCAAAGGTATTTGCAGCTAAAAAGTTTGTAGCTGGTAGAACAGTATTTCCTACACATTTGCTGGGCAGATTTTTCAGCACAGTTTTTAGACCATATTGTTTTTAAATACTTCTTTACGCACACATCTATAGTACACAGTCCTCTGCTTGTTTTCTGTCTTTTCTTTGTGATCCTAACAAGCCTTGTTCACTACCTAGTTAAGGGGGCCATCTGGAAAAGAAACACCTCTGTTGCTTCGCTGGAAAGTTGAAAGACTGCCATTCAAGGGGGGGCACTTAAAGTACAACACCAGGGAGGAGAGACAGAGAGGCAAATTAAAACCACAGAGAAAAGGGGGGGGGGGGGGTGAGACAAAAGCGAGGATTGTCAGGCAGTCGTGGAGTCACAACGATACCAGGAGGGTGAAAACCTCTTGCAGAGGACAAAGACGGGAGATGCAAACACAGCATCAGAGAAAATGAGGCTGCGGGTGGAAGAGAGAAGGAGGCTGAATGAGAGAGCGAGATGGGGGTGGGGGTGGGGGGGTTAGAGAGGCAATGAGGAGTGGCAGCAGAGGATTCCTTTCTACCTGTGGAAGAGATTAAGGGTCTGCATCCAGTGTGATTAATGAGCTGACCACTGATTGCTCATCCCTGCTCTCCCTCCCATGAATAATCACCACTCTGGCACTCCCAGAGAGACCGCACCAATATCAGTGTGTGTGTGCGTGTGTACGCCAATCAATGCTCTTGTGTGCACTGGAGATGCAGGGCCGCGCCGGTTCATGTGTGCGGATATGTACGGGAAATGGTAACAGAGCGGTGCACATGTACAGTATGTGGAAGAGATAGACGCAGAGTATAATGCACATGACATTAATTCAGTGTGTCGGTGTGTTTGTATGTGGTCGCTAATGACCGCAGCCCACCCGCAGAGAGCGGCCCTCATGTTGAATGCAGTGACACCCCAAGATCATTCATGCACACCGTGGGCTCCCAATGGGAGTTCTGTCTTCCAGCATGCCTCCCTACAAACCCACCAGAGCGATCAGGAGACATTACAAATACGGCTGATATTCCAGTAGGTATCACTTTATTGTCGGGGCAGCGATGCACAGCTGGATGGATGGGTTAAGGGTAGATTTTTTTTCTCAAAGTAAAAAAAAAAAAAAAATCTTGAATTTTCACATAGTTGATGCTATAATATAAAATTATAATGATAATACTACTAAATGCACTGATTGTATAGAAGACACTTGTGCACCAAAGTTCCATGGCAGTTCACATGTTCATTTGCCTTTGAAATGAAAGCATCAAGGTGCTGATGCCTCGGTGCCAGAGCCTCAGCGGATGTATGCATTCTGGGATCATCACCAAAATGTTATGGATTGCTCTGTAGCCCAAGGACCACCTCTGGTACACGTTTCATCCAAATCCATCCAGTAGTTTTGGAGTACGCGCATGCGCAGTGAAAATAATCTGCAGTTCACATGCCCGTACTGTCGGTGGCAGGCAAGAGTCACTAAACTGATTTGAACAGCTGCAATTCAAACACGGAAGAAGAGCACAGTGGCAGATGTTTTAAATGCCATAAGTGATGGAGGTACAGGAATACAATGGCAATCAAGACAAACAGGAGCTTTTGCTGTCTAGTGGCAGAGGAAGAAAACAGACGGGCAAAAAGACGGACATTCGTTCACCCAGTATTGGTGGATTGCTCAGTACTTCCCTGTGGCAGGAATTTCCGGCCACATGCGCAGTTCACTGCGGCCATTTGCGGGCAAGGAATGTTGGGACTTGGAGTTTTTAGTGAGTTTTTAATGAGTTTTACCTCGTCCTTCCTGTGCAAAACTAAACAGCAAAACCAGTGTGAAAACAATCGATATGACGAATAAATGGTGTAGTTGCTGAATACGTGTTTGGTTTTTCAGTAACCGCTATTTTATAACAGTTCAGCTAGAGATCAGAATCAGAATCAGAATCAGAATCAGGTTTATTGCCATTGTTCATGTAGTACACAAACTAGGAATTTGTCTCGGTACAATGCTGCAACATTAAACATGATAAGATAAGAGAAATAAACTATACATGTAATAAAGTGTAGGATAAGATTAAGTGATACTGGTCAACAGTTAAAATATATATTAGCCAGCAGCAGATACTGTGGAGAACTATATAGTGCAGTCGGTAATGCAGGAAGAAAACAGTGATGATTGACATGAGTCTGGTTGAGCTGCTGTACATGGTGCACGAGAGTCACTTAGTGTTCAGCAGTCTAATGGCAGAGGGGAAGAAGCTGTTCATGTGACGGGAGGTTTTAGTCTGGATGGACCGAAGTCTTCTACCAGAGGGGAGGGGGGCAAACAGTACGTGACCAGGGTGTGAGGGATCGGCTATGATCCGGCCAGCACGCCTCCGGGTCCTGGAGATGTACAGATCCTGGAGAGATGGGAGCTTGCAGCCGATCACCTTCTCAGCAGTGCGCACGACGCGCTGCAGCCTTAGTCTGTCCCTGGCAGTGGCTCCTGCGTACCACACGGTTATGGAGGTGGTGAGGATGGGCTCGATGATGGCTGTGTAGAACTGCACTAACATCTTGGTGGGTAGCTTGAGCTTCCTCAGCTGCCGCAGGAAGAACATCCTCTGCTGGGCTTTTTTGATGAGTGAGCTGATGGTCAGCTCCCATTTGAGGTCCCTGGTGATGGTAGTGCCTAGGAAGCGGAAGGAATCAGCAGTGGTGATGGGAGAGCCTGAGAGGGTGAGGGGGGGCAGAGGAGTAGTGACTTTCCTGAAGTCTACAATCATCTCCACTGTCTTCAGAGCGTTCAGCTGCAGGTTGTTATTGCTGCACCAGGACGCCAGCTGGGCCACCTCTCTCCTGTAGGCGGACTCGTCGCCGTTGGAGATGAGCCCGATGAGGGTGGTGTCGTCCGCAAACTTGATCAACTTGACAGACTGGTGGCTGGAGGTGCAGGAGTTGGTGTAAAGGGAGAAGAGTAGGGGGGAAAGTACACAGCCCTGGGGTGATCCGGTGCTGATGCTAGTATAGTCTGAGACAGTCTTTCCCAGCCGCACATGCTGCCTCCGGTCCGTCAGGAAGTCGATGATCCACCTGCAGAGGGAGTCAGGCACGTTGAGCAGGGACAGCTTGTCCCGGAGCAGAGCGGGGCGGATGGTGTTGAATGCGGAGCTGAAGTCCACAAACAGGATCCTGGCGTAGGTTCCCGGGGAGTCCAGGTGCTGCAGGATGGAGTGGAGGGCCAGGTTGACTGCATCGTCTACAGACCTGTTGGCTCGGTAGGCAAACTGCAGCGGGTCCAGGAGAGGGGTGGTGATGGACTTGAGGTGGGACAGGACCAGGCGCTCAAAGGACTTCATGACTACAGAGGTGAGCGCTACAGGTCTGTAGTCATTAAGTCCAGTGATCCGTGGCTTCTTGGGGACAGGGATGATGGTGGAGGATTTGAGGCAGGACGGCACGTGGCATAACTTAAGGGAGGTGTTAAAAATGTCTGTGAATACAGGAGCCAGCTGTTTCGCACAGAGTCTCAGGGTGGAGGGAGACACGCCGTCTGGGCCGGGGGCCTTGCGCGGGTTCAGTCTGGAGAACTGTTTGAGCACATCCTGCTCACTGATGATAAGGGGAGGGGGGGAGGAGGGGGGGGGTGCCTTAAATGAAGTAGGGAATGTGGAGGCTGTGGAGCTGGAGGGAGGGGGGGAGTTGGACACAGATGACGAGGTGTCAAAACGGGCATAGTGTTGGGACAGTCTCTGACAAAGGGCTTTGTCATCCTGACCTTTAGGAGCCTGAGGCCGATAGTTGGTGATCTGCCTCAGTCCTCTCCACACGGAAGCCGAATCATTAGCAGTGAACTGCTGCTGGAGTCTCTCTGAGTACACAGATTTAGCCCTCTTCAGCTCTCTGTTAAACCGGTATTTAACCTCCCTGTAGCAGTCCCTGTCTCCACTTTTCAGCGCTGCTTCCTTCTCCTTCCTGATCTGTCTGAGCTTAGCTGTGAACCAGGGTTTGTCATTAGAGTAACTCACCCTGGTGCGTGATGGAAGAATGTTCTCTTCACAAAAGTGGATATATGAGTTCACAGTGTCCGTGTACTCATCCAGATCATGCGTGGCTCCTTTAAGCATGCCCCAGTCAGATATTTCCATGCACGTTTCCAGCTTCTCCTCAGCTTCACTGGTCCGTATCTTCGTAGTGCTCACAACAGGTTTAGTGAGCTTCAATCTCTGTCTGTATGTGGGAATGAGGTGAACCATCACGTGATCAGATAATCCCAGCGCAGCTCGAGGGACAGCGCGATATGCGTCTTTCACTGTGGTGTAACAGTGATCCAGTGTGTTTAATCCTCTGGTGGGGCATTTAATAAACTGTTTGTAGCGGGGGAGATCGTGGCTCAGATTGCACTGATTAAAGTCGCCAGCCACAATAATCAGCGAGTCTGGAAAACTCCGCTCTGTGTGTTGAATGTGATCCGCGAGCACGCGCTGAGCTTCGCGCGTGTCCGCGTCGGGAGGGGCGTACACAGCGATCAGTATAAAAGAAGCAAACTCCCGCGGGGAATAGAAGGGCTTGCAATTGATAACAAGAAATTCCAAGGCAGGAGAACAGTGTTTGGAAATTACCGTTACATCAGAGCACCAGATGCAGTTGATGTAGAAGCAGACTCCGCCTCCTGTGGTCTTGCCGGAAAGCTCTGTGTCACGATCAGCACGGAAGAGCTGGAAGCCGTCGAGGCGCAGCGCGCTGTCCGGTATATTTTCCCGGAGCCAGGTCTCAGTAAAGCAGAGGACAGCTGAGGAGGCGAGGTCCTTAAAACGCATCAGCAGTCTCAGTTCATCCACCTTGTTAGTGAGAGAGTTGGTATTGGACAGAAATATGCCAGGCAGCGCCGTTCGCGAGCCTCTCCTGCGAAGTCGCACGAGAGCGCCCGCTCGTCTTCCTCTCTTCCGCCGTCTCACTTTCCGAGCCAAACAATAAACCAGATCGGCGGCAGGGGCTAGAAAAACTGGGAGGAGGTCCGTGGGGGTGAAAGTCCTGATATTTAAAAGTTCTTCACGGGTATAAGTGCAAGCAGACACACAATTGACAAACAAAAACAAACAAAGAGCGCAGCGAAGCACCATGTCGACCGCTGTGGGCGCCATCTTGGATCGTAACCCAACAGTAACAGGAAGTCATCCATGTGCTGTAAGAAAAGTCGCACTGCTGCCTCTAGTGGCCCGGCACAGTTATTACAGTACTTTTTCCCCGGCTTCATTGATGTTAAAGGTGAGTTGAATTTGTGTTTATTTCGAAAACAAAGCCTTATCTCAGAATTCTGGCAAATTAAAAGTTGAGAAAATATGGCCATACAATGATACAAGCCTTTAAGTTAGTTAATTAATTCCCTTCCACAGCATGAGGGACACCATGTGGTGTATAGGGGAGGCGCCTGTCTCTGTTTCTCTGACCCTAGGCCACACAGCTACTGTAAGTAGTGAAAGCTACAGTTGGGGGGGGGAGGGGGTTCAGTCCTGTCCTAGCTCTGTGCATAACTTTCATTTCTCCATTCTGTTGGAAAGTACCATTTTTATATGATCTTTGGTATGACCCGGCCGGGATTTGAACCCCGGCCTCCCAGGTGTGGGGCGGATGCTCTACCAACTAGACCACCACTCCGGTTTTATACAAGCTTTTAGTTGCACTTAATTTTAACTGGGCGAGCTGAAAAGCTGGTAACAGACAGACAGACAGATGGACAGATACAACACACACAGATGCATTAACTGATTACTGTGTGCCTCTATGTTTCACCGAGGCATAATTATCCAATCTCAGTCAGAACATTTAAATATTCAAACTGTTGAACTATGTAAGTACATCTTTGCGTGCGAGATTTGAGCACTAATACATGCTTGTTCTTCTAAAATACGACCAGAAATGCTTCTATTGACATGGTTACACTGCATTGCCATGAGAACACGAGGCAAACACCAGTAAGCCTTACAACGGGGAAGATCACAGGCAGCCATTTCTCATACACTTTCATGTGTGATAGAGCGGTGGCTTAAGAGCGGAAGTAACAGAGAACATTCGGCCTGGCAGAGTCTGCACAGTGGTGAAAAAGAAGGTGGTGTGGTGACCCAGCACACTGCTGACGGACACTATCTCACACTCAGCAGGGCTGGAGGAAACGGAGGACAATTTACATATGGACAGAGAGTCCCAGGGGGCAATCAGAACAATGGATTGTTATGTATACGTCCCCGGAAGACGGAGAGGACATCCGGGCTCCAGCATTATTTATGCAAATCCGACGGCGAATGCTGGGGCAGCGCATGACGCCATCCACTCAGTAACTGGCAGGCTGTTGACACAACATCCAATGCTCTCCTCCTCATCTCCGGTGATTTTAACCATATCTCACTGTCCTCCATTCTGCCCACGTTCACCCAGTGTGTCACATGCCACACCAGAGACAATAAAACACTGGATTTATTCTATGTGAATACTAAGGAGGTGTACACCTCATCACCACTCCCCCACTCGGGAGATCGGATCACAACTTGGTTCATCTCCTGCCGGTGTACAAAACCCTAGTACACAGACAACCTCCGGTCATGCGCACAGTGAAGATATGGTCTGAGGAGGCAATAGATGCACTAAAGGACTGTTTTGAAATCACTGCCTGGGAGCAGCTCTGCTATCCACATGGTGAGGACATCAACGGCCTCACTCACACCATCACGACTACATCAACTTCTGTGTGGACAACACCGTACCCACCAAGATCATACGGTGTTGCTCGAACAACAAACCCTGGATCAACCCTGAGATAAAATCACTACTGAGGGAGAAGAAGATCTTCAGGTCGGGGAACAGGGAGATGCTGAAGTCCGTACAGAGGGAGCTAAGGAGGAAGATCAGAGAAGGCAAGGACAGCTTCAGGAAGAAGATGGAGGGTAAGCTGCAACAGAGCAACATCGGCAGGGTCTGGAGAAACCTCAAAACCATCTCTGGGCTTCAGAATACCTCCTCCCAGGCCACGGGGGGGCAGGGAGTGGGTGAACAATCTGAACCTGTTCTTTAATAGATTTGGCCAACCGCCCTCCCCCCTGCCTGCACACCAACCACTGCTGCCTCTACCGTCATTGAGACCTGCTGTCCACCCCCCCCACCAACACCCCCCCACTCCCAGCACACAGCCCCCCAACCTGACCCTCACTAAGACCCAGGTGAGGGCAGAGCTGAGGAAGATCAAGGCGAGGAAGGCCTCGGGACCGGACAGCATCAGTGCGAAGCTCCTCAAGTCCTACGCAGACCAGCTGTGTGGGATTGTGGAGCACATCTTCAACCTGAGCCTGAAGCTGGGGAGGGTGCCACAGTTGTGGAAAACATCTTGTGTGGTGCCCGTACCAAAGACTTCCCACCCCAGAAACCTGAACAGCTACAGACCAGTGGCCCTGACTTCTTACCTGATGAAGACCTGGAGAGACTGCTCCTTGCTCACCTTTGCCCCCTGGTGGGACTAGTGATGGATCCACTCCAGTTCGCCTACCAGCATGGCATCGGGGTGGAGGATGCAGTGATCTTCCTCCTTCACCATTCCCTGTCCCACCTGGAGAAGCCTGAGAACACGGTGAGGATCATGTTCTTTGGCTTCTCCAGTGCTTTCAACACCATCCAACCGATGATCCTGAGGGACAAGCTGCTGTGCGCAGGGTTGGACCAGCACTTGTCATCATGGATCCTGGACTACCTCACAAACCGGCCACAGTTTGTGAGAACCCAGGATTGTGTGTCTGACACGATCATCGGCAGCACGGGGGCCCCCCAGGGAACGGTTTTGGCTCCCTTCCTGTTCACCCTTTATACTGCGGACTTCTCACACAACACAACACACTGCCATCTACAGAAGTTCTCTGACGACTCTGCGATCATCGGCCTCATCTCCAATGGAGATGAAGCTGAGTACAGAGGACTTATCCAGATCAACGCGGGGAAAACTAAGGAGCTGGTGGTGGACTGCCGCAGGCAAGGGCAATCCCTCACAGCACCAGTAAACATCCAGGGAACAGACATTGAGATGGTGACTTCCTACAAGTACCTGGGTGTTCATTTGAACAATAAATTAGACTGGTCACACAATACCGATGCACTCTACAAGAAGGGACAGCGCAGGCTGTTCCTACTGAGGAGGCTCAGGTCTTTTGGTGTACAAGGGGCGCTCCTGAAGACCTTCTACGATTCGGTGGTGGCATCAGCCATCACTTTTGGAGTGGTCTGCTGGGGCAACGGCATCACAGCAGCGGACAGGAAGAGACTGAACAAACTGATCAAGAAAGCTAGCTCTGTCCTGGGGCAGCGCCTTGACCCAGTAGAGGAGATAGGAGAGAGTAGGATGGTGGCTAAACTGTCATCTCTGCTGGAGTCTGAGTCCAACCCTATGCAGGACATACTGAATGCACTGAGGAGCTCATTTAGCAGTAGGCTACATCATCCTAGGTGCGCGACCGAGAGGTTTCGCCGGTCATTCCTACCTACGACTGTCAGACTTTATAACCTAAGCAGGGCTGCTCGCAGAGATAGCAAAAAAACAACAAAAAAACGTGACAACGTAATAGTATTGAATGCAAAAGACGCAACAGACTTGCACAAAATGGTCCCCTCCAGTATATAACTAGGACAATATCAATCGCTACAGAGGGTGACAGTATGTATGAGTACATATTCTTACTATGTGGGGTAACTAAATAGACGGTTATGCTGTTTATTCCATCTAGCTACAATGCTCCGCACTGTGTATATATATTTATATATTTATGTGTACATATGTACTGTATATTCACTGCTCTTATTTTCTTATCTTCTAAATTATTGCTCTGAGTGTTGCTATCCTTGTGCTGTTGCAATACTGGAATTTCCCCATTGTGGGACTAATAAAGGCTTATCTTATCTTATCTATATGTATATCACTATGCTAATGTGCCATGCATTCTCTCTGTCCGTATAACGTGTATAAAAGAGCTTGTTATACATGCCTCGAAAACGCAGAACTTCCCCTACCAGAAACTCGGCCCCAGCGGGCAACGCTGGGGTCCGCCAGCTGTATTTATGTTAGAGGGTCAATAAAAAGCCTGTGTCGACTTACGCTCGTGCCTCGCCTCCACATCCTTTCCTTACACCCTCTACATTGGTGACCTGACGTGAAATGAACTATCTCTCCCTTTCACCGTGCTGTGGATTCTTTTTACTCCACATTGGTGACCTGACGGAGATGAACTGTCTCTCCCTTACGCCGCACTCCACATGGTGACCTGACGTGGGATGACCGTCTGTTCCCTTTCACTGCACTGTGGATTCCAGAGACCGGGGATCGCCTACATCCTTCGCATCCACACTGGAGCGTGCGCGCCTTATCCTCTCTCCACGATGGTGACTTCCAGGGCCGGACGAACAGCTGGGACCGAGACGTACGAGGATCAGCGACACGAGCAACACACAGAAATAGCCTGAATGGGGAAAGTCGGTGCTGTCTGCGTTGATTCCCACCAAGCCCCGACCCTGACTCACCTCCCGACAGTGGACTTTCTGCTCACAGAAGCCCCGCGCGCACACCGCAGGATTACGAGGACAGTACAACTTCAAGCTATGTGGTCACTGCGCCAGGCGCGCACCACGCACCAGGGTCAAACCGGCTCCAGACTTATACATCGTCCTCCGCCGCTGCACATGCCCGAGAAACATGGCCGATCGCCATCCTCGGAACCTTTAGGGCTGCTCACGCACCTGAAGCAAAAATGCAGCCCGCACACGGGACTTTGTATGAGTTTCTCAGCCACGGCGCACTACGGGAATTTAACCGATTGCTTTCCCCGATGACTTTAGTGCTGCTCCTGTACCTAAAACCAAACTGCCAAGTCCCTCACACAGCTTCAGTTTTTTTTCACAGGCATTACACATCCTCGGGGAATTTGGCCTTTCACCTTCCCCGCATCCTCGCAGGACTGAGCTGCACGAGGAGTCAGAGACTTAAATTTTTTTTGCACAGCCACTGCGGATCACCACCAGGTTTACTGGGAAAGTCCCTCACCATGGTGGATCCACACGCAATTTTTGCATGGCCCAGACACCTTTGACGTCCCAGGCCAGCACTCACTTACTTCCACCTCCCTCTCCCTCCTCCTCCACATCGCTCTTCCCGCACCTCACTCCCTAAAGCCGGCCAATCGCCGGTTTGTTCCGTTACGCACGACACGCACCGGCCCCATGTGCCCACGATCCATGGCCGTTCAACGTGCTGGAACTCGGAGTGGAGCACACTGTCTTTTCCACCCCTCCCCCGTCCCCCCCACGGACTGACATGTCCTCTGACACTCCTCTACAGCAGGACAGTTCTACCGGAGCTGGAGCCCAAACAACCAGGGCGGGGGGGGGGGGGGGTCACAGTCCCTTCTGAGTGTTCTGGGGGGAGCCGTGTGGTGACCCAGCACACTGCGGACGGACACTATCTCACACTCATCAGGGCTGGAGGAAACGGAGGACATTTTACATACGGACAGAGAGCCCCAGGGGGCAATCAGAACAATGGCCTGTTATGTATACGTCCCCGGACGACGGAGAGGACATCCGGGCGCCAGCTGGTCAGGCTAATGATATGTATTGACTGATATGTACTGTATATCACTATACTAATGTGCCATGCATTCTCTCTGTTTGTATAACGTGTATAAAAGAGTTTGTTATACATGCCTCGAAAACGCAGAACCTCCCCTACCAGAGACTCGGCCCCAGCAGGCAACGCTGGGGTCCACCGGCTGTATTTATGTTAGAGGGTCAATAAAAAGCCTGTGTCGACCTACGCTCGTGCCTCGCCTCCACATCCTTTCCTTACACCCTCTACATTGGTGACCTGACGTGAAATGGACTATCTCTCCCTTTCGCTGTGCTGTGGATTCTTTTTTCTCCACATTGGTGACGTGATGGAGATGACCTGTCTCTCCCTTACGCCGCACACCACATGGTGACCTGACGTGGGATGACCGTCTGTTCCCTTTCACTGCGCTGTGGATTCCAGAGACCGGGGATCGCCTACATCCTTCGCATCCACACTGGAGCGTGTGCGCCTTATCCTCTCTCCACGATGGTGACTTCCAGGGCTGGACGGAGAGCGCGGCACTGGGGCCGAGACGCACGAGGATCAGCGACACGAGCTACACACAGAAACAGCCTGAATGGGGAAAATCGGTGCTGTCTGCGTTGATTCTCACCAAGCCCCGACCCTGACTCACCTCCCGACAGTGGACTTTCTGCTCACAGAAGCCCCGCGCGCACACTGCAGGATTACGAGGACAGTACAACTTCCAGCTATGTGGTCACTGCGCCAGGCGCGCACCACGCACCAGGGTCAAACCAGCTCCAGACTTATACATCGTCCTCCGCCGCTGCACATGCCCGAGAAACACGGCCGATCGCCATCCTCGGAACCTTTAGGGCTGCTCACGCACCTGAAGCAGAAATGCAGCCCGCACACGGGACTTTGTATGGGTTTCTCAGCCACAGGGCACAACGGGAATTTAACCGATTGCTTTCCCCGATGACTTTAGGGTTGCTCCTGCACCTAAAACCAAACCGCCAAGTCCCTCACACAGCTTCAGTTTTTTTTCACAGGCGTTACACATCCTCGGGGAATTTGGCCTTTCACCTTCCCCACATCCTCGCAGGACTGAGCCGCACGAGGAGTCAGAGACTTAATTTTTTTTTGCACAGCCGCTGCGGATCACCACCAGGTTTACTGGGAAAGTCCCTCACCATGGTGGAGCCACACGCAATTTTTGCATGGCCCAGACACCTTTGACGTCCCAGGCCGGCACTCACTTATTTCCACCTCCCTCTCCCTCCTCCTCCACATCGCTCTTCCCGCACCTCACTCCCTAAAGCCGGCCGATCGCCGGTTTGTTCCATTACGCATGACGCGCACCGGCCCCATGCACCCACGATCCATGGCCGTTCAACGTGCTGAAACTCAGAGCAGAGCACACTGTCTTTTCCACCCCTCCCCCGTCCCCCCCACGGACTGACATGCCCTCTGACACTCCTCTACAGCAGGACAGTTCTACCGGAGCTGGAGCCCAAACAACCGGGGTGGGGGGGGTCACAGCCCCTTCTGAGTGTTCTGGGGGGAGCCGTGTGGTGACCCAGCACACTGCGGACGGACACTATCTCACACTCATCAGGGCTGGAGGAAACGGAGGACAGTTTACATACGGACAGAGAGCCCCAGGGGGCAATCAGAACAATGGCCTGTTATGTATACGTCCCCGGACGACGGAGAGGACATCCGGGCGCCAGCTGGTCAGGCTAATGATATGTATTGACTGATACGTACTGTATATCACTATACTAATGTACCATGCATTCTCTCTGTCTGTATAACGTGTATAAAAGAGCTTGTTATACATGCCTCGAAAATGCAAAACCTCTCCTACCAGAGACTCGGCCCCAGCGGGCAATGCTGGGGTCCACCGGCTGTATTTATGTTAGGGGGTCAATAAAGAAACTGTGTCGACCTACGCTCGTGCCTCGCCTCCACATCCTTTCCTTACACCCTCTACAGTGGCATTTTTTACTGATACTTTTTCAAGCTGCTGTTGAGAAAGCTGCTGTTGTGAATGTTACAGGTGGATCTTAGTAAATTAGAATGTCATCAAAACATTGATTTATTTCAGTAATCCAGTTCAAAAAATGAAACTCATATTATAGTACTACGAAGGGCTACCAGTTTGATACACACTTACCTTTTTCTCTGCAAAAAACACCTTCACTGCATTATAGATTTCCACTGCCCTCATCGTTGTTTTAAGAGGCAGTAGTGTCAGGAGTTCTTTCATGAAGATCATCAGCTGCGCTGTACTGCTACAGTCCACGGACTCGTCGCATTGGATGCTAAACCAGCGGCACTTTGCCAGATCCCTGTCCAGCTGCTCGGTCAAGTTCTCGGACTTTGCCGACACTCTTCTAACCATCGTACTTGCCCCCATTTGCACATCAGAGAGAATGGAGATTACAGCAGTTCCATTCTTTGCATCTTTAAATACAGTGTTTGCAACTATCATCATTGCTTCATTGAAAACCTCCCCGTCTGTAAATTCCTTCTTCTTCTTTATCAAAAACTGTGTAGCTCTAAATGAGGCTTTGGTTGTTTTGGGGGGAATTTTTCAGCAGCCTCATGAAAAAAAGACTGCTGTTTACCCAAAGTTGCTTTTAGCTAGTGGTGGCCTAGTTGACAGAGCATCCACCCCACAACCGGGAGGTTGAGGGTTCAAGTCCCAGCCAGGTCATACCAAAGAGCATATAAAAATGGTACTTCTAGCTTGGTGGTCAGTGTAATAAAATGGGGGAAGGAGAAGTTGTTTGTGGTGGCGCCTTCCATGGCAGCGACCCCTCTGATTCTAGATGTGATTAACATTGTAGATAGGAGAAATATAATTTTGTTCTACTGTACATGATTGGCTGTATGGACTGAATGACAATAGATTTGGTTTCTTCTTCTAACTCACAGGCTTTTTCTGCCTGTAGTGCGCTGCCCAGTGGGTACTTAGCATGGTAGCTTTCGTGACACCTACTGAAGTGTCTTTCTACATTGTGCCGCTTTGCAGCTACCACAGTCAGCCCGCAAATGAGACACACACATTTTTCTTTCACAGTAGTTTATTTCTTTTTTCTGCCATGTTTTTGGAGGTAGAATGCTCATTCAACTCCTCATCACCGCATCGCCCACTAGCTTATCTCACCAAATGTTGAAATTTGTCATGCGCACAATACCGACCTTTGAACCAGTGTAAATCAGAGTATACATATGTACAGTATATTAAAAGATCATTGAGAGGTCAGGATCTCTGTCTGCGTAAAGGAGCCCTTAGTCTCTTTTTTCATTTGTTTGTTTGTTTGTTTATCTCTGTGTGGTTGTTTGATTATTTTAAACTTGTACAGCACTTTGGTCAACTCTGTTGATGAAAATGTGTTTATGAATAAATCTGGCTTCACATTTAAAGGTGAGTTATTTAGCATCATGAATTGTCAATATTATTTTAAGTCAGCCACATTCATGCCGGGATTAGAAGTGGCTAGACACTGAGATGCAGTGCCAAATACTAAAACAGTGTTCAGGAATGGATGAGTGACTAATTAAAGAAGAAACCCTCAACCCTTGACTCTCTTTTGTTGCAGTATTGCATTGATTTACTGTGCTGATGGTGACATTTCCTGCACTTTTGTTCCCGTTTTTCTTTTTCCAAAGCAAAAAGTGTCAGAGCCCAGGGACATTGAAGCTTTTCTCGTGGGGCACACAGATCAAATGCCTTTCTGTAACCTTGGCATCTCCTCTGTGTTTAACCCCATCTTAACACTCAGACATCATTTGACTCACCGTTCCGTCATTTCTCACATGAGCCATTCATCGCCACTCTTTACCTCCAGTCCTCTTTCCGTGTGTCTGTTGTTTCATCTTCAGTCCGGATTTCATCTGTCTCACCCACTAAAAAAGTCACTGTGTTCTGTTTCTGTGCATCTTGGCTTTATGTCTCACTGCTACCATAAGGCAGAAAGGAACAACTTGTTTAGCTGCGGTGCTGAGCCTGCCACATTAGTTATTCCCTGCGAGAATGTTGGCGTGCCCTGCATATCTTTTTTTTTTTTGCTATTCACCTTATATATTCCTCCTATACCTGAAGCTTCATTATTTCTTCCTCCTCTTGGTTTATTATCTCTTTTTAATTGTCTGTTCAGTCTGAATACTGTCATTGTTTTTTTTTTCCTTTTCTTCAACATTCAGTGTTACTCCCTGTTCTTTACATGCGTGATCATATTTCTCCTGAGCTCAATATAGGAAACCTCCCTATTTGCCCTGTCAGCCTATCGATCAGTGGAAATCCTGAATTCCCCACAGACTCAATTACTAACTTACATACTGGAGCTATTTTTGGTGGGGGGGGGGGGTGGCGTTGAGAATCATTAAGTGGCTGATGTCATGACAACCTTCCCCAGACAGCCAGGGTGAAGCAGATACTGCCTGGGGATATGTGATTTGTCTGGGTCATCTAAGAACAGTACGGCACATGGGAGGGGATTTTTTTTTTGTGGATTTGAACCACCTTACAGCCTGTTTATGCTCACACTTGACATTTTGAACAAAATAGTCGCATAAGATTATAACTAATTATAAAACATCAAAACTACAAACAGTAAAGATTTGCAAGTTTATTTCATAGTTTCTGCTGTCATCCATGCTGCCAGTTTAAGTTAATACAGTGTCATTGTTATTGTTCTCATACATTTACACTGTATCAAAGGAAAGCTCATTACGCCAGCCTCGCAGCAGTACGCCCAAACCATCATAGACACTTAAACGTCAAACAGGCATGAGAACTCCTTTGTGACTGTTGACAAGTTACATGCATACAGCAGTTAATAATTTTCTACAAAGACAACCTAATCAGGAGCTAAGTTTTTTCAATATTCTGACTATCATCAACAGGAATTTCAAAGTGGCACTGACCCTGATAACATCTTTTTCTATAATATCAAAAACAGCTGTCTTTATTATATAGAGAATCAATTCAACAGCACCATCAAGACAGACAACAAACTTTTGTTAATTCACTTTAACAACAGATGCGTATATGCCAATTTTAACAGCATTAAAGACTACCTTAGTCAGTTATCACAGCCTTTTACATAATAGCAGTTTCTGAAACTTGGTTTAAGAGAGATAAAGAAGTGGACTTTGGTTTTGATGGTTATGAACTGTTATATGTGAAAAGGAAAAACAAGACGGGGTGATGTTGCTTTGTTTATAGATAATAGATTTCATTTTAAGGTGGTGGAGGAGATGTCAGTCGCAGTAGATAACAGTATGCTTGAGTGTGTTAAAATTGAAATTCTCCTTGAAAAAAAGATGAATGTAATAATAAGTTGTATATATAGAACACCAGGTTCTAGTACTGAAGCATTCAATAGTTGGATGGAAGAGAAATTAACAAAAAGAATCCATAGGATATTGTTCATATGTGGTGATTTTAATATTTATCTGTTGAATCCAAATAAGCATAAATTTACAGATGATTTTATCAATACTATGTACAGCCTGAGTCTGTTTCCCCAAATCATTAAGCCCACCTGAATTACTTCACACTGTTCAACCTTAATTGACAACATATTTTCCAGTAATTTAGAGAACAAAACAGTGAGTGGAGTACTGATAAATGATATCACTGACCATCTACCAGTATTTTTTAATTTGTGATGGCAATTACAAAATATTTCTTGAATAAGGATCAAACATACAAACAAATTAAAAATGAGCAAGCAGTGGACGGACTGAAAAGTGATTTATTACAACAAGAGTGGGACTCAATATATAAAGAAAGAGATGTTAAAGGGTCTATATCATGCAAAATCGACTTTTTTGAGCTTTTAAGCATGTTATAATGTTAATTCCTCACCAAAAACACCTCCAAAGTGGTATTTTGCTCCATTCACGCATCTCTGAGTATTCCTCCTCAACCCTGCTCTCTGAGCTGCTGTTCCGCTCTGTCCCTGATAATGACTGGGTCCCCACGTTCATACGTATGAACGTGGGTGAGCCGCCCACTCCAGAAAGTGCCTGTGGTGCCAGCACCGCCCCCAGGCTAACGCACACACCCACTTTCTCCACGCAGCTTACGGAGCGGTGATCGGCAAAACTCTTTCACTTTAGCATTGACGCTGTGAAGAAGTAGTTCCTCTCGCACCTAATCTGCTCAGTGACAACAACTGTTTGCTTTTTTACGTAAGACAATGTCTTCTAAGTTTTCATGGGCGAAACCCAGTGACACGCTGCAGCAGCCGGCTCAGGGGTTACATCATGAAACGGGCGGCAGCGACAAGAAGGAGAGGGTGAGCCTCAGAGATCGAGGCATCTTACTTCCGGGTTGGTAAAGTAGCTCGCGAAAATAACTCATATTTCATAAGAAATTCATTCTCCAGTGTACCAAAGGTAATATACTATCACATACATGCATATAAGGGCCTTTTCCACTAGCACGCTTTAGCGCGACACGGGACGGCTCAGCACACTTTGTACGCTTTTCCACAAGCCCCAACACGGTTTAACAGCCGCGATTCTCAGCCCCGCTCCAGGGCAGGGTACAGCAGTGCTGAGCTGTGCCGTGTTGTGACGTTAACAGACTGGTCGCCGCTGATTGGTCAGGTCGTAACCAGCGCTGATTGGTCAGGTTGTAACCGCCCCTCTCCTCCTCCTCATCTACCAAATCATCACGACCTTCTCAATAAAGTTTTTGAAAAAAAAAAAAAAAAAAAGGATCTTCACGACCGCCTTTACTCAGCACGCAACCACTGTTGGCGGTTCCTTTTCAGTGTATTGCTGTGCTATTTTCATTTATTCTCTATCAAAAATGGCTTCGCGTAATAAGGGTGTTCCATGGACCAATAAGGAGCTGCAGTGTCTGCTGACTGCATTGTCAGACGAACGTATTCAGCGCGAGTTAGACGGAGCCGCCCGGAATGAAAAAATATACCGGGAGGTCTCGACATCGGAGTCCTTTAACGGTGAGTTTTAATTTTTTTTTTATTGTGCGTTTTTTCGCAAATATATTCGGTAAGACGCTCAGTTTATTTATGCAATAAAAAAGCTGTTCATTTGTGGATGATCGCTGCTTTATTGCAGCACACTGCGGACTAAAGCTTTTATTGTAATTATTCATGTGAACAATACGCTGAAATAAGCTTATGTATTCTTGTTAAAAACTATTGTCTTTTCTGTATATATTGCACTTTCGTGCTGTATTTTATTGTGTGCATTTTCCTTGTAGAATCATCCCACGCGTCCGCCGCGACAGCCCGTCCGGATTAATTCAACCGAGCCTTCCTGAACCAGAGCTGGCAGAGACGCCTTCATTCTACCGAGCCTCAGCACTCAGTGGTCGGCGTGTATAAAATGTCGATTAACCTTCATGTTGTGTTGCAAAGTTTTTTTTTATTTTAATATTTTGTATATAATAAAATGGAATTGTTTTGGAAAGTGTGGTTTGTCTGTTATAACACTGAATTATAAAACAGTATAATTACATAGAAATTCCATTGCCTAGTCTGATCAAAATGATGCTGAGGGTCAACCATTGTAAAAGTAATGTAATTTTTAACTAGACCAAAAAAGAAATCTTTTTGTAAGCTTTCTGTTCTTTTTATTGAAATATCATAAAAAATTAGCACCAAGTCAAAGGTACAAGTATATGTAAATTGAATGTTCTATCGGCATTCCAAATTAAGAGATTTACAATACTTTAGAAGGAGTGTAGCATCATCTAAACGGAAAATAATAATACTGTTGTTCCAAACGTTGACCTGAAGGTGAAAAACATGAATTTTTTAAATTCAGTACATCCAAAATGCCCTAGGATGTGGTGTTGGCCAGTGTGCCACCGTCTCATTATTTAATACGAATAAAAACAAGTTTCAGCTCATTATTTCTAGGTCATTTGGCAGTTAATTCAAAACAAAAGTGACTTGTGTTGTTGCAGCTTAATTATGAGATAAAATTAATTGTGAGATAAAACCACAGAGCGAGCAAGGCAATAATCCTTGGATCCTCCATTTTTTGTCTCGTGTAAATAAGGACTCAGTCAGGTGCGTAACGTCACGGGAGTGTGGCCCCGCCTCGCTGAGAATCTGCTGCTGCCCCGCTTCTAAAACCTCCTAACACAAACCATCACAGCACAAGCACAACACCGTGCTAATGGAGACAGAAGCATTCCGAGCCGTACTGAAGTGAATCGAGCCGTACCGAGGTGTGCTGGGCTAGTGGAAAACAGGCTATAGTTTACTCTGAAAGGCTTAAAATAGCATGATATAGGCCCTTTAAGGCATATAATGAATTTCTAAATATTTGTAAATCATTGTATGAAAAAACCTGTCCATTTAAACAAATTTGTAAACATAAATTTCAAAATAAGCCCTGGATTTCCAAGGGATTACAAAATGCATGTAAAAAGAAAAACACAGTATATAGAGAATTTAGAAGATATCAAACAAAAGAATGTAAAAATAGATACACCAAGTACTGTATTTAATCAATCAATTGTTGGCTTTATTTGTTTTTTAAAGAAAGAAAATCACCTGTATATAGCCCCATATGTGTGGTGGGGCAGTGGGTGTGGTGTCAACCAAAACCTACAGTATAAAGTTATTAGGTAGTATGTTTTTTGAAGCCAAGTGCTAGCAGTTCGCACATTTTTGCAACCGCTCTTATTCCAGTTGCATGATGCATTGCCACCTGGTCAGAAGCATATACAGCGTATACAGTATAATTTTTTCCCCTAGAATCTGCACAGCTTACACTCTGTTGCAAACCCACTGCATTAATATATGAAGTTGAGAATGATGACACCGAGGGGAAACCCCCATTTATAAAGTCCCTTTTTTCCCCCTTTTTTTTGTTTGTTTGCGTGCCATATTCCATTTTTGCTTTCATGCTGTGGTTAGGATAAAGCATTTAACAAACATTTTGTTCAGCAACTAAAACTACAAGTTTAGGGCTGGGAAGCTATAGTGCATCTGCTTTAAACACACTCATTTACAGCCATAACCCTGCCCATTGTTATCTTTTTCATTTGGATTATGTTGCTAAACCAAAGGGAGTTTTTTTAGCCATACATACAGTGAAGGCAGTGGCTCTATATCAACATTTAATATATTAAGTGACCAGAGTGAGATCGGGCTGCTGTGACAACAGACCCCTGTGTGAAAATGGTCACAGTAGCAGTGTTTTGTTCTGTCATCTAGTTAGTCAGCTTTATTAGTTCCTTTAGAAAGATGGAGATTATTGAGTGACTACCGAGAGATCAAAAATTGACCCGATCACTCAATGATCTCTGACAGCCTCAAAAAAGGAGTTTCTGTGTAAATGTCTGGGAGATCGTTGTGCAATTTCCTTGGTGATCTATAGAGCTCAGTTGTCTGTGAACTTCCAATAATCTCTCAGCAATCTTTTAATGAATGCCAAATGTTTCCACCCCGACAGTAGAGACGACTGAGAGATCAGTGAAGAATTGCTAAGCATTCAGTGAAAGACCATTACAGCTAACTGAAAGATTAGGAGATTGATGAGATCATTGAGCGCTCGTTGAGAGTTTGTTGAGAGATCACTTCTTTTTGGTGATTCTTGAGAGATTGTTTTGGAATGAGTCAATACTTTGAGGACCGTGGCGATCACTGAAGATCATTGAGAGATTATTGACACATCTTGGTGAATGCTGAGAGACCACTGAAAGATTGTTTGGAGATCTTGCCATTTTGTCATCACTCAGCGACCTCTCAACAATCTTCACCCCTGTGTAAAGGTGATATAAGTGACTGCGGTGTCCACAAGCCCCTTTAAAATAGAAAAATCTGTGTAAAAATGGTCACAGTCACAGCCTTTTGTAGCTCCTGCTCTGTTGTCTGAACAGTTTAGTGGATGTGCAACAGTTGCCTCTCTTTTAAAAAGAGCCTGTGAGCATGTGAACACAAACTTACAGTGTGATCAGCATTGTTTAAGCTCATTAAACCTTTTTCAACTTGTTCTTCAGTCAGATGACGGCTTCAGTTAGAAATGAAAAGCCTTTGAAATGGTCTGTAATGACTCGCATACAGTAAGTTCTAATAGAAATGTGGCTCCAAATTTTTAAATTTCTTTACACAACCAATTTTTCCCACTCATTTACAAAGATAATGATAATTAATCAATGCAGTGTGCTCAGGTGGAAACAGAATTAATTCCATGGTGTCAGAATAAGTTTTGTACCAGTGTTTTTATCTAATACTAGAGCAGAAAGTTTGAAACTTCAGACTGGCCTCATACTAAGCCTTGGCATACGTATCAAAGCTCAGCTGCCCGTGCTATTTTGGGTTGATGGGGCATTTTCTGTTTGGTTTGGTTTGTAGACAGCAGTTTTACAGCCCTGTATTAGGAGATTTGAGCTGAAGGTTATCTCTTCCCTGCTGTCAGCTCTGTTGCACGACAGGGTAAACTGAAGGTATTCATTCCAAAAGCAGATAAACACAGTTCTATCTGGAGCAAGCTGGTTGATATTTGAAAACTGTACCTGAGTCAGTTCTCAAAAATACAGCTATCATTTATCATACTGACAGTTTTTTTGTTTTTGTTTTTGTTGCTGATATCAATTTAATTTCAAGCAGTGCTCATTTTTTGTCTGCATACTGTGTTAGTTTTAGATTACTCTTTCTGCTTTACAGTAATCAGTCCAATCAGTTGGGTTAACTTCTGCAAGGGCGTAACAAGCCACACAGATCTTGCATTTGTGAAATTCAGAGCGAGCAATGGCCTACTTGAAATTCACTGTACCACCTGAAACCACCCCTCCAAGCCATGTCAGATCAATGCGCTTCATCCCTCATCTGTCCACATGGCACTCAAAGCCTGTACTGCCATCCAAATTACTGATCTGTTGAATTATAACTTTGTTGGACCTGGCAGCACATCGTACCCAAGGCAGTCTGAAATAGCACTGACACACCGAGCTGTCAGCACTGATATATCTATCACCCGGAGAGCTACGTGAAATGGACAGCTAATATCCCAGGGTCTTTTAGAACAGGGTTTGTCAAAGTTGGAATCCAGGCCACAAGTTCTTCACAAATATTTTAAAGTCAATTGACCATGTGCTTGTCTGTTTGGATAATGGATTTATGCTTGATTTGGATGCTGAAATGAAAACATGTTATACTAACCTTGTAACTCTTGTTCAATTACTGGTCTTACGTTGTTTTAAAAGACCCATATTGTGCAAAACAAAGTTTCTGCGAAACGTAAATTTATAGAATTACCATGGATCACATGTACATTGTTATAATATTAAAATATTATAGAGCAAGAGGCCAGATTTTCATCTCTTTAAAGATTTAAAGTGGGGAAAATAACTATTGAACACATCAACATTTTTTTCGTTAAACATATTTCTGATGGAGCCATTGACCTGAGATTTTCACCAGATATCAGTAACAACCCAAGTAATCCATACATACAAAGACATCAAGGCAACTGTGTTCACAAAACAAGTTATATTTAATAAAGTGGAATGACACAGGGAATAAGTATTGAACATAAGAAAAAGAGGTGCAAAAAGGCATAGAAAGCCAAGAAACCAGCTGAAATCCATCAGAATTTAGGAAGCCATCCCATCCCCCATCAGTGCTAATTAATTTCAGCTGGTTCAGTCCTGACTGGCAGCCTTTAAAAAGTTCTGTGAATATCAGATTGTCACACCACAAAGAACTCATGATGGGTAGAAGCAAAGAGCTCTCTCTAGACCAGGGGTGGGCAATCATGAGCCATGGAGGGCCATTCTACTGCAGGTTTTCTGTTCCACCCAGTCTCTTCAGCAGGTGTTTTCAATGATTAGCAATCCTTGAAGCTGGTCAGAGCACACACCTGCTGAAGAGACTGGGTGGAACAAAAATCCTGCAGTGGAATGGCCCTCACTGCCCACCCCTGCTCTAGACCTTCACAACCTTATTGTTGCAAAACATAATGATGGCACTGGTTACAGGCGCATTTCTGAACTGCTGAATGTTCCAGTGAGCAGTTGGAGCCATCATTCAGAAGTGGAAAGAAACATCATGTTGATGTGTTCAATACTTATTTTCCCTGCTGTATGTAGTCAGTGTAAAGAACTGAATTTAGAATTGTTATTGAATTTAGAAGAATATAAAATCAACAGGCTTATTTTGCCTTCAATATAACACACATTATAATAAACTCTACAACTTCCTTTGTAAGCTAAGAGAAACTCTGTGACGGCAGGTGCTTTGCTAATTTTAGAAACAGGAGAAAATAAACATAAAATGCCTAACAGCCACAAGATCTGCTGTTGACATATTTTATGGCCAAATTAGACATAAGATCAATAATAGTAATACCACAAATGAAGTGACATGTCTCCGCACACTGTGGAGGTGGTAGGCATGGGGTAAATCTGCTCCATGCTACATTCTTAAGATCATAGAATTATTAGTTTTAAATGTTTTTTTTTAATTACTTATTTTACACAGTCAGACAAATGTAGGCTAAGGTGTGTCTCTGTAGACTTTGTTCCTTTTAAGCATTTCTTTGTCATGTTTCTAAGGGAATATCTTAGAATTGGTAGGTATACAGTATACTGGAAACTGGAAAGACTGGTGAAGATCATGAGTAAAGAAAATCTGAGCAAAACATGCTGCATAAGCATTAGCAATAAATATATAACTTGTCCAGAGGAAGTTTAACTGCAATTGTGTAGTCAGGCACCGGATTTTTGCACCTGACTACACAGCTTGATGACAGATAGTATTTATGATGCCAAGGGGAACCAGTGAAGAATTATTCTTAATTTGCCATAAAGGTGAATTGAATTGAATGGCCATTTCAATGAACATAAATTCCCCCTAATGAGAAGAATGATATTTGGCTAGCTATGTGTCCTCTGATATGTGGTCTTTATTCGGGCTGGATATCCTTCACTACCCGACAGCTGTTTATCCTTTCTAGTCCACTAGTAATGAGATAATGCTTAGAAATGTATCAAGCCCAGCCACAGCTCCACTTCATCAGAACACTCATTCGTATTTGTGATGTACATTGAAGCATTTTTTCTAATCTTTCTTTTTTACATATTGTAGTTTTCCTCCTCCTTTGCAACGCATTCACCCTTTTCCACCATTTATTTCCTTTAATGCTCTTTTTTTCTTTTCAACAGAGGTTGTCCAGCTGATCCTTCCTGAGGACCAGTGCATCAGCATCTCCACAGTAACAGTGGGCCTCAGTGCGGTCCTCACCTGTGCCATCCAAGGGACGCTGCGCCCGCCAATCATCTGGAAGAGAAATGGCATCGTATTAAACTTCCTGGACCTGGAAGACATCAATGTGAGTAGATTGTGTTGCTGTCTTTTGGTTTTGTTAATATTACTTTTTTTCATGGGTGTAGGCAATGATGGAGAAGTTAATGGTGTGCAGCAGATATTTATTTTGTTCACTCTTTGTTGTCATACTGGATAAATCACTTACGTTTCCTTATGTTGGACTTCCTTCATAAGCACTGAATTGAAAAATACATTTTGAATTAAGCTCTTGATTTAAAATAGCTTATCTATATTCAGCTGTTAACAGTAAGACAGACCAACATTATTTTCAGTTCATCTGCAGTGCAAAAATTTGACCACCCCTTAACAAATAGCATAGCAGCAATAGCAGTCTCTGGGGATGTGGAAAAAAAAATATACAATATCACCAGAAGACATGAGCCAAAGAACCCTTTTTACATCAAAATCTTGTGGCACCCCACCAACCAAAAATGTTACAAAATGACATATTGTATCCTATTACATTATAGTATATGTAATGACCATTTAGTCCTGTAATTAGTTTATACTTGATTCTTTTTTCTAAAGCCCATCCAGGGACAAGAGTTGCAAATTAGCTAATAGCTATACACTCTATGTGCAACACATCAGATTGTTTGATTAATTGTCTATGTTTATTGCACTGTCCCTGTCAAATAAACTAATCTACTACTACTACTACTCACTCAGTGTGAAACTTGATCTGATATCCTGGCAGGAACTGAAGAAAGGTATACACAAAGCTCCTCCTCCCCTGTGTTGTCTCTCTCTTGTTTTAGTCTTCATAGCAGTCGGGCTTGAAAAGCCCAGCTCACATTTGCAGTGTTTAAATAACTTTGTTAGCCAGAATTAGGAACTCCTTGACAGCAGTCAACCAAAAACTGTCCAAAGGTAGCTCAGCAAAGCTTAGCTGTAAACCACGGTCACATCTCAGTTCAGTTAATTCTTCCTTTTGCCAAGCCATGTTCATGTTTGGCTGAGAACTTCTGTTGGATAACAAGCAAATAAACAGACTAATGCCATGTTTTTATTGCTTTAAATGTTTTTACTTTTTGTGTTGTGTTTGCCTGATTTGGGAAATCTGCCCTTGGTTTATGTCCACTAACTTCTGAACATATGTGGAACTTATGGCTTTAGTGACACCTTTTGGTCACCAAGTGAATTGCAGCCCCAAACATGTTAAAACTGTGTATCCAGAAGTATCTGTGCATGTTTAGCTTCTGTCATCATTAGCTAATTGTTGCCAATATTTTTTTTTTCCTGGCAGTGTGAGGTAAGTTATTAACATTTATTTGCTGAGAATAACTGTCTTGACTAATTGGAAACGAGGTTGAGAGGCAACCTGAAATTGCTACAATTAAGCACTGGTAGTGAACATTGGTATTCATTATTAAGCTCATTGGGTTTGTGGAAAAATTACAGTTCATGGCCATAAAATGTTCTGATTAGTCCTAAAATTGAGTAAACACATTAAAGTGTAACAATGTTCCCTCTTGCTGCACCAAGATGTGTGCATGTATTTGTTTTGAAAATGTTTCTATTAGTGCACTGTGTAATTAATATTTGGGAAACTTCAGCAGCATGGAGCCATAGTCGGGAGGCTCGTTACATGGATTTAAAAAAAAAATGCTATTAGCACTTTTTAAAATGAGAAAACACCATTGCTTTCACAGAAGATTTCCAAGCTTGGGGACTTTTCAGTTAATTACTACTGTGGAGTGGAGTGTTTTCTGTTTTGTATTCACACACAGTAGTGTTAACAAAATGGGAGGTGTGCTGAGAATCCCATGTTCTTGATTTGAGATGTCTGATAATCAACCAAGAACTGAGCAAAAATAGAGCGCAAAAGGAAGTGTGAGCAACAGGAAAATAGCATCGACTGAGCAAGAAAGAGGGAAAATGACGTGCTTTGTCAGAGCTTAATGAACTGTGCAGGCATGCTTCTGTTTGGACACATCTGCACAGGTGACAGCAGCCTTGCTTTAGCCAGCAACGGATCACACTTTGCTAATTGTGTGTTAATGTGTGGGCATGTTGGTCTGCCAAGATGATGAGCCATTAAACGGTGTCACGTGTTAAGGGGAAGAGTGGAGGAGAGGTGGTGGCAGCAGAGGGCTCTCAGGCTTGTGACCAGTCATAATGAATTTGCACAGAGCATGGTGGTTTTTCCATGTTTGGGTCTTCTGTCACTCAGTTTCATCACAGATAAAATGTAACCAAAAGGAGAAAAAAAAAAAATTAGCATCAAACATAACCTTACTACTTTGCTGCGTGTGGACTGTTTATGTAATTACAGTCATTTAATTAAAAAATGTATGTCCCTGCCAAAAAGAACACATATGCCAAATTTTTGTGGCCAACTGTGCAATTAAACCAGTTCAGAGCGCCATCACTTAAAATACCATGTATGTGAAGCAATTTCTGGTTAAATAAAAAACCAAATAAGCTAAGCTGTGAGTGGAATTCCATTCAAGGTCATTTTAGGGGTTTCAACACAGATCAATTCAATTCAATTCAACTTTATTTATATAGCGCCATTTCACAACAACAGTCATCTCATAGCACTTTCAACTGTAGGGGGAACCCCCACAGTTGCAGAAAGACTCCAGCAATCAGGCGATCCCCTGTGAGCAAGCACTTGGTGAAGGTGGAGAGGAAAAACTCCCTTTTAACAGGAAGAAACCTCCAGCAGAACCAGGTTCAGGGAGGGGCAGTCATCTGCTGCGACTGGCTGGGGGGTGAGGGGATAGAGAAGAAGAAAAGAACAGACATGTAGAGAGTAAACAGCACGATGGGGACTCAATCTATGGGAGAGAACAAACAGATGTTAATGACCAGCAAAAAAAAAAAATCATTGAGAGTGAAGAAAGGAATGAAGCCCAGTGTATTATTGGAGGTCCCCCGGCTGACTAAACCTATTAGCAGCATAACTAAGGGAGGGTTCAGAAACACATGATCCATCCCTAATTGTAGGCTATATCAAAAAGGAAGGTTTTAACCCTATTCTTAAAAACAGAGGTCGAGTCTGACTCCCAAATCCAGATTGGCAGCTGGTTCCACAGGAGAGGAGCTTGATAACTGAAGGCTCTGCCTCCCATTGTACTTTTGGAGGTTCTAGGTATTACAAGTAATCCTGCATTTTGGGAGCGTAGTGCTCTGTTAGGATAATACAGTAGTATCAGATCTTTTAAATAAAAAGGGACCTGATTGTTTAGAGCTTTGTAAGTAAGAAGAAGGATTTTAAACTTAATTCTAAACTCTATGGGAAGCCAATGAAGGGAGGCCAGAACTGGAAAGATATGATCTCTCTTTCTAGTACCTGTTAAAACTCTTGCTGCAGCATTTTGGATCAGCTGAAGACTTTTTAAAGATGTTTTAGGACAACCTGATAATAAAGAATTACAATAATCTAATCTCGAGCTAACAAAAGCGTGGATCAGTTTCTCAGCATCACTCGGAGACAAGATGCTCCTAATCTTGGCAATATTACGCAAATGATAGAAGGCAGTCTTAGAAACAAATTTAATGAATTGAAAAACAGATCTTGATCAAAAATAACTCCAAGGTTCCTCACAGAGCTATTAAGAGAAAGAGTAACCGCATCCAAACTAAAAGTTTGATTTGGAAAGGTATTTCTAAGGTTTTCTGGACCAACAAGAATGACTTCAGTCTTATCTGAATTTAATAGCAGGAAATTACAAGTCATCCAAGCTTTGATTTCCTTAAGACAGGCTTCTAACTTGGCTAATTGATTACTATCATCTGGCTTTATTGACAGGTATAATTGTGTGTCATCTGCATTTCACTTAAAGATAATTCAAGAAAGTGGTTAATTGATGACTGACTTTGTCAGCAGTAGAAAAGTATTATATTCTCTACCTGCCTTTGTCATTTGCAGAGGTTGCGTTAACTGAAAATTGGCCTTCATTGACAGATATTTTTCAGCAGTGACTGAAAATTCTGAAAGCTGTCTGTCATTTGTCAGATTACACTAAGGGTGATCTAATTAAAGTCAATTAAAATGACAGATAATAATAGATTATGACAGAGTTTTTACAAGCCTGTCTGTCAAAATGATAGATAACAAAAAAGTCTAGTGCAACCTCTGGTCATTTGTAATCTTTGTGTTTGTGTGTTTATACTATCGTCTTTTTATGAATTGCAATATGTGCCAGTTTTCCTCTATACACATATTAATGTGTTACTAACTTCTTTTTTGTTTTTTTTTAAATCTGCTAGGCTGACAATTTGACATCTGCCCATGGGCTACACATGGAAAATACCCTTTTGACTATTCATTCATTCATTCATTCATTCATCTTCTTCCGCTTAATCCTTTTCGGGTCGCGGGGGGGGGGGGGGGGGAGCTGGAGCCTATCCCAGCATCTTTGGGCGGGAGGCAGGTACACCCTAGACAGATCGCCAGTCCATCGCAGGGCCAACACAGAGAGACACACAGCCATTCACTCTCACAGTCATACCTAAGGACAATTTAGAATCCCCAGTTTTTGATGCCAATTAACCTAACTTGCATGTTTTGGGCATGTGGGAGGAAACTGGAGAAATCCAGGAGTAAACCCACGCAGACACGGGGAGAACATGCAAACTCCACACAGATCACTGTTGGTCGGGGGCTGGGATCGAACCCAGGATTCCCCGGCCAAGGGTGAGTTGCTGTGCTGCCGCAGTGCTAACCACTCTGGCGTATTTATACTGATGTTAGCAAATGACCTTTGTTCCTGTCAAATGAATCAGAAAATGCAAATACAAAATATTGCATAATTACAACAAAAAATTCCACTAAATTAGTCCATAACTATCTACAGGAACTGACATTTATCTTTCCACTTTACGTGTAAAGCATCCAGCCACAGCAAAAAGTTATCTCAAGGTGTGCGCAGGTTGAGGTAGCACACTTTAGGTGCTCTGAGTTCCCCAGAGGATCACTTTGCAAATTTAAACCCTGATAAACAAGACCTTTTCTTCTTTTAAGCTGAGCCAGCTGCTGAGACAAACCAGTCACAACTGTTGACACCAACTCAGGAAGGGATCTAACAGTGTCAATTTGTTTTAATGCTTTAGTTGGCCCACATTATTAAAAAACATAACATCTTAAATATCCCAGCACTAGTATTAATTAAAAGGCATTGTTGTCTATTTTACAGGGCACAGTCAAATTGGTGTTTCAGTGGCAGTGTTCCAGTAAATGGTATAGTCATCTGTTGTAAGGACAACATTTTTTTTTTACCTTTTACTGTCAACACTTCATGCAATTTGACTCAAGAGTACTGGGTCAAGAGATGAGAGGTGAGAGAGGAAACGTTACTCTTGTGTCAAAAAAAAAAAGTTTTCTGAAGTGGAGCTGTGCTGAAATAAAACCCGACTGTTTCCAAAAGTTGCATCTGACAGTGATTGAAATCTTCCCACACTCATATAACCCCCCACAAAACCAGAGTCGAGCTTTCATTACGTCCAGTTGTCTGGTCTGATTTTCTCTAATCTGTCTCTCTGTCTGCCTTCTTTTTCACTGGACTGTTTTCATCGCACCCATTCTCCCATTTTGATTCTGAATTACAAAGATAAATGTTTTACGTAGCGAGTAGAGCTGTTTTGTTCTAAAATCACAGCATTTTTATATAGGGACATTTCAGACATTTATCACATGGTTTGATTGCAAAACAGGAGAACATCTTAAAAATGATAAAGACAAATTGAAATTACTTTGCAACAGCTGATTCTAAAATAATCACTGTAATGCATATGTCTTTTTAAAATGAAGAGAGCTTAAAAAAAACATCACCGACAACTTTTAGCTGCATCAAAATTAGATTTTGAGAAAGTATAATGAGTCTTAATTAAAAGTACAGTATATGCAAGCACATGTTTATTGGTAATATTTTTGCCATTAAAAACATAGTAATGACTGCCACTGAATAATAAATCAGAGCAGAAGGTGATTTAATTTTCCATCTGAAAGGCAAGACAGTTTGAATTTGCACAATTTCAGTTTCATTAAATTGAATGTGTCCGCTGGTCATCTTCATGGCTCTTTCTAATACAAATCTATGTAATTTTCTGTAAAAATAATCATTGCCTGTAATTTTTCCTGTGACTCTTTTTGTGTCCATGTATCATTAGGACATTTTGTGAGCTCAGAGATTAAAGTCTAAAACCATTTTACAAGGAGCTTTTTCTTTTTTCATAAAAAAGCCCATTTTACATTCATGACTTCTTAGTCACTAATAGCAGCAGCTAGTCTCAGTGCAGGTTTAATGATCAGAGTGAAAGATAACTACTGCAAATGGTTCTTTTTTTAGGGCAATGTTCAAATTCTTAAATAATCACGTTTCTCGATATTTTTTCATACACTGGTTTGAACTAGATTTTGTCAGTGTTGACACATTTGGGCATTTAGACATTTGTAACTTAGATTTTTATTCATTTTTCATCATATATAATGCATTCAGATCACATTCTACATTTAAAACACAAAGGGGTTAGGGTAGGGAAAAAGAAAAAAAATAAAAATAAAAAAATAAATAAAAAAAAAAAAAAATAAAATAAAAGGGGGGGGGGACAAATGTTGGAGCATCAAGTTTTTAGTTTCCATCTCTTAATTCTTCTGGTTTTTTCAGTGTCTTTGGTTATTCTTTCAATTTCTGCCTCGTTGTTGCACTTTGTAGTGTGTCCATTTCCGCCATTTTTTCTCCCATATTCCTTCTTGCATTCTTCGTCGATATGTTAGTTTTTCCATCATACGTATGTCCTCAACAATGTCAGTCCATTGTTCTTGGTCAGGAAGAACTTCTGAACGCCATTTTTTTGTGATAGTTTTTTTACATGCAATCAACAAGATTTTAACTAGATATCTGTCCTCAGCCTGTATAACATTGTCTTTTTTAAGATCACATAAGTACATCAGGTTACAGTTCATTGGTATATTATATCCTAATATCCTCTGTATTGTCACATGCATAGATTTCCAAAATGATGATATTTTGTAGCATTTCCAAAACATATGTGAGTGGTCTGCATTTTGAGCCCCACATCCCCTCCAGCATAAAGATTGGGTATTTGTATATTTTCCTTGAATCTGTGGTGTAATGAAAAAGCGAATCAGGTTTTTCCATCCAAATTCCCTCCATGCCCTTGAATTTGTTGATGTGTGTTGTGTTTTCCATATTTCCTGCCAGCTTTCTTCTGTTATGTTTAAATTGAGCTCTTTCTCCCATTTCTCCTTTATATAGTTACTTGTATGATTGTTTGTCATAAGTTTCTGATATAGTTTTGAAATAATTCTTATTTTATTTCCTGCATATGAGCTTAAAATAAGTTGTATAATCTCGTTCACATCTGTTTGGAGGTTATGCCTAATCTTCTTCATATAGTAATCTCTCATCTGCAGATATCTGAAAAATTCCGATCTTTCTAATTTAAATTTTCTCCTGATATTTACAAAGCTCCCGAGATCTTTTTTTCCGATATTGCCCCATGCTGTGATTCCCTTGTTCACCAGATTTTTGTATCCCCTATCTTGTTTTGCCGGTTCAAACTGACTGTCAAATGCTACCCATTTCAATAGTTTTATGTCTTCCCTTATATTATATTTTTGTACTATTTTATACCACAGTTCTAAAGTAAATTTAATGATTGGGTCTATTTGTTTGATTTGCTTATATGCATCTTTATCCCCTATTATGCTTTGTACTGGGAGTCCCTCAATTTCCTTTTCCATTTCTTTCCATTTTGCCTCATATCCCTCGTCGCACCAACATATGATATATCTTATTTGTGCTGAGTAGTAATATTCCTTTAGACTCGGTAGGCCCATGCCTCCTTTCTCTTTTGGTAATTGGAGGGTTTTATATTTCACTCTTGGTTTTTTACCTCCCCAAACAAATCTCGATATCATCCTGTCCCACTTTGAGAATTGGGCATCTGGAATCTCTGTTGGTATAGCCTGGAAGAGGTAAAGTAATCTAGGTTGTATGCTGATTTTGACTGTCTCAATTTTTGAATTCAGATCCATATTTAAGATTGACCATCTATCAATATCTTTTTTTATTTCTTGTTCCAACCTATCATAGTTTGCTTTATATATTTTGCTTAGGTCTTTAGGTATGTTCACTCCAAGGTATTTTATTTCTTTTTGGTTCCAGTTTAGTTTGATCTTATCAGTTATCTGGTTTAGAGGGTTATAGTGGAATGTCAGTATTTGTGTTTTTGTTATGTTTATCTTGTATCCTGATAATTTTCCAAAATTTTCTATCAAGTTCATCATTTCCATTATTGATTTATCTGGTTGTTCAAGGTAAACTATAATATTGTCTGCAAATAGCCCAATCTTGTGTTCCGCCCCCTTTATTGTTACACCTTTTAATTTCTTATTTTGTCGTATCGCTTGAGCCAATGGTTCTATGAACAGAGCAAACAAGGTAGGCGATAAGCAGCATCCCTGCCTAGTTGATCTTTGTATATTTACTTTGTCTGTTAAGCTACCGTTTATCTTGATTCTTGCCACAGGTTCTTGATATAGCGTCCTTATGCATTGTACTGATTTTTCGTTAAATCCAAAGCGCTCCAGTACACTATATAGGAATTTCCAGTTAACCCTGTCAAATGCTTTTTCTGCGTCTAAACTCATTATTACTGCGCTTTTCTTTTCTTTATGTATTTGGTTAATTATATGTATTGTTCTCCTGATATTGTCATGTGTTTGGAGTCCCTCTATGAAACCAGTTTGATCATCTTCTATCAATTCCGTCAAGAATGTCTTTATTCGTTTACATATAATTGTTGTGTATATTTTATAATCTACATTTAATAAAGAGATTGGTCTATAGTTTCCGCATTGTTCTTTATCTTTCCCTGGTTTTAAAATAACTGAAATGATTGCTTCGTTCCATGATGGAGGTATTTTGTTGTTGTTCAGCGTCCAATTAAATGACTTTAGGAGTTGTGGCATGAGTTCTTCTATAAACAGTTTATAAAACTCAGAGGAGTATCCATCACTACCTGGTGATTTACCGTTTTTAAGTGACTTAATCACATCTCTGATCTCTTGTGTTGTTATTTCTGCTGTTAGTTTTTCATTTTGTTGATTTCCTATTGATGGCAAGTCCAATGTGTCTAGAAATTTTTTGATATCTTTAGTATTTGTTTCTTCAGGTTGCGAGTATAGTTCTTGGTAGAAATTATGGAAAATTTCTTCGATGTTTTCTGGGTTAACTGTGGTTTTATTTGTGGTGGGGTCTTTAATCTTGTATACATTATTCATTGTTTGTTGTTTTCTTAACCGTTTTGCCAGCAGTTTTGTGGCTTTTGGCCCCGTTTCATAATATTTTTGCTTTAGATATCTATTTTTCCTTTCAATTTCATCCATTTGTGTTTCTTTTATCTTTGTTTTTTCTTCTTTAATTTCTTGATATATTTTTGGATCATTTGTGCTTTGATGTTTACGTTCTAATTCCCTCAGTCTCTCACATCTTTGTTCATACGCTTCCAGTTTAGTCTTATTTGCTTTTCCTGTTTCAACAATTAATTTACCCCTTAACACGGCTTTTAGTGCGTCCCATAGTATTGTTGGGTCCACTTCTTCATTGTCATTCTCTTGGATATATTCGTTTATGTTTATTTTTATTCTTTCTTTCATTTTCTCATCATTTAACAGTCCTACGTTAAGTTTCCATGTTGTTTGTCGTTTTCTATTGTTTAAATATATTTCCATGTATATAGGATTATGATCTGATATTTCTGCCCCTCCAATCCAACAATTTCTCACCCTGTGTCTGTCACCTTCATTCATAAGGAAGTAATCTATTCTAGAGTGTACTTTATGGGCTGCTGAATAATGTGTATAGTCTTTTTCGAGTGGGTGTAGGTCCCTCCATATGTCTACCATACCCATTTCTGCCAGTGAGGTTCTTATGAACTTTGTTACATGTTTTTTTGTCTTCTTAACACTTGTTGTGTCAACTTCATGATCCATGACAGCATTTAAGTCTCCTCCACAAATTAGGACTCCTTCACTGTGTGTTGCTATGAGATCAAACAGATGTTGAAAAAAACCCTTGTCACTTTCTGGTGGGGCATAGATGTTCACTAATGTAATCTGCATACCATCTATTCTTCCCTTTATTATTACATACCTGCCTTCTTTATCCTGGATTTCCTGTTCACTTTCAAATTGTATTTTATTTGAGATTAGTATCATAACCCCCCTTTTTGCTCCTCCCTTAAATGAACTGTAGTAGGAGTTCTTATAGCCAAATCTCTTTAGTTTCACATGTTCTGTCTTGCTCAAATGTGTCTCTTGCATAAATATAATTTCGGCTTTTTCCTTCTTGAATTTTCTTATTATTCTTTCCCTTTTAACAGGTGAGTTCAGACCATTCACGTTTAGTGTCATTATCTTAAGATTTTTACCCATATTCATGTTTTTCCATTTTTTTAACTTGTGCTCCTAGCCCCTTTAACAACAAAAATAACACATATTTATATAAAAACACATTAAAAAATCTCGACCTCCGTACTTTGGGCCTTTCTTCTGGCCACTGGTCCCTGTTGGTGGGTGGGGGGTTTGTCTTCACAGAGTGAAGGGCCCTCCCTAGACTTCTAATTACTATCAAAGTAATAGTCATAAGTCTAGAAATGTCCAACAAATATCGCTTAAACCTCTTCTAGCCGTCTGTTTCTCTTTTACCTTGTCTTCTTGGCCTTCATTTCTTCTGTGCCTTTCTTAATCTTTGTTATGATCTAGGCTTTCAGTTGAAAGCCTTGTAGCTTGTCCTGGGCCCGCTGCTCTACGTCTCTCCCCCTTCTTCCGCCGTTCACTCGTCTCCACTCCGTCTGTCGTGGTGCGTTCAGGGCCGCCGCTGCTCCAGCTGTCTCCTTCGGCACGCTCACCTCAAGGCCCCGCTCCATCATATCCCGCGCTGCCTCTTCGGCCGTGTTGTAGGTTCTTGTGCCTTCCTCCCAATGAATCCTCATTTTCGTTAGCGGCGTTTGGAATCTAATTTTTTTCTCTTTCAGCGTTTTTTTAATATTGGCATATTTCTTCCGCTGCTGCACGATTTCTGTCGGGTAGTCATGGTCAAAAAATACCTGTTTGTCGCCGATTCGTATCTTTTTTTTCCATGCTTGCGTCAGGATTCTTTCCTTTATGTCATATTTCACAAAGTTTACCACAACTGACCTGGGTGGAGAGTTTGTTTTCGGGTTCTGTGCCGGTGTTCTGTGCGCCCGTTGAATCTGCAGATCCGTTTCTCCGGGTATTTCCAGTTCTTTTTTTAAGAACTGATCCATGAATTTTGTCATCGAGTTGCCTTCAATGCCCTCCGGAATTCCAAAGATGCGCATATTGCTTCGTCGGGATCTGCTCTCCAAGTCGTTTATTTTCTCCTGCATCCTCTGCGTTTGCGTCGTCAGGGTCTGTAGTTGTTTGTTTGCCTCGCTTTTCCAATCTTCTAGTTCCGAAATTCGGGTCTGCGCTTCTGTCATACACGCCCGCTGGGAGCGCAGCTCCTCCATGTTTTCCGTTAATTTACGCTCCATTTCTCTTCGGAGGTCCATGATTTCCTCCTTAATTTCTTTTTTCAGTTCCTCCTTAAGAGCCGCTAAATCCTGTTGTAGCTGTCGCTTGAATTCTCTTAACTCTTCACCCAAACTGGCGATGCCAGCGTTCATGTTGTCGAGTCTGGTGTCCTCCATTTTCTCTGCTGTAGACATCTTGCTTTTTTGGGCTTTGCGTACAGCGGTTTTTCCTGCGTTGTTGGAGAGGAATTCTTCAATTTTACCCTGTTTTTGTCCTTGTGCCCGGTTCCTTCGTGTTTTCATCCCTTAGTTTATTGATTCGTTTATGTCGAGTTGGCCATTTACCGATTGTGGTAGACTGCAAGTCTAATTTAAAACATTACTGGCACATGCCTCTAGGGGGAACTACCTGTATTGTTCAGCACTACCATTAAGGGGACACATTAGAACAAGAGTGTGAAAACCCCGCGCAGAATCCATGTTCAGTCATATTATGTGTGTTGCAGAATAAACGGCAGAGTTAGCCAAAGAAATAACTCAAGTGTGATCATTGCTACACGGTAGGATATCACACAATTGGCGACGAGGATTAAAAGAAAAAAATCAGCGGCGAGAAACAGAGAACATTGCAAGTGTGGCGAACTCAAGTGACTCCAGTAGTTCGAGTGCAAGTTCAGAGGAGGAAAAACGAGGTTTCCCCACCACGACGAGCAATGGCGGCTGTAATCGGAACGGTAACCCCTTTTGATAACTCGACTCAGTCATGGGAAGAATATGGTGAAATGTTGGACTTTTTCTTCCAAGCTAATGATATTGAGGAGCCAGACAAAAGGAAGGCTGTACTGTTGAGTGGAGTTGGTGCAACTACTTACAGCTTGTTGAGAAATTTAATAAGCCCTGCATTACCGAAAGATAAAACGTACGACCAGCTTACTGCTGAGCTTCAGAAGCACTTCAGCCCCAAACCGAGTGAAATCGTGCAACGATTCAAATTTAATTCACGCATAAGGAGGAACACTGAGTCCATAGCAGAGTATGTGGCAGAATTGAGGAAATTAGCACTGCACTGTGATTACAAAGACTCATTGGAAGAAATTTTAAGAGACAGACTTGTGTGTGGAGTGAATGATGACCGAATGCAACGGCGACTTTTATCTGAAACAAAACTCACTTTTGCAAAGGCTTTGGAATTATGCCAAGCGATGGAAACAGCATCTAAAGATGTGAGAGAAATGCAAAGGAAACTAACAGAGGACACAGCAACGCATGTTCGTGTGCCTAAGACCCAAGTAGGTGTCCACAAAGTGTTGACTGACAAAACTCAGCACAAATTCCCCAGTTGTTATCGCTGCAAAGGCCAGCACAATGCTGCCGAGTGCAAATTTGCCACTGAGCTGTGTCATAATTGTGGCAAGCGAGGGCACATTAAGAAAGCATGTAGAATAAAGGTGGACAGCGCACAGGTGCTGAAAGCGACAGTTAATGGGCAAAAGTATGAAAACAAGGGCCCAGGAAAGGAACAGCGAGCAAATCAACTGAGAGGGGAGGGAGAAAGTGATACAGAAGACATGGGTTTTCACACAATTTACAACACGTCAGAGGAGCTGACCAAGGTAGCGCCCATCACGCGTACCATGAATGTTAATGGAATGAAAGTAACATTTGAAGTTGATACAGGCTGTGGAGTAACCATATTAAGTAAACAGCAATATACACAACTGTGGAAGAAAACAGACACAGCAGAATTAAATCCCTGTTCATTAAAATTAAAAACATACACAGGAGAGAAGCTAGACGTGCTAGGCATGGCACAAGTGAAGGTGCAGCACGAAAACAAAGAAAAGGACTTACCTGTAGTAGTAGTTGGGAGCGAAGGACCAAATCTACTAGGGCGAAGTTGGCTACAAGAACTGGCCATGATTGATCAGTTGGTGAATAAAGTGGAATCTCAGCCCAAATTGCAGCTGGAGGAGATCCTCGAAAGACACGCTGAGGTGTTCAAAGAAGGCGTAGGACAGCTAAAAGGTGTCACTGCAAAGATTAATGTGGACAAGGAGGCCCAACCACGATTCTGCAAACCCCGACCGGTACCCTATGCAGTCAAGCCACTGGTTGAAAGCGAGCTACAGAAGCTGCTGGATGACAAGATCATTGAGCCAGTGCAGGTTGCAGAATGGGCGGCGCCCATAGTCCCAGTGAGAAAGCCGGATGGCTCCATTAGAATATGTGGAGATTACAAACTCACTGTCAATCGAGCATCACGGGTGGATCAGTATCCAATTCCTAAAGTGGAGGACCTCTTCGCACAGCTGAACGGCGGCCGACACTTCACGAAATTAGACATGAGTCACGCCTACCAACAAGTAGTCCTGGAAGAAGAATCAAGAAAGTATGTAACCATCAATACACACAAAGGCTTATATACCTACACACGCTTACCATTTGGAGTAGCTTCCAGTCCTGCTATATTCCAGAGAACTATGGAGGGCATCCTAGGTGGAATTCCGAATGTTACCATTTATTTGGATGACATCCTTTGTACAGGACCAAATGAACAAGAACATCTGAAAACGCTGGAGGAAGTGCTTCAACGGTTGGAGAAAAGCGGTCTGAGGTTGAAAAGAAGCAAGTGTGAGTTCATGGGAAAAGAGGTGGTGTTCCTAGGCCAAAAGATCAACGCCAGTGGTCTACACCCTCTAACAGACAAAGTGGAAGCCATTGCGGAGGCGCCTGAGCCACAAAATGTTACTGAGTTAAAAGCCTACCTGGGCTTGGTGAACTATTACCATAGGTTCCTCCCAAAGCTCTCCACGCTGCTGGCACCACTACATACCTTACTTAAGAAGGAAGAAAAATGGTCATGGGGGGTCAAGCAGCAGAAGGCGTTTGAAGAGTCCAAAGCGCTACTTCAGTCCTGTAGTGTGTTAGTGCACTATGATTCAAACAAACCACTCATCCTGGCGTGTGACGCGTCACCCTACGGTGTGGGTGCTGTACTCTCTCATCGTATGGAGGATGGCTCAGAGAGACCCATAGGGTTCGTCTCAAGAACTCTTAGTGCAGCTGAGAAAAACTACTCCCAGCTAGACAAGGAGGGCCTTGCAGTAGTATTTGGTGTAAAAAAATTCCACAAATACCTGTACGGGAGACAGTTCGCTATAGTGACTGACCACAAGCCACTAATTTCACTGTTCAGTGAAATGAGAGCCATACCCCAGATGACATCTCAGAGAATTCAGAGATGGGCCGTTACATTAGCAGCGTATGAGTACACCATCGTTTACAAAGCCGGACGGGACCATACGAATGCTGACGCGATGAGTAGGCTACCCTTGGATGGAGGAAGAGACAGCACGCCTGAGGAGGAGGAGAGAGTGCTATTGTTTGAAGATATCGGCGTGCCCCTGGTGAACGCACAACAAATAAAGAAGTGGACAGACAAAGACCCTGTTCTAGCAAGAGTGCGAGAATACATCTTGCGAGGATGGCCGAAGATGAACAGTCCTGAGTTCATTCCCTATGCCCGACGACAGGATGAGCTCAGCACCCAGGAAGGTTGTATCCTGTGGGGAGGACGCGTGGTTGTTCCACCACCTGGTAGGAATGCCTTACTGCAACAACTACACCAAGCACACCCTGGCATCACTCGCATGAAAGCGTTGGCGAGGAGTTACATGTGGTGGCCCAACATGGATGCAGAGGTGGAGGCGCTTGTGAAGTCATGTGCGGCATGCCAGGAGAACAGGAACAGTCCTCCAGCAGCCCCACTACATCCCTGGGAAGTTCCAGATAAACCATGGAGAAGAATTCACATTGACTACGCAGGTCCATGGATGGGAAGAATGTTCCTGATCATAGTTGACGCATACTCAAAGTGGATCGATGCATATTCTGTGAGTAGCTCTACTTCTACTGTTACCATTGAATGTCTTAGAAAGAGTTTCAGCCAACATGGGCTACCTGAAATCATAGTATCAGATAACGGTACATGTTTTACGAGTGAACAGTTCCAAGAGTTTTCTGAAAAGAATGGCATACGTCACATCACGACTGCGCCATACCATCCTTCTTCTAACGGCTTAGCCGAGAGGGCCGTGCAGACATTCAAGTCACTCATGAAAAAGATGACAGGAGACTCTATTGAAACCCGAATGTCGAGAGCTCTGTTCAGCTATCGAATAACACCCCAATCTACAACTGGCAAGTCACCAGCTGAGCTGTTGTGTGAAAGGAAGTTGAGGTCAACATTTGACTTAATACATCCAGACTTCAGAAACAAAGTGCATGATAAACAAGAGAAACAAAAAGGTTATCATGACATGCATGCTAGAAAGAATACTGAGAGAAGGAGACGTGGTCTACACCCGCAACTTTGGCTCAGGACCAGCCTGGGTACCAGGAGAAATAACAGAAAAGACAGGCCCTGTGTCATTCAAGGTGACATTAGGCCATGGACAAGTGGTGAGGCGACACATCGACCAAGTTCATGGTAGGAGCTCCATTCCCCTGCCGATGGCACCAGAGGTGTTGTCTGACACCCATCCTGAGGAGAGCATCAACGAACCACCACTTCAGGTGAAACCTGAGGTAACCGTCTCTGCAGATTCTACGGGCAGCACTGCAGCAGCCGAAACAGTGGAGCAGTCTGAGTCTTCACCTGCAGTTGGCTCACCCGCCGTGAGAAGATCTCAGCGAGCTAGGAAAGCTCCAGACTACTTGAAGGACTATACTTAGTCAGTAGTGAGTTCCCCAGCCACAGGACAAGAATGCGTCCTGGAACCTCACTGGGATGCGGTAGTCAAACCAATTCCCCAGTTAGACTGTTATGTGTGTTATACATGTAAAAAAAAAAAAAAAAAAAAGAGAAAGAAATTATGTGTATGGCACATGTGTTTAAGAAGTTAAAAGTAACTGTGATTGTTTAGGGTTAAATGGGAGTTCCAGGATGTCTAGCATAATTGGCTAGTGTAATTAAAAGTAGTTTAATCTAGAGGGGAGGGATGTGGTAGACTGCAAGTCTAATTTAAAACATTACTGGCACATGCCTCTAGGGGGAACTACCTGTATTGTTCAGCACTACCATTAAGGGGACACATTAGAACAAGAGTGTGAAAACCCCGCGCAGAATCCATGTTTAGTCATATTATGTGTGTTGCAGAATAAACGGCAGAGTTAGCCAAAGAAATAACTCAAGTGTGATCATTGCTACACGGTAGGATATCACACCGATGATTTTTAATCCGGCTAGGGAGAGCTCTTTGTTTAAGTGTTATGTCTCTCCGCCATCTTCCCGGAAGTCCGTCGGGCATTTAGACATTTAAAATGCACTTGGTAATGTACATTTTTCTTATCCACAGTTACAATGACCCATAATCATTTATAATCCTCAAAGCAACAAGCAGAAGTAAAAACCAAGTCCAAATTAAATTGATTTATAATAAAAGACTAAAATCAAAAGTGAAAATTAAGCAAAACAGTTCCAAATTTAACAAAAACCACAAGAGTCCCGGTTAGCAAAACTGTCCTCTAACAGGCAGGGACAGGAATTAGATGTAGTTTAGTGACCTCTAGTGGATGTGCAAATAATGACATGAAGCGACATGGAGAATAATTATAGCTGCAATATGCGTATCACATTTTTGTATCCCAAACCATTTCCTATGTTAACAAAGTACTTCTGTAGCTAAATCCTATTATCTTAAGCATAACCACCTAAAAAATGCATAATATAAAAGATGTTAATTACATAAGTTGCAAAGTAATAGCGGTGGTAACACATCAAACCTGGAAAGTTAAATCAGAGCTCTGCAACTCTGTTCTTTGATTTATGTGTTACATAAATTTGGAGGTGCTGTATAAGGTAGGAACTTTACTGAAATGGAGATAGATAGATATACTCAACCGCAAAAGAAACGTCACCCTACTAAAGTTTTGGTAATATAAGTTTCGTTTTAATTTTGATTTTTTAAAATCATTTTATGTTCTTGCTAGACGTGGTTCGAAGCTATTGGTCAGGAAAATTTGCTTTCAGATTCTGTAATTGATACCAAAAACACATCGCCAAAACGCAGTCAATAAAGTAATGATGGGGTACGGTTGCTGTGCGCTTTTCCTGAAAGTGACAATGCACGTGCATTCTGAGGTGTCGTCCCTATAAAAAGAGCCACCGAACATGCCCCAAATCACTCGCGATTCGACTGCAGCGACATGCCACGACTGACAAGGGAGCAGAGAGACCAAGCCCTGGGAAGACTCCATGCCGGCCAGACTGCAAGACCTGTTGCCAATCACTTCAATGTTCATGTCCGAACAATATACCGCCTGCAGCAACGTGTCCAAGCCACTGGAAGCACAGCCGATCGTCCTCGTAGTGGCAGACCGCCTGTTACAACGTTGAGGCAAGATCAACAGATCGTCTGACACCACCTGCAAAACCGCTTCGCCAGAGCTACAGAAACTGCACGGACAGCCATTGGCAGTCATCAGAGACCAATCAGCGACGACACAGTGCGCAGGTGTTTGAGGCAGAGAAATGTCAGATGTCACAGGCCTTACACGGGTCCGATCCTCATTGTTCGACATCGTCGCGCTCGTCTCCAGTGGGCTACACTGCATCGGAACTGGTGTAACCGGGACTGGCAGACTGTAGTCTTCTCTGACGAAAGCCGATACTGCATCTCGACAGCTGATGGCAGAATGAGAGTGTGGCGAAGACGAGGGGAGCGTTTTGCAGATGGGTGTGTTCAGGAAAGAGACTCGTGGGGAGGTCCGAGCATCATGGTGTGGGGTGCTATTGCTCTGAACCACAAACTAGGCCCCATGGTGTTCCAGAATATCGGTCATGGTAGAGGCAACGGTGTTACAGCTGCCCGCTACATCGATCAAGCGCTGAGACCCTTCATCGTACTCCATTTCGGTCGTCATGGAAACCACATCTTCCAGCAGGACAACGCTCGTGCCCATACTGCCAGAGCAACGAGAGACTTCCTCCGTCAACATGGGATACAGACTCTTCCATGGCCTGCCCTCAGTCCTGACCTAAACCCGATTGAACACTTGTGGGACGAGATTCAGAGGAGACTCAATGACGTTCGACCAAGGCCGACAACTGCAGCTCAACTCACTCAGGCGTATCAGCGAGTATGGGCCCAAGTTCCGATGGCCTTCATCAACCGTCTCATCCACTCCATGTACAGACGATGTAACGCTGTATTCAACGCCCAGGGAGGTCATACACGCTATTGACTTTGAGATCGCGCTGTAGCGCCACCTGTCATCACTTTCACTTGAAACTCATGGAACTTTATCTCTAAATGCTGATGATCAAACATGTCCATTTTAAGATAAGATAAGATAAGATAAGATAAGATAAGCCTTTATTAGTCCCACAACGGGGAAATTCCAGGATTGCAACAGCACAGGGATAGCAACACTCAGAGCAACAATCAGAAGGCAAGAAAAAAAAAAAAACAAAAAAAAAACAAGCAAGCAAGAGCAGCTAATATACATATGTACATATTACTATAAAATATATATATACACACACACACACACACACAGACACACAGTGCAGAGCATTGTAGCTGGATGGAATAAATATATGAATATATGAACACACAGTGCAGAGCATTGTAGCTAGATGGAATAAATATGTAAATATATAAACACCCACAGTACGGAGCATTGCAGCTAGGTGGAATAAATATGCAAGTATATAAACACACACAGTGCGGAGCAATGTAGCTAGATGGAATAATATGTAGATATATAAAAACACAGTGCGGAGCACTGTAGCTAGATGGAATAAATATATAGATATATAAATATAAACACACCCAGTGCTGAGCATTGTAGCTAGATGGAATAAATATATAGATATATAAATATAAACACACCCAGTGCAGAGCATTGTAGCTAGATGGAATAAATATGTAAATATATAAACACACACAGTGCAGAGCATTGTTGCTAGGTGGGATGAAACAGCATAACCGTCTATTTAGTTATCCTACATGGTATGATTATGTGCCCATACATATTCTCACCCTCCATAGCGACCGGTATGTTCCTAGTTGTATGCCGGAGAGGACCATTGTGTAAGTCTATTGCATCTTTTGCATTCAAAAAAAACTATTAGTTTGTTACGTCTTTTTGCTATCTCTGCGAGCAGCCCTGCTTAGGTTGTACAGTCTGACAGCCGTTGGTAGGAAGGACCTACGAAACCTCTCGGTTGTGCACCTGGGATGATGTAGTCTGCTGCTAAATGAGCTCCTCAGTGCATCCAGTATGTCCTGCATAGGGTGGAACTCGGACTCCAGCAGAGATGACAGTTTAGCCACCGTCCTTCTCTCTCCTATCTCCTCCATCGGATCAAGGCGTTGCCCCAGGACAGAGCTAGCTTTCTTAATCAGTTTGTTCAGTCTCTTCCTATCGGCTGCAGTAATGCCACTGCCCCAGCAGACCACTCCAAAAGTGATGGCTGATGCCACCACCGTGTCATAGAATGACTTCAGCAGCGCCCCTTGTACACCAAAAGACCTGAGTCTCCTCAGCAGGAACAGCCTGCGCTGTCCCTTCTTGTAGAGTGCGTCAGTATTGTGTGACCAGTCTAGTTTATTGTTCAGATGAATACCCAGGTACTTGTAGGATGTCACCATCTCGATGTCTGTTCCCTGTATATTTACTGGTGCTGTGAGGGGCTGCCCATGCCTGCGGCAGTCCACCACCAGCTCCTTAGTTTTCCTCGCGTTGATCTGGAGGCAGTTCCGATGGCACCAGTCCACAAAGTCCTGGATAAGCCCTCTGTACTCAGCTTCATCTCCGCTGGAGATGAGACCAACGATCGCAGAGTCATCAGAGAACTTCTGTAGATGGCAATGTGTTGTGTTGTGTGAGAAGTCCGCAGTATAAAGAGTGAACAGGAAGGGAGCCAGCACCGTTCCCTGGGGGGCCCCCGTGCTACTGATGATCGTGTCGGAAACACAGTCCCGGGTTCTCACAAACTGAGGCCGGTTCGTGAGGTAGTCCAGGATCCATGATGACAGGTGCTGGTCCACCCCTGCGCGCAGCAGCTTGTCCTTCAGGATCATCGGTTGGATGGTGTTGAAAGCACTGGAGAAGTCAAAGAACATGATCCTCACCATATTCCCGGGCTTCTCCAGGTGGGACAGAGAACGGTGAAGGAGGAAGATCACCGCATCCTCCACCCCAATGCCATGCTGGTAGGCGAACTGGAGTGGATCCATCGCTGGTTCCACCAGGGGGCGGAGATGAGCAAGGAGCAGTCTCTCCAGGGTCTTCATCAAGTGGGACGTCAAGGCCACCGGTCTGAAGCTGTTCAGGTCTTTGGGGTGGGAAGTTTTTGGTACAGGTACCACACAAGATGTTTTCCACAGCTGTGGTACCCTCCCCAGTTTCAGGCTCATGTTGAAGATATACGTCACAATCCCACACAGCTGGTCTGCACAGGACCTGAGGAGCTTTGCGCTGATGCCGTCCGGTCCCGACGCCTTCCTCGCCTTGATCTTCCTCAGCTCCGTCCTCACCTGGGTCTTGGTCAGGGTCAGGATGGGGGGCTGTGTGTTGGGAGTGGGGGGGGTGTCGGTGGAGTGGGGAGTGGGCAGCAGGACTTGATTTCTTAGTGGCAGCAGTGGTTGTTGTGCAGACAGGGGGGAGGGCGGTTGGTCAAATCTATTGAAAAACAGATTCAGGTTGTTCGCCCACTCCCTGCCCCCCGTGGCCTGGGGGGAGGTATTCTGGAGCCCCGAGATGGTTTTGAGGTTTCTCCAGACCCCGCTGATGTCGCTCTGTTGCAGCTTAAAATCATTTTTTAAAATCATTCTGCCAATTATTTTGTTGTTTACATTTATGTGAATTAAACTGATTACCAATTTTGAAAAAGGGTGACGTTTTTTTTTGCGGTTCAGTATAGATAGATAGATAGATGTACTTTATTGATCCCAAACTGGGATATGGTATACATATGGTTGAATTCTGAGATTAGAGACTTTTTACCCGAGTGGTAGCCTAGAGGTAGAGCATCCACCCCACAACTGGGAGGTCAGGGTTCAAGTCCCGGCCGGGTCATGCCAACAACCATATAAAAATGGAACTTCCTGCCGTTCAGTTTGGTGCTCAGCAAAAATGGAACAGAGGAGGGAAATATGGGCGGCAGTGGCTCAGGAGGTAGAGTGGGTCATCTAATAACTGGAGGGCTGGCAGTTCGAGTCCCGCTCTCCCCAGACATCCTGCTGTTGTGTCCCTGGGCAAGACACTTTACCCACCTTGCCTCCAGTCCATGACGCTGGGTATGAATGTGTACATAATGTTTGGTAGTGGTCGGACAGGCCGTTGGTGTGAATTGGCAACCACGTTTCCGTCAGTCTGCCCCAGGGCAGCTGTGGCTACAGAAGTAGCTTACCACTACCATTGTCTGTCAGTGGAGTGAATGAATAATGGATTTTCATTGTAAAGCGCTTTGGGTTTCTTGAAAGGTGCTATATAAAATACAAACCATTATTATTATGAAAGAGACTAATGGGGAGGACGCCCCTTTGTATGACGTAGTCAGACACTGGCATCGTCAGTTGAAGTGTGTTTAGACATTGGTGGAAATGGCACCCATTCCCAGGCAACCACAGTGCGCCTTTAATGAAGACACCATCCAACAAGTGGAGGCCACCATTTTGGAGGATTGTCACATTCCTTTTTGCTAACTAGCCCAAGATGTTAAAAACAGTGTGGGATCTGTGGGGGAAAAAAAAAGCATCTGTCATCATATGCAGATGATCACGGATTATCATAAAAGTTGTCTGCACTATGGATTCTCTGGTTGCTCACACCTTCCCAGAAGCAAGAACGAGTCACATGCTCCAAAGCCCTTTTTGCCACATGCCAAGAAAACCAGAAGGACTTCTTTGACAGACAAATCATGCAGAATGCAACATGGGTCCATCTCTATGATCCAGAGACTGAAGCCCAGTTGAAACAATGGAAGCATTATGACTCACCACTTCCAAAGAAGAGACAGCAAGGAGTATTGATAATGGATTTCCTGGCACAGGGTACCACCATTACCAGGACTTACTATGCTTCACTGCTGTAGAAATTGCAGAAGGCAGTCAAAACCAAGAGGCGTGGCATGCTGACTACAGGTATTCACTTCCTTCAAAAGAACACCCTGGTTCACAACTCGCCTGTTTTCCAGAAACACGGTCCTTTGGCTATGGAATCCTTCCTCACCCCCCCCTACTTTCCTGACATTGTGCCATTGACACAGTGGTGGCATCAGCCATTACTTTTGGAGTGGTCTGCTGGGGCAGTGGCATTACAGCAGCCGATAGGAAGAGACTGAACAAACTGATCAAGAAAGCTAGCTCTGTCCTGGGGCAGCACCCTGACCCAGTGGAGGAGATAGGAGAGAGAAGGATGGTGGCTAAACTGTCATCTCCGCACTGTGTGTGTTTATATACTTGCATATTTATTCCACCTAGCTGCAATGCTCCGTACTGTGGGTGTTTATATATTTACATATTTATTCCATCTAGCTACAATGCTCTGCACTGTGTGTTCATATATTCATATATTTATTCCATCCAGCTACAATGCTCTGCACTGTGTGTCTGTGTGTGTGTGTATATATATATATTTTATAGTAATACGTACATATGTATATTAGCTGCTCTTGCTTGCTTGTTTTTTTCTTGCCTTCTGATTGTTGCTCTGAGTGTTGCTATCCCTGTGCTGTTGCAATCCTGGAATTTCCCCGTTGTGGGACTAATAAAGGCTTATCTTATCTTATCTCTGCTGGAGTCCGAGTCCCACTCTATGCAGGACATACTGAACGCACTGAGGAGCTCATTTAGCAGCAGACTACATCATCCTAGGTGCACAACCGAGAGGTTTCACAGGTCCTTCCTACCTACGGCAGTCAGACTGTATAACCTAAGCAGGGCTGCTTGCAGAGATAGCAAAAAAACGTGACAACCTGATAGTACTGAATGCAAAAGACGCAATAGACTTACACAATGGTCCCCTCCAGTATATACAACTAGGACAGTATTGGTCGCTACAGAGGGTGACAATATGTATGGGTACATATTCATACTATGTAGGATAACTAAGTAGACGGTTATGCTGTTTATTCCATCTTGCTACAATGCTCCGCACTTTGTATATATATTTATATATTGATGTGTACGTATGTATATCCACTGCTCTTATTTATATCTTCTGTATCTTCTTAATTATTGCTCTGAGTGTTGCTATCCCTGTGCTGTTGCAATCCTGGAATTTCCCCATTGTGGGACTAATAAAGGCTTATCTTATCTTATCTTATCTGACTTCCACCTCTTTCCAACCATGAAGTCCTTTTTGAAGGGCAAACATTGATAACCGAAGTTGAGTTGTGGCTTCTGAAGCAACCTGCATGTTTTTACAGGTGAGGTCTCCACAGCTGCATAAAGCGATGGGAGAAGTGTGTGACTTTTGGTTATGTAGAGGAAGACTCATAACTGTGCCAAGTTTGGTTCGTCTCAGTCCATGAGAAATGAGTCAGGGGAAATCTTTAATGAACAGCCCCCATAAATGAGAGGTTTTCTTCCTTTGTGTTTAACATTGACTCAGCTGGTGTGTTAACATACAGATGCCAAGTGATGACTTGTGTGTTATGTCTGGAAAATGTGGACGGACCAACATTTATATGTTCTGTGCAATGACATCACCGAGCGGCCGTGTCACCACGCCGACTAACCAAACTTGTGGTTTCCTAACACCACATTCAAACCACCTCCCCCCACTTGGAAAAACAGAACAACACATGTATCTGATTTGGCCCTCCCCAATTTGATGCAGTGAAACCCCCAAACTAGCTAGGGCCAGCAGGTAGACTACTGTCTGGCCCAGCGCGGCTGAGTGGTTTATTGTGGTACTATTCATTGGCAGCCATGCCCTTAGCTAAACAGTCCTTCTTTTTATTGAGGAAGGCAGTTCAGTTGGAGGGGCCCTGAAGCAAGTCCATTTTGGATATGCCCCTGGAGGTGCGGAGGCACGTGGACTGAGATCATCTTCTTCGAAACTCCAGTCTGGGTCCCATACTGTGCGAGTCGACTCCTGCATAACCGTGTCATCCGGGCCAACTGCTTGAACTCGGCAAAGGCGGTTGGCATGCCACACCAAACCATCTGCCCGCTGGAATGTCTCTGGCCCCAGCTGCATGGTGATCTTGATAGGTGCCAGTAGTGGTGGAGATGGTGTTGAGGCCTACTGCGAGTCTGGGTGTTCGGATCTGCGGACCTGAACCCAGTCCATCACTGCGACTGGCGCTCTGTTCGGCTGCTCTCGGCATTGTGGTTGTGATGGCATGACTCTCACATCTGCTATGGGGCGTCCACCAGGTTGTGGTGGTTCTGGTGTGTCCTGTTGGGTCATGGACTCTTCATCCTGCAGCTCAGCGGTGGCTCCTGGAGGCTGGTGCCAGGTGTGGATTCCGAAGTAGTGTTCCTCCTGTTCTCCTCTCCTGGGAAGTCTGGTCATGGTGATGTGTTGTTGCTGTTGGTAGAACCTGCGCTGGGTTGTCATGTCCCGGGGTTCCTGATAGACGCAGGCTCCCTCTCCTGCAGCTCTGCAGTGGCTCCCTGAGGCTTATGCCGGGCGAGGATCTGAGACGAGTCCGGGCAGGAGCATGCTCTTTTTCGGTGCGTCGGGGAGCCGCAGTTGCCACATCGGAAGCGCCTTGTTGCGTTTCTCCAATCCACGGTATTTACCTCGGCCTCTTCTGCCGCATCACCAGGCCCTTCTGTGGTTACCGCACGTGTTAGCGGTGTCTGTCATCGCTGCTTGGCTAACTGGTCCCGCACCATTTCATCCTCCAACAAATCGAATTTGCACGTGCTATCTAGATGGCAAAGGTCCATAACGAATTGTTGCGTCATCTCTCCGGTCTTCTGTTGCTGTTGGTGAAACCTAATGTGCCACGCCAACACATTGTCGGGTGTGGTAAAGTCTCTAGCTAGCAGCTCAACTGACTCAGCAAACGTTTCTGTTGGTCCTAGCATGTAGAAAATATGTTGGCCTTCTGTGCCCAGGCTGTGTACAAGTAGAGCTTGCATCCGTACCTTGTCTAGCTTGTCCAGGCCCAACGCCGATACGTAGGTGTTGAAAGCAGCGAACCAACGTGGCCACGGTACGGGTGACTCACCAGGAGTTTCCAGAAATGGCTGTAGTGTCCTCAAACATGCTTCCATGGTTTATTCTCGTCACCAAATGTTATGTCAGGAAAATGTGGAAGGACCAACTGAGAATGGAGTTTGCTGAGAACACGAACTTTATTACAGAACTCCAAGTATGGTGGTACAGAGTATGCCGGTTGGGAGGCTGGGCTAAAGGGAGAGCCGTAAAGAGGCTGTAAAATGGCCGTCCCTCACATTTATATGTTTGGCACGATGGCGTCACTGAGCGGCCGCATCACCACACCAACTCTGACCAAACTTGTGCTTTCCTAACACCACATTGTGCTTATTTCTGACAGCAGCAGCATCAAGTACAACGGCAGTATGAGAAGCATTGAACAATTACGATCTCTACTATTTTTATGATATTTGAGCTAACCTGCCTAGCAGCAGAACATGTAAAATCCTGTATTAAACATTTTAGTGCCCTGGAATATCATCTGCAATCTGAAAGTGTTTGATGTGCACACTGTCAAATGACTGTAAACCTTTTTCACTCTTCCCCAAGTTTAGTTACAGTTTAACGTTTATAGCCTGCAAGTGCTATAATTCAACTTATAATGTGTGCTGACTTCCTTGGAATCTGAACTGATTGACTTTTAGGGGACAGCCCCACTTCATACCCCCTTCATATGCAGCATTATAGTCACACTTTGCAGGACAAATGGCCCATTCAGTTTTAATTGTCCTTGGTGGTGTGGCTGTATCTCTTTCCTTAATTGTAAATTCTGAACTTGAAAGATTGCCTAAGCTCCTCCATTTATCTTTCAGGAGAATCCTTTCACATTTTACCTGTCACATAGCGACCCCCTGTCAGCTCACATTAATTTCCAAAGGCTTCGGGAGAGAGGAGGGACGGGGGGGAGGGGGGAGCTGCCATTTGTGGTTTTCGTGTCATGACAGAACTGCATCAGGACATCTGCTCTGCCACTTGGTGGGACAGCAAACTATTTAATGCCTTAATCCGCCCTAAGCTGTGGCTGGAACCCCCTGGTGACTGCCGCATGCTGCACCAACAACAACCAGCTCCATTCATCAGCCTAATGGGCTTTATATTTTTAACCCTTGCCATTTATCAGGCAGAGGCAGCGTGATGAGGGGAGAGAGGAGGATCAAATTCCCCGATGTCTGCTTCGGCTCAACAGGGAAACCTTTGATTCATGGTCTCTCTTCCTTTTCGCATCACTCTTTTTCTTTCCTGTCTTTTCCCATCATTCCCTGCTGTTGTGTGCCTCCTCTCCATGCTCTCTTCAGGGATCCTTATGTATTCTATCAAACCGCGTTCTTCCCCCCACCCCCACCCCCACCCCTCATCCCCTGTGGAGGTTTCCTGCACCCTATTCTTCATTTCTATTCCCTCTCGTACGACTACCCTTCCTTTTTTTTTTTCTCAATCTTCACTTTTCCTCTTCCGCTCCTGCTTGTTCTTTCTTTATTTAATGATGAAAACTGTCAAACTCTTTCCTGTATTGCAGGACTTTGGGGATGATGGCTCCCTTTACATCACCAAAGTGACAACCATCCACATGGGGAACTACAGTTGCCACGCCTATGGCTATGAAGACCTCTATCAAACGCATGTGCTGCAGGTGAATGGTCAGTAGTGGCTCATTTCTTACGTACAGTGGTTATGTCATTTTATTTTTTAACTGTCTGTTGTTCTTTTGGAGGAAAACATTAATACACTAAGTTTAGAAACATCATTCCATATTTCCAAAGTAGATATACTTGCCACCACTGGAAAATCAGGCATGAAATCCAGGAAAAACATCATCTCTGCTGCTGTAGAGTTTCCTGTGCATGTCTATTTAGGAGTTTCCTAAGTGCTCCGTCTCCATCATATACTAGATTCCCTGGGACAGATTCAAAAGTGATTAGGTCAATAGGCTGCACACACACACTGTAGACACCATCAGGGAGTTGACTTGTTGGTGACAAATCCATTTTGCAATGTGACAATGACCCCAACTGTACAGCCAGAGTTGATAAGAACTGCAGCAGCTTTAGCAACAGCAACTATTAGAGGTTTAAAAATTGGAAACGTGTCATCCTGTTGCAAGTTTATTCTGCAAAAAAAATATCAACCTATAGAGCTCTGAGGCTGCAGATAATTATTCTGTTGCCATGAATATTAATGAAATTGGCAAAGAATGAAGTGTATGTGAATTAAGTATTGATTTTGGTCTGCTTGTAAACTGTCGATGTATAAATTTTAGTTGCTGCCACTCTGTTATATAGGCTGTCATTATTAATCTTAATAGTTTGGCCTTGCTAGGTTGAAACCTGTGCACAGACACATTTCATTGTTATATACAATGATGTGCAAAAATTTAGCCACCTTTCACAAATGGTATTGAAAAAGGTTCAAATACAGTCGCTGTAAATTACTGATAAAAAACACCAGCAAACATTAGTGGATAGTTGGTTTTTATTTCAGAAAATGTAACTCTGTCCCTGAGTTGATTCTGCGTTGCTTTGGACTCATCAGTGTTAAGAACTACTCCTGTTTATCCCGGTCTTTTGTTGAAAATGTCTCCTGTGTTATTTTTGTCTTGATTAGTTTCCGGTGATACTAGTTTATCCTGAAAGTGGCTTCTTATGTTTGGGGTTAGTTTTCTCTTACTTTACGTACTGCTTTGCTTTTGAAGGGTACTTCCTGTTAATCCCTGGGTTTGTTCTGCACTTCACCTTTTGGGTGTTATGTAGCCTTTATTAGTCTGATTCCTCTCAACTGTGTCGTCTACAAGTAGATCGATATTCCTGGATTTATCTTCATCTCCTGGCTCTTGGTTTATTTATCTTCCCTCAGTTAATTATTCCAGTGTTTAGTTCATTTAGTATAGTGTCATCCAGTCCAGGAGCCGCACTTTGCTTTCTATTGTTAGTAAATCTTGGTGAACTGTTATTGCCTGCATCTTGGGTCCTCTCTACCAGAGGTTGCGCTAGACTTTTTTGTTATCTATCATTTTGACAGACAGGGTGGCAAAAATTGTTGTCTATCATTTTAATTAAATTAAAAATAAATATATTAAAAATTCTGTCACTGAAGGACAATTTTCCGTTAATGCAGCCTCTGCTCTCTATTTACTCAGCATTCAGATTCATAACAGAAAAAGTATAAACAAATAAATAAATTCACAATTGTGGCATATGCAAAAGTCTGGGCACCCTGTATACTTAATAATTTAAACATATCATATAGGGGCTGCACGGTGGCGCAGTGGTTTAGCACTGTGGCAGCACAGTTTTACCCTCGGCCGGGGGACCGCGGGGATCATGAGATCGTGGGTTCGATCCCAGCCCCCGACCAACAGTGAGCTGTGTGGAGTTTGCATGTTCTCCCCGTGTTGCGTGGGTTTACTCCGGGATTTCTCCGGTTTCCTCCCGCATACCAAAAACATGTAGGTTTAGGGCGCTCGCGCACGCAGCGACCAGCAGCCGGTGGCTTGTCACCAGACTGCAAACCAAGTCTACCTACGGGTACAAATAAGTAACAAAAAAAAAAAAAAAAAAAAAAAAAATATCAATTGAAGAAAAGAAATTACCAACACATGCTATTTTTGCACGTGGTGGCCAAATTTTTTGCTTACATCTGTATGATAAATTAAAATAAAATGATTTATAAAAGGTTGATTTAACCCTGCATTCATTTTATTCCTGATTAATTCTGTCCAGTTACTATCAAGCTCATAATCACTCATTACATTTTTTTTTCCAACTTGTGCCAATCTTCACTTTTGATGTAATTATGTAAGAACATGTTCTCCAGCATGTAAGTAGTTGTTTTCAGTAGGATCAGTTCCTCTTCATTAAAAGTATCTCTTAAGTTTTAGGGATTATTCAAATCCCTCAAAGCATAAAAAAAATTGTGCTTTGAAAAATAGCATTTCATTATGCATAAGGCTTAAATAAAATGTGCGTACATGGAATGTATTCAGTGAGTTCAGTATAAAAATAGATCCATCTCAAGCAGCAGAAATTCACAGCTCTCACTTGGGAAGATGAACTCACTCATAAAATTTATCTTAATTTGGCCTTCAAATGTGACTATTTTCAGTCCTCAAAAATTAAAGACATTTCTCTATGAGGGAAATGTAAGACACAAATACACACCTGTAATCAATTAAAACACCCTCCTCCTTTCTACCAATTTCTTTTCTTGTATTTTTTTGAATGACAGCCAGAGGAAATTATTGAATTCAATTAAGTCTCCTTCAGTTAGGGAGTCACAAAGACTGTGATTGTTTTTCCTTTCTGAGATAACTGCAAAGAAATACAGCAGTGTTTCAGACACTGAACTGTGTAAGGAAAATCATGGAGACCTGCGGGGGCCCTGAAGGGCAACCGATCAAGGAAAGGCAATTATTAAAAGTTTGTGTTGGGGATTCAAGGTTTTTCAATTGAGATATGAAGAGGTGAGATAAAGTGCAGTGGAAAATAGCTGCAATATACTGAGTGGGTGGTTTGCATCCTGTTGCATTATCAAAGCAATACTGGCCTCTGTTTGCTCTGTGAGAGGAATGACAAAGCTGCAGCTCTAATACTGGTGAGCTGACTTCAGTCACAGAGTAGGTTAGGTTGCTGGTCAACTGTTTTAGCTCTCGTTAGTAACCTGGCATCTCATGCAAACGTACTGAGGGACTTTCTTACTCTGGATGCAGCATGTATTTATCTCTTCTGGGTTCTACATGCTGTTTAGTTTCAGGTGTGATGTTTGTAGTATATATCATGATGAAATATTGCTTTTATTATGCCTTGGTGAAAACGGAGGCATATGGTAATCACTCAGTGTGTCTGTGTGTGGTTTGTTGTGTGTGTGTGTGTGTGTGTCTGTCTGTCTATTAGCCTTTTGTTTTTCTTATTAAAGACAAGGATAGGAAAGAGATGTTTTTACCTTTACGTGTTACGGCTGTCCACTGCAGTCTGTCGGTCTGTGTGTTACCAGCTTTTCAGCTCACCCGGTCAAAATTAAGTGAAACTAAAGGCTTGTATCACTGTATTATGATATTTTCTCGACTTTTAATTTGCCATAAATTTAAGATAACACTTCGTTTTCAAAATAAACATAAATTTAACTCACCATTGCCGTGTAATGGAGCCACGAAAAAAGTAATTACTTTGCTGAGCCACTAGAGGCGGCAGTGCAACTTCTTTACAGCACACGGACGACTACCTAAACATGGCGGACGACAGTGGACAGCTGAGCAAAGGAAAAAATTATTTAAAAGTAAGTTTTGTGCTTAAATTATGCAGTAATTTCAGTATTAAAACACTAATAAGTCCTACAATTGCAACATTTGATTTTTTAAGCTTATGTTACAACACATTATTTTTCTCCTACACTCCTCGCCTCTAAAACATGGCGGACAACAGCGGATAGCTGAGGAAATGAAAAAACCCTTTAAAAGTATTGTAAGTTTTGTGCTTAAATTATGCAGTGATTTCAATATTAAAGATTATGTTATGTCACATTACTTTTATTCCAAAATCCTATTTTTCTTCTGTACTGGGGGCTGCTTGGTTACATTCGTTATGCCTCAGTCTAGCTGTCTGTTTGTTACCACCTTTTCATCTTGCCTGGTCAAAATCAAGTGGAACTAAACTTTTATCGCTGTATCGCCATATTTTATTTTTATTTGGCAAAATTTCCACATATGGCTTTGTTATCAAAATAAACACTAACTTAACTCACCTTTACCATCACTGGAGCTGGGAGAAAAGGTATTGTAATAACTATGCAAAGCCAGTAGAGGTGGCAGTGCGCCTTTTTTTTTTTACACCTTTCCCCCCCAATCCCTGCCACAGGCACTAAGGCATCAGCACCTTGGTGCTTTCATTGTTAAAGCCTATCTACCTTTTTGTCATAAATTGCCCTCTTTAAGGGCTGGCAGAAGACACCAAACACATACTGTGAGTTTGCAAGTTTAATTGTAACAGAATACAAAAGCACAAAATAACAAAGGAGCTAACTGTTCAGCTTAGATAAAGGTAGAAAACAAAGGCTATGAATAAATGAGACGAGGAGCACTCGTCTTGAGACAGAGTTGGCAAAAAACACAAACAGGAAAAATCCAGAGAACCAACAGGGAATATAAATCTGACACCAAGATGGGAAACAAGAACTTACGTACGGCCGTTGAGGTAGAAAGAAGGGTGCTGTGCCGGACAACCATGCCACAGCCCCTTAAATAAATCGAGGAGGGATTACAACAATTAAGGCCAGGTGTGGGTAACAGGAGTGAGGAGGACTTAACCAAAATGATGACAGCTGTGCTATACTGCGAACTTGAGCTAGAACAGGAAGCCAACAAAGCACACTGTCAAAATAAAAGCGCAGACCGGAAATTGCAAATTTGAACACATGTGGGACTAATAAAGGCTTATCTTATCTTATCTTATCTTATAATACATCCAACAACATAAGGTCAAATAATAACATTGGAATGAGGAAATACAGGAAATAAACAGGAATAAACTGACAGTATGAACACAGCGTGTACACTGTGCTCAGCTTCATGACAGAGCACCCCCCCCCCTTCCCCAAGGGGTGGAATCCAGACACCCCATCGTAACACCAAAGAAAAGGACAACAAAACACAAAAGACCCACCACCACCAACTGGAATTATGCAAATAAACAACCCCGGGAGGGGGGGGGGGGAACCAGGCTCGGGGGGACCGAAACAGCAAAAAATGCTCCTGACCCACAACACTAAACAGAATAGGGGTAACAGACCACAATGGTGAGAGTACACAATGAGGCAATTCGGGTGGCCTGCAAGAGTCCAAGGACCACCAGACAATGAGCTGGAATGAGTCTGGTGGCCTTCCAGAGTCCCTAGACCACCCAGGCAGACGATGCAGTCCATCGGGTGGCCTCCCGGCATACCGGAGCCACCCCAGCAAAGAGTACAGTCCATCAGGTGGCTTTAGAGAGTTCATAAACCACCCAACCAAATGGCACAGATCATCGAGTGGTCTCCCAGCACCCTAAAGGACCCGGACCGTGGAGCACGGTCTTCCCCCTCCTGGAGGCAGTAGTTGATACACATGTTGCTCTTGGACCACAGGGACGGCAGCGTGGAATAGGAGAGTCAAAGGCTGGGGAGACCTGACACCGGATGATGACTGCTGAGCAATGGCAACCACAGGGGGAGGAAAAGGACCCGCGGCAACCACAGGTGAAGGAAGAGGACCCGCGTCGACCACAGGCGACGTAGCACCCATGGTGGCCTCGGACCGAGGCAGAGCGGCACCCACAGAGACCCCGGACTTGGGGAGTAGCATCCACAGAGCCCTCAGATGGAGGGGGAGCGGTACCCATGGAGGCCTCGGACTGAGGTGACGCACCCATGGAGGCCTCAGACTGAGGTGCATCACCCACAGAGACCTCGGACTGAGGCACAGCACCCAAAGAGGCCCCAGGCTGGGGCACAGCACCCACAGAAACTTCGGGCAGAGAAAGAGCTGGACCCATGGAGACCTCAGGCGGAGAGGCTGGACCTACAGAGACCTAAGGTATAGAGGCTGGACCCATGGGGACCTTGGAGGATGAGGTTGGACCCACGGGGACCTTGGAGGATGAAGCTGGACCCACGACGGCCTTGGGCAGAGAAGGAGAACCCACGGCGGCCTCGGGTGGAGAAGGAGAACCCATGATGGCCTCAGGCAGAGAAGGAGAATCCACGACGGCCTCAGGCGGAGAAGGAGAACCCACGACGGCCAGAGGAGGAGGACCACCATCAGCGGACCCAGACAAGGACTCGAGCAGGGGAGAAAAAACATACGCCAGGTTACTACCACTGGCAGTGGTGGAGCCGGATGAAGCGAGCCCAGAAGCAGTTGACAGCTGTGACTGGCTCACCCCACCCTGAGCGGGATAAGAAATCTCTAGATCTGCTGAGGTTGTGACAGAACAGAGCACTTGCCTTGTCTCAGACTTCACCTCCGTCCAGGGCTCCAGCAATCCAGGCAGGGGTGACCCGAGTCGCTCCATCTGGGCGTTCTCTCTTGGCACGGTCACCGTGGAAGACAAACACAGAGAAGACGCCGGAGAATCACCGGCAGCAGTGGAGCCCGGCGAGGGGAACTCGGGCACAGAGGTCCCCCACCACCACGAACTACATAAGAGTTCTCTGAATCTGGACGAAGAGCACTCGTCTGGAGACAGAGAGTTGGCAAAAAACACAAACAGGAAAAATCCAGAGAACCAACAGGGAATATAAATCTGACACCAAGATGGGAAACAAGAACTTGCGTATGGGTAGAAAGAAGGGTGTTGCGCTGGACAACCGTGCCACAGCCCCTTAAATAAGGCGAGGAGGGATTACGATAATTAAGGCCAGGTGTGGGTAACAGGAGTGAGGAGGACTTAACCAAAATGATGACAGCTGTGCTATACTGCAAACTTGAGCTAGAACAGGAAGCCAACAGAGCACAATGTCAAAATAAAAGCGCAGACCGGAAATGACAAACTCGAACACATAATACATCCAACAACATAAGGTCAAATAATAACACTGGAATGAGGAAATACAGGAAATAAACAGGAATAAACTTACAGCATGAGCACAGTGCGTACACTGCGCTCGGCATCATGACACTTTTTGTTAATCTGTTTCTGTGACTATTCTCAATTGATTTCTTTTCTTATATCAGAGTTGACTTGTGAGGTTTTTTTGTGTGTGTTTAGATGGTGCAAAAAGAGCAGGTATTATCTTGCACAGAAAGCTCTGAATTTGTTCCTGCACTGAACATTTCACACATTATGTTATATTTTAATATTTTCTACATTTTTTTAGTTAAAAAATACTTTTATCTGGCAATGGATCTGTTGGCAACAATATACAAAATAGCTACCTACTTTATGTAGTTACTGCTTTTTGTTGCACATCCATTAGAGTTCATAAAAAATCATTTTATTTCTTCAGTTCACTGAAATATTAGCTGTTATAGTACTGTCACTGATTTTTTTTTTAAATTATCCAATCAATAACTTACGAAACTTTCATTTTTGTCAGAGTTCATGTGTTGTGCAGCCTTAAATAACAGCTAATAACACAAAAGTGCCCACTATCATATTTGTGTTCCATAGAGATAACTAATGCAATGGATTTAAAAAGTGTACAAGTTATTGTGATGTGAAAAAAAAGAGACCACACTAAACGATTTCTAAGTTTTTCCCACCTTTGATGTGACCTATAACCTGTACAATTCAACTGAAAAACAAACAGTTCTGTTTGGGGGTAACATGGGAAAAATTAAAAAAATGTACAATAAGCTGGTTGCATAGGTTTTGTTGAATATATCAGTCACAACAGGGGTAAAAACAATTCCATGGCATTAATATACCATGGAGTGTAAACAGTCATCACAAAGTGGAGAAAATATGAGACAACAACAACGTACCAAGAACTGGATGTAAATCCAAAATTCATGAAATGAAAAGGTATAAATTGGTCAGCGACTGCCAAGAAGCCTACAGAAACACTGAAGGAGCTGCAGGAATTTCTGGCGAGTACTGGTGGTGTATCATATGTGACAACAATCTTCCATATTCCTCATATATATGAGGGAGGCTGAAAAGTTCATAGTGGTCAAATTTGACCAAATGTGGTTTATTTTTCAACGTAGTCTTCCCTTTGGTCCACACACTTCTTCCATCGGTGTTGCAGCGCTTGGATCCCTGCAGTTGTAAAATAAACCACATTTTGTCAAATTTGACCACTATGAACTTTTCAGCCTCCCCCCCGCCCATATAGATAGATAGATAGCTAGATAGATAGATAGTACCAGAGTTAGCTTTAAGCTAATTTGCATCTGCAGTCCCTTGACAGGTCACAATTACAACATCATAATGAATAATAATAAAATATTCAACCAATATGATAAAACAATAAGACAATGCAACAATAAAGGATAGTTAAAATGCTTGACTATAAAGTCCAAGACACAGTAAAACAAACCACTACACACTCTCATAAGTGCACACATGCACACACACTCACACAGCTATGCAAAAAAATAAAATAATAATAAATAAAAATAGCCATTCATGTCTACAGTTCTGATTGTCTTTCCGATTGCTTTTGAAACTACCAATCGAGTTACAGTTCTTTATGTCATCTGGGATTGGCATTCTTCTGAACTATAGCTTTTAGACATTAAGCTGACTGTCCAAAAGCAGTGCAGTGAAACGGTATCAAACAGTCACTAGTGGAAGATGTCCTTGTAGATCTTATGGATTCCTGTTGGCGAAATTTAATAAACTGACTCAGTCAAGGAGGGGCCGAACCATTTAAAATCTCAAAACAAGGCTCATGTCTGAGAATAATCTTAAATTTTCAAAACTCAGAAGGCGATGCTTCTCCAAAATCTTAGTGGTGGTCCTGTATAGATTTTTTGTCTAGAACTTTTAGCGTTTGTTTGTAAAGAGACTCCAGTGGCTTTATGGCCATTTGCCCAGCCTGTCCCCAACATGTTATGCAATATAAGATGTAAGAAAGGATCACAGCATGCATATAGGTCTTTGCAGCATCCACTGTGAGACAGCCTCTTATGTATTTAAATTTTGCCAGATTATATTTTACAGTTTTTAGCAGTGTTTTAATATGTGATTTAAAATTGAGATTTGTATCTCAGTTGTACATGTCTGGTTGACCTAAAGAAACAAAGGTTAAACGTCGGCCACAATTCCAAAAGATACAGTATGTTGATGCATGGTGATGGCAGCATCATGCTATGGGTTTCTTTTATTCATCTAGAACTAGGGTTTTAGTAAAAAGAGAGGGAATCATGAACAGTTCATATACCAGTCAGTTGCTGGGATGTGGTAGTCAAGCTTTGAAATTGCCCATTCAGAGCCCAGACCTAAATCCAATTGAAAATCTTGGCACTGACCTGAGGAGGGCTCTGTACAAGAGATTCAATAACAATCTGACAGATATGGAGTGGACAAATATTGCCCAGTCAAGATGTAGCATGCTGGCAGACTTCTACTCCAAAAGACTGAATGCTGCAATTAAATTAAAAGGTGTTTCAGCAAAGTATTAGAATGTGATTAGTTTTTATATCCCCTGTATAAAGCATCATAAAAATAAATTCAAAAAAGACAGATAGATTGTTCTATAAAAACAGCTGTATTATAAGCAATTGTTTATTTAAAAACAAAAGAGACTGAAACCTACTGATAGAAAATAGAATTAACTTAGCAAATCAGTAATCATCAGTAATCCATGAAGAGTTGGGACAAAGCTACTGTGACATCCTAGAAGCGAGTAATTGCCTGTGAGGATGGTCTTTGAGGACCTGACCTCCGTCCCGAAGATAGCACCAAGCACGATAATCTGAAAACAACATCTTACCTGCTCTTCTCAGCCATTACTTCATGTTTCATTTTCCTACTGACTCCTTCACATTCATTTGTGTCTTCTCTCCAGAGGAGCCGGTAAGTGGCAGACACATCCAACAAATATTTCCATTGCAGGACTGGAGTTGTAATAAAGCAGCCCCAGAGCTCTAGGACTCATGTTGTTTGTGAATATATTCCATGCTTGGGTGAGACAAATTCCGCCGTGCCTACTGCGTGTGTGGGTGTTTGTGTTATATTCCCCCCGAGGAGTTACAGTCTACCATGAAACAGTGTGTAATTATGTTTTCACTTGCCCCTCTGTTCTCCCTCTTTTTTTTTTTCTTTTTTTTGGTTTTGTGTACCTGCATCCAGTCCCCCCGGTGATCCTGGTCTATCCAGAGACACAGGCCCAGGAGCCTGGTGTATCTGCCAGCCTCCACTGCCATGCTGACGGCATCCCGAATCCCAAACTCCTCTGGCTGAAGAATGGCATTGATCTGCAGCCAAGATCCTCCAAACAGCTTTCTCTCATAGGTGAGGGATTTCTGATTATTTTGTGAGGTGCTGTCAACATTTTTTTCCCCCCACAGCTTTTTCACTTTTTGGTGTCACGGGTTACATACCAGCAACACTTCATAAAAACAAAACGACACATTTTGCCAACAAAAAATGATTCTTAAAATCCGGGCTTCTGTTCTGATAGTTATCCACAGATTCAGTGGTGCTAGGGTAGTATATTCAGAGGAGCTGGAGACTGGATTGCATTTTCCCTCTTCAGCTTTATTTATTTTCCTCCTCTGACAATGTAAACATTTATTCCCCTGAAAATGAAATAGAGATTGAAAATAAAATGAAATATACTGTGCACCTGGAGATTTCATCTACTTAATTGGACATGAGATTTGTTTTAAATCCTTTAAAAATGGACTCTCACAATCAGAGAAGGAACACAGCTTTTGTTTTTATGGTCTAGTTCTCATTAAGGGGGAGTTTATTGGCTGTGCGTGGGTCATTACCGGTGGTAATAGCCTGTTACCAACCCTTAGACGCTCAAACAAGGGAGGCTCTGCATGGTTCACCAACACATAAATAGTGCAGTAACTGAAGTTTCAGATTTACTAACCAGTGTGACCAGCGCCTTGGAGGCGGGAGTCGTACTGAGAGTAATTGTTTGAACATAAGTTAACTAAGAACATTGTGGAAATGAGGAAAGAAAGGGGAAGTAGATGGAAGGTTGTAGAGATTAAAAAAGAGATTAAACCACGGAGGAGGTGTAATGCACTATTTCATTTTCACCTGTAATGTCCAGGGTGTAATAAAAGTACTGTAAAAGTGTTGCCCTAGCCGCATTTTTTTTGACAGACTGCTCTAAAATCTGAACAACACACTGACAGCTAATAGTAAAAAAAATATTGATTGTGAGCCACAGTTGAACAGTATGAGAGGAGCTGTGATCTGGAGCTGCTCTGGAGCCGTCCGTGGGGCTGAAACCAATACCGCCTGAATGATCTCTGGCCGGCTGGCGTTATGTTTGTGTGTTTTTCATGTTTTCACATAAGAGAGTTAATTGTATCTTTAATGGAATGTCTCTAAAATTAAAAGGGATCTTGGTAATGATTGTTGTACATCTAATTAAATCAATCACTTTTGTGTTAAAAATATGCCTGGTAACATAAAACAAAAAAAACAGTTTCCCCCCTTTCGCTTATCACTCTCTGTTGTGGTTTTACTTAAGGCCTTAGCAGGCGTTTCCACAAAAATGATCTACCAGTGGTTGTTCTATTTGGCTTTTTATCCCTCGATACACACTAAGAGAGAAGTTTTACTTCAGGATGGAGCTTGAAAAGGGCAAACTCCCACCAAAATCCTATAAAAGCAAAAAATGGATGGGAATTGTAGCAGCTAACCTTGGTACATACTATTAATATTGTTAATAAGTAAGGAGAATTTTGGAGCGATACACAGGTCTGTTTTAAGGGCATTTCCTTGCTTTATGCTACCACCAACTTCTTCAAAAACACATGTACTGTACATAAGTGTTGTGACAGCAGCTGTTGATGCATTTCCTCTTCTGCAGTCCCCCACATCAAGCATGCAGAATATCCAGAGTCACTGTCTAAATTTAGTGGTTCTAGTTCTATATTACACTGCTAACACAGTGCCAAATCATGTAGGGGAAACAGTGCCCATGCAAAAAATGTAATCATCACTCTCTGTTCTTCTGTGAATTGTTTCTAAGTTGTTGTTATATTTTTTTCCCATTTACACTTTATTAGTCTGAAAGCTACAGCAAAAACAGTTAAGCTTCAGTGGTATAATAAAGCAGTGAGGTGAAAGGTGATTTAAAGCTAACAGGCACTGCTGAGTCGGGTGACACGTCCTGTTCATTTAATAATCCATCTATGGGGAACAGTTTAGATATAAAACTTCAATTGTGTTTTAAAACAAAGCCAGTTAAGGTTTCTGTCTATGGGAGTGCTGCAAACATGCTAAATTAGAATGCAAAAACTAATTTAATGAATGGTTGGTTCAGTGGTGTTTAATAGGAATTGATCTGAACATAATTATGAATTAGAGGTAATTAAAGTGTCGTCTCATTCTGTGAAGGTCTGCTTTAAGGCACTTCTCACTTCAAAGCGTTACGCATTTCTCCCAACATTTCCCCCTCTGATAAAAGAGAATTATGATCAGAATCCAAAAGATATTTCACAAATGTGGAAAAATTTTGCATCAATGTCTGTAATGTCATCTTATTTTACAACCAGTAGGCATAAATTAGAAGGTAGACTTGGATGGAAAGCAGCAGTTACTACCATAACTGAATTTCTAAAAAAGCTCTATCAAATGCGTTACGCTAGTTTCAAGTGTCAACAGGTTGAACAAGAGAGATATTTCTTTTTAGAAAAAGGAAATTTGGTGTTATTGAATTTCACTTTTGCTACAGTTGTTTTAAGAAAAGCGCAGAATGAATGTGAAGTGGGACTTCCTTGAACGTTGCTATAACACAACGTAACCCACGAGGGCTCCACTACTGCACATCAATGCAGTACAACAGGAAGGATGAAGAAACAGCTGCACATCACAGGCTCGAAGTTACATTACACTCCAGAGAGTTCGCTGTTGATGTTGATCTCCGTGTGCTCCTATGGCCCACACCAGCTGTCACTGCTACCTGAGGCCTGGGAAAACAGTGCAGCGTTGTACAGCATGTGAGGAAATCAAAGCAGGCTTCACTCAAGCAACAGTAACTACAAACTTTACCGAGAAGATACATTTTTTAAACAGGTTTTTCTAGACGTGAACGTAATATAGGTTAGGATCATAGTTCTACAACAACCTCAGAAAAAGAAAGCCTTTATAGTTCTGTTTATGAAGTGTAATGACTGGTGACTGACAACTGATATCACATTTACTTTCAATAAGATACAGATACAGATTTGGTAAAAAAAAAAAAAAAAATTGATATGAAGAACACAAAGTCCTTAAGCTTGAGTTATTAATTTCACCCCCAAATCTCTGCCCAATATCAATCAATCAAACTTTATTTGTATAGCACTTTTCAAACATTAGATGCTGCACAAAGTGCTTTACGTAGATAAAAACAGTAGACACATTTAGTTACATACGTATACAGACGTGGACAAAATTGCTGGTACCCCTCTGTTAATGAAAGAAAAACCCACAATGGTCACAGAAATAACTTGAATCTGACAAAAGTGGTAATAAATAAAAATTCTATGAAAATTAACCAATGAAAATCAGACAATTCTTTTGAATTGTGGTTCAACAGAATTATTTTAAAAAACAAACTCATGAAACAGGCCTGGACAAAAATGATGGTACCCCTAGAAAAGATTGAAAATAATGTGACCATAGGGACATGTTCAACCAAGATGTGTCCTCTAATTAACATCACAGGTGTCTACAAACTTGTAATCAGTCAGTCGGCCTATTTAAAGGGTGACAAGTAGTCACTGTGCTGTTTGGTGACATGGTGTGTACCACACTAAACATGGACCAGAGGAAGCATAAACATACCCACAAAACACACACACACACACCACCCCCTACTTCTCTTACACACGTATAAAGTAAAAGAGACATTGCTCAGCACCAAGGCACCATGTGAAGGAGCAGCCATCCAGTGGAGCCCCCGCCCCCCCGTGCCGGGAGACCACACAGCTCATAACCACAGAGTTATAGTCTGAACAATATTGTGAAGATCTGTTCCAAGATTATCGGTTTGAGACAGAGAGATCTGAATTTCTTTTGTAACCAGCAGATCACTCACAAAGCAGAATGTGTTCCGTCTTCTCCTGATTGTGTCCTCTCAAATGAATTCTCTCTTTTGCCATCAGGGCGCCATTATGTTTTACCTGCTAGCAAAACTAATCAGTATACCAAGTCCTTTATTCCCTTCGCAGTAAAGCTACTAAATGCTTCTTAAGGTTGTTAAATGTCATACATAGGTTTTTTTTTTAACATATTATTATTTATCATACAGGTTTTAGATTTTTGTTTTTATCATGACCATTCTTGTATTCTTTTAGTAACCCCCAGTCTTATCTTATTGTTGTATGTTTTATAGTGCTATCTATTATAGCACTCTCTCTAATGGTTGGTTAGATGTGACTTTTAGTTTCTTCCTGTATTGTCTGTTGTCTCTGGTGTTTGCACAACTCGGTGCATCAGTGTACAAGTTGCTTTTTAAATCAATTGTCACTTGAGGGATAAATAAAGTTGTTTGAATTGAATTGAATTGAATTGAGAGTGTGCCACAGAGGCCACCACAACCAGGACAGGCTGGGACCCACACCACAGCTGTAGGCAGTGGCATACAGCCCCCACCCACACAAGCTAGAGGGACCCACAAGACCAACACCCCTGCAGATGGGCCAAGCAGCATCTGGCATGAGGGGCTCCACTGAGGAATATGTCCGTATCCCTACCCTGTGAAAGTATGCATCAGGAAGATAAATATTTGGGTTCATCTATGTAGTATTTCTGTTTACCTTGACCATCATTCAAGGCACAGCAGCAAAATTTAAGCATAATGGGAATTCAGTGTTGAATCATACTGATTGACTTTGAATGTACTCTGTGCCAGTGGATCCCAAACATTTAACCATGGAACACATGTTTCTGTCCAAGATACATCCTATCCCCATCCCCACCCCTGCCTGCACACGTGCACCAAAAGAATAAAGTGATTCTTTACATATCTTAAATGCAAATAAATTATATCCAAACCAGAGATTGTGATGGACTTGTTGATAATCTGACATTTTGACAGACAGGGCTGCAAAAATTCGGTGATACTCTGTTATCACCTGTCATTTTCATTTTTCATAGACTATATTGGCGAAAGTATTGGGACACCGCTCCAAATGAGTTTGATTGACCTGCACAGAGCCCTGACCTCAACCCTACAGAACACCTTTGGAATGAATTAGAGCAGAGACTGTGAGCCAGGCCTTCTCGTCCAACAGAATGGTCAGAAAGTTCCATAAACACGCTCCTAAACCTTGAAGAAAGCCACCCTTTGCAGCTATAACGGCTTAAACCCTTATGTAAAAGTGTTATATTGGATTGAAGTCAGGGCTGTGCGCAGCCCAGTCAAGTCATTTGTCTTTATGGACCTTGCTTTGTCCACTGGTGCCCCTCCAAATGAATGGGCATGAGTGTCCCAATACTTTTGGCAATATGTTCCTGTGCAAGACAACATTGAAATAGACACCTGACACATGTTTCTCTCTTCTTGTAGCAAATGGCAGTGAGCTCTTCATTGGTAGTGTCCGGTATGAGGATACAGGAGCCTACACCTGCATTGCCAAAAATGAGGTGGGGGTGGACGAAGATATCTCCTCCCTGTTTGTCGAGGACTCAGCCAAGAAAACCCGTAAGTTCTACAGAGTCACATCACATATTATGGATTAACTCTGCAAAGAATTATTCCAATAGGAAGAGTGACATCACCTTTTTGTGGGCAAAGTCACACATACCACTCACTAACAGTCATCCCTTTTGTAATCTTCCTCTATTGGAATTGTTTCCTGTAGGTCACGGCTAGAAGGAGACTGCTGTCTCAGCTTGCAGATAAGTTTAGAAGAATCTGAAAGTGCTGTATTACAGATAGAAATTTGTCTGCACTCAGCTTTGGGTCCTGTCTAAAAGATACCTAGAACCCTTAATATGCCAAGAGTGGGAGAAAAGCACTGCTTCTTTGTAGGTTGGTGAATAGGTGGTGGGATGAAAATAAGTTTTGATTTCCCTTCCACCAATAAGTGTAGCTGTTTTGGGACAGTCCCGGAGAATTTCTGTATTTGAATCATGTGACATTTTTTTCTAATGTGAAGTGCAGAGAATATCAGCTGGTTATTTTGATAGCTCTCTGTTCACTATGGAATTAGCCCAAAACACCATTAGTCATAGTTAATCATGAATAAACGTTCCATATTATCTGTTAAGGCTAGGGCTAGACACCAAGGGCCATTTTACAACGACGGGGTTGGTAAGTCAGTTGTCACTGACACAGAATGCGTTTATGGGCGTTTCCAAGTTCATTTCCTAATCACAACATTGTAAAAACAAACTTTTTGCCGGTGCATGATGCAAAGATCTAATCATTCAGAGGTGTGTTCTGGATAATCCAATCTAAAACACTCCTCCTCATCCCTTCAATGCACAGAGGTGCATTATCTAAAGTGAATTCTGATCATGATGGTTTAAGACGAGTTTTGCGCTGACCAAAGCCCGTGTGTGTGTGTGAGCCAAAATGCAAGTGATAATAATGCTACTTGGCAATAAGGAAGACATCAATCACAGTTGATGCCCAGCTAGTTACAGTGCTGTGAAAAGTATTTGCCCCCTTCCTGATTTCTTATATTTTTGCATATTTGTTACACGTCAATGTTCAGTCAAACAAATTTTAATATTAGACAAAGACAACCTGAGTAAATACAAAATGCAGTTTTTAGATGATGATTTTATTTACTGAGGGAAAAAGGCTATCCAAACCTACCTGGCCCTATGTGTAAAAGTAATTGCCCCCTACCTGCCCCCTAAACCTAATAATTGGTTGTGCCACCATTGGTGCCAACAACTGGAAATGAATCTTTTACATCGCTGTTGAGGAATTTTGACCCACTCTTCTGTGCAGAATTGTTTAAATTCAGTCACATTGGAGGGCTTCATGAACTGATGGCTGGACATTCTCCTTCAGGATTTTTTGGTTGAGAGCAGAATTCATGGTTCTGTCAATTAGGGCAAGTTGTCCAGGTCTTGAAGCAGCAAAGCAGCCCCAGACCATGACACTGCCACCACCATGTTGATACAATGTTCATTTTATGAAATTCTGTGTTAATTTTATGCCAGATAAAACAGGACACACATTCCAAAAAGTTCAACTTTTTTTCTCGTCAGTCCCCAGAATATTTTTCCAGAAGTCTTGAGGATCACCTAGATGTTTTCTGGCAAATGTGAGACAAGTCTTTGTGTTCTTTTTGTCCAGCAACGGTTTTTATCTTGGAACTCTCCCATGGATGCCATTTTTGCCAGGTCTCTTTCTTATTGTTCCATCGTGGACCAGTGTCCAAACTGAGGCAAGTCAGGCCTGCAGTTCTTCAGATGTTTCTTTTCTCATCTGTTCTTGAATTTCTTTAGATCACAGTGGGATGTGTTGCTTTTTGAGATGTTTTAGCCTCCTTCAGGTTGTCAGACAGGTTCTATTTAAGTGATTTCTTGATTCAACAAGTCTGGCAGTAATCAGGCTTGGGTGTAGCTACTGAAATTGAACTCACCTTTCCAAAAAATATTGTTAATCACAGCTAATTCACGATGTAACACGGGGGCAATTACTTTTTCACATAGGGCCAGGTAGGTTTGTATAGGTTTTTTCCTTTAATAAATAAAATCATCATTTGAAAACTCCATTTTGTATTTATTTGGGTTATCTTTGTCTGATATTAAAATTTGTTTGATGATCTGAAACATTGAAGTGTGACAAATATGCAAAAATATAAGAAATCAGGAAGGGGCAAATACTTTTTCACAGCACTGTATGTTACAAAGAACAAATGGTGAAGAATGGCCTGAAAAATCAGCTGAATGGTTTAATGTTGTGCACACTTCATGTAGTGTAGAACGTCAGGAAAAGAGAATGATGCCTATGCAAACTTTCATTAACGATGGCGTGGAAGTCATTCCCGGTCTGTGGGGAGATGGAGGAAAAGAGGAGATCTGGCACGGCTTTCCGTCTGCGGCGATCCCGGCCATGAAGCAAGCCCACTTTTGGCAGCTTCTGCCTGCCCCTGATGGGTGGCAATCGGGGAGCTTGGCGGTGGAGAATCGCAATTCTAGGTGCAGTGCGGGCATCAGCTGGAAGCCCGGGGCACGTGGCCAAGGCAGATGTGTGGACGCATCTCCTGTCTCTGGGGAGTTACAGTGAAAAGTAAAACACTGCACACTCCTTGTTCATTCATTTATTCCCCTAAAAATAAACACATTAATGCCTAATAAGTATAGACTCCAATGGTAAGTCCACAATTAAAATGAGAGTGTTGATGGAATAAGAAAAATTGTGTGTGATCATCGTATAATTAAAATGATGGGCGATAATATGATGACTGTTACAACTCTCTTTATTAATAAGATCCCATCACTGCTGTTTCCTCATGAGCTCCAGACCTGTGCAATTCCAAACGATGCCACTGAAATATCATTAAACAATGTGCTTCTGACAATAGACCTCCTTTTTCCTGATCAAAAGCGGATTTTCGTGAAATGCACCCACAATAGTGATGCGCATTAGATTGCGCGCCGCCACACCACTTTGAAATGAAGTGTCTCCTCCCAGCACATATTGGATGCACTGTTTACTGGTGTTTTGATGGCGTGACACAAGTAAAAAGCAGACAATGCGCTGACAGAAACTAACAAAATCACTGGCGTACGATGGGAAGTCTGTCAGAAAAGTGCATGGATGATCGTCGTAATAGGGCCCCAAATCTTACTGGGTGAAGTTTTTCTGAGTTAACCAATCACAAGCAGTTAAGCTGTCAGGTTGGGTTTGTTTACAGCGATGTTCAAGAGTCACAACTTAGAGTCAGAGTCAGGTTTGAAGTCTCGACTTTAAAGCAGAACTACAACTCTGGAAAAAAATTAAGAGTTCGCTACAAAATCTAACTTTTTTCCCGGTTGGAACACTGAAAAGACTACAACTATGGTGACCATGACCTCAGTCCCAACAGCGCAACTTTAGCCACCGATGACTAAGCACCCTGTGATTGGCTGTTGGGACCGAGGTCATAGTCATCATAGTTGCAGTCTTTTCAGTGTTAACTACCTGGAACAAGAGCTGCTTTAAAGTCAAGATTGAACATCTCTGTTTATTTCACAGTGAAATGAGTTTTTAATATTTCATGTGGAGATGTGACTGTGCTTTATAAGGTTAAAACCCATGAAAACACTATTAGCACAATCATTTTAAAAAAATTAACTCAAAGAGGCCCGATTTTTAAGTTGCCCAGTCTGTTGAAACAGCCCAGCTGGCTTTCTAAAATGTCTCCTCACAAGCTTTTGCAACTGTACCATGCATCTCCTGCATATTTAATGCAGAAAGCGCTAAACCTAATAAGCGCAAAACCTACTTCATACCAGTTGACACTGAGCTGATTCTGTATGCCTCCTGACGGCAAAGAAGTGAGGAGGAGGGAGTACACAGGACCTGACAGTTGCCAAAACAGACCAGCAGTGAAGAACACTTGCACTGAACAACTTCTGTTGGAGCTGCACTTAGTGTGATTTTGTTTTTAGTAATGTGGAGATTTAACTAGCCCCAACCCTACAGACAAGTGGTGCACAAAATGAAAAATCACATCAGGCACGAGAACAGTTTGTTTTATTCATCTTGTGTGTAAAGGGTAAGAGCAGCGTCACGACAGAATAGCATATCAGCGTTTGTACCTCACAGTTTTATATCTTAAAATGTTGACCCACTGGGCACAGAAATGTAGACAGATGTACAGGGAGGGTCTTTCCACAGATGTTCCTTGTAGTTAAAGCCTAAAGTCTGTTCGGGCCTTTCATGGAAGACTGCTGTCTGATGGTCACAAATTGGGCTGCCCGGTGTCTTTTACTCAGATTGTGTTTTTCTGCCACATAGGCCTGTTATTGTGAAATGCTGCTGAAGTGATTGTCCTTTTGGCAAACTCTTCAAAGTATTCTTTCAGTTGTTTGAAGTGGGTTCACCCTAACTTCTAGATCTGAAACAAAAAAAAAGAAAGACGAAAGCAGCTGTGATACAAAAGGATCAGTTTCTCTCTGGTTTTCTCAGTAAGATACTGAACCTTGAACAATCAACACACATATTTAATGTTTCTTTTTTTTCTTTTTACAGTCTTACATGAGATTGCATCATCTGGCCGTGTTAATGATCGCTACCTAGAAAGAGCTTATGGGCCCAATTGGATTTAAATGGAATAATTGATGCCTTGTCTTTGCTCCAGACAAGAGTGATCTCTTGATTTAAGAGGAAATATGGGCCTGTCAACAGCAGTGAGGAACATTTTGTAGCTGTCAAATACTTTTTGCCTTGACATGGCATGAGATAAATTGTCTGTTTCCTGGAAGCTGTTTTTTTTTCTTTTGGTGAAGTAATGCTATTTTTCTCCCTTTTTGCTCCCCTTGTCCTTTCCGCTGCACCGTGGCTGATTCTGCAGTTGCAAACATTCTGTGGAGGGAAGAAGGTAACACATTATATTCCCCGAAATGATTCTGTACTCTTGTGAATAAGTGGCCCTGAAGAGCATGTTTTGCAGCCCTTTGAGGTTCCCGAAGCTGGCTATTTACAACATCCCGACATATTTGTCCTGCTGTCCAGAAGAATTGCAAAGTTGTTTCCTCCAAGCGAAACTTTTCATGTCTTGATTTCCTCCAGTGCATGCCAAAGCAGTTTTATTATATTCATAGTGTGTTTCTCAATCCCTTTTTTCTGATCACTTGCGGGTAGATTGTATGTATTTTGTGAATAACAGCACAGACCCAATGCGCTGCCTAAGAAGGGGGGAAAAACAACTTTGTAGTTTTCAGCAGTATACGATTCCATCCTATTGTTATGCAGTAAATATTATTACCACACGAACATTACCACAAGTGCAGTTTCACTGCTTTATTGGAAAACCCACTGCGGTTTAGAATGCAATACAAATCTAATCTGTTTTATATACATCACATCAGGGTTACCAGAGAACTAAAAACTACCAGAGTGCCTCAGTATACAGAATAAGCCTTTGGATTATTGTCAAGTGTTTATCAGTACGTGGAAACATCTTTGCCTCATTAATAGTGTGTTGTATTCTCATTGATTTTGCTATGATTGCATGCTTGTGTGCCTTCCTTTTCTTCTACATGTTTTCTGCTGTTAAGCATCACACATGCAGTCAGGGGTTGATGTTAACTTTTATGTTCATTAGCCACTGTGGCTAATAGTGTTCCATAGTTAGCAGCCATTTAACCCTTTAACTAGTAAAGGGATCAGTACCCTCTACTATTCACAGCCTTTTTTTTTTTTTTGTCAGTTTTGGAAGAAAATCAGTGTGAAGCCACACAAAAGAGGATTAAGAGAAAGGCAAAACGGTTCTTAATTCTGCTCACTACAAAGGCAATAAAAAGCATTCATACTATGGTGAATGAACAGGCTGGTCAGCATTAGTAATAAGTGAGATTTTTGTGCTGAAATTGTCACTTTTTTGGAAATTTTCTATGTATGCTTACTTGTATGTTTGTATCTTTTTTCTAGTTAGTTTTAGAGTTTTACTTGTGAGTTTGCTATAGTTTGGAGGAAATTATAATTTTTGCTTCTGATATATTTATGAGGCTTTTCTTGTAATCTTTGACTTTTTTCTTACAAAATTAAACGTTTCCCCATATATTTGCTGCTTTTCTAATGCTTAAACATTTTTTTCCTCAAATTTTGATGTTTTCTTTCTCACTAATTTACAGCATATTTTTTTTATAAGTTTGTTACTTAACTTTTAGCAATTTCTATCAACGTTCCTTCACTCCAGTTATATATTTGTTACTTTTTTCCACTAAATTGCATTATAAATGTATTGGGTTTATTATTTTAGTTTACTTTTGCAAAGACTACGTTAACGAATCAGCCACCACACAAAGTGGCTAGACTGAGCTACAGGCCGCGACCAAAATCCACTGCATTCGGCTGCTGCTGTAGTGCTGTCAAGCCCTGCATGTGACATATGTTGTTGTGTTTGAAATGCCGAGGAAACTGAAGTCAAATCATTCAGCACAAAGGTTTAGCTACCTGCTTATGCTTATCACTTCTGCTCATGTGATTTTTTTTTTTTTTCCTGACAGCAGTATTAGATTATTGTTCATCGAAATGCCATAGCGTCAGATTGTGATCCTTGCTAAATCATCAGCACCCAAGCAGACAGGACGTGAAATGTTTCCTCGTACAAAAGAGCTTTAATTTGAAACCTCTTGCTACAGTAGGCTGTGTGCATGTTGCTGACAGGTTCTTTTGTTAGGATTGTCAAAATAGGCGGCAGCCACACACTGCCCATCCTCGCTAACGTGATAGCATGCTAACAGGAGTCTTGCTGTGCCTCTGCTGCCAGGAAAATTGAAATGCCCATCACAAATGTCAGATTGGATAGGTCCTGTGTTCTCTGACATTTCTAATTTGTATTTGTTGCTCTTTTTGTCATTACTTTTTATTCTCTTCCTGTCTACTCTTCCAGGACTGAGTGTGGGCAACATGTTCTATATCTTCTCTGATGAAGGCATCACTGTTCTGCAGCCGAGTGAATGTGAAATACGCCGGCATGTGAAACGGACAGAGAGGATCGTTGCTACCTATGTGAGTGCATGTAGATTTAATAAAGAGATGAATTTAATAAAAATGAGAACACACAAAAATCACCATTTGCTAATGTGTAGCCTGTAAGTGGGCCCTTGTAACTTAATATTAAAAAATTATGACAAACTCCAGGTTTTGCACAACTTGAAACTATTTAACTTGTGATTTGTATTACCTTTATAGTCTGTGGGCCCTATTATGATAATCTAAAGTTCAAATTGGTAATTTCTGGTAGTGTATTGCCCATCTTCATGCTTTACACTGTAGTCATCCAAATAACAAATGACTTTCTGCTTATAGGAGAGGTGTCTTTTAAAAGAGGTGTGGCTTAGTGCAGAGTTGGTGCATTGGTAGTTTATGGCAATGCAGTGACATGGCTCTTTTGACCAACAAAAAAGACATTTAAAGTCAATTGTGCATTTTCAAACCCTATTGAAACAGCACAATCTAAAAAAAATATGCAGGTTCTCACACATTTTGAATTCACTGAAGAACACATGCATTTCCTCAGCGACAGAGTAGCCCATTCTGGCATGACGAAATCACCTCAAGAACAACACTGTTTTCCCTACTATTGTACAAGATCAGTGGGTAACAGAGCCCACAGCTTCTCTCACTGGCCAACAACAGGCAAAAAAAGATGAAGTGCAGCAGCCATCCATACACACTTTGCAACAAAAGAAGTTTATCAAGTCATTCTCACCTTGTGACCACTTTTAAAGGGGTCACTGACTGCACTCTTTCCCACCTTTTAACAGCTCACATTTGTTTTATATTTTCCCTGGTTTTCTTGAAACACTCTGATTTAAAGCCTATCAGTTTAAGAAATATCCTTCACCTATTCAACTCCGCCCCCCCTCTTACATCAGTTAGCCTCTTACTGACTAGCTTCTAGCTTTCAGTGTCCTTCTAGTTCAGATGAGCGCCACTGGTTCACTGATCCACAGTCAACAGCGCAGTACGCGCCACCCTGGCCCACCCCCCAACAGCCTCACCATGACTCCACAGCAAATTACCAGTATCGCACGCCAGGCAGCCCCTCAGTCACCACAACTGACCCCGCTTGGGACCAGAGGCTGCCGGATGGAGGACGAAGCGAAGCTTGCCGAGCCACGGGATCTCAAAGAGCAGTGTCCCACTCCACGGGACTCTGCTCCCGCAACCAGCTGGGGCATATCGCCTCACGAGGCAGTTACCCTCTGCTGCCTGCCAGAGCAGAGTCATGCGGAGCCCCAGAGGACGTGAGAGCCAGCAGCCTCTGGTCCTGAGCCATTTTGGTTGCAGCGACTGGTGTGAATCATGACAAAACCACTGGGAGATGGGCCTGAGTGACACGAGGAATACCGGCAAACCAAGTGGTAACAGGGATGGCTATTAGGGTGACCAAGTAATTAGGTAGGGTGACTGTAATTTCCCAGTTTGGGATCAATAAAGTACATCTATCTATTCATCTATCTAAGAGTCGACGAAAATAACAATATAAGCCGCGCTTACAGCAAGCCTCCTGGTACCAGTGTCAGGTCGGGGAGTAATAGCTCAGGGGCTAATAAGCTACCTTTAGTGCCCCCCCCCCCCATCTACATTATGGACAGCTAGGCAGGCCAATACTAGAGCAATGGTCGGGTTTTTAGGATGGTGGTGGGTTGGCAGTTTCTAAGTGTGACATATACGATTTACCCAGAAGACTCAAAAACGTTTCTGGCATTTCCGGGAGAGAAAAATCGAGATAAAGGCTGTGTGTTTTTTAAGTGAATTGACTGTTTTGAAAAGTTTTTGATAATTACATGACCAGTAGACACATTTCAGACAGTTAAAGCCTGCAAAGACACCATTTTTCAGTCAATGACCCCTTTAAAGTGTTTACATGGGAACTGCCAACTGAAATGGAGCATTTGAAAAATAAGCAACCAAAACTTTGTACACATTCATAGTCTCTATCATATCTTGCCACTGGGCCTAAAAAACGCCAAAGGGAAACACTCCAAATGAAATATTTTCTTTGTTTAAAAAAAATTACAATTTTAGTAGCAAAAATCTCACAAATTCTAAACAAAAAAGTAGCAAAATATTCCAAATTAAGTATGCATAATGTTGCAAATATATAAGACAAAGAGTCAAACTTACATAGCACAACTCACAAATAAGGAGAAAAACTGCATAATTAAAAGAGCAGCTGTAAATTTGGGAAAAAAAAATTGTATATATTTTACATGGGAAGTGTAGCACATTATAAAGAAAAAGGTCTCAAATGTATAAAGCATCAAATTTATGACAAAGTTATACATTTTCATGGAAAAACATTAAAATTTATGAGAAGTGATTTTTCTGACAAAAACATTGACCATGACATAGTCCACTGTGGTAAATAAAAGACGACACAGTACTCATTTATTCACACTAGATTGCTCCCAAACCCTACTGACAACAAAAATTTTCAAAGATAAATGTTAACTGTAAAAAAAAAAAAAAAATCACTAATCAGTGTAAATGTTTCACTTAAAAAAAACACAGTGTCCATCTGAAGTTAGAAACCAGACTTTACGGCAACTGATTCACATCTGCAGACTGTGTAGTACACCATATTTGCTGACAAAGATGGCTGCTCCCTCACTCGCACTACATATACTGATGTAATCACTAATGCACACACACACAAACGCAGGGAGACAGAGATCGAGTTCCCACCTCCTCTCCACCTCACCAGTCTGCAGAAACTGCTGTTTATAGCAGGAACTGGCTAACACATGGCCTATTGAGTTAGTATCGATCTCTAATACAATTACAGGCTCCTGTAAAAGCTAAATCCTTCAGAGGGGCAAGCAACTTTTACCATCTAAAACCCCTCATTCTGTCCTCGAGTGGATTAAAAACTCTACACACTCTATAGTTGCGACTGTTGACTAATGGACACGAGTAATCCTATTACATTTAGTAAGGTGAGGAGTCCTTTGGCGACAAAAGGATGGTGAGGATAAGAAGGGATGGCCTCATTTTTGGTGGTAATTTTATTTTATTTTAGATGTGAACAAAGAGCTACTGTATAGAGATAAGGTTGTCGGTGGATGAAAAATCAATCTAATTGGTCACACATTCTGCTAAAGTATTAGCGATTAATTGCTTTTCAGTCTTCTTCCTCTTCAAAGAATAAAGCTTATAATAATGGCTATTTAAATAGTCACTAGTCAAATCAATTTTATTGTATTGTGTATTTTATATACTTCTTACTGAATATTTAAGTGCATTTCAGTTTGACTGTACAAAAGGATTCAGTTTGAATTCATGATCAGTGTTTATCAAGTCAAGTTTATTTATAAAGAACATTTAAAACAGCTGTCATTGACCAAAATGCTGTGTATAAAAACATAACAATAAATAAGTACCGTAAAATGTGCACCATAAAAAAAACATAAAAACACAAATTTTAAAAGAGTAAAAAGGAATCAATCAAAAAGAAGTTGACATTCATGCTGAATAAACAGCAAGGAATAAAAGAATATTTTGAGACAAGACTTAAAAACAGCTAGTGTCCCAGCCTAAGCAGGAGTAAGTGGTTTCATAATTTAGGGGCAACATCTGCAAAGGCCCAGTCTATTCTGAGAGCAAGTCTACACCTCGGGACATTTAAAAGCAAATGGTCTGTAGACCTGAGTGATGGGGTTGTAAGAGGTCAGAGAGATATGATGGCGCTAACCCATTTAGTGCTTTATATGTCAACAGCAAAACTTTTACATCAATTCTGAAACAAACAGGCAGCCAGTGAAGGGGTGCAAGTATGGGGGAGATGTGCTCTTGTTTATGTGTTCCTGTTAGCAGGTGAGCTGCAGCATTGTGGGCCAGCTGTAGTTATGAGAAGGAGACCTGACTAACACCAACATACAGGGTGTTACAATAGTCAAGCTGGGACAGAGTGAATTTGTGAATCACTTTTTCCAAAGTCCGTAAAAGTTAAAAAAGGATTTAATCCTAGATGAATATCTCAGTTTAAATAAACTATTTTTGTTTTACAACTGAATTTGTTCGTCTAATTCAAAATCATTGTCAAGCATCACACCAAGGATTTTTGCACAGGGCTAAACATAAAGCTCAAGGCCCCTCAGATCTATATTAGGACCATTACAGGTTCCACTGGGTCCACATATCAGAATTTGAGTCTTGTTTTAATTAAAATTAAAATTCAAAAAGTTTAAGGCCATCCATGATATCATTTTTGTAAGACAGTCTAATAGGAGTCTCACAGAATATGAATTTATCTTCTTCAAGGGCATGTAAATCTGGATGTTGTCTGCATTACTATGAAATGCGATCCCATGTTTTCATAGGATAGAATCTAGGAGGAGCATTTATGAAGAAAATGATAATGGTCCAAGAATAGAACCCAGGGAGACTCCACAAAAAAGGGGGTTGATGAAGAAACTGAGTTACCATGAATGACAGAAAAACTTCTGACAAGTAGTACCTAAACCATTCTAGTGCAGTGCCTTCAGTGCCAGCACAGTGTTCCAGACAAGAAATAAGAATGCCCTGGTCAGCTGTGTCAACTGCAGGTGTAAGGTCTAAAAGCAAAAGAATAGTAAAATCACATGAGTCTGTAAATAATAAAAGATCATTAATAATCTTTAAAAGAGCAATTTCGGTACTATGAAAGGCTTTAAAACCAGACTGAAGCACCTCAAAAATCTATATGCACAATCCATTTATCTGTATCTTACAGTAATCCACAGGAATAACATTATGGCTTCTTGATAATCCTTGTGTTGTTTCAAAATGCACAAATACAGTAAATTTATATACACACAACAGTGGATGCTGCAGCATAGCACAATTTTCATTTTGCACAACACAGTTATCCATCTGCAACCTGCAGCTTGCAAACACAATCGGCCTGTCGGTGTTTCATCAAACATAATACATATTTGTATCTCACTCTCACTTGTGTCGGGCACTGAGTTGCAAAACACCAGCCTTGAAGTGGCTGCTCTCCAGGCAGGACACAAACAGACAAAGAGATTTGCTGCTCCGCTAAGTTATTGAGAGAGGTGCACTCCAGCCGGCCGAGAATGACTGTTCTGCTTCTACATCAGAGTGTGAGCTTTTGTCATTTGAATTGATGTTGACCGTGGCCAGCTTGAGTCAGTCAAATCGGGAAATAAACAAAACAGAGCCAGTTGATTTTTTTTTTAATTCACTTTAATCAGAAAATTGAACGCAATTATTGTAACAGAAGTAGCACATACTAGCAGTTGGCGTTAGCAGAATAGAATGGCAGCATTGCAAAATGGCAACTGCTTTAAATTTAGAGTGTGTTGCAGGCCTGAAATGCAGCAATGGATGTACAGCGGGGAAAATAAGTATTGAACACGTGAACATTTTTCTCATTAAACATATTTCTGATGGAGCCATTGACCTGAGATTTTCACCAGATATCAGTAACAACCCAAGTAATCCATACATACAAAGAAATCAAGGCAACTCTGTTCACAAAACAAGTTATAGTTAAAAAAGTGGATTGACACATTAAGTATAAGTATTGAACATGCTTGGTGAAATTCATTTAATATTTAGTAGAAAAGCCTCTGTTGGTAATAACAGCTGCCAGATGCCTCCTGTATGGAGAAACTAGGCGCAGGCATTGCTCAGGGGTTATTTTAGCCCATTCTTCCACACAAACTGTCTTCCAATCTTGAAGGTTCCGTGGGTGTCTTCTGTGAATGCTGATCTTCAGTTTGCTCCAGAGGTTTTCAGTCGGATTCAGGTCAGGTGACTGACTGGGCCATTCTAGCAGCTTTATTTTCTTTCTCTGCACCCAGTTGAGAGTTTCCTTGGCAGTGTGTTTGGGATCATTGTCTTGCTGAAATGTCCACCCTCGTTTCATCTTCAGCATCTTGGCAGATAGCGACAGATTCTTATCAAGGATGTCTCTCTACATTTGTCCATTCATCTTTACTTCAGTTATATGAAGTCTGCCTGTACCATGTGCTGAAAAACAGCCCCACACCATGATGCTCCCACCTCCAAACGTCACTGCTGGTATGGTGTTTCTGGGCTGATGTGCAGTGCCATTTCTCCTCTGAACATGCTGTGTGTTGTGGCATCCAAAAAGTTCAAATTTGGTCTCATCTGACGAGACTATATTCTCCCACTATTTTACTGGCTTGGTCAAATGTTGTGCAGCAAAGTTTAAATGAGCTTCAACATGCTTTTTCTTCAGCAGTGGAGTCTTGTGAAGTGAGTGGGCATAGAGCCCATGTCAGTTGAGTGCATTACTTATTGTTTTCTTTGAAACAGCAGTACCTGCTAACTCCAGGTCTTTCTGGAGCTCTCCACAAGTGGTCTTTGGCTCTTGGATAACTCTTCTGATAACTCTTTTGACTCCTCTGTCAGAAATTTTGCGAGGAGCTCCTGGTCATGGCTGGTTTATGGTAAAATGATGTTCTTTCCCCTTCAGAATGATGACTCCAACAGTGCCCAATGGAACATTCAGCAGTTTAGAAATGCAACTGTAACCAGTTCCATCATTATGTTTTGCAACAATAAGGTTGTGAAGGTCTAGAGAGCGCTCTTTGCTTCTACCAATCATGAGTTCTTTGTAGTGTGACAATCTTATATTCACAGACCTTTTTAAAGGCTATCAGTCAGGACTTAACTGGCTGAAATTAATTTGCACTGATGGAGAATTGGATGGCTTTATAAATTCTGATGGATTTCAGCTGGTTTCTTAGCTTTCTATGCCCTTTTGCACCATTTTTTCTTTGTGTGTTCAATACTTATTCCCTGTGTCATTCCACTTTGTTAACTATAACTTGTTTTGTGAACACAGTTGCCTTGATTTCTTTGTATGTATGGATTACTTGGGTTGTTACTGATATCTGGTGAAAATCTCAGGTCAATGGCTCCATTGGAAATATGTTTAATGAGAAAAATGTTGATGTGTTCAATACTTATTTTCCCCGCTGTATTTATGAACAAATTAGTAAAGTAGACCATACTTAATATGAAATGTCTTCAAATATCAAAGTAGGTTTTCTTTAATGTACCTGTTCCAGCCCATCCCATTATTTTCTGATTTAGTTTATATAGCAACCATCCAAATGTACAACACACTAGTAAATTCTGCCAACCTTTTACTCCTTTTGTTGCTCTTCTCCTCCTCCCATCATCCCCTCTGTTCTCTGCTGGTTCTTCCCAGGAGGAGATGTGCCCCAAAGGTGAGGGGGTGTCACCTCAACACTGCGTGTGGTCCTCGGCAGTCAACATCAGGGATAAGTACATCTACGTGACCCAGCCCCTCCAGAGCCGACTGCTCATTGTCGATATTCAGGCACAGAAGGTGGTGCAGGTGGGTTGGGAAGGCCACGAGGCAGGCCTGTCAAGAAATGATTTAAAACAATTGTAGAATGGGTTCAGCTGTGGGTTTGTCATTGGTACATCTCTGTAGAAAAACTTTGCATGTTAGCAAACAGAAGTTTTTTTTTCTTAACCAACAGTAGAGCACAAATTAGTGCTCTTCAGTTGATTTCAGCTTGTTTTTGCGTTATTTTAGACCAATTCTAACAAGAATATCTATCCTGCATTTTAAAAACACACTTTACCTTGTATTGTTTCTTAATCATAAAAGCTGAGAGAATGCTGCAAGTTACTAACAATACTCTGAGCCTATAAAAGAATAACATAAGTGATTTAGGGTATTTTTTTTAATATTTGTAGAGACAAACAGAATTTTGTAGTCAACATTCAAATGGAATTAAAAACAAATTATACAAGGCCTGCATTAATTTTTAATACACAGTGCATTATAATACAAAAGGCTCATTTATCACTATACAGTGATGCCAGTTTATGGGTTGTTTACTGGTGAAGATACTTTTATATTTCTGCCATTAGTCTTTTTGTCTGATTATACTTTAAATGTAAGCTTCTTTGATACAATTTAATATGCTGGAAAAAGAAAGTCATGAAGTAGATTTATCTTCCCATTTAGTTGATACACTATCATGTAGACCACAGGTGTTAATACCAGAGCCCAGGGCCCAGATACAGCCATACAGTATATTTCATCTGGTCAACTAGTAAATTAAATTTGGAACTTTTTTTTTTACCTAATCTCATAAATTTGGGGCTTTTTTCTTCACGTCTCATAAAATTCTGACTTTTTCCCCTCTTTCATAAATGTGCCTTGTGATGGTGGCCTGGTGGTTGGGGACAGGAATCACCGGAAGCCCCACAATGTGATATTATCTCAATCTTGTGACGCAAGATGAGTATTGCAATTTCTTATTCCAGTCTTTGTCTCGCTGAATTCTTGGCTAGATCTCAGGAGTCATTCCTTTGCTGTGCTCAGCTAACCAGACAGTGAGCACTGAGCATCTGATATCGCAGTATGACTCTGTATTGATTTTTTCCCCCCCCAGCCGTACTAATGGCAAACCATCCGCCCGACAGCCAGGAGGTTGTGGGTTCACGTCCCAGCGAGATCTTACCCAAGACCAGATAAAGATGCTGCTTGGTGCTCAGCATAATAGAGTGGGGAAAGCAGAGTTAACACACAGAGATCAGACTAAAGTATCACCGTAGCTTTCACTACTTGCAGTAGTTGTGCAGCCTAGGGTCATAGAAATGGAACCAAATGGTGGCCCACATGCTGTGGAAGATTATTAACTTGCATAAATTACAATACTTTTTGAATTTAAAAAAGAGATGATAAAAATGAATACCTGACCCCTGACTTAATTTGTTACCCTCTTGTTAGCAATCAGTAAAACTGAATTTGACACTCCTGATGTAGCTGGTGATTCCCTACATGTCAACCATCATCTAACCATTCGGTGCACCTAGTTCTGACTTGACACACCGCCAAACTGTTACCTATGTAAGAAGCCACATGCAAAGTAAAATAAATCAGACGCACCTCAAGTGCTTGAGACAATAGGGTGTCCAGGTGGGTGCTAGCTGCCTTGCCATTTGTCTTACCTGTAACAGCTGTTTAGAGTCTAAATCCCTCAGGGGTCCTTCCCAGGGTCAACATCATTTACGCTGATGTGTAGGATAAAGGAAAGTAGACCCAATTCAAGGAGAAATCAGAGGGAGAGAAGATGGCTTATGAGTGAGTCTGACTGTAGAGAATGAAAAAGACAGGTAGCAGTGCAACAAAAAAAAGTCTGTGAAAGCCTGTGATGTTTCATATGAATGCTTTTTTTTCTTTAATTATTACAACATGAATTAGCTGTGTTTCTATTGCTATGTTGGATTGTTTTAACCTTAAGATTTTGAGCCATAAAATTCCTAATAAATTGCTAATTTTTTCCCTTTTAATCCATCAAACTCTGTAAAACTGCCTTCCATTATTGCCCTCTCCTTCCCATCCTGCCCTGCTCCGTCTTTATTAAAGCCCCTTATATTATTGGCCTCTGGCTGTGGAAGGTTAATGCACCCATTGTTTTTATCCTTTTTTCTTAAGGCCTTCTTTTTCCTCCAAAGCACATTTGTAGCTTATTTTACTACAGGAGAGATGATGCCCAACAGCAGTGAACACTGTTTATCAACATGGAAAAACTGCATTTTAATAGTTTGATTAGAAAATTAGAAACACTATATACTACTTTTGAGGAAGAAACACGCATAGACCTTTTTAATAGGTGCCAGCAGGGATTGGTGTCAGAATTGCACATGGTGTGCAGTTTACATTGGGACCAGTGTTACTTGCATTTTGGGGGGAAACTTGAAGGTGTGTGCATTAAAATTACCTTACAATGCACTTCATAACCATAATGTCTAGATTACCATCAAAAGGGCTGATATATGGTAATAGAACTGTCATGGGGCTTTAGTGGTGGTGAAAATTTAGTGTGGGGGGACAGTCTTCAAACTAGAAGACACTGTCATCTTACAAACCGTAATACCCCAACCATTTGCAGTGAACAATATTTTCACTGACATTCAAAGGGTTGAACATTGTGAACATTCCTCCTGGGCCATAGCCCGGTCGGACCGTCAGGCCTCCATGCTGATTCCAGTAACGTAATTTATTGGCACCTGCACACCCAACATAAACAGCGTCGGAGCCTGGCAAATTGTTTTTCAGCTGGAACCAGATATTGTTGGTTTCATTCAGAGGGCATGTCCTGTCCAGCAGAGCTCATGGGATTCATACTAAACATTTAAACCAGCAGCTGCTGATGTCAAATAAAAACAGACTTAGTAACTAAACAGCTTGTTTCTCATATCAAATGTTTTCCAAAGCATTTTTTTCACTGATTCATTTTCAAGATTGCAGACTTTCCATTTAATCAATATTCTGAGACTCCAAAACGGGGAAATTATTTACTACGGCTGCTAAGGCATTGACTTTTTCAATTAATGTGGGCCAATTAAGGCATTTTTAAAAAACTGACGCTGTCAGGTCACTCCCTGAGTTGGTGTCAGCAGTTGTGACTGGTTTGGTTCAGCAGCTGGCTCAGCTTAAAACAAGTGCAGGTCTTGTTTTACAGCATTTAAATTTATACTGCACTAAACAGATCCTCTGGCACTTAGGCGTCATCATCCTACGCGCACACCCCACTTAAAACACGAACACATGCGCACAATTTATTATAGAAAAATGTGCAATTTCCACAGCCCTAATTTTTACATGTTAAGGATTCTGCACAAAATGCTCACTTTACTCAAAATCCATATCTGGCCCCTGCCACTTAATTCTCATTCATTTACTAAATAGGTTTTCCAGATTACACCCCATGCCTTGTAGAAATAATCTGAACACTGAATTGCTCCACTAGAAAAGTAGCTTGAACCACATTCTTTACAGAAGCACCACCCCTAAAATGCTTAATTGCACCTTGTTTTAGTATAATTCAGAGCTCAAAGTTAAAATCAGAAATTTAAATCAAGGGAACACTCGGGGTGCTTATTTTATTCCGGGGTCCTCCATCAATGCATTATTTTGCTTTCTTTTATGAAAAGTTATGTAGAGCCCTTTATAAAAATGTTAGTGCTTTTCTCAATCATTCCATCCAAAATTCCAAACTGACTCTAGACAAAGGCTGTTAACGTGTGGAGAAGCTACAGTATTGCATGCTTTCAGGAATTCCATGCTATTTCACACAGGGAAACCACATACTTGTTATCTTCCCCAACAAAGGGATTTTAACCTTCACTCTGAAGTGACAGACCTGTGCCAGCGATGCCTCCCATGGGGCCTGAAAACAAATGGCACATCAGCTAATTAAATAGAAAGCCAGATGGCACAAACCTCTGTTTCCACAACCACTTTAACATACTACAGTTGTTCCTTTTGGGTCTGCAAAAAGTCAGCGAGAGGCAGCGTGCCGTTATCGCTTGGAATTCTGTTATGCTCTTTCATTTCTCTGTGCCCAAACGGGCATCTTTGTTCATGCACATTAAAGACGTTCAGGTTTCCTGTAGGATGAAAGGGCTCCTCTGTGGCACCCATGTGTGTTTTAAGTCTTATTTTTGGCAATAAATGCCCTTCCATGAACTCCAGATCAGACTCAACTCCTCATCTAGCAGTTTAAAATTTCTCATTTTGGATCCTCTGCAGCTGCAGCTTGATGCGATGTAGTCATTTAATTTGCATTTTAGTGCCTTTTATATGGGTTACATAGGAACCCATTTTATTTTTAACTCTTTAATCAAGGCTTTCTTGTTGAAAATGGTGAATTAAAATGTCTTTATAGAATGTTTAAATGTGTTACTATTTGAGATACGGCTGCAATCCTGTGACCTCACCCCTTTTTATATATATACAGTATATACAGTATATAATAGTGACACAACAGTCAACATTTTCCCAAAGTGAAATGGCAGTAAAGCCAATCACAAGTAGCAATCAACTGCTAAGTTACTGTTAACTGCTAAGTTATACTTTAAAGGCCAAATGTCACGTAATTTTTTTTTCTAAATGACAACGAATTTAGATAAAATACACATAGCTTAAACCAAATATTCATACCGGAGACCATATCACCCACCTGTATTTACATAATTGCACAAAATACACCAGGTGAAGGCCCCACCTTGCTTGCTGGCTTGTGACAGCCAGTCCAGACCACGCCCATGTTTTTGACATCACCAGTTGTACCCTGGCTGCCCTGCCTATCCACATTCACACTTATCAACATTGGACAATCATGACGGAAAGTGACAGCGATTGTGAACAAATTAGTTTAGTTTTGTCTTTTTTTTTGTCAGTGGTTCAGACAGTGACAGAGGCATAGAACCTTACCGGTTCGAGCCGTCCGAGACGGAATCAGATGCTTTGTCTGATGACAACAGTTCCAACGATGACCAGAGAGCAGAACCAGTGGAAAATGTCATTGAACTAGACATTAATCGCCTCCAGAATTGCGAAGCCGAAGGGGGTCTGTAGAGGGCGCCCCATAAATATTGATTTTTCGGAAGCCATTATTATTACAGTGGAGGAGAGCCGCTGCTGTCAAGAAATTGACCAGATCAATATGAAAATGGAGGCGCATACCTGTCAAGTGAGACGTTTTCGCCGTATTTTGATGCCAAGCGCAGCTGTGGGGGACACTTTTCTGGGAAATGTTTTAAATGTAGTTCGTGTTGTTATTGTCAAATATTTTAAGGAAAATACGGGGAAAATGCAATTTTAGCAAAAACGGGCGTATTGCCATTTCTGTACGCCCAAAAGAAAAATATACTGGAAAAAAAATTGAGTGTCTTGAGGAGCACTCCTGTGTGTGATCCCCCACAGCTCGTGCTGGCAGATCGCTCAGCATGAGCTATTATCACTACTGTTCGAAGTGTGGAGTCAATCATTAGTTTAATTGTCTGGGCGGGCTGATCGCTCAGCGTGAGCTATTCTCACTACAATGAGAAGTCATTAGGACAATGGTTTAACACGTTCAGCTGTGCAGCGGTTGCGGAACAGACAGAGATCGCCTGACAAATACAGAATTCTGCTTTTTTTTTTTTATTTTGCGCCGGACGCTGAGTTGTGTTGTTATTGTCAAATATCCATGAATCCTTAAAATATTTGACAATAACAACACGAGTTGCATTTGGGGCATTTCCCAGAGAGGTGTCCCTTGTTGCTCCGCCGTTCCTTATAGCCGCTTTTTACGGTGTTGAAGTACGGCGAAAACGTCTCACTTGACAGGTATGAAAACATTTCCCAGAGAAGTGTCTATTACCCAGCTGTCCCTGATAGTCCCGTTTTAAGGTACGGGTGAAATATCCAGTTTTTTCTTTCTTGTTGCTCACTTCAACCTTCCAGTCTCCATATAAACAATCAATTGAAATACCCCAAGCATCAAACTAGGGTACAATCGATTTCGTCACTTCCGCCTTCTTCCCCAGGCGATTCCAGGGGCCGTGTCAGGCCAAGCGCAGCAGTTTTAAATTAACGAATATTCCGTTGTTACTGAAGCATATGCACCAAGACCCGAACGGATCGGTTCCCTTTTATATCTAGTTTCAAGATATTTAAAGTACCCTGTTACGTGACATTTGGCCTTTAATGGCCTGTCTCACCACTTCTGGCATTTGTGTATTTGAAAAAACGAATAGCAACAATTCTAATATTACTAATATTATCTAATATTACTAATCTATTAATATCTCTGCGATCGTTGGTCTCATCTCCAACGGAGATGAAGCTGAGTACAGAGGGCTTATCCAGGACTTCGTGGACTGGTGCCATCGGAACTGCCTCCAGATCAACGCGAGGAAAACTAAGGAGCTGGTGGTGGACTGCCGCAGGCATGGGCAACCCCTCACAGCACCAGTAAATATACAGGGAACAGACATCGAGATGGTGACATCCTATAAGTACCTGGGTGTTCATCTGAACAATAAACTAGACTGGTCACACAATACTGACGCATTCTACAAGAAGGGACAGCGCAGGCTGTTCCTGCTGAGGAGACTCAGGTCTTTTGGTGTACAAGGGGCGCTGCTGAAGTCATTCTATGACACGGTGGTGGCATCAGCCATCACTTTTGGAGTGGTCTGCTGGGGCAGTGGCATTACTGCAGCCGATAGGAAGAGACTGAACAAACTGATTAAGAAAGCTAGCTCTGTCCTGGGGCAGCGCCTTGATCCGATGGAGGAGATAGGAGAGAGAAGGACGGTGGCTAAACTGTCATCTCTGCTGGAGTCCGAGTTCCACCCTATGCAGGACATACTGGATGCACTGAGGAGCTCATTTAGCAGCAGACTACATCATCCCAGGTGCACAACCGAGAGGTTTCGTAGGTCCTTCCTACCAACGGCTGTCAGACTGTACAACCTAAGCAGGGCTGCTCGCAGAGATAGCAAAAAGACGTAACAAACTAATAGTTTTTTGAATGCAAAAGATGCAATAGACTTACACAATGGTCCCCTCCGGCATACAACTAGGAACATACCGGTCGCTATGGAGGGTGAGAATATGTATGGGCACATAATCATACCATGTAGGATAACTAAGTAGACGGTTATGCTGTTTCATCCCATCTAGCAACAATGCGCTGCACTGTGTGTGTTTATATATTTACATATTTATTCCATCTAGCTACAATGCTCAGCACTGGGTGTGTTTATATTTATATATCTATATATTTATTCCATCTAGCTACAATGCCTGCACTGTGTTTTTATATATCTACATATTATTCCATCTAGCTACATTGCTCCGCACTGTGTGTGTTTATATACTTGCATATTTATTCCACCTAGCTGCAATGCTCCGTACTGTGGGTGTTTATATATTTACATATTTATTCCATCTAGCTACAATGCTCTGTACTGTGTGTTCATATATTCATATATTTATTCCATCCAGCTACAATGCTCTGCACTGTGTGTCTGTGTGTGTGTGTGTATATATATTTTATAGTAATATGTACATATGTATATTAGCTGCTCTTGCTTGCTTGTTTTGTTTTCTTGCCTTCTGATTGTTGCTCTGAGTGTTGCTATCCCTGTGCTGTTGCAATCCTGGAATTTCCCCGTTGTGGGACTAATAAAGGCTTATCTTATCTTATCTTATATCATCCAAACTAGGCTAACAACAGCTTCAGCAGCCTCAACCTCATGGTGTCCTGCCTCCATGAAATTTTTTTTTAAAATAGTCTGCTTATGATTAATTGAGTGGTCCAGGTAAAGTTGAGTAAAGTATGTAACATTTGGGAAAGCATGCAAGGTTGTGGGCATTCATGGAATTGATATCATAACCAATAGTACTGTGAAGGGAGGGGTCACTGAAGGCAGGGCTTTCTTTTAGTGACATCACAGATAAACCCATAAAGATTGTGTGCATTCCTAAGTTAAGTGAGCATTTTAATATTTGTACAGTAAACAATAGATGCATTTTTTTTGAAGGTTAAAACCCAAATAAACACCAATTTGCAGTTAATGGGACCTTTAAACGAACCCTGACACTGCTGTTAGATCAGCCTCCATTATATAGGAACAAACAGAAACACACAAAGGGAAAACACACACACACAGTCTTCTCATGCTATACATAGGCGCATGCTGCGTTGACACTTGGCTGACCAGTGCAGAGCAGAGGGCTGGACCTCCCATTACTGAACACAGAGCTTGTGGTCTCGCTCCACTGGTGAGGATGTCAGCAGCTCCCTGTCCACCCAGCCAGAAGCAGGGTAATGGATTGTGTTATTCCTCATTGTTGACATTGCAGCAGATCTGAGGCTGAATGTATACCCACCTTTGCCAGCCCCATCCCTATTTTTCCTTCTGTCTCATTTTACTACTTTTGCCACTTTCTCTGAGTTATTCATCCAGCAGTAACACAGAAAAATCGCACAAGTTTCTTTGTACATTTATACATTTAGGATTCCACTGGTTTGCTGATGCGTTGATACTGTTTCTCTGTGTTATACTTGAACTATTTAAAATTATGTCTGCTGGTAAATCCTTATTGTTTTTAATATTTCTTATTATTTTATTGTGTGCTAATAATTATTTTAAAAAAATTCACAGGCTTGTATTAGTTTAGTGTTAGTCCCATTTATTTGTGTATTAGTGATGGAGCCTTTCTAAAAGTGCGAAAGGAATTAAAGTGTTTAATTGCTAATCTCTTCTAGGGACACTATGGGCCTCATGTAAGAACTTATGTGTAAATCATGCCTACTTTGTTGGTAAGCTGCATTAATACAGACGAGCCACTCCAGATTCAACAAACACTCCTCCAGCCTCCAAACATGTGTAAACAGCATGTGTAAAAATGGTGAACTCTATCCATATGTAAGTGAGAACAAGTTCACAAGAAGTGAAGATTTATATAATTGATGCCCTAAAACTACCATAAGGCCACGCTTTCCACTGTATGATCAGAAGCTTAAAGTGACACTCTGGCAAAAATCACGTTTTTTCTGTTGTTAACATGTCTGTAACATGTTTCTTGTAATTTGCAAGACATATCAAGAGCAAAATCATTCCAAACTCCCAAGTATGTGTTTTTCTGGTGTGAATGTCTGCTTAAGCCCCCCCCAAAAAAGGCAGATTTAGACAGAGTGTTTCTAGCTATGTCAGTATTCCTGCTTAGCCTGATTGGTTATAACATTAACCAGTCAGGCTAAGCACTGAGACCCCGACTTGACTCTCTCGGGGAAAGAGGGAGGAGCTGAGGAGCAAGCAGGAGCTCAGTTTTTGCAAGCTGAGAAAGATGGCAGATTATGCGCGCGCGGGGGGTGGGGGCTAAAAAGTTCATAGTGGTCAAATTTGACCAAATGTGGTGTATTTTTCAGCCGCAGGGATCCAAGCACTGCAACACCGATGAAAGAAGTGTGTGGACCAAAGAGGAGACTATGTTGAAAAATAAACCACATTTGGTCAAATTTAATCACTATGAACTTTTCAGCCCCACGTACATGTTCAGTTTTTGGCTGTGTGAGCAAGAAATCCTCTTTTAAATTACATGTCTTACCCACAGACATGAAAATATGACAACAATGATTAATTTTATTTGGAAAAACCTCAGTGTCCCTGCTAAAATACCAGCGAGGACACGGGTTTGCAGCCTGCATGCCGGGGGAGACAGGCCTGGTGTGCGTGGTGCAACGGCCAAGCGAGTATCATCGTAGGTGAACCTGCGGAAGGCTCATTCTCGGTGGAGATGAGAGGCAGTCGCTGTCCAGCTGGAGGGCTCGCCTCGCTGGAAGCACCCGCCGGTGTGCCCTACCAACCGCCTCACCTCTCCCCGGAGTGAGCCAAGGAGAGCGCTCCGAAGGAAGCTGGGGAGAGCCGGGGAGAACATGCGAGCGCTTCTCTGCTCCTTCCTCTTCCCCCGAAGGAGCGGTCTCTGGTTACCCACTCACCACTGACCACCTCGCTGAGGGCCAGCGAGCAGTTCACCTTGGAGCAGCTTGAAGTGAGGCGAGCTCCAAAGGAAGGAGGTCGGGGAGCGCCTCGGAGGCAAGCCAGTTGGCAGGCGCACCAGACCAACGTGAACTGCTCACTGGCCCCCAGCGAGGCGATCCATGGTGAGTGGGTAACTAGAGACCGGCAGGGAGCCTCCCAGCCTCCATGCCGGGCCGTGCAGCGACTGCTCCGTGGGTTCACCTACGACGGTACTTCCTCAAGTTAGATCGCCTTCTTTGAGCCTTGTACAACAATGTCCCCATCTTCTTCTAGCTACTGGTGGGCGGGAGTATGGGTTTAGCTAATTAGAATATTCATAGGTCTGCACATACTTAAGTAGGTTGAAGACATAAAAGCTCTTTCCAAGCCATTATAATAGTCGCGTCCCTTATAGCCATTATAGTCTCTTCTTCGCTAAGGGGGTCACCATCATGCCCAAAGACTTCCAGCTGGCCCGCCGCATCTGCGGAGAGAGAGCTTAGACTTTCTGCTGCACATTCACCAACCAACCATAATGCTCTGCACTGTGTGTCTATATATATACATTTATAGTAATATGGACATATGTTTACTAGATGTTTTTTCTTGCCTTCTGATTGTTGCTCTGAGTGTTGCTATCCCTGTGCTGTTGCAATCCTGGAATTTCCCCATTGTGGGACTAATAAAGGCTTATCTTATCTTATCTTATAAGGCAATGAAAGTTTTTTTTTTTGTGTATAAAAAGCCACAATATTCTATTTTGGGCAAAACGCATTGGTTTTTGAGGTGGTTATAGAGCCACTGGAGTGTTATGTCCACAAACCTGGCAGTAAAGAGACGGACGAGGGTGCTGCTCTGGAACTGGGCTTTATTGCAGAACTATGTACATGGCATCACATACACTGTCATCATCTGAGTCGTCTGGGTAAGATAGCCCTGTAATGGCGGACTCTCCCATATATTTGCCGGTGTGATGACGTCACCAGCCGGCTGCGTTATCACGCCGCATATTGCCACAAATCCCATCATGACGTTCTCCTCCCCTTTGCAAAACACAGAACACTCCTAATTCCAACCCACCCCAATTTGGTATATTAGAACCCCATTTAACACACTGAAATATTGGCAAACATTCAACACACACTTTATAAAACTTCACACAAAATCTGGAACTAGGGTCCGTGGGTAGACTGCCACCAGACCCGGCATGGCTAAGTGGGGTTTTCTGACACCTGTGTAACCGCGCTCCTACTTAAACAGTCCTTTCTTTTTTTTTTTTTACAGTCTCCCGTGGCAAGGGTGGTTCTACCGGGAAGGGCCCTGCAGCGGCCCCACAGCGGACGCACCCCTGGAGGCCCCAGGCCCCAGGGACAAAGACCGATCTTCATAACATAGGGGCCCAGATCCCACACTGTATCCGCTGACTCCCGCGCAGGCTCGTCACCCGGAGCAGCCACCTGGACCCGCTGCAGCTGGTTCGCGTGTCAAACCGAGCCATCTGTCAGTTGAAAACATGCCGTCCCCAGCTTCGCCACAATCCTCAATAGTGCCCATTGTCTCGCCGGCTGTGGCCCAGCCAGTCGTCGCCCCGGTCTCTCGTCGGCACGAACCCGAACCAGTCCATGACCTGGAGCAGTACCTTGCTTGGCTTTACGTGCTGCTGTGCTCCTGGTGGCTCTGCATGCTCTTTCGACTTGGTACCTCCATCATGCTGCAGCGGATCAGCAATCACCGCATTCACAACGGACCCCTCACCCATTGTCTCCCTTTGTCAACTGGGGCTCATCATGGGTACTGAAGGTGTCCAGTGCTTCCCCAGTGTCACTCGTCAAGGTGGACTCTTCACCCGTCAGCTCAGTCGCCCCCATAATAACCTGTTAAGTGAGGGTACTGAAGCAGTTCAGTTCCTTCTCCAGGTGGCTCTTCTCCCGAGACCGCGCATTGTGCGCTTTGGTGTTGGTACGGTCCATAAATACCTCATCCCACACCATGACGTCATCCTCCAGGTCCAGTGAGCCCCAACTGCCGCACCCGGACCATTCAAACCCAGCGCTGTCCGTAATGGCGAAGCCCAGTCCGTAGAAAAGGTCGCGTCCCTTAGTGTTGTCACCGTGCACTGCCATCTGGAACGTGAAGTCGTGCAAAGCTTTGGACTTGTAGCGAGCAATCAGTTCCACTGTTCCGACATTGCACTGTCTGTGACCACTGTACCCGTACAGCAGCGCTGGGTTCTTTCTGATTTTGTGGTTGGGGAAGAACTTTTTCACCGTGGCCCAGTTTAACATCGACCACACTGCCATCGTGTCAAGAAGGAGTGGTACAGCTACTCCGTCTAATTCGACCATGCTGTACGAATAACCATTGACATCGGGGCTTACCGAGTGAATTGTCGTTGTTGGCAGGCGGGCTGGCTCACTTGATGAGCCCCACGGTGTGGGCAACCAGCATACCCTGGCGAAATGGTTCGGGCAGCCACACTTGTTACACCATTTTCCTCTTGCCGGGCAAACTCGTGCTCCCTCCCGGTGTGTCAGGGACCCACAACCCCTGCAGATGTGGCCTCTCGGAGCGGACCGTTGGCTCACTGCATACGCCTCGTACTCTTCTGCCGTGTACTCTTTGTCCTCCTTGTCCACCGCGTTAGCTAACATCGACTGTCCCGGTAGCCTCTGTGTCTACCGCCCATTTAGCTCTGTGGCTAATTTCTCTGCTGCTTTTAGCTGGAGTGCTGGCAAAAGTGGCTCTGTCGTACCATCACGCTGTCCGGTGCAGCAAAATGGTTAGCTATTAGCTCCATAACCTCCTCATACGAGTCCATCGCACCAAGCGTGCGAAGAATCCTTTGGCCCTCTATACCTAGGTTGTGGACAAGCAGCACTGGCATCCTCACCTTATCTAACTTTCCCAGGTCCAACACTGTAATGTAAGTCTCAAATGCCTCCAGCCATCATGGCCATGGAACTGGCTGTTCCCCTGGGAGCTCAAGGAAAGGCCGCAGTGGTGTTACACACACCTCCATGGTTTATCCTCCATCGCCAAATATTATGTCCACAAACCTGGCAGTAAAGAGATGGACAAGGGTGCTGCACTGGAACTGGGCTTTATTGCAGAACTATGTACACAGCATCACATACACTGTCATCTGAGTCGCCCGGGCAAGAGAGCCCTGTAATGGCGGACTCTCCCATATATTCCGGCATGATGACGTCACCAGCCGGCTGCGTTATCACGCCGCATATTACCACAAATCCCATCATGACACGGAGTGGGCCTTTTATTAATGATTTCAAAGTTTAAAAAAAACAACAACAAACTTCTAAAGCAAAATTAAAGTTCTGTTGTCTGAGATCTAAAAAATAAAAATGTGTAATTTAAGTAGCATCTGCAGTGGAATCAAGGGATCAGTGGAAAAAATCCATAAGACTATAGGAGATATTTCAGTGTGTTTGCTGCAGATGTTCCTGGTAAAAGTGACTAACATGAAGACAGCTGATCACAGCATGCTTACACCACATTCCAACTTACTATGCAAATAGGATTTTAGTATCATAAACATTCAATTTTTTTGTTTTTCAGTTAAACTCATGGATGGTATTGTGTCTCAGGTCTCATTAGATCACTGATATCAATCTCAGACACCTGTCATAATTAGTTTGCCAGGTGAGCCCAATTGAAGGAAAACTATTTAAGAAGGATCTTCCACATTATTAAGTATGCCACAGGTTTCAAGCAATATGGGAACGAAAAAGGATCTCTCTGCTGCCGAAAAGTGTCAAATAGTGCAATGCCTTGGACAAGGTATGAAAACATTAGCTATATCACGAAAACTTAAGCATGATCATCATACTATGAAGAAATTTCTGGCTGATTCAGAGCACGGACAGGTTTGTGCAGATAAAGGCATAATGATGAAGGTTTCTGCCAGACAAATTCATCGGATTAAGAGAGCAGCTGATAAAATGCCATTACAAAGTAGCAAACAGGTATTTGAAGCGGCTGGTGCCTCTGGAGTCCCACGAATCTCAAAGTGTAGAATCCTCCAGAGGCTTGCACTTGTGCATAACCCTACTATTCGGCCACCCCTAGCCAATGCTCACAAGCAGAAATGGTTGCAGTGGGCCCAGAAATACATGAAGACTACTTTTCAAACAGTCATGTTAACTGATGAGTGCCGTGCAACCGTGGATGGTCCAGATGTATGAAGTAGTGGATGGTTGGTGGACGGCCACCATGTCCCAACAAGGCTGCAACGTCAGCAAGGAGGTGGTGGAGTCATGTTTTGGGCCGGAATCATGGGGAGAGAGCTAGTAGGCCCCTTTAGGGTCCCTGAAGGTGTGAAAATGACCTCGGCAAAGTATATAAAGTTTCTGACTGACCACTTTCTTCCATGGTACAAAAGGAAGAGCCATGCCTTCCTTAACAAAATTATCTTCAAGCATGACAATGCACCATCTCATGCTGCAATGAATCCCTCTGTGTCATTGGCTGATATGGGCATAAAATGTGAGAAACTCATGGTGTGGCCCCCATCCTCCCCTGATCTCAACTGTATTGAGAGCCTTTTGAGCATCCTCAAGCAAAAGATCTATGAGGGTGGGAGACAGTTCACATCAAAACAGCAGCTGTGGGAGGCTATTCTGATATCTTGCAAAGAAATTCAAGCAGAAACTCTCCAAAAACTCACAGGTTCAATGGATGCAAGGATTGTGAAGGTTATATCAAAGATGGGGTCCTATGTTGATATGTAGCTTGGCCTGTTAAGATGTTTTTGATTGAAATGGCTTTTGATTTCATTAAATATGACCTCCTAATGCTGCAAATTCAACAAATGACCATTTTCAGTTCTTTACAACCAATAAAATGTTTTAAAACTCTGTGCATAATAATTTGGAACAGTGCATTTTGAGCTTTTTTATTTGTGCAAAAAAAGTTATTGGGAGGTTTGTTCAATAACATTTTGATTGTGCTCTAACGATTGATGACTTGAAAATTATAATGACTGTCATTTGCATTGACTATTTAGGAAAATCAGAGACAAATATCATTTGCTTAATCATTTGGAACGCGGTGTTTCGCCACCTATAAGCCCTGTACTGACACTGTCCCACTGTACTGAGTAGTATAACAGATTTCAACAATTTGGTCTTAAAATGTGTGCATTAAAAAAAAGACTTTTGTTCATTTTCACAGTAAAATGAAAAACAAACAGACAAAGAAAATATAGAGCCATTTAGTGAAAACTAACCAGAATAGCAGCAAACTATTTATACTCTTACAACTGGTCTGGAAGACTTGTAAATTTTGTTTGTAATTGTACTAAATTTAATGATGCTAACAGATTGGTGAATTCCAAAAGTTCACGTAAATTGATTGTATGCCACCTTTAAGAACAAATCTGTTAAAACTAACGGCTCTTGCATGAGGTCCAGTATTCTGCTGCACTGTAAAAGACTTTTTAAGGACTGCACAATACATCATCCATATTTAAGACTGAAACATGTAAAGCACTAGAAAGTAAAACTGTGCAGTAAATCTTAAAACCGGGCATTGCGATTTATGTTTTTGAAATTTGTTTACCAGATTTGGCAGAGAAGCTAACATTGGAACCAGAACCTTGATTACACTTTTTGTGGGAAAAGAAGAAATTGGAGAAGAGATTAAAGGTCAAGGTCACAGGTTCAAAGAAAGTCAGTGTCTGTGAATTTGAGAACATGTGAGATTTAACAATGGATTTAGGGTACCCCTAAATACCTAGGACATAGAATGTTACCTTAAATTTAGAGAAATGTTAAATGGCATTTGTGATGGGGAATTTATTGTGAAGTGTGGTGTGATGACACAGCTTTCCGGTTGTGTCATCACACCGCCCTATAATAAGGGGCGTCCGCCATTCGGGCTTCCTCTTACCCAGGACGAGTCCGCCTATGGTGGGTTCCCTGTAGTGCAACCATCATTATATTAAAGCTGTGTTCCAGTGCAACCTCCTCATCCGTCTCCTTGTGTACCAGGTTTGTGGACATAACAGCATTCACTTATATAGTGTTTTTTCTCATCTCTAGATGACCAAAGTGCTTTACAGATCCTGCTATCCACCCATTCACACACATTCACACACTGATGGTGGCAGAGCCGCCATGCACAGGCACTGGCCTGACCCACCAGGAGCAACTGGGGGTTCAGTGTCTTGCTCAAGGACACTTCGACATGCAGACTGCAAACAGAGCGGGAATCGAACCGCTGATCCTCCCATCAGTAGTCAGCCACACTACACCTGCATCACAGCCACCCCACAGCGATAACTTGGAGCAATGGTATCTAACCTAAAGCTACGGTCACAAAGATTCTTAGGAACAATGGGTTTGTAAGAATCTTCCAGTTCCTACGAATTCTGGAGTTCGCAGACATTCATAGCGGCATAGTTTCTTATGGCTGCCGTTCAGTTCACAAGAGCAACTTGAGGCATTCTTGAGAAATGAGGTGCTTTTCTGTCGCATGTTGGCCCTTGAGTTCTTATATTCTTCATAAGGGTCCCTTGGGATCTTCCTACGGCATACTTACTGCCATCACATGAAAATTTTTGTACAACTCACAGTACTCTCAAGTAGTTGGTAGAAAGATCTTATGACTTCTGGCACATTTTGTTGGCACAAATATCGTATGAATGATGTACTTCCATGTTCTTCACTTGGAAAATGACACAGCGAATGAAGCTAGATCTTATTTTAATCAGCTTATTAAATAGGTATTATGATAGGTATTAAATCATAATAAGAACATTCCCAGGGTTTTATTTAACACTATTAATAGCATTGTTTCCCCCCCTCCTCAGCAAGCTCCAGTACTCTCTAATGATGACTGCAATGAATTCCTTAATCATTTTGTAAATATGTTACAGGACTTGATCCAAAATCCCCATAAGTCCCTTTCCTTGTGAAGACTGTCCTCTGTGCCCCAGTCCATTTACTTCATTCTCCCCAGTTACACTTAATGACTTAGTTAAAATAACTAGAAAAGCACTCGGAGAGCGCAGACCTCCGCCAAGCGGCACAGTTCCCCCCATACAGTGTTTGTGTGTACGTTTTCAGATTCCCTGAGCATGAAAAGATATGACTAGCAATTGGATTCACAATGATTATTTGTTTATTTGACATGGACAGTGCAATAAACAGACAATTAATGAATGACAATCAATGTGATAGTGATAGGATTAGTGGTTCAGTAGTGTAAAACGGGGCTATAAGGGACGGCGGGTTAATAAGGGACACTTTTCTGGGAAATGTTTTAAATGTAATTGTGCTTTTTTTATTTTGAGCAGGACGCTGAGTTGTGTTGTTATTGTCAAATATCCATGAATCCTTCATCAAATCTAGGCGGAAGCAAAATTAAAAAAGCAGAATTACATTTAGAAAAGTGTCCCATATTACCCCGCCGTCCCTTATAGCCCCGTTTTACGGTTGTAAAAGCATTGCCTCCTTGGCGGAGGTAATAAACTGAAGTGTTGGTGTGTCCATCTCCTCCACTGACGGATGCAGATTGGTTAGACAGGTTGCCGTGGGTTTTATATTATATTGGGGTTGTGCTCCGCGGCCAAACAGAATTTAGAATCTTCCCCGGCAGAGAGGTCGTTTTTACGCAGCGCCTATAGCTGGGCGGGGAATTTGTGGCAAATAATCGGGCGGCGGACAGGTGGCCGTGTCAGGTTTTGCAGCGTGGCGCAAAAGCAGGCACGCTGGCGGGCCCAGGGCAGCAGTGTTTTCCACGTGCTTTTGTGCCTAAAACGTTGAAGAACGCGGAGTTTGTGTTGGTCATACACGACGACCAGCGCAATGTGCGCAGCGCCTATGGCTGGCACAGGCACGCAGGCGGGCCCAGGCCACCAGTGTTTTCCGCATGCTTTTGTGGCTAAAACGTTGAAGAAGGCGGAGTTTGTGTTGGTCAGACACAACGCCCAGCGCCCTCCATTGCGCCTGTGCACATGTTGAAAATGGCCGTATGTCAGTGTGGAAAAATGCTTTAAAAAATTCCTGTATGCAGACGGTGATGCGGATCATCCCCAAAATTTAATCAGTTCTTCCTCGTACCATTTCCAACAACGCCTGAAAGTTTCATTGAAATCCGTCCAAAAGTTTTTGAGTTATCTTGCTAACCAACAGACAAACAGACAGACAGACAAACACACAGACAAACACACAGACAAACCCCGGCAAAAACATTACCTCCTCCTGGCCTTTCGGCCTGGCGGAGGTAATAAGCAAACTGAAACCCTCATCATCCTTATCTGAGATTTTACCATTTTCTGTCCTAACTGGGTCTTTAACCGCCATTGGTCCTTCATTACTCACGATCATTAACAGTTCATTGAGACAAGGCTGTGTGTCTTCCCATTTCAAACACGCTGAGGTAATTCCATTACTTAAAAAAAACTAATCTCGATTCTAGCTTAGTTAATTATTGTCCAATTTCTAAATTGCCTCTTATTGGTAAAATATTAGAAAAGGTTGTGGAATGTCAGCTCAAAACATTATTATGTAAATTAAAGATCAATGATCCTTTTCAATCTGGCTTTCAGAAACTGCACTCTACTGAGACTGCTCTTTTAAAGGTGTATAATGATCTTTTAATGGCATCTGATCATGGGGATTGTTCTGTTCTCATATTGCTTGATCTTAGTGTAGCATTTGATACTGTCGATCACAACATTTTAATTAACAGGCTAAAGCTTTTGGCAGGTATATCTGGTTCTGCACTAGATTGGTTTTATTCATATCTTTCTGAGAGGACTTTTTCTGTAAGGGTGGGTGACTTTTCTTCTTCCACAGCCTCTCTGATGTGTGAGGTTCCGCAAGGTTCAATCCTGGGTCCATTATTACTTTCCTTTTATGTAATTCCTTTAGCACATATTATTCAATCCTTTAATGGGATTTTTTATCATTTTATATCTTATCAGATGACCTCCAGTTACACATGTTTTTGACAGGCTCTCCACCCTGGTTAACTGTTTAACCCAGATCAATGACTGGCTCTCCAGCAACTACCTCATTTTTAATTTCCATTAAAACTAAGACCATGCCTGTAGCCTCTTTTAATCTTCATCCAATAATCAGTCAGACACTTTGTTCTTTCTGCTCATCTCCTTAGTCCAGTGTTAGAAATTTGGGTCTTATTTTTGAATCCTCCTTTGGTTTTAATTCCCATGTAAATTGTATTTCACGTTCATGCCGTTTTCATTTAAGGAACATTTCCAAATTGAGAGCCATCTTTTCTTCAAGTGAGCTTGAAAAAATAATCCAAGCATTTGTGTCTTCACGACTTGATTATTGCAAGCTTTGTTTACTGGTTTAGACAAATCTTCTCTTTCTCATCTCCAGTCTATACAAAATGTTGCAGCCAGACTACTTACATGTTCTAGGAAACAAGATCATATTACCCCCATATTATATACTTTACATTGGCTACCAGTCGAGTTTAGGATTTGTTTTAAAGTTCTTACACTTACATATAGAGCACTATATGGATAAGCCCCATCTTATTTAGCTGATCTCCTTCTCAAACATACTTCTGCTCACACTCAGATCTGAAGCCCAGGACTTGTTAGTTGTTCCTTTTATGATACTCCAAGACCAGGTGGGACAGAGCCTTTCAATCTGTAGCTCCAAGGCTTTGGAATAATCTCCCACTCCAGCTACGCTTATCTGACTCTGTGGACTCTTTTAAAAAGCAGCTGAAAACTTTTTTGTTTAAGAAGGCTTTCTATTGAATTTCAGTTCAACTGCTTTTTAATGGTATGTTTGATATTTTTTAAATCTTTTAATCTTGTGTTTTAATTTATTCTCTTTATTTTTCTTTTTTAATGGTGTCTCTATCAAGTTGTTTTTTATTCTATTTTATTGTACAGTGCTTTGTGACTATATGCCTGTGAAGTGCGCTTTATAAATAAACTTTACTTACTTACTTAAGAGTGCCTCACTACCTCCTTAGGCACGCTGTAGGAATTGCCGTCCGAACAGGGATTGTACAGTGTTTCCTACGACCATTGTAAAGAGCCCTCAAGAACAACTTAAGGTGTTCTTGAGGCAGACTTATGGCCAGCATCTTGCATAGTTCTTACGTTGTTCCAAAGATATTCATACAGCTGCCCTAAGATGAGAGGTTCTTGTGTGGCGTTCGTAGATCTTGGACAAGACCATCGACCTGACCACGAACTTACGAACGGTCTATGAATGCTGGATTCTCCTATGGCCGCCTTAAGAAGGCCGTATGAAATGGTCCAGAAATCATTCTTATGGTGTTTGCAGCTGTTTGTAAGGGTAAACAGTATCTCACAAAAGTGAGTATGCCCCTCACATTTTTGTAAATATTTTATTATCTTTTCATGGGACAACACTGAAGATATGACACTTTGATACAATGTAAAGTTGTCAATGTACAGCTTGTATAACAGTGTAAATTTGCTGTCCCCTCAAAATAACTCAGCACACAGCCATTAATGTCTAAACTGCTGGCAATAAAAGTGAGTACACCCCTAAGTGAAAAAGTCCAAATTTTGCCCAATTAGCCATTTTCCCTCCCCGGTGTCATGTGACTCATTAGTGTTGCAAGGTCTCAGGTGTGAATGAAGAGCAGGTGTGTTAAATTTGGTGTTATCGCTCTCACACTCTCTCATACTGGTCACTGGAAGTTCAACATGGCACCTCATGGCAAAGAACTCTCTGAGGATCTGAAAAAAAGAATTGTTGCTCTACATAAAGATGGCCTAGGCTATTAGAAGATTGCCAACACCCTGAAACTGAGCTTCAGCACGGTGGCCAAGACCATACAGCAGTTTAACAGGACAGGTTCCACTCAGAACATGCCTCACCAGGGTCGACCAAAGTTGAGTGCACGTACTCAGCGTCATATCCAGAGGTTGTCTTTTGAAAATAGATGTATGAGTGCTGCCAGCATTGCTGCAGAGGTTGAAGGGGTGGGGGTCAGCCTGTCAGTGCTCAGACCATACGCCGCACACTGCATCAAATTGGTCTGCATGACTGTCGTCCCACAAGGAGGCCCCTTTTAAAGATGATGCACAAGAAAGCCCACAAACAGTTTGCTGAAGACAGGCAGACTAAGGACATGGATTACTGGAACCATGTCCTGTGGTCTGATAAGACCAAGATAAACTTATTTGATTCAGATGGTGTCAAGCGTGTGTGGCGGCAACCTGGTGAGGAGTGCAAAGACAAGTGTGTCTTGCCTACATTCAAGCATGGTGATGGGAGTGTCTCGGTTTGGGGCTGCATGAGTGCTGCCAGCACCGAGGAGCTACAGTTCATTGAGGGAGCCATGAATGCCAACATGTACTGTGACATACTGAAGCAGAGCATGATCCCCTCCCTTCAGAAACTGGGCCGCAGGGCAGTATTCCAACATGATAACGACCCCAAACACACCTCCAAGAGAACCACTGCCTTGCTAAAGTAACTGAGGGTAAAGGTGATGGACTGGCCAAGCATGTCTCCAGACCTAAACCCTGTTGAGCATCTGTGGGGCATCCTCAAACGGAAGGTGGAGGAGCACAAGGTCTCTAACATCCACCAGCTCCATGATGTCATCATGGAGAAATGGAAGAGGATTCCAGTCGCAACCTGTGAAGCTCTAGTGAACTCCATGCCCAAGAGAGTTAAGGCAGTGCTGGAAAGTAATGGTGGCCACACAAAATATTGACACTTTGGGCATAATTTGGACATTTTGGTTTAGACATTAATGGCTGTGTGCTGAGTTATTTAGAGGGCAAGCAAATTTACACTGTTATACAAGCTGTACACTGACTACTTTACATTGTATCAAAGTGTCATATCTTCAGTGTTGTCCAATGAAAAGATATAATAAATATTTACAAAAATGTGAGGGGTGTACTCACTTTTGTGAGATACTGTATGCGACCGTAGCTTAAGGGCTGCATTAGTTGAGGGCATTCTAGTTCTCTAATGGCAATGCCACTGGTGGTTCAAAATGATCTAAAATTTTTATGGAGATACTGTATATAGCTAATGTTTGTGTGCATTGGTTAAATGTTCTTAAATATAGTAATGCTTTTTGATCATTTTTGTGTGAGCATTCACAACTGAGTTTAACAAAGCTGTTTTTCTTTATAGTTAAACACAAATGAATATCCTCATGTAATACTTTATCTCTCCCTCACATCCTCCAGGCAGTGGCCACGGACCCCTTCCCCGTGAAAATGCTGTATGACAAATCACATGACCAGGTGTGGGTCCTAACCTGGGGTGATATGGACAAATCACACCCAACGCTTCAGGTAAGTGTGAATTAAACAGGTCCCGTAATGGGATCTTTAATTTAATGCTTGCTTGTATGTAATAATATAGTATTTACTCAAGGCTTGGTTTATCTACTATAAGGAATACAGCCGTATATAATTTTGGGATCTTTATTAGTTTTGGTGACGAAGGAACAAGCCGTTCATATGATAAAGCTTAGAGCAGATGCAGATGTAGAAAATAACCTTTATAATAACACTTTATTATTTTCTTATTTGCACATTTGCTTTTACACTGTGTGTATTTGTGAGCTCTGATTAACTTCCCATGAGAATACAATCTAGATGAGGTGTAGAAAGCACATTGAGGGAGGAAAAATCTGTGCCTTATAACTAATTGTGTACAATTGTGTACCTACATCCTTGTTTATATGATAAGTATTTGTGTGACAGCATCTAATCTATGTATGTTTTGGAGCATTTACCCAGCCAGCAAAACAGCAATTCACAGCTGTTTTGTTGCCGGATTGTACCTGGCGTCCCTTTGGACCACTGGTGTTGGAGGCTTCACAAATGAGAAATGATCACAGGTGTGGTTGTATTTAATCCACCTCGGGGGGATGAAATGAGGGAAGAGCTGGGAAGATGTGGAGAGGGCTGCAGCGGCAGGGAGGCGAGGGAAGGGACCAGAAGTCGTACCTTTGGGGGAGGTAGGATGCTGTTTTTAGGGGGCTAGTATTTATGTGTGTGCCTATTTGCCTGGGCTACAAAGCCGTCAAGGGATCCCACAGTAATCTTTGTAAATGACACAAACATGTTTATTGTTCCTGCTTCGCCTCTTTGAAGGGAGAAATCACATTATAATTGTGTGAGGTATTTGGGTTTAGTCTTTACTGTTTTAGGAGGTCTATTAATTAGAAGGACCACAGAGAGATGATAACACACAAATTTATTATTCTTTCAAGAAAATCTTCAATGAAAGAGTCATTTTGTATAAAAGCATTTTTTGTTGCATAAATTATTTTCTCTGGTTTCATTATTGACTTGAACACTGCTATGTTGCATATGATGTGTTAATTGTCAATCTCTGCTGCAGCTGTTAATACTATTGTAATTGTATAACAAGTGTTGTAGTCAAGACCACACCAAGGCCAGAATGAGACCAAGACTTTAAGGGGTCAAGACCAAGTCAAGACTAAAGGCCATTACATACTCCGCACGAACAGAAATTTGTTCTTTTTCTTGAGGTGGCAAGAACAAAGTTCTTTCTGACCAGGACATTTAATACTTCATAAGAAACTCAAGTGCAGAACTCCTGGGAAATTCAAATTTCTGACCAGTCACACAATAGTTCTTGGACACTATGCAAGAAAAAAGCTCTGCCACGATGATGTGTCAAGAACAAGCTACAAAAACTACCAAACCACCCTTAGAGAACAAATTTCTCTGTTCTTGTGGAGTATGTAAAGTTCTTAAGACCAAGACAGGCAGAGACCTAGTCGAGACAAAGATCACTGTATGTATGTCTTCATCTTGACTTAGCCTCAGTCTCTTGAAGTCTTGTTCTTGTCTCGGTCTTGGTAAACTCAGGTCTTGCTTATGGCGTTTTACAAATGGTGTGATGTGTCCCAAAAATTTAATTCTACAGCAGCACTTTATCACATTCTGGGAAAGGCGAAATGAGCGAATGCCATGGCACTACATCTGTCATCCATCTTTCTGTCTGTCCGTCTACCCACATTTCAAGAGAATCGATACTTCTCCTAGGCAATTGCCCATATCCTCACTAAACTCTCACACAATAATCCTCGGGTTGGTCCACATCTAAGTTATACTCAAAGATAAGGTCAAACATCACAACCTAGTATGTGTCATTTCAACTTTGAGCAGATCTTAGTGTTGTAGTACTCGAGATCAGTCTTGGTCTTAAGACCGGTCTTGAGACCACATTTTCAAAGTCTTGGTCTCTTCTCAGAATTTGAGTCATTTTTACGCAGTCTTGTCTTGGCTTAGGAAAAAAAAATGGACTTGGGATTTTAATCAAGACCATTCAAGACTAGGACTTGCTTATTTATCCACATAATTAGTATATGTAAAACTATCCCCCTTAAAAGTAATAGTCATTTGCAGGTTTTAATTTTATGTCACTGCTAATGGTCACAGCCCTGCCTCCTTTACACAAGCATGAGAAGATGAGAGGCAGATACACATTTAAACTTTTTTTTTTCTGTTGATAGGACTTTTGAGAACATGTTGGACATTTCATGTTTATGTTACACTGGTGTGAAAAAGTGTTTGCCCCTTCCTTATTTCTCAGTTTTTGTATGTTTGTTACACTTAAATGTTTCAGATCATCAAACAAATTTAAATATTAGACAAAGATAACACAAGTAAACACAAAATGCAGTTTTTAATCCATCGCGTGGAGTTTTGGTGTCGAGTGGTGTCGAGTGGATCCATCGCTGGTTCCACCAGCGATGGATCCACTCCAGTTCGCCTACCAGCATGGCATTGGGGTGGAGGATGCGGTGATCTTCCTCCTTCACCGTTTTCTGTCCCACCTGGAGAAGCCCGGGAATGTGGTGAGGATCATGTTCTTTGACTTCTCCAGTGCTTTCAACACCATCCAACCGATGATCCTGAAGGACAAGCTGCTGCGCGCAGGGGTGGACCAGCACCTGTCATCATGGATCCTGGACTACCTCACGAACCAGCCTCAGTTTGTGAGAACCCGGGACTGTGTGTCCGACACGATCATCAGTAGCACGGGGGCCCCCCGGGGAACGGTGTTGGCTCCCTTCCTGTTCACTCTTTATACTGCGGACTTCTCACACAACACAACACACTGCCATCTACAGAAGTTCTCTGATGACTCTGCGATCGTTGGCCTCATCTCCAATGGAGATGAAGCTGAGTACAGAGGGCTTATCCAGGACTTCGTGGACTGGTGCCATCGGAACTGCCTCCAGATCAACGCGAGGAAAACTAAGGAACTGGTGGTGGACTGCCGCAGGCAAGGACAACCCCTCACAGCACCAGTAAATATACAGGGAACAGACATTGAGATGGTGACATCCTACAAGTACCTGGGTGTTCATCTGAACAATAAACTAGACTGGTCACACAATACTGATGCACTCTACAAGAAGGGACAGCGCAGGCTGTTCCTACTGAGGAGACTCAGGTCTTTTGGTGTACAAGGGGCGCTGCTGAAGACATTCTATGACACAGTGGTGGCATCAGCCATCACTTTTGGAGTGGTCTGCTGGGGCAGTGGCATTACTGCAGCTGATAGGAAGAGACTGAACAAACTGATCAAGAAAGCTAGCTCCGTCCTGGGGCAGCGCCTTGATCCGGTGGAGGAAATAGGCGAGAGAAGGACGGTGGCTAAACTGTCATCTCTGCTGGAGTCCGAGTTCCACCCTACGCAGGACATACTGAATGCACTGAGGAGCTCATTTAGCAGCAGACTACATCATCCCAGGTGCACAACCGAGAGGTTTCGCAGGTCCTTCCTACCAACGGCTGTCAGACTGTACAACCTAAGCAGGGCCGCTCGCAGAGATAGCAAAAAGATGTAACAACCTAATAGTTTTTTGAATGCAAAAGATGCAATAGACTTACACAGTGGTCCCCTCCGGCATACAACTAGGAAAATACCGGTAGCTACGGAGGGTGAGAATATGTATGGGCACATAATCATACCATGTAGGATAACTAAGTAGACGGTTGTGCTGTTTCATCCCATCTAGCAACAATGCGCTGCACTGTGTGTGTTTATACATTTACATATTTATTCCATCTAGCTACAATGCTCCGCACTGGGTGTGTTTATATTTATGTTTATATTTATATTTATATATCTATATATTCATTCCATCTAGCTACAATGCTCCGCACTGTGTGTTTATATATCTACATATTATTCCATCAAGCTACATTGCTCAGCACTGTGTGTTTATATATTTACATATTTTTTCCACCTAGCTGCAATGCTCAGTACTGTGTGTTTATATATCTACATATTATTCCATCTAGCTACATTGCTCCGCACTGTGTTTATATATTTACATATTTATTCCATCTAGCTGCAACGCTCCGTACTGTGTGTTTATATACTCATATATTTATCCCATCCAGCTACAATGCTCTACACTGTGTGTCTGTGTGTATATATATATATATATTTATAGTAATATATACATATGTATATTAGCTGCTCTTGCTTGCTTGCTTTTTTTTTTCCTTGCCTTCTGAGTGTTGCTATCCCTGTGCTGTTGCAATCCTGGAATTTCCCCGTTGTGGGACTAATAAAGGCTTATCTAAGGCTAATCAGAGTTGGAAAGCAAGATGGCAGCAAATAAACTTGGTTCAGCCTGGGCCAGTATGAAAACTATTGCAGGCCTTCAGAGCACAGAGCGCAGTAATCGTGTGTTTTTAGATGGTTTTAGTTCAGACACAGAGCTGGCTAATGCTCTTAATTGTTTTTATGGTCGTTTTGACTCCTTTGATTTTAGCACAGAAATCCAAGATTTGAAACAGAAACTCAAAGACAATCAGCACTTTAATATTGAGATGCAGGATGTTAAAATGGAGTTCCGCGCTGTAAAAGTGAACAAAAGTCAGGGCCCTGATAATATATGTGGGCGCTTGGTAAAGTCCTGTGCACATGAACTGAGTCCTATATTTCATTACATTTTCAATAAGTCCTTACAGACACAACATGTGCCTAAGATCTGGAAAGATGCCGTGGTTGTTCCCATTCCAAAATCCAGCTGTCCTAAAACAGTAAATGACTTTAGACCAGTTGCTTTGACTTCAATTTTAATGAAAATTTTTGAAAAACTGGTCAGATGTGAGGTCCTAAGGCAGACTGAACATGCATTGGATCCTCTGCAGTTTGCCTATAGGCCTCACAGAGGAGTGGAGGATGCCACTGTCACTCTGTTTGACATGCTTTTCAAACATCTGGATTTTAATGGGACACACGCCAGGCTTTTATTTGTGGACTTTTCTTCTGCCTTTAACACAATCCAACCTCATATTTTAGTTTAAAGGCTCCTGCAACAATTTGATTTAAGCAATAATCTGGTGGGTTGGATTCTGGATTTCTTAACCAACAGGACGCAGAGAGTAAGGGTCAATGGCACATTGTCTGACCTAAAGTGCTCTTCTACTGGCTCTCCTCAGGGGTGTGTGTTGTCACCACTACTCTTCATCCTGTACACAAACATGTGTCGGAGCAGACATGACAACAGACACATTATAAAGTATGCTGATGACTCAGTCATTGTCAGTCTCCTCCAGGATGGTGAGAGTGGCCACGGCCCAGTAGTTGATGACTTTGTTCACTGGTGTGAGGATTCCTACCTGCAGCTGAATACAACAAAAACGAAAGATATGATTATTGACTTTAGGAGGAAAACTCCCAGGCACAAAGTCACCATACTAAAAGGCCAGACCACCGAATGTGTACAATCGTACAAATATCTTGGGACGATTATTGATAGTGGATTGAACTTTGAGGTGAACTGTGAAAGGGTGTGCAAAAAGGGTCAGCAAAATTTGCATTGTTTGAGGAAACTTGCACGCTTCCAAATTGACCGAACCATAATGACTATGTTTTATCGGGCTTTTATTGAATCTGTTTTATCCTTTTCTTTAATGTCATGGTTTGGTCAGATAAAACTGAAACAGAGGAAATCCTTGGATCAGGTAGTCAGATGGTCCAGTCGTTTGCTTGGTGAGTCACAGCTGAGCCTGACATCCCTGTACACCAGACAAGTACAGAGGATGGCCGACTCGATTTTAAATGATGACTCCCACCCTTTGCACTGCAACTTTCAGCTTCTTCCCTCCAGACGGAGGTTTGCTGTCCCAAAAAGTAGAACCCAGCGCTACAAAAACAGCTTTGTCCCTGCTGCTGTCAAAGAGTTGAACAAGCTATAAAAATTATATTGTACATATTTTATATTTACCTATTTTGTAAGATGTGTGCCTGTGTTTGTGTCTATGTTGAATGTAATTAGTGGCTTGTAAATATGGATGTCACCAACTGCAAAACAAATCTACCTACGGGTACAAATAAAGTAACCTGAACCTTATCTTATCTTATCTTATCTTGTCTTATCTGAAGGTGTTTATTTGTCATATCCGGCTCTAGGGAGCCGGGCAATCAGAGCCAGGGACAAGCCAGTGAGTCGAGATGTTTTATTCTGGGTAAGGGATAAGGGATGAGGAGAGCACAGACACTCATACAGACGTACATTCTCAGGCTGCACAGCGCAGGGGTAGGTAGCTCGTACCGGACATGGGGGTAACAAGACGTGCATACTCACAGCGGGATACAAACACCGGAATGCTGCAAGGGGAGTTTGAGGCTGACACCAGACGAAGGGGCTTCAGCCTAGCAGTGCTTATGTCGCAGCCCCGAGTCATCGAGGCTGCTCCTATTTATCCTCATTGGCAGCGCCCCAGCTGATGAAGACTAATTGGCCCCAGCCGTCCATAATGCTGCCAGCTGGGGGCCTGCTGAGACGCTGCTCAATGGGAAGCAGGGATGAGGGAAAACATGGGCTGAGTGCCGAGACGGCATCTCAACCCATGGTGACAGAGCCCCCCCCTCAAGGTCGGGCTCCTGAACGACCAGGAACATCCCAGCCGCCCCACCCCCCCACCCCCCACCTAGGGTGGGAGGAAGGGAGGCAGGACTGGAGGGGAAGAAGCCAAGGGAAGGACAACACCAATGGGGCAATGTAGGGTAGCGGGGAAAAAAAAACCCAAATACAATACTGACAAAACAGAGAATAATTAACCCAGGTACAGATGGGGAGAAGAACTGGGTCAGCACGCCGGTTACACACTACCCAGAGAGTACCAACCATGCGTGACCCAGAGCAAGAAAAAAAAAACACCAAAAAGGTACAGGGCAAAAATGCTGAGTATGGTCAAATAAAGGGGAAACACAATACACAGCACCAATATAAGTACACACAGTCACCAAGAAAAGTGAAGGTGACTGGAACAAATGGACAATTACAGAGCATGGTGTTACGGAAAACAAGGCACATGACTCTATAATGAACCAACAGGGCATAAAAAAGAAATACTGAGTGCAGGCAAAGAAAAACCCACACACACTCTCGGCGAGTCTCGCCGACTCTCTCTCGGCGCCACACGAGTAGGCTGCCTTTTGCAACAGCGGCTCGAGTCCGAGTTTTTTTTCCCTTCCTCTCTCTTTTGATCAGTCTTTTTTTTCACCCCACTTATATCACGGACACACAGATCGTCCCAAATGTCTTCTGAGCCGGTGGACGGAGCCACTGTTTATAGCAGGATACGATACAACAGGGAAGAGCTGCTAGCATTTAACCGCCACCCGGTCCCATTGGAAAAACTCGACATACCGAGAGAACTGAGGCGAAAGCGTCGCGGCTGCCGGGCTGGAGTAAGGCGGAGGACAAAAAATATAAGGTACAGACCCTCCCTTCCATCTGTTGTCATGGGAAATGTACGGTCGATACTGGGAAAGTTAGATGAGCTAGCGGCTATCTCCCGTTATGATAGCACTTACCGGGAGTGCTCTCTCCTTTTGTTTACTGAGACGTGGCTAACTGAACTAGCAGCAGATGCTAACATTGAGCTGGAGGGTTTTCACATGATACGAGCTGACCGAACACCGGACAGTGGCAAAGCTAGGGGCGGTGGAGTGATAATGTATGTTAACAACAACTGGTGCAGACCGGGACATATCACTGTTAAACAACGACACTGCAACAAAGACATTGAGTTGCTAGCTGTTAGCATGAGGCCTACATATCTCCCGAGAGAACACTCACACGTGATCTGCATTGTTGTTTATGCAAATCCGACGGCGAACGCTGGGACAGCGCGTGACGTCATCCATTCAGTAACCAGCAGGCTGCAGACAGAACACCCAGATGCTCTTCTCCTCATCTCAGGCGATTTCAACCACGTTTCACTGTCTCCCATTCTACCCACGTTCACCCAGTATGTCACATGCCACACTAGAGACAATAAAACACTGGATTTATTCTACGCAAACACTAAGGAGGCGTACACCTCATCACCACTCCCCCCACTCGGGAGATCGGATCACAACTTGGTTCATCTCCGGCCGGTGTACAAACCCCTAGTGCACAGACAACCTCCGGCCATGCACACTGTGGAGTTATGGTCTGAGGAGACAATGGACACTCTAAAGGACTGTTTTGAAGCCACCGCCTGGAAGCAGCTCTGCGATCCACATGGTGAGGACATCGATGGCCTCATTCACACCTTCACGGGCTACCTCAGCTTCTGTGTGGACAAATCCGTTCCCACCAAGACCATACGGCGTCACTCAAACAACAAACCCTGGATCAACCCTGAGATAAAAACACTTCTGAGAGAGAAGAAGAGGATCTTCAGGTCGGGGAACAGGGAGATGCTGAAGTCCGTACAGAGGGAGCTGAGGAGAAAGATCAGAGAAGGCAAGGACAGCTTCAGGAAGAAGATGGAGGACAAGCTGCAACAGAGCGACATCAGCGGGGTCTGGAGAAACCTCAAAACCATCTCGGGGCTCCAGAATACCTCCCCCCAGGCCACGGGGGGCAGGGAGTGGGCGAACAACCTGAATCTGTTTTTCAATAGATTTGACCAACCGCCCTCCCCCCTGTCTGCACAACAACCACTGCTGCCTCTAAGAAATCAAGTCCTGCTGCCCACTCCCCACTCCACCGACACCCCCCCCCCACTCCCAACACACAGCCCCCCATCCTGACCCTGACCAAGACCCAGGTGAGGACGGAGCTGAGGAAGATCAAGGCGAGGAAGGCGTCGGGACCGGACGGCATCAGCGCAAAGCTCCTCAAGTCCTGTGCAGACCAGCTGTGTGGGATTGTGACGTATATCTTCAACATGAGCCTGAAACTGGGGAGGGTACCACAGCTGTGGAAAACATCTTGTGTGGTACCTGTACCAAAAACTTCCCACCCCAAAGACCTGAACAGCTACAGACCGGTGGCCTTGACGTCCCACTTGATGAAGACCCTGGAGAGACTGCTCCTTGCTCATCTCCGCCCCCTGGTGGAACCAGCGATGGATCCACTCCAGTTCGCCTACCAGCATGGCATTGGGGTGGAGGATGCGGTGATCTTCCTCCTTCACCGTTCTCTGTCCCACCTGGAGAAGCCCGGGAATATGGTGAGGATCATGTTCTTTGACTTCTCCAGTGCTTTCAACACCATCCAACCGATGATCCTGAAGGACAAGCTGCTGCGCGCAGGGGTGGACCAGCACCTGTCATCATGGATCCTGGACTACCTCACGAACCGGCCTCAGTTTGTGAGAACCCGGGACTGTGTTTCCGACACGATCATCAGTAGCACGGGGGCCCCCCAGGGAACGGTGCTGGCTCCCTTCCTGTTCACTCTTTATACTGCGGACTTCTCACACAACACAACACACTGCCATCTACAGAAGTTCTCTGATGACTCTGCGATCGTTGGTCTCATCTCCAACGGAGATGAAGCTGAGTACAGAGGGCTTATCCAGGACTTCGTGGACTGGTGCCATCGGAACTGCCTCCAGATCAACGCGAGGAAAACTAAGGAGCTGGTGGTGGACTGCCGCAGGCATGGGCAACCCCTCACAGCACCAGTAAATATACAGGGAACAGACATCGAGATGGTGACATCCTATAAGTACCTGGGTGTTCATCTGAACAATAAACTAGACTGATCACACAATACTGACGCACTCTACAAGAAGGGACAGCGCAGGCTGTTCCTGCTGAGGTGTACAAGGGGCACTGCTGAAGTCATTCTATGACACGGTGGTGGCATCAGCCATCACTTTTGGAGTGGTCTGCTGGGGCAGTGGCATTACTGCAGCCGATAGGAAGAGACTGAACAAACTGATTAAGAAAGCTAGCTCTGTCCTGGGGCAGCGCCTTGATCCGATGGAGGAGATAGGAGAGAGAAGGACGGTGGCTAAACTGTCATCTCTGCTGGAGTCCGAGTTCCACCCTATGCAGGACATACTGGATGCACTGAGGAACTCATTTAGCAGCAGACTACATCATCCCAGGTGCACAACCGAGAGGTTTCGTAGGTCCTTCCTACCAACGGCTGTCAGACTGTACAACCTAAGCAGGGCTGCTCGCAGAGATAGCAAAAAGACGTAACAAACTAATAGTTTTTTGGATGCAAAAGATGCAATAGACTTACACAATGGTCCTCTCCGGCATACAACTAGGAACATATCGGTCACTATGGAGGGTGAGAATATGTATGGGCACATAATCATACCATGTAGGATAACTAAGTAGACGGTTATGCTGTTTCATCCCATCTAGCAACAATGCGCTGCACTGTGTGTGTTTATATATTTACATATTTATTCCATCTAGCTACAATGCTCAGCACTGGGTGTGTTTATATTTATATATCTATATATTTATTCCATCTAGCTACAATGCTCCGCACTGTGTTTTTATATATCTACATATTATTCCATCTAGCTACATTGCTCCGCACTGTGTGTGTTTATATACTTGCATATTTATTCCACCTAGCTGCAATGCTCCGTACTGTGGGTGTTTATATATTTACATATTTATTCCATCTAGCTACAATGCTCTGCACTGTGTTCATATATTCATATATTTATTCCATCCAGCTACAATGCTCTGCACTGTGTGTCTGTGTGTGTGTGTGTATATATATATATTTTATAGTAATATGTACATATGTATATTAGCTGCTCTTGCTTGCTTTTTTTTTTGTTTTGTTTTTTTTTTCCTTGCCTTCTGATTGTTGCTCTGAGTGTTGCTATCCCTGTGCTGTTGCAATCCTGGAATTTCCCCGTTGTGGGACTAATAAAGGCTTATCTTATCTTATCTTATCTTACACACGAATATATAAATACCCACAGTCACCTAAAGAAATGAAAGTGACTGGAATAAATGGATAACTGCAGAGCATGGTCTGAAAGGAAACAAAACATAACTCTACAATGAAAAAACGAGGCTAAAAACATGGCACAAAAAGTAAAATGCTGAGCATGAGCGATGGAAAACACACAGCACTATAAAAACGAATCCACCAACAGGACATATTACACCCGAGTGACCTTCACAAAGATAAAAGAAAAAGTGACACCCGAGGAATATGGCAGGCAGAGTCCACAAATAGCCGAGATGGCTCCGGAGATCTCCCCGCCCATCGTCCCGTTGGCGAATCAGGGAAAGAGAAATGTTCGGACGGCGAACTCCGGACCCAAATCCCAGGAATCCAGTCCACCGGCAGCCGAACCAGGCCGCCCAGAGGCAAACACAGACCAGTGGGGGGAACCAGATCACCGAACCTAAAGTCTTGTGGGTCGGTCGTTGACCCGCATCACTCAACCACCAGGACCGTTGAGACGGACGAAGGGTCAGAGCGGATCCCGGTGGAAGAGGCTCAGGAGAGAGCCGATGACGAGGGCGGCGGGCGGCAGGCCGCAGGGAAACGGCCACCTCCTCACCGGACCTGGACAATACTGGGGCAGCACCCACGTCGGACCCCGATCGGGCCTCAGGCAAACCCACGTTGGACACTGCACCAGAACCGACCTCCAACGTTGAACCCGGACCCTCCAGCACCACGAGGAACAGCAACTCCTCGCTGGTGACCCTGGAAGAAGGCTCAGAAGAGAAAACAGAACCGGGATCAGGATCACCGGCAGCGCCAGAACCCGGCGAGACGAGCTCAGACGCAGCGGGCGGCTGCACCCTGCTCATCTCCCCTAGAGATAGGCTGAAGTGCTCAAAGATAAAAAGAGAGAAAGGAAAGGAGAGCACTCGCCTGATCTCGGGTTCTGACCCTGGTCTGACCCTGCTCTCTTGGGAGTTCACTTCCGCCCTCCCAAGAGAGCAGACGCTTTTTTCTTCTCTCCTGCTGATTTTTTCCTCCCCTCCTACTGGATCCCAGCTTGCTGTTGTCTGTCTGCGTCTGACTGCGACCGCCGAAAAGAAATTATGGAGTTAATAAGCTGGGCTTTGAACACAATTGACACTATTTTTTCAACAAGGAAAAGTGCTCCGGGGGAAGCTGTTTGCCCCGCTGGAACGGCTCCAGTGGGCTATCTATGTGACACAGGTATTTGGAAAATGCTGTGTCTCTCTAATCTCTCTATCGAAGATATTGAAGATTTGTTTATCTTCGTAATCTTGGTGATTGGGATAATTCTGATTGGGACGGGAATTGTCTTGGTTTACCGCAAATTGCTGAAGATGGATTCAACCTATCAAAATGCTGGCCAGGCGAGGTGCATCCAACAAATTGAGAAACTGGAGAAGACCCTGATAGCGACTACTGGAGAACTGTCTCGTAAGGTGGATTACATCATGGGTTCGCTCAGGTCTTTCCACGACGAGTTCAAGCTGCGCAATGAAGGATTAATGTACTGAATCTACAGAAGAAATACAAGTCTTCTCTGTGATCAGTCCTATTTGGCATTATTATTCCCCATGAAAATTCCTCCTGGCTGTCTGCAGACTGTGTTTTTTTTTCAAAATCATGAGCACAAGGCCTTGGACAGCCAGCTGCAGCGCCAGATAAGACTGGGCGCCAGACAGACAAAACATCTTCTGCCAAGGGTCCTTGGGTCTCTCTTATTATCATCAACACTGCTCAACACCGCACACACATTGATTCATGAGCTGATTAAAGATATACTGTACACTGCTCTCTTGTGTCTCGTGAATTCTGAGTTGTTGCTCTGTGCTATTGAGAGATTTTTTTTCATTGTAATCACAATCTGCTTAAAAATAAGCTGTATTTTGATAACGAAGTTTTTTTTCTCCTCCCCCCTTGTGTCGTTCCCTCCCTTCCCCTCCCTTTCTTATCTATCTCTGTTTGATGAGGCGCCTTTATGGCTGCCGTGTCGTTGTGTCGCGCGCATGCGCACCAATGTCAAGTCAAGTTCCTCGTGTGTTTTTTTACATGCTTGGCAATAAAGTTTATTCTGATTCTGATTCTGATTCTGATTCTGACGCCGTCCAGGACTGCGAAGATCCAGGATCCGTCGTCAGGAGGTCGTTGTCAGGCTCCCATCTAGCCGCGTCGGGCCCCGCAGCCAGCACGATGGTCAGCGCAGCTTGAGATTCCTCCAGCTCCGGTGACCCCGCCGACGATCCACTCGGCGTGAAGCCAGAAGAATCTCGTCCCGCTGGACCGAACCGCTCCTCCGTGGAGACCCGGGGACGCTCAATCGTCGGCGTAGACTCCACGCAGCAGTCAGTCCCCCTCCTCCGTCCGCAATGTAGCTGCGGAACCACAGGCCCTCTCCATATCCCACCACGTTGACCCGGAGCCGGGGACCGCTCGGCGGAGAGAGACACAGAGGATGCGGGATTAGGAATACAGGTTACAGCAGGTGGAGGGAGTTCAGGGAGCTGCGAACCCTGAACTTCTCCTCCAGGGATGTGACAGAGCAAATCATTAAGCAGGTGTGAAAAAACAATGACTTGCCTGCCCCCTGGAGGTTGAGTATCGCCTGCTGTAGTGGATTCTGCTTCTTCCTCTCCCCGCCCGGCGATAACGGAGGACCCCCCGGGAGTTCGTCTGAGGATCGCTCGCGTTGTCTCCAGCAGAGAGCTCACCAGGCCGGAATTCCAGGCACACACAGCAGTCAGGAAGCGCGTCGAGGAGGAGGGGAAAACAGCCGGGGTGAGCCAGCCCGAATGTCCAGGAATGACAGCGGGGAAATGAGGCTCAGGGAACGGGGCTGTAGAATCTCCACACAGACGAGGTGAAGAGGTGACAGCTGCGTGGGAGGAACTGTCCTGACGATGGCCCAGAACTGGATCCGGACGAGGTTCGTGCAGAGGTGACTCGGCAATGTGATGACGACTACTCCCAGGGGACGAAGCGAGGGGGAAACCCAGGATTCGCCGCTCCAGATCGGAGATCGAGACGAGGAAGGCGTCGAGCACGGGAAAGCTTCGTAGCCCTGAAGTCCTCACCATCATTCTCACAGCCACCGCCACATGCCTGAAGGTGGTGACAGGAAACACAGTAGAGCTCACGACAGCCACTCGACCCCGGACATAACTGCTGTCAGCTGCGGCTCCTTGAAGGGAATCCCGAGTGACGTGGCGCAGGTCGGGGGAAGTCCTCTGGTTGGCGCAAACTCCCGGACTGGAATGGCGGCAGGAACGGGACTCCGAAGCGGGGAAAGACGTCGCCCACTTCGACTCCCTGCCGGGATTTCCATCCACCCCGTGGAGCTTCTCTCGCTGTGTACCTGCAGCGTCTATCCTGGCACTGTCCTCCAGATGGTACAGAGAGTGAGGGTGACAGTCCAGGAGTTCCTCAGCACGGCCCGGATGCCAGCGTCTCGCGTTGGAGGCGTCGTGCAGGGTGAAGAACGTCCCGTCGACAGCCTCCGAGATGGAACTCAGCTCGTCGCCCTGGCGCCGGAAGTGACTCCTGGGAAACGGCATGCTAGCAGCGCTGACACCCGGACAGAAAGGTACATTTCCACGGCGACTCACGGCCGCCGGTAGCTCTTCTGGCTGCGACATACTGTCATACCCGGCTCTAGGGAGCCGGGCAATCAGAGCCAGGGACAAGCCAGTGAGTCGAGATGTTTTATTCTGGGTAAGGGATAAGGGATGAGGAGAGCACAGACACTCATACAGACGTACATTCTCAGGCTGCACAGCGCAGGGGTAGGTAGCTCGTACCGGACATGGGGGTAACAAGACGTGCATACTCACAGCGGGATACAAACACCGGAATGCTGCAAGGGGAGTTTGAGGCTGACACCAGACGAAGGGGCTTCAGCCTAGCAGTGCTTATGTCGCAGCCCCGAGTCATCGAGGCTGCTCCTATTTATCCTCATTGGCAGCACCCCAGCTGATGAAGACTAATTGGCCCCAGCCGTCCATAATGCTGCCAGCTGGGGGCCTGCTGAGACGCTGCTCAATGGGAAGCAGGGATGAGGGAAAACATGGGCTGAGTGCCGAGACGGCATCTCAACCCATGGTGACATTATTAAGGGGAAAAAAATACAAAACTACATGGCCCTATGTAAAAAAGTGATTGCCCTCTAAACCTAATAACTGGTTGGGCCACCCTTAGCAGCAACAGCTGCAATCAAGCATTTGCGATAACTGGCAATGAGTCTTTTACAGCACTGTGGAGAAATTTTATTTTTTTTCCACTCATCTTTGCAGAATTGTTGTAATTCAGCCACATTGGAGGGTTTTCAAGCATGAAGCGTCTTTTTAAGGTCATGCCACAGCCTCTCAGTCGGATTCAGGTCAGGACTTTGACTAGGCTACTCCAAAGTCTTCATTTTGTTTTTCTTAAGCCATTCAGAGGTGAACTTGCTGGTGTATTTTGGATCATTGTCCTGCTGCATAACCCAACTGCGCTTCAACTTGAGGTCACGAACAGATGGCCAGACATTCTCCTTCAGGATTTTTTGGTAGACAGCAGAATTCATGGTTCCATTTACCACAGCAAGTCTTCCAAGTCCTGAAGCAGCAAAATGGCCCCAGACCATCACACTACCACCACCATATTTTACTGTTGGTATGATGTTCCTTTTCTGAAATGCTGTTACTTCTATGCCAGATGTAATGGGACACACCTTCCAAAAAGTTCAACTTTTGTTTTGTCAGTCCGCAGAGTATTTTCCCAAAAGTCTTGGGGATCATCAAGATGTTTTCTGGCAAAACTGAGACAAGCCTTTATGTTCTTTTTGCTCAGCAGTGGTTTTCGTCTCGGAACTCTACCATGCAGGCCATTTTTGCCCAGTCTCTTTCTTATGGTGGAGTCATGAACACTGACCTTAACTGAGGCAAGTGAGGCCTGCAGTTCTTTGGATGTTGTTGTGGGGTCTTTTGTGACCTCTTGGATGAGTTGTCGCTGCGCTCTTGGGGTAATTTTGGTCAGCCAGCCACTCCTGGGAAGGTTCCCCACTGTTCCATGTTTTTGCCATTTGTGGATAATGGCTCTCACTGTGGTTTGCTGGAGTCCCAAAGCTTTAGAAATGGCTTTATAACCTTTTCCAGACTGATAGATCTCATTTACTTTGCTTCTCATTTGCTCCTGAATTTCTTTGGATTGCAGCATGATGCCTAGCTTTTAAGGATTTTTTGGTCTACTTCACTTTGTCAGGCAGGTCCTATTTAAGTGATTTCTTGATTGAGAACAGGTGTGGCAGTAATCAGGCCTGGGTGAGGCTAGATAAATTGAACTCAGCTTTCCAAAGATGTGATAAACCACAGTTAATTTATGTTTTAACGGGATGGGATCACTTTTTCACACAGGCCATGTAGGTTTGGATTTTTTTTTACCCTTAATAATAAACACCTTTATTTAAAAACTGCATTTTGTGTATACTTGTGTTATCTTTGTCTAATATTTAAATTTGTTTGATGATCTGAAACATTTAAGTGTGACAAACATACAAAAAAATGACAAATCAGGAAGGGGGCAAACACTTTTTCACACCACTGTTTATCACAGGCAGTTGAGGATGCCTGAGTCAATTTAAATTACAGCTTTTTCACTTCTGAAAAGTAACATATATACAGTGTGTGTGTGTGTGTGTGTGTTATATATGGTCTTGGTCTCAACTCTCTTGATCTCTCTTGGTCTTCACTCAGTTGTAGACCCTTAAAAGTTTTGGTCTTGTCTTGGTCTCAGTCTCAGTTAGTGTGGTATTGACTACAACACTTGCAAATCTAGGTGATCTATGCATATATGCAGAGAGAAGCAAAGGCTTTTGGTGACCAAGAAAAAGTCCAGTCATCAAGTAGCATAAATAAGATAGTTTTCCACCTTGAAAAATGTAGAGCAGGTACATGTGAGCAGGACAGTAGTAGAAATAGTGTCTACCAAGGTTTTTGGAAATGAGGACATTTTGAAATATTAAAACTGAGAAAATGTTGAGAAGGGACCCCCCCCCCCCCCATCTTCCCATATTTTCCCTAATGCTAACCATTAGTGGACTGAGCGCCTAACCCTAACCACTTCCCTCACCGTAGCCACCATGAAAATGTGTATTTAAAATTGAAAGTGAAAAGACAGGTGGCACTGGATGCAAACCTTGTTGACTGAAAGTGCTGACTTTTGTCATACCAGCTACAGTCCTCCACCCTCCCCCATATGACAGTCCAGTACAGTTAAAACGGTGAGTTGTGTTCTGCATGCACAGAAACAAAGGTTTTGAAAGTGCAAATGGTACTTTTTTGTATAAATGGTCCATTTTTGATAGGTGAGAAACCGTGCTATTTATACTTCTTTGGTGAAATTGGGTTGGGTGACCTCAGGGTGTCTTCATCAAGCCAGAATGAGCAACTTCATAATTGATAGTCTAGTCTTTTTTTTTTTTTTGATCTAAAGGTGTAAGTATGTTTTTCAAAGAATATTGAGAAATGCATCAAGTAGATGTGGTTTAATAGTTTACATCATGTCTACACTGCCAAATGGAGTAGGCTCTGTGTATGCATAGATCTCTTTGTTCTACAGTTTTTCACCTTTTTTTCAAACAGTGTAGAAGTATTAATAGAGCATTTGTTTGCATGCTGTTGTTCTATCTAATTAGAACATTCATGTGAGTATGCCGGAGTTGATTTATACATTTATCTGCATCATAATCTTAAATAAAGCAGAACATTCTATCAAAAGTTACTTTTCATCACTGAGAAATATGTATATTTCCCCCCAGTTAATTGAAAACAAGTACAAAGGGCAGCTTTGCATAACAGCTGTGCAGAAAATAATTTTTTGTATTTTTCATTTTAGTCATTTCCCTTCCTCGCACAGTCATTCAGAAGTAATGAATAATTAGCAGGGCACAAATCAATCAAAAATGCAATTGCAAGCAACTGCATAATGGATTGGAGGCTACGTGGATCAGACCACAAATAAATGGTCTGATAATGTCATTATCATTTGGACTGAAAGTAAATGACCTGTTCAGCAGCAGCCCGTCACCACGAGAGACACTTCTCCGCTTCAGCGGCTCATACATGTGCATGAGCGTGTGCCTTCCTCACTGAGTGTGCTATTTTTTTCAGAAGCCAAGTTTGAGGATAGCTTAATAATTCACTGTGTAAACATCGGTGAGAATGTGATAGTCAATTCATTAGAGAAGACAAATGGAGGAATCTCTGCTGGGCACACACGGACATGGCCTTTCAAACTGTCAGTAAAGTCCAGATGCCACAGAGATATTGAAGCCCACAGGCACACTTTTTTTTTTTTTTACTGTTTGCTCCTGCATAGTATTTCCCATCTGTTTTTATTTATCATTCTAGTTATTAACTATTAGGGCAGTGCACTGAAAATGCAAAATGCTTTAATTAGTTGCACATTTTTCCGGTAATTAATTGCAATTAATTGGTAAAATTGCAATGATGAAACAATGAAAAAGAAATATTAAGCAACTTTTAATTGCATTTTTTCTGTAAAATATACGTGTGACCTTTATATTCAACAAAAATACTGCTAGAACATCTGAATTTGAGACTGTGAAAGCACAGAATAAAATGCCACTGTCTGTCTGTTTGCTTAATGACCCACCTTGAATATTGCACAGAAATAAGGTAGTCTGTCTGTTTTAGAGACCCGGATGTCTCAGCAATGGCACCTTGGGTGTTTTGCTCTCAGGTGATACAGAGATGAATTGCTTCAGCCTTACAGAACATGGATATTAACTTTTGTTTTGTCCAAAGAGCCATCTGGCAACCTTTTGAAAGGTAACTTTCCATTTTAAAATGTTTCTTTTACCTTTTCCATCATTAGCAGTTAACATAACCACAGGAAGCAGTACTTTTGACCGCAAACCAGCTTTGAGGTGCATTAGCACCACCAACTGAGCTGGAGTGTGGACAGGAGATAATGCAGGAAAATAATGGGAAATGACATGAGGGCTTTTTTAAATTGGTGTGTTTAGTCAAGTGTGTAGGTTGCCCTGAATTTTGCACTTTCATAACCATGCTTGTTTTTCTTTTTTTAGTTTGTTCAATTTATAAAAAGTAACCATAGATTAATGTTTGCTGCTAATATTATATTGTTTCTGTCTCCCACAGAGACTGCAGGGTTTCCAAAGTTTTGCATACCACTGTGTTTTACAACGACATATTATTATGGATTAAGACTGAGTTAAAGCATAACCTAGAAAAAAAGTCCAACTACTTCCAGAGTCCATTGGGCTATGTCGCAGAAGTAAAAAAAAAAAAAAAATCCCACTTTAAAACCACATTTAATAAACTGAATTACTGTAAATGTTATTTTGTTTGCACGTGATATAATTCATTCCCATGTTTTAGTTATTTTCTTCCATTTTAATTATTTGATTATTCCCACATTCTTGAAAAGGATACATTTGTAAAGTTGAGCTAATAATCAGAAAGCATTATTTTAAAGTAATCACATTAGTGTTTCCCCTATTAGTTTTCTGAATTTAAGCATAAATTAAAGGCATCAGTATACTTGAGTATTATGTACAGATACAGTACATGTACACAGTATATTGAGTATTGTGTTAATGTTTTAAACTATCACAATTAGGGTTGATGCAATTATTGGAGGTACCCTTATCATTTCTGTACTTCCATCCATCCATCCATTTTCTACTGCTTTTCCGGAGGTCCGGGTCGTGGAAGCAGCAGTTCAAGCAGAGAAGCCCAGACTTCCCTCTCCCCAGCCACCTGCTCCAGCTCTTCAGAGAGGATACCAAGGCATTCCTAGACCAGCTGGGAGACATAGTCTCTCCAGTGAGTCCTGGGTCTACCCCGGAGTCTCCTCCCAGTGGGATGTGCCCAAAACATCTCAAGTGGGAGGCATCCAGGAGGCATCCTGATCAGATGCCCAAACCTCCTCAACTGGCTCCTTTCAATGTGGAGGAGCACCAGTTCTACTCTGAGCCTGTCCTGGATGACTGAGCTCCTCACCCTATCTCTAAGGGTGAGTCCAGCAATCCTACGGAGAAAGCTCATTTCAGCCGCTTGTATCCAAAATCTCATTCTTTCGGTCATTACCCAAAGCTCATGACCATAGGTGAGGGTAGGAACATAGATTGACCGGTACAACGTCCGCATCACTGCGGATGCTGCTCCAACCAGTCTGTCAATCTCTCTCTCCATTCTCCCCTCACTCGTGAATAAGACCCCGAGATACTTAAAGTCGTCCACTTGGGGCAGGAGCTTGTCCCCAACCTGGAGAGAACACTCCACCTTTTTCCGGCTGAGGACCATGGACTCGGACTTGGAGGTGCTGATTCACATCCCAGCCGCTTCACACTCAACAGCAAACCATCCCAGTAAGACCTGTAGGTCATTGCTGGATGAAGCCAGCAGGACAACACCATCTGCAAACAGCAGAGATAAGATCCTGTGGTCAACAAGCATGACACCCTCCTTTCCTTGGCTGCGCCTAGAAGTCCTGTCCATAAAATTTATGAACAGGATTGGTAACAAAGGGCAGCCCTGGCGGAGTCCAGCTGTCACTGGAAATGAGTCCTACCGAATGCTGGCAATACGAACCAAACTCTCACAACTGTCACATAGAGCTCAGGGGAACAATTTAAGTGAAGTATTTTTTCTACTATGCCCCCTAAGGGACTCGGTAGCTGCTGTGTTGAGGTAGATGACAACAAATGTTGTGGGGGGTGAAGTCCATCACAGCTTCTTCTTGAGTGAGACTGGGTTTACCCTGGAAGATCTGCCAGTCCATCACACTCCATGAAAGACATTTCAACACAAATCAGTTTTCACAAAAGAGGTATTGTATTTGTGGTTGCCAGATTGGAGGAAAGCACAAACTTGCACTGATCTTCCTCTCCAGTGAGACCTTCATTTATGGACAGACTACAGCTTATCCACCTTTACTGCAGCAGGTAATACTGGCAAGGTGCTTGCACTACTATGGTGCTTTGTTTAGCTTGGTTAAGTGGCAAAAGCCCTCGTCATACTAACTTAATATCTGGAATATGATCAACAGAGACCATTTACCTCCTTCCACTTGCAGATAAAGTGTTTGGTCATGGTCATGATGCATCACAATGTATTAGAAGGTGCAGGGATTACAGAATGTGTATTTAAGTGGGTAAAACTTAAAATCCTGTTGTACCCTCCCTGCTCACGAGTGGTCATACTAGGACTTGTATGAGGGTCTAAAGCAGGGGTCCCCAAACTTTTTCCTGTGAGGGCCACATAAGTTTTGCCTTCTCTGATGGGGGCCGGGGTCAGTTTGTAACAGAAAAATTGAGACGATCGCAGGGGTGCCTAAACGTAAATATTTATTGTTTTCCAGAAAGCCACACATAACCAAATATTAATAACCCTTTCCGGGATCTTCACAGGAAAAAAAAGTCAGAAAATAAATAATAACACTATTAATGAATGAATGAATTAAATTAATTAAATCACCCTTTATTGTCATTCAACTGTACAACCAATCATGTACAGTAGAACAAGATTGTGTTTTACCTATCTACAGTGTTAATCACACACACCCCAAGTGTAGAATCAGAGGGCCGCTGCCATGCAAGGCGCCGAAATAAATAACACTATTTATGAAATAAATAATAACCAAATAACCCTCTCTGGTTCTTCTCAGAAAAAAAGTCCATGGAACATTAACTTTCTGTTGTGCCGTGCGCAATCTTAACAGGTAAAAGTTCAGCTTAGTTGTCAGAGCAGAATCTCTTACTTAAACTCTTACCTATACTTTGCCAAAAATATCCTCCCCTGTCGTAGTTCCTGTGAGACTTTGGAGGGCTGCCAGCTCCTCGCACATTTCAAAGTTTGCGCTAACTCCACGAATAAAAATGAGCAGCTGCGCTGTGTCCTGCACGTCCGTGCTCTCATCCAGCGCTAATGAAAAAAAGTCAAATTCTTTCGTCTTCTGCTGCAGCTGGGCATTACCCCCGATTTCTTCAATGCGTCTGGTGATTGTACTCGGCAACAGACTCATGGCATTAAAGACATCTTTCTTCTCGGGACACACCTCCTCCGCGACAGCATTCAAACATTTCTTGACAAATTCTTCGTCAGTGAAAGGTTTACCGCTGCTTGCTATCAGTTGAGCAACCCGAAAGCTGGCCCGAACAGATGACTGGTTCAGCTGAGCTTGGCGTACAAATGTATTCTGCTGAGCTAACAGTCCACTTTTTAGCTTTGAGAGTTTGTCTGCTCGCATTTGGCCTTGCAAGCTATCATACTTGTCTTTGTGATGGGATTCATAGTGTCGGCGCAGATTGTATTCTTTGAATACCGCCACAGCCTCTTGACAGATGAGACAAACAGCCTTTTCTTTGCATTGAACAAAAAATAATCGTTTGTCCACTGCAGGTTAAATACCCTGCATTCTGAATCAATTTTTCTCTTGCCTAACCTTTTCGCCATTATTCCGTTTGACAGGGGTGAGTCTAGTGTTGCAGGATGTGTCTGGTTCATGTGTTTAGATAGGGCACCTCAGTGCATGAACGTGAGTGAGTGAGTGGGTGCGCGCAGCCGAGGCACGCTCCCGTGTGAATGGCCCCGCGGAGCGGATAGTGTGTGTGAAGTGTGCGGGTGAGTAGAGAGAGAGGTGACCGGAGCAGGTAGCGAACTAGAATTGCTGTTGAAGGGTGGAATAGAAGGGTGGACTAGAATGTCACGTTCTATGCGTGTATTAGTCTTGATCGTGTTGCCAGACTGAAAAAAAAAAAATAATGCGTCTCTGGTATTGTTTAGGGGGCCGGGCCAAATGTGGAGGCGGGCCGTATCCGGCCCGCGGGCCATAGTTTGGGGACCACTGGTCTAAAGGCTGGTAAAAAGAAGAGAACTGAGGTATTAAGTTGCAAAAGCAGTGAAAACTAAGTTTGTGTAGGAAATTCTAGTTGATTGTCTTTTGCATTCTATTTGTCACTTGTCAGACCTGTGTTGCTTAAGGAGATTGCAAATATGCATCCCAGTAAAAAACAGTTAATGCTTTCCAGTGCATCAATTCAGATGTGTCAAAGCCACAGGCATGACACACCTATGTACAGAGTTTTCTTAGGCAGTGCATCCTTCTGTTCCCATGGTATTATCTGTTTTTATTGATACTGTCAAATAAAGCACATGAAATTGAAAAACAAATAGCATTTCATCAGAAAGGGCCTGCAGGGCACTGACCAACAGGATGATTGGTGTTTAATTGGCCAATTGTTTATTAACTTTTATTATGTGGCTATTTTTTTTCCACAATATTCTTTATTGAACCTTTTTTTTTTACAAACATGGCACAAACAATCAAACACTAACACTGAAGTAATTTAAAAATTTAAAAAAAACACTAACTACAACAACAACAAAAAAATGTACTAAAAACACCAACAACCATTAACAAAGGCAAGTCATCAGCAATGCTCCTCTGTTTAGTCTAGGTAATCTATTACATAAGAATACATATTATACAGTCACCAATTTGGAATTTGCAAGGTCCACACATATCATTCACCTTCTTCTTCAGAAGTTATGTTTAATTTCTTTACAAGAAATCAACTAGAAAAGCACTAGGAGAGTGCAGACCTCCACCAAGCGCCACAGTTCCCCCCATACACAGTTTGTGTGTACGTTTTCAGATTCCTTGACCATGAAAACATATGACTAGCAATTGGATTGACAATGATAGGATTAGTGGTTCAGTAGTTATTCACGAAAATGGCATTTTCCGTAATGGCGGCCACAGTTCCCCCCATACAGTGTTTGTGTGTACGTTTTCAGATTCCTTGACTATGAAAACATATGACTAGCAATTGGATTCACAATGATAGGATTAGTGGTTCAGTAGTTATTGACAAAAATGGCATTTTCCGTAATGGCGGTTTAGCGCTACAGTTCCTCCCATACAGTGTTTATGTGTACGTTTTCAGATTCCTTGACCATGAAAACATATGACTAGCAATTGGATTCACAATGATAGGATTAGTGGTTCAGTAGTTATTGACGAAAATGTCATTTTCCGTAATGGCGGTTTTCTTCTGGACGGTGATCCGGATCACCACCAAAATGTAATCATCTGTAGGATACCCCATTTCTGACAATCTGTGAAAATTTCATGAAAATCCGTCCATAACTTTTTGAGTTATCTTGCTAACAGACAAACAAGCAGACAAACCAACGCCGATGATCACATAACCTCCTTGGCGGAGGTAATGAAAGGTCTCCATATAGTCTCAAACACATTTTCCTTTGATTTCAGTATGTATGTTATTCTTTCTAGTGGAAGGTTTGTTAACATCTGTCTTAACCACTGAGTCACATTTGGTCTATGAGTCTTTTTCCACAGTAGTGCAATACATTTTTTGGCATTAAGCAAACCGAGGTCTATGAATGCTCTTTCACTCTTATTAAAGTTATGTTTTTCTGGATACAGACCCAACAAAAACAGTTTAGGGTTCAATGTGAATTGTTTTGAAATTATTTTTTCAATTGTTACCCTCACCTCTTCCCAAAACATTCTGATTTTTCTGCATTCCCATAAACAGTGAAATAGGGTTCCTTTACTTTCCATACATTTTGTGCATGTATCTGGTATGTTTTTGTTTTATCTATTTAACTCCACTGGTGTAACATACATCCGCATTAACCATTTAAAATGTATCAGTTTAAGACGTACATTTATTGATTTGGTTTGAGCTTCTGCACAAGCCATTTCCCATTGTTCCTCTGAAATTTCAATTTGCAGGTCTTCTTTCCAGTAATTCAGTCTTTTCTGTGAGTTTTCACTTGAGAATAGTGTCAGTGAGTTATAAAACTCTGAAATAATACCCTTTCTCTTACTATCTTTCGTCAAAATTTTTTCCAAGGATGAATAAATAGGTCGGGTGAGAGCATTATTTTGATTTGATCGAATAAAGTTCCTAAGCTGAAGATATTTAAAAAAATGTGTTCTATTAAGATTGAATTTAATCCTCAGTTCTTCAAAAGACATTATGTTATCTGAACGTGACAAATATAAGTCTTGAATCTTTTGAATCCCTTTTAAATTCCATACTTTAAATACAGCATCCGCTGTCCCTGGTGTAAAATATTGATTACACCATATTGGGCTAAATTGTGACAATAAGTGTGGTTCTTTTAAATATTTTTTGGGTTTCACACCATATTTTGATCATGTGCTTTACAATTGGATTTTTAACTTGTTTCTGTAATTTTTTATCCGAGTCTGAGTATATGAATAAGGGAAGAGGTAAAGGTAAATTGTATGATTCCATTTCAGTCCAGTGAGGAGGATCATTTGATGAAAAATAATATGTCATAGACCTCAGTTGTGCTGACCAGTAATACAACATAAAGTTTGGACATTTCAGACCTCCACGATCAAATGGTAACTAGAAAAGCACTCTGAGAGCGCAGACCTCCGCAAAGCGCCACAGTTCCCCTGTGGGCATGTTGTCCTGTATTTTTTTTTTTTTTTGTCCAAGTGTTCTGACGATTTTTTGGCAGAGTTACATGCACAAAAAAAAAATATTGAAAAAATATTGAAAATGGCCCTATCTCGCAATGTTAAATAAAAAAAAAAAAAAAAGAATCCTTAAAAAAATTCCTGGATCCAGACGGTGATCCGGATCACCACCAAAATGTAATCATCTGTAGGATACCCCATTTCTGACCATCTCTGAAAATTTCATGAAAATCTGTCCATAACTTTTTGAGTTATCTTGCTAACAAACAAACAGACAGACAGACAGACAAACCAACGCTGATGAAAACATAACCTCCTTGTCGGAGGTAAATATAGTAAGGACAAACGTAATCTAGCCTTCCTATTGTTCCATATAAATTCCACTAACTTTTTTTTAATTCTTGAGAATAGATCTGAAGGTGGTGGTTAAGGAATGTATTGAAATAAATAAAGTATTTTTGGTAAGATATTACTTTTAAGTATATTAATTCTCCCGATCATCGACATTGGTAGTGACATCCATCTCTGAAGTAACTCATTAATATCTGTCATTAAGGCTTCATAGTTGGCACTGGCGACTGATTCTAGCTTAGGCAAAATTTGAATTCCTAAATATTTAAACTGATTTACAACATTGAATTGATTTACCTCAGGAGCTGGGTGATTTCTCTGGGTCTCATTCAGCATTAATATTGAAGATTTAGTTTTATTTATTTTATATCCTGATATTTCCCCAAAGTTCTTTATTAAATTTAACAAGGTCGGAATTGATTTTTTAAAATTCAACAAACAAAATTATGTCATCGGCATACAGGGAGATTTTATGTTCCGTTGGTCCTACTTTAATTCCATATATTTGTGGATGTAAACGTACTGCCATCGCTAAAGGTTCAACTGCCATAGTAAACAATAAGGGTGAAAGTGGACAGCCTTGTCGACATCCTCTATTGATTTTTATTGATTTTGAGATATAGCCGTTTGTTAGGATTTCTGCTGTAGCATTATTGTATATTATCTGGACCCATTTTATGAAATTATTTCCAAGTCCAAACCTTTGTAGGACTTCAAAACGATAGGGCCATTCGACCCTATCAAAGGCCTTTTCGGTGTCCAATGATAGAAGAGCTGTATCCGGTGCTTCTTTATTGGAATAAATAATATTAAATAGTCTTCTTACATTATTACTTACTTCTTACTTCTTACTTCCCACCCCAAAGACCTGAACAGCTACAGACCGGTGGCCTTGACGTCCCACTTGATGAAGACCCTGGAGAGACTGCTCCTTGCTCACCTCCGCCCCCTGGTGGAACCAGCGATGGATCCACTCCAGTTCGCCTACCAGCATGGCATTGGGGTGGAGGATGCGGTGATCTTCCTCCTTCACCGTTCTCTGTCCCACCTGGAGAAGCCCGGGAATATGGTGAGGATCATGTTCTTTGACTTCTCCAGTGCTTTCAACACCATCCAACCGATGATCCTGAAGGACAAGCTGCTGCGCGCAGGGGTGGACCAGCACCTGTCATCATGGATCCTGGACTACCTCACGAACCGGCCTCAGTTTGTGAGAACCCGGGACTGTGTGTCCGACACGATCATCAGTAGCACGGGGGCCCCCCAGGGAACGGTGCTGGCTCCCTTCCTGTTCACTCTTTATACTGCGGACTTCTCACACAACACAACACACTGCCATCTACAGAAGTTCTCTGATGACTCTGCGATCGTTGGCCTCATCTCCAATGGAGATGAAGCTGAGTACAGAGGGCTTATCCAGGACTTCGTGGACTGGTGCCATCGGAACTGCCTCCAGATCAACGCGAGGAAAACTAAGGAGCTGGTGGTGGACTGCCGCAGGCATGGGCAGCCCCTCACAGTACCAGTAAATATACAGGGAACAGACATCGAGATGGTGACATCCTATAAGTACCTGGGTATTCATCTGAACAATAAACTAGACTGGTCACACAATACTGATGCACTCTACAAGAAGGGACAGCGCAGGCTGTTCCTGCTGAGGAGACTCAGGTCTTTTGGTGTACAAGGGGCGCTGCTGAAGTCATTCTATGACACGGTGGTGGCATCAGCCATCACTTTTGGAGTGGTCTGCTGGGGCAGTGGCATTACTGCAGCCGATAGGAAGAGACTGAACAAACTGATTAAGAAAGCTAGCTCTGTCCTGGGGCAGCGCCTTGATCCGATGGAGGAGATAGGAGAGAGAAGGACGGTGGCTAAACTGTCATCTCTGCTGGAGTCCGAGTTCCACCCTATGCAGGACATACTGAATGCACTGAGGAGCTCATTTAGCAGCAGACTACATCATCCCAGGTGCACAACCGAGAGGTTTCGTAGGTCCTTCCTACCAACGGCTGTCAGACTGTACAACCTAAGCAGGGCTGCTCGCAGAGATAGCAAAAAGACGTAACAAACTAATAGTTTTTTGAATGCAAAAGATGCAATAGACTTACACAATGGTCCCCTCCGGCATACAACTAGGAACATACCGGTCGCTATGGAGGGTGAGAATATGTATGGGCACATAATCATACCATGTAGGATAACTAAGTAGACGGTTATGCTGTTTCATTCCATCTAGCAACAATGCTCTGCACTGTGTGTGTTTATATATTTGCATATTTATTCCATCTAGCTACAATGCTCAGCACTGGGTGTGTTTATATATTTATATATCTACATATTATTCCATCTAGCTACATTGCTCCGCACTGTGTGTGTTTATATACTTGCATATTTATTCCACCTAGCTGCAATGCTCCGTACTGTGGGTGTTTATATATTTACATATTTATTCCATCTAGCTACAATGCTCTGCACTGTGTGTTCATATATTCATATATTTATTCCATCCAGCTACAATGCTCTGCACTGTGTGTCTGTGTGTGTGTGTATATATATATATTTTATAGTAATACGTACATATGTTTATTAGCTGCTCTTGCTTGCTTGTTTTTTTTCTTGCCTTCTGATTGTTGCTCTGAGTGTTGCTATCCCTGTGCTGTTGCAATCCTGGAATTTCCCCGTTGTGGGACTAATAAAGGCTTATCTTATCTTATCTTATCTTATCTTATGAAAGCCTTGTCTTCCCATTATAAAGCCATTCTGATCTCGGTTAATAATATTTGGTAATATTTCTTGTAGTCGTCTTGCTAAAATTTTACAGATTATCTTAAGATCAGCATTTAATAGGCTTATTGGTCTCATGTTTTCACATTTATTAGGGGGTTTACCTGGTTTTGGCAACAGTATAATTAAGGCATTATTCATGTATGGTGGTAAATTACCATTTTGAAATGCTTCTAAAACCATTTCCAAAAGTGGTTTTATTAATTTATTCTTAATTTTTTTATAGAGGTCAACTGGAAGACCATCTGGTCCTGCTCTTTTTCCTGATTTCATATTATCAATGGCTAGCCCAACTTCTTCTTGACTAATTTTAGACTCCAGTATCTCCCTGTTTTCATTTGGAATACACGGTATAGATAATCCACCCAAAAACCCATTTAGTTTGTTTGTAAGTCAGTTTCATTTTTTGTATCATATAGTTTTCCATAATAATCTCTAAAGGCACTATTAATTTCTAAAGGATCTATAACTACCTGTCCGTTACTTATAATACTGGTAATTGGTGTTTTAAATTCTAATTGTTTAATCTGCCATGCCAATAATTTTCCTGATTTTTCACCTTGTTCATAAAAAGTTTTCTTCAATCTTAGAAGACTCGAGGCAGCTCTATTCGCTGATTTTTTTGTCATATTCAGCTCTCAGAATCAGTAATTCATTCTCTAGCTGTGGGTTACTTCCTGCATACACCTTTTCTTGAAGAATTTTTATTTTACGTTCCAACTGGACTCTCTCCTCTCGAGTCTTCTTAGATTTTGAACCTGTATAACTAATTATATGCCTCCAAATAAAAGCTTTGAAAGCCTCCCACTTTATATATGCTGTTGTTTGTGTAGTATTAATATCAAAGAACTCACCTGTTTTTCTATGTACTTAACAAATTCCTCATCCTGAAGCCATTTATGCTGAAAATGCCACCTACCTGGATCCTTTGTCAATTTCTTATCTACATATATTAGACAGCAGGGTGCATGATCAGAGATCACAATGTTATCATAGAAACAGTTTTGAATCTTGGACCTTAATTCTGTAGAGATCAAAAAGTAGTCAATACGTGAGAATGTCTTATAGGTATTAGAATAACAAGAATAGGCTTTGACTTGTGGTTTCATTTCTCTCCATATATCTAGCAATCTCAATTCTTTCATAAAATGATTAATGGTCATCCTGCATCCATTGTGCATACAGTCCAGTCCTGTTGACCTATCTATACTGGGATTCAATGAACAATTAAAATTCCCTGCTATTATATGTTGCCCTGTAAGTGATGATAAAGTAAGGAATAAATTAACAAAGAAGTTTTGATCATCAGTAATGGGGGCCGTATAAGTTCACCAGATTTGTATTTTCTAATAAAGATCCTTGGATGATTAGATATCTTCCAAATTTGTCTCCAATTAAATACAAAATACAAGTTTTGTGTATGAGAATCATAACTCCCCTGGCTCGGGATGAAAATGATGAGGTGAACACATTTCCTTGCCAACTTCTCCTAATTCTTTTTACATCCTCCTCTATTAGATGAGTTTCTTGTAAAAATACAATTTTTGAATCTATGTCTTTTATTTTATTCATAACTTAAGTTTTTTTTTTAGATTTTGTAGACCTTGCAATTCCATGAAGTTAAATTAAGATTAACGCTTTGATCTATGATCAATAAGGAGTTTGAGATTACCTTGCAATATGAACATGCTCATACAGAGAAGCAAAAACATGGATGGTTGAACATTCATCCTACAAACTACACAAAAACAAATTCCCTTTCCCCACATTCGTGGTAATCCCCCCAAAATCAAAAAAAAATTCCGTCTCCCATTATAGCTGGTGACTGTTCCACACCTGCGAGGATCAGTCAAACCACTCTTTCTCCTCTCAATCACCCTGACTCTACTACTATTTTTAATGACATTAACTCTCTTCTGTAGTTTTTTCAACATAACTTCAAAGTTTTATAGCAACTTTGTACATCATAGCTTTTTTTTTATAATACAGTCTGTATTTTGTAGACATGTTATATGTTTCAGATCAATCAGATGCCTGTACAAATGCTTAAATGTTCTACCTTTATCATGTTCATGCTTAGCTCCCACCAGTCTCCTCTTGGATCTGCTTAATGAGCTCCTGTGCCTCTTGAGGGGTCTTGAAGATATGGGTTCTGCCCTTATATGTGACCAGCAGTCTTGCCGGATGAATCACTCCGTGACAAATCCCGAGGTTGCGCAGCGTCTTTGCAGGCGGGGTCGAACTGCCTCCTTAATTGTTGAATTCCTGTAGCCAAATCTGGGTAGAACCGCACCTGTTGATCCTGGTATTTAATTTCCCCTTTAGCTCGCGCCGCATTGGTGACCGTCATCTTGTCGCTGAAGTTGAGGAACTTCATAATCAGCGTCCTCGGTGGTGTCTTATTATCTCTCGGTGGGCCGATTCGGTGAGCTCTCTCTAAAACGACCGATGAGTGCAGGTCCGCGTTGTTCAGCGCTTCTGGAATCCACTTTTCCAAAAAGGAACATGGGTCCCGTCCCTCCGCTCCCTCCGGGAGACCCACCAGCCTCAAATTATTCCGTCGCGAGCGGGATTCTAAGTCCAGGACGTTATCTTCCAGACATTTCCATTTTAATTCCAGTGTTTGCAACTTTGATTGTAGGCTGGTGACGTCATCTTCAGCGCTTGAAATTCGGAGCTCCGCCTGCGATACTCGTTCCATACAGTCGCTTATTTCCTTTCTCATTCCTTCTATCGCTGCTATAATCCCATCAAATTTAGACAAAAAGTCTGCTCTCATGGAGCTGATGGCAGCAAGCACCGTGCTTGTCCCCTCCTCAGCAGTTCCCGCTCCGCCGCTGGCTACATCCTCCGCCATAGTCTCTGGAGTTTTTTCTGCTTCGTCACGAGCGTGGAAGTCTGTTAGTTTGGATTGTTTTGTCGAATTACTTTTTCCTCTGCCTAATTTCCCAGCCTTGGTCTTTACCATATCTGCGCCTAAACGCTGGGATGGGTTTTTGTTCCAATTAAGAGAGTTTTAGCCAACTTTTTATTTTTAGGAGCAGAGCAGTGTGAAACACGTCTTCCTACGTGTCTTAAGATGGTTATGGCCGTCTTCCTTCCGGCCATAACCGGAAGTCCCATTATGTGGCTATTTTTATATTAATCGGTTTGGCTCAAACCGTTTTGTAACAGACTTACTGCCATCACAACAATATGAACAGTCAATGTGTAAACAGTATGCATTAATATTACAAATGTATGATACAGGCCTTAGAGAATTTAAAAAAAAAAGATATGAAAACAATTAACTGAAGCTGCATCAAAGATTGATCTTGAGTCAGAGCCTTGCAGGAACTTATAGAATGCTTTACTATTCCCCAGGACCAGCCAATCTTAGGTCTGAGAAAAACACAATTTTGCATGCACTTTGTGAGGTAATATCCAGATGCCTAGCAAGATCATTTGAATTCTCTATATAAAAAAACAAAGAAGAAAAAAATAGAAAAAAGAAATACTGGAATTTTGAGAAATTATATTGGGGAAAAAACCCCATTGCAAAGCAAATTCTCTTGAAATGCAAAATCTACTCAGAACAAACATCCTCCTCTTGTATAAATTTGGGCATTAAGGCAGGAGAAGAGGAAAAACTCAAGTGTGTGCATATGAAATTGGAGAATGAGCCAAAACAAAAAAGTGAAATCCAGGGAAAAGAAGTTGACTTGGAGCCCAGAAGACCACATCTGCTGCCATAATAACTAATGATACAATAACATTTTTGTTAATGGGATTAATTTTTATGTCTGGGTTGTTCTGCTTTGTTAAAAATGGATGAGATGTTCAGAACATATGTGGGGAGCATTGCACTTAAATTGCTATTTTCATTTCCTTGCCTTTGATAGTTCTAAGGAAGGAGTGCTGAGTGTGCCCCCTCCCCTCCCACACCGGGTATCAGGCAGTAGTTTGGCTTTAGTGATGAAAGCACTGATGTCCAAATAGATTTTAACTTTAAAAAATATTTATATATAGACATATACAGTGTTTTAGGTGTCTGAAGCAAAGCCTGTTTTAGGTTTCCTTAAAACATGTAAAGCGGTGATTGCTAAAGGAGTTTGACTATAGGGCTGAAGCTGACTTGTTTGCTTTAGATAAAAACATTCCCACAAACCATCTCGCCGGGCTGTGTCCTTGGCTGTGACCTGACCATGCAGGCATACGTGATAAAGCGTGCGCCGGAGACAAGTTAGTGCATCAAAAGTGGATTCACTTCCCCTGCACTTACAAACATGCTGATTCAGTTGCCAGGTGTATGACATGAGAAACTGGGCTTTTTTATTGTGGAGTGTGCACGTTAGACAAGCATCACCAAATAAAGAGACTCTATAATAAAGGTGGAGCTGCTATTCATCAGCTCATGTCACACAATGTAGATGTTTATCTCTTTCAGGATATATGTGGTGTCAACTGGGACAAGTTTCGACTGTTAAGGCTTGACCTGCTTTCATTTTACGTGCAGGAATGAGCATCAGGGCTTTGTGATGATGTTAAAAGGGCATCTTATTCCATACTGATTCAAACTGTATTTTATAACTAGTTCAAGACTTTTAGCAGACATTTTTATAAGGATCGTAGCGATTATGTTTTGCAGTCAATACACTGTTTCAGAAGAATTACACTAAAGCTACTGAATGATATTTTCATCAGAGGTGGCCTTTAGTCCTAAGGGTGAACCCATTAGATTTGGGGCCTGCTGTTAGCATGGGTATGGTCACTTACTGGTTAGAGGATCCAATTCTCCACCTTTCTTTGCAGACTTTGTATGCTCTCACTCTTCTAGTGATTGTTTATTTCTGGCGCTCTGGTTTCCTCCTACAGTCCAAACGTATGTTATGGGGGCCATGATCTGTGATCATGCCCCGCCTTCTGGGTATTTGTCTCTGTATCTTTGATTTATTTGTATTGGTTTACTCTTGTTTAGTTGCAGTTTTACGTATTTTCAAAGTAGTCCCTGTGTTGCTATTGTTTAGTCTAGTTAAACTCGATCTTTGTTTTATTTTGAAAGCATTTCCTGTGGGTCTGTTTGGTTTAGTTTAGTATGATTGTTTTGTTTTGATAGTCCATCCTGTTTAGTCCTTGCTTCTGACTTTCAGTTTACTGCTGTTTATTTTATGATTTATAGTTATTTTGGTGTTTAATGACTGTACCTTCCTTAGTTAATTCCATGTTTAGTTCGGGTTTGCTCCTTGGTTTTATCTCTCTCCATGTTTGTGTTTCCTTCTCGCTGTTTTGTTTTCGCTGGCCCCGCTCCTTGTCTCCGTCTTCCTTGTCAGCGTCTCTCCCCTCATCTGCCTGGTGTAAACTGAATGCTACCTTTTCAATTGTAATCATTTCTATAGCTTTAGTTAGTCTTTTTTTTATTTTTATTTTTTTTTTGGGGGGGGGTGCATATGTAGCAGTGTAAATGAAATGGCAATATTTAACTCATTCATAACTTGCTTGGTTAAAATAAACCACAGATTCTTGATTATGTCACAGTCCCAGACCATGTGTATCAAAGTGCCCTTCTTAGAATTGTACTTTGAGCACAGATTGCCTGATCTTGTGCCCATTGTGCATAAGTGTGTTGGAGTGTAGCATAACATGTTTACAATTTTAAAATGTCTTAGTTTATTTTTTTTTATCACAAAGGGATTTCTCTGGCATTTCTCCAGACATCTTTCCAGGAAATGTCATCATCTATTACTTGAAGATCCTTGATGCATTTCATGGCTGTCATTGAATCAGTAATCAGTCATCTTAGCTTTAAATGTTCTCTTGTCTCTTCCCCCCGTGCAGCATCACTGATGTTATCTCCCTTTGTGCTCCATGTATGTTCCCTGGCCCCTCATCTCCCCCATGGTTTGTCATGTTTAGTTATCCATTTCTTCTGTTCCTTAGTTTGTGTTTAAATTTATGTTTCAATGTTTTTGATCCTCATGCCACAGTCTTGTTTCCATAGTTATGAAGTATTTCAGTTTTGTTAGTATTTTCCTATGTTCTTTGGTTAATTTTTCGTTCACCTACCTTCCTGCATGCGCCTGGTCCTTCTCCTTGCTATACCATGGCAACATGCTTGTGTTCTGAGGCGCAACATGTGCAGCACCCTTATTTCATTGATTCTGGCCTCAGCGTCCTCAGCTTCCATGAAAAAAAAAAAAACAACCCACTGGTCATATTGTTTGACTGTAACAATTTGCATGGAAACATTATGTCTGGTACTTGCCACACGTATAAACATTCTAACAACAATCTCAGAGTATTTGGTCATGGCCATAAGGTGATGTGAGTAATTAGGAGGTATGGAATATGTCAGACAGTAAATGAAGCAACTGTACCAGTACCTTGGCATGGCTATCAATATGTGTTGACGTAAAATTATGTTGCAACAATGAGTGTATGTTGGTATCTAGGAAGGGAAGTCTTCCATTGACTAACCATACAAAACCTGTACTGTATCTCTATGAATTATAGTTTTGGGCAATAATAACAAAATAATGTATTGTTATTTGGAAAGTTTGTTCACGTATGGTAAAGAATTAAAGTTTTTATTGCAGTGTGTGTTCTATGGTGAGTTTAGCGTTTGCATTTTTTTAACCAAAATAAAGACAGCTATGGCAGTTATCTGTGATATTTTGCTTACTGTCTGGAGAGAATGATTACTTTCAGCTTGAGCAGCATTATCATTTTATTTTTCATTAAACAAATTCAATTTGGGGGCTTTGTTTCACAGCAGTGCTCTGAGGTCTTTGTATTAATTTCACAGTGTTCTTAACTTGTCTTTAGGTAATTCCACAAGCCAGTGTAGGTGAAGTCCATCATGCCATTCGCACAAGTTTCCAGAGGGTGAATGACTTCTTCATTCCTCCAACTAACCTCATCATCACCCACGTGAGGTAAGGCGCAACACATCCAGCCACCTCTGACCTTTAAACATGGCTGACCTCATTGCTCTCTCATCATAGCTGTCCCTCGAAAGTAAAGGAGAAAAGAGCAAATGAGAATCCTAATGAGAATCTCCATGGTATTAATCACTGCCCAAAAAGTCTGGAGAGGCTATTAACCTTTCTCTCACACTTTGTCGATTTAGGTTTGCCTTCGTCTTCCTCAAAAATGAACCTGCCGTGCACAAGATTGATCTGGAGACCTTTCACCGTGTCAAGACCATCAGCCTGAAGAACTACAGCTGCATCCCAGTCAACATGGCCTACACGCACCTGAGTGGCTTCTATTTCGTCCAATGCCAGAGCAAGAACCTTCTACAAGCCCCGCCCCAGCTCCTCATCGACAGCGTGACAGATGCTGTGGTTGGCCCAAATCTGAATGTCACCGGCCCGCCTTTTGTGTCACCGGACGGCCGATACATCGTGACCCCCAACCAACAGAGCTCAAAGCTGATAGTACAGACAGTGTCATTCCAGGGGGAGCTGAGCCTGAACCAGGAAATAGATGAGCCGGTGGCAGTGTCCGATATGATTTTCCAGCCCTCCTTCACAGAGTCTAACAAGCACATGATCGTGGCCACTTCAGGCTCAGGCACGGACCTGCTGTTTGCCGATCTGTCCTCAGGCCACACCGAGGTTCTACGGAGCCTCAAGGAACCCCTGGCACCTCAAGCCTGGCCCTGGGGAGGCCCTAACAGAGTGGTGGTCTCCAGCGGGTTGTTCGGACAGTATCTGGTGACGCCGTCATCCGAGTCTCTCTTTGTGCTTAATGGCAAACAGAGAACGCCGCACTGTGAGGTATCAGACATCAAGAGAGGGAACACAGTTGTGTGGGTTGGCGAGGTATGAGTAAAAAAAATTGATAGCTGGAGATGTAGGGAAAAGACGTAAATAAAAAAAAAGGGAAAATCAGGCCAAATTACCTATTATAAAGATTTATGTGAACATCAGTGATGGACTCAACCCTGGGACTGAGCGAGAAGGAAACCTGCCTGGGTTTGTTTTAACAAAAGTACACTTAAAATAGAGTAATTGAGAAAATACTCAGAAAATCTGTTGTGATATTCTATTGGGAGAAAGTGTCAATGCCGTTCAGTGCAACAGTGATCTATGTGCACTTAACTATACAGAGTTGTACATTATTGCACTTCCTTCCATGTTATCACAGCAAATAGGTACGCGAAGAGGGGTTATAATGAACTATGAACTATGCACAATGCTCACTTTTTTAGACTAAAAAGCTTTCCAGTTTTTTGTTTATCTCAATAACGTTTTGTCGTTTTCACCCGTGCTGCATATAACCATCACAAACTGTCTGTCCTGTCTGCCTTCAGTGTATGCGTGTCCCGAGTCCTTTTAAAAGCTACCGACACCATCTGTTTTCCTTGCCTTTGTCATGGTATTGTACTGTATTCTCCCTCTCAGAGCTTTCATTCTCCTCATGCTGGCAGAGGTTGGCTTTATGCACATGTCTAGTGCCCCTATTTACATTGTCTATCCAAAGAGCCCAATTGGTCCATTAGCTGTCAACAATGTCTGTTTCGCTCACAGAGGAAGCCTAAAAATGAAATAACCAGTACATCTTCTGGTCACTTGTTACGGTAAAATCTATCCCCTGATGTTTCACAATTTAATCTGAAGCTGCAGAACGCTTCGTGCTTTGAAGTCTGAAAATGCCACTTATACCACTTAGCAGATCCCCTCAGGGTAATGGCTCCGGTTTACACTGACCTATATGCTAAGACCAAGCTAAAGTATCACTAAGTCTGCAGTTTGACCGGCTGTGAGCATTTGTGCATTCCCCCAGAAAGTCATGCAATATCAAAGTGATCTGATACTAACAAAAATATTTTATGTAAAAGAAAAAACTACTAATCATCATCTCATCAGAATCTACTGGGAACACATTTACAACATTTTTTTTTTTCCAGGAATACCCACAGTCACTTTACAGTATATAAATAACCTTCTTTTTCAGACAAAAGCTGTATACTTACATTTCAGAAAAGACTAAAATGTCTGAAGACTGTAAACAAATAAACACCAGCAAGTCTTGGCCTGTAACAAAAGCGTATATATTTTGTCTGTTGCTGAACTGCTTCACCCTCAGCCTTTTCTCTCTTGCACTAATCACCATAATGACGGTCCATTAGCAGCGATATAGCACTGAAGCTTCTCTGCAGATAGGAGAAAGTCTGTCACCCATTCGTACGTCTCAGCAGCCACGCAGGTTTGTACTCAAATGTTCAAGGTAGACAACATGGACATAAACGGCTTTTCTCTGTTAGGCAAAAATGTAAGTCATGTTTTACCAGCATTTTTTCCATCTTTTGGTTAAAAGTCACAATAATTATTTTAATAAGCTGATGTTTGTGAAGTTCAAAACTGCATTTCAGTTTTAGATATTGTTAATATTTAACCATTTTAGGATTAAGAAATTTAAAGGGGGATAATTTGCATCATCCGATGTTAAACAGCATCTTTATTTAACTTATTCTGAGCTCGACTTCTAAAGCTCTTTTCCCATTTTTTTTTCCAAGACAGAGCTTTCTTGTGATTGGTTTCCCCTCACAAAGAGAATGTGTGAACAGGAGGTCAGGCTTCTGTCCTCAAAATCAGAGCTGCGACACCAAACAGGTCCAAGTTGGGGCAAAAAAAACCTCAGAAACTGAATGCTTAGAGCTGTTGGATGGATGGCTTTTGACTGGCAGGCATTACTTTGAGATAGAGTCAAGGCTTCAAAAAGGGTTATTCAGTATAAAAAAATGAACATTAAGTAATGAAAAGAATATGCTAAGACAAAATGTTTGAAAGACACAATGGACCTCAGAAAAAAACAAGAGCGTCAGGTTATTTAAATTTTGCACAGTTCCCAAATTTAGGTCAGCTGGACCTCTTCTTGATATGCTTCAAGTGTGAAAAACATATTCTAATTTTCGCTTGCTTTAATGAATATGAATTTGGGGATTAAATTTGATACAGAACATTAAACTAGAATATACAGTATCTAAGATAAGCTAAATTTTAAGTGTTGTTTCACTCATCTGCCTGAGTATCTTCATGCAGATTACTGTTTTGAGTGAAACTCTTAAAAACACCTGGCACTCTAAAGGGGTCATGGACTGAAAATGGGGTTTTTGTAGGTTTTCTTTTGAAATGCATCTATTGGTCACGTGATTATCAAACAAAAAACATCAAAACACTCATTTATCTCAAAAAATAAACAGCCTTTATCTTGTTTTTCTCTCCAAGAAGCTATTGTAACTTCCAGGTACTTTCCTGTATGTCAAGAAGTGGGAAATGTCACTAAAAGGTAAACATCACTAGCCTTCATACCTGGCTGCTGCTCTGTTTTGGCTAGCCTAGCTTACTGTCATGTAGATTGATAGGGAGCCAAAGGTGTTAGCTTAAGAGCTAACAGTGGTAACTATGAAGCTCGTGTTTATATTGTTATTTTCTTTAGATTTTAGTCACTCTAATGGACATCCCTGTTTCCACCTGGTTCATTAATCCACAGACAACAACATATCTCACATCATTCTGGATTATTGTTGTATGCTATGATGCTACATCGCTAGCACCACCAAAGTTGGTAGCTGAAGCTATCAGTTTAGTCACTAGTCTTGGCTCATTCACGTATGTTTCTGTGCTTATTGTACTCCAGGGACTGGCCGTATCCTATTGACCGCTGAATCCATACACCCCTGCTCACCAGTGATGCAGTATTTCATCCATTTTTACATTAGCTGGCTCAGGCTAGATTCGAGCTAATGTGCTAATGTTAGCAATAGTGATTTAAGAGGGAGGGCAGAGTTGAATGTGGTCTGAGAGATTTAAAGAGTCATGCGCTGAAACCAGGTATTCTCAGAAAGGCTGGAAAAGATGGAAAAACAATTTTGCTAAAATAATTAAATAACAAAAGTAAATTTAACTAAAATATGTCACAAATATTTCATTAAGACATGAGTGAGCTGTTAAAATGTGGGGAAAGTGCAATCACTGAGGCTACTATAGTGTTTGTTATACAGTCCCATGACCAACTTTCCAATTTGACGTGGACCAGTTTTTAAAATGGAATTATAGGGATTTTTCATGCTAAACTTTGTCCACTCACCTACCAGGTTTCAGCAGTACACCATGAAGTTATGTCCTGTTGCTACAGTATATGAGAAAATATTTCATGAAAGGCTCTTTCCAAGAGACACGATACAATCACAAGTGCAGTTAAGAGCTTAATCCAACTGAATGTAAACGTGTTATTTCAGAATCAGAATCAGCTTTAATGGCCAAGTATGCACAACACATACAAGGAATTTGACTTTGGCTAAAAACTTGCTCTCGTTGTTCAGGTGAAGGATTTAAATAAGGATTCAATGACAACCAGAGTATGAACAGTAAATTACAGTCTGTCCACGTTTCTATAAAAGGATGCAAATATATACAGGAATATATGCAGTTATTTACTCGGACTAACCACACTTTGCAGAAATATATGAAAAAATATACAATCACACAGTATTTCAATGTGGACTCAGATTCAGTGATATAATGTGAATGAAGTAAAAAGCAGTGTGAGAGTTATGTGCAATGTAATAATGGATGAAAAGTCATGAGTACAGCAACAGGTAGGACTAGGTGAATGTTAGGAGTTCATCAGAGTGATGGCTTGAGGAAAGAAACTGTTCCTGTGACGGGTGGTTTTGACCTTCAGTGATCTGTAACGACGACCAGAAGATAGAAGTTCAAACAGTTTGTGGCCGGGGTGTGATGGGTCAGCACAGATGTTTCCCACCCGTTTCCTGGTTATGGACCGATATAAGTTCTCAATGGAGGGTAGGTCGGTACCAATGATCCTCTCCGCAGACTTAATGATCCGCTGCAGTCTGGTCTTGTCCTGTTTAGTGGCAGATCCAAACCAGACAGTGATGGAAAAGCAGAGGACAGATTGGATGATGGCGGTGTAGAAGACAACCAGCAGCTCCTGAGGCAAATCAAACTTCTTGAGCTGACGCAGAAAAAACAACCTCTGCTGGGCCTTTTTCCGGACAGTGTCAATATGGGAGGACCACTTCAGGTTCCGGGAGATTGTGGTACCCAGAAACTTGAAGGAGTCCACAGTGGACACTGTGCTGTTGAGGATGGTGAGTGGGGGGAATGAAGGGGGGTGTCGCCTGAAATCCACAGTCATCTCCACCGTTTTGGCTGGGTTAAGTTCAAGATGGTTCTGGCTGCACCAGAGGATCAGCTGCTCCACCTCCCGCCTGTATGCAGACTCATCATCATCCCGGATCAAACCGATGACTGTGGTGTCGTCCGCAAACTTCAGGAGCTTCACCGAAGGGTCCTCTGAGGTGCAGTCGGAGTAGAGGGAGAAGAGCAGTGGGGAAAGGACACATCCTTGGGGGGCGCCAGTACTAATTTTTCGGGAGCTGGATGTAAATCTCCCTAGCTTCACCTGTTGCCACCTGTCAGTCAGAAAGCTGGAGATCCACTGGCAGGTGGAGGGGGGCACCTTGAGCTGGAGGAGTTTCTGATGAAGAATGCCTGGGATGATGGTGTTGAACGCTGAGCTGAAGTCGACAAACAGGATCCTGGCGTACGTCCCTGGGGAGTCGAGGTGTTGCAGGATGTAATGTAGTCCCATATTCACTGCATCATCCACTGACCTGTTTGACCGGTAGGCAAACTGCAGTGGGTCCATCAGGGGGCCTGTGATGACCTTCAGGTGGCTCAGCACCAATCTCTCCAAGGATTTCATGACCACAGAGGTCAGGGCAACAGGTCTGTAGTCGTTTAATCCTGTAATAGAGGGTTTCTTGGGAACTGGAATGATGGAGCGTTTGAAGCAGGAAGGCACTTCACGCAGCTCCAGTGATCTGTTAAAGATCCGGGTGAAGATGGGGGCCAACTCGTTGGAGCAGACTCTCAGGCAGGACGGAGACACACCATCAGGTCCTGCAGCCTTCTTGATCTTTTGTCTCTGAAAGACCCGGCGCACCTCCTCTTCACAGATCATTAGTGCTGGTGGGAGGTCAGAGTGGAGGAGGGATGGAGTTCCTGGGGCTGCAGATAATCCTTTTGTGTGGGTGGGAGGTGAGAACTGTAGGTTCTTTTCAAACCTGCAGTAAAAGCTGTTTAGGTCATTAGCCAGCTGGAGGTTTTCCGCAGGGTGGGGGGATGGTCTCCTGTAGTTGGTGATATTCCGTAGGCCTCTCCAGACAGAAGCAGAGTTGTTAGCTGAGAAGTTTTTTTGTAACTTCACACTGTAGCTCCTCTTAGCAAGCCTGGTCTCCTTCGTCAGCATGTTTCTGGCCCGCTTGTACAGAGTCCAGTCACCAGTCCTGTAGGCCTCCTCCTTGGTCTGACGTAGCTGCTTCAGTTTAGGAATGAACCAGGGTTTATTGTTGTTGTATATGCAGAAGGTCTTGGTCTGCACACACATGTCCTCGCAGAAACAGGTGTATGATGTCACAGTGTCAGTGAGTTCATTTAAGTTAATGGCTGCAGCTTCAAAAACACTCCAATCTGTGCAGTCAAAGCAGGCTTGTAACTTCAGCTTTGATTCCTCAGTCCATTTCTTCACAGTCCTTACAACAGGCTTGGAAGTTTTTAGTTTCTGTCTGTATGTTGGAATAAGATGGAGCAGGCAGTGGTCAGAAAAACCCAGAGCTGCACGGGGGACGGCATGATAGGCATTTCTTAAAACTTTCTTAAAATTTGCATGAGGCCCCAAGGATCCAAGCTCAGTAATAATAATTTGGTGACAGCAAAAGGTTTTCTTGAGGTGAAACGGAATTGCAAATACACGCACTTTGCCACGAGAGCACAAATACTCACAGCCTTTTGGATTCAGCAGCCGGTGACCTTTTTGGTGGGTCAAACATGTTCAAAAGAAACATTAGATTCATGGTTATATCCACGCACCAAGATGTCAAAATACAGGCTTAGCATGAGAACTCGAGAAAAAGTGTAAATCAGACAGGAGTTGTGTGAATACCGTAGACTGTATCTGCTTGTGTGTGTTTCCCCGAACAAACAGCAACCCAAATTAAATATTAATCATTTCTTCTAATATGTAGTAGTGCCTGTAACTCCCCAGTAGGATGCAATGTGTAGGGTAGAAAATAAGCCGTGTAAGAAAAGAAAAAAAACTTAAATACTGGCGTGAAGATGACTTGTGCTTCTTGTTTGTGATTTGCTGCTATCTGCCACGAAAACTGAAAGGCAAATAATCAGTGATGTTGATAATGTTTCTTAGACCACTGTTGCACTGAGGAGAGAAATATATACCTGACGTATATTTATGCTATATTAATTAAATCTTATTGAATTGATAAGTCAGTTTTCTGTCTCATGGAACAAAAAAAAAAACAATCTGATTAAAATGCTTCCTAAAGCCACAGTCTCATACAAAGTCACCCCCCAAATGGCTCTAAAAGTTTTTGGCAGCTCCAACACATGCATGTAACGAGACTAGATCTTGAACATGATTACCATTAGCCTCCTGGTGATCTCTCACAGTCACATACTGTATACGGTTTACAGTTGCTTGTGGAACAAAAAGTCACTTTCTGCCGTCTCATTGTCACATCTGTCAGCTTCTCTCTTAAGGCCAATTGAGCAGTAAGACATCGCTACTAAAGTCAAGGAGAGCAAGAACAAAGACTGCACCTGTGCTTGCTAATATGGCAACAGTATTGGCTTGCTCATGTTGTTTGTTTGGGTCTACCTTCAGTGTCACGAGTATTTCTGTACCTCTCCTTCAACCCTAAAGCAAAGGGACTGCAGAGCTGAACCGCTTGATGTGATAGACATTAATAGGAACCACTGTTGTAGATATACTTGTTCATGTTTAGAACACGTTCAGACATGACGGAACTGACTGTACAGTTTTCTTTATGCATTTTGTGTGTTCTGGTTTATGAGGGAATTGTTTTGTAAGAAAAAAATTAAATATATTGTAAAAATCTGTTGTGTCTTTGTCACTGAGTCACATGGCATTTGACTGGTAAATCTCTGGACTGTTAAAAAATAGAGAAAATATGCTAATGTGTACAATCCAAATATTTTAAAAATGCCGATTGGAAGTAAAATATTCAAAATCCAAAATGATTTAGTACATGCAGTGTCCCAGAGAGCTCACCAAAATGCAGAAGAAACAACAAATATAAAAGCATGCTAACGTTAACATGTCAATGTTAGTGCTAACATTAGCATTGACACTAACGCTCGTATGCGCTTGTATTTGTGTTGTGACTTTATTTATGTTGTGACGTTTCCATTTTGATGAGCTCTCTGGGCCACCATATCTACATTTTTTATATAGCAAAATGTAAAGCCATATGCTTTTATATGCAACAAAAATTAGACTAATTACTGTTTAAAAGTAAATGTGATTATCACTTACCATCCAATTATCTGACTTTAATTAGTGTGAGTGAATATAATTCCATTTCTAATCCTCTGCAATTAGACCAGCATAATTAAATTTTTAAAGCTACAGGAGACAGAATAAATTGATTAAAGCTACAGAAGGCAGAAATCTGAGAACCCAAAAAGACAAAAAGCTGCCTCATTCTTGCAGCTCCCTCTCCCTTCCCTGTTGAAAACCACTTTCTGTCCAAACAGAAAATCTATGAAGTACACCAGCTTTTGTAGAGCAGCCAATAGTAAAGCCTCCAGCTGACAAGGCCTCTGATTGGGCAAAGAAACCACCATGGGTGTGAACATTTCTGCAACCTGAACAGAGTCTAGAGCAGGTGTTATGGTGTAAATATCCTGTCAGATCACTTCCATTATACATTAAAAGATGATGATTAATATGTTTTCAAATTTGACAATTATTCTGCCTACTTCAAGATTAATGAATCTGTTGCATTATTTTGAGTATTTTTGTATTAAAGTAGTTGGCCCTTTGCTCTACTCTACATTTCAACAAACAATAATGTAAAAATAGTTTAACTTATATAAACATAGTTTGACTAATTAGGACATACAGCGGGGAAAATAAATGTTGAACATGTCAACATTTTTCTCATTAAACATTTCTGATGGAGCCATTGACCTGACATTTTCACCAGATATCAGTAACAACCCAAGTAATCCATACATACAAAGAAATCAAGGCAACTGTGTTCACAAAACAAGCTCTATTTAGTAAAGTGGAATGACACAGGGGTATTGAACACATGAAGAAAAAAGAGGTGTAAAAAGGCATAGAAAGCCAAGAAACCAGCTGAAATCCATCAGAATTTAGGAAGCCATCCCATCCCCATCAGTCCAAATTCATTTCAGCTGGTTAAAGTCCTAACTGATAGCCTTTAAAAAGGTCTGTGAATATCAGATTGTCACACGACAAACAGCTCATGATGGGTAGAAGCAAAGAGCTCTCTCTAGACCAGGAGTGTCCAATCATGTGCCATGGATGGCTAAGACCCTGCAGGCTTTACCTCCAATTAGTGTCTTCAACAGCAGATTTCACTGAATTTCTTCCCACTGATTGCTGATAAGTGAAAAAACCTGCTGAAGAGACTGGGTAGAAGAGAAAACCTGCAGGGTCTTGACCCTCCATGGCACATGATTGGACACTCCTGCTCTAGTCCTTCACAACCTTATTATTGTTAAACATAATGATGGTATTGGTTACATGCACATTTCTAAACTGCTGAATGTTTCAGTGAGCACTGTTGGAGCCATGATTCAGAAGTAGAAAGAACATCATTTTACCATTAACCGGCCACGACCAGGAGCTCCTCGCAAGATTTATGACAGAGGAGTCAAAAGAATTATCAGAAGAGTTATCCAAGAGCCAATGACCACTCGTGGAGAGCTCCAGAAAGACCTGGAGTTAGCAGGTACTGCTGTTTCAAAGAAAACAATAAGTAACGCATTCAACCAACATAGCCTATATGCCCGCTTACCTTGTAAGATTCCATTGCTGAAGAAAAAGCATGTTGAAGTTCATTAAAAGTTTGCTGCACAACATTTGGGCAAGCCAGTAAAATACTGGCATTGTCAGATGAGACCAAAATTGAACTTTTTGGATGCCACAACACACAGCATATTTGAAGGAGAAATGGCACTGAACATCAGTCCAAAAACACCATACCAACAGTGAAGCTGGGAGGTGGGAGCATCATGGGGGTGTTTTTCAGCACATGGTACAGGCAGACTTCATATACAGTAATTGAAGGAAAGATGAATGGACAAATGTACAGAGACATCCTCGATAAGAACCCTTTGCCATCTGCCAATATACTGAAGATGAAACAAGGGTGGACATTTCAGCAAGACAAGGATCCCAAACACACAGCAAAGGAAACTCAACTGGCTCCAGAAAAGGAAAATAAAGCTGCTAGAATGACCCAGTCAGTCACCTGACCTGAATCCAATTGTAAATCTATGGAACGAACTGAAGATCAGAGTTCAATGAAGACACCCACGAAACCTTCAAGTTTTGAAAATAATTTGTCTAGACGAATGGGCTAAAATCACTCCTGAGCAATACCTGCACCAAGTTTCTCCATACAGGAGGCATCTGGAAGCTGTTATTACCAACAAAGGCTTTTCTACTAAATATTAAATTAATTTTACCGTGTGTTCGATACTTATTACATAAACATAAAGCCTCTAAATTGAATGATTTGGCCTCTGTTCCTCCTCATAATTTAAAAATTAAATGTGGTTTATTAAATATTAGGTCTCTAACTCCCAAGTCTCTGTTAGTCCATGATCTGTTAATTGATCATCAGATTGATTTAATTTCCCTTACAGAGACTTGGTTAGGACAAGAGGATTATGTTGGTTTAAATGAATCAACTCCCTCTGGTTATTTAAACTGTCAAAATCCCAGAAGTTCTGGTCGTGGAGGAGGAGTAGCAACAATTTACCATTCCAAATTACTAGTTAATGTAAAGCAAAAAACATGTTATAATTCCTTTGAGGGCCTGGTCCTCAGTGTTGGGCACTTTAGCAATTTCAGGTTAAACCCAATTTTATTTGCCATAGTTTATCGTCCCCCATCAACCTATTCAGAATTTTTATCCGAATTTGCTGATTTCTTAGCTGATTTAGTGCTGAAATCTGATAGAATAATTATAGTAGGGGACTTTAATATACATGTGGATGTAGATAGTGACTGCCTTAATGTGGCTTTTAATTCAATATTAGACTCGATTGGGTTTTCTCAGAAAGTAGGAAATTCTACTCATTACCTCCACCATACATTGGACCTTGTTCTGACATATGGCATAGAAATAGAAAATCTTGTAGTGTCTCCTCATAACCCTGTACTGTCAGACCATTGTCTGTTAACCTTTGATTTTACTATTTCTGACTATTTGGCTCCTAAAGAAAAATATTATCACAGTAGATGCCTCTCAGATGATGCTGTCTCCAAATTTATGCAGATTGTTTCCTCTATGCCATGTGTCAACACAACAGAAATAAGCTATAGACAGCTTGCTCCTTCTGTAATTGATAACATGGTGGATAGTGTTTCAGCTTCTCTGCATCAGGCTCTAGACTTGGTGGCCCCCTTAAAAAAGAAAAAGTCTAATCAGAGATTTTTAACTCCTTGGTTCAACACAGAAACTCGTAGCTTAAAACAGAAGACTCGTCAATTAGAAAGAAAATGGCGCTCTACTAATTTAGATGAAATCTATTTAGCTTGGAGAAATCATCTTTTAATTTATAAAAAATCTCTTAGAAAAGCTAGAACGAGTTATTACTCTGCATTAATAGAAGAGAACAAGAATAATCCCAGGTTTCTTTTCAGTACTGTAGCCAGGTTGACAAAGAGTCAGGACTCTGTCAATCCTAGCATTCCCTTAGAGCTTACTAGTCAGGACTTTATGAACTTTTTCAATAATAAAATTTCATCCATCAGAGATAAAATCAATCAGATTCTTCCCACAGTTGACTTAAATACTGTAACTACTACAACTCCTTCTATTGATGTCTGTCTTGATGAGTTTACTCCAATCGACCTTTGTGAGTTAGACAAAATAGTTTCCTCATCCAAACCTTCAACTTGTCTTTTAGACCCTATTCCTACCAGGTTATTTAAAGAAGTCTTCCCACTTATTGGGAGCTTTATTCTTCATATAATCAATTCTTCATTGACTTTAGGCCATGTACCGCAGGCTTTTAAAACTGCTGTAATTAAACCCTTACTCAAAAAGCCAACGCTAGATCCAGGAGCTTTAGCTAACTATAGACCAATCTCTAATCTCCCTTTCATTTCAAAAATCTTAGAAAGAGTTGTTGCTACGCAATTATTTGACCACCTGCAGGGAAATGGTTTACTTGAAGAGTTTCAATCTGGGTTTAGAATCCATCATAGTACTGAAACAGCCTTAGCGAAGGTCACTAACGACCTCCTCATTGCATCTGATAATGGACTAGTTTCTATACTTGTCCTTTTAGATCTTAGTGCAGCTTTTGATACTATTGATCATAATATTCTACTTGATAGATTAGAACACTATGTTGGACTTAATGGAACTTCGTTGCAGTGGTTTAGATCTTATTTATCTGATAGGTTCCAGTTTGTTCATGTAAATGATGAGTTTTCTTTCAGCTCAAAGCTTAGTCATGGAGTTCCACAGGGATCTGTGCTAGGCCCTACTCTTTTTAGTTTATATATGCTTCCGTTAGGCAACATTATTAGAAAGCACTGTATACATTTTCATTGTTATGCAGATGACACACAATTATACCTGTCAATGAAGCCAGATGATACTAATCAATTAGCCAAGTTAGAAGCCTGTCTTAAGGAAATCAAAGCTTGGATGACTTGTAATTTCCTGCTATTAAATTCAGATAAGACTGAAGTCATTCTTGTTGGTCCAAAAAACCTTAGAAATTCCTTTCCAAATCAAACTTTCAGTTTGGATGCAGTTACTGTTTCTCTTAATAGCTCTGTGAGGAACCTTGGAGTTATTTTTGATCAGGATTTGTCCTTCAATTCACATATTAAATTTGTTTCTAAGACTGCCTTCTATCATTTGCGTAATATTGCCAAGATTAGGAGCATCTTGTCTCAGAGTGATGCTGAGAAGCTGATCCACGCTTTTGTTAGCTCGAGATTAGATTATTGTAATTCTTTATTATCAGGCTGTCCTAAAACATCTTTAAAAAGTCTTCAGCTGATCCAAAATGCTGCAGCAAGAGTTTTAACAGGTACTAGAAAGAAAGATCATATCTCTCCGGTTCTGGCCTCCCTTCATTGGCTTCCCATAGAGTTTAGAATTAAGTTTAAAATCCTTCTTCTTACTTACAAAGCTCTAAACAATCAGGCTTCTTTTTATTTAAAAGATCTGATACTACCGTATCATCCTAACAGAGCACTACGCTCCCAAAATGCAGGATTACTTGTAATACCTAGAATCTCCAAAAGTACAATGGGTGGCAGAGCCTTCAGTTATCAAGCTCCTCTCCTGTGGAATCAGCTGCCAATCTGGATTCGGGAGTCAGACTCGATCTCTGTTTTTAAGAATAGGGCTAAAACCTACCTTTTTGATATAGCCTACAATTAGGGAGGGATCATGTGTTTCTGAACCCTCCCTTAGTTATGCTGCTAATAGGTTTAGTCAGCCGGGGGACCTCCAGTAATGCACTGGGCCTCACTCCTTTCCTCACTCTCTATGAAATATTTTTTTTTTTTTTTGCTGGTCATTAACATTTGTTTGTTCTCTCCCATAGATTGAGTCCCCATCGTGCTGTTTGCTCTCTACATGTCTGTTCTTTTCTTCTTCTCTATCCCCTCACCCCCCAGCCAGTCACAGCAGATGACTGCCCCTCCCTGAGCCTGGTTCTGCTGGAGGTTTCTTCCTGTTAAAAGGGAGTTTTTCCTCTCCACCGTCGCCAAGTGCTTGCTCACAGGGGATCGCCTGATTGCTGGGGTCTTTCTGCAACTGTGGGGGTCCCCCCTACAGTTGATAGTGCTATGAGATGACTGTTGTTGTGAAATGGCGCTTTATAAGTAAAGTTGAATTGAATTGAATTATTACCTGTGTCATTGCACTTTATTAAATATAAGGTTTCTTTGTGAACACAATTGCCTTGATTTCTTTGTGTGTATGGATTACTTGGGTTGTTACTGATATCTGGTGAAAATCTCAGGTCAATGACTCCATCAGAAATGTTTAATGGGAAAAATGTTGATGTGTTCAATACTTATTTTCCTCACAAGAGTTAAGGGATGGGAGCGGGAGGTATTTTCAATATACAGTGGTACCTCTACTTACGAATGTCTTTACATACGGAATTTTCAGGTTACGAGACGCCTCAACGGGAAAGTATTGCCTCTAGTTACGAACGAAATTTCAGGATACGAAAGGCAAAAAAGTACGCGCTCCTCGCAGCTTCCGTAGTTTACCGAACGTAAACATACCTGTAGCTGCTCTGCCATTGGCTATCGCCTAGCATCTTCCTGGTATCCCATTGGCCACGAAGTTTTTTTTTTTTCCAAAACTTTAAGAACAAGGTGAAAGTTTTACGTGTGTGTACAGTACAGAATTAACATTTATTCGCTATGGGCCCCAAGAAAGTGACGGAGATAAGTGGAAAAGGAGAAAAGAAGAGAGTTTTTTTGTCCATACAAACAAAGAAAGGAGATAATCGAAAGGTATGAAAAGGGGATGCATCTTGCATTTGGATGCGTTTGGTTGATCTCGCCAAAGAATATGGCCGTAATACATCAACGATCAGCACGGTATTAAAACAAAATGAAGCACTTACAAGCCGACAAAAGCAAACGTCCTTGGATCAGAACATGAACCAAAGAAGGCAAAAGGTGACGACGTCGACGACGATAGCAGTTAAAGGGTAAATGAACATAATTTTTATTATTCTCTCTTTTATTATTCTCTTTTATTATTCTCTCATTTTAAACTCTCATTTTATGTTTATTGTGCAGTAATCTAATTGTAACATGTATTTGTTACATGTTTTGATGCGTTTTTACGATTTATAAAAAATTTATGCCCGAATTTTGGGGGCTTGGAACAGATTACGGCATTTACATGTAAAACGCGCCTCTACTTACGAATTTTTCACGTTACGAGAATTCTTCCGGAACGAATTAAATTTGTAAGTAGAGGTACCACTGTACTGTATTACACAGCTCATCCCCCTCCATCTCACTTCATGTAGTTATTTTCACATCCACTAGAGGCCACTTTTTCAACCCGTACAACTACAGGGTGTAATTCCTGCTGGATAAAGCACTTGATATGGTAGTTTTCTGATGGAGCACAGTCTCTTTTTACATAGATACAGAGATTAATATCTACACTAATTAACTAATGCCTCCTCTCACACTGACTATTAACATCTAAAGCTGTGGAAAATTTTAAGCGAACAAAGAGACACTGCAAAATTATCACTTTATCTCATTTTACTATTTACACCTATGTCTTTGAGTAAAATGAACAATTTTACTCAAAACAGTTTATTATCTAACCTCATGAAAACAACTCAAACAAGTTCCAAGTCAAAGTATTGTCATTTAGAGCATTTATTTACAGAAAATGAAACTCCAGAATAACAAAAAAACGGCACTTTTAGGTGAACTTTTAGATCAAATAATGCCAAGAAGTTCATGTTCATTCTTAAACACTACAGTACTTGAGTTTTAACTATGGAAGAACAAATGTTAATTCAGGGAAGATTTTGCAGTGGTCTCATTTTTTTCAGACCTGCATGTGTCTCCCATCAGAAAAGCATTGAAAAAAATTGCTATACATGACCAGAAACATGACCAGGATAAAAAACAAAAAACACACAGTGATGTTTGCATTACATGGGCAAGCCAGATAGCAGTTAAAACAATATTCACCCAATAGATGAAACCAAAATAGATGTTTTTCAGCTTTAATGAGAAGTAATTTTTCTGGAAAAACAAATTACAGAATAGCTTGAAGTGAGTGTATGTGACGAAATGTATCAACATCCTAGAAGTAAAGGTGTCTGGAACACTGCAGTGGTTTAAATAGCCCTGTTATTGTGGTGCACAAAAGGATACAGAACACAATATCTTCCAAGCATTGATTATTTTTTTCTTGACTAAATGAAAGAACAAGTGTAACATTTGTTTTTGTTCAATTTATTTTAATGAACTTTTCTACCACAGCTTGTGTGATGTGAATGTTATGTCTTAAGTCATAAGGAAAAAGAGAAAATTCTGAAGGGCTAATTGTTCCAAGCAGCTAATGAATGCTATGGATGGGTCAACAGTGAGTGACCACATCCTTGGAGCCTCAACAGACATGTGCTATACAGCAGGGAAAATAAGTTTTGAACAGGTCAACATTTTTCTCATTAAACTTATTTCTGATGGAGCCATCAACCTGAGATTTTCACCAGATATCAGCAACAACCCAAGTAATCCATACATACAAAGAAATCAGAGCAACTGTGTTCACAAACAAGTTGTAGTTAATAAAGTTAAATGACACAGGGAATAAGTATTGAACACATGAAGAAAAAAAAGGTGCAAAAAGGCATAGAAAAAGAAACCAGCTGAAATCCATCAGAATTTAGGAAGCCATCCCATCCCCTATCAGTGCAAATTAATTTCAGCTGGTTAACTCCTGATGGATAGCCTTTTAAAAGGTCTATGAATATCAGACTGTCACACCACAAAGAACTCATGATGGGTAGAAGCAAAGAACTCTCTAGACCTTCGCACTTTGTTGTTGTTAAACATAATGATGGCATTGGTTACAGGCACATTTCTAAACTGCTGAATGTTCCAGTGAGCACTGTTGGAGCCATGATTCGGAAGTGGAAAGAATATCATTTTCCATGGACCAGCAACAACCAGGAGCTCCTCTCAAGACTTATGACAGAGGAGTCAAAAGAATTATCAGAAGAGTTGTCAAAGAGTCAAAGACTACTCATGAAGAGCTCCAGAAAGACCTGGAGTTAGCAGGTACTCCTGTTTCAAAGAAAACAATAAGTAATGCACTTAACTGGAGAAGCTCGGGAGTGCAGTGGTTAGCACTGTGGCAGCACAGTAAGAAGGTCATAGGATTGATTCCACCCTTGACCATCGGTGACCCTTCTATGTGAAGTTTGCATGTTCTCCTGGTGTCTGTGTGGGTTTTCTCCAGGTACTCCGGTTTCCTCCCACAGGCCAAAGACATGCAGGTTATTTTAATTGCCATCAACTGGGGATTTGAAATTGTCCTTAGGTCAATCACTGTCCGAAAAGGATTAAGCAGTAGAAGATGGATGGATGGATGGATGCACTCAACTGACATGGGCTCTATGCCTGCTCACCTTGCAAGACTCCATTGCTGAAGAAAAATCATGTTGAAGCTTGTTTAAAGTTTGCTGCACAAAATTTGGGCAAGCTAGTAAAATACTGGAAGAATATAGTATGGTCAGATGAGGCCAAAATTGAACTTTTTGGATGCCACAACACATAGTATGTTTGGAGGAGAAATGGCACTGCACATCAGCCCAAAAGCACCATACAAACAGTGAAGTTTGGAGGTGGGAGCATCATGTGTGTTTTTCAGCACATGGTACAGACAGGCTTCCTGTAATTGAAGGACAGATGAATGGACAGATGTACAGAGACATCCTCGATAGGAACCTGTTCCCATCTGCCAAGATGCTGAAGATGAAACAAGGGTGGACATTTCAGCAAGACAAGGATCCCAAACACACAGCCAAGGAAACTTTCAGCTGGCTCCAGAGAAGGAAAATAAAGCTGCTTGAATGGCCCAGTCAGTCACCTGACCTGAATCCAATTGAAAATCTATGGAACAAACTGAAGATCAGAGTTCATAGAAGACACCCATGGAACCTTCAAGATCTGAAGACAGTTTGTGTGGAAGAATGGGCTAAAATTACTCCTGAGCAGTGCCTGCACCAAGTTTCTCCATGCAGGAGGCGCAGTGGTTAGCACTGTGGCAGCACAGCAAAAAGGTCACAGGATCCATTCCACCCCTGACCATTGTGGGTTCGAGCCGACCCCCAGACCTTTGGTGACACTTCTGTGTGGAGTTTGCATCTTCTCCGTTCTGCGTGGGTTTTCTCCTTCTTTGGTTTCCTCCCACAGGCCAAAGACATGCAGGTTTGGTTAACTGGGGATTAACTGGGGATTCTAAATTGTCCTTAATTATGAATGTGTGAGTGAATGGTTGTCTGTCTCTCTGTGTTGGCCCTGCGATGGACTAGTGATCTGTCCAGGGTGTACCCTGCCTCTCACCCAAAGATGCTGGGATAGGCTCCAGCCCCTCTGTGACCCAAAAAAGATTGCGTGGTAGAAGATAGATGAATGGATGGGTGGATGGATGGCTTTTCTCATAAATATTTAATGAATTTCACCAAGTGTGTTCAAAACTTATTCCCTGTGTCATTCCACTTTATTAAATATAATGTGTTTTGTGAACACAGTTGCCTTGATTTCTTTGTATATATGGATTACTTGGGCTGTTGCTGATACCTGGTGAAAATCTCAAGTCAATGGCTGCATCAGAAATATGTTTAATGAGAGAAATGTTGATGCTGTGGGGGCATGGTGTGGGACTTCTCCACCCAGAGAAAAAGGCAACTGGGGAAGGGGGGAGCAATGGATCGAAAGAAGAGGTGTCACCGGGGGGTATCAGATGGGACAGAAAGGACTATGTGCCATCCAGGGACAGGAGTAACTGCCAGAGCCGCTGGAAGAAGAAGGGTGTGAGAGCGGCGTTGGCGTTACGCCATGTTAAAGTACCTCACAGGCTTTGTTCTAAACACAATGTATGATGGTCGGAAGTTCCAGGTTTCAATGCATGGTATCAAAGATGCAAAAGTCCCTCCACCCGCAGAGAGTGGAGGGACTGCTGTATGTTTGCGTTCACGGAGACATGGCTCCACGACAACATCCCTGACGCGGCCATTCAGCAGGAAGGGATGACATCGTTCCAGGCGGACAGGGAGGCCGCTAGCTCCGGTAAGAGCCGGGGGGGGGGGGGGGGGTATGTATCTATATTAACAAGAACTGGTGTTTTAATGCCATGTTAGCCACTAAACACTGCTCTCCGTTGATGGAGTTCCTTATCGTAAACTGCCGGCCATTCTATCTGCCGAGGGAATTCACCAATGTGTTTGTAGCTATTGTTTACATAGCTCCTGGCGCTAATGCTAAAGCTAATGATAACGAGGCACTCGGAGAGCTGCATGATGCTATCAGTGAATTTCAAACTTCAAACCCAGACAGTTTTGTGGTGGTTGCAGGGGATTTTAATCACACCAGTCTCAAGACTGTGCTCCCCAAGTTCAAACAATGTGTGGACTTTAAGACCAGAGGAGAGAATATGTTGGACTTGGTGTACGTAAATTTCCCAAATGCATACAAGGCAACACCTCACCCCCACATCGGCCATTCTGACCACCTATCCGTGATGCTGGTGCCTGCTTACTGAAGTACAGCAGGCCAGCAGAGAAACAATTCAGGACTTGGCCAGAGCGTGCAGCCTCGGCACTTCAGGACTGTTTTCTGCATACAGACTGGGAGGTTTTCAAAATAGCAGCCTCTCAGGGAAACAGGATTGATGTGGAGGAGTACGCTGAAACGGTCACCAGCTACATCGCGAAGTGCACAGAGAATGTCACTATATTGAAGACCTTCACTGGACGGGGCAACTATAAACCCTGGACTGCAGAGGTGCGCTCACTGCTCACAGCCAGAGATGCAGCCTTTAGAGCAAAGGACAGGATTGCCCTCGGTTCAGCCAGGTCTGCGCTCGCAAAGGGAATTAAGACGGCAAAACATGCCTACGTGGAGAAAATCCAGAGACATTTCTGTGACACAGGGAATGTCATGCCAACGGATATGGCAGGGAGTACGGGCGTTGATGGATTACAAGTCTAGGCAGGGGGTCGATGATGATGATGCTTCGCTTCCAGACAGGCTCAATAACTTCTTTGCACATTTTGAAGCATCAAACCTGACAATCAGAGGGAGGGCTGGCCAATCGTCACCATCTGTGGGGCCAGCTATCACCATCAATGCAGCGGACACACGGAGGACCCTAATCAGGGTCAACCCACGTAAAGCTGCAGGTCCGGACAACATCCTGGGGCGTGTGCTCCGAGTCTGCGCGAGTGAGTTGGCGGATGTCCTGACTGACATATATAACATTTCCCTGAGTCAGGCCATCGTCCCTAGATGCTTTAAGACCTCTATCATAGTATTGGTGGCAAAGAAAGCAGTTGTGTCCTGTCTGAATGGCTATCGTCCTGTCGCACTGACAACAATTGTGATGAAGTATTTTGAATGGCTTGTTAAATCACACATCACAGCCTGCCTCCCTGCATCACATGACCCGCTCCAGTTCGCGTATCATTCAAATCTCTCCACAGAGGACGCTATAGTCACCACCCTGCACTCTGTCATTGCCCACCTGGATCAGAAAGACACCTATGCCAGACTCTTGTACATTGATTTCAGTTCAGCATTTAATATCATTATTCCCCAGAGACTGATGAAGAAATTACTCCTTCTCGGTCTGAACACTGCCACATGTCTCTGGATCCTGGATTTCCTGACCAAGAGACCTCAGTCTGTCCAGGTTGGAAAAAAACATCTCCAACTCCATCACGTTGAGCACTGGATCCCCTCAAGGCTGTGTACTTAGTCCACTGTTGTTTACACTTTTAACACATGACTGTGTGTCCAGACACAAGGGGAACCAGATTATTAAGTTTGCGTATGACACCACAGTGGTGGGACTTATTCAGAGGGATGAGGAATCAATGTACAGGGAAGAAGTTAGAGACCTGGAAGGCTGGTGCAGGGAGAACAATCTGGTGCTCAACGTGGACAAAACAAAGGAGATGATTATCGACTTCCGGCGGTCACGGCCTGAACACGTCCCTCTCTGCATCAGCGGCTGTTCAGTGGAGAGAGTGGAGAACATCAAGCTCCTCGGAGTGCAGATCTCGCAGGACCTGACCTGGAGCAAGAATTCCTTGAGGATCAGGAAGCGGGCCCAGCAGAGACTGCACTTCTTGAGGAAACTCAAACAGGCCTCTCTCCCCATCTGCATCCTCAGGACCTTCTACAGAGGTGTGGTGGAGAGTGTTCTGATGTACTGCATTGCAACATGGTACTCCAGTTGCAGTATGTCAGACAAAAAAGCTCTGCAGAGGATAGTTAAGGGAGCTGAGAAGGTAATTGGAGTTTCCCTCCCCTCTGTTCAAGAACTTTTTCAGAGCCGTTGTAGGAGCAGGGCACTGAACATTGTTAAGGACCACTCTCACCCTCTGCACAAACACTTTGAACTGCTGCCATCTGGCAAACGATTCCGGAGCATCAGAGGCAGAACCACCAGACTGATCAACAGGCTTCTTTCCACAAGCTGTTAGGATGCTGAACAGTTGATCCGGAATCCTTTACACATATTACTGCACTTTATGGACGTTATGCATATTATATGTATATTATAGTTTTAGTCAGTTTTAAGTATTTATTTCTCTTAGCTACTTAGATTCATTTAGCCATTTTAATTGTTTTATATATACATAGGCAGTTATTATCATTTTAACTGCAACTGTAATAAGTTAACATTACTGTAATATCCAAATTTGTCTCAGGGATATGTGAATGGCTGTCGGGGTGGGGGGTGAGGGGGGGGTGAGAGTGTGTTTTTAAATTATGCTCTTTTTACAATATGGATGCCTAGAGAAACGCAATTTCATCTTGCTTGAACTACAGTTGTATGCATAGCATCATGACAATAAAGATTGATTGACTGATTGATTGAAAAGAGGAATGAACAGAGACCCGGGAGCTCTTTTACTGTACTGTATGTTGGAGATGGAATAAAGTTTCTCTGTCGTCCAGCTCGTCACCTTACCTGCCTCCATTCTCCACATTGGTGACCCTAAGATGTGCCATGGAAAGCAAGCCGAGCACCACCCCGCAGACTGCCTGGAGGGAGAGCACCAGCACCGCGTGCATGGTCTCAGCCCAGCTCCCAGACTTCTGGCTTCACAACCCGACCACGTGGTTCTTGCACATAGAAGCCCAGTTCGCACTCCGCGGGATAACAACGGACGATACCAAGTACTACTGCGTGGTCGCTGTGCTGAATGGGCGTGTCACACAACAGGTGACGAGCCTGCTCCAGGAGCTGCCGGCCCAAGGAAAATATGAAGTGCTCAAGAGGATGCTTCTCCAGTGCTATACCCTTTCTGACAGTGAGAGGACAGAAAGACTCCTAACGCATTCGGAGTTAGGGGACAGATCAGCAGTGGCGCTCATGGAGAGCATGTTAGCGCTGAGGGGGAAGGACGACAAATCTTTCCTGTTCACCCACTTGTTCCTCAGGAACCTACTGGCTACAGCGAGGGTGATCCTGGCCAACTTGCCACGGCTGGTTGCTAAGGACCACTGCACCCTGGCGCAGGAAGCGGACCACATCATTTTGGTGACCAGAACACTCTGCGTGCAGACAGTGGTACCGGCATCCATGAGGGACTCCAGCGAGGTCGAGAAGCTGTTCGTGGTAGCCAGGACAGATACCAGGAGATGAAAGAACAGTGTGATCCATTTTTATCATTGCCGTTTTGGCTTGAATGCCTAAGGCTGCCTGTTGCCATGCCAAATTAAGAAGCTGGGAAGATGGCACATTCGGAATTCAGTGGCAACTGCAACCAATGGGGACAGGAACAGACTGCTTTATGTCACGGACACATGTTCAGGGAGACAGTTTTTGGTGGACTCCGGCTCCCAGAAGAGCCTCATCCTGCCAGTCAATGCAGACAGGGTGGCAGGACGCAGCTGTCCCGAGCTCACGGCCGCCAACGGATCCACCATCAGGACATGTGGCAAAGTGGACACTGACGATATGCTTACATGGACGCAATTTTCAGTGGGACTTTGTGATAGCTCCATGTTCCGGCCCCATTTTAGGCACAGATTTTTTATGTGCTTATTTAGATTTAGATTTTAGATTTAGTATACTTTATTGATCCCCAGAGGGGAAATTGAGGGTCATCCACCACCTGGATGGATGAAGCAGCCACGATACGGCACTATCCCATAACCATTCACACACACATTCACACCTAGGGCCACTTTAGAGTCTCCAATTAACCTAACCTGCAAGTTTTTTTTTGGCATGTGGGAGGAAACCGGAGAAATCCCGGGGTAAACCCACGCATACACGGGGAGAACATGCAAACTTCACACAGATCACTGTTGGTCGGGGGCTGGGATCGAACCCACGATCCCCCGGCCAAGGGTAAACTGTGCTGCCGCAGTGCTAACCACTGCGCCACCGTGCAGCCCATGGGTTGTTATGGGTTGTTAGTCAATGTTGCTAATAGGAGATTAGTGGATGCTGTCTCTTTTACCTCACTGCCGTGTACAGCTCGGGAAGCAGGGTCGACAACACTGGTTAACTTTATAGCTCCAGGGGGTTAGTACCAACATTTGCTCACAAGTTCCCAGCACTCATGGTCCTGACTTTTTCAGCTACGGTAATGAAACACGGGGTCAAACACTTTACAAAGACAAAAGGCCCGTCAGTGTTCACGTGACCTCGGCATTTGGACGCAGCTAAACTGGCCAGCGCGCAAGAGGAGTTTGCCAACTTAGAGCAGTTGGGCATCGTCGGGTGCTCCAAGAGCCCATGGGCATCCCCGCTACACATGGTGCCTTAAGCCGACGGGTCGTGGCAACCGTGCAGTGATTCCCGGCGCGTGAATAACGCCACAGAACACGATAGTTATTCCATTCCGCACATCCAAGATTTTTCGGTGCACCTGGCCAGGGCGCGCGTTTTTTCAAAAGCGGATCTGGTCTGCAGATACCATCAGGTCCCCTGGCACGCGGAAGACATTCCAAAAACAGCGGTAATAACTCCTTTCGGCCATTTCGAGTTTTTACGCATGCTGTTCAAATTAAAAAGTGCGGTGCAGACTTTCCAGAGGATGATGGATGCAGTGCTTCATGACTTGTCCTTCGTTTTTGTCAACTTAGATGACATTCTGGTAGCTAGCGCGTCAGAGGAGGAGCACATTGCCCATCTCAAGATGGTTTTCCAGAGGTTGGAGGCACACGGGCTAATAGTTAACCCAGCGAAGTTCCAGTTCGCTGTGCCAGAGACTGATTTTTTGGGCCACCGCATTTTGTCGGAGGGCGCGATTACCGGATAAGGTGCTCGCTGTGTCGGACTTTCCATGTCCCCAGACCATGAGAGCACTACAGGAGTTTTTGGGAATGGTTAACCCTTTGAGTGTGTGAATTTGCGTGCCCCTAGTGGCAGAGCGCGGCACTGCGCCTGTCGTCTCACTCTGACATGATTGGCTGCATTGGAGATTTGTACTGATTTGTACTGATTTGGTAGTTTCAAAAGGTGGCAGACATCTGTTGGAGGACTCAATGGATGACACATAATACACCAAAGAAGAAGAACTCCTCATTTCATTTTCCTGTTTTTAGCATTTTAGCGCAGAAAGCTATTATGGCCGCGATCGGTCACCATCACTGTCGGCTTTGTACGAGGAAAATAGCTGTGGGATACAAGCAAAATTTATGTGGGATAATCATAAGACTTTGTAGATGTGATAGAGACTTTAAATGACCGACAGAACGCAAAATAACGACCATAATGGGTGAAAATGCAGCAACCACACAAGCCAGCCAGCCACCCCCCCTTTGTCAAAAGTAAGTAAGAAATTTCTGTTTTGTTTTTTGTAATGTACTGATTTCTTGTTCGTATACTTTGAAGATAAGATGATAAGGTATCTCTGTACAAACAATGGTGTCAAAAGACTGAACCATTCTTTGTGTAAATATGTCACAAAGTCCAGTTTTGACTGAGTTATGGAATTTAAAGAGGTGCCACGACATTTTGCAAATTAGATGTGTAAATTTATCTGAAACTTTGGATCATATTTTACATCTTTCTAACTGACAGTAAGCCATTATCTCTTACCACTTTCAAGTTATAGCCTTGGAAATCTGAACTATTTTATTGACAAAAAATATTTACCATTCTTGACCACTAGGGGTTATGTCGCAATTCAGTGACAGTCACACTCAAAGAGTTTATAACCGGTTCCTTTCCCGGGCAGCGCAGCTGATGCAGCCGTTGTATGCCGCACTTAAAAAAAGAAGCCCGCAGAAGCCATCGACGGGACTCCTGAGCGAGTCCAAGCTTTTACTAATGCCAAAACAGTGCTTGCAGATGCCGCGTTGTTAGCCCACCTGGATCCGTCTGCACGGATAGCGCTCACTACAGACATGTCTGATGTTGCCATAGGGGCAGTGGTGGAGCAGTATGTCTCAGGTTCGTGGCAGCGGCTTGCATTTTTCAGCCGAACTTTGCACGACAACAAACGCAAATACAGCATGTTCAATAGAGAATTGCTGGTGCTCCACCTGGCAATGTGCCATTTCCAGTTTTGGTTAGATGGGTGCGAGTTCACTGCATTCGTAGACCACAAGCTGCTGACGTACGCGATGGCAAAGGTCTCGGAACCATGGCCAGCCCAGCAGCAATGGCATTTGGCCACGATTTTGGAGTTTACTACCAACATTCAACACATCGTCGGTAAGCTCAATGTCATGGCCAATTGTCTGTTGCGCACATTAGTCTCCCCGGTCTACATGGGAATAGATTTCCTCATGATGGCCGCGGAGCAGGCCGGGGACGTGGACATTTGGGTGCTCCAGTCTGCGCCTACTGGGTTAAGGCTGGAGAGCAGGGTGGTGCAAGAAGGGTACCCTTACTTGCTCTGATGTTTCCACCAGCTGCCTGTGCCCGGTGGTTCCGAGCTTTTGGCGCCGTCGCGTTTTTGAGTCGGTCCACTCCCTTTCGCATCTGGGAGTACGCGCTTCAGTGAAACTAGTGGGGGCGAAATTCATCTGGCCGAGCTTGCGGAAGAATGCGAAAGAGTTGACTGCAGCTTGCGTTGCATGCCAGTGGGCCAAAGTGCACAAGCACACCAGAGCCCCCCTTGAGCCACTCCAAATCCCGGCCAGGAGGTTCGACCACATCCACATGGATTTGGTGGGACCCCGCCCGCCGTCACAAGGTTTCACGCACCTTTTAACAATAATGGACCACACCACACGCTTGCCTGAAGACCGCTGTCTTCTATCATGTCCGCAGAAGTGGCTTGTACTTTTTTGTTGGCTTGGGTGGCACGGTTCGAATCCCTGTCGGACATCACTTCCGACAGGGGTCCACAATTCATTTCGGAACTCTGGTCCATGATGGCCCAGAGCCTGGGGGTCAAAATTCACCGCACTACCGCGTACAACCCCCAGGCTAACGGGTTATGCAAGCGTTTTCATAGGTCGCTTAAAGCAGCGCTCAGAGCTTCGCTCACGGATGCAAATTGGGTCGACCGCCTGCCCTTGGTTCTTTTAGGGTTGCGCTCCACACCTAAGGAGGATTTGGCAGCCTCCCCAGCAAAACTCATTTTTTCTCAGCCGCTACGGCTCCCCGGAGAGTTTTTATCAGAAAACCCTGCACCTGAGGCTGATCCGCCCGTGCAATTTTTGCACAGTACAGAGGCTTTTAAAGTACCGGGCCCGGCCCACCATTGCTTTCCCTGCACCTTCATCCCAAAAAGCTTGCAGGGTGCCAGTTTTGTTTTTGTCAGGCATAATGTGCACCGTACCCCGCTGCGCCCACTGTACGACGGACTGTTCAGGGTGTTGGAACCTGGGGCAAAGCATTTTGCGTTAGACTTGAGGGGACGTAGGGAGACCGTCTGCATCGACAGACTGAAGCCCGCTTTTGTGTTGGCAAACAAGCAGGTGGTGTTGGCCCAAGCTCCCCGGCGTGGACACCCACCACTGGTGGCTCCGCAAGTTGACAATCCCTCGCCAGGGACCTGCACTCGCAAAGCTGATGTGTTTTCTCCACCTCCCTTTTTCCCTCCACAGACTGACGTGCCCTCCTGTACACCCCACCAGCAGGGCGGTTCTACTGGATCGGCGACCCCCCACTACAGCTGCTATGGGTGCCTGCTCAAGCCCAAAGGATGGAGGGTTAGTGCCCTTTCTGGCTGTGTGGGGGCTTTGTGTGGGACTTCTCCACCCAGAGAAAAAGGCAACTGGGGAAGGGGGAACAATGGACCGAAAGAGGAGGTGTCACCGGGAGGTATCAGATGGGACAGTAAGGACTATGTGCCCCCTGGGGAGAGGAGTAAATGTCGGAGCCGCTGGAAGAAGAAGGGTGTGAGAGCGGTGCCGTCATTGTGTCATGTTGATGTGCCACACAGGTTTTGTTCTAAACACAATGTACGACAGTCGGAAGTTCCGGGTCTCAATGCATGGTATTAAAGATATAAAAGAGGAATGCACAAAGACCCAGGAGCTCTTTTACTGTACTGTATGTTGGAGATGGAATAAAATTTCTGCGTCATCCAGCTTGTTGCCTCGCCTGCCTCCATCCTCCACAATGTGTTCAATACTTATTTTCTCCGCTGTATAGAGTAAGTGATCTTCTATGTTGTTTATCAGTACAAATAATAAATGAGCAATAAATAAATAGACCCATACTGTATTTGTTTCAATTTGATTTTACCTGAATTAGTAGATTAATAACGGAGATACACTACCGTTCAAAAGTTTGGGGTCACCCAGACAATTATTTTGTGTTTTCCATGAAAAGTCACACTTATTTACCACCATGAGTTGTAAAATGAATAGAAAATATAGTCAAGACATTGACAAGGTTAGAAATAATGATTTGTATTTGAAATAATTTTTTTTCCAGATACTCAACCTGCTCAAAGGAAGGTCAGTTTTATAGCTTCTCTAACCAGCTAAACTGTTTTCAGCTGTGCTAACATGATTGCACAAGGGTTTTCTAATCATCCATTAGCCTTCTGACGCAATGAGCAAACACACTGTACCATTAGAACACTGGAGTGATAGTTGCTGGAAATGGGCCTCTATACACCTATGTAGATATTGCACCAAAAACCAGACATTTACAGCTAGAATAGTCATTTACCACATTAGCAATGTATATTAGATATTAGAGTGTATTTCTGATTAGTTTAAAGTTATCTTCATTAAAAAAACAGTGCTTTTCTTTCAAAAATAAGGAAATTTCTAAGTGACCCCAAACTTTTGAACGGTAGTGTAGGTGCCACCCCATACACCACATCGTGTGGAAGGGATTAATTTAACTTACCTTTATTAATAACTTTCATGTATTTATATTGTTTAGAAATATGCTAAATGTTGAAACAGTTTCAAATATTTGACATGATTAGCCATAAATAAAATAAAATGAAAAATGAAAGGGGAGGGTGTAACAGTTTTATATATGGTACAGTGGCATGAAAAAGTGTTTGCTTCCTTCCTGATTTCTCATTTTTTTATGTTTGTCAAACTTAAATGTTTCAGATCAAAAATATTTAAATGTTAGACAAAGATAACACAAGTAAACACAAAATGCAGTTTTTAAATGAAAGTGTTTATTATTAAGGGTAAAAAAAAAATAATCCAAACCTTCATGGCCCTGTGTGAAAAAGTGACACCCCCCCTCCCGTTAAAACATAAATTAACTGTGGTTTATCACTTCTTTGGAAAGCTGAGTTCAATTTCTCTAGCCACACCCAGGCCTGATTACTGCCACGCCTGTTATTCAAAATTCACTTAAATAGGACCTGCCTGACAAAGTGAAGCAGACCAAAAGATCCTCAAAAGCCAGACTTCATGCTGCAATTCAAAAAAATTCAGGAGCAAATGAGAAACAAAGTAATTGAGATCTATCAGTCTGGAAAAGCTTATAAAGCCATTTCTAAAGCTTTGGGACTCCAGTGAACCACAGTGAGCGCCATTATCCACAAATGGCAAAAACATGGAACAGTGGTGAACCTTCCCAGGAGTGACTGGCTGACCAAAATTACCCCAAAAGCACAATGATGACTCATCCAAGAGGTCACAAAAAACCCCACAACATCCAAAGAACTGCAGGCCTCACTTGCCTCAGTTAAGGTCAGTGTTCATGACTCCACCATAAGAAAGAGACTGGGCAAAAATGGCCTGCATGGCACAGTTCCAAGACAAAAACCCCTGCTGAGCAAAACATCTTGATGATCCCCAAGACTTTTGGGAAAATATTCTGTGGATTTACAAGACAAAAGTTGAACTTTTTGGAAGGTGTGTGTCCCATTACATCCGACGTAAAAGTAACAGCATTTCAGAAAAGGAACATCATACCAACAGTAAAATATGGTGGTGGTAGTGTGATGTCTGGAACTGTTTTGCTTCTTCAGGACCTGGAAGACTTGTTGTGGTAAATGGAACCATGAATTCTGCTGTCTACAAAAAAGTCCTGAAGGAGAATATCTGGCCATCTGTTTGTGACCTCAAGCTGAAGCGCACTTGGGTTCTACAGCAGGACAATGATCCAAAGCACACCAGTAAGTTCACCTCTGAATGGCTTAAGAAAAACAAAATGAAGACTTCGGAGTGGCCTAGTCAAAGTCCTGACCTGAATCCAATTGAGATGCTGTGGTATGACCTTAAGAAGGCGGTTCATACTTGAAAACTCTCCAATGTGGCTGAATTACAACAATTCTGCAAAGATGAGTGGGCCAAAATTCCTCCACAGCGCTGTAAAAGAATCATTGCCAGTTATCGCAAATGCTCAATTGCAGTTGTTGCTGCTAAGGGTGGCACAACCAGTTATTAGGTTTAGGGGGCAATCACTTTTTCACACAGGGCCATGTAGGTTTGGATATTTTTTTTTCCCTTTATAATAAACACCATTTAAAAACAGCATTTTGTGTTTACTTGTGTTATCTTTGTCTAATATTTAAATTTGTCTGATGGTCTGAAACATTTAAGTGTGACATACAAAAAAATGAGAAATGAGGAAGGGAGTGAACACTTTTTCACACCACTACTGTGTATACTGTGAAACAAGCCAGATTAATTTGCTATATGTGAATTTAAAACCAATTTGATTCATAACAAATACATAAACCTGCTATGATGAATAGCTATTGTGAGATTGTGTAATTACTATCTTTATGAAATTTATACGAAACAGATACTAATAAATACAATACAAACAAATCCCTTAAATATGAAAAAAATGTTCACCTTTGGACAAATTAAACAAAACTGAAACTTTTTTCTATTTAAAGATGACAAAAAATTGTTTAACCAATGAATTAGTAATAAATAAATAATATTTCTTTTCTCACATTTATCACAATAAATGACCAAGCTAAAATAAATTAAATGTGTCCTTGTTTATAGACAAAGACCTCTGAATATATTTTTGGACTTCAATACAGTGTCAGATTTTATATTAACCTCATAAACGTTGCATTGGTGACCTCCTAGCTGGCAATGGACATGGGTGCAGCCCTACCTAAAAGGTCACAGTGATGGAGGTCATGATAAATCTCCTGACAGACCTCCTGAAGCAAACCCCGGCCACTTATCAGTCTACCTTGAAAGTTTTGCAGCTGACAAGGTTAGACGGTGGACAATTTTAGCATCTATTAAAAACACCGGATATTTGTGATGGGTCCCCGCTTTTATCATGACACCCATTCCATTCTTGTCCACCTCAGTGCAGCCCCCTCCATGGCCTTGGTCTGTTGATGAGCTGACACGGAGCTGTCCTTCGCTCCTGAATAAGTTAATGAAGTCTATTGTCTTTCTGTGCTCAGCACCATCCAGCAATCCATGACCATTACTTACAACACCATTATACAGAGAGACATTGTCAATAGGCTTTCTCTCAGTGTCAAAGTGACAGGAAGGGGTGAGCAGAGAATAAAAGAGTTCCTTGAGCTAAACATCAGTGAAGTAAGAGAATCTGATTGCAGAAACAATCGCTATCATGTTCACACCTGCTTCAATTTCCTATGAATCAGAGCACAAAGGAAAACACTGAACAATGACTGCAGTATGGGCATCATAAGGGCAAATGTAAATTAGATTTACACCATCAGATACCATTATTATCTCACAGTGATACTGAAAAAAAAATGAAAGCACCAAGGTGCTGTGCCTCAGTGCCTGAGGCATGGTAGCATGGGCGGTTGTAAAAAAGTGGCAGTCTGACCTCTACTGACCCAGGATAGTTATTACAATACCTTTTTTTTCCACTGCGGCATTGACAGAAATGGTGAGCTAAATTTGTGTTTATTTCAAAAACAAAGTGTTTTGAAATTCTGGCAAATTAAAAGTCGAGAAAATATGGTGATACAATGATACAAGCCTTTAATTCCACTTAATTTTGGCCGGGCGAGCTGAAACAGAGGCAGAGAGGCAGACAGACAAACAGACGGACAGATACACACAGCCACAAACAGACGCACTAACCAATTACTGTATGCCTCCGTTTCACCGAGGCATAATGAAAGTTAAAGTGCAGTAAGTACATCTCTCCAAAAACAAGTTAGATGGATTACTGCTTTATCAAATCAAAATAAGATGTTTCTTAACATCCAATCCAGAATGTATATTGTGATGCTATTACTACATTTATACGTACTCAGAGGTGGCTAGTAATATGTTAAACTTACTCAAGTATTTAAGTATTTGTCCTAGGGATGCACGACAATATTGGCATGTTATTGGTATTGGAAAATAAAGCATTAAAAGGAATTATTGGCATCAGCGCAAAATAATATTTACAACCAGTAAAATGTAACAACAGAGATTTCAGCAGTGATGCTACTACTGCTGACATTATACTCTTCCAACGGCACAAGGGAATGATGTCATCACATCTGGACTGGCAAACAAAACAAACATGTCTGCCGTGTGGATTTTTTTTTTCCAGGTGTCTGAATCAACAACAAAGCTGCCATTTGCAATGATTGCTTTTTTCCACCCATTCCTTTAACACAACAAACTTAATATCTCATCTTAAAAGCTGATATCCAGACCAATATGAGGAATTTTGTTGTAAACCCCAGGCCACAGTTGTAAATAAGAATGTGTTCTTAATCTGTCTTGCCCGATTAAGTAAAGGTTACGTAAATTAAAAAAAAATTCCAACAGAATTTACAAAGCTTAAATAGGAGAGCGATGGCTAAAGGTATCACTAGGGTTAACCCCAACCCTTTCAAATGAAACCTGAGGTGCAAGCTGTAATTTTCAACAGCATCACATATTCAGGTGGTTCTATGCTGTGTGATGAATAGGCTCCTGTTTTGAAGTGATATATTGGATTTAGTTTATATGATGAATCTATTTAGCTTGGAGAAATCATCTTTTAATTTATAAAAAATCTCTTAGAAAAGCTAGAACAAGAATAATCCCAGGTTTCTTTTCAGTACTGTAGCCAGGTTGACAAAGAGTCAGGACTCTGTCAATCCTAGCATCCCCTTAGAGCTTACTAGTCAGGACTTTATGAACTTTTTCAATAATAAAATTTCATCCATCAGAGATAAAATCAATCAGATTCTTCCCACAGTTGACTTAAATACTGTAACTACTACAACTCCTTCTATTGATGTCTGTCTTGATGAGTTTACTCCAATCGACCTTTGTGAGTTAGACAAAATAGTTTCCTCATCCAAACCTTCAACTTGTCTTTTAGACCCTATTCCTACCAGGTTATTTAAAGAAGTCTTCCCACTTATTGGGAGCTTTATTCTTCATATAATCAATTCTTCATTAACTTTAGGCCATGTACCGCAGGCTTTTAAAACAGCTGTAATTAAACCCTTACTCAAAAAGCCAACGCTAGATCCAGGAGCTTTAGCTAACTATAGACCAATCTCTAATCTCCCTTTCATTTCAAAAATCTTAGAAAGAGTTGTTGCTACGCAATTATTTGACCACCTGCAGGGAAATGGTTTATTTGAGGAGTTTCAATCTGGGTTTAGAATCCATCATAGCACTGAAACAGCCTTAGCGAAGGTCACTAACAACCTCCTCATTGCATCTGATAATGGACTAGTTTCTGTACTTGTCCTTTTAGATCTTAGTGCAGCTTTTGATACTATTGATCATAATATTCTACTTGATAGATTAGAACACTATGTTGGACTTAATGGAACTTCGTTGCAGTGGTTTAGATCTTATTTATCTGATAGGTTCCAGTTTGTTCATGTAAATGATGAGTTTTCTCTCAGCTCAAAGCTTAGTCATGGAGTTCCACAGGGATCTGTGCTAGGCCCTACTCTTTTTAGTTTATATATGCTTCCGTTAGGCAACATTATTAGAAAGCACTGTATACATTTTCATTGTTATGCAGATGACACACAATTATACCTGTCAATGAAGCCAGATGATACTAATCAATTAGCCAAGTTAGAAGCCTGTCTTAAGGAAATCAAAGCTTGGATGACTTGTAATTTCCTGCTATTAAATTCAGATAAGACTGAAGTCATTCTTGTTGGTCCAAAAAACCTTAGAAATTCCTTTCCAAATCAAACTTTCAGTTTGGATGCAGTTACTCTCTCTTAATAGCTCTGTGAGGAACCTTGGAGTTATTTTTGATCAGGATTTGTCCTTCAATTCACATATTAAATTTGTTTCTAAGACTGCCTTCTATCATTTGCGTAATATTGCCAAGATTAGGAGCATCTTGTCTCAGAGTGATGCTGAGAAGCTGATCCACGCTTTTGTTAGCTCAAGATTAGATTATTGTAATTCTTTATTATCAGGCTGTCCTAAAACATCTTTAAAAAGTCTTCAGCTGATCCAAAATGCTGCAGCAAGAGTTTTAACAGGTACTAGAAAGAGAGATCATATGTCTCCGGTTCTGGCCTCCCTTCATTGGCTTCCCATAGAGTTTAGAATTAAGTTTAAAATCCTTCTTACTTACAAAGCTCTAAACAATCAGGCTCCTTTTTATTTAAAAGATCTGATACTACCGTATCATCCTAACAGAGCACTACGCTCCCAAAATGCAGGATTACTTGTAATACCTAGAATCTCCAAAAGTACAATGGGAGGCAGAGCCTTCAGTTATCAAGCTCCTCTCCTGTGGAATCAGCTGCCAATCTGGATTCGGGAGTCAGACTCGATCTCTGTTTTTAAGAATAGGGCTAAAACCTACCTTTTTGATATAGCCTACAATTAGGGAGGGATCATGTGTTTCTGAACCCTCCCTTAGTTATGCTGCTAATAGGTTTAGTCAGCCGGGGGACCTCCAGTAATGCACTGGGCCTCACTCCTTTCCTCACTCTCTGAAATATTTTTTTTTTTGCTGGTCATTAACATTTGTTTGTTCTCTCCCATAGATTGAGTCCCCATCGTGCTGTTTGCTCTCTACATGTCTGTTCTTTTCTTCTTCTCTATCCCCTCACCCCCCAGCCAGTCGCAGCAGATGACTGCCCTTCCCTGAGCCTGGTTCTGCTGGAGGTTTCTTCCTGTTAAAAGGGAGTTTTTCCTCTCCACCGTCGCCAAGTGCTTGCTCACAGGGGATCGCCTGATTGCTGGGGTCTTTCTGCAACTGTGTGGGTCCCCCCTACAGTTGATAGTGCTATGAGATGACTGTTGTTGTGAAATGGCGCTATATAAATAAAGTTGAATTGAATTGATGCTAACTTTAAGTAAGTCTTAAAACACATGCAGCCTTATTTGCTTTTTAATGCACTTCATTTTCACACGATCCCTATGGACAGATTGCAGATGTTTCCCCTTGCCCTGGTTGTGACTGGTGTAAGGGTTGTCACAAGTAGTGTCTGCCAAGCTTATTAAAAGGAGGAAGTTTATAGTTCTGTTGAACATGTTACCAAAAATAACATGTATTTTATTTTCATATTGTGCTACGCGTCTTATTTTCCTTGAGGACTGTGTCTTTATATGCCAGTTAATCTTCACTGGACAATGGAGATGTAAACAAGCGGGAAAAATATGTGTATATGGGGGGGGGGGGGTGCTGAAAAGTTCATAGTGGTCAAATCTGACCAAATGCGGTTTATTTTTCAACATAGTCTCCCCTTCGGTCCACACACTTCTTCCACCGGTGTTGCAGCGCTTGGATAGTAAACCACATTTTGTCATATTTGACCACAATAAACTTTTCAGCCCTACCTCGTATATTGGTATCAGCATCAGCAAGTGGCAAAAATTACTTTCAAAATATCAGCATATTGGTATTCAGAAAAAAAAAAAAAAATCTAATATGGTTCATCCCTCATTTGTATGTTGCAGCAAAGATAAAAATCAAAATGTTTTATTCTACTGCAGTCAGAAGGATATTAATATAATAACTCTGACTAACAACCAAAAAAGCAACAGATTGCTAACCCTAAAAACAGTAGAAAAATAAATACAGCAAAATAGAAAAAACAACAACAAAACAATCCACCTTATTCCTGGGGTGTCGCTGTAGAAACGATTATGGGCGGAGCTTCCGGTTTTGGCTGCAGTAGTGTTATCATTCAGTTTCAGTGGAGTAGCAGGGACATTGAAAAACTTAAAAATGCTATTTTAAAATTCATTTTAATGTATAGTCCACATACAGTTAGGCCCAAAAATATTTGGACAGTGACACAAGTTTTGTTATTTTAGCCGTTTACGAAAACATATTCAGGATACAATTATATAATCAATATGGGCTTAAAGTGTAGACTCTCAGCTGTAATTTGAGAGTATTCACATCCAAATTGGAGCAAGGGTTTAGGAATTACAGCTCTTTAATACGTAGCCGCCTCTTTTTCAAGGGACCAAAAGTAATTGGACAATTGACTCAGAAGGCTGCAAAAAAATAAATAAAAAAAAAACAACAAGGCTGCATGGGCTCTTCCCTCGTTAACCTGTCATCAATTAAGCAGTTAAAAGGTCTGGAGTTGATTCCAGGTGTAGCGTTTGCATTTGGAAGCTGTTGCTGTGAACACACGACATGCGGTCAAAGGAGCTCTCAATGGAGGTGAAACAGACCATCCTGAGGCTGAAAAAAAAAAAGAAGAAATCCATCAGAGAGATAGCAGAAATGTTAGGAGTGGCCAAATCAACAGTTTGGTACATTCTGAGAAAAAAAGAGTGCACTGGTGAGCTTGGGAACTCAAAAAGGCCTGGATGTCCACAGAAGACAACAATAGTGGATGATCACAGAATCCTTTCCATGGTGAAGAACAACCCCTTCACAACATCCACTCAAGTGAAGAACACTCTCCAGGAAGTAGGTGTATCAGTATCTAAGTCTACCATAAAGAGAAGACTTCATGAGAGTAAATACAAAGGATTCACCACAAGGTGCAAACTATGAATCAGCCTCAAAAATAGAAAGGCCAGAATTGACTTTGCCAAAAAACACCTGAAGAAGCCAGCCCAGTTCTGGAACAGCATTCTTTGGACAGATGAGACTAAGATCAACCTGTACCAGAATGATGGGAAGAAGAAAGTTTGGAGAAGAATTGGAACAGCTCATGATCCAAAGCACTACATCTTCTGTAAAACATGGTGGAGGCAGTGTGATGGCATGGGCATGCATGGCTTCCAATGGCACTGGGTCACTTGTGTTTATTGATGATGTGACAAAAGACAGAAGCAGCCGGATGAATTCTGAAGTGTATAGGGATAAACTTTCTGCTCAGATTTAGCCAAATGCAGCAAAGTTGATTGGACGGCGCTTCACCAATGATCCAAAACATACTGCAAAAGCAATCCAGGAGTTTTTTAAAGCAACGAAGTGGAAGTAAATCACCAGGTCTCAACCCAATCGAGCATGCATTTCACTTGCTCAAGACAAAACTTAAGGCAGAAAGACCCCCAAACAAGCAACAACTGAAGACAGCTGCAGTAAAGGCCTGGCAAAGCATCACAAAGGAGGAAACCCAGCGTTTGGTGATGTCCATGGGTTCCAGACTTCAGGCAGTCATTGCCTGCAAAGGATTCTCAACAAAATATTGAAAAGTAACATTTTACTTAGGGTTATGTTTATTTGTCCAATTACTTTTGAGCCCCTGAAATGAGGAGTGTTTGTATAAAAATAGCTACAGTTCCTACATGTTTAATCATATATTTTTGTTCAACCCCTTGAATTAAACCTTAAAGTCTGCACTTCAATTCCGTTGTAGTTGTTTCATTTCAAATCCAATGTGGTGGCATGCAGAGCCCAAATCATGAAGATTGTGTCACTGTCCAAATATTTCTGGGCCTAACTGTATGTGTTTTGCACTCAAGTGGCAGCTAATTTTAGCACTTGTAGTTTTTGTATTTTTTGAATGTTTTGGCATAGTTCTGGTACTTGTTGCTGGTTTTTGTGGTTGTGCCATAGACTATAAATGGAGACTTCTTTTTGGCTCTGACTAGATTCTATGTCTGCTCTGAGGTAAATCTGATTATGTCCAACATATTTTAACAAAATGCAGCAGACTTTATTGCGGTGGAAACATTGATATCTCAGAACTTTTATTTGTTTACAGTATTAGCATGTTAGCAGTGGCGCAAACAAACGAAGCTACAGTCTGCCAGGTCACTTTTTAAGGTCATCTTCCTATCCCTAGATAGTCGTGGGAAGTGGTATGATTATATTACTGTTTTTGGGGCGCAAAAGGCCGTGTTCCTGCATTTCTGATTCCGAAGTCATTGTTTTTTTAACAAGGAAAATGTGCTGTAATGGGGACAAATTGTGTGACATGGGTGGTGGCTCCATCCTTCCGGTTCCACTGCCACCTGAGGTATAATAGGGCTGTGAGGGAGAGGGGCGGTTTCTTGGCCTCCTCTCCGCCTTACAGTAGCACTTGTGAGAGCGAGTAACAAATAAAGTTGTATTCAGTTCAACACTCGGTCTTGTCCTTGGCTCCTATTACCGACATAACATTTGGCAACGAGGATAAAAGTATGGACGTGGGGGTTACATCGATTCGGCTGTTTTTGGAGCTTCCTGGTGAGCCGCTTGTCCCTTGGGCGAGGTAGTTCACCGCCTTTCAAAATTATTTAGTGACATTGGACCTTGGAAGACTGAAGAAGCTGCGGGCACGGGCATTGTTGGTTCACAACCTAGGAATGGAAAGACAATGTATCCTTAGTACTTTAAGTAAGGGTGATAGCTTTGAAGAAGTGGTTGAGCTAATGGTGCAATATTTTTGCGCCTCCCAAAATGCCATTGTCAGGAGGATCCAGTTTTGGCAGTGCCACCAGTGGACAGGCGAGTCGTTGCAGTGGTATGTAGCAGAACTACATCAGCTGGCCAAGGACTGTCAGTTTGGAGAGTTGGAGGAAGAGATGGTCCACGATCAGTTGGTGGAACATACTGTTTGCCCGGCAACGAGGTCGAAGCTCCTCACGTTCTCAAGCGAGCTGACATTAGCCAAGTCCATGGAGTTAGTTCAGCAGTTTGAGGTGGCAGACAAGCTATCTCGGGAGCTCAGCGAGAGAGCATCACATCACCATTTTGAACCACAGTCGACAGCGCAGGCAGTGGACCCAGACAGTGACGATGGTGTGGAGGATGATGAAGGCTCCGCTAATACTGTCAAGAGGAGGTCTGCCTCGAGACCCAGGTGTTTGGGTTGTGGGTCCACCAACCACCATTATAAGGCTAGAGGGTGTCCGGCAAGAGGAAGACGTTGCGGCACGTGCGGACTCTTGCATCATTTTGCCAGAGCAAGTTACAGGTTCGAGCAAGGAGATCCGAGACACAAGGAGGATCTCCCCATTTCACCTCCCATGGTTATTCGCAGTGTATCCCCAAGTACCAACAACCGTTCTTGCTGTGTGGTGGAACTGGACGGTGTAACAGTTCCGTTGCTGATTGACATGGGAGCGGTGAGATCTGTGTTAAATTGGGCAACCGTGAGGAGTTTCTTCCCACATTATCGGGTTGGAAAAGAGTGGTCGGACTGTGGTTTGTGGGATTGGCTGGTTCTGCAAACGATGGATGGAGTTGTATGGAACGAACCTTTGCCTAGTAATCTGGACAATGAGCAGGACCAGTGACCAGGGCCATCGTGGGAGGGTCTCGGTGGCGGCGTCCAAGTAACCCTAGTTGAGGGAACTGGGCGGCACAGTGGGACGCCTGTGACGATGGGTGGCGCCGAGTGGAGGGCCCATTCCACTCCCAGAATTCAGCTGGAAGGGACCGGAGAGCAAGGGGTCACAATGGCAACACCGGCAGCAAAAATAAAAGAGACTGGGGCAGTACCAGCTGGCACGGTGAAACAATGAGCCAAACAGGGACACTGGAAGTGGAGTAGGGCCCCTCTGGGGGTCGCTGATATGGTCTGACTCAGAAAGGAGGTCCGGTCAAGAGGTGTTCAGGGCAAACGCCAACAAGAAGATGACCGGGGGCAGCTGCAGGTGGTGGCTGTTGGGGAGGATGCCTACCTCCAACTATCTCATGGCTCATGGAGGCATCCCAATAAGCTGGTGTGCTCGAGAGAAGGAGGTGTTTGGACTTCAACATGGGTCGTCCCCGGAAGCAAAGAAAAGAAGGTGCACCAACGTGGAGCCATCCGACGGTTTTCCGGGGGGTGGTTCCTCTCCTGTGGCAGACTGATGGTGGGACAGTGCATGTGATGCATGGGGATGGAAATGGGGGACAACCCCACGGTGGCGCAGTGGTTTAGCACTGTGGCAGCACAGTTTACCCTCGGCCGGGGGATCGCGGGGATCATGAGATCGTGGGTTCGATTCCAGCCCCCGACCAACAGTGAGCTGTGTGGAGTTTGCATGTTCTCCCCGTGTTGCGCGGGTTTACTCCGGGATTTCTCCGGTTTCCTCCCGCATACCAAAAACATGTAGGTTTAGGGCGCTCGCGCACGCAGCGGCCAGCAGCCGGTGGCTTGTCACCAGACTGCAAACCAAATCTACCTACGGGTACAAATAAGTAACAAAAAAAACAAAAAACAAAAATGTATATTAGTACATTTAGTACATTATATCATTTCAGGAACACGGCAGTATTTTAGTTTTATATGGACTGTTTTATTTAGCTCAGACGGCAGAATAATCCGTCTTGCTGTGTGGGGGTGGGACGGTAGTCCACCTGTTTAGCTCTAATTTAAGTTATTTTGAGTGAATGTGATAGGCCTTTAGATATTTCTGTTCAGTTTTAGTGTGTGATTCGGGTTGCAAATTGGTGGGGGTCCAATTGTATGTATGTGTTTTGGACCATTTTTTTTTGAAGGGGGGAAAGTGTTGTGTTGTAATGGGGACATATTATTGTGTGACATGGGTGGTGGCTCCACCTTTCTGATTCCGCTGCCACCTGGGGTATAAAAGGGCAGTGAGGGAGAGGGGTGGTCTCTTGTCCTCCTCTCCACCTTACGGTAGCGCTTGTACTGTGAGAGTGAGTCTCAAATAAAGTTGTGTCCAGTCTCGTCTTTGGCTCCCATTACTGACATAACAGAAAACTGTCCTGTTTCAGTGACAACTATATGTTCTAAACCAGTACCGGAAGTTGCTACCATAATTTACGCAAGGCATCATGGGGCCTAGGAATAATCAGAATCAGAATGAGATTTATTGCCATTGTTCATGTAGTACACAAACTAGGAATTTGTCTCGGTGCAATGCTGCAACATTCAACATGGAGTAGCACTAAAGATAAAAATAAAAAACTACGCATGCAATAAAATGTAGAATATGAATGAGTAATACTAATCTATGCAATTTTAAATATATTAACAAGCAGCAGATATTGTGGAGTTCCACATAGTGCAGTCGGTAGTGCAAAAGAAAACAGTGATAATTATCATGAGTCCGGTTGAGCTGCTGTACGTAGTGCACGAGAGTCTAATAAGTCACTTAGTGTTCGGCAGTCTAATGGCAGAGGGGAAGAAGCTATTCATGTAGCGGGAGGTTTTAGTCTGAATGGACCGAAGTCTTCTGCCTGAGGGGAGGGGGGCAAACAGTGCGTGTCCAGGGTGTGAAGGGTCGGCTATGATCCGACCTGCACGCCTCCGAGTCCTGGAGATGTACAGGTCCTGGAGGGATGGGAGCTTGCAGCCGATCATCTTCTCAGCAGCGCGCACAACGCGCTGCAGTCTTAGTCTGTCCCTGGCGGTGGCTCCTGCGTACCACACGGTGATGGAGGTGGTGAGGATGGACTCGATGATGGCCGTGTAGAACTGCACCAACATCTTGGTGGGTAGCTTGAGCTTCCTCAGCTGCCGCAGGAAGAACATCCTCTGCTGGGCCTTTTTGATGAGGGAGCTGATGGTCGGCTCCCACTTGAGGTCCCGGGTGATGGTGGTGCCCAGGAAGTGGAAGGAGTCCGCAGTGGTGATGGGAGAGTCTGTGAGGGTAGGGGGGGGGCAGAAGGGCTGTGACTTTTCTGAAGTCCACGATCATCTCCACTGTCTTCAGAGCGTTCAGCTGCAGGTTGTTGTGGCTGCACCAGGACGCCAGCTGGGCCACCTCTCTCCTGTAGACGGACTCGTCGCCGTTGGAGATGAGCCCGATGAGGGTGGTGTCATCCGCAAACTTGATCAGCTTGACAGACTGGTGGCTGGAGGTGCAGGAGTTGGTGTACAGGGAGAAGAGCAGGGGGGAAAGTACACAGTCCTGGGGTGATCCGGTGATGATGCTAACAGAGTCAGAGACAGTCTTTCCCAGCCGCACATGCTGCCTCCGGTCCGTCAGGAAGTCGGTGATCCACCTGCAGAGGGAGTCAGGCACGTTGAGCAGGGACAGCTTGTCCTGGAGCAGAGCGGGGCGGATGGTATTGAATAAGGTGGATACATTAAAGATTGAATTAGAGGCATCCAGTAAAGATGCTAAAAAAATGAGCTAGCTGGAACCAAGACCATAGGAGCTGTTGTTCTCCAGCTGATTTAATTTCTCTATAACATGAAATGCCTCATCACAGAGGAAACACCATGTGGAGGCGAGGTTTGCCGAGATGTCAGGAACAGCAGCAGGAAAGAACAGGTTTGAAAATAGGGAGAGATGAATTAATTTACATTTGTATATTAAAATGGAAGGCCCAGAGTGACATTACAAGCCTCAAACAGTGAAAGAAAATGTGTTTACTAAATTCACAACATTCAATCTTAACAGATTTGTGTGATAAAAGCAGCAGGCTGCTGAGTTTTTACTAGCATCTATTCCATGGGGTGTGTGAGTGACACATGCCAACGACACAGAAAAGTGACTCTTTGCCCTTTTTGTGGAAGTAAATGTTACATCAATGACTGAGAAAGACCGATGCACTTACTCCTTTCACCTTCCATCAAAACACATTCATTGGTGGTTAGAGGTTCTGTCCCACCAAGATGGGAGATGACAGGCCATCTTAAAAAAAAATCCTTCCTTGTTTGCATTTAAAAAAAAAAAAAACTGAAAAAATTCTTAGTGTGCTCAAATATTACTATAACATAAACATATGTCAAGGGCTTTTTTTTTTTTTTTTTTTGAAAGTAGGATTTTTCTGATTAAATAATCATCTGCTTTGCTGGACTGACACCAGATACACAGACTCCTACTCATCAGTTTTAAATAAGACCCCTGTAGACTAACTGCCCACCACTAGTAACTGAAAACAAACCAACTTTTGACCTGATAAGGAGATTTGATGAAAATTCTCTGGACTTGTTCAATTATTGCATTTTTTTTTTTTGAAGTGGACACAAACAAAATGATACAGAAAATGATGTACTTTAGTTTGGCCCAAATTGGTAGAAGCTGCCATCGCTGAACTGCCATCCCTCGGAGCTATGTCAGTTTTGTGGTTAAAATTGTATGTGGAAAAGTAAGTGAGCAGATGTGAGGCCAATATCTGTCTCAATTAGTTGATGGAGCTCAGACAAACTGCTGTGCAAACAGTGCCTGGGAGCTTTACTGAGAACGCTAAGGAAAAGGAAAAGAGTCTGAATGCAAAACAAAGAGTGTATCTAAAAGCAAATTGCATGCTATAAACAAGGCTGCCATCCAAAGCTTAATTACATTGAAGCTTTAGTATAAAAAAAAAATTGGATTTACTATTAATGCTACAGAATGACATGTGCAGACATTTTTTTTTTTTTTTTGGTGGTGGTGGTGGGGGGCAGGTGCTCAACCAACAAAGGGCACTCCTGAATAACGAAAAAGTAAGGATACATTTAGTAGCACAAACTTTACTTACTTGGTTTATCAATTTTATTTTAATACCTTTATACTCATGGAGATAATACCCCATAGATTTTTTCAAAATTGTCAACTCAAACAGAGGCCATGGTCTTCATCATTAAAATGGGCAAAAATAAATATCTGTTCAAAATAAATAAATATTTGAAATCTCTGGAATCTGAAAAGGCTTTTCTTTCAACAACAAAAATTAAATCTCCATTCAAATAATTAAATCTTTGCAAATGAAAAATTACAAAGGCCATTCCCCTTGTCAGTAAAATGACCCAAAATCCTCTCCTCTGTTATCCTGCCACTGTCCATACCCATAAAGACTGTAAGGATAGTTTATACAGGACAGCTTAGTGAGAGGACAGGAGCAAATGTACAATAAAAATCATGAAAATCAGAAAAAGTTGCAAATTTGGGAGTATATTGTTGTAAATTTGTGTGGGGGAAAATAATTTTTTTTTTTTTTCCACAAAACATGTCAAATTTATAGTAGTATAAAAGTACTACGTTTACTACAAAATGAATAATTTTGCCAGGAAAAAGTTGACTTTATTGCTGTAAATTCATTCCTTTTTTAAATGTGTTTTTTCAGTATTTGTAAGTTGCGTTTTTTTCACACAAAAATGTCACTTTTTTGCTCATAAATTTGTCACAGTTTGTGCATGATCATGGGATCATGCCCACACTTTGTGTTTATTTTTGTTCTCCCTGTGATTATTCAGGATTATCATTTGCATTTATTGCCCTCTGTGTTCCCCAGAGTCATCTGTCATTGTCTTCTGTGTCATCCTGTTTGGTCCTGGGTCTGTGTGTGTGTGTGTGTGTGTGTGTGTGTGTGTGTGTCTGTTTACCTATTGTTCCAGCAAATCATGTGTTCCGTATCTGTAGCCACCATCATCATCATCACAGCAGTCTGTCGGGGGCGACAATGACTTTCATTTGGGTCTGATCAGATTCCTCCACACAGCTCTGTCCTTCGCCTTCTGCTGCCAGGAACTCCTGACCTTGTTAACCCGGGTGACGTCTGAGCCGGTATGAGTTGCTTTCTGACTGACCATTTCATGAAACTGCTTGCAAAGTATTTGAGTACCGCTAGCTTTTGCTGGACTAGTGGCACATTCTTGGCAGACAGAGCTATTATCAGTGGCAAGGACAGGCCAAGACAAACTGACTCCAGTATCTGTTGCAGTGACTGACCAGATGATAGGTTTGTTTATCTCTGCTCTTTGTGTAGTGCATGTCAAAATGCACCAACTGGCAAAAGTCCACCACAGCCCTTGCGACAGATGTGCTCATCTGCTGGGATGTCCAGTCTCACCCTGTGTAACTGGCAGTGGTCCGTCAGGCACTGGTTTGCTTGCTACTAGATAACCATGAAAACCGGTACTACCTGTCTCATGGGTCAGGCCGTCGATGACTCAACCAGCAATCCTGCCATTCTGATGGAGTGGAGGGTGAAACTGGGCATCCTGGCAGAACTAAAAATACCTGTAGCCACCATCCTCTCTGTATTGCTCCTGTACTGTTGTCCTGTATGTTCATTGTCATGTCTCGTGTGCATCCCCTCTTCCACTGTCTGTGCGTCCCCTCCCATCCTGTAGCTGCTCCCCTGCTGTCTGATTGCCCCTGATTGTTCCCACCTGTCCTGTGTTGTCTTGATTACCCTCTGTCTGTATATATATATTGGCGTCAGTCTGTGTCAAGTGTGGCATTATTGATGTTTCTGTGATGTTTCCATGATGTTCCTTGTTCGTGTTCCCAGCATCTATATAAGTTCTAGCTGCCTTGTCCTGAGTTTTTGCCCTGCCTGGTTTTAGTTTTGTTTGCAGCCCACACACTGCCAATTATTTGTGTTTTTTTAGTTTAATAAATTATCATTTTGCATCACACTCCTGACTGCACCCGAGTACTCTCCACCACCAACCCTTGACAGAATGACGCCACCAGGTAAGGATTCAGCAGGCAGGTGGCAGTACCTCGTGATCCTGGGGTGGGAGTTTTGTAACGCATTGATAGAAATAAATGGGATTATTTCTGGTGCTTGCTCAGCTGTCACCCCAAAGTCGATATTATGATACCTGGGGCTGGTGGGGGCGGCGATTCGCTGATATCCACAGCTCACGGAGCACACTGAGGGGGTGGAATGGATTACTCTGGTGGCTGACCTGCAGTGTGAATACCGCAGAATGGTGAGGAGTTCGCCAAACAAGCCAAAGTCTGTGCCGACGAAGAAGTGTCCCCTGGCTTCGGCACCTCCTGCTCCTCGCCAATCACCAACTCCAGCCCCATCACCACCTCCCAAGCAGCAGCCTTCTGGACCTCGGGTACCTTGGGAGATCTCCGCCATCGAGAGAGAGCAGTTTTGGGGATCGAGACTGGCGTTTGGAGGTCCAGGTTGGAAGGAAGGCTCCGGGAGACGCTGCTCCTCTTGACATCATGCGCCAGTACCAGCTCCCTCCATGGCACACACCTCAGCTCGTGCTCCACCTGTTTCATTGCCTGCAGCTTCGCTTGTCATTATGCCAGCACCTTCGCCTGTCATCACACCTACAGTGCCAGCTTCCACGTCTTCCATGCTGGTGCCCACGTCCGCTGCTGTGCCTCAGACTGCCTCATCCGCTGTTCCTTCAGTGTCTCCTGAGATTGTCATTGCCTCTCTTCTAGAAAAAAAAACCAAAAAACTAATATAATGGAGTGGTGGCCCCATCCACTCTATGAACACCATTGTTAAGTTTGCTGATGACACCATCGTAGTAGGACTGATAATGGACAACACTGAGTAAGCCTACAGGGAGGAGGTCCAGCATCTGTCTGACTGAGGTGTCAGGAACAATCTGGACTTGAACACTACAAAAACCAAGGAACTGATTGTGGATTTCAGGAAATCCAAATGCACTGAGCCCTGTCTGCCCTCTGCTTTAATGGAGAGGTAATAGAGAGAGTAGTGAGCTTTACGTTCCTTGGTGTTCACATCTCGGCCAACCTCAGCTGGTCAATTAACATCTCTTATCAGGTGGGGAAGGCACAACAGAGACTTTACTTCCTCAGGAAATTAAGGCAAGCTCACCTCACCTCCCTCATCACCTGCTGCTGAATGTCTATTGAGCAGCCATTGACAGCCTCCTGAGCTACAGCTGTACAGTATGATTCAGAAGCTGCACTGCAGAGGACAGGAAGGACTTGCAGTGGGTGGTAAGGGTGGCAGAGAAGATTACTGGTATCACACTACTCCCCCTCGAAGACATTTATTCTGGCAGACTTCAAAAGAAGGCCAGGAGCATCTCCATGGATCCTACTTACCTACTCATTCACTGTTTTCCTTCCTTCCCTCTGGAAAAAGATACGGGACAATTAAAGCAAAAACAACCAGACTGAAACACAGCTTCTTTCCCCAGGCTGTGAAAAGTATTACCACACCTCCATCCCATTCCTCCCAGGATTGATGAATCCCCTCTCCCCCTCCCCTCTCTTCCCCTCTCCCCTCCCCTTCCCCTCCACAATTGCCTTACAACAATTACTGTCTGCATCGTTCTCTGTCTTATTGTTTTTACTTTATTTACTACTGCTGCAGTTGCTAAAACTGCATTTCACTGATGATTTTATATAGTGACAATAAAGATCTATCTTATCTTAATTGATAGAACATGTTATGTACGTATTAACAGAGCGAGACGTAAGCCATGCTATGCCAAGCAATGAACTGAACTTTATTACAGGAAAAGGGTAAATATATACAGCAGCCGCACCCCACCTGACGTCACCCCGTCTTGTCATGTGTCTGAGCTGTGCTCAGACTCTTTATGTATTTTTGAGTATTTTCCTGTCTGTTATGATTATGTCGTTAGTTCTGTGTCTATATTTTGGTTTGTTTTGTCTCTGAGCCCTTTCCTTCTGGCCAGTCACACCACCTTTTATCCAAGCTGTCTCCCTGCCAGCTCTAGCTGCGTGTAATTCATTAATCAGGTCACTAGCTCTGCTCCTCACACCTGTGCCTCATTTGTCTGCCTGTTATTTAAACTCTGCCTGCTCATTGTTTCTTTGCGGCAGCCACAACTGTGTTTGGACTGTTCTCCTGCTCTATGGACAGTCTCCCCCTCCATTCCTTCAGGGATTATCCAGCCCTGGAGATGCTCATCACTGTGTAAGTTGTTCTTGTTGCTTTTTGTATGTCTACACAGTTACTTTTTGAACAGTTATGTTTTTTCTGTTAATAAATGTCCTCACTGCAGTCAAGCGTCTGAGTTTGTTTTTGCCCTGGAGGGGCGTTCATGGCAGTTGGCTGCTGCCAGTGAAAACTCAGCTTCTGCAGTGGGGCATTTTTTCACCTTTTGTGTGTTTTTTCCATTCACCTGATTTTGGAGTTCACATGGATGAAGTGGAGCAGCAGGCGGTTTGCCTCCTGGAGTGCATTTGATTGCGGATCCGAGCCTCCTGTTCTCCCAGGATGGTCCATGAGAGCTGAGATGACACAGCACGAGTTATGCAGGCGTTTCCCAACTTATGGAATCACCCAAAGGCAATGGATATCCTCTCCTCCATTTATTTCCTTCTGTGCACAGGTGAGGGGCCGAGGGAGGTGATTCTGATGCCTGCGTTGACTCCTGCGCGCTTGCCAGCTCCAGCTCCATACAGACAGAGTCTCCATACAGCTCCATACAGACAGATCGTCCGAGAACTACTCCTACCTCTTCAGCAGCTCTTTTGGCACCGAGGCAGAAGCCTCCCACACCGGTATGGCCTTCTGTCCTTTTTTCCCCCGGCTGTTTCGTTAGCTTTTCTCCGCCCTGTACCGGCCTCTCCTCGCTTCTCTTTGGTGCGCTCTTCCACTGCTGAGAGGTCTTCCGCTTGTTCGCTGATGATGCCCACTTACGAGTTGTCAGAGCTGGCTCCTCCACAATCCACTGAGAGAGTCAGGATCGCCGTTGACACGGAGAGGGATAACTGCCTGTCCCCAGCAGCTGAGAACATAAAGATCCGGGAGGTCAGGCAAGTGTTTTTTCTTTCTGTTCCACCTTGTATTGATAAGCCTTGTCTGCCTCCTGGGGGAGAGTCTCAGATTAAGCAGTCCTCTGAGCTCTCTCCTCCTGCTGCTATTTCTAAATCTTCTCCTATCCTCTCCGTCTCTCCTCCACCTATCCATGAGTGTCCGTCGGTTCCAGAAACAAGTCGTCAGACAGTGGAGGAGCCGGTGGCCCTGGAGGACCCAACTCCGGAGCCTACACGGAGCCTACCCCCAGCTTTGATGCGAGAGGAGCCATCTGTGTGGGCCACAACAGCTAGGGCTACTAGGACTACTATGACCATCATGCCGGCTGCGGAGGCCACTGCAGCCGAGTCAGAACCCGAGATGGACCTCCTGAGGACCGAGCCCGAATCGCCATCACTACCTGGATGGTCGGAGTCCTGGACGGCGGTGCAGCTCGAGATCAGGCAAGTGCTCCATTTTGTCTATTTTCTGTCCTAGAGCAATCTTGCCTGACTCTTGGTGAGGAGAGCCGGGTGCAGCCGCCTGCTGCATCTGAGCTCGCCTTGCCAGGCTCGGCTGCTGCCGGTGACCTTAATCTCTCTTCTCTCTCTGTTGTTTCTGAGCCTTTTCCCAGGGTCACTGGAGATGATCTAGCACCACCTGATATCTCCAAAGGTCCGGGTTTGCCTCTTGAGGTCATCCTGGGCGCAGCTCCTGGGCTCCTGGGCTGGCTACCCAAACCCTGGAGCTCTGGGACTGTGGGGACCTAGGGGTCTGACTGGGCGCAGGTTTTGTATTGTATTGTGTTTTCCCTCCATAGCCTGTTCCCCCACCTCCCGCCCTGGGTAGTGTTGTGCTGTTCTCCTCTGGGGAAGGGGCAAGGGGGGGGGGGGGGTCCTTTTGGTGTTATTTGGGGTGTCTGGTATCCACTCCTTGAGGGGCGGACTCTGTCATGTGTCTGAGCTGTTCTCAGACCCTATGTATGTTTGAGTATTTTCCTTTCTGTTATGATTATGTTGTCAGTTCTGTGTGTACATTTTGGTTTGTTTTGTCTCTGAGCCCTTTCCTTCTTGCCAGTTGCACCACCTTTTATTCAGGCTGTCTCCTTGCCAGCTCTAGCTGCATGTAATTCATTAATCAGGTCACTTGCTCTGCTCCTCGCACCTGTGCCTCATTTGTCTGCCTGTTATTTAAACTATCCCTGCTCATTGTTTCTTTGCGGCAGCCACAATTGTGTTTGGACTGTTCTCCTGCTCTATGGACAGTCTCCCCCTCCATTCCTCCAGGGAATATCCAGCCCTGGAGATGCTCATCACTGTGTAAGTTATTCTTGTTGCTTTTTGTACGTCTACACAGTTACTTTTTGAACAGCTATGTTTTGTCTGTTAATAAATGTCCTCACTGCAGTCAAGCATCTGAGTTTGTTTTTGCCCTGGAGGGGCGTTCATGACACGTCTGACGGCTATGGCAAGCCCCAAGGGCCAAACCCACATACAACAGTCTCCTCTCCCCCTTACAAAATAAAAAAAAAAAAACACATCTTATTAAAACCCTCCGAAATTAGGCAAAACAGGAAACTCCCAATAAACATACTAAGATAACAATAAGAACATTAAACACACTAACAGTCTAAACTAGGGCCTGTGGGTGAACTACCACAATGCCCAGCATGGCTTCGTGGAGCATTCTGCCACTTATTTTTTTTTAAATTTTTTTTTTTTTACAGTCTGGCCGTGCTCCTACCTAAAGTCCTCTTTTTTCTTTTCTGTCTCCCACAGTAAATGTGGGTCGGGCGGGGGAAACAGTTCGGTCTGAGGGGCTTTGAAATAGGCTCGTAGCAGCCTTCTCCCTGGAGCTGTCGGACCCCTGTGGCTGACTCCCGCGGAGCCCCGCCGCCTGGAGCTGCCACCCAGACACGCTGTAGACTGTTAACGTCTCGAACCGAATTGTCCATCTGCCAAAAGTATGCCGTGGACCCTTCACACGCTTTCCCCCATCCCCCATCAGGAGGAGGGGACATGCCTGAGCTGTCAGGGAGCCAAGGACCCAAAGGGCTCCCTGAAGCGCCTGATTGAAAATGAATAGTGAAACAGGCCAAAATAGCCACGGTGTCAGAACTGGGTTTGGACTACCAAACCCAAGTTCATGACACATATGAAAAATAGCATGTGTCCGAGGTGCTGGTTGCATTACTTCTCTGCATTAAAATGAATGCAGAGATGGGAATTTTCTCTGATAGCAAATACCATTTGTTATTGTAATGTGAGTACAGCGTTTTGTCAAACAAATGCTCAAGAAAAGCAACAGCACTACAGCAATTTATCCAATACACACACACATTTCTTCACAATATGAGCCTATCTATGACTTAGCCAACCCGGTCTCAATAAAAAAAAAAAAAAAAAAACTGAATCAATGTTTTCCACCCCTCTGAAATCGTACATTTACACATTAAACCAAAAAATAATGTGCCTCGGCATGTATTTAAAAGTCGAGTCCCCAAGTCCATGCCTTCACTCAGTGCACATGCGCAAAACACTCCTAAATGGTCCTCACCGCGCATGCACAGAACAACACCTCTTTTACTTTGGCTTCCCAATGCTCATTCAGTTGGTGGGAGGGGGATGGCGGACGGTTATTTACATGGACTTTCAAGCAATGACATAAAAACATACGAGTCTGATTCCCACCCATATCTGTGAATGACTTTTTTGTTCACTTTTTTAGTTCTTTTTTTTTTTGCTTTTTTAAAATTTCTTTGTTTTTCACTCCACTAATGAAAGGTTAGATTTAGGCATTACCTCCAGTGAGGTTAGGGTTAGGGCTTAAGGTGTGGGTTAGTTGGTAGATGGTGAAAGACAATAAAAGTGACAAGAACACAAAGTGACAAACATTAAGCTGCCATTAGACAGCTTTCTTAAAACTGTAAACGCTATGTATCCACTGCATGTAAAAAAAATTGATTTTACATGTCTGTGCACAATTTCTCTGACAAAGTGTACAATTTGACTTTTTGTTTTTGGTGAGACTGGACTGGACTTAGCAAATTCCATTAAAACCCATCTAGTAGCTGCTAGGGTGCTTTTGATTGTAGACATGGATCGGTGGTTGATAAAAATTTAATTGTAGCTTAAAAGTAACTTCACGTCAGCAGAGTCAGTATCTGTGATTTGCTGATACGGCATGTGGCCAGGTGATTACAAGAGACACAGCACTGATGCTTTCACAACAGAGGAGGTGCAGCTGTAAAAAGTAAAAGAATGTTGGGTATATTTTGACAGGAATTTGTCAGGAATATATCAGCCATTACAGCTTAAGCAAAATATAAAAAGGGCCATAAAAATAAAATGTCATAGTTCTACTTTTTGGGCAGTTTCTGTTTATGGCTGAAGTGAAGGTGGGAGCAAATCACCATCACTGCAGTGAGGTGTAAGTAATAATGACGGTTATTAGCACCTGATCTGGTGATTAGTAGTAGTAGATTAGTTTATTTGACAGGGACAGTGCAATAAACATAGACAATTAATCAAAGACAATCAATCTGATGTGTTGCACATAGAGTGTATAGCTATTAGCTAATTTGCAACTCTTGTCCCTGGATGGGCTTTAGAAAAAAGAATCAAGATAAAAATATACACAATAACCACATACATCAATGCAGAAAAATTATAAATACACAATTATAAATATTATAAATACACAAATATAACAGCCTGACTCACCTTTAACATAAATATTATAAATACACAAATATAACAGCCTGACTCACATTTAACACATATAACATAACTCACATTTGCCTATTTCAGGCCTTCCTCCCTCGGTCACTCACTATAAACAAACACATTTATTCCTTCCCTTCATTCACTCTCACTTTGCAGACAAATAATTCATACATGAGTACATTCTTGTTTATTTTTCAGCCAGTTTTTAACATTTTTAGTGAATGTTTTAAAGTCCGTTATTATTTTAATTTCATTTGGCATTGTGTTCCAGATGTGACTGCCCTTTATAGAGAAAGCTGTTTGTCCAAATGTGGTTCTGCGGTGGAATATTTTACAGTTATTGTTAACAGAACTCCTGGTGGCTCTGCTGCTGTCCTGTCTTTGGACGAAACCAGCAAGTGGCTCGGGTGCTGATTTATGGAAACATTTGAACGTTAATTTCAGAAGACAGAGGTCAATGAAGCTCTCAAAACTCAATAGGTTGTATTTTTTTAAAACATTACAGTGATGCCACCTAATGGGCTTTTTGTCCAAGATTTTTAGGGTTTGATTATATAATGAACCTATATGTCTTATTGTGGAAGGGGCTGCTTGAGCCCAGACTGTCAAACAGTATGATATATGAGAAAAAACCATAGAATGCATATACAGTGCAGCTGCTTCGTAAGGTATGTAATATCTAATTAATTTAAAGCAGTTCAGATTTTTTTTTACTGTTTTTGAAATTTTCTTTATATGAAGATTAAATTTGAGTTGAGGATCTAGTACAATGCCAAGGTATTTGAATTCTGTAGCTAAACTGATGTCATGATCATGTATATTAACTTTAAAATGTTGCAGGTTACATTTTTTGATTGAAAAGCACATTGAGACTGTTTTCTGAAGGTTCAGCAATAGATGGTTCTTGAGGAGCCACTCTTGGACATCAACCATACTTGTAGACAGTACATCTGCAGCCTGTGCTGGAGTCTTGGCAGCTGTGTAAATAACTGCATCATCTGCATAAAGTTGGCATGTTGCAGCTGAGCAGTGTAACGGCAAGTCATTAATAAAAATGCTGAAAAGTAAAGGACCAAGAATGGACCCTTGTGGGATACCCATGCGGTTGTTTAAAAATGAGGATTTATCCTGGTGAACTTTTACACACTGTTCTCTATTCTGGAGATAAGATGCAAACCATTCTAATGTATTTGGGGAGAAGTTAAAAGATACCATTTTGGATAAAAGCAAACTGTGGTTTACAGTATCGAAAGCCTTTTTGAGATCTAGAAAAACAGCTCCTACCACATTACCCCTGTCCAAGGACTGTTTGACGTTTTCAATAAGGCAACAATTTGCTGTTTCTGTTGAGTATCCTGGTCTAAAACCAAATTGATGTGGATGAAGAAGTTGACTGTCTTGTAAGTAGTCTATCAGCTGTGTAGCTACAACTTTTTCAAGAACCTTAGATAGGACTGGTAAGATAGAGATTGGGCGGTAATTGCATATATCGTCTTTACTGCCTGATTTATGAACTGGTATGACGACAGCTTTTTTCCAGCCAGATGGAAATGTACTAGACCTAATGGAGAGATTAATGAGATGAGTCAGTGGTTTGATTAATATTTTGCTGTGCATTTTGAGAAAGGAGGTGCTCATATTGTAGATATCACTAGTTTTTGAGTTTGACAGTGTTTTAACAATACCAGCAATTAACTTCTCATTTACCTCATCGATGTGAAAAGTATCTGTTGGGAGTATGGAATTTGTGTTGTTGAGCACATTTGGCAGCACAAAAATTTTTGTTAAGTCTTCCACAGAGCCCACAAAGTGTGAATTAAATTCATTTGCCAAAGTAGCCTTGTCACTGACGGTCTTGCCATTGATTCTAAGTTCCTTTACCCCCTTCTGATCGTTTTTTTTATTAGTTAAGTTATTTAAATGCCTCCATAGGGAACTGTTGTTACCCTTTGCATGATCTATCAGTTTATTGTAATAAGATATTTTTGATTTTCGCAGCTCATGTACCACTTTATTTCTTAAACTTTTGTACACAAGGTGATCATTTTGTAGTTTGGAGGTTAGTGATGTTTTCAGTGCATAGTCTCGCCTCTTCATAAGTTTTCTTATTTCATTATTTAACCATGGTAGGCTAATCTTCTGTTGTCTACTTTTAATTTGCTTTGAAAATTTTTCTATAGACTTTGTGATTGTTGCAGTTATAAAATTACAACAATCATCTACTTCACATGTTGCCATGAGCTGCTCCCAATTTTGATTCTCTAAGTAATGTTCAAACTCCTCATTTTTTGATTTGGGGATAATAAAATTTGATTTGTCAATATCGACTCCCCCAAAATACTGTAGTCGCTTTTTAGTAAGTTTCCTGACAGCAAGAACCATGTTATGATCTGAGAGACCAGTTACAAGATTATAGGTTCTGGTTATTCGTTCTGGTTTATTAGTAAATACCATGTCAATAAGTGTTCTGGATTGTTTGGTTATCCTGGTGGGTCCTTTGATGATTTGCTGGTAACTAAATTTAGTCATGACTGTGACTGTGATAAGGAGAGTGTCAGAAATCAAGGTGTGCTCAGCAAATGTGCAGCACATACATTATTCATGGGGGGGAATAAAATCAGTTCAAAGCATGGGAGTGCTAAGTCATAATCCTGGAGCTAGGTAATCCATCCATCTTCTTCCGCTTAATCCTTTTCGGGTGGCGGGGGGGCTGGAGCCTATCCCAGCATCTTTGAGCGAGAGGCAGGGTACACTCTGGCAAATTATGAATGTTAAACTTGGCAGTATATAAGAAAACAAAATCAATGCGATCACTTTGCTCACTGATATTGCTGACAGTGCCTGATCTTCTTCTTCTTCTTCTCTCGGTTACTGGCGGATAGCAAACAACTGAAAGGTGCATACCGCCACCTACTGTAAAAGTGTCTTACTGCCACCAACTGCTCTTTCAGTCTCCGCTGTTTTTCCTCATAACTTTGTGACGTTTTCCTCAGAGTTTTGTGATGTTCTTCTTCTTCTTTAATCTCATATCTGCATCTCATCTCATTGTTCTTCTAGCTGTAGTCCGTATCTGCATCTCTAATTCTTCTTCTTTTAGACTTGATTGGCAGTTGATCCACCAGCCCATGATGTCTGTGAGCGTAAAGATCCCCCACTTAAGTCTTCAACTGCTTCCCAATGTAGCCCCTTAATGTCAAGATATTTTTCTGCTGCTTTCACAATGATTTTGATTTTTTCTGGGTTTTTTTTTTTATTTTTTTTTTTGAAGTCTGCGCAGTGCAGTTTATCACATCTACCACAAATAAGACAAAATTATTTTCCTTCAAAACCAGAGTATCTTCCTTAATTCTACGGGATGCACTGCAAGTCTGCACACTTTCCCTGTTAAGAGTCCACTCCCACTTTTTTAGCTGGCACCTTCTGCATATGCTAGTCCCTGGGAGACTTATCTGCTGAATTTCTACTGCTCTTTTGCTGGCTTCACAACCTCGATATGCAGAGCTATGTTCACCACCGCAGTTACAGCACTTTAATTTGACTACTCTTTCACACTTGCCATATTCATGTTCACCGGAGCATCTGGGCACATCGTTGTCTGCCTTTGCATATCGCTGCTACATGACCAAACTTTTGACATTTGAAACATCTGAGTGGAGGAAGAACGTAAAGTCTGACTTCATAGCTCATGTAGCCAATATACTACACCTTACTTGGCAGTCTTGTTTCATCACTCTATCATCACTCTATATATAATTCAAGAAATCTCTGTGTGTCTGTCACGACCATAGCACTTGCTAAACGATTGTAGGATTTGTCTATGATGTGCCTATGATGTCTATATTATGTCATATAGACACCATGTGTCTGTCTGTCACAACCATAGGACTCGCTAAATAGACATCATAGGCACAAACGCACTCGCGCCATGATCATAGGACTCGCTGTGACATCAAAGATCATAGGACTCGCTATGGCATCATCAAAGATCATAGGAACTTGCTATGACATCGCCACAGGTCAAAGGCAGGCATGACTGAACGGGTGGTATGACAAAGATCATAGGGCATGCTATGACATCATCAAAGATCAAAGGACTCACTATGACATCATCAACGATCATAGGACTCACTATGACAGCATCACAGATCATAGGAATTGCTATGACATCATCAACGATCAAAGGCAGGCATTACTGAACAAGTTGCTTACACCTGCTTTCTACGGGCATGCAGAAATGTTTGCTTATACTTAGTTTCTACGGGCATGCACGGGTATGCATGGGCATGCAGAGGTATGCACCAGTATTTTTAATTAGAAAGGCAGTTGTCAAGCATACTGTTATGATCCCTTGTGCACCATTATGAGGCACACAGAGGGCAGAATGAAAACCCACGCACAGGAGTAGATTCTGTGCACTTTATAAACAAACCCCAAACAAACCTTTTTTTTTTTTTTTTTTTTTTTTTTTTCTTCTCGGCGCCACACGAGTCGGCTGCCTTTTGCAACAGCGGCTCGATTCCGAGTCTTTTTCCCTTCCTCTCTCTTTTGATCCGTCTTTTTTTTTCACCCCACTTATATCACGGACACACAGATCGTCCTAAATGTCTCCTGAGCCGGTGGACGGAGCCACTGTCTATAGCAGGATACGATACAGCAGAGAACAGCTGCTAGCATTCAACCGCCACCCGGTCCCATTGGAAAAACTCGACATACCGAGAGAACTGAGGCGAAAACGCCGCGGCTGCCGGGCTGGAGTAAGGCGGAGGACAAAAAATATAAGGTACAGACCCTCCCTTCCATCTGTTGTCATGGGAAATGTACGGTCGATACTGGGAAAGTTAGATGAGCTAGCGGCTATCTCCCGTTATGATAGCACATACCGGGAGTGCTCTCTCCTTTTGTTTACTGAGACGTGGCTAACTGAACTAGCAGCAGATGCTAACATTGAGCTGGAGGGTTTTCACATGATACGAGCTGACCGAACACCAGACAGTGGCAAGGCTAGGGGCGGTGGAGTGATCATGTATGTTAACAACAACTGGTGCAGACCGGGACATATCACTGTTAAACAACGACACTGCAGCAAAGACATTGAGTTGCTAGCTGTTAGCATGAGGCCTACATATCTCCCGAGAGAACACTCACACGTGATCTGCATTGTTGTTTATGCAAATCCGACGGCGAACGCTGGGACAGCACGTGACGTCATCCATTCAGTAACCAGCAGGCTGCAGACAGAACACCCAGATGCTCTTCTCCTCATCTCAGGTGATTTCAACCATGTTTCACTGTCTCCCATTCTACCCACGTTCACCCAGTATGTCACATGCCACACTAGAGACAATAAAACACTGGATTTATTCTACGCAAACACTAAGGAGGCGTACACCTCATCACAACTACCCCCACTCGGGAGATCGGATCACAACTTGGTTCATCTCCGGCCGGTGTACAAACCCCTAGTGCACAGACAACCTCCGGCCATGCACACTGTGGAGTTATGGTCTGAGGAGACAATGGACACCCTAAAGGGCTGTTTTGAAGCCACCGCCTGGAAGCAGCTCTGCGATCCACATGGTGAGGACATCGATGGCCTCATTCACACCTTCACGGGCTACCTCAGCTTCTGTGTGGACAAATCCGTTCCCACCAAGACCATACGGCGTCACTCAAACAACAAACCCTGGATCAACCCTGAGATAAAAACACTTCTGAGAGAGAAGAAGAGGATCTTCAGGTCAGGGAACAGGGAGATGCTGAAGTCCGTACAGAGGGAGCTGAGGAGAAAGATCAGAGAAGGCAAGGACAGCTTCAGGAAGAAGATGGAGGACAAGCTGCAACAGAGCGACATCAGCGGGGTCTGGAGAAACCTCAAAACCATCTCGGGGCTCCAGAATACCTCCCCCCAGGCCACAGGGGGCAGGGAGTGGGCGAACAACCTGAATCTGTTTTTCAATAGATTTGACCAACCGCCCTCCCCCCTGACTGCACAACAACCACTGCTGCCTCTAAAGAAATCAAGTCCTGCTGCCCACTCCCCACTCTACCAACACCCCCCCACTCCCAACACACAGCCCCCCATCCTGACCCTGACCAGGACCCAGGTGAGGACGGAGCTGAGGAAGATCAAGGCGAGGAAGGCGCCGGGACCGGACGGCATCAGCGCAAAGCTCCTCAAGTCCTGTGCAGACCAGCTGTGTGGGATTGTGACGTATATCTTCAACATGAGCCTGAAACTGGGGAGGGTACCACAGCTGTGGAAAACATCTTGTGTGGTACCTGTACCAAAAACTTCCCACCCCAAAGACCTGAACAGCTACAGACCGGTGGCCTTGACGTCCCACTTGATGAAGACCCTGGAGAGACTGCTCCTTGCTCACCTCCGCCCCCTGGTGGAACCAGCGATGGATCCACTCCAGTTCGCCTACCAGCATGGCATTGGGGTGGAGGATGCGGTGATCTTCCTCCTTCACCGTTCTCTGTCCCACCTGGAGAAGCCCGGGAATATGGTGAGGATCATGTTCTTTGACTTCTCCAGTGCTTTCAACACCATCCAACCGATGATCCTGAAGGACAAGCTGCTGCGCGCAGGGGTGGACCAGCACCTGTCATCATGGATCCTGGACTACCTCACGAACCGGCCTCAGTTTGTGAGAACCCGGGACTGTGTGTCCGACACGATCATCAGTAGCACGGGGGCCCCCCAGGGAACGGTGCTGGCTCCCTTCCTGTTCACTCTTTATACTGCGGACTTCTCACACAACACAACACACTGCCATCTACAGAAGTTCTCTGATGACTCTGCGATCGTTGGCCTCATCTCCAATGGAGATGAAGCTGAGTACAGAGGGCTTATCCAGGACTTCGTGGACTGGTGCCATCGGAACTGCCTCCAGATCAACGCGAGGAAAACTAAGGAGCTGGTGGTGGACTGCCGCAGGCATGGGCAGCCCCTCACAGTACCAGTAAATATACAGGGAACAGACATCGAGATGGTGACATCCTATAAGTACCTGGGTATTCATCTGAACAATAAACTAGACTGGTCACACAATACTGATGCACTCTACAAGAAGGGACAGCGCAGGCTGTTCCTGCTGAGGAGACTCAGGTCTTTTGGTGTACAAGGGGCGCTGCTGAAGTCATTCTATGACACGGTGGTGGCATCAGCCATCACTTTTGGAGTGGTCTGCTGGGGCAGTGGCATTACTGCAGCCGATAGGAAGAGACTGAACAAACTGATTAAGAAAGCTAGCTCTGTCCTGGGGCAGCGCCTTGATCCGATGGAGGAGATAGGAGAGAGAAGGACGGTGGCTAAACTGTCATCTCTGCTGGAGTCCGAGTTCCACCCTATGCAGGACATACTGAATGCACTGAGGAGCTCATTTAGCAGCAGACTACATCATCCCAGGTGCACAACCGAGAGGTTTCGTAGGTCCTTCCTACCAACGGCTGTCAGACTGTACAACCTAAGCAGGGCTGCTCGCAGAGATAGCAAAAAGACGTAACAAACTAATAGTTTTTTGAATGCAAAAGATGCAATAGACTTACACAATGGTCCTCTCCGGCATACAACTAGGAACATACTGGTCGCTATGGAGGGTGAGAATATGTATGGGCACATAATCATACCATGTAGGATAACTAAGTAGACGGTTATGCTGTTTCATTCCATCTAGCAACAATGCTCTGCACTGTGTGTGTTTATATATTTGCATATTTATTCCATCTAGCTACAATGCTCCGTACTGTGGGTGTTTATATATTTATATATCTACATATTATTCCATCTAGCTACATTGCTCCGCACTGTGTGTGTTTATATACTTGCATATTTATTCCACCTAGCTGCAATGCTCCGTACTGTGGGTGTTTATATATTTACATATTTATTCCATCTAGCTACAATGCTCTGCACTGTGTGTTCATATATTCATATATTTATTCCATCCAGCTACAATGCTCTGCACTGTGTGTCTGTGTGTGTGTGTATATATATATATTTTATAGTAATACGTACATATGTTTATTAGCTGCTCTTGCTTGCTTGTTTTTTTTTCTTGCCTTCTGATTGTTGCTCTGAGTGTTGCTATCCCTGTGCTGTTGCAATCCTGGAATTTCCCCGTTGTGGGACTAATAAAGGCTTATCTTATCTTATCTTATCTAAATAATAAGTCCAACAAAACAGTCATGCTACTAGAGGGTTGAAATGATGGGGCTTAAGGCCACCAGACATACAGGGACACCACCTGGATGTTCTACAGCCCGGGGAGGGGAATGCCTAGTGCTGCAGAGCTGCTGTTGGCACGAGGTGAAAGGCAAACATAAACTTACAGTGCTGGAGTGATCCGGGGCAGTCTGTGCAGTCCGGTGAATGAGGAGACTAAATTAGTTATGCAGAAAGTAATCCGTAGGGAATGGCAACTTGCATACACGGAGGTACACGCTGCAGTGTATGAAGCACAATGCTCCTGGGATCTCTTCCTACTCTCATAGCGTATAAGTAATCACAATGCTAACGAGGGAAGAGACCGCTGGTGTGAATGAGCGTGGGCTGGACAAATTGAAAACATGTGTGCATGAGTGAGTGACTGAGTGTGTGAATAGAAGTGAATGAGATGTGTGTGTGTGTATGTGTGTGAACACCAATAATGAGGATCAGCTGGCAATACTGACAGGAGGAGGGGGTGTGCCCGAGCTGTCAGGGAGTCGAGGACCCAAAGGGCTCCCTGATGCGCCTGATTGAAAATGAATAGTGAAATGGGCCAAAATAGTCACGGTGTCAGAACTGGGTTTGGACCACCAAACCTAGGTTCATGACACGTATGAAAAATAGCAAAATCACTTTACTGATAAGGTCATAGAACTGAACCAGACATCACAGGCTCTGTGTTTGGTGTAAAGTTCCAAACAGCAATGACAACTACAAAAGCAATCAGAGCACATACCTCCGCCAAGGTATGCGTTCTCTGACATAGGAGGTAATGTAATTGGGATGGCTTGTCTGTCTGATTGGTAGCGGGATTACGCGAAATCTACTGGATGGATTTTGATGAAATTTTCACCAGTGGTAGCCCTTGGACCATGGATGAAACAATTAAATTTTGGTGATGATCTGAAACTGCATACCTCCACCAAGGACCTTGAAGCAGCCTTGGCCACTAGCTACTTTGGCTGATTATAGTTTTCTCAAATGGAATCTAAAATAATAAACCTATTGCAATATGAGACTAAGAAACTACAGCTCCCATACTGTAAGTATTGTTTTTCTTCTAATCAGTTTTCTTTTTCTTTCTCTTCTTTTTTTCTGGTGAAAACAGGTAGTGTCCATTTAGGTTAAAGGTCTGATGACACGTTTTTTGACTTCATCTAATTTTTCAATACATAGTACAATATGACGAAATAGTTTGGTCTGTACAGTTCTAAGTCAAGCAGGCTTTTTTTCACGTGAATATCCAACGTCTTCATGAGCGCCACGTCACCAATTGCGACAGTGGCTGGAAAACCCTCCAGCCATGTTGTAATTTCATCGACAGCACACAGCGCTTGGCTGCCCATTGTACACACAGGATAGAAGCAGTAGAAAACATGACGATGGTTCCAGTACATGGAGTCTGGAATTGGTTTGTGTTGTCCAATCTTCAGACGATTATAATTCCAAAGAATGGAATGGCAATGAAGAATCTGGGGGCATCAGACCATATAGGTTTGAGCCGTACCAAGCGGGCATCGTGCCTAGCAAGTCAGACTCAGAGAATGACAGTGAAGAGGCACACATGCCCACCGCAGCAGCAGCGACAAACACACGGCAGGGGAACGCCGAGTGTTATGCTTTTGTTTCAGATATTGACAAATTATTTGTTCATTGCTTGCTTGTTCATAAATATATTTTATTTAAACCCGATTTTTCAATAAAATCATAGCAGTGTTTTCTCTGTGGCTCAGGCATCGGGTTTATTATGTATTATCTTTTGAGTTCTTGTTGTTTTTGTTTTGTACATGTGTTTTATGTGCGTTTTGACCCACTTTCAGGTGGGCACTGTCCAAGATTTGCCGGTCCGAAAACGCGCCCTCTCTCTTTGACAGTCAGCTGTTCATGTTTTGTGTACATCATCTGCCGTGTTTGTCAGCCAGCCAATATTGCCAACACTATCATATGTTAGCCACTCCACACAGCCGTGGTTCTGTTGTGCCTCTTGAAGTGATGTCAGCCCTGGGGCGCAACCATGATTAACACGTCTCCTCTCCATGTTTGCTGGGCGATGTCATCCCCGACCGCCAACTGTAAGTGTTTCTGTTTATTTTTGTAAGTCTTCACCTTTTTGGGAACTGTTGTCATCATTTTTATGTTCAATACATGTGCTGTGTTGAATTCTGCGTGTAAATCCATTCATCATGACCCTCCATGCGCTCTTACGCAGGGCATGGAGAGGAATGATGAAATAACGAGGATTTATGTGCAGGGTTCACCACAGCACATTTAATACAGAAAGACAGACAATTCCCAAAAAGGTGAAGACGTACAAAAAACACAAACACACTTACTGATGGCGTTCAGGGGCCGGCATCACCCAGCGAACGAATGAGAGGAGACGTGTTAGCGACAGTTGCTCCCCAGAGCTGACATCGCTTCAAGGACGCATGAGAACCACGACAAACATGGAGTGACTAAGAGAGAGTGCTGAAAATACTGGCAGACTAACAGCATAGATGACAATACTTTGGACCAGCAGTGCGTGACTGGCAAACAGCTGCTAAGTACACGCACTGCTGGTGATGGTGTGATGAGAAGCACCTGGGCGAGGACCGGGAAAGATGATCAGCGGGAGTTTGAATCAGCTGGTGATAATGAAAGAGGGGATGTGACCAGACCGGTGAGCGTCAGCATACGATCACAGAAAGTAGGTCAAAGCTACGTGTAAATCCATTAATCCTTCCCCTCCTCATGTGCTCCTCCTGCATAAAAGCGCAGGGGGAGTGCACGAGGAGGCTTTTGACAGTTGGAGCTGAAGTGTGTGATGTGATCTTTCATGGCCTGCTATTTACCTAAGCCTGCGACACAACGTGAAGGCATAGCCATAAAATTAAAACAAGATGTAATGTAATGCCTTGCCACACGGTGGCACTAGTAGAAGAGATACGTGTTGAATGATGTTGGAAGACAACAGAATAAAATGAGGCTTGTTCTGAGATCCACGCTGGTGTCGATGTCCACTTCTTATAAAGATTACCCAACCACACAATATTATACATGGTGTCAGAAGTTGGTGACAAGAATCCGACAGGAGAGAGGGTCGCCTGTGTGAAAGAGTTGGGAGAGAGAGGAAAAGAAAAAAAAAGTTTTTCCCTCGTCAGTGACTGCGCCGGCGGAGAAGCAAGTAAGTTGCTAGCTCGTTTACTCGCTAAGAAAAGGAAGGGAGGAACGACAAAATGGATCAAATATTCACGATACCACCGCCAGGAAGTTTTAACTTCGATGAGCCCACTAGCTGGACTCAGTGGCTACGACGCTTCGAGCGATTCAGAATAGCATCTGGATTAGCAGAGAAGAATGAGGAATACCAAATCAACTCACTGCTCTACATAATGGGGGAGAAAAGTGACGACGTTATGACAACAATAACTTTGGAGGAAGCCAAACGGAAGAAATACGATGAAGTGTGCAAAGCCTTAGGTGAGCATTTTATTGGCAAACATAACGTTATCTATGAGAGAGCCAGATTTAACAGCCGATATCAACAGCCTGGCGAAATGGCAGAGAACTTTATCACAGACGTGTACAAGCTGGCTGAGCATTGCCAATATGGCGTTCTACTTGAAGAGATGATAAGAGATCGGATAGTAGTTGGGATCAGAGACGCTAAATTGTCAGAGAAATTACAGTTAGACCCAAAGCTCACGCTGGAAAGTACAATAACACAAGTCAGGCAAAGAGAAGAAGTAAAAAAGCAACAGCCATTGATACGGCGCGAGAAGACTGAAATTAGGGAAAGCAATGTTGATGCTATTGTGAGAAAAAAACCTGCGAAACCCAATATGGCGAAACAAACTCAAACCAACGCGACGTGGAGTACAGGCACGTGCAAAAGGTGTGGCCACAGTCCTCAACACGCATGGAAACAATGCCCAGCGAGAGAGGCAGAGTGCCGCAAATGTAAAAGAAAAGGACACTATGCTGCAGTGTGTAGGACAGAGCAACGTGTCGAGGCTATTGAAGAGGTGTATGAGACTGAAGAGAGCGCTTTCTTGGGAGCAATAGAGACTGATAAACAGGATGTCTGGAGAAATGACATAGAAATGAATGGAAAAATCTGGATCTGCTCAGACCTGACAAGGCTGAATGAGAGCGTGCGTCGAGAAAGACACATACTCCCAGCTGTGGATGAGACTCTAGCAAAGCTAGACGGAGCCGTCATCTTCTCAAAATTGGATGCCACAGCAGGGTTTTGGCAAGTTCCCCTGCATGAGGAATCAGAGCCATCGACAACCTTCATTACACCATTTGGGAGGTATTGTTACAGGAGACTCCCATTCGGGATTTCTTCTGCGCCGGAACATTTCCAGCTAAGACTTTCCCAGCTTGTCGACGGCACCCCAGGCGCACTCTGCCATGCCGACGACATATTGGTGTTTGGCAAAGATCAGACTGAGCATGACAACAGGCTGTGCGAACTTCTCAAGAAGCTTGAAGAGGCAGGTCTGACCTTAAACGAAAAATGTGAGTTCAGTGTGAAGGACGTGAAATTCCTAGGGCATATGGTCAGTGCCGACGGGATTGAGGCTGACCCAAGCAAAATTAAAGCAATCTTGAACATGCCCGAACCCGAGAACGTTGAAGCAGTGAGACGCTTCATGGGGATGGTGAACTATGTCTGCAAGTTCTCCTCGCGCCTCCCCAATCTCACAAAGCCCCTGAGAGACTTGCTGCGCAGCGACAGCGAGTGGACATGGGACGCGCAGCAAAAGACAGCTTTTGAAGCTGTGAAGAAAGAGCTTAGCTCTCCAGCGGTACTGGCTCAGTACAGTACAAAAAGAGAAACTCTCGTGTCGGCTGACGCTTCATCATATGGCCTGGGAGGAGTACTGATGCAGCGACAGCCAGGTGGAGAATTCAGGCCAGTGGTGTACATATCTAGAAGTCTGTCACCCACAGAGTCTCGGTACGCTCAAATCGAGAAAGAAGCTCTCGTCATGACATGGGCGTGCGAGCGCCTGAGCACCTATCTCCTGGGAATGGACTTCACGGTGCGTACAGATCACAAACCTCTCATATCACTGTTAGGTACCCGGCCACTGGATGATTTACCTCCAAGAATACTCAGATTCAGACTGAGAATGATGAGATTCAACTACAAGATAATTCATGTACCAGGGAAACAGTTGGTGGCTGCTGACGCATTGTCACGAGCGCCACTGGGACCAGAGAGCAGCACGGAGAGTGCCGGCCTGGAAAGAGAGTGTCAGGTGTACATCGACTTTGTGATGGAACACATACCTGCAACAAAAACAAAATTGGATGAAATTAAAAACATGCAGAACAACGACACAACAATGAAACAGCTGAGGGCATACACAGACAAAGGATGGCCTTCGCACAGACAAGCAGTTCCAGAGAGGCTGCTAAAGTACTGGCCGCACAGAGCTGACATCCATGTGGCTGACGGTATCCTCCTAAAGGGAGAAAGGCTTGTCATTCCAGCGCCAATGCCAAGAGACATGCTGGAGAGAATCCACCATGGGCACCTGGGCATGACAAAGTGCATTTCAAGAGCCCAACAATCTGTGTGGTGGCCAGGCTTGACAAGGGACATCAAAGAGCTTGTGGAGAGGTGTGAAGTATGCAGCCAGTACTCCAGCTATCGCACAGAGCCACTGCTCACGACCCCCTTACCTGCAAGGCCGTGGCAAAGGCTAGCGGCGGACCTCTTCGAGTGGGGGAAGAGCCACTACCTGGTCGTAGTTGACTATTTCTCCAGATACATTGAAATAGCCAACCTTCCAACGCTTACTACAGCAACCACAGTCGAGAGGCTGAAAGTCATCTTTGTAAGATTCGGTATCCCTGAGGTACTAGTGACGGACAACGGGCCACAGTTCGCCTCTTCAGAGTTTAAAGTATTTGCTCAGGAATACGACTTTGAACATGTCACCAGTAGCCCCAGGTATCCGCAAAGCAATGGGGAAGCAGAGAGGGCGGTGAGAACAGTAAAGCAGATACTCAGCAAGAACCAAGATCACCAAAGAGCTCTCCTGACTTACAGGACAACCCCATTGGCTCATGGAGCCTCACCAGCAGAACTTCTGATGGGGAGAAGATTGCGATCGACAGTTCCGGTCCCTCCACAGACTCTCAGACCAAAGTGGCCAGACCTTCATGCTTTTAAAAAGAAAGACGCAAGATTGAAAGAGAATCAGAAGAAAGCATATGGAGCGAGACACAGAGCAAGAGAGCTGCCGGTTCTCGAACCAGGTCAGAGAGTGTGGATCCGCTCAGCAAAGACCACCGGGACAGTCCAGTCGACGTCATCAACTCCAAGGTCGTACAACGTGGAGACAGAGTCGGGCACACTGAGAAGAAACAGAGCTCAGCTCACTGCTCTTCCAGAACCAGATCAGCCTGATCCAGAGCCAGATCAGCCCAGCTCGGATGTGACTGTGACCAGATCGGGGCGAGTATCTCGTCCACCAGAAAGACTGAACTGGTAAAACCTAGTATAGAGGCCTGCAGCGAACAGGGCAGAATAATTCCCTATGGCAGAGCCTGAAGGGTCAGGTAGTCTACCCTGTCCTTCTAGTTAGAAAAGAAAATGAAAAGAAAAAGTTATGTTCTGAAAATGTAAGCGCACAGTAGTGACAGTGTAGCTTTGTGTTATCTTGTGGTTGACCATATTCTTTATTATTAGAATTTAAGTAAATGAGATATATAAAGGGATATGGTAAATATCTAAAAGGGGGGATGTAATGTAATGCCTTGCCACACGGTGGCACTAGTAGAAGAGATACGTGTTGAATGATGTTGGAAGACAACAGAATAAAATGAGGCTTGTTCTGAGATCCACGCTGGTGTCGATGTCCACTTCTTATAAAGATTACCCAACCACACAATATTATACACAAGAAACCAGAGAAACTGTGAGCAACAAAGCTGCTGTCATTCCACTCAACAACACTGGGATCCGTTCTGTCTCTTACATCATGGTGGTGTCGCCCTTCATTCGGTGGACGGCACCACAGTCCAGTCAGCGGCTGCGGTTTTTTGATGATAACTAGTTTATGCAGGCGCGGTTGTAAATATTATATTGATCATCGACAATGACTTTTGGGTTTACACAACATGCTAAAAAATGTCAAAATTGTCATCAGACCTTTAAATCCATCAGCAACTACTAATGACGTTGTGCAGTCATGAAGGGGTGTCCGAATTCATAGCGGTAGGCAAAAGGGTAGGGGTACAAATGAGAATTAGGATGGACCCAAATCTACCTGCACTTCACTTTCATATTGCAAATATTTTTCTCTACCGTTTTACAGTATTTACTGCTCTTCATAAATAATTACTTTTTAATGGTATTTTTTATGTATGTATAAGGGTAATTTGAGTATTGCTAGTTTTTGCTGGACTAGCAGCACATTCTTGGCAGATAGGGTTGATCATATGAAACATAATTTTCCAACCACAAAATTGTGGCTAGTGAAAAGGCTGAGTGGCTAGTGACTTTGGAACATCACTAGCCACAGTGGTCGGTGAGCAAAAAAAGTTAATGTCAAGCCCTGTGCAAGACAATTCACACTCTGAAGTCCAGCTGCCGAAAGTACACTCATTACTTAATTGTCAAGCTTTTAACAATATATCAGAAGGCGACTGACCACCAAACTTCTGACAAGTATATGATGTTGATCTTTCTCAAATGAAAAGGGTCTCACTATAAGACTACGTCAAAGCAGAGACATCCACCTGAGCATCTAACAGATCTAGACTTTTCTGACAACTTAGCCTTGATTGCAGAATGCATAAAAGATGCTGAGTCACTATTACAGTCATTAGAATACACTGCTGGCCAAGTGGGCCTCTATTGTAATGAAGAAAAGATTGAAATTCTTGACCACATCCCCTCAACAGACAAACTCAAATCCCTTAACAACTTTCAGATTAAGAAAGTGGATGATTTTGAATACTTAAGATAAGATAAGATAAGATAAGATAAGATAAGCCTTTATTAGTCCCACAACGGGGAAATTCCAGGATTGCAACAGCACAGGGATAGCAACACTCAGAGCAACAATCAGAAGGCAAGAAAAAAAACAAGCAAGCAAGAGCAGCTAATATACATATGTACATATTACTATAAAATATATATATACACACACACAGACACACGGTGCAGAGCATTGTAGCTGGATGGAATAAATATATGAATATATGAACACACAGTGCAGAGCATTGTAGCTAGATGGAATAAATATGTAAATATATAAACACCCACAGTACGGAGCATTGCAGCTAGGTGGAATAAATATGCAAGTATATAAACACACACAGTGCGGAGCAATGTAGCTAGATGGAATAATATGTAGATATATAAAAACACAGTGCGGAGCATTGTAGCTAGATGGAATAAATATATAGATATATAAATATAAACACACCCAGTGCTGAGCATTGTAGCTAGATGGAATAAATATGTAAATATATAAACACACACAGTGCAGAGCATTGTTGCTAGATGGGATGAAACAGCATAACCGTCTACTTAGTTATCCTACATGGTATGATTATGTGCCCATACATATTCTCACTCTCCATAGCGACCGGTATGTTCCTAGTTGTATGCCGGAGGGGACCATTGTGTAAGTCTATTGCATCTTTTGCATTCAAAAAACTATTAGTTTGTTACGTCTTTTTGCTATCTCTGCGAGCAGCCCTGCTTAGGTTGTACAGTCTGACAGCCGTTGGTAGGAAGGACCTACGAAACCTCTCGGTTGTGCACCTGGGATGATGTAGTCTGCTGCTAAATGAGCTCCTCAGTGCATCCAGTATGTCCTGCATAGGGTGGAACTCGGACTCCAGCAGAGATGACAGTTTAGCCACCGTCCTTCTCTCTCCTATCTCCTCCATCGGGTCAAGGCGCTGCCCCAGGACAGAGCTAGCTTTCTTAATCAGTTTGTTCAGTCTCTTCCTATCGGCTGCAGTAATGCCACTGCCCCAGCAGACCACTCCAAAAGTGATGGCTGATGCCACCACCGTGTCATAGAATGACTTCAGCAGCGCCCCTTGTACACCAAAAGACCTGAGTCTCCTCAGCAGGAACAGCCTGCGCTGTCCCTTCTTGTAGAGTGCATCAGTATTGTGTGACCAGTCTAGTTTATTGTTCAGATGAACACCCAGGTTCTTATAGGATGTCACCATCTCAATGTCTGTTCCCTGTATATTTACTGGTGCTGTGAGGGGCTGCCCATGCCTGCGGCAGTCCACCACCAGCTCCTTAGTTTTCCTCGTGTTGATCTGGAGGCAGTTCCGATGGCACCAGTCCACGAAGTCCTGGATAAGCCCTCTGTACTCAGCTTCATCTCCGTTGGAGATGAGACCAACGATCGCAGAGTCATCAGAGAACTTCTGTAGATGGCAGTGTGTTGTGTTGTGTGAGAAGTCCGCAGTATAAAGAGTGAACAGGAAGGGAGCCAGCACCGTTCCCTGGGGGGCTCCCGTGCTACTGATGATCGTGTCGGAAACACAGTCCCGGGTTCTCACAAACTGAGGCCGGTTCGTGAGGTAGTCCAGGATCCATGATGACAGGTGCTGGTCCACCCCTGCGCGCAGCAGCTTGTCCTTCAGGATCATCGGTTGGATGGTGTTGAAAGCACTGGAGAAGTCAAAGAACATGATCCTCACCATATTCCCGGGCTTCTCCAGGTGGGACAGAGAACGGTGAAGGAGGAAGATCACCGCATCCTCCACCCCAATGCCATGCTGGTAGGCGAACTGGAGTGGATCCATCGCTGGTTCCACCAGGGGGCGGAGATGAGCAAGGAGCAGTCTCTCCAGGGTCTTCATCAAGTGGGACGTCAAGGCCACCGGTCTGTAGCTGTTCAGGTCTTTGGGGTGGGAAGTTTTTGGTACAGGTACCACACAAGATGTTTTCCACAGCTGTTAGGTTTGTATATCTCCAACTCCCAGAAAGACTTTAAAATCAGAAAAGCCCTTGCCTGGGAAGCATGTTATAAATTAGATAAAATTTGGAACTCAAACCATCTATCAACCTCTCTTACAGTCCAGACATTCAGAATCCTTCTTCTTCTTTTAGATTTGATTGGTGGTTGGCAATCAGCTTACAGGTGCATTACCACCACGTACTTCACTCTATATCATCACTCTATCTGGTCAGGAGCTGTAGTCACCCTGTAGAACGCGTCCTCTTATATGGCTTGGAGACCTGGACCACGACTACCAGCATGGAAAAGCGTCTTGGCGGATGCTATACCAACTAGAAAAGCACTCGGAGAGTGCAGACCTCCGCCAAGCGCCACAGTTCCCCCCCATACCGTGTTTGTGTGTACGTTTTCAGATTCCTTGAGCATGAAAACATATGACTAGCAATTGGATTCACAATGATAGGATTAGTGGTTCAGTAGTAAAAGCATTACCTCCTTGGCGGAGGTAATAAACTGAAGTGTTGGTGTTGTGTCCATGTCCTGCATCTGCAAAGTGGCAGGCTGCGACCTGTCAAGGCATAACTCATGCCTCCCTTATTGGGGGGGGGTTTACACCTGTACTGACCTCATGCCTCCCTTATTGGGGGGGGGGCTTTCACACCTGTACTGAGTACTTAAAAACTGTATTTATCGGGAGATGAAAGAAAACTGAAGCAAAAACAAACAAACAAACAAACAGAAACTAAGCAAACAGCAAGTGCAACATGAAGTATTTCAAACATATTTATTCAAATGTACACTTATATGGACACAATGTTGAGCCATAACTTTTTGGTAATGTGAAAATAATAAGCCAAGTAGCACAAAAAAATTGAGTGCTCTTGCTGTCAGGAAACAATGTTGGCATCAAATCACTGAAGTGATCTGTCACCAATGGGGGTAGATTGTGCTCTGCCACAAAATGACAAAACATCACTTCTGCTAGTGATGCATTGGATTTGGAAGGTGTCGGTTCTGTCACTGGCTGAAAATGTTCATCCATCGATCGAATTTGCCTACACAGTTTTTGTGGCGCTGTGTAGCAAAGTGCGACTTCAGGTGGAAAATCCCTGATGCAGTCACTTTTAGTATTAGAGTCACACATACCAGGCGCAGCATTACTGGCACCGGGATTGCTCTCTGTTCCGGAGACGCAGGACAAAAGAAGGTGCGATAATGGTTGCCGTGGATTTTATTGGGTTTGCGCTCCGCGGAAAAAAGAGGATTTGGAAGCCTCCCCCGGCAGAGAGCTGGTTTTTGCGCAGCCTCTATGGCTGGCCGGGGATTTTCTGCCAAATAATCCGGCGCCGGACAGCTGCCCGTGTCAGCTTTTGCAGCGTAGCGCAAACACAGGCACTGTGGCGGGCCCTGCCCACCACCGTTTTCCGCGTGCTTTTGTGCCTAAAACTTTGAAGAAGGCGGAGTTTGTGTTCATCAGACACGACGACCAGCGCCCTCTATTGCCCCTGCACACATGTTGAAAATGGCCGTATGTCACAATGTTAAAGAATCATTTAAAAAATTCCTGTATCCAGACGGTGATCCGGATCATCCCCAACATTTAATCAGTTCTTCCTAGTACCATTTCCAACAAGGGCTGAAAGTTTCATCGAAATCCGTGCAAAACTTTTTGAGTTATCTTGCTAACCAACAGACAAACAGACAAACAGACAGACAAACAGACAGACAAACGCTGGCAAAAACATAACCTCCTCCTGGCCTTCGGCCTGGCGGAGGTAATTAACTATGAAGAATCAAGAACATCAGCTGGAAACAGCATGCTACAGCTGAAATCACATATGCAGGACTGCATCCATATCCCAGCAACTTAAGCAAAAGCCTCTCCAGTTTGCTGGCCATTGCCATCATGCCACAGGGCAAATAATATCCTCTCTCCTACTCTGGTGCCCATTAGGCAGAGTAATATCTAGAGAGCTGACTTATCTAGAAACACTGGACAGAGATACAGGAATCAAGATTGGAGAACTGGGTAAAGCAATGCAGCACCGTGGCATTTGGAAAGAGGTCATCCTGGGAATCTCGTCCACCTCTGTGGTTGAAGGATGATGATGATGATACCTCTACAGGCAGTGATATAACTTCCTTTTCAAGTAAATTGGGTGGTGGAGGGAAGCTTATAGAAGTATACTAACAGAAGTGTTTGAACACAGCAATAGTCTTCCAGTGAGCCTTCAGATGTTTAACCCCTTGTGTATCTGCTAGTGTTGTGTTCTTGCTGTTATGGACAATTGCTTCACACTTTTAGTGAAGATTTTTTTTTTTTTTTTTATCAAATATTCCGTGCCATATTCTCTTAAGCTATCATTTTTCTTATTCTTCCCCCAGCTGGGCACCAACCAGGCTCCGTTTCCTCCTCTTTTTATTTTGATCTCCCGAGTCTGATCCCCTAGAGGAGGAAGGGGGTAATTGATATGTTGTCTTGTGCCATTGCGTTTGTCTCTGTGTGAAGACATGCAACACTACCGTTCAGTTAGAAATCATTCAGCATTGGCAGCAGTAGGCAGGGAAGAGGCAACCTTCTCACACTGAGCTCTCAAGCTGAGTGAAGCGAATATGAATGAAATTTGCACCGATGAACTTGTGCAACCACTGAGACTGCAATCCCTCTTCCCCACACGATAATAAGTTTTCATAGACGAGTGGAACGCTGTGTTATGTTTATCTTTTGCTCTGTCTTCAGTGGTAAGGGTAAGTAATAGCTGTTAAATCACAGGAAAACAGCAAGCTTTTTTGAACCATTTAGCCATAGCAATACTGGGGTTGTTTGTCATATCCAGTCTCTTGAAGCTATTTCACAAAGGCACGTGCAATTAAACTGCGTGCTTCCGTACTTAGAGCAGATCTGGTGTCATGATGAAAACACGTCATTTACTTTTAAGGCATGTACTCAATATTCCTGTTAAGACCATCTTACAATAATCTTCAACTAAATTACACCCATTATACCTCAGTATTACACTTAACACAAATATTTTGGGATTTTGAAAGTATTCAAGTGACAGATTAATTTAGGAGTAACCAAGCTTCTAGATCCCATTTAAGAATTTCGTGCAAAGGTCCAGAAGGTTTCTATAAAGGGCGTGAATACCTACATCTATCATAAACACATGCTAAACTGTAAGTTACTATAATAAGTTACTTTAATAGTTGATTAAATCTATAATTGAGTGCATACTTTGTGGAGCTTTCTGTGACCACAGTGAGTGAAGTTAGAATAAAGGCAGGATCACTACTCACCTTTATTTAGTTCATATTCAGGTTATAGATTATTCTGTGACTCTCCTCCTCTAGTCTACCTGCTACTTGTATAACTGTTCTGGCTGTCTAACCGGCTCAGGAGCCAGTTAGCAGCAGCAGCAGCAGCAGCAGCAGCAGCAGCACCAGCAGCAGAGTCAGGCATCACGGAATGGCACACACTTCAGTAAATTGGGCCTATTTGGGAAATTTTGTTTGCACCTCTCCTACACTGATCTCATCATTGCATTCATTACTGAACTACTTGAATACCGAATTAGTTTCCACAAGGTTCATCTAAAAGTTTACTTGTTTAAACTTTAGGTGTGATTTCCATTTTCTTCTACTGACTCGCTTTCCATTTTTATGTTCAGAAGGGTGATAATAAAGCAGCAGCACCACCTTTTTAAGGGAGAGGTTATAAAATTTTAGGTTTAAGTCTGTGAACCTCTGCGCTGTGGATGCTTTACTGAGCCACTTGCCCTCTTGGTCCCGTAGATCTTCAGGTCAGCAGTTATAAAAGATTTGTTGAGACTGTTTTTTTTCCCAAGTTGTAGAACTTAACCTTTGAAACACCCTGCCCACTATCGACATTTCCGATATCACTATGGTCACATTTAGAAGACAGATAAAGATGTTGTTTACACAGGCTTTTAGATAACCACTTTCTTTGTTGTTTGCTGAAGAGTGTTATTTCTTTGATTTACTGGATTTTATATATTTCATTGCTGATGGAGAAATGTAGAGAAGGTCAGAAGGAGTTGCCCCGTGTCTTTGTGAATCTAGAGAAAGCATGTGATGCAGTGCCAAGAAAGGAAGTGTAGTAGTATATGGGGAAGCCAGGAGTAGCAGAGAAGTATGTGAGGGTGGTGCAGGAAATGTATGAGGATAGCAAGACAGCGGTAAGGTGTGCTGTAGGAGTGACAGATGGATTCAAGGTGGGGGAGGGATTACATCAGGGATCAGCTCTGAGACCCTTCTTGTTTGCCATAGTAATGGACAGGCTGACAGACAAGGTTAGGCAGGATGTCACAGGCGACATTGTGATCTGTAGTGACAGTGGGGAGCAGGTGGAAGAGAACCTGGAGAGGTGGAGGTATGAACTGGAGAGAAGAGAAATTAAAGTCAGCAGAAGAAAGACAGAACACCTGTGAATGAGAGAGATGCAGGTGTAATTGTTAAGATGCAAGGAGTAGAGGTAGTGAAGGTAGGTGATTTTAAATACCTGGGATCAACTATCCAACGCAATGGACAGTGCACAAGAGAGGTGAAGAAGAGCGTGCAGGCAGGGTGGAGTGGGTGGAAATAAATATTGGTGTAATTTGCGACAGAAGAATAGCAGCAAGAGTGAAAGGGAAGATTTACATAAAGGTAGTGAGACCTGCTGTGATGTATGGTTTAGAGACAGTGTCACTGACAAAAAGACTGGAGGCTCAAGGTGGCAGAGTTGAAGATGCTCAGATTCTCATTGGGAGTGACAGGATTAGAAATGAGTTTATCAGAGGGACAGCTTAGATTGTGTGTTTTGGAGGTAAAATAAGAGACACAAGGGTGAAATGGTTTGGACATGTGCAGAGGAGGGACAGTGTATACACTGGACAAAGGCGCTGCCATGCAGGAGGAAAAGAGGAAGACTACCAAGAAAATTCGTAGAGGTAGCAAAGGAGGACATGAAGTGGGTTGGTGTGAGAGAAGAGGATGCAAGGGATAGAGTGAGATGCAGGTGGATGATCCACTGTGGCGACCACTAAAGGGAACAGTCGAAAGAAGAGGTAGTTTTATAAGGCTCTATCCAAATATTTGATTATCCAGATATTTGTCCAATACACTGGTATTCATCTTACAAATTTAATTCTTTGATTTAGTACTTAAATATATTAAAGGAAACAAACAAATGTACATGTACAGCCATTCCCTGAACCCACTCCCCCTAAAAAAAACTGCCAATTTATTAGAAAGATTTTAGAAATTTACAGAAAAAAACAACTTTATGATAAAAATCACAAATTTATGGAAAACAAAATCACAAACTTTAATGAATGAATTTGCTATTAGGAAAAAAATAAAAATTGCAACTTTATGAAAAAAGTCTAAAAACATTTACAAGAGAAAGATAAATTGTCATGATCTGAGCATGGGGGGATTCCGCCATGCTCTGTCTTTTTTCTGTATGCAGCTGTCAGTGGCACGTTCAGGTTTTTTGCTCTGTTGTGGGTGGTGCTCCTGTCAGATGTCAGCCCCGTCTCTCCCTCTCATTGCTCCCAGCTGATCCGAGTTTATAATCATTGTTTCCTCCTCCCCGCTCATGGTATCCACACCTGCCATCACCATTTGTTTCTTGTTCTATTTAAGGGTTGTTATTTTCTTCACTCATTGCCAGAGTCTCTTCCCTCATCTCCACCGGAACCCTGCCCTTTGTCTGGTATGTTTAATCCATGAGTTTGCTTTGTATGTCAGTTTGGATTTTGTGTTGGAGCACTGTTTGGACTTTGTGTTTTGTTTTTTCAATAAATTTCACAACTAGGAGTTCAGCGCCTGGGTCTCCCTTTCTGCCCCGCAGGGGCCAATTCTTGACATAAATTTACAATAAAAACATTAATTTGAGGAAAAATGTCTCAAAATTATAAGAAAAGCTGCAAATTTATGAAAAATCATTTGCAAACTTTCATGAAAAAGTTCCAAGTTTAGAAAAAAACAGATTTTTGTAAAGCATTGATGCTGATGCAGTTTATGACCAGCTATGGAAATCTATACATGTGGCCAAGCTAGCCAGTGCAAGAGCAGTGATGGGTTGAAGAGACAGTAGTTCCTATTGTTTCACTTACCTGTTTTCATGAAACTGTGGGTGACTTGCCAACATGTCTTACAAGGTGGGCTGCCCTCACAGTTGGCAGCCTTTTAGAGAGTCTCGAACTAATGGCACATTGTCAGACATCTTCAGCTTCAGGTTTCCCTCTTGTTGACCCAGTTTTCCACAGGATTTTAACAAAAAAAAACCAACAACTTTGGAGTGGGATGGAGCTGGCTTGAGCAGTTCATGCATAGAAGATTTCCACTCAATGTACTGAGCTGGTGAACAGCAAGATTACTGCACAAACCATAGATATGACAAATCCCAGAATGTACTGTAATATCCGGCACTTCAGTCAAAGCTTGCAAATTATTATAAGCTCACCCTCCTATTAAAATTGTCAAATGAAAACGGACTCAGAAAGTTAAACCTTTTAAGAGAAGAGACTTCTTTTAGTTTTTTTTAAAAAAAATAATCACAGGGTAAGCTGTTAATAGCTTTGTATTTAAGATAGTTGCACATGTCCAACCATGCTCATTACAACTGATTGATTCTAATGTTGCTTGTTGGTGGTGTTAATGAAAAACAGCATTTAAAAAAAATATCTTCCATAATCTCTACTGGGTTTGCTTTGCATTTTATTGCAGTAAATAGTAAGGTAAATTAGGGCAGTTAAGTTACTATGATATTGGGAATTATTTGTCATGACTATCTAAAAGTGGACAATTTCAATTTGTTTTTCAGCAAATTTTGATCCATCTGGCCTCCAGTTTAGACTCAGTTCATAGGTTAGGTGCTATCTTAGACTGAGTTTGATGCATTAAAAAAGACTTTTAAATAAATACAATTGTGTTTTCAAGGGTTACATAACCACATGGAATTATACAATATGTTATAATACAGAGAGCAGGATGGTATAATATCACTTTGTTGCCACAACAAAACCAGTGCGCTTTCATCTGCAACCCTTTGATTTTACTTTTTCCTAAGAGATGTTTCTTTCCAAGTTTACTGCAGATGATGCTAAACAGTCTCACAGTATCTTTCAGTTGAAGGTAAAACTCAGAAATAGCAGTAACAATACTCTACAAACAGCATCCTGCAGACATAGAAATGTGCTTTGCTGTGGCACTAGCCCAAACCTATTTGGAACTACTGAGGCTTTTGGCTTATCCCACTTCAGTAGGCAGCCATCCAGAAAGAGAGTGCCTTTATACGCAGCAGTCTACTGTGTGCTTCGTAGGTGGAAAAGAGCAGATACATTGGTTTAATATATACACACCCACAGAGATACTTGGAAAACCAGTAGACCCACAAGAAGCCTCCTAAACCCCAAAATAGACAAATTTAGTCCATCACAGATCTAAAAAAAAAAAAGGGCATTCATGCTGATGATCAGTTGGATTCAGAGCTGTTTCAATTTGTTTTAAACAAAATACCTAAATCACTTTTTTTCCTTCAGCCATATCTGGACTTAACAGGTTTTTCAGTGCAGTGTTTTTAAACAGTTCCCATCTAAAAAAATCTAAAGCTTGCAAGCAAAGTGTTACGTGGGCTATAACACAAAGCAATGGCATTAAACCAACCACACTGTGCGAATCATTGCTTTTTAATGTTTCAAGGATTACTGGTGTTATTTCTTTAGCATTATACTAGATTATGGGTCATTTGAATGAGTTTTATTTTACTTTTAAAGTCTGAATTAAAAATAGCTTTATTAGGGAGATTTCTGACAAATCTCTTTGACAAACTGGAGGATTATTCCTGGATGGCAGACTCTTCCTGACCAAGTTAAAAGAAAAGTTTCTCAACATGAACCTTCTCTATTTTTGAACAATGTCTCTCTAACTGGGTGATAAGTTTCCAGTGGTTCCTTCAGTTTTTGAATTTTAAATGTTTATATGTATATGTATAATAGGTATGTTAAAAGATAATAAATATTAGGGGTGGGAACAAAGATTGATTCAGTGATGGATCGTGATATTTGGCACTGGCGACAATGCATTGATCCATAAACGCACGCATCAATCTTTTATTAAAAAAAAATACGCACACATATACTTTTGAGTTGTCAATTAATCATTCGTGTTTTCGGTCCACTAGATGGCACAAACAAGCACCCAGTCAAGTGAAGTCATATCTTTTCTGGTGATTTGCAGCCAGCTTTGACACTTAGGAAGCAGTTAGCTCAAAGTTAGCTCAAGTGTCGGGCCTTTTTTGCATTTTACAACAAAGATGGAAGGAAAGACCTTGACATGACACACAACCCACAAGAAGCGCTGCACAAAATAAAGAAAAAACACTTGGGATATGGCGGGCCACACACGTCTCGGAGCAGCATTAGCAACGACTAAGCTAAAGAGACACCAAGTTAGTAAAGTTTATTTATGAAGCACTTTTCAGAGACGTATAGTCAGAGTGCTGCACAGTAAAATTGAATAAAAGGAAGTTGGTAGATAAAAATAATTGAAAAAAAAAATACAAAAACAAGTTAAAACACAAGATTGAAATAATTTTAAAATATCAGACTTACCACTGCAGTTGAAACTCAGTGGAAGTCCTCGTTAAAAAAGTTTTCAGCTGCTTTTAAAAAGAGTCTACAGAGCCAGACGTATCTGGAGTGGGAGTCAGTTCCAAACACCGTACACCACCCTCCCTGTGTGCAAAGATGTGTCTCCACAGAAAATGAAGCTCTGAGAATACTTTGTTTTATGAAAGAGATGTCAGCAATTTTACTTTGGGACATGATTTTGACATATTGTCGGACCCAGGGAACACACACACACAGGCTCAAGTGCAATTCAATAATCTTTATTGTTCCAACAGAGGGTGTGTGGGTGCGTGTATGCGTTATGTGAATGTAGTGATGGTGAACGAGCTGCAGCCGGGGGCGAGACAGAACGCCGTACAGCCTGGCAACCTTAGGAACAGAGCCAAACATAGACGTCAGTTTCAGCCACGTCACAGAGAGTTGTATAATTGACTGGGGCTTACTTGCAGGTGATCTGATGCTGGAGCCAGTTTCGGCTTTTAGCCTCCTACCAGGGAGACAGCGTCTGCGAGGCACACCCGGTGATGAACTGTGATGCGATGTGAGGGAAGCATTTCCGCCGCCGTGGAGAATAGGATCCGCCGCCAAAGGGATCCACCTGTGCACAGGGGAGAGCCTGGGAGAAAAGGTGAGTCGTAATGAGCTTACATAAGGTAGGAGAGTCCTTTCAGATGTGGCGCAGGGCTGTGTGAAAACAGACGTGCGGGAGACGAAGGTCGGTAGTTAGACAGGTCTGTGCCGAGGCTCCAGGCAGAGTGGGCTATAAAGCCCGAGATTGATTAGCCACAGGTGTGCATGCAGCTGAGGCAGATGACGGCCCAGAGTGGGTCATGAGAGTACTCCCCCCCCCCCCCCCCCCCGAGCAGCGCCTCCTGGCGCTGGCCTACCTGGGTGCGCCTGATGGAAGTCCTTAATGAGGCACTTGTCCAGCACAAACGACGGGCGCACCCAGGACCTCCACTCGGGGCCATACCCCTCCCAGTCCACCAGGTACTGCAGGCCGCGACCCCGGCGGCGGACGTTCAAGATGGAGTTGACCCTCCATGCCGGGTCGCCGTCAATCAACACTGGCGGAGGTGGAGCCCTAGGAGGGAGACAGAGTGGGTTGGAAACCACAGGTTTGACCTGGGAAACGTGGAAAGTAGGACAAACACGGGGGGGGGGGAGCAAGATGCACAGCCACAGGATTAATCACTTTGACAGTCGGGAAGGGCCCAATAAAATGCTGAGCCAGCTTCCTCTTCTCAGCCTTCAGGTTGATGTGTTGAGTGGATAACCATATCTGCTGACCCATACCTGATACTGGGGAGCAGGCCTCCTGCGCCGGTTCACTGTTCTTGTGTTGCGCTCTGCCGTGTGCAAAAGGGCCTGGTGTGTAGCAGCCCAGAGCCGGCAACAGCGCCTCAGGTGGGCATGGACGGAAGGTATGGCCTCCTCCCCCTCCTCTTCGGGAAACAGTGGGGGATCGTAGCCCAGCGACACCCTGAAAGGTGACATACCGATAGCCGATGACAGAGTCAGGTTATGAGCGTACTCAATCCATGGCAGATGACTGCTCCAAGATATCGGGGTGGAAGCGATGACGCAGCGCAGAATGGCCTCCAGCTCCTGATTGGCCCGCTCGCACTGCCCGTTGCTCTGGGGGTGATGACCAGAGGACAGGCTTACCATAGCCCCCAATACGTTGCAGAAGCTCTTCCAAACGCGGGACACAAACTGGGGACCTCGATCGGAGACAATGTCCGTGGGGATCCCATGCAGACACATGATGTGCTGCACCAATAGGTTTGCCGTCTCTCGTGCCGTTGGAAGCCCACGTAGGGGGACGAAGTGGGCGGTCTTAGAGAAATGGTCCACAATGGTGAGAATGGTGTCAAAGCTGTTGAATGCTGGGAGACCGGTTACGAAGTCTAGGGCAACGTGGGACCATGGTCTTCCAGGGACTGGCAACGGATGGAGAAGACCCGCCGGCGGCGATGATGACGTCTTCCCGGTGGCGCACTGGGGACAGGCCCGGACATAGTTGATGACATCATTCCGGAGACCTGGCCACCAGAACGATCTCTGAAGCAACTCCACCAGACGGGTGATCCCAGGATGGCAGGTGAGCTTGGACGAGTGGGCCCAGTGGATCACGTCACCCCGAACGGACGATGGAACAAACAGTCTTCCTGCAGGCCCCCCGCCCGGATCCGGCTCAGCTTCCTGCGTCCTCAAGACCTTGTCCCTGATGGCCCACGACACACGAGGCCGGGAGGATGGTGTGCTCCTGCCCCTCAGAGACCTCCAAGGCGAATTGCCTGGACAGGGCGTCTGGTTTGCCGTTCTTCGTCCCAGGGCGGTAGGTGATGGTAAACCTGAAGCGCCCAAAGAACAGGGGCCAACGCGCCTGGCGGGCATTCAGGCTTTTAGCCGTTCTCAAGTACTCCAAGTTTTTGTGGTTGGTCCATACCACAAAGGGTTGCGCCGCCCCCTCCAGCCAGTGCCGCCACTCCTCCAGCGCGAGCTTCACCGCCAGGAGTTCTGTCGCCGACGTCATAATTCCTCTCCGCGGATTACAGCCACCGGGAGAAGAAAGCGCAGGGGCGGATCATCCCATCCACCGGAGTGCGCTGTGATAATACTGCCCCCACCCCCGAGTCAGAGGCATCCACCTCAACCAAGCACTGGAGAGCGGGATCCACCTGCGTCAGGACCCGGGAGGATGAGAACTCTGTCTTCAGGGTTGCAAAGGCCGACGCAGCCTCCTCTGTCCACCAGAATGCCACCTTAGGGGAGGTGAGGCGAGTCAGGGGAAGGGCGATCGAGCTATACTTAGGCACGAATCGCCGGTAGAAATTGGCAAACCCCAAGAATTGTTGCAGCTGTTTCCTTGATGGAGGGGGGGGGGGCGTAATCCACCACCACCCTCACCTTCTCAGGGTCCGGGATGACCTGGTTGTGTGAGATGATGAATCCTAGGAAGGAGGTCTTCTCGGTGTAAAACTCACACTTCTCTGCCTTCACGAAAAGTTTATTCTCCAGGAGCCGTTGAAGAACCCGCCTCACATGGATCTGATGCTCCTCCTGGGACTGGGAGAAGATCAGAATGTCGCCCAGGTACACAAAGACGAAGGACCCGAGGAAATCCCGGAGAACGTCATTAATCAAGCGTTGGAAAATGGCCGGAGCGTTGGTGAGCCCAAATGGCATGACGAGGTATTCAAAGTGGCCGCTGGGGGTCCGGAATCCGTCTTCCACTCGTTGCCCTCCCGGATCCGCACGAGGTGGTAAGCTCTGCGGAGGTCCAGCTTCGTGAACCAGGAGGCCCCCTGGAGGGAGTCGAAGGCAGAGTCCATGAGTGGCAACGTGTACTTGTCCTTGATAGTGATGTCGTTCAAGGCCCGGAAGTCAATACAAGGGCGGAGGGAACCATCCTTCTTCCCGACAAAGAAGAAGCCCGCCCCCACCGGTGACGACAAAGGCCGAATGATGCCCGAGTTGAGCGATTCCTTGATATAGGCCTCCATAGCCTTCCGCTCCGGAGCTGATAAGCTGTAAAGGCGGCTCGACGGCAGGGGGGCACCCGGGCGGAGGTTAATGGCACAGTCGTATGGGCAGTGTGGGGGGGAGGGACAGCGCCTGGGATTTACTAAACACCGCTCCAAGGTCATGGAACTCTGGAGGCACCCTGGACAAGTCAGGGGGAGGGAGGGGGGCGGGGGAGGAGAGAGGGACTGAAGGAGAACAAGCTGCAGACTGGAGGCACGCACTCAGGCAGAAAGGGCTCCAGGCGAGGACACTCCCGGTTCACCAGTCAAAGGTAGGATTATGTAGGCGCAGCCAGGAGTAAACCAGGATGACGGGGGCAGCCAAGGTGGAAAGCACAAACAACCGGAGGTCCTCTCGATGGTTACCTGAGATGATGGCAGAGACAGGGGCTGTTTGGTGCGTCACTCTCTCCAAGGGAGCTTTTGACAGAGTGATGAGGTTAAGGGGAGTTGGCAGAGCGTGGCAAGGGAGCCCCAGTCGGGTTGCCAGTCTCCCCGAAATAAAGCTCTGCTCGGCCCCCGAGTCCACCAGTGCGTGCATGAGAATTTCTGTGCGCCTGTGACAGAACCTAATTGGCAGGAGACATTTCGATATGGGATCTGGCCAAGATGAGTCCGCGAGTCACCCTACAGCGACGCACGGACCCCTCTCTTTTGGCCGAGCTGATCATCCCCGCAGTACATACAGAGACCTAGCTCCCTGTGGCGCTGTCTCTCAGCCTGCAGGAGTTTGGACCACCCCCTTATCATTGCCTCAGGTTCGTCTGGGGCCTCTAATGCGGGCAATGCCAGAGATGAGGACTGAGAGGTGCATTGGAACTGTCTGCTCGAGTGGCTGGAAGACCTCCGCTCAGCAGCGTGCTCTCTCACCCTGTTATCAAGTCTAATAGCTAATGAGATTAGTTCAGTGAGTCGTTCGGGCTTATCTAAGCGGGCCAGCTCGTCCCATAGACTAGGGCTCAGACTACAAATGAAGATGCTGCAAAGCGAGGCATCCTCCCACCCAACTTCCGCTGCTACCACCCGGAAGTCGACAGTGTAATCGGCCACCGACCGACCACCCTGACGAAGATTTAACAGTCGGGTGGTTAGCACGCTATCACGGTCCGAACAGTCAAAGACCTCGTGGAAATCGTGCATGAATTGGGCATAGGTTAAATTGGCGTAGCTGGGCTTCGCCATAATGGCGTAAGCCCATGCCAACGCTCACCCCTCCAACAGATTAGCCACCTAACCAATTTGGCTGTGATCGGTGGGAAAGTCCACCGGAACTCACTGAAACACCGTCTCACATTGGAGGATGAAACCCCGAGCCTCCCCGAGCTTTCTGCTGAAGCGCGTGGGAGTGGGAACCGGCGTGAGATGAGTGAGAGAGCCCGGGCTAGCCTGGCTAGGAGGAGAGCTAACGGGAGCTGGCCTGCTACTATGAGCCGGAGGGAACGCCTGCTGTCCTTCCAGATGATCCAACCGGCTGTTTATCTAAACTAACTGGTTCAGTGTGACCTGCTGTTGGTGAGTAATTTGGCTCACTCGAGCCTCTAAAATGTTTAACTGGTGTGCGAGCCTGCTGTTCGCTGGGTCACTCTGACGGAGCCGTACTGACATATTGTCGGACCCAGGGAACACACACACACAGGCTCAAGTGCAATTCAGTAATCTTTATTGTTCCAACAGCGGGTGTGTGGGTGCGTGTATGCGTTATGTGAATGTAGTGATGTTGAACGAGCTGCAGCCGGGGGCGAGACAGAACGCCGTACAGCCTGGCAACCCTAGGAACAGAGCCAAACACAGACGTTAGTTTCAGCCACGTCACAGAGAGTTGTATAATTGACTGGGGCCTACTTGCAGGTGATCTGATGCTGGCGCCGGTTTCGGCTCTTAGCCTCCTACCAGGGAAACAGCGTCTGTGAGGCACACCCGGCAATGAGCTGTGATGCACGGCGTAATGAGGGAAGCGTTTCTGCTGCTGTGGAGAATGGGATCCGCCGCCAAAGGGATCCACCTGTGCACAGGGGAGAGCCTGGGAGAAAAGGTGAGTCGTAATGAGCTTACGTGAGGAAGGAGAGTCCTTTCAGATGTGGCGCAGGGCTGTGTGAAAACAGACGTGCAGGAGACGAAGGTCGGTAGTTAGACAGACAGCTCCGTGCCGAGGCTCCAGGCAGAGCTGACTATAAAGCCCAAGATTGATTAGCCACAGGTGTGTGCACAGCTGAGGCAGATGATGGCCCAGAGAGGGTCATGACAGATTTGAGGTTGATAAAGGTGAAAAAATTGAAATATATGGGATCGTGCTATTCGATTATCGCGACATTGTGATTATCATTGAATTGTGATAGGATCAAATTGTGACCCAAGAATCGTGATTCGAATCCAATCACGAGGTCCCTCGTGATTCCCACCCCTAATAAATACTGTATGTATCGTGATATGCAGTGTTGGGAGTAAAATCTTAAAAAGTAACGTTACTGTAATGCCACTACTTTTGCAGTAATTGTTGTGTAATGAAATTACTTTTTCAAATTAAGTAACAACATTACAATTACTGAAATTTGAACAGACTTGTCACTCATTACTTTTACTTTACATAACGCAGACAAATAACTACTGTACACAGTCACACAGCCGTCATTTGATGTGACCCATCTCAAAGAGTGTGAGGCAATTAGAGAGACAGACAAGATTCAACAAATTTCTTCCCCTGGAAATATGCATATTATTTTTCCTTTCTTGGGGTTAGGAAAAAGTATATTTATGAGCTGCAAACCATGGGCTTCTGTGAAGACCTACTCCACATCAAAAAATTCCAACTCAAACCTTCAGAAGCACCCGATTAGACAAGTTGCTTCAACAAAGCTAGTCGCTGAGGAAAGACTCACTGCTAGCATCGCTGATGATGGAGCCATTTCACTTAAACAACCACGGCTGGAGTTCAAACCCAGGTTAGCATCTGGACAGCATGCAACCCAGGAAGAATTAAACCGACTGATTGCCATATTTGCTGTGGAAGACATGCTGTTGTTGTCAACATTCGAGTCAGTTGCCTTCAGACAGCTGATTAGCAAAATACAGTTGACAGCTTGTGGTGTGCAGATCAATACTGAAATATCAGTACCTCCAATACCAGACATTTATGTTCTAGCATTGATACTCATAAGTATCGATATTTTAGTAATTTGGGGTAAATGTGTAGTTTATCATTAACAGGAACACAGTGGAAAGTGACTACTATCGGGATCTCGTCTAAATGATACCCAATTGGTGGGAACTTCTTCTTCCCCCTGTCATAGTCATATGCTAAATGCGGCTGTACGTATAAATGCAGAGGCGGGCAGCCCGCTGCTCATGCAAGTATGCTGGTAATCAGAAGAAAAATTGATTCCCTAAGATATAGATCCACTGGTTTGATGGCAACAGCATAAACAAACCTCCCCAGCCCTAAACAGAATTGCAGTGAGATACCTGAGGAGTATTGGTTCATCTGTACCTGCAAAGAGAATCTTTTCAAAAGCAGAAGGGGTTATGAGCAAAAAAAAACAAAAACAAAAAGCTAGCAGACTTAAAAGGAAAATTGTAAATACGTATACTGTTATTCCGAAACAAAAGCCTGTGAATGAGGGAACGTGTGAATGTTGAATGATTTTGTTGAAGAGTTCAGGCAAGTATTTACATGTTAAATGACAAGATATACATGTTCACATAGCATCAATTAACATACAGCTTTTCAGTTTTTTTTTTTTTTTTACGATAATAATACCAAATGACGGTTCACAGTAACCACCCTTTTTGGAGTCTCTGACTGGGGTGCTGGAGGGTGCTCCTCTTGGAGACTCAATTTTTCTACTGGAGGACTTCAATACGCACGTGGGCAATGACAGTGAAACCTGGAGGGGGGTGATTGGGAGGAATGGCCTGCCCGATCTGAACCTTAGTGGTGTTCAGTTATTGGACTTCTGTGCTAACCACAGTTTGTCTATAACGAACACCATGTTCAAGCATAAGGGTGTCCATATAAGCACCTGGCACCAGGATACCCTAGGTCACAGGTCGATGATCGATTTTGTTATCATGTCATCAGACCTGCGACCTTACTGTATGTCTTGGACACTTGGGTAAGATAAGATAAGCCTTTATTAGTCCCACAATAGGGAAATTCCAGGATTGCAACAGCACAGGGATAGCAACACTCAGAGCAACAATCAGAAGGCAAGAGAAAAAAAAGAAACAAGAGCAGCAAGTATACATATGTACATATAAATATATATACATATATATAGACACACAGTGCAGAGCATTGTAGCTGGATGGAATAAATATATGAGTATATAAACACACAGTGTGGAGCATTGTAGCTAGATGGAATAAATATGTAGATATATAAACACACCCAGTGCGGAGCATTCTTGCTAGATGGGATGAAACAGCACAACCGTCTACTTAGTTATCCTACATGGTATGATTATGTACCCATACACATTCTCACCCTCCATAGCGACCGGTATTTTCCTAGTTGTATGCCAGAGGGGACCATTGTATAAGTCTGTTGCGACACAGGTGCAGAGCTGTCAACTGATCACCACCTGATGGTGAGTTGGATCTGATTGCAGGGGAGGATGCCATTCAGACCTGGTAGACCCAAACGTATAGTGAGGGTGTGCTGGGAACGTCTGGCTGAGGCCTCTGTCTGGAAGGTCTTAAACTCCCACCTCCGGAAGAACTTCAACCACATTCTGAGGGAGTCTGGAGACAGAGTCTGAATGGGCTGTGTTCTCCACCTTTACTGTTGAAGCGGCTGCCACAAGCTGTGGCTGCAAGGTCATCAGTGCATCTCGTGGTGGCCACCAGTGGTGAGGGGGGGCATTAAGCTGAAGAAGGAGTCCTATCGAGCTTGGTTGGCTTGTGGGACTCCCGAAGCAGCTGAGGTCTACTGGCAGGCCAATTGGAGCGCAGCTCAGGTGGTTGCTGAAATAAAAACTCAGGCATAGGAGGAGTTCGGTGAGGCCATGGAACAAGACTTTCAGTTGGCCTCGAAGGGATTCTGGCAAACTGTCCGGCTGCTCAGGAGGGGGAAGCAGTTTCCTGTCCACACTGTGTATGGTGCGGATGGGGTGCTGCCGACTTTGACTGGGGATAATGTCGGGCAGTGGAAGGAATACTTTGAGGATCTCCTCAATCTCACTAACACACCTTCTACAGAAGAAACAGGGCTTGTGGACGACTCGCCCATCACAGGGGCTGAGGTTGCTAAGGTGGTTAAAAAGCTCCTTGGTGGTCGGACCCCAGGGGTGGACGAGATTCACCCCGAGTACCTCAAGGCCCTGGATGTTGTAGAGCTGTCATGGTTGACACGCCTCTGCAACATTGTGTGGAGGTCGGAGACAGTGCCTTTGGCATGGCGAACCAGGGTGGTGGTTCCTCTCTTCAAGAATAGGGACCAGTGGGTGTGTTCCAGCTTTAGAGGGATGACACTCCTCAGCCTCCCTGGGAAGGTCTATGCCAAGGTACTGGAGAGGACAGTCCGGCTGTTGGTTGAACCTCGGATTCAGGGGGAGCAATGTGGTTTTTGTCCTGGCCGTGGCACATCGGACCAACTCTTTACCCTCTCAAGAATCCTCGAGGGTTCGTGGGAGTTTGCCCAACCAGTTTACATGTGTTTTGTGGACTTGGAGAAGGCATTTGAGCACGTCCCTCGTGTTTTTTAGTGGGGGGTGCTTTGGGAGTATGGGGTATCGTGCTTGTTGTTACCAATTATCCGTTCTCTATATGACTGTTGTCAGAGTTTGGTTTGTATTGCCAATACTCGGTCGGACTCATTCCCAGTGAGAGTTGGACTCTGCCAGGGCTGCCCTTTGTCACCGATCCTGTTCATAATTTTTATGGACAGGATTTCTAGGCACAGCCAAGAATCGGAGGGTGCCATGTTTGGTGACCACAGGATCTCATCTCTGTTGTTAGCAGATGATGTCTTGTTGACTTCATCCAGCAATGACCTACAGGTCTTACTAGGATGGTTTGCCACTAAGTGTGAAGTGGCTGGGATGAGAATCAACACCTCCAAGTCTAAGTTCATGGTCCTCATCCGGAAAAAGGTTTATTGTCCTCTCCGGGTTGGGGACAAGCTCCTGCCCCAAGTGGAGGAGTTTAAGTATCTTGGGGTCTTATTCACAAGTGAGGGGAGAATGGAGTGGGAGATTAACAGACAGATTGGAGCAGCATCTGCAGTGATGTGGATGTTGTACTGGTCCGCTGTGGTGAAGAAGGAGCTAAGCTCTAAAACAAAGCTGTTGATTTACCGGTCAATCTACATTCCTACCCTCACCTATGGTCACGAGCTTTGGGTAATGACTGACAGCATGAGATGGCGGATACAAGCGGCTGAAATGAGCTTTCTTAGTAGGATTGCTGGACTCACCCTTAGGGACAAGGTGAGGAGCTCAGTCATCTGGGAGAGGCTCAGTAGAACCGCTGTTCCTCCACATTGAAAGGAGCCAATTGAGGTGGTTTGGGCATCTGATCAGGATGCCTTGTGGACGCCTCCCACTTGAGGTGTTTTGGGCACGTCCCATTGGGAGGAGACCCCGCGGCAGACCCAGGATTTGCTGGATAGACTATGTCTCCCAGTTGGTCTGGGAACACCTTGGTATCCTCTCTGAAGAGCTGGAGCAGGTGGCTAGAGAGAGGGAAGTCTGGGCTTCTCTGCTTGAACTGAACTGCTGCCTCCGTGACCCAGACCTCCGGAAAAGCGGTAGAAGATGGATGGATGGATGATAATAATAATACGAAGAAGAGTAGTCTGATGTCTTGTATTCTTTATGAAGCTATAACTTGAAATACACATTTTTCATTTTGATTTTCCGAACACATGAAGTTTTTGTACAAACTATCGATATCAGACAAGTATCATCGATACCAGCCTGAATTTTACTTGATATGGGATTGGGAAAAAAAATCAGTGGTACCATACATCACTGGTGACATCTAAAAAAAAAATGTGGGCCAACTTGCAGAATTTTTTTTTTTTTACTGCAACCTGGATAAAGAACACCCAAAAATCGATTTAGAGCTCAAACAGACAATTTGATAGACTGGATCATGTCTGCACCACAGCAGATGGGCTGGGTATTAAAGTTTTGTATGGATCATTGCACATTAAATTAAACCATATTATAAAGGTACAGTAAGATAAACATGGACAGTTTTCGTGTCGCACACACTGACACATGCTAAGCACCATGAAACAATACAGTATGTGCGTCTTTATTTCAAAGGAACATTAAAGGTACTGTACAGTAACTGATTACTAATTGCTAATAGTTACTAATGTTTAATAACTTGCCTGAATCTGCTGAGCTGAAAGAAAGAAAGAAAGAAAGAAAGAAAGAAAGAAAGAAAGAAAGAAAGTGTGATATTTTGGGTGCATGGAAAGCGAGGCCAACAGTCTTCAATTCCAATTTTCTTTATTTGGTTTCCAAACTCCAGTCTCTCAGGTAAACAAGTCGATACCGACATCCATAATCCAAATACGATCGTCAATGAACCACACTGAGCATCTCTCAGTCTTTACATCCAACATCTCAACTCTTCTACAATCAACATCACCTGTTTATATATTCTCAGAGATAATTAAGCTAATTACGACCATACCAAATCCCAGGTAAAACAATAACATTTTCTTTTACCTTACACATACCCATTAATATCTAAAAGTCCATCATATTTTCCCCAGCTAATAAATAGAATAAATATACATAACACACCATAAATAACATCAATAAATAATTTAATAAATAATTTAACCCCTATTTACAAATCTAAATCTCCCCTATAACTCACCATAGCATGTATCCTTCCTGCTGGTGTCCTTTAAAAGGCATTCACCCTCTGGTAGAGTCTTTTGCCCGGACACCCACAGGAACATGTTGGCAAAGGCATGTGAACAACTAACTATCAATTGTTTTTACCCAAATGATTAGCGGTACAATATCTCACAAGGCATTCAATTAATCACAGATAGATACCATAATGTGCACTTTAGAAACAGTCAAAATTAACATTTACAATATTACACAAGTAATACAGTTACACATACAAACAATCATAACAATGGCGACACCTAGTCGTCACATATCCTCCCCCCTTTCCCGAGAATACAGTACTCCTAAGAGTCATGTATTCTTGAGAGGCTGTCTGCCACAAGGTTGGTCTTCCCTGCCACATACCGAACAGTAAAATCATACGGTTGAAGGGACACATACCACCCTGTGAGACGACTATTTACGTCCTTCATCCTGTCCAGCCACTGTAAGGCCCAATGATCTGTCTCTAACACAAAATGACGCCCCAATAAATAGTACCTCAGAGACCCTATTGCCCATTTCATGGCAAGACATTCTTTTTCTACCGTAGAATATCTTGTCTCCCGGTCCAACAATTTTCGGCTCAAGAACAGTACTGGGTGTCTCTCTCCCCTCTCCTCCTAGAGAAGTACTGCTCCAATGCCACCTCCTGAAGCATCTGTCTGTAAGATAAATGGACGAGCAAAATCTGGACTGTAGAGAACCTTCTCCCCAGAAATAGCCCTCTTCAAATCCTCAAATGCTCTGTCACATTCCTCTGTCCATTTTACCTTATTAGGTGCTGAAGCCTTGGTGAGGTCAGTCAATACTGCAACTCTTTCAGCAAAGTGGGGGATGAACTTACTATACCATCCTACCATTCCCATAAATGATCGTACCTTTTTCTTAGTGGTAGGTACAGGGTAGGTCCGGATGGCATCCACTTTACCTACTCGTGGTCTAATGACCCCCTGACCAATCACATGTCCCAAGTACTCCACCTGCTGCTGTCCAAACGCACATTTGCGTGGATTGATTGTCAGTCCTGCCCTTTTAATTAATTGTAGGACCTGCCCAAGGTGTGCCAAATGTTCTTCCCAGGTCTGACTATAGATGACCACGTCATCCAAATAGGCAGCCGCAAAATTTGATACCCTTCTTAAAACTTGGTCCATAAGCCGCTGAAAAGTTGCAGGTGCCCCCTGAAGGCCAAATGGCATGACCCTAAAATGGAAACTGCCATAAGGTGTTTTAAAGGCTGTAAGTTCCCTTGTTTCTGGTGCCAATGCCACCTGCCAATACCCCTTGCATAGGTCCAGTGTAGAAATAAACCTAGCCCTGCCCACTTCCTCTAACAGTTCATCAATCCGGGGCATGGGGTATGACTCAAATTTGGACACTGAATTGAGATATCTGAAATCAATACAAAATCTCAAAGAGCCGTCCTTTTTGGGTACCAGCACAATCGGGCTACACCACTCACTGACTGACTCCTCAATCACTCCCAGCTGCAACATCAGGTCTATCTCCTGCTTCATTTTTGGAACCAATCGTTCCGGGATCCTATAAGATTTCCTATGTGGAACAGCTTCCTCTTTCAAATGTACTTTATGATGTACCAATGTGGTGAAACCAGGTCTCTCGAAACAAATCTGGATCCAACAATGTCTCTAACTCTCTCCGCTGATCCACCTGCAAATGAGACAGTTGAAATGAACAAGGTTCATTTGTAGGAAAGGATTGTTCCTTCTCCTCATTCACTTCCATCGCACAAATCAAGAGATGCTGTGTCTCCTGAAGAGCAGGTTGCTGCTGCTGATGACCAGGTTACTGAAACTCTTTCAATAAATTAATATGGAAGGTCTGATATTTCACCTTCCTGTCAGGCATATATAGTTCGTATGTCACTGAGCTTAGTTTCTTAGAAATTTCATATGGCCCCTGCCATTGAGCCAACAGCTTACTGTCACACGAGGGCAGCAATAACATAACTTGTTGTCCTGGGTGAAAACCCCTTTTTCTGGCCTTCTTGTCATACCAAGTTTTTTGTTTGGCCTGCGCCGTCCTCATGTGTTCCTGAGCCAAAGCAGTCATTAGATCCAATTTTTCTCTCATTTTAATCACATGAGATGATGAGATGAGATTCAACTTTATTGTCATTACACATGTATGAATACAAGGTAACGAAACGTGACTTGGCATTTGGGCACGCTCTGCAGAGCGCATCCAAGGCCGGGGCAGCCGCTAGGCGCCAGTCATAAAGAACAAAAGAAAAAAGAAAAGAAATGATATGACACAATAGGCGAGAGAAAAAAACATGTTTTATCAAATTGACGCTTAATGGGTAAGCGAAATTTTGATTGCAGGCAAAAAAACCCTCAATGCATATTTAGCAAACATTTAGTAGACAATCACACAGCAGAGGGAGGGAGAGCAGTGTGTGTATATTTGCATGTCATTGTGTAGTGTAAATGTAACAGTTGTTAGTGAGCAGCAGAGGGCGCCTCCTGGCAGTGGATAGATGTTATAATCATGTGACTTATAAACAAGTCCAGAGTTCAGAGTCTATCTCTCTTTTTCTCTTGCTTGCAGAAGGCACATGGGCATTGTCCTTGAGAGTCCAATCCGCTGACGACAACAACTGATTGTTGATTGTATGGGTAGACATAAGAGCCAGTTCTTCCGCTAATCTCAGTCAGGAGGAATGTAAACACGGGGCAAACAAGGTCAAATCAAATCAAATCAGCACAGTGCACTCAGAGAGTAGAATTTTGTCCTCACCCGTGTAATTCTGTGCTTCCATTATATATGCAGGCTTAAACTGTTTTTCCATAGAGAGCACAGGGCTTCAGATATATTCCTTCACTGAATCACTGTCATTCAGTTCACCGTTTGCCGCTACTCGTGCCCTCCCCAACTGGTCGAATTTGATGAAGGAGCTGGCTGGGTCCGCTTGATCCGCTCTCTCACCTTCCTTCAATTTCTGATGCATCAGGGAACTCCACAGCCAAAAATAGAAGTCCTGAGATCATAGCCAATAATATTTCCATAGACGCATGGATTCCAATGTCCATGAGTCTCTCATAGGTTCCAATTCTTGGGCTCCCCCTTGGCCCAATTCTTGTTGAAAAATAGTGACAATAGCACATTTAAGCCGCTTCCAAATCCATAATTTCTGTTTAGATTAAGATTCAGCAGAAGAAGAGCGACTAAACACAGACAAAATCGCAACATTGCAAAGCTGGGAATAGGTCAGGAAGGCAGGGGAGGAGGGAAGAAAAATGCGACTGCTCTCTCTCAAGGCAAGAAGGAAAAAAAAAAAAAAAAAGACCACATAAGAGACCACATTGTCCTGATCACTCGGTGGACTCTCCCAGTGCTCCTTTAATAAGTCCAGTGGGCCCCTCACCTGACGGCTATAAAGCAGTTCAAAAGGTGAGAACCCTGTTGAAGCCTGGGGCACCTCCCGATAAGCAAATAGTAAATATGGTACCCATTGGTCCCAATCTGAGCCCGTTTCAGAGACAAATTTCCGCAGCATGTTTTTGAGAGTCTGATTAAATCGCTCTACTAGTCCATCAGTCTGAGGGTGATAAGGGGTAGTCTTAATGCCCTTAATCCCCAACAGCTTATACACTTGCTGCAACAGTTTTGACAAAAAATTTGTTCCGCAGTCTGTTAGAACTTCTCTGGGTATGCCTACCCTTGAAAACAACTGGATAAGGCAGTTGGCAACCTGCCTAGCCTTAATAGATTTCAGGGGAAAGGCTTCTGGGTACCGAGTAGCGTAGTCACAAATTACCAGAATGTATTTATTACCAGAGGAGCTTCTCTCTAGGGGGCCAACTACATCCATCCCTATTCTATCAAAAGGTGTTCCAATGATTGGTAATGGTTGCAGTTGGGCACGGGCTACTCCCCTAGATGATGTAATCTGACATACTGAGCATGTCGTGCAGAAGTCCTTTACCTGGGTATACATTCCCGGCCACACAAACCTTCTAGCTATTCTCTGTAAAGTCTTTTGGAATGCTAGATGACCTGCCCAAGGAATAACATGTCCCAGTTCCATAATTTTTGGTGTGAGGTCCTGTGGCAAAGCTATGGCCATAACTTCACCTTGTTGCTGGTACAAAATGCCCTTTTTTATGACATACATGGCCTCAGCCAAACAATCCATTCTACCCTGTTTCACACCCTCAATCTTCGAGACTTTATCAAACCAAGGTTTAAGTGTTGGGTCAGCCTTCTGCAGTGTAGCTATGTCAGGAGGGATGTCAAACTCTCCTGACTGGCTTAATTGTGGTGTTTCTTCACCCAAGTTCTTTGCTGCCACTAACACCTCATCTCTTCTCTTCTGAGCCTTGGATTTAGGTTGCTTAATAGGGCCTGCCTCTATCTCAGAATCATAGAATGATAACTCCTGAAGAGTATTGGCAGCCCTCTGTGCTCTCTGTGCCCTGGTTGTCACTATACTACAATTTTTTACCACAGGTGTGTTTACTCTCTGCTCAAAAGCGCCACCTGCCTGTCTCTCCTCCGTTTGTTCCTCTCTAACGTGTTGTATGATGTCCAACAAAGTTGGAACATCGTTGCCAAGAATAACGGGATACGGCAAATCAGGCACAAGAGCTACAGGAAGGAGATAAGTTTGACTCCCTACTGTTAAATAAACCTCAGCGGTCGGGTACAATTTCTTATCCCCATGGACACAACTGATGTTTATTCCTGAGTCATTCCAGAAATCCCTAGGGACCAAACTAGGTAGCACAACTGTTTGAAAACAACCAGAATCTAACAGGGCCTCTTCACACTGACCATTAAGCAACACTTTTGTTTTATAAACTCCATTATGCACTGAAGCTGAAAAAGTGGGTCTAGGAACTGAGCACAATAGTGACGGTTTCTCATTTTTTATGGCAGGGCATGAATATTGTGTGTGACCGATTTTATTGCACTGGTAACAACGTATATCTTTATTTGCAACACGTGACTTTTTGCTATTATCAAATCTGCTATTCGTGATCTGACTGGGCCAGGAATACAACTTATTTCGAGCTGGACCACCCCTTTCACCCTCATTAAACTCACTCCGTGTGGTGAAAGATCTGTCACGGCCAAGAGTAGTTCTCTTGCTCCCAGACCTGGCTGACAGAAAGACCTCCGCCAGACGAGCAGCGTCCTCTGCAGTCTTCGGGTCCCGCTCTTGTATCCAGACTCCCAGTTCCGGATTCACCATCCTTAGAAACTGTTCCAAAATTATAATTTCCATAATGTCTTTTACCGTTGCGGTCTCCGGTTTAATCCATTTAGTAAACAGGTCTTTTAAACGAACGTATAGCTCACGAGGGGTTTCGTCCTGATAAATGTCCAGAGCATGAAACCTTCTCCTATAAGTGTCGGATGTAATTTTGCTCAATATGGCTTCTTTCAGTTTTTTATAATTACTCGTGTCAGCGATATCCATCAAAACATACGCACTCCGCGCTTTACCTGTAAGCAGCGGAGCTAAATGGATTGCCCACTCCTCTTCACTCCAGCGGCAGACCATAGCAATCCTCTCGAACATCGACAGATGGTGTTAAATGTCGTCCTCAGGGGAGAGTGGATTCAGCCTGGGCTCATGGTGCGTTCGCGGTCTCCTTGGCTGCACCTGCAGCGGCAAATCTTCCTCCTGCGGGCAGACCAGACTGGCCGTCACCCTGGGGTCCTCCGCCGGAGCGCTGACATCACCACCATGCGCCGCCCGGCTCCCGTACTCCTCTCTCAGCTCCGCCACCTGCAACTCCATCCGACGAATATGACTTTCCACAGTCTGCCACTTCCGGTCGTGAAGAGCGGCCTCCTCCTCCATCCGGCGATCTCTGACAGTCAGCGAACGCATCAGAGATTTCACCAAGCCCGATAACTCCTCGAGCTCACCCAGTCCGCTGACTCCCGGATCCTCAGCCGCCATGCCTGCGTCTGAGTCAGGCTGCTCCTCCTGCCTCGCCTTCCTTCTCGACATTAGTTCCTCCGTCCACCAAACGCTACGACGTCTTGGGAACGGACCACCGCTGCCACCAAATGTGATATTTTGGGTGCATGGAAAGCGAGGCCAACAGTCTTCAATTCCAATTTTCTTTATTTGGTTTCCAAACTCCAGTCTCTCAGATAAACAAGTCGATACCGACATCCATAATCCAAATACGATCGTCAATGAACCACACTGAGCATCTCTCAGTCTTTACATCCAACATCTCAACTCTTCTACAATCAACATCACCTGTTTATATATTCTCAGAGATAATTAAGCTAATTATGACCATACCAAATCCCAGGTAAAACAATAACATTTTCTTTTACCTTACACATACCCATTAATATCTAAAAGTCCATCATATTTTCTCCAGCTAATAAATAGAATAAATATACATAACACACCATAAATAACATCAATAAATAATTTAATAAATAATTTAACCCCTATTTACAAATCTAAATCTCCCCTATAACTCACCATAGCATGTATCCTTCCTGCAGGTGTCCTTTAAAAGGCATTCACCCTCTGATAGAGTCTTTTGCCCAGACACCCACAGGAACATGTTGGCAAAGGTATGTGAACAACTAACCATCAATTGTTTTTACCCAAATGATTAGCGGTACAATATCTCACAAGGCATTCAATTAATCACAGATAGATACCATAATGTGCACTTTAGAAACAGTCAAAATTAACATTTACAATATTACACAAGTAATAGTTACACATACAAACAATCATAACAATGGCGACACCTAGTCGTCACAGAAGGAAAGAAAGAAAGAAAGAAGTTAATTATAGGAAAGTACAGGGAGAAGTTAAAAGTAAAAAGGGAAAATGGGGGAAACTAACAAAAAGGGAAAAAAATGGAGATATTGTGGAGAGAATAACCAGGCCGAACTTTTCCAAGCAGATGAAACTTTATTCCACTCTCTCTCTCACATTCACCAGAATCAGAAAACATCACCACCAGGTTGCAGGCACTCTCTTTTATATCACAGCACTAACACTTCTCTGCTACCTGGGGTGATGCATTAACATATCACTCCCCACACTCCCCACCTTTGATCTGCCACTTCAGTCTGAGGGAAAACTACTGAGTGCCCCCCCCCGAGTCTCAGACTGAGTCTTAACCCCCATGTCCTTTGGGCTTCAGCCTCTGTCCATAGCTGCTGTAATGGGGGGTCTTCGGCTCCAAGGCGCTGCTGTGCTAGTGGGGAGTTCTTGGGGGTGTGTCCATCTGTGGGGGGACGATAGGGTGGGGGGCCACCTTCAGCATGCTCGTGTGACTGATCTGACAATTCATTTATCTGGGGAGTTCTCCGTGGGGGTCTTCCACGCTGAGGAGTTCAGGCCAACACCACCTGCTTGTCTGCTAAAACAAAGGTGGGCTTAAGCCTGTCTATACAGATTATTTCCTAGCGACCCCCCAATTCTAACACAAAATGTTTGTCCCCGGGTTCCAGCACTCTGAACAGGCCATCGTAAGGCAGGTGCAATGGGGTCCGGTGGGCATCGTACCTGACAAATACGAACGACGCGCCCTTCAAGGTTTTTGGCACAAAAGCGCCTGGAAAACAGTGGTGGGCCGGGCCGGGTAGCATCCCTGCCTCTGCACTATGTTGTGAACGCGGGGATGGATTGGTGTTCGGTGCGGAGTTACCCGGCAAAAATTCCCCGGGGAGCCGCAGCGGCTGGGTAAAAAAACTATCTCTGCTGGGGAGGCTGCCAAATCCTCCTTCGGTGCAGAACGCAACCCTAATAGAACCCACGGCAACCAGTCCACCCAATTCGCATCCGTAAGCGAAGCTCTGAGCGCTGCTTTAAGTGACCTATGGAAACGCTCGCATTGTGGGAATGTGAGAATGACGAGACAGAGTTCTCTCTCGAGTCAGCTTTATTCACATCTCCAACATCACGAAGCAGAAAAAAGAGAGCCACACAAGGAACTCTCGTCCTTAAATACCAGGACTCTTACAGTTCACAAGTCACATGTCTCACAGACCACATTGCATTATAATGACAGTAACAATGTATCCTCTCTCCATGATATCACCCCCACTGTCTACAATGTATCCCCTCTTTAATCCTTTAATTATACCCCCACAGTCTCAAGCTTTGCATACCAAAGCTAACACTCTTGCAGCTTTCTGTAATCACCAAGGAAGCTCTGCCTTTGTTCTGATCTAAAATGTGAGTCCAAAAACATGTCACGTATGTGTGTCCACCACACAAAGCCCCCCCAACATTTTAGAACAAACAAGGGAATAACAACATGCATGCCGTAATAGTATCAATACACATCAGTCCACATGCTGTCTGGGCTTCCGTCTCCTGCCGTATCTGCTGTAGCTGGGATTCAACGTCTCTGTGGCGCTGTCACGCTGGGGGTTTGCCGTCTGGGGGTGGAAACCTTTTGTCAGCACCTGTGGGTGTTCTGGGGAAACATTACTCTGTGAAGCCCTTCGCGGGGGTCTACCTCGCCGCGGGGCCCTCGCCAACAGCACTTGCTCATCTGCCACCACAAAAGCGGGTTTGAGTCTGTTTATGCCAACTTTCTCTTTCCTACCCCCCAAATCTAGCAAAAACTGCTTGTCCCCTGTTTCTAACACTCTGAAGGGTCCGTCATAAGGTGGTCGCAGCGGGGTTCGATGCGCATCGTGTCTGACAAAAACAAACTCTGCATTCTTCAAAGTTTTAGGCACAAAAACGCGTGGAAAACTGTGGTGTGCGGGGCCGGGCAGCGTGCTTGATTCTATGCTACTCGGCAACAGCTGAGACGGGGAGGCGTCTGGCGCAGGGTTATCTGGGAGAAACTCCCCAGGGAGCCGGAGTGGCTGCGCAAACACGAGCTCCGCTGGGGAGGCTTCTAAGTCCTCTTTAGGCGCAGAACGCAACCCCAATAACACCCACGGTAACTTGTCTACCCAATTTGTACCCATCAGTGATGCCCTGAGAGCTGCTTTCAATGACCTATGAAAACGTTCGCATAACCCGTTAGCCTGCGGATTGTACGCTGTTGTGCGGTGAATTGTGACACCCAGGCTGCGGGCCATTGTCGACCAAAGCTCGGACACAAATTGAGGGCCTCTGTCGGACGTAATGTCCGACGGAACACCGAAGCGCGCCACCCAAGCTGTTAAAAACGCGCGCGCAACCTCCTCGGCCGTGGTTGATGCCAGCGGGACCACTTCAGGCCAGCGCGTGGTGCGGTCCACCATTGTGAGAAGGTGGGTGCACCCTTGTGACGGCGGGAGGGGGCCCACGAGGTCCACATGGACATGATCGAACCTCTTGGTCGGAATGTGAAACGGCTCCAAGGGAGCCCTCGTGTGCCTGTGTACTTTGGCTCATTGACACGCCGTGCAGGCTGCTGCCCACTCTTTAACTTGTTTGCGGAGGCTCGGCCACACAAATTTCTCTCCTACCATTCTGACCGACGCGCGCATTCCCGGGTGCGGCAAAGAATGAATTGAGTCAAAAACGCGGCGGCGCCACGCAGCTGGTACTACTGGACACGGCCGTCCCGTGGAGACATCGCAGATTAGGGGGGGCATACCGTCTTGCAGCACCCTGCTCTCCAGCCTTAACCCTGTTGGTCCAGACTGAAGCACGTGCATCTCCGTGTCACCAACCTGCTCCGCAGCCATTGCTGCGTAATCTACTCCTACGCTGACTGGGGCCAACACGGCACGCGAGAGGCAATCTGCCACTACATTGAGTTTGCCCGCCACATGCTGGATATCAGTGGTAAACTCTGATATCGCGGCCAGCTGTCTCTGCTGCCGGCCTGACCACGGTTTTGAAACCTTGGCCATCGCAAATGTTAGCGGTTTGTGGTCAACGAACGCGGTGAAAGAGCGTCCTTCTAGCCAGAACTGAAAGTGGCGAATGGCCAAATGGAGAGCGAGCAGCTCCCTGTCGAACGCGCTTTATTTACGTTCGCTATCGCGCAAGGTCCTGCTGAAAAATGCGAGGGGCTGCCAAACCCCGGCTAAATGTTGCCCCACGACCGCCCCTATGGCCACCTCTGATGCGTCAGTGGTGAGCGCTATGGGGGCCGTTGGGTCTGGGTATGCCAACAACGCAGCCTTTGCCAAGGCTGCTTTCACCTTCGAGAACGCTTGGTCCCGCTCCGGGGACCACTCGACCTTATCCGCGGGTTTCTTTTTTTTGAGCGCGGCATACAGCGGCTGCATGAGTTGCGCTGCACGGGGGAGAAAACGGTTATAAAAATTCACCATTCCCAAAAACTTCTGCAACGCCCTGACCGTCTGTGGCCGGGGAAAATCTGCCACCACGCGCACTTTGTCAGGAAGCGGAACTGCTCCTTCGGGGGAGACGCGGTGTCCTAAAAAATCGATCTGCGCCACCCCGAACTGACACTTCGCTGGGTTGATTATTAACCCGTGATCTCCCAACCTTTGGAAAACTGTGGCCAGGTGTTTTTCGTGTTCGTTGAAACGTGTTCGTGTTTCGTTGACTTCCGCCTTCCAAAGAGAGCAGACGCTTTTTCTCCAGCTCCGGCTCCTTATCTCTCTCCTCCCCTAACTGACTGGATCCCAGCTTGCTATTGTCTGTCTGCGTGTCTCTACTGCTGATTATCAAACGAAATTATGGATTTAATAAGCTGGGCTTTGAACGCAATTGACACTGTTTTTTCAACGAGAAATTCTGGCCCGGGGGAGCCGATTTGCCCCGCAGGAACTGCGGCCGTGGGCTATTTGAAGGACACAAGTAATTGGAAACTCTTGTGCCTGTGTGATCTCTCTATCGAAGATGTTGAAGATTTATACCTCTTCGTAGCAATGGTCATCGGAATTCTACTGATTGGATCTGGGATTGTTCTGGTGTACCGCAAATTGAAGAAGATGGACGGAGCCTATCAAAATGCAGACCCGGCGAGGCTTAACCATCAAATTGACCAATTGGGCAGGACTCTGACAGCGGCTAATGGAGAACTGTCTAGGAAAATGGATTACATCATGATCACGCTGAGAGCCGTCCATGATAATTTCAACGTCCAGCCATGAAGGATTTAAGTACTGAATCTGTAAGAGAATATAAAGTTTTTTCTCTGAAGTCAGTACTATTCGACTTATTTGACCTGCCCTCACAGTCACAGTCCTCCAGATTATCTGCAGTTTTTGTTTTCAAAACATGGCGAGCAGCATTTGACTCTCAAGGACAGCCAGCTGTCTGGCAAACTATACCATCTGCTGTGCCAAGGACACACGCCTTTGCCAGACGGTAGACATAACATCTGCTGCTGAAGAGACATTGTTGTTCTTAACTGATATCAACACCCTCACTCAACACCTTCACTCACACTGACTCACTATACTGACGTGAAGATTACTCATTCACTGCTCTCTTTGTGTCTTTGTATAGATTCTATTGTCTGCTACTTGTGCATTGAGAGTTTTTTTCTTGTAATCATAATATTGATCATTTATGAATCAGAATCAGAATCAGAATCAGAATCAGCTTTATTGCCAAGTATATTTACAAGTAAACATACGAGGAATTTGACTTGACATTGGATGCGCACGTTAGGCGCATCCAATGACGCGTCGCCATACAAGGCGCCTGTCATACAGTGGAGGTAAAGAGGGGAAGGGAGGGGGAGGAAAACACAATAGGAGAGAGAAAAAACATAGTAATCAGAATAACGCTCGTATAAGCTCATATAAAGCTCAATGAGCCAAATTTTGACTACACAGAAAAAAACCCTCATGCACAATTAACAGACGATAGATCACACAAACAAGAGTTGAGAGAGGCAGTGTATATATGAGTCAGTATATATGTGTCAGTTCGTGTAATGTTGTGTGCATTTGTGTAGTGTAGGTGTGACAGTTGCTAGTGAACAGCAGAGGGCGCCTCCAGGCAGTAGATAGATGTTAAAGTCATGTGACTTATAAACAAGTCCGGAGTCTTTTTTTTTTTTTTGTTACTTATTTGTACCCGTAGGTAGACTTGGTTTGCAGTCTGGTGACAAGCCACCGGCTGCTGGTCGCTGCGTGCGCGAGCGCCCTAAACCTACATGGTTTTTTTTGGTGTGCGGGAGGAAACCGGAGAAATCCCGGAGTAAACCCGCGCAACACGGGGAGAACATGCAAACTCCACACAGCTCACTGTTGGTCGGGGGCTGGGATCGAACCCACGATCTCATGATCCCCGCGGTCCCCCGGCCGAGGGTAAAACTGTGCTGCCACAGTGCTAAACCACTGCGCCACCGTGCTCTTCGCTTGCAAATGAAGGCACATGGACTGTCCCTGAGAAGTTCATCCGCTGAAAACAGCAGCTGTCTGTCGATTGCTTGGGTTAAGAGCCGCTCCTACCGCTTATCTTGCAGGAGGAATGTAAATACCGGGCACCAAAGAAGGTCAAATCTGCACAGCACTCAGAGAATAGAATTTCCTCACCCGAGCAATTCTGTGCTTCAGAATTTCCATGTGCAGGCTTAAACATTAACATACTCTGAAGAGCACTAGCGACTTCAAGATGTATTCCACCATCTGAATCTCCATTCAGTTCGCCATGCCGCCTCGTGCCTCCCCAACTAGTCGAATTGGTGAAGGAGCTTGCCTGGATCCGCATTTGAACAGCTCCCACCTTCCTCAATTTTGAAACAAACACCAGGAGACTCCACAGCCAAAAATAGAATCCTGTGTCGTAGCCAATAGATGTCTTCTGCATCTCCAGTCGAATCATACACTCAGCAGGTTCCAATTCTTGGGCTCCCCCTTGGCCCGATTCTTGTTGAAAAAATAGTGACAATAGCCCGTTTAAGCCGCTACCAAATCCATAATTTCCGTTTAGATTAAGATTCAGCAGAAGAAGAGCGACTAAACACAGACAAAAACGCAACATTGCAAGCTGGGATCAGAAGGGAAAAGAGAGGATTAGAAAAGGCGTCTGCTCTCTCTCGAAGCCGGAAGTAAGGAGACCTGTATTCTGACAAACAATGCTTTTTTCTCTCTCCTATTGTGTTTATCCTTTCTCCCCCATTGCTTTCTGTTCCCATTCTGCTGACAGGCGCGTCACTGACGCTGCCGCGTCACTGAAAATGTCAATTATGTCGTTCTCAATGTCAAGTCAAATCCCTCGTATATTTATCAGTTATTTACTGTGAATGTACTTGGCAATAAATCTGTTCTGAGTTCTGAGTTCTGAGTGTTCGTCTTTGGACGCGCTGGCTACTAAAATATCGTCCAAGTAGACGAACACAAAAGGGAGATCGCGAAGCACCGCGTCCCTCATGCGTTGGAACGTCTGAGCAGCCCCTTTAAGTCCGAATAGCATGCGTAAAAACTCGAATAGGCCAAACGGAGTTATTGCCGCTGTTTTGGGTATGTCCTCAGCGCGTACTGGGACTTGGTGGTAACCGCGGACCAAGTCTATTTTAGAAAAAACGCGCGCCCCTGCCAAATGAACAGAAAAATCTTGGATATGCGGGATTGGGTAGCAGTCGTGCGCTGTAGCATTGTTTAACCTGCGGAAATCCCCGCAAGGTCACCATGATCCGTCGGCTTTCGGGACCATGTGCAGCGGGGAAGCCCACGGGCTGTTTGAATGTCTGATAATGCCCAACCTCTCCAGGTTGGCGAACTCCTCGCGCGCTATGGCCAGTTTAACTGTGTCCAAGCGCCGAGCTTTTGCAAAAACGGGCGGTCCGGTAGTGGTAATAAAATGCTCCACCCCGTGCTTAGCGACTGTTGCCAAAAATGTGGGGACCATGAGTGCTGGGAACTGAGTGAGCAGTGTGTGGAACTTACCGCTTGCAGCTGTGATGTTGGCTTGTGCTGTTGGCGGGGCCACTCGCGCTGTACAGGGGATAGAATCAAAAGAAAGTGCATTAACCAGGCGCCTGTTAGTGAGATCAACCAACAAACCATGTGAGCACAGAAAATCAGCCCCCAACATATTGAAATTTACTGCTGCTACAACAAAAGTCCACTCAAATGTACAGCCGTGTAGAGACAGAAACAGAGTCTTCTCACCAAAGGTCTTAATCTCTGAGCCGTTCACTGCTGTCACCCGGGGACCTCTGGAACCAGCTAGTCTGTCCACGTAGGAAGGTGTGATGAAACTCAACTGGGAGCCTGTGTCGACGAGGAACTGCCTCCCTGAGCGTGCGTCCGACAAGTAGAGCAGCTTGTTCTCCTCCCCGAGGGCCTCGGCTGCTACCGACCCCCGGTCTTGGCGTTTCCCGAACGCCCGAACTGGTGGTGGTACACATTTGCGTGCCCTCTCTGCGAAGCGGCGATGGTAGAAACAGAGGACGTCCGATTCATGTTCCCTGGCCCCTGCCACCGCCGTCGTCGGTGATCCTGGTACCGCTGCCTCTGGCCTGCTGTCGTCTCCGGTCGTTGCGCTGAGTTCCGCTGCAGCGGCCGTGGCTGCGTGCCGCTTGGTGGCGTTGACAATCCGCTGCGCCTCTCGGCCCAGCGCACGGTAGTCCCGTTGGGCCAACAGTGGCGAACTGGCCAGGGTCGCTCTCGCTGCTGACTGACGGTAGAGTCCTGAGGAAGAGGTGGGTGAAAATGAAGTGATCGTCATCAGAGTCTTTCAACCTCAACAACTTCTCCATCAGGTTCGCGGGCATGTCATTTTCTGACTCCATCAGCACCAGGAGCCTCTCTGCTCGCTCCTCCGCCGAGGGGGTGAATTGCTGGATGAGTGCAGCCTTCAACGTGCCGTATTTGTCGCTGTCCGGAGGCTGGTCGATCAGGCTCTCCACATGCTGGGCCGTGTTGTTGTCCAGCTTTGCGACTACGTGGTAGAATTTTGTGGCGTCTACCGATATCCCCCGGAGGTTGAACTGCGCCTCAACCGCGTTGAACCAGGAGCGTGGATTGTTCTGCCAGAAGTCCGGTAGCTGGACTGTAGCGGCATTCGCTTGGCTGGGGGCTCCTGACGAGGCTGGCCCGGGGGAATTCTCCTCTTGCATGATACATCTTGGGTCACCAGTGTGGGAATGTGAGAATGACGAGACAGAGTTCTCTCTCGAGTCAGCTTTATTCACATCTCCAACATCACAAAGCAGAAAAAAGAGAGCCACAGTCTCACAGACCACATTGCATTATATAATGACAGTAACAATGCATCCTCTCTCCATGATATCACCCCCACTGTCTACAATGCATCCCCTCTTTAATCCTTTAATTATACCCCCACAGTCTCAAGCTTTGCATACCAAAGCTAACACTCTTGCAGCTTCCTGTAATCACCAAGGAAGCTCTGCCTTTGTTCTGATCTAAAATGTGAGTCCAAAAACAGGTCACGTATGTGTGTCCACCACAGCATAACCCATTGGCCTGTGGGTTGTACATGGTCGTGCGATGAATTGAGACACCCAGGTTCCGGGCCATGGTGGACCAGAGGTCAGAAACAAACTGCGGGCCCCAATCAGACGTGATGTCCGAAGGAGCACCAAAACGTGCCACCCATGTTGCCAAAAAAGCGTGTGCCACATCTGCAGACGCGGTGGAAGCTAAGGGGACTGCTTCGGGCCAGCACGTGGTGCGGTCCACTACTGTCAGGAGGTGTGTGAACCCCTACGATGGCGGGAAGGGGCCCACGAGGTCCACGTGAATGTGGTCAAACCTCTTAGCCGGGATATGGAACAACTCCAAAGGATCCTTCGTGTGCCTGTGCACCTTGGCTCATTGGCACGCTACGCAGGCTGCTGCCCACTCTTTCACCTGTTTGCGCAGGCTCGGCCAGACAAACTTTGCGCCCACCATTTTGACTGACGTGCACACTCCTGGGCGCACCAGGGAGTGAACTGACTCAAAAAGGCGGCGTCGCCAAGCACGTGGGACCACCGGTCGTGGGCGGCCTGTAGAGACGTCACAGACTGGGGGGGGCAGTGTTGCAGCACTCTGCTCTCCAGCCTTAACCCTGTTGGTCCAGACTGGAGCGCACAAACATCCGCGTCACCGATCTGCGCAGCAGCCATGGCTGTGTGATCTATCCCCATGTAGACTGGGGCCACTAATGCGCGCGAGAGGCAGTCAGCCACCACGTTGAGTTTACCAGCCACATGTCGAATGTCGGTCATAAACTCCAAGACCGCGGCCAGCTGTCTCTGCTGCCGGGCCGACCATGGTTCCGAAACCTTGGCCATCGCGTACATTAGTGGCTTGTGGTCCTCGAACGCAGTGAAGGTGTGCCCTTCCAGCCAGAACTGGAAATAGCGTATGGCCAGGTGGACAGCCAGTAACTCCCTGTCGAACGCGCTGTATTTACGCTCATTGTCACACAAAGACCTGCTAAAAAAGGTGAGCGGCTGCCAAGAACCGGTGACACACTGCTCCACCTATGGCCATGTCTGATGCGTCGGTAGTGAGCGCTATCCTAGCCGCTGGGTCCGGGTGCGCCAGTAGTGCGGCATTCACCAGAGCTGTTTTAACCTCGGAAAACGCCTGCTCTCGCTCAGGAGTCCAGTCGACTCTGTCCGACGGCTTCCGTTTCTTAAGCGCGGCGTACAACGGCTGCATGAGCTGGGCTGCACAGAGAGGAAACGATTGTAGAAGTTAACCATCCCCAAAAACTCCTGCAGCGCCCTGACCGTCTGAGGCCGGGGAAAATTCGCCACGGCACGCACCTTGTCCGGCAAGGGTATCGTGCCCTCTGGTGAGATGCGGTGTCCCAAAAAATTGATCCCCGTCACCCCGAACTGGCACTTCACCGGGTTGATTATTAACCCATGCTCCTCCAACCTCTGGAAAACTGTCCTGAGGTGGGCTACGTGTTCATCCTCAGACGTTTACCTGGCCACCAGGATGTCGTCCAGGTAAACGAACACAAACGGCAGATCGTGCAACACCTCATCCATCATGCGTTGGAATGTCTGCGCTGCACCTTTTAGCCCGAAAGCCATGCATAAAAACTCAAACAGACCAAACAGGGTTATTACTGTCGTTTTAGGTATGTCCTCAGCGCACCGGGACCTGGTGGTAACCGTGGACCAGGTCTATCTTGGAAAAAATGCGTGCCCCAGTGAGGTGAACGGAAAAATCCTGAATATGAGGGATGGAGTAGCGGTCGTGCGCTGTGGCATCGTTTAATCTGCGGAAATCTCCGCAAGGTCGCCATGATCCCTCGGCCTTAGGGACCATATGTAGCGGGGATGCCCATGGGCTGTTTGAGCGCCTGATGATGCCCAATTTTTCCAAGTTGGCAAACTCCTCGCGTGCTATGGCCAGTTTAGCTGTGTCCAGGCGCTGAGGTCATGTGAAAATGGGCGGCCCCTTAGTGGTAATGAAGTGCTCCACCCCGTGTTTAGTGACGGTCGCCGAAAACGTTGGGACCATGAGTGCTGAGAATTGGGTGAGTAGTATGTGGAACTTACCCCCTGGAGCTGTGACGTTGGCTAGTGTTGTTGACCTGGTTCCTCGAGCTGTACAGGGGAGAGTATCAAAAGACATTGCGTTAATCAGGCGTCTGTTAGCAACATCGACTAGTAGTCCGTGTGCACACAAAAAATCAGCGCCTAAAATGGGGAAGCTGCATGCCACTATGACAAATGTCCATTGGTATGTACGGCCGTGCAAGGACACAGTCAGTGTCCTCTCTCCAAAAGTCTTAATGTCTGAGCCGTTTGCGGCCGTCAGCTCGGGGCCGCTAGTTCCCACCAGCCAGTCTGTGTAGGACAGCAGGATGAGGCTCTTTTGGGAGCCGGAGTCCACGAGGAACCGTCTCCCCGAGAGTGAGTCTGTCACATAGAGCAGCTTGCTTGCTTCACCGGCGGTCGCAGCTGCTACCAACTGCCGGTCCCGGCGTTTCCCGAACACTTGAATTGGCATGGTGACACGCATCGGCGTGCGTCCTCTCCAAAACGGCGGTGGTAAAAACAGAGTGTGTCTCTCCGGTGCTTATTGGCCCCTGCTGCAGCCACCATCGCTGGCTCCTCGCCTCCGCTGGCTGTCTCGCCTCCGCTGGCTGTCTCGCTGGGTTCTGATGCCGCTGCATTCACTGTGAGGGCTCTGGTAGTGAGGATAATACGATCTACCTGCTGGGCTAGCGCGGCCAGCAGCGGCGAATTGGCAAGGACTGCTCTGGCCACTGTCGGGAGGTTCCGGAGGAAAAGGTGGGCAGACAGAAAATGCCCGTCATCTGTGCCCATCAATGCCAACATCTTCTTCATCAATTCGACCGCCGACCCGTCTCCTAACTCGGAGCGTGTCAGGAGCCTCTTCGCTCTCTCACAGTCCGAGAGTGTGTAGCGCCGGGTCAGCGCGGTTTTGAGAGCCCCGTATTTGTCGCGGGCTGGGGGCTGTTGGAGCAGGCTCGCCACCTGCTGAGTTGTGCGTGCGTCCAGCGCTGTGACCACGTAGTAACATCTGGTGTCATCTGCCGTTATTCCCCGGAGCGCGAACTGGGCCTTGTGTGAAGGAACCAAGACTTCGGGTCGTGTAGCCAAAAGTCTGGGAGTTTGACTGAAACGCCGCACGCGTTGCTGGCACTTCCCATTCAGGTCGTCTCCGGGGTGTTTGCCTCGCGTTCCATTGTGCGTCAAGGGTCACCAGTATGGAGAGAATAACCAGGCCGAACTTTTCCGAGCAGATGAAACTTTATTCCACTCTCTCTCTCACATTCACCAGAATCAGAAAACATCACCACCAGGTTGCAGGCACTCTCTTTTATATCACAGTACTAACACTTCTCTGCTACCTGGGGTGCTGCATTTACATATCACTCCCCACACTCCCCACCTTTGATCTGCCACTTCAGTCTGAGGGAAAACTACTGAGTGGGTTCTCCACAATATTATGCTTTGACTTTCATCTGGCAATTAACTCTCTAAGCATGGGGAAATGGTAAAAGCAGTAAAAATAAACAAGCAAAAACACTTGTTTTATACCATTTTCACTCAATTTTTACAGTTCTTCCTTGTTTTTTGTCTTCACTGCCCCCCCCCATTTTTTCAGCATGTTTTTCCCCCACTCTTTTTCATGACTTAGTGGATAATTATGTCAGATGCAAGTCAATCCATAATACAGCACATGCCCCAGTATTCAATCCTTACTTAGTCTGTCCTTTTTTTTTAAATTACCCTTTATTACCCCCATTTTGCCCTGCTTTTTTGAGGTTTTAATCCTGTTTTTCCCTCAGCTTTTTTCAGTACTAACCCTGTATATTGTAAGCTGTATTATAAGGTGCCATCAAAATTCTTCACTTATGCTTCACAATGGCACACATCGGTGTAGAGCTTACAGTGATTCATTGTATAACCAAGCCAGTCCAAGTGGGCTTACATACATACATACCATTAATTTTAGCAGCCATATGAAATAACCGTGAAAACCAATCATGCCCAGATAATTTTGCTTTCTCCTGTATTAACAGATCACCCCATATTGCCACACAGATATGCAGTGTTGGGCAAGTAACTAAAAAATAGTAACTAATTAGTTACTAGTTACTTCTTTTCAAAAGTAATTGAGTTACTTTACCTATTACTGCATGATTAAAGCAATTAGTTACTTGGAAAAGTAACTTTCACGTTACTTTTAAATGCATACTTGAAATCATCTTGCTGATATAGCAAGATAATTTAATTAATGGATTACATTACGGGCTTATTAATGTCAGGCTGAAAACAGACTGTTTCAGACAGAGCTTTTAGAACATGTTCAGTCTGCTTTATCCTGCCTTGAGAGCTCTTAATGTGGGACAAATCTGAAGAAAATCAACATGATATTCCCAGTAATTTCCTCATTTTGGAGTGAGAGTTGGCAACACTGCATAAAGCTGTCCATGTTTAACCTACCTTTATATTATGGATTTAATCTGATGTGCAGTGATCCAAAGAAAATGTCTATCATCTCCAGTCCAAATGTCTGCTTTGACAGAGACATGATTCAGTCCCTCAACTTCCTTTTGGAGATCAAAATCCATTTTTGAATAATAAGATAAGATAAGCCTTTATTAGTCCCACAATGGGGAAATTCCAGGATTGCAACAGCACAGGGATAGCAACACTCAGAGCAATAATCAGAAGGCAAGAAAAAAACAAAAACAGCTAGTATACATATGTACATATTACTATAAATATATATATATATATATATATATATATATATATATATATATATATATATATATATATATATATATATATATATATATAGACACACAGTGCAGAGCATTATGGTTGGTGAATGTGCAGCAGAAAGTCTAAGCTCTCTCGCCCTCCGCGGGTGCGGCGGGCCAGCTGGATGTCTTTGGGCATGATGGTGGTGACCCTCTTGGCGTGGATGGCACACAGGTTGGTGTCCACGAAGAGACCCACCAGGTAGGCCTCGCTGGCCTCCTGCAGAGCCATGACGGCGGAGCTCTGGAAGCGCAGGTCGGTCTTGAAGTCCTGAGGGATCTCCCTCACCAGGTGCTGGAAGGGCAGCCTACTGATGAGCAGCTCCGTGGATTTCTGGTAGCGACGGATCTCTCTCAATCTAATCTCTATCCAGGTAGCAAGTAAATGTGTTTTAACTTCCTTGGATCATAGTCCAGCTGTCTGATGGAAGTGACTGTTAACACATATTCAGTCTGTAATGACGCATCTGGCAATCAGTTGGTTTAATTCTTGCTGGGTCACAAACTGTCCAGATGCATACTCGTGTTTGAAATCCAGCCATGGCTGATGAGACAAGAGTGTTTCCACTTTACATCAAGCCGTGGCTGTTCAGATAGCGTAGAATAGATCCACTAACACGGTGTTGTGAGCATAGCTAGCCGTTACTTAGCACTAGCTTTGTTGCTGTTTTCAGGCGCTTCTCAAGATTGCAGTAGGTCTCAGCCGACACTTTAACTTGCAACCCACCAATATGCTTTTGTCCTTAACTGCAACAAAGGAAAAATAATCAGTCTATTTCCACAAAAACAAAGTAGCTTAATCTGTTCCTCCGCTCAGTAGTGAAGACTCGACTCTCTGCAACGGGTCACGTCAACTGACGGCTGCGTCTCAGCTACGATAGGGTCAGTTTGTATATTCATTTATTTGTGCTAAAAATATCTATCCATATTGATAAAACGAGTAATGAGTAACACATCTGATCAAATTTCAGTAACTGTAGTGCATTACTGAATTTTTAAACAGTAATATCATTACACAGCACATTACTGAAGAAGTAGTGGCATTACTTCCAACACTGCACATACTGTATGTGATCTATAAATAAACTATACAGTACACTCTCTCTCTTTCACACTCTCTTCTTGTTTGCTTTAGCTAAGCAACTAATTTTTTTTCCTCTCACACTCCAATAAATGATATGTTAATTCCGTGGGGACAGGAGGGTGGAAATAAGTACTGAAAGGAATTAGCAAATGACATTTTAACAAGGATATAATGAGGCCTAATGAAAGTAATGTTTTCATTGATATGCTGACAACATGGCATTTTCCCAGCTGTACCCTTGTCGTAGCCTTTTGGGATGAGTAAAAGAGAAAACAGAAGGGAGCAGGATATGAAGATACAGACCATCCTGGCATTATATATTTATGTGTGTCAAAATTGCTCACGGAAAGGGATGATGCTCACAATTTATAGTGGCTACAGACATAATGCTTACTAGACAGGACATAAACTCTCGTCAAATGTCACACATGTCTTCTCTATGCATCATTCTATGGATTCTCTGAAAACTGTTGCAGGCATTTGTCAGAGAAAGTTGGCACATGGTTATCAAGTAGATGGTGATGATCCACCAATGTTCTGTGGCTACCGTTGGTTGAAACTATGCCATTATTGATATTTCTGATATGGCAAAATAAGGGTATTATAAAAGGCAAAATGACACAACTCATGACTACTTACATTTTTTTACTACATTTTTTTAACTGCCTTTTTTATGATTTTTTTGTGATTTTTTTGCGGCTGCAATGGCGGATGCGAACGGTCACACTTTTTTCAGGCTCCCGGTAAAAGTTTAAATTGAGCTCAAAACTTAGACTAAACTTAGACCTAGAACTGTGTACCCTAGTGTGTGACATCCAGACCCAATATAGATTAAATGAGTTAATGTAAATAATGGATAATCTTCTTGATTTTTGGCTCAAAACTGTTTGGACCTTTTGAGCCGAGGAGAGGTTAGCTCTGACCTGTTTTTCAGCTCATCATGGCAGCTGAACCAAGATGACCAGGACAATGTGCCAGCAGGAGCAAACCTGAGATACACAGAGCAAAAGAAGGTAAAGTTATAGTAGAAGACGAGCTTCTTAACTTTCTCGTGATCAAAATGAAGACAATGGGCAATGATGAAATCGCCATGCTGGTTACTAATAGTTTCAGCTCTGACCAAATTGAGGCTTCAAAGCCGACCCTGTTTGAGGTATGCTCAAGCAAACAACGCAATATTCTACATAAAGGTGCACAGAATGACGCAAATAATGTGAAACTTTGCCCGAGCGTGTCAAATGAACTTGGTGATAATATGCCACGATTCGTCTCACATTTCTTGGATGAGCTTCCCCCGGGTTCTTCCAACAACACTGATGTATCAGCGTTATTCAGGAAAATTGAGGAAATAAATGCTGAGGTCTGCTGTTTCAAAAAGACCCTCGTAACACAGACAAATGTTGCTGAGACTCTGTGGGATGTGACTGTTTTGCTGGACAGACGAGTCACCGCTATGAAGAAGCTGGACGGACCCAGCGCTCCTGACCGGATCAGCGCCCAAGCCCTGCCACTGACAACTGAGGACGCCGCTAACAGAGACCTGATGCAGCTGGCGTCCCCTGCTCCTGATCCTGCTCCTGCTTCTGCTCCACTGACCTGGGCTGCAGTAGTAAATGTGGAGCCTCCGGAGTCATAGGAGTGGTCAACTGTGGCGCGGGAAAAGCGCCGGCGGAAGATGGAGCCTGGAGGATCTACTGCTCTGCCTAGCTCTCGCTGCACACAAGCTACAGGGAAACGTGAATGGAGATAAGCTGGAGTAGTTGAAATCAGTAAGATTTCCAACATGCAAGCTGTCAAAACTAAACTGGTGAAAGTGTTTGCTACCAAGTTTGATCCGAGACAGGAGGCTGCTAGCCTGACTATTTGAAGGAGAAACTGGGTCATGAAGTTACGTGCAGGAAGATTGAGACGTCACATGTAAGATTCAGCTCGTTTCATGTCACAGCAGAATGTAATGAGGTTGCTGACTTACAGTATATGATCCTCAGCTGTGACCGGACGGAGTTTTTGTTCGGAGATACTATGAACTGCGCTGGGCGAAAAGAGATGCAGTGGGAGGAATTGCAGCGGCTTCGGGAAATCCAACTGGTCAAGAGGAAAGCCATTGCCCTCGGGAGGAGTCTGCTACCAGTGACGCTGCAGTGGTAAGCCCTAGTGCACGGGAGGAGCCTGCTGCTGATGACGATGCAGTGGAAGGCTCTCGCACATGGGAAGAGCCTGCTGATGGTGACGTCACGGCGAGAGGCGGTGAGCTGCAGCTGTCCCCCTCTGTGGAATAAAAAAAAATTATTACAAAAAAAAGCAGCAATTTGGCTTGTTTCGTAAAACGCGCATGGCCTGAATGTGGGTCATAGTGCTGTTGATGCAACAAGACGTCTGGTTGTTGACAAACTCTTGGAAGAGTGTAACATTCTGTGTCTTCAAGAAACCTGGCTGGCCAAGCAGGACTGGACTTGGACAAATTAAACACTATACATAAGGATTTCCACGGTGCTGGTGAATCCACCACTGATCTCAGTGCTAGAATAGAATGTGGCAGGATTCCCCGTGGAGGGCAATTCTATGGAACACAAAATATGACTCAATAGTAAATGTGGTGAGATTTAATGTAGATTGGGCTTTGGGGCTAGAAATTAATTTGAATGAAAAGAAATTTACGATTATAAATATTTATGCACCATATGAGTCTTTTCAATCAGAAGATGAATTTATGAACAGATTAGCATTTGTGAATTCCTTCATTGAGGATAATGATTCAACCTGTGTCTTTGTTATTGGAGATTTTAATGCAGATCTGTCTGATACCAATTCTGTATTTGCCAAACATCTTCTGCAATTCTGTGATGACAGTAATCTTATTATGTCCAGCAAAATGCTCCTGCCTGATACAAGCTACACCTACGTTAGCGAAGCCTGGCACACCACTTCATGGCTTAATCACTGTATATGTACAGCGGATGCCCATGCATCACTAAGCAACATGTGCATCTATTATGGGCTGGCTACTTCTGACCACATACAATTTGGCATGTCTCTAAATGTGGAGGGTATATATTTCTGGAGAGAGGTTAAAGTCATGAATAATATTAAATCCTCCTGAGATGTGGCTTGATCACTATTATGAACTCTTCAGCTGTGTCAGGGGTGATGTATACATTATGGACAGTGTAGACTGCCCTGGGGGCACGATGGTTCAGCCCATGGAGGTGTATGATGCAATCATGATGTTTGAGGACAGGAAGGCTTGTGGACTGGACCTTGTTGTAGCAGAACATCTCAAAAATGCAAGCAATAAGCTCTGTCCACTGCTCTCCATGTGTTTTACTGGTTTTTTAGTTCCTGGTGTCCTCCCAGACTCTCTTGTGTCTGTGGTACTAGTCCCTGTTATCGTCGTCTTCTTTTTCTTTTAGATTTGATTGGTGGTTGGCAACCAGCTTACAGGTGCATTACCGTCACCTACTCTATCTTCAGATATCACTCTACAATTATCACTCTATATCAGTCCCTGTTATCAAGGACATACAGTAGCTGCAAAGCTAAACAGTGTTGAGAATTATAGGCCAATATCCCTAGCTAGTATTCTATCTAAAGTGTTCAAAAGAATCTTGCTCACATGGTTGGAGACATTTGTTTTTTCTACTGGCAATTAATTTGGTTTAAATAAAAAAAGCATGGCACCGATATGTGTATATTTGCTCTAAAGGAATTAGTGGCAAAGTATAGAAGCCTTAATTCCTCTGTCTTCTTGTATTTTATCGATGCATCCAAAGCATTCAATATAATCAATCATGAAAAACTGTTTCTGAAATTACTCTTGAGAGGTGTTCCCAAGTATTTAATTATAATTCTGGTTTTCTGGTATGCCAATCAGACCATGTGTGTAAAATGGGGGAACATTCTATCAACTCTCTTTCATGTGAGCAACGGTGTACGCCAAGGTGGAATTTTGTCCCCTATTCTGTTTAATGCATATATGGATTATCTGTCGAGACAATTGAATGGCTGTAACACAGGCTGTGTTGTGGGTAGCTCTGTCATCAATCATCTCATGCATGCAGATGGTCTTTTAATAATGAGCCCTTATAGTGCCGGGTTGCAACAACTATTAAGAGTTTGCTCACAATATGGCAATGATCACAACATCAAATTTAATGCTAAGAAGAGTAATGTCATGATTGTGAGATGCAGAGAGGACAGGGAACTAGTTTTTCCTACCTTTAAACTGTGTGACACTTCTCTTGCAATATGCAAGGAAATAAAATGCTTGGGTCACATAATCACTGATGATTTGAGCGATGACAGAGATATCTACAGGCAGTGCCGTAAATTGTATGCTCAAGCCAATATTCAGTTCAGTTCAATTCAACTTTATTTATATAGTGCCATATCACAACAATAGTCATTTCATGGCACTTTCAAATGTAGGGGAAATCCAACAATTGCAGAAAGACCCCAGCAATCAGGCGATCCCCTGTGAGCAAGCACTTGGCAACGGTGGAGAGGAAAAACTCCCTTTTAACAGGAAGAAATCTCTAGCAGAACCAGGCTCAGGGAGGGGCAGTCATCTGCTGTGACTGGCTGGGGGTGAGGGGATAGAGAAAATAGAAAGAACAGATATAAAGAAAGCAAACATTAATGGAGAGAAGCCGAGTACATTATTGGAGGCCACCCGGCAATCTAAATCTAATAACAGCAAAACAAAGGGAGGGTTGGACTTCCGGTCATGGCTGCCACGTAGGAGGACGTGCTTCCCTCTACTCTGCTCCTAAAAATAAAAAAAATCGACAAATAACTCTCTCAATTGGAACAAAACTATCCCAGCATTTGGGCGAGGATATGCCGGTAAAGCCTAAGGCTGGGAAATCAGGTGGAGGCAAAAGTGAACCGCCGAAACAGTCCAAATTAACGGACTTTCACATCCGTGACGCAGCAGAAAAACCCCCACCTATGGCAGAGCAAGCTAGCGGAGGAGCGGTGAATGCTGACAACGGCACAGGTGCGGTGCTTGCTGCCATTGGCTCAATGAGAGCAGATTTCTCTACTAAATTTGATGGGATTATAGCAGCGATAGAGGGTTTGAGAAGGAATTAAGCGATTGTATGGAACGTGTAACGCAGGTGGAGCTCCGAATTTCCAGCGCTGAGAATGACGTCACCAGCCTACAATTAAAGGTGCGCACATTGGAATTAAACAATAAACGTCTGGAAGATAATGTCCTAGATTTAGAATCCCGGTCGAGACGGAACAACCTGAGGCTGGTGGGTCTTCATGAGGGTACGGAGGGGCGGGACTCATGTTCCTTTTTGGAAAAGTGGATCCCAGAAGCGCTGAACAACGCGGAGCTGCAGTCATCAGTCGTTCTGGAAAGCACCCACCGAATTGGCCCACAGAGATAATAAGGCAGCACCGAGGACGCTAATTATGAAGTTCCTCAGCTACAGAGACAGGATGACGATCTCCAACGCGACGCGGGCCAAAGGAGAAATTAAATACCAGGATCAGCAGGTGCGGTTCTACCCAGATTTGGCCACAGGAATCCAACAATTAAGGAAACAATTTGACCCCGCCCATAAAGAGCTGCGCAACCTTGGGATTCGTCATGGAGTGATTTTTCCTGCAAGACTGCTGGTCATGTATAAAGGGAGAACCCACACCTTCAAGAGCCCAGAAGAGGCGCAGGAGCTCATCAAGAAGATCCAAGGAGGGACTGGTGGGAGCTAAGCATGAAGCATGAATAAGATATAAGGTAGAATATTTAAGCATTTGCACAGGCATCTGACTGATCTGAAGCAAATAGCAAGTTCACAAAATACAGATTGTACTGAATTTTAAAAAAAAACAACCTATGATGTACAAAGTTGCTATAAAATTTTGCAGTTAAGTTGGAAAACTACAGAAGAGAGTTAATGTTATGTCATTAAAAGCAGTAGAGTCAGGGTGATTGAGAGGAGAAAGAAAGAGTGGTTTTGCCTGATCCTTGTGAGTGAGGAGCAGTCAATGGCTATAGCGGGAGACATATTTTTTTTTGATTTGGGGGGGATTACCACGAATGTGGGAAGGGGAAATTTGTTTGTGTGTAGTTTGTAGGATGAATGTTCAACCACTCATGTTTTTGCTTCTCTGTATGAGCATGTTTACACTGCGAGGTAATCTCAAACTCCTTATTGATCATAGACCAAAGCGTTAATCTTAATTTAACTTCATGGAATTGCAGAGGTCTACAAAATTTAAAAAAACTTAAACAAGTTATGAATAAAATAAAAGACATAGGTTCAAAAGTTGTGTTTTTACAAGAAACTCATCTAATAGAGGAGGATGTAAAAAGAATTAAAAAAAGATGGCAGGGTAGTGTATTCACCTCATCATTTTCATCTCGAGCCAGGGGAGTTATGACTCTCATACACAAAACAGTCCCATTTCAAGTGAAAAATGTAATTGGAGACAAATTAGGAAGATACCTAATCATTCAAGGATCTTTGTTATTAGAAAATATAAATCTGGTGAACCTATACGGTCCCAATACAGATGATCAAAACTTCTTTGCTAATTTATTTCTTATTTTATCATCACTTACAGGGCAGCATATAATAGCAGGGGATTTTAATTGTACATTGAATCCCAGCATAGACAGATCAACAGGACTGGACTGTACGCACAATGGATGCAGGATGATCATTAATCATTTTATGAAAGAATTGAGATTGCTAGACATATGGAGAGAAATGAAACCGCAAGTTAAAGCCTACTCTTGCTATTCTAATACCTACAAGACATTCTCACGAAATGACTATTTTTTGATCTCCACAGAATTAAGGACCAAGATTCAAAACTGCTTCTATGATAATATTGTGATCTCTGATCATGCACCCTGCTGTCTAATATATGTAGATAAGAAATTGACAAAGGAACCAGGTAGGTGGCAATTTCAGCATAAATGGCTTCAGGACGAGGAATTTGTTAAGTACATAGAAAAACAGATAGATGAGTTCTTTGATATTAATACTACACAAACATCAGCATGTATAAAGTGGGAGGCTTTCAAAGCTTTTATTAGGGGGCATGAGGCGATGTTAAAATAAGGCACGGCGACTGGAGTTTTTAAGGAAGTTTATTCATCAATCATCGCCATCACGGAGCTCACCCCAGCTACTGTATAAGCATGCTGGAGCGAGCTCTCAGGCTCTCATGAGCAGTAGTCAGAAGCAGTCAGAGTGAGAAGAGGGTGAACATATCATATTCAGCCACTTAAATACCCAGCTACAGACAATACATCAAAGGCATGTTATCATCAAAGGAACTGCAGTCAGACATGGGACATTTGCAACACAATGAGAGCAGGAAGCATGAACATTTGCATTTGAGTCATACATATCCACAGGATACTGGCGCCTGAACTAGACACGGAGAGGCTGCCTATTGATCTCAACACACACATCTCATTGCTCTGCTAATTGCCCCGGCTGAGCGCTCTGTCTGTGGCTATTGTGGGGGTTACCCCATAGGCATATTATTAGTTATACAGGTTCAAAATCTAAGAAGACTTGAGAGGAGAGAGTCCAATTGGAACATAAAATAAAAATTCTCCAAGAAAAAGTGTATGCAGGAAGTGACCCAAAGTTAGAGAACGAATTACTGATTCTGAGAGCTGAATATGACAAAAAATCAGTGAATAGAGCTGCCTCGAGTCTTCTAAGATTGAAGCAATCTTTTTATGAACAAGGTGAAAAATCAGGGAAATTATTGGCATGGCAGATTAAACAATTAGAATTTAAAACACCAATTACCAGTATTATAAGTAACGGACAGGCAGTTGTAGATCCTTTAGAAATTAACAGAATCAGAATCAGAATCAGATTTATTGCCATTGTTCATGTAGTACACAAACTAGGAATTTGTCTCGGTGCCATGCTGCAACATTAAAAACATGATGAGAAAAAGGGATAAACTAAAAAACTAAAGGACTAAAAACGTGCAATAAGTGTAGAAAAATAAGTAATAATAAGTAATAATAATAATAATAATAATAATACTAGTAATAATGAGTAGTACTAGTCAAGGCAGTTTTAAAAAATTAGCAAGTAGCAGATAATGTGAAGTACCACATAGTGCAGTCGATAATGCAACGGTTTTTCACTTTTCGCGGTCGGTTCTGGAACCCATTGAATGAATGAATGAATGAATGAATGAATGAATGAATTTATTTATTTCGGATAATACAGTACAGGTTAAAGAAACTGTATAATATAACAACAAGGTCAAATTAGACAAAGACTCCTTCTACTAAACTAGAAACGAGTCCATTATCACATGCGATAAGAAGGTCATTCGTGACCTTCACTAAGGCTGTTTCAGTACTATGATGAATTCTGAACCCAGATTGAAACTCTTCAAATAAACCATTTCCCTGTAAGTGGTCAAATAATTGCGTAGCAACAACTCTTTCTAAGATTTTTGAAATGAAAGGCAGATTAGAGATTGGTCGATAGTTAGCTAAAACTCCTGGGTCGAGCGTTGGCTTTTTGAGTAAGGGTGTTATGACCCGAGCGCCAATCTCGTCCGCGCTCGGGCCATGCATCATCTCTGCCGGCTTTGACAGCAGTGGATTACATTCTGGCTCCCCGGGCTCTTATTGTGACAGCGCTCGGTGGGGCTTCCTGCTGTCAGAGCCGATCAGCTGTTCGGCATCACCGCTCATTAGCTGCCGGCTTTATTAGCGGGCGCTGACAGCTGGTTGATGCTGGAGTATCGTCAAACATTCCTGGTCCTCGTTCATGTCAGGTTTGTGCATATTCTTGTTCATGTCATAGTTTAGGTCGTTGTGGCTGGGGTTAGCCCTACGATCCCTTGTATTCTGTAGTGTGTGTTTTGCCCTCAGCGGCTCACAGCTTTGTGTCTCGTCTTGTTATAATAAAACATCAAATGCAAAACTCACTGGTGACTTTTGGCGTCTTATGGTGGCCCGCGAGGGTCACCACATGACAAAGGGTTTAATTACAGCAATATTAAAAGCCTGCGGTACATGACCTAAGGTTAAAGAAGAACTGATTATTTGAAGAATACGGCAACCAATAAATGAAAAAACTTCTTTAAATAATCTGGTAGGAATAGGGTCTAAAAGACAAGTTGAAGGCTTGGATGAGGAAATTATTTTATCTAACTCTAAAAGGTCAGTTGGAGTAAACTTATCCAAACATATCAATTGAAGGATCTGTAGTAGTTGTTGTACTTAAGTTTACAGTGGGAATAATCTGATTGATTTTATCTCTAATAGATAAAATTTTATAATTGAAAAAGTTCAAAAAGTCCTGACTAGTAAGCTCTAGGGGGATGCAAGGATTGACAGAGTCCCAACTCTTTGTCAGCCTGGCTACAGTGTTGAAGAGAAACCTGGGATAATTCTTATTCTCTTACATTAATACAGAGTAATAACTTGTTCTAGCTTTTCTAAGAGATTTTTTTTTATAAATTAGGAGATGATTTCTCCACGCTAAATAGAATTCATCTAAATTAGTGGAACGCCATTTTCTTTCTAATTGACGAGTCTTCTGTTTTAAGCTATGAGTTTCTATGTTAAACCAAGGGGTTAGAAATCTCTAATTAGACTTTTTTTCTTTTTTTAAGGGGCCACCAAGTCTAGAGTCTGATGCAGAGAGGCTGTAACACTATCTACCATGCTATCAATTACGGAATGAGCAAGCTCTTCATCTTTTATTTCCGTTGTGTTGACACACGGTATAGAGGAGACAAGCTGCAAAAATTTGGTAACAACATCATCTGAAAGACATCTGCTGTAGTAATATTTTTCTTTAGGAGTCAAATAATCAGAAATAGTGAAATCAAAGGTTAACAGACAATGGTCTGACAGAGCAGGATTATGAGGAGACACTACCAGATTTTCTATTTCTATACCATAAGTCAGAACAAGGTCCAATGTGTCATGGAGATAATGGGTAGAATTTTCTACTTTCTGGGAAAACCCCAGTGAGTCTAATATTGAATTGAATGCCTTATTAAGACAGTCACTATCTACATCAACATGTATGTTAAAATCCCCTACTATAATTATTCTGATTTCAACACTAAATCAACTAAAAATTTGGCGAATTTAGATAAAAACTCTGAGTAGGCTGAGGGAGGACGGTAAACTATGGCAAAGAAAATTGGGTTTAGGCTAAGATTGCTAACATGCCCCATGGTGAGGGCGAGGCCCTCAAAGGAATTAAAACATGTTTTTTGCTTTACATTAACTAGTAATTTAGAATGGTAAATTGCCGCAACTTCACCTCCACGACCAGAACGTCTAGGATTATGATAGTTTAGATAACCAGAGGGAGCTGATTCATTTAAACCATATAATCATATTGCCCGAACCAAGTCTCTGTAAGGGATATTAAATCAATCTGATGATCAATTAATAGATCATGAACTAGTAGAGAGTTAGGACTTAGAGACCTAATATTTAACAAACCGCATTTAATTTTCACATTATGAGGAGGAAGAGAGGCTGAATCATTAAATTTAGAGACTGGATGTTTAATTTGAGATTTACCAACTTTTTGTTTAATCACTTTGGGATGTTTATACATTATATTTTTATTAACTCTGGGGGAAGTAGACAAAGGTTCTCTGAGGGGGAAGACAGGGGCTAAGTTGAGGGGTGGTGGATGAGAAGGAGCTGCAGAAAGGGGTGAATTTATCAAGTTATGTTGTATTTGTCTTGGATTATAATATTTAGGGTAACGGGAGACAGACAATCTCTATGGGGTTATCAATTGAAGACTGATCTAAACAGTGAGGATTATTTGGATTAATAGGATTAATATGAGATGTGGAAACAAAGAAGGGCTGGTTGGCAGACTCAGGAACTTCGGGGTGAGTTAACGCATCAAATTTCAGTCAATGTACTAAAAAACGCTGAATGGAATAGAACAGATTGTCCCTTAAAACACATGCACCAAGTCTATTTGGATGGATGCTATGTGGCCTCATAAATGATGGGCGGTTCCAAAACAGGTTGAAATTGTCTACAAAACCAATGTTAAAAGTAGGACATGTAGAACCCAACCAGGTATTAAGACAGAGTTCTGCTAAGATAATTGCAACCTCGTCTGAAAGGGGCCAAAGGCCCAGAAATAAACAAACGTCTGCCACAGTTCATAAGAGTGGACAGAAGGCTCTTGAAGTCACTCTTTAAGATCTCTGACGCGTCATCTGGGATGTTGTTTCATCCAACATATACAATGACAGTTTTAGAGTGGGGCATTCATTTAATAGGTCAGGGGTAAGAGCCTTGATGTCTGACACTTTAGCCCCAGGAAAAAATTTAGGGACACAGTACCTGCTTCTGACGTTCCTCATAATCGAATCACCAATTACCAACGTCGTCTGGGGGAGCCTTGTCTTGGTTTCAGAAATGGTGGATAATTTTGCCGATGTTGTTGTTATGATGGTGGGGTGATGCACTCTCTTTTTGGAGCTGGTGTATAGTTTGGTACACCTAAAGTAGTTTTAATCCGGGGCTTGCGGGTTTGGGCTGCTGCTGAATGAGGAGTAGGAGGAGGGGCGGCCATGGGAGGATGATCAACGTCCAGGTGGGGAAAATCTTCCAGGGGAAGGATGTCGAATCTGTTTTCCAGTAGCAATAGAAGAGAGGAGGCGCAGCCATGTCTGATCAATCGCCGATGTTTGCTAGTTGGCCCAACCAAGGTCCAGGGCGCGCATTGAGGATGTGAAAAACCACCTGGGGCTTTGGGTTTAGCGCCGAGCTGAAGCCAGTGTTTATTGCTGGGGTCCTGGACAGCTGAGGAGACCGGAGCAGGGGTGGAAGTGGATGGCGATGTGTTGAATTCACCCAGGTAAGTAGCCATCTCTGCTAGCTGCGAGTTGGTTGCCGGGGCTGATGTTCTCCCGAGGATTGTAGTATCTAGGTGGTCTTCAGCCTCCCGAATCTTATAGAGGTTGGAGAGTCTCACTTCCAACTCAGAAACCTTCTTAAGGAGGGACACACAGCTGACACACGTCGGGGATGGAGTCATGACGTTCCAAGTGAGAAGTAGATAGCTAGCTAGCTAAAAACAGCTAAAAACAGGTTAGCCTAGCCTAGCTAGCTAGCTAAAAACAGCTAAAAACAGGTTAGCCTAGCCTGGTGAAAACAGCCCTGCCTGGAGTCTGATTCACCTGTGTGCCAATCGGGCTTTCTGCTAGGCCAACACTAAGCTAACCCTAAGTAAAAAGCTAGTATCAGTAAAAAGAGATAAAAAATTGACATAATGCACGGCTCAGGAGACACACACGCAGGCTCAGGGTTGACTTAATAGCTTTATTAACAACAAGTGTGTATGAGTGTGTGTATGCGAGATGTAAATGTGTTGGTGGTGGCGTCTGCGTCAGGCACGGAGGCAGGAGGCCGTACAGCCGGACAACCCTATGGGAAAAGCAAAGGGAGAATGGTAACGGGCACCACACCAACACGGGAGATATGACAATGATCACAGGCTTACTTGGTTATGGCAGGTGGCTGGCACAGCAAGGGAGTAGCCTGGTAGACAGCGACCTGGAGCGCCCGATGCAGCAGCGAGGAGGCGGTGGCTGTAGGAAGTAGTCCGCCGCCGGGAAATCCACCTGTGCACAGGGAAGCTGATTGGAAGGAGAAGGTAAGTGATTCTTACGTGTATTCTTGCTTGACGAAAGGGATTCCTTGCAGCAAGGGAAGCCAACGAAGACAGACGGCTTCAGGCCGAAGCCCAGGGCGAGGCGGCTTAAATCCCTCGCCGCTGACGAGGCGCAGGTGTGCGTGCAGCTGGCGCCGCTGATGAGCGGCGAGGCGTGACAGTACTCCCCCCTCTAGCAGCGCCTCCTGGCGATGGTTTCTCCGGGTGTGCTCGGTGGAACTCAGTAAGGAGGGATGGATCCAACACAAACGACGAGGGTACCCATTGCTGATGTTCAGGTCCATAGCCCTCCCAGTCCACCAAGTACTGCAACCCGTGACCCCGGCGCCAGGAGTCCAGGATGGAAGAGACAGGCCAGGCTGGATGACCATCAATCATCCGGGGCGCGGGCTGCGCAGCAGGAGGAGGGCAAAGGGGGTCGGAGACTGCCAGCTTCACCTTGGAAACGTGGAAGGTGGGATGGATGCAGAGGGAGGGGGGAATAGCCACACGCACAGCCACCGGGTTGATAATCCTGGTAATTGGGTATGGGCCCATGAAACGCTGTGCCAGCTTCCTCCTCTCACCCTTTAAAATGACGTCCTGGGTTGACACGTAGACATGCTGGCCTACCTGGTAGGCTGGGGGAGGTCTTCTGTGCTGGTCCGCCGTAGATTTGTTGTGCTCCGCCGTGCGTAAAAGCGCATTGCGCGCCGACGTCCAAATGGAGCGGCACCGCCTGAGGTGCGCCCGAACTGAGGGGACAGTTACCTCACTCTCCTGCGCTGGGAACAGAGGGGGGTCGTAGCCCAGGAACGCCTTAAATGGAGACATCCCAGTGGCAGAAGAGCGGGCGGTGTTATGGGCGTACTCAACCCAGGCGAGATGGTTGCTCCAGGACGCAGGCTTGGATGTAGTGACGCAGCGGAGCGCAGCCTCCAGCTCCTGATTGGTCCGCTCACACTGCCCGTTGGTTTGGGGGTGATGGCCGGAAGAGAGGCTTACCTTGGCTCCCAGGGCGTTACAAAAGGACCTCCAAACCTCTGAGGAAAATTGGGGGCCCCGGTCCGAGACCACGTCCACCAGAATCCCGTGCAGCCTGACCACGTGTTGGATTAGGAGGTCTGCCATCTCCAGGGCAGATGGAAGCCCTCGCAATGGGATGAAGTGCGCAGCCTTGGAGAAACGGTCAACGATGGTCAGGACAGTGTCGAAGGTGTTAGAGGCCGGGAGACCGGTGACGAAATCCAGGGCAATATGCGACCAGGGCCTGCCAGGGATGGGCAAAGGCTGGAGCAAACCCGCTGGAGGGGCATTACCTGATTTACTGGTGGCACAGACGGGGCAGGCCCGGGCGTAGCGGGCAGCGTCCTTCCGCAGGCCCGGCCACCAGAAGGACCGTTGAAGTAGGTCGATCATCCGGGAGGAACCAGGGTGGCAGGTGAGCTTAGATGTGTGCAGCCAGTGGATGACCTCCCCCCGGACCGTGGACGGCACAAAAAGCCTCCCCTCCGGTCCGCCGCCAGGGTCAAGTTCCGATTCCTGTGCCTTCCGGATCTTACTTTCAATGTCCCAAGTGACGGCTCCCACGATGCACGACCTGGGCAAGATGGTGTGGACCGCGTCCTCAGACGCCTCAGGGGCAAATTGCCTAGAGAGGGTGTCAGGCAGGCCGTTCTTGGAGCCAGGCCTGAAGGTGATGTTAAAGCGGAACCTGGCGAAGAACAAGGACCATCGCGCCTGGTGGGCGTTCAGACGCTTGGCAGATCTTAAATACTCCAAGTTCTTGTGGTCAGTTAGAACCATGAATGGCAGGTCCGCCCCCTCTAGCCAGTGACGCCACTCCTGCAGCGCGAGCTTGATGGCGAGGAGCTCTCTGTCCCCCACGTCGTAGTTATGTTCCGCCGGGGACAAGCGCTGGGAGAAGAAGGCGCAGGGCTGTTTGACTCCGTCGTCAGGTGACCGCTGAGATAGAACCACCCCCACCCCCGTGTCCGAAGCGTCCACCTCCACGATGCATTGCAGCGAGGGATTGACTTGGCTGAGGACCCGGGAGGAGGAGAACTCCGCCTTCAGCGCCTGGAAAGCAGCTGCGGCCTCTTCAGTCCACCGGAACGGGACCTTAGGGGACGTGAGGCGGGTCAGAGGGCCGACGACGGTACCAAAGTTCAGGACGAAGCGGCGGTAGAAGTTGGCAAACCCAATAAACTGTTGCACCTGTTTCCTTGATGTAGGTGTGGGCCATTCCACCACCGCTTTCACCTTCGCTGGATCCGGAAGCACTTGGTCGTGGGAGATGACGAACCCGAGGAAGGACGTGGTCTTAGCGTAAAATTCACACTTTTCAGCCTTGACGTACAACCGGTTCTCCAGCAGCCTTTGGAGGACCCGCCTCACATGGACCCGGTGCTCGTCCCTGGATCTGGAGAAGATGAGGATGTCATCCAGGTAGACGAACACAAACAGGCCGATGAAATCCCGGAGGACGTCATTTATAAGGCGCTGAAAGACGGCTGGAGCATTGGTCAACCCGAACGGCATCACCAGGTACTCGAAATGACCATTCGGGGTACGGAAGGCTGTCTTCCACTCGTCTCCCTCCCGGATCCGGACGAGGTGGTATGCGCTGTGAAGATCCAGCTTGGTGAACCAAGTCGCCCCCTGGAGGGAGTGGAAGGCGGTGTCCATTAGTGGCAGGGTGTAGCGATCCTTCTCTGTGATGTCATTCAGGGCGCGGTAGTCAATACAAGGACGGAGGGAGCCGTCCTTCTTGCCCACAAAGAAGAATCCAGCACCAAATGGTGATGACGAGGGACGGATGATTCCAGCACTCAGCGATTCCTTGAGATAGGAGTTCATGGCCTCCTTCTCCGGCGCAGACAGGCTGTAGAGTCGCCCTGAGGGTAAGGGTGCCCCCTGGCGGATGTTTATCGCACAGTCGTAAGGCCTGTGCGGAGGAAGAGACATCGCCTTGGACTTGCTGAATACCATACCCAGGTCGTGAAACTCCGATGGCACCAGGGTGAGATCCGGAGGCGCGGCGTCCTTGGGAGTAGGAGAAGAGGACGGGGAGCAGGCAGCGGATTGAAGGCAGGTGCTCATGCAAAAGGAACTCCACGCTGACACCTTGGCGGACTTCCAGTCCAGGACAGGGTTGTGGAGGCGGAGCCATGGGTATCCCAGGATGACGGGTGACACAGAGCTGGGTAGGACGTAGAAGGAGGTTTCCTCCCGGTGGTTCCCAGAGATGATCACAGGGACAGGGACGGTCTGGTGTGTAACTCTCCCCAGGGAGACATAGGAGAGGTTGACCAGGGCGAGAGGAGATTTGAGGGCTTGGCAACGGATGCCCAATCGGGTTGCCAGGCTTTGTGAAATAAAGCTGCCCTCCGCGCCCGAATCCACCAGTGCGTGGGTGAGGTGCCCAGTGGGGTTGTGACAAAACCGGATGGGCAGCTTCAATTGAGAGAGGGGATTTAACCGATTGGCGTCCGTGAGGCCCCCTACAGTGACTCGCGGACCTCCCCGTTTGGCTTCTGTGGACAAAGCTCCACCGTGTGTTGGCTGTCTCCGCAATACATGCAGAGACCCAACTCACGGCGGCGTTGTTTCTCCGCAGGGGGGAGCTTTGTCCAGCCTGTCACCATCGGCTCCGACTCCTCGGAGCACGACGGAGACGGCAACGCCAGAGGGCGAGCTTGGGACAGGCGCGACGAGGCACCTCGAGGTCGAGAAGAAGACGACTTCCGCTCTGAGGCGAGCTCGCGCAACCTGTTATCCAAGCTGATGGCTAGGGAAGTTAGCTCCGCTAAAGTCTCCGGGATGTCCCGTCCAGCCAATTCGTCCCTCAGACCAGCACTGAGACTGCGAAGGAAGATGCCGCAGAGAGAACGTTCTCCCCAGCCAACCTCCTCCGCCGCTACCCGGAAGTCGATCGCATAATCAGCTGCCGACCGGCTTCCCTGCTGAAGGCTGAAAAGCCGATCGACCTGAACGCTCTCTGTTCGAGAATGATCAAAGACTTCCAGAAACAGTCTCACAAATTGGCCATAGGTGAGGGTGGCGTAACTGGGCTTCGCCATAATGGCGTAAGCCCAGGTAAGCGCTCGCCCCTCCAAGAGGTTCCCTATGTAGCCAATTCGGCTATGGTCTGAGGGAAAACCTCCGGGCACACGGTGGAACACGGACTCACATTGCATAATAAACCCCCGCGCTCCGCCGAGCTTACCGCTAAAGCGGGCGGGGGTCGGAATGGGTGTGAGCTGAGTCGGTGCTACCGGAGCAGGCTGGACGGCCGCTGGAGCAGCAGGAGCCGCGCAGCCCAGACGAGCCGGGGGGGAACGGCTGTTGGGGGTCCAAGCGGTCCAATCGGTTAGTGATTATGGATAACTGATTTAAAATCACCTGTTGTTGGTGAGCTATTAGGTCCACCTGAGCCTCGAGAGTGGAAAGTCGGCGTGCGAGCCCGCCGTCTGCCGAGCCGCTCTGCTGAAGCCATACTGACATAATGCACGGCTCAGGAGACACACATGCAGGCTCAGGGTTGACTTAATAGCTTTATTAACAACAAGTGTGTATGAGTGTGTGTATGCGAGATGTAAATGTGTTGGTGGTGGCGTCTGCGTCAGGCACGGAGGCAGGAGGCCGTACAGCCGGACAACCCTATGGGAAAAGCAAAGGGAGAAGGGTAACGGGCACCACACCAACACGGGAGATATGACAATGATCACAGGCTTACTTGGTTATGGCAGGTGGCTGGCACAGCAAGGGAGTAGCCCGGTAGACAGCGACCTGGAGCGCCCGATGCAGCAGCGAGGAGGCGGTGGCTGTAGGAAGTAGTCCGCCGCCGGGAAATCCACCTGTGCACAGGGGAGCTGATTGGAAGGAGAAGGTAAGTGATTCTTACGTGTATTCTTGCTTGACGAAAGGGATTCCTTGCAGCAAGGGAAGCCAACGAAGACAGACGGCTTCAGGCCGAAGCCCAGGGCGAGGCGGCTTAAATCCCTCGCCGCTGACGAGGCGCAGGTGTGCGTGCAGCTGGCGCCGCTGATGAGTGGCGAGGCGTGACAAAAATTAAAAACGAAGTTAATAAAAACAAACAAAAGCAGACAAGATAACGCTTCGACATGACACAATGCGACGTGACATGATGACAACAAGGAACCACAACCAAAACAATAGGATGGAGTAGGACTGTAGCTGTGGGTCCCTTTACCTCCTGGCTATGTTACCGAGAAAGTTTAGTATGTGCTGTGTAAATGTTAACTCGTCTCTGTTCAGAGCTTACTGTACTCCTCTGTACACTGCACACCTATGGAGCAGCTACAGGACTGATAGTATGAGAAGGCTGACTGTGGCCTACAATAATGCACTGAGGTTGCTGCTTCGGGTACCCAGATGGCACAGCGCCAGCCAGCTGTTTGTGACATGTGGTATTCCTACGTATAAGGCATTACTGAGGAAACTTATGTACAATCTTATGTGTCGTCTGGATGACTTGGAAAACAGCATCACACAGACTCTGATAAACCCTAGGCAGAGTAGTCTCAGATACACCTCTGCTCTCAGAAGACACTGGCAAAACAGCATCTACAAGAACTGTTTTTAAAGACTGCTATGATGTTCTTATTGCTGCTGTGTTGTTTATTGTTTCCCTGATACCCATACCCTTCCTTATTCTATATGGGCCCACTTGTGTGTCTGAAATAACTGTCAGGTCAGGCATTGGTTTGCTTGCTACCGGATAACCATGAAAACCGGTACTACCTGTCTCATGGGTTGGGCCGTCGGCAACGGGTGAAACAGCATCCTGGCAGGACTAAAAACAATATCTGTCACAGGTCTGTGGTGGACCACTCAAGATTACACAGGGTGAGACTAGACATCCTGGCAGATAAGTACATCTGTCGCAAGGTCTGTGGTGGACTTTTGGCTGTCGGTGCATCGTGACATGCACTACACAAAGAGCAGAGATAAACAAACCTATCATCTGGTCAGTCACTGCAACAGATACTGGAGTCAGTTTGTCTTGGCCTGTCCTTGCCACTGATAATACCTCTATCTGCCAAGAATGTGCCGCTAGTCCAGCAAAAGCCAGCGGTACTCAAATACTTTGCAAGCAGTTTCATGAAATGGTCAGTCAGAGAGCAACTCATACCGGCTCGGACATCGCCCAGGTTAACAAGGTCAGGAGTTCCTGGCAGCGGAAGGCGAAGGACAGAGCTGCGTGGAGGAATCTGATCAGACCTAAATGAAACAGTCATTGGCCACAGTTACATGGGCAAAATTTCTTCAATCTGATTACAATTCAGATCAGAATTTTACTGTTTACATGGATCCTGAAAAAGCTGATCTGATTAGGACGTGCGTTTCCATGTGTCACACGTTTGAATGGAATAAATCATTTTGACATGTGCGCGTCGACATTTCGACATTCCAAAAATAGTAGAAGAAGAAGCAACTTCCGGTGTTAGCAAGCCCTGCTTCGTGTCGAAATTGACCTGTATTGTGTTATTCAGACTGTACTTTTGCTTCTGCTGGTCTCCATAATGAAGCTACATTTGCATTTACATACTTCTGCATATGATGAACAGAGGGAGACAGCAGGATGATACAGACCAGTTTTGCTTTACTCCCGCTATGTTTTCAGCTAGCTGCTGCTAAGGTGTAAATACACTACCATTCAAAAGTTTGGGGTCACCCAGACAATTATTTTGTGTTTTCCATGAAAAGTCACACTTATTTACCACCATGAGTTGTAAAATGAATAGAAAATATAGTCAAGTCATTGACAAGGTTAGAAATAATGATTTGTATTTGAAATAATAATTCTTTCCTTCAAACTTTGCTTTCGTCAAAGAATCCTCCATTTGCAGCAATTACAGCATTGCAGACCTAACATGATTACAAAAGGGTTTTCTAATCATCCATTATCCTTCTGACGCAATGAGCAAACACACTGTACCATTAGAACACTGGAGTGATAGTTGCTGGAAATGGGCCTCTATACACCTATGTAGATATTGCACCAAAAACAAGACATTTGCAGCTAGAATAGTCATTTACCACATTAGCAATGTATAGAGTGTATTTCTGATTAGTTTAAAGTTATCTTCATTGAAAAAAAGTGCTTTTCTTTCAAAAATAAGGAAATTTCTAAGTGACCCCAAACTTTTGAACGGTAGTGTACGTCACGTCGACGTGCAGCTGGTGTACAGACATGCACAGTAAACATATTTTCTGCCCTACGTTCGGAATAAGTTTTCATGCACACCATTCGGATTAACAATCGGCATAACCCACCCCTCTCAATCGGAATGAAATTTTGATCCAAATGAGCGTGGTCGGGTTAGAATATTCAGATTGCCATGTTTACATGAAACATTTTTATTCCAATCAGGCTTTTAATCCGGTTACTTGTGTCCATGTAAACGTAGCCATTGTCGCCCCCGACAGACTGCTATGATGATGATGTGTGTCTGAAATAAAGATTGTTATTATTACATGTTTAAATAAATGAACTAAGAGATTTTTTTTTTTACAAATGAACCAATAATGAAGTTCACCAAAAAGTCAAAGAACTGTTAGGAGCACAAATGGAGATCATGTTCCATTTTGTGAGTTGTTTCTAGAATCTTGGACTTATCGATACTATGATTTGTTCTTGTTTAGCATGAAGTTTATGTTCAAAGTATCCCGTGTTATCCTTGGTCTTAGTTTTGTTCTAAAACTATTTCCTGTGTTTTTCTGGTTTAGCTTAGTTTGACTTGATCTTTGTCATATTTTGAAAGCTCATCCTGTTAGTCCTTATTGATGATTTATAGTTTACTTTTAGGTTAGTGCCTTGTGATTCTCCTTAGTTACATTTAGGGGTGTGCCATATCATATTCATTCATTCATTCATTCATTCATTCATTCATTCATTCATTCATGACAATACCAGTATAAATGTTTACACTGATGAAAAATTAATATTGATTGATGCAGTGAAACAGAGGAAGCTGTTACTTTGGCCATAGTGGGCTACACTGCACAAGACATAGTGGGCTACACTGCACAAGAGCCATTGCATTCAACCGTCATTAGGATGGAACCTGAAGAAGTAAAAATAAATGTCACATTATTATGTGAGGGTCTAATTTACACACATTAACGCTATAACGCTCCACCATGCTTCTTAAGCTGGATTCATGCTGCATTTCCCCTCTGGTGTGCTTTGGTCTGTGTGCGCGCTGGGTTCGTCCAAAGCACACGTGTCCAAAGCGCGGACCAGAGCTGTACATGCTCACTTTTTTCGTCTACCAGGCCAAGTGGTTGACGCATGCGCAGGACTGTTATATGTAGTTTCGCCCCAGCCCTATGGGTAGCACAAATGCGCTAACACGGCAATTTGTTCACCGGCTATAAAAGCAAGCACGACGCACATTTTTTTTGTAGCAACAACAATGGTATCATTTCAAGGAAAAGGAGGAATTTGTCATTTGTCTGAGCTCATGTTTTCACTGAGCTCAGACCCTCACTTTATTTTTAGTATTGTATGTCTGAGTAGTTTGATTTTGTTAGCTTTCTGTATATACTTTGGAGTTGTTTCACTTGTGCCTCCCCTTTCCCAGACACTCCCTTCCACTGCTTACAGCCTGCCCTCTCAGCTCAGCTGTGGGTAGTTGGTTTAATTAGGCTCCTGCTCGCTCAGTGACTCACACCTGCAGCAGATTTACCTGTGTATTTAAGCACTGCCTTTTTACTGTTTCAGTGTGGCTAAATTGGTTTGTCTCCTCTCTACACGAGTTCCAGCCTCTGAAGTATTTTCTTCTCTAGAGCGCTTCTTGCTGTGAGGTAACTGTGTAAATTATTCTTGTTTGCCTTTTTGTGTTGTCGTCACTATTTTGCACTTGATGTTACTTTTTGTCAATAAATGTCACCAACACAATTCAGCGCTTGGATCTGTCCTTCTGGTTCGAAGGAGCATTCATGACAGAATTACCATTTTCCAGTGCTCTTTGTCACTCAAGCTGCTGCTGCTGCTGCAAAACAAACCATGTGTGGAGGAAAAATAAGTTCAGGCGAGATGCGGCGAGCTGGAAGGTGGCAGGATTTTATTTTCCTCCAACATCATGAGACGCACTGTAGTGCTGTGCGCTGTGTTGTGCTGCGTGTCCTGTGTGTGCTGTGTTGTGTTGCCTCTTCAGGCATGTATAGCAAGCTCTTTTATACATGTTATACAAAGAGAGAATGCATGGCACATTAGCATATTGATATACATATCAGTCAATACAAATGAGTAGCCTGACCAACTGGCGGCCGGATGTCTCCTCCTTAATCCAGGGATGTATAAACAATAGTCCATTGTTCTGGTTGTCCCCCCAGGGGTTCTCTGTCCGTATGCAATCCCTGCTGAGCGTTAATAGTATCACTGCATTGTGCTGGGTGCCCACAAGGCTCCCCCAGAACGCTCAGAAGGGGCTGTGACCACCACCACCCCCGGTCGTTTGGCTCCAGCTCTGGTAGAACTGTCGGAGGGCATGTCAGTCCATGGGGGGACGGGGGAGGGGTGGAAAAAAACAGTGTGCTCCGCTCCGGGTTCCAGCACGTTGAACGGCTGTGGCTCGTGGGTGCACGGGCTGGTGTGCAGTCGTGCGTAATGGAACCAGATGGCGATCGGCCGGCTTTAGGGAGTGAAGTGCGGGAAAAGCGCTGTGGAGGAGTAGGGGGAAGCGGGTGGGAGTAAGTGAGTGCCGGCCCAGGATGTCAAAGGTGTCTGGGCTGCGCAAACATTGCGTGTGGATCCGCGATGGTGAGGGACTTCCCCGGTAAACCTGGCGGAGATCCACAGCGGCTGTGAAAAAAAAAAAAATTAATAAGTCTCTGACTTCTCTCGCGGCTCGATCCAGCGAGGATGTGGGAAGGCGCACGGCCAAATTCCCCGAGGATGCATAGCGGCTGTGAAACAACTGCAACTGTGTGAGGGTGTGAGGCGGTTTGGCTTTAGGTGCAGGAGCAGCCCTAAAGTCATCGGAGAAAGCAATCGGCTAAATTCCCCTTGTGCGCAGTGGCTGAGAAACCCATATAAAGTCCTGTGTGTGGGCTGCACATATGCTTCAGGTGCATGAGCAGCCCTGAAGTTTCCGAGGGTGGCGATCGGCCGTTTTTCTCGGGCATGTGCAGCGGCGGAGGACGATGTATCAGTCTGTGGAGCTGGTTCGTCTCTGTGCGTGGTGCGCGCTTGGCGCAGTGACCACATAACTGGCAGTTGCACTGTCCTCGTAATCCTGCGGTGTGCGTGCAGGGCTTCTGTGCGAGGGAGGTCCACTGTCGTGAGGTTAGTCAGGTTCAGGGAGCTTGTCGGAAATCAACACAGTCGGCGTTAATGTTTTCCCTGTTCAGGCTGCTTCGTTCGTTCGCTCGTCTCGCCGTTCATGGTGCGTGTCGGACCAAGCGCTGTGCGCTACGGGGAGCACGCTCCGGTGAGGATGAAGAGGTTGCAGGCATTTTCTGGTCCTCTGGGATCCACAGCGTGGTGAGAGGGAGCAGACGGTCATTCTCCCTCGTCAGGTCACCAGTGTGGAGGTAAAAGATCAGGCAAGGGGTGCACCATGACACGTGCTGAGGCTTCCTGTCCGGGTGATCTCCGGGGTGTTCGCCTCGTGTTCCATTCTTCGTCAAGGGTCACCAGTGTGGAGGAACAAATAAGTTCAGGTGAGATGCGACGAGCTGGAAGGTTTCAGAGTTTTATTTCCTCCACCATCATGAGACACACAGCACAGCGCAGCACATGCAGGACAACACAGCGCTCAGTGCTACAGTGTGTCTCATGATGTTGGAGGAAATAAAACTCTGAAACCTTCCAGCTCGTCGCATCTCGCCTGAACTTATTTGCTCCTCCACACATGTATGTTTATTCTAGTCTTCCGGTTCCTCTTCATTTTCGTCATCTACTTTGACTTTGTATGCTGTGCTGGTAGCACCAACTCATGAATGGGACATTTAAACTTGTGCATGCACAGTCAATGCGGTGAGGCTGCGCAGTCAGAAAATTTGGGCTGCACATGGTCGTCTGCAGAAGAGCTCTCCGGACTCTAGCGGACTGGAGGATATAATGTAAAGTTCTTCACACAAGGCTTCCAGTTGCACATACACAGACAGCAGAGGTGCAGCAAGAATCCAGCTTTGTCATTTTCATTACCACTATAGGTCATTTAATATAAAAACATACATTCAGATCATAAAAACTAATGTTAAAAACAATCAGTTACTATGGAGAACATTTTTAATACACTTTTTAAATAAAGAGAATTTGCCCCGCTGCATTTTCCTTTTACCTTGCCCTATTAATAAAAATATAGCTGTATAAATGTCGCAGAATAAAGGCAGATATCACTGTCAAGTTTTTTTCTGGGCTTCCCCACTTGAAAGGGATTGACCCATCTACCCAGAGTTTTCCAACAGGATTCCACGCGAGTGACCAAACACCTTGTCCATTTTTCTTTCCTTTATTTAAATCTTCAGAAATATGGACATTTGCATTTAGGCTGGCAGGTGGTAGTTATGGTGAAAAACCTTTAAATGTATTGAAACACAAGGGGGAAAAAAACTCTAAAACTGTACAAACATTCAAACATAACCATCATATAGCAATAAATAAATAAGCATCACAATGATATTTACCCCTTAAATACATTAAGACAAAACTTCATTATTTATTAACTAAGTTACTACCCTAAAATCCCATAACCATAAACAATCTTATTTTACTAAATGTTTTTCCTTTTTCCATTTTTCTAATGTCATATTTTTAAAAACATATTTAATTATCAATACATTAACTGTTTTTTAAATACTACTCCGCCCATGAAGTTTTCACTTTTGAAATCCACTTTAAACCAAATTATCACCATTAGTGACTAAATGAACCAATAGTGTCAAAGAAAACACACACGAAAGCCAGTTCAATCAATTTCACATCTATAACTATTTAAATGCCCAACAGCTGTAGCTTGTCACTCAGGGAGGTAATTAAGTTTGTGCTGACTCAAATGTCTTCATTAGGAAGCAGCTTCATTTCTAGTTTTAAACTTCATTGTCTTACCGGTGCCTTCTCTGGTTGTTGTAGATGTTTTTAGTCAAACACATTACTTTTCAGTCTGGTAAGACACTTAAATGTGTCTAAACACTATGTTTGGAAGAGTCCTTCTGTTTCCTCTTCTCTGCTGGTTTCCACCCCTTTTCAAACTTCAGGTAGATTGGCTCCACCCAAGCTGCTCTGGCCACACCCATTGAACTTCTGCAGGTTGTTTCTCATCCATCTCACTGCTTTGGTCCACAAGTTGTTTCCATTTTCAAGATGTCAGCCTTCAGAAACCTAGTTTGACTCAACACCTCCCACTTCATCCTTCTGGTCGACATACCAGGAAGATCGTCGATTTAAAGTCAAACTCGACCTTTTAGGATGTCCACCTAACTTGATAGAATCACTTGCTCTTCAGTGGGCAATAGAACAACCAGTCGCTGGAAAGCCCTGTGAAGGACAGTAGCTTTTAACTTCTCCTTTATTCCATCGGGTCTTGATTTCTTTGCACTCACAATTTTCACCACAGGGACACTGTAGCTTGGGAAGACTGACATCGACATCCCTCACAATGCCTTTACTATCTGGATTGGTACTGATGACTCTGTCAAGCCTGAACTGTCCTGTCCCCTCATTGCATTTTGGTCACATAGCCAGACGATATCCCCAACAGCAATGTTTCTCTCCACCATGTGCCATTGACTCCTTATGACTAGATTAGGGCCAGTCAGTTGACTCCAGCTTCTCCAGAACTTGGCCACTACAGCCTGCACTGCTTGAAGCCTCTTGTAAGGATAACTGGTAAAGTCAAAGGTCTTAACACTTGGACGTTCATTTGCAAGGTTGGATGCCAAGTAAAGAGTTGTATGAAACTCAGTGTAACTCAGTGCAGACTCGTTTCCGAGACCCTGGAGTGCCCTCTTCACAATGCGCGGAGCAGCTTCTGCAGCACCGTTCCTGTGCAGAGAATCAGCTGGATGGATTGTCCTACCGGCTGCCTCTCTAGTTGTTGTAGATGTTTTTAGTCAAACACATTACTTTTTATGCTGTTAAGAAACTTAAGCATCTCTAAGCACTATGTTTGGAAGACTCCTTCTGTTTCCTGTTCTCTGCTGGTCTCCTCCCCTTTTCAAACTTCAGGTAAATTGGCCCCACCCAAGCTGCTCTAGCCACACCCATTGAACTGCTGCAGGTTGTTACTCATCTATCTCACTGCTCTGATCATGTTCACTTTGTTCCACAAGTTGTTTCCATTTTCAAGATGTCAGTCTTCAGAAACCTAGTTTGACTCAACAATCACCATTAAAAGTTACAGATATTTTATATTTTATTATAGTTTTATTTAAAAAAGACTTAAAATGTCAGCTTTAAACTATCCTTAAAAAATAAATGCCTCTGGAAGCCAGTATTTATGGTATTCTGTGCATGACCAGGGGCCTCATGTACAAAGGGTACTTGCGCACAAAAACATGGCATACGTCCTTTTCCACAAAAAATTTCAGATGTATCAAGAATGAAATGACTGTGGAAATATGTGCAGCCCCACGCCAACTTCATGGCTGGCGTACGTACATTTCTACTGTTATTCGTCCGTTGGCGACACTTAGAGGTGATGTTGGGAGACTGATAATGACGTGAAAATTATTGTACACACCAGAGACACATGATGAACAAACATCCAAGTATGGGAAATTAGATGAGTGGCTATAAAAGCAAGCACAAAGAAATACAGAAAATGCCTCTAACAACAGAGGATTAGAGGACATTGCAAAGCGTGCAATGAGAAGAGAGAGGGTATTTAGAGACAGAAGATTTTCTGGCTCAGGATGATGACTGGCTTGTCAGCTGGTTTGTTTCCACAGGCAGGCCTTGTGGAACTGTGCTTAGAGCTACGGCCGCTCTTGGAGCACGACATGGAGAGAAGCCATGTGCTGCCCATCCTAGTGCAGATACTGACAATCTGGGGTTTCTGGAAACAGGGGAATGCCAGACTGAGCTGGCAGACCAATCGAGAATTTCCAAGTCAACCCTGAGCTGAGTTATGCCAGCTGTGTGGGATGGTATTATCCGGCTGTCACCCAGGTACATTATATTCCCATACAATGCAGTTGAACAGGCCAACATCAAAGCGCAAATTGCAGCGAGAGACGGTTTTCCTAATGATTCTAATGAGCAGCATTGTTGGGAACAAACTACAAACTGGCACTGTGTGGATGGGTGGCTTCTTGGTGAGTAAATTAAAAGGTAAAGCAAAGGTAAATCCAACTTTACTGTCATTCAATCCATGCAGCCAATCATGTACAGTAGAACAAAATTATGTTTCTCTTCTCTACAATGTTAATCACATCTAGAATCAGAGGGGTCGCTGCCATGCAAGGCGCCGCCACAAATTTCCCTCCTCCATTCCATTATTGCTGAGCATCAAGGCGGACGGCAGGAAGTTCCACTTTTATATGGTCTTCAGCATGACCCGGCCGGCTCATGCCAGGTCATGTAATTGTCCTAATAATAACTCACCTCATGCGCAACGCGCCTGTGTGCCCCACAAATATCACCCTATCGTCAAGGCTTCATTACATTGAAGTGGTTTGAGTAAGTGACTTTCTTTTATTGCTGATTAAACTACAGTTTCACAGTATTCTACCAAGCCCCCAATTGCCTCTGTGTGTACAGTAGTTATGTCAATAAACACAGGCGTAAAGTTTGAAATACAACAGTTTCACCCATTCCCCGGCGCACTTAGTTCATTTAGTAGTGTGTGTGATCCATGTAAGTTGTATATAACTATAAAGGATGAGATTTGCATTTTGTACTTAAAATATGTACTTGTCGAGTCTAATATGATCTGCTTTCAACTGACAGGTGACCTTGGCTACCCACTAAATAGATTCATATTGTCTTCTTATTCGTGACTGTTTTCCTTTAATTCAACCAGCTGATTGATGTGGCTGGTCACAAATTGATTGATTGATTTATTCATTGTTTAAACTAGCATTGTATAAAGGATACAACATACATTTAACCCATAAGAACCCAGACCCATTTTTCCTAAAAGGAAGATTATGTGGGATATAGCACAGAGCTTTTTAAGGAAGAGACTGGGGCATTCAAAGTGCTTGTTACACTGGTGTCATCGTGGGTTTTTACAGTATGTGGGATAACAATGGGATAACACAAGAAAGTGCACACACTTATTTCCATTGTGGTCCCTAAAAGAGATTGCAGCTGGTCTCATACCTGGGACCTTTTACTTTAAAAATCTGGCACTTAACCACTGAGCTATACACACACCAAATTGCAATGATCAGCTGACGCTTCTGAAGACAACTATAGACGGGCTCACGTACGAACTCTTGCATGGATTTCCTACTGAAAGATGATGTATGTTTAAATCAAGAAAATGCCGTAACAAAAAAAAAAAAAATCCAGATGTACGAAACCATCCGTACACAGAAATCCAAGCACATTTCCTTTGTACATACCGATCTGCCTGAAATTGAACACACGTGAGGAAATACCGGACTCCTCCCTTGACACACCTCCATTTGAATATGCAATTAGATGCAAATAGGTATGTAAATAGATATATACAAGCCCTGCACTTTTGATTCTACTGTATCCACGATCAAAAATAAAGGATTTAATGGAATTTCGTGGACTCTGAGTTAGGGGTGCTCCCGAATGAGGTAGAGGCAGGTAAAAACATTTTGTTTGGCACACTGTCCTCTGGCATTAGTACTGGATACAGGTAATTCAATAGCCTTCTCACAAAGTTGGAGGTTTGAAGACGATCAGATACCGTCGTAGTTCCGACCATAAACGATTCCGACTAGCGATCCGGCGGCGTTATTCCCATGACCCGCCGGGCAGCGTCCGGGAAACCAAAGTCTTTGGGTTCCATGTATAGTCTTTGGGTGTTATGTATAGCTCAGTGGTTAAACTGCCAGATTTCAAAGCAGAAGGTTGCAGGTATGAAACCAGCTGCAATCTCTTTTAGGGACCACAATGGAAATAACTGTGCGCACTTTCTTGTGCCATCCCATTGTTTTTAAATGTATGTTGTATCTTTTATACAATGTTATTTTAAACAATGAGTAAATCAATCAATCTGTGACCAGCCGGGTCGATCAGCTGGTTGAATTAAAGGAAAACAGTCACGAATAAGAAGAAAATATGAACCTATTTAGTGGGTAGCCAAGGTCACCTGTCAGTTGAAAGTGGATCATATTAGACTCAACAAGTACATATTGTATGTCCAAAATGCAACTCTCATCCTTTGTAGTTATATACAACTTACGTGGATTACACACACTATTATTGTAAATGAATGAAGTGCACCAGGGAACGAGTGACACTGTTGTATTTCAAACTTTACACGTGTTTATTGACATAACTACTGTACACACAGAGGCAATTGGGGCCTTGGTAAAATACTGTGAAACTGTAGTTTTATCAGCAATAAAAGAAAGTCACTTACTCAAACCACTTCATTGTAATGAAGCCTTGACGACAGGTTGATATTTGTGGGGCACACGGCACGTTGCGCATGAGGTGGGTTATTATTAGGACAATTGCATGAATTTACTCACCAAGAAGCCAACCATCCACACAGTGCCAGCATGTAGTTTGTTCTCAACAATGCTGTTCATTAGAATCATTAGGAAAACCGGCTCTTGTTGCAAATGGCACTTTAATGTTGGCCTGTTCAACTGCATTGTATGGGAATATAATGTACCTGGATGATAGCCGGATAATGCCACCCCACACAGCTGGCATAGCTCGGCTCAGGGTTGACTTGGAAATTCCTGGTTGGTCTGACAGCTCCCTCCGGAATGCCCGTTTCCAGAAACCCCAGTGCTGTCAGCACCTGCACTGGGACGGACAGCGCACGGCTTTTCGTCGTGTTACGCTCCAAGAGCAGCCGTAGCTCTGAGCACAGTTCCACACGGACTTCCCGTGGACACTTAAACCAGCTGACAAGCCAGTCATCATCCTGAGCCAGAAAATCTTCTGTCTCTAAATACCCTTTCTCTTCTCACTGCGCGATTTGCAATATCCTCTAATCCTCTGTTGTTAGAGACATTTTCTGCACTTCTTTGCGCTTGCTTTTATATCCACTCATTTAATTGTGCACCCTTGGGTGTTTGTTCATCATGTGTCTCTGGTGTGTACAATAATTTTCACATCATTATCAGTCTCCCAACATCACCTCTAAGTGTCGCCAACAGACCAATAACAGTAGAAACGTATGTACGCCAGTCATGAAGTTGGCGTGGGGCCGCACATATTTCCATGGTCATTTCATTCTTGATACATCTGAAATTTTTTGTGGAAAAGGACGTACGCCATGTTTTTGTGTGTAAATACCCTTTGTACATGAGGACCCTGGTCTTTAACATTTAACAAAATTGGCCAATGTCCTTGAAGGTTACTTGGATGATGCTCTTTGACTGTCCAGGACAAGATGATGACGGATGAGGGCAAGTTTTACAAATGAGAATCCAAAAAAGAAACCCAAATAGCAGAAAAGAATATTTAAAAAAAAGGGGGGGAACCAAAATTGATTGCCAGTAATATTATTGGATCAAAATAGCTGGAGTAACTAAATATAAAACCCATATCCAAACTCCAACAACCAATTTGAATGACTAGTGTGGCTTAATTTGCCCACAACATTTTTCTTGGCAATAGATTTACCTGCTTTGTTACAACCAGTTTTGCAATGAAACCCAGAATTGCAATAATGTTATTGCAAAACTGGTTGAGATGACAAAATTGATGAAAGCCTTATTGCAATCAATTCCCAACCAGTTTTATGATAACTTTATTGTATTCCTAAACTAAATGTCTGATAATCAGTCAGAAGTCACTTTCTTTGCAGATCAGCCCATTTAGGCTTATAAATCATCTTAGCGTAGCGAAGAAACATATTTGGAATGATTCAGAACACAGACAAATGCACAAATAGGGATTTTCTTCTTGTTGAAAAACATTGCAGTTCTGTTTTTATTGCAAAACTAGTTGGGAGAATGAATCTCTTATTGCAATTAGTTGCCAACCAGTTTTAATAAAATTTTTGCAGTTCTGGTTTTATTGCAAAACTGGTTGGCAACTAGTTTGAGTTTAGTCAGTTTCATCATCCCAACCAGTTTTGCAGTAAAATTATTGCAGTCCTGGGTTTTATTGCAAAACTGGTTGTAACACTGCTTAGTATAGGTACAACTTTGTCTAAAGTTGTGATAAAAAAAAGATAGAAATTGAGAACTAAGAAGCAGAAAGAAAAGAAAACAAGAAAAAGTGCCACTAAGGGTTGAGGAAATATAACTTTTTTTAATCTCACTTCTTCTGACATGGGAATAAAAAGAAGATAGCTGAAAAGACAGACAGGGGAGAGTTGTGTCCTTTAATGGATTAAAAAAAGAAACAAAAATGTCTCCAAGGTGTAGCACTTAGACATCCCCAAAGAGTTTGCTTGACAGGCTGATGCAGGCAAGGTGCAGGGGGGAAATGAAAACACTTTTTTTCTTTAAAAAAAAAAGAGTCATATGCAATGTGTTGTCAAGAAAGGAACTTAAAGAATACTGACTTGAATAATACCTAATTATTTCATTTAATGTTAAAGCCATATGATGATGTAGTGAAGCTGCATTACTTGGGAGAAATATGGCATTTCTTCACAACCCTTTCTTTTTCAATTTAAACTTTTGCAAGAATAAAGTGATAAAAGCATCAAATTCCCTTGAAATGCCCCCCACTTTTCTTTCATCTTCCAGTGATATGAAGAGTTCTCAAAGTGTTTCAGTGAAGAATTTTGTAGATAAATGATGGTGATGTTTTCTCTAGACAGGACTTCACCACAGCGCCTGGAACGACCGTGTCTAAAAAGTGAGGATAAAGTGGTACTTAAGTACCCCCGAATTTGTCAGAAGCTCTGCAACAAAAGCACTCCAAGCTGCCAAAAAAGAAAAGGTCTCGTTCCAATCGCCCCTGCAAAATCTGACTAGTTGGATGATGGCTGTGAAGCAGCCAAGGAAAGCTGTAGTGCGTCTCCTTGTCAGGATCATCACTTCAACATGTTTCAGTTCAGGCATCTCAGCATAAGCAGGTGTAATCTTCAAAGTGAACCCTGCCGCAATTACACCCGTGAGTGTTTTAGCATGCCAGCATAAAAAAGAAAGTGGATGAGTTTGACATTCATCTCTGGCTAAAGACTTATGTGAAGCTTAGGAGATATTTTCAGCGACTGAGTACACTAATTACAGTTGATTTTTTTTTCCTCTAGAAATGTGTGACAGTTAAATATTGTTTTTTTAAGCACTGATATTGTGGTGGTTCCATAGTTCAGGTTTGTATAATTTAGTGAAAAAAATGTGAACACAAATTAGGATGTACACAGATATCATACAAACCCACTAAATAAAGGCTTTTCAGCGACAAAAAAAAACAAAACAAAACAGTTTTGTCCAAATTGTTAGGCCTGTACTGGTGTCCCAATGTGACTGTGCAAGCTGCCTCCAACTGAAGCCCTTTCAAACAGGTCTTCTAGTGTTCAAAATGTTGAAAATTGCTCCGAGAAAATCATTATCACCTTGTACAAAACGGAGAAGTACATCTGGCATGCCCTGGGTGTTACTGTAGACCGCATTTGCCAAAATCAAAATATATTCATGCATGGCTGCTAAAAATATGTTGACAACAAGAAGTAACTGAAAGGGGAAGAAAGTGATCTCCCCTATTTATGATGCTGCCAAGTATATATTATTTAAGAGTGTGTGCATGTCAGCCATGCTAACCGAAATACAAAATTGAAAATAGCAAGAATACTGAGGCTCATTCTTTATCTTTCTCCAGGCTTTGGCTTGTCTACTGTTTGTCAGCTGATATTAATTCATTAAACTTGTATATTGTCTACTCAGTGGCACTGGCAGTTCATTAGTCTTGAGCCTATTTACTTAACAGATGCCTCAAGCAGGATATTGTGTGTTGACACATTAACTTGTTCTTCAACAGCCACCCATTCACAGTTGCATCCCAAAATGGGTTGTCAGATTTTGTTTTCATGGTTCAGTGTTGAATCTTTCCTCCACTGAAGGACAGAGTATAATGTGTCCAAAAATGGCTTTATTTAAATGTTGCCATTATTCATTTAGATGCATCTGAAAGGCCAGTCATAAACAGCTTCTTGCACAAAACACAAATATAGGAAAACATGATTCTGTGGCAGGTGTTGTGTGTAGCTTTAATATACAATTGAGGCTGTCCTCCAACAGAAAAAAAAAAAAAAACACTATATAAGAAGTGTTTTTTTACCAGTAGTATTTACCTAAATGTACATTTGGACATTAAGTGACCTCTAGTGGTTGAAGAAATAATTACATGATAAAACAGCGTAACTCTCAGCATAACCTTTTAGTAACCCAGAGTAAACTTAATCACTTAACAAGAGCAATGTGAGGCACATGTAGTATTCCCTGCCTTTGTTTTCTTTGAAGATCCCAATATCTTGTGAAGGAGAGCAGTTTACAACTTTTCCATGCGTATTATCAGTGTGTATCCAACCCTGGAACCAAGTTTCAAAACATTTGGAACAAAGCTGTAGGAAGAGTTGATTTCACAAGACGGTTACTGTCTATTAACTGAGGTGAACTAGGACATCAAAAGTCAGGGGTTATGACTCCTGCAAAAATCATCCGATTGGAGCCAAATTGCAACATGGGCATTACAGCGTATATCAAACCCTGGTACCAAGTTTCAAAACATTTGTAATAAAACTGTAGGAGGAGTTGATTTCAAAAACAGGTACAGCGGGGAAAATAAGTATTGAACATGTCAACGTTTCTCTCATTAAACACATTTCTGATGGAGCATTGATCTGAGATTTTCACCAGGTATCAGTAACAACCCAAATAATCCATACATTCAAAGAAATCAAGGCAACTGTGTTCACAAACAAGTTCTGTTCAATAAAGTGGAATGACATGGGGAATAAGTATTGAATACATGAAGAAAAGGAGGTGAGAAAAGGCATAGAAAACCAAAAAACCAAATTGAAATCCATTAGAATTTAAGAAGCCATCCCATCCCCCATCAGTGCAAATTAATTTCAGCTGGTTAAGTCTTGACTGATAGCTTTTAAAAAGATCTGTGAATATCAGATTGTCACACCACAAAGAACTAATGATGGGAAGAATCAAAGAGCTCTCTCTAGACCTTCACAACCTTATTGTTGAAAAACATAATGATGGCATTGGTTACAGGCTCATTACTAATCTGCTGAATGTTCCAGTAAGCACTGTTGGAGTCATCACTGAGAAATGGAAAAAACATCATTTTACCATAAACCGGCTATGACCAGGAGCTCCTTGCAAGATTTCTGACAGAGGAGTCAAAAGAATAATCAAAAGAGTTATCCAAGAGCCAAAGACCACTCGTGGAAAGCTCCAGAAAGACCTGGAATCAGCAGTACTGCTGTTTTCAAAGGAAACAATAAGTAATGCACTCAACCGACATGGGCTCTCTGCCTGCTCACCTCGCAAAACACCACTGTTTGAAAGAAAAAGCATGTTGAAGCTCATTTAAACTTTGCTGCACAACATTTGGGGCAAGCCAGTAAAATACTGGGAGAATATAATCTGGTCAATGAGACCAAAATTGAACTGTTTGGATGCCACAACACACAGCATGTTGGGAGGAAAAATGGGCACTGCACATGCAGCCTCAAAACACCATACCAACAGTGCAGTTTGGGAGGTGGGAGCATCATGGTGTGGGGGTTGTTTTTCAGCACATGGGCACAGGCAGACTTCATGTAATTGAAGGAAAGAGGAATGGACAAATGTACAGAGACAGCCTTGATAAGAACCTGTTGTCAGCTGCCAAGTTACTGAAGATGAAACGAGGGTGACATTTCAGCAAGACAATGAGTCCCAACACAGCCAAGGAAACTCTCAACTGGCTCCACAGAAGGAAAATAAAGCTGCTAGAATGACCTAGTCTGTAGTGATCCACACGGTGTGCCTCTGTTTACTAATCATTATCCTCAGTTGTGGCTGCTATCAAACCTGCACCCCCCCAGTTAGGCAGCCTGTTATCAGGAGTGGAGCCCTGCACTCTTTCACAGAGACTTCAACACTCCTTGGGTGAAGTTCTCCTCGTTTCGACTCACCCATGCTCTACTGCTGGGAGTTACGCCCCCTTCCTCACATCTAACGCCGCACCTGTTCATCTGGGAGCTTCCCCTCCCCAACTCTACCGTCAGACTACTCCTACTGGAATCTACACCTTCTACTCCGGCTCTTCGCTCCTCTCTCCCCTGTGCACAAGTGGACCTCCCTTTCAGGCGACGGACTCACCTCTGCTCCAGGCGGCGGACCGGATCCTCTCACCAAACTCACACCTCCTCTTATCTCTCAGCTGTGCTGCACCTGCTCCTTCTCCCTCGTCATGAACTCTGCACCTCCTGAGTGGGACTCTGGTAACCTGGAGTGGACTGAGTTACTCTTCGGCAATTCAATTACTCCTGAGCCCAGTAAGATTATTTACTATTCAGCTCATTCAACCCACAGCTGCTGAACTGCTATTAATTCCCCCTCTCTTCTCCTCCCGCAGGGTTGCCAGTTCTCTCCCGCTCTGCACTCACATCCATTCACTCACACACACTCATTCACTTTATTATTAAAGATCATTGTGTTTTATAATCGAGTCTGTGTCTGCATTTGGGTTTTCATGTAAACATGTCACAGTCAGTCACCTGATCAGAATCCAACTGAAAATCTATGGAACAAACTGAAGATCAGAGTTCATAGAAGACACCCATGGAACCTTGAAGATTTTAAGACAGTTTGTGTGGAAGAATGGGCTAAAATCACTCCTGAGCAATGCTTGCACCTACAGTAGTTTCTCCAAACAGGAGGTGTCTGGAAGCTGTTATTTCCACCAAAGACTTTTCTACTAAATATTAAAATGAATTTCACCAAGATTGTTCAATACTTATTCCCTGCGTCATTCCACTTTATTAAATATAACTTGTTTTGCGTACACAGTTGTCTTGATTTTTTTTTTTTTTGTATGTATGGATTACTTGGGTTGTTACTGATATCTGGTGAAAATCTCAGGTCAATGGCTCCATCAGAAATATGTTTAATGAGAAAAATGTTGACGTGTTCAAGCCTCATTTTTACCACTGTATCTTTTGACTGACATCTTCACAACATAATACCCCTTTGGTCTTTGACCGATGTTGGATAAAAATATGCATTTTATGCCTAAAGAAAATAAATCAACAACATGGAAGTGGGTCTTGAAAGAGAAAGAGAATTTAAAAGCCAGTGATTAAAGGTCAAGGCAGGGAGAGGAAATTACCATTCCAAAGCCTCAACCTAATCACTTTAATGTATTTAAGCACTTTTGAAACAAGAATTTGAAATGGTGGTGTTGGGCGAAAGCTTCTGTGCATTCTGTTATGTCTGGATTTACCTGCTGGACAGACGAGGCGAGTGACTGGGAAAACACAGTTTTATTGAACACTCACTCTGACAGCTACATTGACAGCGTACTGACAGATGGGTGGCTATGCGTCCATGCAAGAACAGAGAGCGTAAGATGCCAACCCGGCTTTATACAGAAGCGGATGGAGGCGCCACCTGGGTTGGGGGGTGCGTGTCCATCTGACACTTAACTAGCCTCGCGCTCATTGTCTTGGCCCGACCTCTCTTGGTGCTGGTGTAACAGTGCGCCCTCGATAGCTGCAGACCCTCCATCTCCTCGCAGCCAAACCCCGGAGGCACTCGGATTCAACCCATTGGTGCCACTGCGCCGGTGCAGGCGCCTCGCTGTCACCTCGGTACTCCCCTCGACCGTTTCTGGCCCTGAGACCCTCCTGCGCTGGCCCGGAGGCAAAGTTTTGGTCCCACTTGACCGGTCAAGTGGGACAGGTGGTGGTGATGCCGGAATCGGGGGGTTCCACTGGCCACAGCCCAACCACTCCTCCCCAGTGTCGTTCTTGATGGCGAAACCCAGTCCATAAAATAAGTCACAGTCCATGATGTTAACGCCCCATGCTGTTACGTGAATTGTGAAGTTGAGCATCGTCGCAGACCTGCACTGAACAGTCAGCTCCAAAGTGCTGACCGTGTCCAATTTTCCACCTCCATAACCATACAGCGATGCTGGGTTACCTCTAACCTTGTGGTGGGGAAAAAACTTGTTCACTGTGGCCCAATTCAACAGCAAACCCTCCGCTCCTATGTTGATCAAAAGCGGCGCCTCCATGTTGTCCAGCCTCACCATGCAAAACGCATACCCGTTCGTCTCTGGGGACACTGTGTGGATGGTTGTCTGGGGTGGGCAAAGTGATTTCCACCGTGGGCTCTCCGAGTTAACTCTTTGAGTGTGTCTGTCACCGAATTGTGACAAAACCCCTAGTGGTCAAGAGTGGTAAATATTTTTTGTCAATAAAGTAGTTCAGATTTCCAAGACTATAACTTGAAATTGGTAAGAGATAATGGCTTACTGTCAAGTAGGAAGATGTAAAATATGATCCAAAGTTTCAGATAGGAATAAATTTATGCATCTAATTTGCATAATGTCATGGAACCTCTTTAATTCCATAACACAGTCAAAACTGGACTTTGGACATATTTTCACAAAGAATGGTTCAGCCTTTTGACACCGTTTTTTGTACAGAGGTACCTCATCATCTTATCTTCAAAGTATACTGGATGAACAAGAAATCAGTACATTAAAAAAACACAGAAATTCCTCACTTACTGTTGACAAAGGGGGGTTGGCTGGCTGGCGTGGTCGCTGCGTTTTCACCCTTCGTGGTCGTTATTTTGCATTCTGTCGGTCATTTATGCTGTCTACCACATTTACAAAGTCTTATGATTATCCCACATAAATTTTGCTTGTATCCCGCAGCTATTTTCTGCGTTCAAAAGCACGACTAAGCTACGTGACAATGACTGATCAAGGACATATTAGCTTTCTGAGCTAAGAAGAAGGGAATACAGGAATAGGAAATGAGGAGTTCTGTCTTCTTTGGTGTATGACGTGTCATCCATTGAGTCCTCCAATGGATGTCTGGCCACCTTCTGAGAACTGCAGATCAGTACAAATCATACAAATCCTCAAGGGGAGCCGATTATGTCAGAATGAGATGACAGGTGCAGCACCGCGCTCTGCACTAGGGGCAAGCAAAATCTCACACTCAAAAGGTTAAGGTCCACGGCACATCCGGGCAAAATGGGTTCGTGCAACCGCATTGTTAGACCATGCTCCTCTCGCTGACAGTCCTTAGCCTTTTTCCGGTGCATTCTAGACCCACACCAAGACTAAAGAGGGGGAAATTTCCCAAACCGCCCCCTGACCAGCAGCATGGGGCTTCCATCTCCTCTCCATCCGAGCTATCTTCGCTGTCCAGGCCGTGGCAGTTGCCGTGGCCAAAAGGTTGCAGCTGCTGTGGCTGGTGCCGCGGTTTGCTCTGCAGCTAGCTTTTCTGCGGTGTCCATCTGGAGAGCTAGCTTATGGCTTCAGCTAGCGTGGGACTCCCCTTGGTGCCGTAATTAGCTTAGCCCGCAACGTGGCGCTACAGCAGTGCTCTGCCAGCTGGTCACGAACCATTTCCTCCTCCAGTGCTCTGAAACGGCACTCACAAGACAGCTGTCTTAAGTCGGTGACAAACTGTTGGACGAGCTCACCTACCCGTTGACGCCACTGCCAAAAATGGATCATCCGGGCTGTCACATTGTCCGGAGTCTCGAAGTGGTTAGCTAGCAGCTCTGCCACCTCCTTGCAAGTGTCCGCAGCACCGAGTGTTCGCAGGATATGTTGGCTCTCTATGCCCAAGTTGTGCACCAATAGCACCCGTGCTCTCAGCTTGTCGAGCTCCCCGAGACCCTGCACAACAACATAGTTTTTGTAGGCCTCATATCAACTGGTCCATAGCAGCGACGGCTCTCCTGGCACTTTGAGGAAAGGGCGAATAGGGGCCACGCATGTTTCCATGGTTTAATCCGATGTTGCCAAATGTTATGTCTGGAACTTACCTGCAGGACAGACAAGGCAAGGTGACTGGGAAAACAGCTTTTTTGAACATTCACTCTGACAGCTACATTGACAGCTACTGACAGATGGGTGGCTAAGCTCCAGGTGAGAACAGAGAGCGTAAGATGGCCGACCCAGCTTTATATAACGTGGGGTGGAGGCGCCACCTGGTGGTGCATGTCCATCTTACTCTTTAACTATCCAACACATTCCTTGGACAGCCAAAAGAATCAATGAGAGTGTCCTTTGTGAAGTTGGTGGAGGGATCAATCTCTTCAATGGAATCTCAAAACAAAAATTGCAATATTTTGGACACATTGCCAGATGGGAAGGAGAAATTCTGGAGAAACTAATTATGTTTGATATAGTTGAAGGGAAAAGGAACAGATGGAGACAGGAACTGCAGTGGACAGATGGAATTGTATCACTCTCCAAGAAGTCTATCTACACCTGTTACAACATGGCCCAAAACCGACATTACTGGAGAAACTCTATCATTGAGGTCACGAATGCTCTGTTAGCCTCTAACTGCTACCACGTCTTCTCAAGCGTTAAGTGGAGGAATGGATGACAAAATGTAGAAGATGAGGTTGTATTTACCATCCCGATCAGAGACTCGTAATCCCTATGTAGTGGTAACATAACCATTGCTGCATAAATGACTCTCAACACAGCTAACAAGCGGGAGTCACATGACCCACAAAACCGACTCAAACAGGAGGACTGTGTTATGTCCACAGACCTGGGAATGACCACAAACGAGTGAACTATGCTGGAACTGAACTTTAATACATGATGCTGGTTCACATACATTGCATGGGAATGAGCACTCAGCTCCCAACTGTGCCTATCTGGAGAGAGCTGGTAAAGAGATCATAACATGGCCAGCTCCTCCCTTATTTATGTCGGCGTGATGACGGTATCATCCCGCTACATCATCACGCTGCTCTCTGTTATAAATCCCCTTTATAACATTCACCTGCCCCCTTGGAAAAACACAAAACACTTTTACCAGTTGTCACTCTCCCCAATTTGGCATAAACAACGATAATTAACACTGCTAACTAGAGTTAGCGGGTGGGCTGCCGCTCAAGCCAACGCGGCTGAGTGGATTATTCTGCCACTCGGTTCAGCAAGCTGCACTCCTATCTTATACAGTCACTTTTTTTTCACATTCTTCCATGGGGAAGGTGGTTCTGCTGGAGGGGCCTTGTAGTGGGCCCACAGTGGACGCACCCCTGGAGATGCTAGGTCCCCTGGACCGGAACCTATCTTCACAATGCTGCGGCCCGGGTCCCACTCTGCACCAACTGACTCCTGCGAAACTTTGCCGTCTGGAACACCCACTCGAATGCATCGGAGATGGTTTATGTTTCATACCAAACCATCCGTCATTATCATGTTGAACACAGACTGTTCACCCAATGTCCCCGCAGCAGTCTCTGGAGGCCAAAGCTGGTAGTGGGCCCTGAAGACATCTGGCATCTCTGTGTCGCTTATCGTTATGGACCCTTCACCCATCGGCTCAGCTGTGGCCCCTGTAAACTGGTGCTGAGCGAGGATACTGAAGTAGTCCAGTTCCTCTTCCTCTTAGCCTGATGTATGCAGTTGTACTGTGTCCTCATCATTGCAGATAACAGTCGTACCATGTCACTGTGTTTCGGGGTTCTCTGTGTGCATGGGGTCCCTCTCCTGCAACTCCGAAGCAGCCCCCGTAAACTCCTGCAGGGCGAGGATCTGAGGTGAGTCAAGCCACTGCCCCCCCTCCGGGCAGCGCTCCTCCTGTGCACACGGGACGGTTGGTTTCTTGTTGGTGTCGCCCTTTTAGTTAGATAGATAGATAGATAAACGACAGTTTATCTATCAAACGACAGTAACACACGGATGACAGACAAAGGGATTACCCATGGAAAGGTAAACTAACACAACTGTAAAACCTATCTACATCATAGCTTAATATATGATTCAGTGCGACCCGTATAAACACATGAATCATCCCGTTGCACAATGAAGGACTATCAGGAGCAGAGTGAAATGTGAGGTACTAGATTAGATGTAAGGTGCAGTGTGGCAGCATTGTTATGACCAAATACAACATTATAGTGAGTTAATGTACAGTGAAATGGCACGTGGCAGAAAAGATTTCCTGTACCTGGTCGTTCGACAGTGAAGCTGTAGTAGTCTACTGGAAAAAGTGCTCAGCTGTCTGTCCAGAGTGTGGTGGAGGGGGTGATCAGGATTGTCCATGATGGATCACAGTTTATTTAGTGCTCTCCTGTCCACCACTGTCTCAAGAGGTCCTCCGGTCTGAGACCATTACAGAGCCAGCCCTCTTGACAATCTTGTCAAGTCTGTTGGTATCTCTGGCCCTGATACTGCTACCCCAGCAGACAGCAGCAAAGAAGATGGTGCTGGCAAGAGAAGCTCCAGCATCCTGCTACACATGTTGAAGGATCTCAGCTTCCTCAGGAAGTAGAGTCTGCTCATCCCCTTCTTGTGCTCAACATCGGTGTTGGATCTCCAGTCCAACCCGCTGCTGATCCTGACACCCAGATATTTGTAGTCCTCAACCACCCCCACATCCTCCCCCCTAATCTGTAGTGGCTGAGAAGGTGCATTCCTCTTCCTGAAGTCAATCACCATCTCTCTGGTCTTGCTGACATTCAACCTCAGGTGATTCTGCTCGGTCCACTCCACAAATCTGTCTACCAGTGCCGTGTACTCCCCCTCCTCTCCTCCTCTTATACACCCCACAACAGCTGAGTCATCAGAGAATTTCTGTAGGTGGCATGACTCTGTGGTGTACTGAAAGTCAGTGGTGTATAAGGTGAAGAGAAAAGGAGAGAGCACAGTCCCTGAGTCAGTGCCTGACTCTCCCCTTGCACCCAGTTATTTGTTTCATTCCCTCCCACACATCTTTAGCGTAAAATTCTCAAGCCCCCCCCCCCCCAAGCAGATAAGAAGCCTTCGTACCAGGAACTGATGCTCTTAAAAAAGTCATAAACTTCCAACTTTCACTCCTTAACCTGTCAGGTTATGCTGATAAACTCTTGGAGCCTTTCCAGAAGCCCCATAAAACTCTGTAGGATGCCCCCTCTTAACATACCAAGACCTAAAAATTATCTACAGCTCAACAGTACCTCCTAGTGGACATATACAGAATATGTTTCATTACTTATGCAATCTTGAACTGTTAATTCTGATTGAACATTAAACTCTTCTTCAAGCTCTCATTCCGCAGAATAACTCTGGACACTGAAGATAATTGCCCTTGTGATGGACAATAAGGGTTTGCAATAATTCATTAATCCTTGATTTAAATGTGAGTGCATGTCTTAGGAATGTTTTTTTATGAATGTTATTCAAATGAATGTTAAACTTATTAGTAATAGTATAAATGCGTAGTCACTGAATATTAGCCTTGAGTCACTTAATTTAGTTAGATTTTATATTGAGTATAAAATGAATTTCATGATAACTGAATGAATGTTTGCTGAAACTTGTGTGTCATCTAACATTGTAACCACCAATCACCAGGCTGCCTCCCTGCTAGATTACTCCCTTTAAATTGATTGTTTGTTCACAGACAAAGAACTGTTTCCTCATTGGACAACAGTCCATTCAAACTCCTCTTTATGGAAGATAATTGGTCCGTCTTGCTGACAGTCCTATGTTTATGACCCAGCAGCGCGCTTCAGTTAAATGTCAACAGAGCCGCCCCAGCAGCTCAGTTTTGTCTAGAGTTTTTGTCTAAGTGTTCTGTAAGCTCAGATTTTGTTTAAGTTTTTGTGCTCTGTATGTTCTGCATGTCTGAATCTTGTCAAGTCCTGTGCTAGCTTTCTTAAATCATCTTTTGATAAGCTTTTGCCTGTTTTTCTGGAAACAGAAGGGAAGCCATCCTTTTTCCTGTGAGCTGGCCTTTAAATGAGGGTCAAACGCTCAACTTTTTTCCTTCCTCGCCTCAGAAGCTGTTCTTATCCTATTTAAATGTTTTTCCAGGACTTTTTGACTTTTGCTGCTGTTAAAGTGGACTTTTTAATTTCCCTGCCTTTAAAGTGAACTGACAGAGATTTTTGGACCTTTTTTCCCTGCCTCACCCATGTATGACAATGTTAAGAAACCAGGAGTTGGTGGGTGAAACTGACTAAATACATTTTCCTTCAGCCTTTGGGGTTGTCCTGTGTGCCGGGGACATCCTAAATTTGGACTGGTTGCCAAAAGATGTTATGTCTGCTCCTGGAGCCCCGTTCATCCTGCTGCTGGCTAAGCGCCACATGAATTCCTGGAGCCCCCAGCTGAGGCCACGCTTCTCACAGCTGTGAATGACCTGAAAGATGACTTCCCTGTCACTTTCCCCTGTTTTGCCATTTTACTGGCTTGTGATCGCCGCTGAGCCTTCCCCAAACAATACCACTGGCTGGCACCGACCACCGCTGAATACCTGGAGCTACAGCTGTTCGTAAGTGAGACTCCCACTTTCCTGTCTGCTGGGTCTAAATGAGATGTCCTAAATATCAATTATAATTGAACATAACCAATATTTCATGGTACAATTAGTCCCTCAGCCGTAGGACAAAGCTTTAGACTGAAGGAAAATTCTTATTCTTTTTTTTTTCCAGTAACCTCCTTTCATTTTTGTAGATTAATTCTGATAGAAAAATTCCATATTATCTATACTATTATTGACATTAATAATGTATTATTATATTTGAGAAGTATCATACCTTTCATATGCCATGTTTAATGTTTATGTGTGCATTCCACACAGGATAAGTTTATATATTCTTGGCCTGTTTCTGTGAGCAATTTCAGCGAGTTCAGACTGAGGATCAGTACATAAGTAAGGAATGATCTAAGCCATTTATTATAATTTCTTTGACATAACCTGTTTTGGGTCACAGGAATGCACAGGAACTACTCAGCCTGTACAGATCAGTGGTAGATGGACATTCTGTCAGTTTTATGGATCTCATGTCTTCATGACCCATGTCTCCAGAGTGTCTGACGTCCGCCTGGATAAGCTTAGTTATCAGGACTGTCCCGTTCTGTCCCTTCCCTTATCCTCATCCTCCCTCTCCTTTCTCCTACCTATATATATCAGACTTAGAAGAATGGATCCTGTAGAGATTCTAGGTGTGTCTGAATGTCATGCCTTGTAACCTCTCCCCCATAGTGTCCAATGGGGTGATTTTGTAATAAATGTACATAAATTCAACTTTCTGCCTGATTATTTGACTTTGAATAATTTAAGCTCAAAATTATTCTAACAAATTCAGAAGCTCCTTTCCAGATAATCAGCTTATGTAATTTTTCCCCATAAAATTGCGTTCTGATTTTGATAGATACCTCACCTTTTATGGGTGCTTTTATATTTCATTTAGTGAGTGTTGTGGTGACTGTTTAACTCTGTCCCCCATGCACATCCACTTCTAAATAAAATAAATAATTCATGTACCTTATTACACAATATTTTATTAAATATTGCTACACTATCTATCTAGCTATCTAGCTATCTAGCTATCTAAAGATGCACTTTGACAGCTCTAAAACCACATCAAAAGCAAATGTGTATTGCTTAACATAGCATGCTGTATTGTAGCTTTTTATACACAAAACAACTGTCAGTGCCTTAGAATTGCTTGGAAAGAGCTTTTACATCTTCCACCTACTTAAGTATGCATGGATCTATGAATATTCTAATCAGCTGCACCCATACTCCCGCCCACCAATAGCAGGAAGAAGAGGACATTGGGCTCCAAGAAAGCTATCCAATTTGAGGAAGTAGGTGAACCTGCAGAAGGATCATTCTCAGTCAGATGGAGAGTCATTGCCCAGCCCAGCATGGAGGCTAGAGGGCTCCCGCAGATCTCTGGTTGCCCACTTGCCAAGGATCTCCCCAGCTCACTCTGAGTTTCTCCTGCTTGGGAGTGAAAGAGGCGAGCTGGTGGGCACGGTGCCCTGTCCACTGCTGAAGCAAACTGACTGGGACCACCGAGCAGCTCGCTGAGTGCTGGTGGTCCACTGTGGAACCACGACCGCGGTCCACGCGGCCTCACCAGCATGCCCCAACCATTGCGCCACGCACCCCGGGGGGGATACCTCCACGGCTGTCTCCCCCGGCATGCAGGGTAAAATGCAGGCTGCAAACCCCTGTCCACTCTCATTTCAGCAGGAACACTGAGGTTTTTCCAAATAAAATTAATCATTGCTGTCATATTTTCATGTCTGTGGGTAAGACATGTAATTTAAAAGAAGAGGATTTCTTGCTCATACAGCCAAAAACTGAACGCGTATACTCTGCCATCTTTCCCAAATAGGAAAAGTTCCTGCTGCTCCTCGGCTCCTCTCTCTTCCCCCAAAGGAGTGAACTCAGGTCTGTAGCCATGCCCAGGGATTAGCCTGATTAGTTAATGTTATAACTAATCAAGCTAAGCAGGAATGCTTATGGAGCTAGAAACGCTCTGTCCAAACTCACATTTGTGTGTGTGTGTGTGTGTGTGTGTGTGTGTGTGTGTGTGTGTGTGTGTGTGTGTGTGTGCGCGCGCATGCGCGCGCATGCACTTAACTGAAAATACAGAGCCTAAGTCACACCTCCTCTACTTCCGCATATGGGACCTTAAATCAGAAAAATTCTACAATGAAATGAATGGCAAGAGCAAAACTATCTTTTGCTCCTGATCGAATTTTGCCATGAGTTACATATATGATGCTTGTTAATTTAAAAGATAACGGTGTAGGTTATTGTCTTACTGTTAAGGTATAAGGTTATAAAAATATGTAAATTAAAAAAACTGCAAACACAGATGGACGGAGCTTACGTCATCTTCTGAAAGTGCACCCAGGGTGAAGTAACTAACAATCCTCTGTCACAATCGGGGCACGGCCAGGGACCGTTATTTTTATTTTCATATTCTGTTTTATGTTCATATTGTTGTGTTTTTGTGATTACCTGTGATCATTATTTGCATTTATTGCCCTCTGTGTTCCCCTGAGTCCTCCGTTGTTTATATTTGTTTACCTATTGTTCTGTATCCCTAGCCACTGCCCTTTCTGTATTACTCTCTGTATTGTGCCCTACATGTCTATTGTCATGTCTCCTGTACATTCCCTGTCTGTGAGTGTGTGCAGCCCCGCCCATCCTGTTTTCTTCACCTGCTGCCCTTGATTGTCTGCTGAGCCGTCTGAAGTTAGGTTGATTACACTGGTCAACACCAAATTTATTGTCTAAGTTTTTTTTAGCTGATTTAGGTCAATTTTGATGTGTTGAATCCAAAAATCATATTGGTTTTGCTCAATCGGGTCAACTTTTTGAATTATGGCCACATTGTTTTATACATTTTTGTTTTACATGTACGGGTATTTTCGCTTTATATGATGCAAAATTCTTTTTTATGTCTTGAAATTCTCTGAATTTTGAGCAATGATGACGTAACATTCAATTTACATGTACTTACCTTTATATAAAGGTAAGTACATGCACAGTACTAAGTAAGTACAGGTTTTTACTTGGCACCTGATCGAGAGAATTGGATGTCATTTTCGGATTCAGCGGTGCAAAATTGTCTTACATCAGTTGAAAAAACACAGACAACTTACAAAAAAATTATTTTTGTAACCCTGTCTTATCTGTTCCCCTATTTATGTGAGTCAGTACTTGTGCTCTGTCTGGCGTCCATGTCATTGTACTCCTGCCGTTCATTCCGTTGTTGATTTTCCGTTGTTCCTCTCTGTGATTAGCCCATGTCCCAAGTTCTCTGTGAGTTTATTTAGTTAATTGATATGTGTTGTTTCTGCTTCTGTGCAGCCATTTATTTGTTTCTTTGTGTTTTTGTTAATAAATTATTGTTTGTGACATACTCCTGCGTGTGCCATGAGTCCTGCACTTAAACGCTCATCTGCCTGGAGGGCAGAGCATGACATCCTCTGGATCAGCTGTTTCTCTCACAATACAAAACAATACTTGTGTGGTGTTTTCCTCCTCTTGGGATCCTTTTTTCATCGGTCAGGAAACACGAGGTGAGGTTTTAGTAATCTCCCGCCATGCTCGTATTTGGGGATGTGGGATGTTGGGAGTTGTTGTCCGCTAATCGTTAAAACAAAAACTAAATATTACTGTTATTATATGACAGCCGACAACTTTAATTACATGGAAAGTTATCTTTTAAATTGACAAACATATGTGCAACTCGTGGCTAAATCTGATCGGGATCAAAAGATAAGTTCGCTCTTGCCATTCATTTCAATGGAGAATTTTTTAGATTTAAGGTCCCATATGTGGAAGTAGAGGAGGCGTGACTTAAGCTCTCTATTCACAGCAGAAAAACACAGACTTGAGACATTTGAGTGATTTCACCCTTGATATGTCTTGTAAGTCACAAAAAACATGTTACAGACATGTTAACAGAAAAAAAAAACAACTTGATTTTTGGTCGAGTGTCACTTTAAATTATTTGATAACTTTATTTTCAGTTACTTAAATTAGTTGTTTTCTTCCATGTGTTTTGCTTCCATCTACCATATTTCTAGTATATTGCTCAATCACTACTATCTTAAAAATACTCCAAAAGTCTCTTCAAGGGAAAGAAAACCAGAGCCCACAAAGACTACTATACACCTAATGGAGGATGGCAAAAAAGATCATAGCCACACAAAAATGTCACAACAAATGCATAATGTCCAACCAGAGGAGACAGTGCAATAGAGCTGGGAAGGACAGAACCGCTTATGTACCAGGTGATGAATGTGTGCTGACAAGATAAATAGGTAAATGAAAGTAATGTCTTGGATTCCCACACCTGTGCTATGTTTGGGACAGATTGAATGTGTCACTAGCTGAGGTGACCAAGCAGAAAAAGCCTGTGGTGACAGGTGTGGAGAAGTCAAGAAATCACACTGACTCTGAGCATTAATCCCAAACAGTGATGGCCGTTTCTTGTGTCCAGTTTAACTTCCACAGTCAGCTTTCTAGACAAGGAGATATAGCAGATATTTCCTTAAAGATTTCAACCTTTTTATGGATAGTAATATTGATCAGTGTAGTGGCCACCATAGTTTAGACTTGTTTAGACTGAAATACAGTATACAACTATCACCAATGTATCGATACTCCATTTGGGCTTCTGTGTTACTCTGCATACAGACTATGGGTACTCAGTAAAACAATAAGCTAACTGCTCATAAACTATTAGCAAAAGGTTAAACAATTATTTCAGTTGTTTTTTGTTTTTTTTTAATCAACATTGATGAAGGAAGCTACAGCCATCTGTCATTTACAATCTAAATTTGAACTGCAGGTATTTTAAAGGGGCTATTGACTGCACTTTTATCACATTTTAACAGCTTCCGCGGCTCTTGAGGAAATGTTTCTGACACATTTGGGCCAAATTTTCTTTAATTATTTAATTATTGCAGCATGCTAATTTTAGCTGCTAGCTTCCATCAAGCCTGAGCCAACCAATGTAAACTTGTCTTAAAGATTGAATGAAGTAATGCATCACTAGTGGACAGGGGTGTGTGCTTTCAGTGGTCGATAGGTTATGACCAGTTCCTGAAGTAAAATAAGCACAGAAACACACCCGGATGAGTGGCTAATCTGCTACGTTCAGATAGCTGTCTTAGATCCTGGTTTGAGAAAATAACTCTTTAAGCTAAAATAATGTCTAAGAATGAAATGTATAATAAGGCGTTATTAGATAAACTGTTGTGTTTCCTCTTAACTGGCGTAATAACAGACCGAAATGCAGGCACTTCACTTCACACGATTTATTAAAGAAAACAAACTCAGCTCGTGGGCTAAAACAAAATAAGAGGAGCCATGGAAGGCTGAACAAACTTGCACATTGTGGTGAAAGTGTAGTATGGCACTACAGGGGTTAATGAGTGCCAGCGTGGTGATGCGGCCATCAGGTTGACATCATCACGCTGGACGGTTAAATGGGGAGAGTCAGCCATCTTAGGCCTTTCTCGACTCTTAGCGATACAGCATTCACTACACAGTAGCCTGCCTGTACTGTATTATTAATAACTTATTGTAATAAAGTTCGCGTTCCAGCACAGCTCAACTCTCCGTTGGTCATTCCGGTTTCCGGACAAAACATTTGGCGATGACAGTAAAACCATGAAAGCATGCCTGAGGCCACTAAGACGTTTCTGGAGTACCCTGGTGAGCCACCCGTTCCTTGGCCGTGCTGGCCTGATGCCTTCGAGATGTATATGTCGGTGTTGGACCTGGGCAAATTGGACAAGGTACAGAAGTGAGCTCTGTTAATTCACAACCTGGGCATAAAAGGACAAATGCATTTTCCACAAGCTAGGACCAACGGACTCGTTCGCTGATGCTGTAGAACTGCTAGCTAGCTACTTTGCCACACCAGACAACATGTTGGTGCGGCATATTAGGTTCCGCCAACAGCAACAGAAAATTGGAGAAATGGCAGAATTTGTCGCAGACCTTCGCCACCTACAGTATCTCACAAAAGTGAGTACACCCCTCACATTTTTGTAAATATTTTATTTTATCTTTTCATGGGACAACACTGAAAATATGACACTTTGATACAATGTAAAGTAGTCAGTGTGCAGCTTGTATAACAGTGTAAATTTGTTGTCCCATCAAAATAACTCAACACACAGCCAGTAATGTCTAAACCACTGGCAACAAAAGTGAGTACACGCCTAGTGAAAATGTCCAAATTGTGCCAAATTAGCCCTTTTCCCTCCGCGGTGTCATGTGACTCGTTAGTGTTATAAGGTCTCAGGTGTGAATGGGAAGCAGGTGTGTTAAATTTGGTGTTATCACTCTTACACTCTCTCATACTGGTCACTGGAAGTTCAACATGATGCTTCATGGCAAAGAATTGTTGCTCTACATAAAGATGGCCTAGGCTACAGTATAAGAAGATTGCCAACACCCTGAAACTGAGCTGCAGCACGGTGGCCAAGACCATACAGCAGTTTAACAGGACAGGTTCCACTCAGAACAGGCCTCACCATGGTTGACCAAAGAAGTTGAGTGCACATGCTCAGTGTCATATCCAGAGGTTGTCTTTTCAAAATAGACGTATGAGTGCTGCCAGCATTGCTGCAGAGGTTGAAGGGGTGAGAGGTCAGCCTGCCAGTGCTTAGACCATACACCGCACACTGCATCAAATTAGTCTGCATGGCTGTCATCCCAGAAGGAAGCCCCTTTTAAAGATGATGCACAAGAAGGTCTGCAGTTTGCTGAAGACAAGCAGACTAAGGACATGGATTACTGGAACCATGTTCTGTGGTCTGATGAGACCAAGATAAAAATATTTGATTCAGATGGTGTCAAGCGTGTGTGGTGGCAACCAGGTGAGGAGTACAAAGACAAGTGTGTCTTGCCTACAGTCAGTCATGGTGGTGGGAGTGTCATGGTTTGGAGCTGCATGAGTGCTGCCGGCACTGGGGAGCTACAGTTCAATGAGGGAACCATGAATGCCAACATGTACTGTGACATACTGAAGCAGAGCATGATCCCCTTCCTTTGGAAACTGGGCCGCAGGGCAGTATTCCAACATGATAATGACCCCAAACACACCTCCAAGACGACCACTGCCTTGTTAAAGAAACTAAGGATAAAGGTGATGGACTGGCCAAGTATGTCTCCAGACCTAAACCCTATTGAGCATCTGTGGGGCATCCACAAATTGAAGGTGGAGGAACGCAAGGTCTCTAACACCATGATGCCATCATGGAAGAGTGGACCAGGATTCCAGTGGCAACCTGTGATGCTCTAGTGAACTCCATGCCCTAGAGAGTTAAGACAGTGCTGGAAAGTAATGGTGGCCACACAAAATATTAACACTTTGGGCACAATTTGGCTATTTTCACTAGGGCTGTACTTACTTTTGTTGCCAGCGGTTTAGACATTAATGGCTGTGTGTTGAGTTATTTTGAGGGGACAGCAAATTTACACTGTTATACAAGCTGTACACTGACTATTTTACATTGTATCAAAGTGTTATATCTTCAGTGTTGTCCCATGAAAAGATATAATAAAATATTTACAAAAATGTGAGGGGTGTACTCACTTTTGTGACATACTGTCGCTAGCATGTGCAGGCTTGGTTTATTGAAAGATGAAATTGTGTGGGACCAGTTGGCCAAGCACACTAGCAACCCAAGGCTGCAGATGAAGATGCTAATGGTGCCAAACGACATGACGCTAGCTAACACCATCAAGTTTGCATTCCAGCTCGCGTCTGATGATAGATTAGCATCAGAGCTAGGCGTGCAGCAACAGCAGCGGCAGCCAAGCCAGGCACCGCTGACATATGCAGTGAGCATGGAGGAACACGGTGACATGGCAGAAACAATCAAAGCAAATGCCGTGGACCGGAGAACCGCGACGAAATGCTCCACGTGCTGCAGCTGTGGTTCCCCAACGCACCGAGAGAGAGCACGTTTTTGCCTGACAAGGGGGCAATGATGCAAGAAGTGCAGAAAATTTAACACCTTCACCAAAGTTTGCCGTTCAGTGACACCGCCAAGCCCACTGGCTTGGCGGTAGGCTTGGCTTGGTGGCCACCTTGGCTTGGTGGCCACCCACCCGCAACGACCATCGACACGGTAAGATCCGGAAGCACGACATATGCATTCTGCATGGTGGAGATGGACAATGTTACTTTGCCGCTCCTGCTCGACACTGCTACAGTGAGGTTGATGTTGAATTGGGCCACGCTGAAGAAGTTTTTCCCCAACCACATGATTGGAAAGAACCCAACGGCACTGTATGGGTACGGTGGCTACAGAGTTAGCAACATAGGGACCATCACGCTAACAGTCCGTTACGCGTCAAGAGTAGTTACTGACTTTGTGTTTCAAGTGACCACACATGGAGACGACATATTAGGATGTGACCTTTTCTATCAACTGGGTTTCTCCATCAGTAACTGACGCCGCTTGACTGACTACGGTGGTTGGTACGGAACATACCCCGATGACGATGAGTGGGACGAGACACAACAGGATGACAACAATGAGAGTACAGCCATCCCGTGCGCATAGGAGGAGTGCTGCCTGGAGAGGGGACAGCAACCGGCCTCATCTCAGATCCTCACCCAGCATGAGCCCACGGGAGCAGCTGCGGAGTTGCAGGAGAGGGAGCCACCAAGCCACCAAGGATTCCGGGACACAGCAACCCGGCATAGATCCTAACAATGGTCATAGTGTCACATCACAACAACCAGACTTACCAGGTGAGGGAGAGAAGGGACCGGACTGCTTCCGAATCCTCGCACAGTGCCAGTCTACAGGAGCTGCAGCTGAGCCGCTGGATGAAAAGTCCTTGATTCTACAGGAGACGAGAGAAGCACTGGGTGTCTTCTAGATCCACGACTAGCATTGGCCTCCAGGGACTGCCGCAGTAGCACTGGATGAAGAGTCTGTGACCTACTAGGTAACGGTGAAACCAATACAACCTGACTGACGCCCCATGACGGACGTGGATACTACATCACTGTGACACATGCAGCCGAACAGAATGCCACTTGCGGTATTGGATTGGATTTGGGTCTGCAAAAATGAGCAACCAGATCTACAGTCAACCACATTGCAGCCTCCAGCACCACTGACACCCATGAGGATCACTGCACAACTGGGATCAGCGACATTTCAGCTGATAGATGGTTCATGTGGAACGCCAGTTGTCTCCGTCGAGTTTGAGTGACAGCTCTGGAGGACAAGGCTTTTCAGGAGTTAGCTCACAGTGTGGGACCCGGACTGGAGTTTTGTGGGAGATGATCCTGGTCTGGGAGACCCAGCACCTCCAGGGGCGCATCCACGGGCCCACTACAAGGCCCCTCCAACAAAACTGCCTTTCCCATGGAAGAAAAGGAAAAGAAAGGACTGTTTAGCTAGGGACACGGCAACCAGCTGAGAGTAGTAGAATGACCCACTCAGCCACGCTGGGCTACGCAGTGGTCCACCTGCTAGCCCTAGCTAGTGATGTTTGTATTTGTGATACCAAATTGGGGAGGGTTAATTAGACTAGCTGTTATGTTCTGTGTCTTTCCAGGGGGGGCGGGGGGGTGAATGTAGTATGGCACTACAGGGGTTAATGAGCGCCAGTGTGGTGACGCGGCCATCAGGATGACATCATCACGCCGGATGGTTAAATCGGGAGAGTCGGTAAACTTAGGTCTCTCTTGACTCTTAGCGATACAGCGTTCACTACACAGTAACCTGCCTGTACTGTATTATTAATAACTTGTTGTAATAAAGTTCGAGTTCCAGCACAGCTCAACTCTCTGTTGGTCATTCCAGTTTCTGGACATAACAGAAAGGAATAAATCCAGCTCATGACAAATGTCGCTGCAATGATCAGACAACCAGTGGCAACTTAAATACCAAACAGCTGGGCAGAATTACATAACTTAAAAGTAGATCATGAATAGTAACTCAAAACAGGACAGGGAAACTACCACAATAAAACTAGACAGGTGCAAAACAGGAAGCATTTCAAAATAAAATCAAAACTTAGAAACTAAGATTAGGCAGGGAATAACACATAAAACACCTAAGTCTACTATAATAATAATAATAATAATAATAATAATAATAACAAATATGAAAAACAGCTAAAAAGATGGGACATGTTTACCAAACATGTTTACCAAACAGACCTCATGACATGAACAAGGGTTCCAGTTGAGGTGAATAGAATTAAAGAAAATGGCACCAGAACCAGCTAGATGGACAAATAAACTAATGCCAGATGGCCTCTCCATCACCTCCGGTTACAGTGATTGACTCTGCTGCCTAATGCTAACAGTTCAATGTAGCATCATGGCGAAAGTATAACAAAATAAGCCAGAATGACATGTGATATGTTATTGAATGGATTAGTGAACTGGGTAGAAACAGGGATGCCTATTAGGGTGACTGAAATCTAAAGGGTTGTTAGTGGCTCAGGAGGTAGAGCGGGCCATCCAATAACCGGAGCGTTGGCAGTTTGAATCCTGCTCCCCTCAGCCATCCTGCCACTGTGTCTTTGGGCTAGACACTTTATCCACCTTGCCTCCAGTGTCTGTGACACCAGTGTATAAAAGTGAATCATTGTTTGGCGGTGGTCAGAGAGGCCGTTGGTGTGGATTGGCAGCCATTTGTCACTTCTGCCAGTGAATGAATAATGAAAAGCGCTATATAAATGCAATCTAGTATTATTATCATTATCTATTATTATAAAGAAAATAATAAGTACCATTGTTAGCGCTTAAGCTAGCGCCTTTGACTCCCTGCCCATCTACATGGCAGACAGTTAGGCTGGCCAATAAGAGAGCAGCGGGCTGGTATCAAGGCTAATGACATTTGCCTTTTTAATGACTTTCAGAAGCAAACCCAAAGGGTTAAAATCACTTCTCGCAGAGGAAAACTCTATAAAGGCTGTGTGGTTTTGTTTTCAAGAGGAGTATTTTGATGTTTTTTCAATAATCATGTGACCAATAGATGCAGTTCAGAAGGTTCAAACTTACAAAAACACAATTATTCAGTCAATGGCCACTTTAAGATGGGGTACCACAGCACCACTATCAATAGGAAAATGATTTCATATTTGATGATGTGGTAAACCATTGTGCTATATGAATATCATCATGCCTCCCTTCATCAGTTCTAGAGTTAACAAAACAGGTGAGCAAAAAATGCTTTATTGCTTTATAGGTTTATTGATTTGCTGGCAGGTGGCCAAAAATATACGGGCATTTAGTGGATTACAAAGGGGTGTTGGATGTGTGTATTACACCCTTCTTTGCAGATTTGACCCCTGTAATGGAATTAGAACAAAGATAATCCATGTCATCCGGTCCGCCTTGTAATTGCAAGAGCTTATATGATGTCCCTGGATGCTTTCCAGAGAGAGAGAGAGATGTCAGTTCATGTTGGGCTTGAATAAAGTCAGTCAATAACTCATCAGCAGTGAAGGAATATATATACAAACAGGCAGTCATCTGTGAATGGGAGCACAGCTGTTCATCCTTACACATTTGCCCTAAACAGAATTGCACACTTCACACACAGAAAACTACGGCACCTTCTGAAAGTATTTGCCCCCTTGGCATCCTCTCAATTTTGTTGCCTTACAACCAGGAATTTAAATGGATTTTTGGGGTGTTTGTATCATTTAATTTACAACTTTGAAGATCCAAAATATTTTTTATTGTGAAACAAGCAAGTAATAAGACAAAAAATTGAAAACCTCAATGTATGTTACAGTAACTTCATATATTGCTGCCTGTTACAACCCACTTTCTGGGCCAAGGCCAGAACCACCTTTCTCCCAGCCTGGGAACGGCAAGTTCAACTCGACCCCATATCAAGGTTGACCAAGTCACTGTCACCCTTATCCACTGACAAGGGGGACTAACACTTACTGTACATGGTCTCTTTCGCACACAGCAGGCAGACCTACACCTATATCCCAGGCTGGGACTCGAACCCATGACACTGTGATTTAAATCCTCTCACTCCTACCACTGATCCAAAAAGGAATTCCTCCCTTGCACCGTGGCTAGGAGTGGATGCGTACCCTGGCGGTGTCATGAACTGCATCCCTGACTAATTCCCCATGGAGGGGTGCGTAACACCTCCCCCCTTGAGGAAGTGGTGCAGGTGCCCATCCTGAACAAGCCCCCATTTCTGTTACGACCCACTTTCTTGGCCAAGGCTGGAACCACCTTTATGCCAGCCTGGGATATGGGTGTAGGTCTGCCTGCTATGTGCAAAAGAGACCATGTAAGTGTTAGTCTCCCTTATCAGTGGGTAAGGATGACAGTGAATTGGTCCACCTTAATGTGGGGACGAGGTGGACTTGGTGTTCCCAGGCTGGGAGAAAGGCGGTTCTGGCCTTGGCCCAGAAAGTGGGTTGTAACACTACCCTTGTCACGGTGTTGTAAACAGGACCCACTCTCAGGACTTGAAGTTCAAAGTTTTTATTTTGAGATGGTAAAGCCGCACTGCTCAAGGGTTGAAAATAGCCAAGCTGGCAGGGAAGACGCAGGAGACAAAAAACAAAGCAACACAGGCTGGACCAAAATCACAGGCAAAACAAGGCAGAATTAACACATGGCAAGACAGATGCATGCTGCTCACACTGTATGACACTAAAGGACACTGCACAGAGCAAGGGCAGACACGGACTTAAATAGACGAGGGGGCAATCAAGACAACACAGAACAGGTGGGAACAATCAGGGGCAATCAGAGACAGGAGGGAATGGCTACGGGTACAGAAAACATGGAGGACTGGGAACAAAAGGTAAACAAAAGCAGAGGATATGCACAAAACATGAATACAGGACCAGGGGAGACATAACTCAGACAATGACCATGACAGAGACATGGACAACATACAACAGAGACCCTGAAAAACAATGACAATGAACATACAGAGCACAAGATGAGGCAGGGGCACTTACAACAGGAATCAAGATATTAATAATAAACCTAATGACCATATAAACTAAAGTAGAGGCAGGGAAAATGATAACATAATGAACACTAGAACTAAGGACACGGCATGGAAAAATAACAAGACAAAACTAAGACCAGGATGATAATAACTAGGACCAAGACTAAACACAGAAAATCATACAATAATAAACTCAAGGTGAGGACGTGAGCAGAGCCCATGTCGCGATGACCAGAAAACATAAACTAGAAACTAAGGCGAGGACATGGGACCAACCCACAACCCACGGAATAACTGTAATATGGCCACTTTCCAGTAGCAAGTTTAATACTGTATTTGACCTTAATATTTGTCTGTAGTCAATCAGTTGTTATAATTTACACAGCTGTCATATTTCTGTTGTTCTTATCCTGATCACCAATGTCAGATTAAGTAGAAATGCATGTGGGTATATGCCAAAGTTGATGTACATACACTAGAATGTGATTTGACAGGTTAAACACTACACACCTGCAAGAACATTGGAGACTTTCTTTAAAATAAAAAAAATTGATATACATACAGTACATCAGTGGTGTCTACAGACTAAGACAGAAGGGATATTTGTTTCTAGCTGTAACTTAGAAAACATGAAGATCGAAAATATGAGCCCAACCATGCAAATTTTTGTTGTCTGTACAGGGGCTAAAAGTGATTTCCATTATTAGTCAGTGGAGCTGTTTGGAAAGTGTAGTGCCCATTTTTCTTAATGAAGAAACCTGCCAAATTGTGTAATTTTATGGTTCATGAGTTAAATTTGTGACACAAGCATATTATTTAAAATGGAACAACTTATTTTCCCAGTTTACCCTGTTATTATTATCTATGGTTTTTCTAAACATATTTTTTTTTTTTTAACTCATGGGCAGTTTTCTCTTATTTCATACTCATATGAAAAGAAGGGGGTGAAAAACAAAAAGGAAAACAAAATAAAAAAAATGCAGTGAAGTATAAATACAGGTGTCATCTGCATTGTTTAGCGGCTGATTGATGAATGCAATTCTCTGCCTGTTATCTGATATATTTTTTTTCCCTCTGTTGGCCTCGTTGGGCCTTTAACAGATTTACTGAATGATCCATGCCACAGCTGTGCTACGATAATCGCTACTGCTGCTCAGAATGTTGTCATGACAAGCTAATGCTGCCAGTGACAGAGGAAACAATTTAGTTATCAAAAGGCAATGGACAATAGAGGAAACAATTCACTCATGTCAAAGAAGATGAGTAAAGAGACAGAGATTGATTTAGCTGAGTCGGGGCAAGTGTCTGTTTCCTTTCCAAATACAGGTTTCAGAGCATCAAATCAGTAAAATGCCTGGAAAATGTGACAACTTATTCCTCTGGAAAAACACTGAAAAAAATACTATAACAGATGTGCATATGTGCATAGAGTACAAACACTATAAGGGACCATGATGACCAGGCATTTTAAAGGTGCTATTTGCAATATTTTGCACTTTTGTAATCAAATAAAGGAACAGCTCCTGTGTAACGGTAATGGTGAATTCTGTCAATCCCCTACTCATGTTTACAGTGCTGACCTAGCCACCCACTATTCCAGTGTCATCCCTTTGAAACTGCTGTCCCATCTCTCACATATAGTGGAGAAGGGGAGCCTCCTTCCAATGCTTAATATGCAGAAGCAATGGCATCTTCCAGTTCCCAACAAGTTGGAGGATGTCTATGCCTCTCTTTAAGTCACTGCAGAAGACGGTGAAGAATGTCGTGTGCATTATATAAAACTTCATTCATAAGGGGAAACCACACAAGGTAAGATTTTGTGTTGAACTCTGTTAACTTTATATGTGCTCGCCTGTAGCCACCCTTGTTAGCCTCGTTAGCTTGGTGAAGCTCTCGTGCCATTTACTCCTCTTATTTAACATTTTCCTAATAATGCTACATGGGCTCCAATGAACCTGTGGAACACACATAAGCATATATCTATTTTTAATCCAGTGCCACCTGAGGGATCAAAGGTCACAGGCTTGTTTTCGGCCTTGTCATATAAGTGCAGAAATTTCTCCAGATGCTGTGAATCTTTTGAGGATATAACAGAGCCTATATGATAAAATCCCTAAATTCCTTGCAATTGTACATTGGGAAATGTTATTCTTAAACTGCTGAACTATTTGCCCACACAGCTGTGGTGAACCCTCACCCTATCCTTGCCTCTGAATGACTGAGCCTTTCAGGGATGCTCCTTTTATACTCAATTATGACACTCACCTCTTCTTAATTAACCTGTCCACCTGTGGAATATTCCAAAAAGGTGTTGTTGTTGTTTTTTTTTAGCATTCCTCAACTTTCCCAGCTTTTGTTGCCCCTGTCCCAGCTTTTTCAGAATCTGTTGCAGGCATCAAATTCAAAATGAGTGAATATTGCAACAAAACAATAAAGTTTATCTCTTTGAACATGAAATATCTTATCTTCGTAGAATTTTCAAATGAAGGTTTGAAAAGGATTTGCAAATCATTATATTCTGGTTTTATTAATGTTTTACACAATGTCCCAACTTACACTGAATATAAAAGATAAAGCGGGGAAAATAAGTATTAATAAGTATGATTTCTTTGTATGTATGTGTGGTGTACCCAAATATGTGCCATTGTGATGGACACAATACACATGGCACTCCACCCAGGACAACGGGGTTGGTGGGGGAGAAGATAGTTAGGGATGCTAATGGAGAAAGTTGAGAGTAGCTAAACAAACAAAGATGTGCCTTTTGCCCCCCACCGCAGCAGGTTCACACCTGAGGATTCAGGGGTGCGAATGTATGGTAGCAAGACCTGCTCTGTGACGTGTGTGTCAATGTCATGTTAATGTGTGTACATGTCTTTCATGTCTGTATGTTAATGTGCTTATCCTGTGTGCCGGAGGCTGGAATAGAAGCGTATAAAAGAGTTCGCTCAGGCACTCAGAGGGAGAGGTTGTGTTTTATGTTGCAAGAGGAATAAAGTTTGTGTGTCGTCCAGCTCGCTGCCTCATCTGCTTTCATCTTCCACACCACTACATTTGTGTTTATTTGTAATTTAATTTGTGAAATGGGGTTTTCTCTTGTGACTTTTCAGTTTAGTTTTGTTTTATGGAAAATGAGGAATTATACTTTAACTTTGTGTGTAATATTCACATAGGTGACGGACAAGAAAATAAAGCAGCATTCAGGGGGAACCTTTGACACCGGAGTTGATGTGCCCAGATTGTATTAAGGGGGTGCACTTCCGCCCGTCTTCAGATGCAATCTGGAGAGCTAATGGGGTACGCTGTGTCTTCTTAGCTGCTGAATATTTATCTGTTTTATAGTTCAGTACTTGGTAAACCCTGTTAATTACTACTTTTTAAAGCTATGCTTTACCATTTTGTTTGTTTTCCAAACTACTATGATGTAAATTCAGACATTTATACCGAGTTATCAAGAGTCCCGCAGCAGCAGTAGGCGGCAGGATCAAAGGCTGCAAGCAGAGTAGCGTGCATTTGGGAAGCTTGTGGTAAATGGGTGTATTTTACCCGCCCTATGTCATGCAGGCATGTCGCTAGGCTGCTGCATTTAATGTACAGCAATGGGTATGGCTCCTACACACTTTATACGTTACAGAAGAGTTTTGCACTGTGTCCTTATATATATATATATATCGTCGTCGGCCTCCGTCGGTCTATGATGACCATGGAAGAGAATCCTAAACGTCTACTCTGCTGGAACAGCACCGCCTGTGGCTGAACAGGTCGATGAGCAAATGGCAGTCCCTGTCGCACAGGTCGCACTTGTGGATGGTCTCCGTGCTGCTGGGTCTGTGGTGGTTCTTTCTGTGGGTCCTTTTTTCATCTGCTGCAGCAGTCAGTCTCTCTTCACCCGCCTTGAGCTGTCTGGTCAGGGTGCCTCTCCATTTGGAGCGGTCCGTTGCAAGGTCCTCCCAGCGCTCTGTGTTGATCTCCAGGGCCTTCATGTCTCTCTTGCAGACGTCTCTAAAGCGCAGCTGTGGGCGGCCAACGTCTCTCCTGCCAGTCGCCAGTTCTCCGTAGAGGACGTCTTTGGGGATTCTGCCATCCTCCATACGGTGAACGTGGCCTAGCCAGCGGAGCCTGCGCTGCCTGAGTAGAGTGAACATGGAGGGAAGGCCGGCGCGGGACAGAACTTCTGTGTTGGGCACTTTGTCCTGCCAGGATATGTCCAGGATGTGGCAAATGCAGCGCAAGTGGAAGGAGTTCAGTCTCTTTTCCTGCCGGGCGTATGTTGTCCACGTCTCACTCCCATAGAGCAGTGTGCTGATGATGCAGGCGTTGTACACTGCCATCTTCATCTTGACAGAGAGTTTGGGATTCTCCCACACTCGTGTGGTGAGGCGAGCGAGTGTGAAGGATGATTTTCCAATCCTTTTGTCGATCTCTGTATCAAGGGAGAGGTTGTTGCCGATCGTGGACCCCAGGTACGTGAACTGATTCACGACCTCCAGCTCGTAGTCGTCGATGGTGATGGTTGGTGGTGCTTCCGTGCCTTGCGCCAAGATGTAAGATAAGATAAGATAAGATAAGCCTTTATTAGTCCCACAACGGGGAAATTCCAGGATTGCAACAGCACAGGGATAGCAACACTCAGAGCAACAATCAGAAGGCAAGAAAAAAACAAGCAAGCAAGAGCAGCTAATATACATATGTACGTATTACTATAAAATATATATATATACACACACACACAGACACACAGTGCAGAGCACTGTAGCTGGATGGAATAAATATATGAATATATGAACACACAGTGCAGAGCATTGTAGCTAGATGGAATAAATATGTAAATATATAAACACCCACAGTACGGAGCATTGCAGCTAGGTGGAATAAATATGCAAGTATATAAACACACACAGTGCGGAGCAATGTAGCTAGATGGAATAATATGTAGATATATAAATATATAAACACACCCAGTGCTGAGCATTGTAGCTAGATGGAATAAATATGTAAATATATAAACACACACAGTGCAGAGCATTGTTGCTAGATGGAATGAAACAGCATAACCGTCTACTTAGTTATCCTACATGGTATGATTATGTGCCCATACATATTCTCACCCTCCATAGCGACCGGTATGTTCCTAGTTGTATGCCGGAGGGGACCATTGTGTAAGTCTATTGCATCTTTTGCATTCAAAAAACTATTAGTTTGTTACGTCTTTTTGCTATCTCTGCGAGCAGCCCTGCTTAGGTTGTACAGTCTGACAGCCGTTGGTAGGAAGGACCTACGAAACCTCTCGGTTGTGCACCTGGGATGATGTAGTCTGCTGCTAAATGAGCTCCTCAGTGCATTCAGTATGTCCTGCATAGGGTGGAACTCGGACTCCAGCAGAGATGACAGTTTAGCCACCGTCCTTCTCTCTCCTATCTCCTCCATCGGATCAAGGCGCTGCCCCAGGACAGAGCTAGCTTTCTTAATCAGTTTGTTCAGTCTCTTCCTATCGGCTGCAGTAATGCCACTGCCCCAGCAGACCACTCCAAAAGTGATGGCTGATGCCACCACCGTGTCATAGAATGACTTCAGCAGCGCCCCTTGTACACCAAAAGACCTGAGTCTCCTCAGCAGTTAGTCTTCTTCAGGCTGATGGTAAGCCCGAAGTCCTTGCATGCCTGGGAGAAGTGGTCCATCAGGGTCTGAAGCTCCTGCTGTGTGTGGGTTGCGACTGCAGCGTCGTCTGCAAACAGCATGTCTCTGATTAGAGCCTCGCATACTTTGGTTCTGGCTTTCAGGCGGGAGAGGTTGAAAAGCCTGCCGTCAGATCTTGTGTGCAGGTAGATTCCCTCTGTTGCTGTGCTGAAGGCATGCCTCAGGAGCATAGCAAAGAAAATCCCAAAGAGGGTTGGCGCAAGTACACAGCCCTGTTTCACTCCACTGCGTATGTTGAATGGCTCTGAGACGTTGCCGTCGTGCTGCACTATCCCCTGCATGTTGGTGTGAAACGATTCGATGAGGCTTTGCAACTTTGGTGGGCATCCTATCTTTGGCAGGATCTTGAAAAGGCCCTCTCTGCTGACCAGATCGAACGCTTTGGTGAGGTCGATGAAGGCGACGTACAGGGGCATGTTCTGTTCTCTGCATTTCTCCTGGAGTTGGCGGATGGAGAATATCATGTCTACCGTTGATCGCTCAGCGCGGAAGCCACATTGAGACTCGGGGTAGACACGTTCAGCAAGCTTCTGTAGACGAACGAGAACAACTCGTGTGTAGACTTTGCCAACAACGCTGAGGAGGGAGATGCCCCTGTAGTTGTTGCAGTCGCTTCTCTCCCCTTTGTTTTTGTAGAGGGTGATGATCTTGGCGTCCCTCATGTCCTGTGGTATGGCACCTTCCTTCCAGCACTGGCAGAGGACGTCATGCAATGGCAGCAGTAGGGCGGTCTTGCAGTGCTTGATCAGGTCAGGGGTATGCCGTCGTTGCCGGGTGCCTTGCCAGCGGCCATGCTATCAATGGCCTTGCTGAGTTCGTCGATGGTTGGCTCAGCGTCAAGTTCGTCCATGGATGGCAGGCAGTCGATGGCATCAAGGGCTGACGGTGTCACGGTGTTCTGTCTGGAGTAGAGGTCGGAGTAGTGTTCCACCCATCTCTCCATCTGCTTGTTCTTTTCTGTGATCATCTCCCCAGTGGAGGATTTGAGGGGGGCCGTCTTGCTCTGAGCCGGACCAAGTGCTTTCTTGATGCCATCGTACATACCACGGATGTTCCCTGTTATGGCAGCAGTTTGAATGTCTTGGCTGAGCTGAGTCCAGTACTCGTTGGCACAGCGCCGATCAGTCTGCTGAACTTTGCTTCTCGCAGCCCTGAGAATCTGGAGATTCTTCTCGTTTGGGTACTTCTTGTACTCAGCAAGTGCTGAGCGCTTGGCTTCAATGATGGGGGTCATCTCGGTCAACTTGGCATCAAACCAGTCTTGTGACTTCGAGGTCTTCCTCCCAAAGGTAGCCAAGGCTGGTGCGGTGGATGGTGTTTCACAGCTCTTCCCACTTCTGCTTTGCAGAGTCTCCTTCTTGTGGTACACCAAGTTCCTTCTCAAAGGAGGAGGCAAACTGCTCAACAAGTTCTGGTTGGGCCATCTTGCTGGTGTCAATCTGTGCCTTTCCAGGCTGTCTAGCACGATGGAATTTCTTCAGCTGCAGCTTGACCTTGCAACACACCAATGAATGGTCTGTGTCGCAATCTGCACTCTGGAACGAACGGGTGATTAGCACGTTCTTCAGTGAGGTGCGCCTGGTCAGGATCAAGTCAAGCTGGTGCCAGTGCTTTGAGCGCGGATGTCACCAGGAAACCTTGTGTTGGGGCTTGGTCTTGAAGAACGAGTTTGTGATGCACAGATCGTGATGTGTGCAGAACTCGAGCAGCCGCTGTCCGTTCTCGTTCATTCTGCCCATGCCAAATAGTCCAAGACAGGAGGGCCAGGAGTCGTGGTCAGCGCCCACTCTGGCATTGAAGTCTCCAAGGAGAATGAGTTGTTCAGAGTTGGGGATGATCCTGACAGTTGTTGCGAGATTCTCGTAGAACTCGTCTTTTGCCTCTGGTGTGGCTGTCAGTGTTGCGGCATACACACTGACGAGGGTGAATGGGCCTTGAGTGGTGTTGAGGCGGAGAGTGAGGAGTCATGCAGAGCCATTGCTGCCCGGTTCCACCATCTTCAGCAAGGTGTTCTTCACTGCGAAGCCCACTCTGTGTTCCCTGTGTTCATCACTGCCCTTTCCCTGCCAGTAGAACGTGTAGTCCTTCTCTCTCAGTGTGCCTGCGTCAGCCAACCATGTTTCCTGGAGAGTGGCAATATCCACTCTCAGTCTCTTCAGCTCATTATTGATGATGGCAGTCTTCCTGGTGTCGTTGATGTCCTTGAGGTTAGCAGCGAGTCCTGTCATCATAGTGCGGACGTTCCAAGTTCCCAGTTTTAGAGTTGGTCTCTTTTGTTTTTTTGTCTTGCCTGGTGCGAAGGTTCTCAGCCTGCTGTTCGGACTTCTCCTCATCCCCATGCACCCAATGAGGAAAGCAAGCTGTGGCGGGACAACACCTTATTGGCTGGGGGCTGCCCAGCTTGAGGCGGGCGGTAGCTGTCCAGTGAGATCCGATGATCCCTGCCACCGTCGGGAACAACCCCTGGCGCCGCGCTCTACGCCATTTGAGCGGTGGCTTATAACCGGTAACTGTCATTCCCCGTGTTTTGTCTATGCCAAAGGCGAAGCTGGAGTGTCCTCTCCAGTGATCCAGTGTTCTACCTTCCAGCGTTGGGCGTTGGTAGGATTCAAGCCTGGGCAGGAAGATATAGAGGACAAGATGTTGCCCATGCAGCATGTCCCCCCTCTCCACGTCACTGATGAATCCAAAGGAACAGCAGGGCTGCTACAGTTTGGCACCAGCGCCGTTGCAGGAACTGCCAGAACGATGTTGAGCACAACAGAGAACTGCCTTAGGGGCTCCGACTCCGGATTTTTCCTCAGGGTTGACTCCCGAAGCCTTTCCCATGACCGGGTGTGCCGCAAGGCAGCGGAGGTTTGAAATCAGGGTTTACCTTCCCCAAGATGGGCTACCTTCCCAGGTTGACGAGCCACCATCTACCCGAAGCATCTGGTTTTAAGGCGCCAGAGATCCGCCCTCGCTACTTCTCCTATTAGTAAAAGCAGTTCCGCCGGGCTTAGAGACTAAACCACACGGGCAGGCTAGGAGTTGGACTTAGTTGTCAGAGGCTTTTGGAGACGCACGCCATAAGGAGCATTTTATGAGCACTGGGAGCTTAACCCCAGTGCCGCTCCTGGCTATGACAACCTTGGAACCATATACAGTGGGGTAAAAAAGTATTTAGTCAGCCACCAATTGTGCAAGTTCTCCCACTTAAAAGATGAGAGAGGTCTTCAATTTTCATCATAGGTATACCTCAACTATGAGAGACAAAATGAGAAAAAAAAATCCAGAAAATCACATTGAAGGATTTTTAAAGAATTTATTTTATTTTAAGTATTTGGTCAATAACAAAAGTTCATCTGAATACATTGTTATATACCCTTTATTGGCAATGACAGCGGTCAAACGTTTTCTATAAGTCTTCACAAGGTTTTCATACACTGTTGCTGGTATTTTGGCCCATTCCTCCATGCAGATCTCCTCTAGAGCAGTGATGTTTTGGGGCTGTCGCTGGGCAACATGGACTTTCAACTCCTTCCAAAGATTTTCTTTGGGGTTGAGATCTGGAGACTGGCTAGGCCACTCCAGGACCTTAAAATGCTTCTTACGAAGCCACTCCTTCGTTGCCCGGGCGGTGTGTTTGGGATCATTGTCTTGCTGAAAGACCCAGCCACGTTTCATCTTCAATGCCCTTGCTGATGGAAGGAGGTTTTCACTCAAAATCTCACGATACATGGCCCCATTCATTCTTTCCTTGACATGGACCAGTCGTCCTGGTCCCTTTGCAGAAAAACAGCCCCAAAGCATAATGTTTCCACCCCCACCCTTCACAGTAGGTATGGTGTTCTTTCTCCTCCAAACACGACAAGTTGAGTTTTTACCAAAAAGTTCTATTTTGGTTTCATCTGACCATATGACATTCTCCCAATCCTCTTCTGGATCATCCAAATGCTCTCTAGCAAACTTCAGACGGGCCTGGACATGTACTGGCTTAAGCAGGGGGACACGTCTGGCACTGCAGAATTTGAGTCCCTAACGGCATAGTGTGTTACTGATGGTAGCCTTTGTTACTTTGGTCCCAGCTCTCTGCAGGTCATTCACTAGGTCCCCCGTGTGGTTGTGGGATTTTTGCTCACTGTTCTCATGATCATTTTGACCCCATGGGGTGAGATCTTGCGTGGAGCCCCAGATTGAGGGAGATTATCAGTGGTCTTGTATGTCTTCCATTTTCTAATAATTGCTCCCACAGTTGATTTCTTCACACCAAGCTGCTTACCTATTGCAGATTCAGTCTTCCCAGCCTGGTGCAGGTGTACAATTTTGTTTCTGGTGTCCTTTGACAGCTCTTTGGTCTTGACCATAGTGGAGTTTGGAGTCTGACTGTTTGAGGTTGTGTACAGGTGTCTTTTATACTGATAACGAGTTCAAACAGGTGCCATTAATACAGGTAACAAGTGGAGGACAGAGGAGCCTCTTAAAGAAGAAGTTACAGGTCTGTGAGAGCCAGAAATCTTGCTTGTTTGTAGGTGACCAAATACTTATTTTCCACCATAATTTGCAAATAAATTCTTTAAAAATCCTTCAATGTGATTTTCTGGATTTTTTTTCTCTCATTTTGTCTCTCATAGTTGAGGTATACCTATGATGAAAATTGGAGACCTCGCTCATCTTTTAAGTGGTAGAACTTGCACAATTGGTGGTTGACTAAATACTTATTTGCCCCACTGTATATATATATATATATATATATATATATATATATATATATATATATATATATACAGTATATAGTATGTATGTGTGTGTGTGTGTGTGTTAATAAACAAAAAGACAGTTTTGGGTTTACATAAAATGTTTATTTTAGTTATGCAAACAGGTAAATGTGAATAATGTGCTTTTCTGAGATGTGTGTTTTATATTGAGTGACTTTTAGGATCTGTGTGTACATTCTAGCAATGTTATGGTCCAGGATAATTCTTGCAGCTAAATGTAGTTTGCTTTTAAGTCCAGCTGAGTTCTCCTGTAATATACTACAAGTGATGGTAGTTTTGAAGCATATACTTAAATGTGGTAATATGTACTTTTGCTTCATTTGAAGTTGAATATTCAGTGTTTTAAGTTCATTTACTGTGAGAGATATTTGTAACTGACAAGGTGTGTGTTTGAACATATGGACTCTTATGGACATTTATGCACCTTAAATGAACATATACACACAGAAATGTGGCTGATTGGAGGGTCATGGGTTTGCAGTCCGCATGTCGAAGTGTCCTTGAGCAAGACACTGAACCCCCAGTTGCTCCTGGTGGCCAGGATAGCGCTTGTGTGCATGGCAACTCTGCCGCCACCAGTGTGCGTGAATGGGTGGATAGCAGGATCTGTAAAGCGCTTTGGTCATCTTAGATGAGAAGAAAAGCGCTTTATAAATGAACACCATTTAATAAGATGCAATCTGGAGAGAGAACGGTGTGTTTTACAGGAAATCCTTTTTGTTGCGAGAGTGCCACACCCGGGAGCTGTAACAAATTGTGGGGGCTCGTCTGGAATGTGCATGCCACTGATGGATGGACCAATGCATATCCAGTGAAACTGAACTTCGGGGCCAGAGTGACTGCACGTTGCCAGAGCGAGGGGTCTTCCACTGTGCGGCTGAAAGGCGAGGTAATCAGTGCCAGAGGAGTGCCAGCCTAAAGAGTGCATGACTGTACACCCAGGGAGCTGATAATGATCGGGATGATGGCCAATGAGAGTAGAGGAGTGGTCTGGCGCATAAAGAAGAAGCTATACCAGCTAACAGCCAGTGAAGCTTGTGATGTTGCTTCCAGCATAGGAATGGTTGAAGGGCTTGATGCAACTCAGCTAAGCAAGGATGATGAACAGAGTTGCGTTGAGTACCTGTCTGCTTACATCAGCTCTCCAGCCTTATTGGAGTGTGATGATGAAGGTCTACCAATATTAAGGAGGTTAGAGATTATCGCTGGTGTTATCATGCGCCGTAGCCAGGGTCCTGTGTATGCTGAACTTGAGGTTGATCCTGATCTTTCTGTAACACCTTCTCCACCTTTGGATGGGGCTCAACCTAAGTCTCTTGTGGGTGATGTTGATATGAATGCATTAATTACTTATTGTGATGAGTTACAATGCAAAAAGAGTTCTGCTAACGCACATGACACAGACAAATCATCACCTATCTCAGAGAACTGTAACCAGCCCGGAGGACAACACGATCACTTGCCGAGCACACACATAGCTTCTGGTAATAATACACTCTGAAACAGAAATTTTACTCCACCGTTAACGTTACCCCATGATAACACCACACAGCCACATGTCACTTACCCAATTCCCACCATGTCCAACAACTGTCCTAGCCACACTACAGAGGCAATGTTTGCTGTTAAAGATCTGCCATTGCTGTCATGAAGAATTTAAGTTACATGGGGGACAAATTAGTGACACTTCTTCTAAAATTAGCTACAGCAGCATCTCCAAACAGATTGATGAGGGTCTCAAAAAAAACCACAGAGTGAGGTCATTAGAGGAGTGCTCGCGCAGTTAAGCCTGACAACTTCAGAGATATGTTGACCAATAAAGAGGACCTCACAGTTAAAGAATTCAGACGTTTCCTACATTCTCATCTTGGCGAAAAAGTAGTACAGAGTTCTTTCAAGATCTAATGTGTGCCAAACAATATCAGGATGAGACACCTCAGCAGTTCTTATATTGAATGACTGGACTTGATAGTGTTTGCATCCAAACAGTCATACTCGGCTGTAAAGTATGATGCATCAACAATCCAGTGCACCATCTATCAGGGCATTGTGGAGTGTAACGAAACTGAATGTAACGTAACTGCGACGAGGCGGCTGTCAATCATCAATTTTTCCAATTTTATTTCAAAAAACTTCACAGATAACAACTTCAGCGTACATACCAAATCTTCACTCCGACACGACACTCTCTTCCCAATAACCAACACCTGTATATTGAGTGAGACAATTAGGGCTAATTAGCCCCTATCATAACCCCAGGTAAAACAATAAACATTTTCCATTTTTCACACATACCCAATAGCATCTAAAAGTCCATAACAATTTCCCACCTATTTACAAAATACATATAAATAACAGCACGGTGGCGCAGTGGTTAGCACAGTGGGAGCACAGCAAGAAGGTCATGGGATCGATTCCACCCTTGACCATCGTGGGTTTGATCCCACCCCCAGACCATCGGTGACCCTTCTGTGTGGAGTTTGCATGTTCTCCCCGTGTCTGCGTGGGTTTACTCCGGGCACTCCGGTTTCCTCCCACATGCCAAAAAACATGCAAGTTAGGTTAATTGGCATCAAACTGGGGATTCTAAATTGTCCTTAGGCATGACTGTGAGAGTGAATGGTTGTCTGTCTCTCTGTGTTGGCCCTGCGATGGACTGACGATCTGTCCAGGGTGTACCCTGCCTCTCGCCCAAAGATGCTGGGATAGGCTCCAGCCCCCCCCCCCCCGCAACCCGAAAGGATTAAGCGGTAGAAGATGGATGGATATAAATAACACAGAATAAATAAGACACCATACATAATTCAATAAATAATTTAAACTCCTATTTACAAAATCTAAATCACCCCTAAACTTACCATCACATGCTCCCTTCCTGCTGGTATCCTTTAAAAAGCATTTAACCCCTAAAGAGTCTTTTGCCCGGACACCATCAGGGAGCATGCTGGCAAAGGTATGTGGATAATGATCACCATTTGTTTTACCCAAATAATTAAACATAACAATTATCTCACAAAGGCATTCCAATTAGTCAAAAGCAGATCTTAAAGTAATATGTGCAAACTTAACAATAATTAACATTTACAAATATTACCCAAACAATATAATTAAACATAGAATAAACCATAACAGTGGTGACACTCCGTCGTCACATTTCCTCCCCCCTTTTCCCAAGAGTACAGTACTCTAAGAGTCATGTACTCTTGAGAGATCATCTGCCACAAGGTTAGTTTTCCCTGTCACATACCGAACAGTAAGGTTATATGGTTGAAGGGACACATACCACCCTGTGAGACGACTGTTCATGTCCTTCATCCTGTTCAGCCACTGTAGGGCCCGATGATCTGTTTCCAACATAAAAGGATGCCCCAGTAAATAGTACTTCAGAGACCCTATTGCCCATTTCATGGCAAGACATTCCTTCTCTACAGTAGAGTATCTCGTCTCCTGGTCCAACAACTTACAGCTCAAGAACAGTACTGGGTGTCTCTCTCCCCTCTCCTCCTGGAGAAGTACTGCTCCAATGCCAACTCCTGAAGCATCTGTCTGTAGAATGAACGGGCGAGCAAAGTCTGGACTGTAAAGAGCCTTCTCACCAGAGATAGCACTCTTCAGATCCTCAAAAGCTCTGTCACACTCCTCTGTCCATTTTACCCTATTAGGTGCTGAAGCCTTAGTGAGGTCAGTCAAAACTGCTGCTCTTTCAGCAAAGTGGGGAATAAACTTACTGTACCATCCTACCATTCCCATGAATGATCGTACCTTCTTCTTAGTAGTGGGCACAGGGTAGGTCCGGATGGCATCCACTTTACCTACTCGTGGTCTAATGACCCCCTGACCAACCACATGTCCCAGGTACTCCACTTGCTGCTGTCCAAACGCACATTTGCGTGGATTAATCGTCAGTCCTGCCCTCTTAATCAACTGAAGGACCTGCCCAAGGTGTACCAAATGCTCTTCCCAAGTCTGACTATAGATTACTACATCATCCAAATAGGCAGCTGCAAAATTTGATACCCTTCTTAATACTTGGTCCATGAGCCGCTGAAAAGTTGCAGGTGCCCCTTGAAGGCCAAATGGCATAACCCTAAATTGGAAACTGCCATAAGGTGTTTTAAAGGCTGTAAGTTCTTTTGTTTCCGGTGCCAATGCCACCTGCCAATACCCCTTGCATAGGTCCAGTGTAGAAATAAACCTAGCTCTGCCCACTTTCTCTAACAGTTCATCAATCCGGGGCATGGGGTATGACTCAAACTTAGACACTGAATTGAGATATCTGAAGTCAATACAGAATCTCAAAGAGCCATCCTTTTTGGGTACCAGCACAATCGGGCTACACCACTCACTGACTGACTCCTCGATCACTCCCAGCTGCAACATCAAATCAATCTCCTGCTTCATCTTTGGAACCAATCGCTCCGGGATCCTGTAAGATTTCCTACGTGGAACAGCTTCTTCTTTCAAATAGACTTTATGATACACCAGTGTGGTGAAACCAGGTCTCTCCTGAAACAATTCTGGATCTAACAGTGCCTCCAATTCTCTCTGCTGATCAACCTGCAAATGAGACACGAAACAAACACGGCTCTAACACATTTGTGGGAAAAGACTGTTCTCTCTCCTCATCCACTTCCATCGCACAAATGAAGAGCTGATGTGTCTCCTGAAGATCAGGCTGCTGCTGCTGATGACCAGGCTGCTGAAACTCTTTCAACAAGTTAATATGGAAGGTCTGATGTTTTACCTTCCTGTCAGGCATATATAGTTCATATGTCACTGCACTTAGTTTTTTAGAGATTTCATACGGCCCCTGCCATTGAGCCAACAGCTTACTGTCACACGAGGGCAGCAATAACAAAACCTGCTGACCTGGGTGAAAAACCCTTTTTCTGGCCTTCTTGTCATACCAAGATTTTTGTTTGACCTGCGCCGTCCTCATGTGCTCCCGAGCCAAAGCAGTCATTCAATCCAGTTTCTCTCTCATCTTAATAACATATGAGACCACATTGTCCTGATCACTCGGTGGACTCTCCCAGTGCTCCTTTAATAAGTCCAGCGGGCCCCTCACCTGACGACCATACAGTAGTTCAAAAGGTGAGAACCCTGTTGAAGCCTGGGGCACCTCCCGATAAGCAAATAATAAATATGGTACCCATTGGTCCCAATCCGAGCCCGTTTCAGAAACAAATTTCCGCAGCATATTTTTCAGAGTCTGATTGAATCGCTCCACTAGTCCATCTGTCTGAGGGTGATATGGGGTGGTCTAAATACCCTTAATACCCAACAGCTTATATACCTGCTGCAACAATTTTGACAAGAAATTTGTTCCACAGTCTGTTAGAATTTCTCTGGGTATGCCTACCCTTGAACATAACTGGATAAGGCAGTTGGCAACCTGCCTAGCCTTGATAGATTTCAGGGGGAAGGCTTCTGGGTACTGAGTAGCATAGTCACAGATCACCAGAATGTATTTATTACCAGAGGAGCTTCTCTCTAGGGGGCCAACTACATCCATCCCTATTCTGTCGAATGGTGTTCCAATAATTGGTAATGGGTGCAGTTGGGCACAGGCTACTCCCCTAGGTGATGTAATCTGACATATTGGACACGATGTGCAAAACTCCTTTATCTGGGTATACATTCCCGGCCACACAAACCTTCTAGCAATTCTCTGCAAAGTTTTCTGAAAAGCTAGATGACCTGCCCAAGGGATAACATGTCCCAGTTCCATAATCTGTGGTGTGAGGTTCCGTGGCAAAGCTATGGCCATAACTTCACCTTGTTGCTGGTACAAAATGCCCTTTTTAATGACATACATGGCCTCAGCCAAACAATCCGTTCTACCCTGTTTCACACCCTCAATCTCCGAGACTTTATCAAACCATGGTCCAAGTGCCGGGTCAGCTTTCTGCAATACAGCTATGTCAGGAGGGATGTCATACTCTACTGACTGACTTAGCTGTGGTGTTTCTTCACCCAAGTTCTTTACTGAAGCTAACACCTTATCTCTTCTCCTCTGAGCCTTGGATTTAGATTGTTTACTAGGGCCTGCCTCTATCTCAGAATCATAAAATGGCAGCTCCTGAACAACATTGGCAGCTCTCTGCACCCTGGTTGTCACCATATTACAAATTTTCCCAACAGGTGCATCAAGCCTCTGCTCAATAGCGCCACCTGCCTGTCCCTCAGTTTGTTCATCTCTAACCTGTTGTATAATGTCCAACAAAGTTGGAACATCATTGCCAAGAATAACTGGATAAGGCAAATCAGGCACAAGAGCTACAGAAAGGAGATAAGTTTGACCCCCCACTGTTAAATAGACCTCAGCAGTCGGGTACAACTTCTTATCCCCATGAACACAACTAATATTCACTGTAGACTCACTCCATGAATCTCTAGGGACTAAGCTGGGCAAAACAACAGTCTGGAAACAACCGGAGTCTAACAAAGCCTCTTCACACTGACCATTAAGCAAAATGTTAGTTCTGTATATTTCACCATGAATTGGTGCTGACAGAGTAGGTCTTGGAACTGAGCATAATAATGAAGGTTTCTCATTTTTTATGGCAGGACATGAATATTGGGTGTGACTGATTTTATTGCACTGATAACAGCGTATATCTTTATTTGAAACAACACGTGACTTTTTGCTACTATTATATCTGCCAAGGTTGTCATAGCCAGGAGCGGCACTGGGGTTAAGCTCCCAGTGCTCATAAAATGCTCCTTATGGCGTGCGTCTCGAAAAGCCTCTGACAACTAAGTCCAACTCCTAGCCTGCCCGTGTGGTTTAGTCTCTAAGCCCGGCGGAACTGCTTTTACTAATAGGAGAAGGGGCGAGGGCGGATCTCTGGCGCCTTAAAACCAGATGCTTCGGGTAGATGGTGGCTCGTCAACCTGGGAAGGTAGCCCATCTAGGGGAAGGTAAACCCTGATTTCAAACCTCCGCTGCCTTGCGGCACACCCGGTCACGGGAAAGGCTTCGGGAGTCAACCCTGAGGAAAAATCTGGAGTTGGAGCCCCTAAGGCAGTTCTATGTTGTGCTCAACATCGTTCTGGCAGCTCCTGCAACGTCGCTGGTGCCAAACTGTAGCAGCCCTGCTGTTCCTTTGGATTCATCAGTGATGTGGAGAGGGGGGACATGCTGCATGGGCAACATCTTGTCCTCCATATCTTCCTGCCCAGGCTTGAATCCTACCAACGCCCAACGCTGGAAGGTAGAACACCGGGTCACTGGAGAGGACACTCCAGCTTCGCCTTTGGCGTAGATAAAACACGGGGAATGATAGTTACCGGTTATATGCCAATTGGCATAGAGCGCGGCGCCAGGGGTTGTTCCCGATGTTCCCGACGGTGGGAGGGATCATCGGATCTCACTGGACAGCTACCGCCCGCCTCAAGCCGGGCAGCCCCCAGCCAATAAGGTGTTGTCCCGCCACAGCTTGCTTTCCTCATTGGGTGCATGGGGATGAGGAGAAGTCCGAACAGCAGGCTGAGAACCTTCGCACCAGGCAAGACAATAAAACAAAAGAGACCAACTCTAAAACTGGGAACTTGGAACGTCCGCACTATGATGACAGGACTCGCTGCTAACCTCAAGGACATCAACGACACCAGGAAGACTGCCATCATCAATAATGAGCTGAAGAGACTGGGAGTGGATATCGCCACTCTCCAGGAAACACGGTTGGCTGACGCAGGCACAGTGAGAGAGAAGGACTACACGTTTTACTGGCAGGGAAAGGGCAGTGACGAACACAGGGAACACGGAGTGGGCTTCGCAGTGAAGAACACCTTGCTGAAGATGGTGGAACCGGGCAGCAATGGCTCTGCACGACTCCTCACCCTCCGCCTCAACACCACTCAAGGCCCAATCACCCTCGTCAGTGTGTATGCCGCAACACTGACAGCCACACCAGAGGCAAAAGACGAGTTCTACGAGAATCTCGCAACAACTGTCAGGATCATCCCCAACTCTGAACAACTCATTCTCCTTGGAGACTTCAATGCCAGAGTGGGTGCTGACCATGACTCCTGGCCCTCCTGTCTTGGACCATTTGGCGTAGGCAGAATGAACGAGAACGGACAGCGGCTGCTCGAGTTCTGCACATATCACGATCTGTGCATCACAAACTCGTTCTTCAAGACCAAGCCCCAACACAAGGTTTCCTGGCGACATCCGCGCTCAAAGCACTGGCACCAGCTGGACTTGATCCTGACCAGGCGCACCTCACTGAAGAACGTGCTAATCACCCGTTCGTTCCAGAGTGCGGATTGCGACACAGACCATTCATTGGTGTGTTGCAAGGTCAAGCTGCAGCTGAAGAAATTCCATCGTGCTAGACAGCCTGGAAAGGCACGGATTGACACCAGCAAGATGGCTCAACCAGAACTTGTTGAGCAGTTTGCCTCCACCTTTGAGAAGGAACTTGGTGTACCACAAGAAGGAGAATCTGCAAAGCAGAAGTGGGAAGAGCTGCGAAACACCATCCACCGCACAGCCTTGGCTACCTTTGGGAGGAAGACCTCGAAGTCACAGGACTGGTTTGATGCCAAATTGACCGAGATGACCCCCATCATTGAAGCCAAGCGCTCAGCACTTGCTGAGTACAAGAAGTACCCAAACGAGAAGAATCTCCAGATTCTCAGGGCTGCGAGAAGCAAAGTTCAGCAGACTGCTCAGCGCTGTGCCAACGAGTACTGGACTCAGCTCAGCCAAGACATTCAAACCGCTGCCATAACAGGGAACATCCGTGGTATGTACGATGGCATCAAGAAAGCACTTGGTCCGGCTCACAGCAAGACGGCCCCCTCAAATCCTCCACTGGGGAGATGATCACAGAAAAGAACAAGCAGATGGAGAGATGAGTGGAACACTACTCCGACCTCTACTCCAGACAGAACATCGTGACACCGTCAGCCCTTGATGCCATCGACTGCCTGCCATCCATGGACGAACTTGATGCCGAGCCAACCATCGACGAACTCAGCAAGGCCATTGATAGCTTGGCCGCTGGCAAGGCACCCGGCAACGATGGCATACCCCCTGACCTGATCAAGCACTGCAAGACCGCCCTACTGCTGCCATTGCATGACGTCCTCTGCCAGTGTTGGAAGGAAGGTGTCGTACCACAGGACATGAGGGACGCCAAGATCATCACCCTCTACAAAAACAAAGGGGAGAGAAGCGACTGCAACAACTACAGGGGCATCTCCCTCCTCAACGTTGTTGGCAAAGTCTACGCACGAGTTGTTCTCGTTCGTCTACAGAAGCTTGCCGAACGTGTCTACCCCGAGTCTCAGTGTGGCTTCCGCGCTGAGCGATCAACGGTAGACATGATATTCTCCATCCGCCAACTCCAGGAGAAATGCAGAGAACAGAACATGCCCCTGTACGTCGCCTTCATCGACCTCACCAAAGCGTTCGATCTGGTCAGCAGAGAGGGCCTTTTCAAGATCCTGCCAAATATAGGATGCCCACCAAAGTTGCAAAGCCTCATTGAATCGTTTCACACCAACATGCAGGGGATAGTGCAGCATGATGGCAATGTCTCAGAGCCATTCAACATACGCAGTGGAGTGAAACAGGGCTGTGTAATTGCGCCAACCCTCTTTGGGATTTTCTTTGCTATGCTCCTGAGGCATGCCTTCAGCACAGCAACAGAGGGAATCTACCTGCACACAAGATCTGACGGCAGGCTTTCCAACCTCGCCCGCCTGAAAGCCAGAACCAAAGTACGCAAGGCTCTAATCAGAGACATGCTGTTCGCAGACGACGCTGCAGTCGCAACCCACACACAGCACGAGCTTCAGACCCTGATGGACCGCTTCTCCCAGGCATGCAAGGACTTCGGGCTTACCATCAGCCTGAAGAAGACTAACGTCTTGGCGCAAGGCACGGAAGCACCACCAACCATCACCATCAACGACTACGAGCTGGAGGTCGTGAATCAGTTCACGTACCTGGGGTCCACGATCAGCAACAACCTCTCCCTTGATACAGAGATCAACAAGAGGATTGGAAAATCAGCCTTCACACTCGCTCGCCTCACCACACGAGTGTGGGAGAATCCCAAACTCTCTGTCAAGACGAAGATGGCAGTGTACAACACCTGCGTCATCAACACACTGCTCTATGGGAGTGAGACGTGGAGAACATACGCCCGGCAGGAAAAGAGACTGAACTCCTTCCACTTGTGCTGCATTCGCCACATCCTGGACATATCCTGGCAGGACAAAGTGCCCAACACAGAAGTTCTGTCCCGCGCCGGCCTTCCCTCCATGTTCACTCTACTCAGGCAGCGCAGGCTCCGCTGGCTAGGCCACGTTCACCGTATGGAGGATGGCAGAATCCCCAAAGACGTCCTCTACGGAGAACTGGCAACTGGCAGGAGAGACGTTGGCCGCCCACAGCTGTGCTTTAGAGACGTCTGCAAGAAAGACATGAAGGCACTGGAGATCAACACAGAGTGCTGGGAGGACCTTGCAACGGACCGCTCCAAATGGAGAGGCACCCTGACCAGACAGCTCAAGGCGGGTGAAGAGAGACTGACTGCTGCAGCAGATGAAAATAGGACCCGCAGGAAGAACTGCCACAGACCCAGCAGCATGGAGACCACCCACAAGTGCGACCTGTGTGACAGGGACTGCCATTCACGCATCGGCCTGTTCAGCCACAGGCGGTGCTGTTCCAGCAGAGTAGACGTTTAGGATTCTCTTCCATGGTCATCATAGACCGACGGAGGCCGACTATATCTGCCATTTGTGATCTGACTGGAACTGGAATACAGTCTATTTTGAGCTGGACCACCCCTTTCACCCTCATTAGACTTACTCCGTATGGTGAAAGAGCTGTCATGGCCGAGAGTAGGTCTCCTGCTCCCAGACCTAGCTGACAGAAAAACCTCCGCTAGACGAGCAGCGCCCTCTGCAGTCTTCGGGTCCCGCTCTTGTATCCAGATTCCCAGTTCCGGGTTCACCATCCGCAGAAACTGCTCCAAAATCAACAACTCCACGATATCTTTCACCGTTGAGGTCTCTGATTTAATCCATTTATTACACAGGTCTTTTAAACGAACATACAGTTCACGGGGGGTTTTGTCCTGATAAATATCCAAAGACCGAAACTTTCTCCTGTATGTGTCGGATGTTATTTCGTACTTATTTAAAATTGCTTCTTTCACTTTTTTATAATTGTCCGTGTCAGCAATGTCCATCAGTACATACGCACTTCGTGCTTTACCTGTGAGTAAAGGAGCCAACTGGATAGCCCACTCTTCTTCACGCCAGCAGCAGACTGTAGCGATCCTCTCAAATGTCGCCAGATAGTGCTCGATGTCATCCTTGGGAGAGAGCGGATTCAGCCTGGGCTCGTGGTGCATTCGCGTCATCCTCGGCTGCACTTGCAGCGGTAAATTATCCTCCTGCAGGCCGACCCGACTGGCCGTCACCCTGGGGTCTTCCCCCGAAACGTCGTCGTCACCACTGCGTTCAGCCCGGCTCCCATACTCCTCTCTCAACTCTGCAACTTGCGACTGCACCCGACGAATTTGATTATTCACGGTCTGCCACCTTTGATCTTGAAGAGCGGCTTCTTCTTCCCTCTAACGGTCTCTGACAGTCAGCGAACGAACCAAGGACTTTACCAAGCATGTTAGCTTGTTGGTATGTCAGTGGACATACCAAATCTTCACTCCGACACGACACTCTCTTCCCAATAACCAACACCTGTTGTATTGAGTGAGACAATTAGGGCTAATTAGCCCCAACCATAACCCCAGGTAAAACAATAAACATTTTCCATTTTTCACACATACCCAATAGCATCTAAAAGTCCATAACAATTTCCCACCTATTTACAAAATACATATAAATAACACAGAATAAATAAGACACCATAAATAATTCATAATTCATAAATAATTCTGGTGACCACAGGATCTCATCTCTGTTGTTTGCAGATGATGTTGTCCTGTTGGCTTCATCCAGCAATGACCTACAGCTCTTGCTGGGACGGTTTGCCGCTGAGTGTGAAGCGGCTGGGATGAGAATCAGCACCTCCAAGTCCGAGTCCATGGTCCTCAGCCGGAAAAAGGTGGATTGTCCTCTCTGGGTTGGGGACAGGCTCCTGCCCCAAGTGGAGGAGTTTAAGTATCTTGGGGTCTTGTTCACGAGTGAGGGAAAAATGGAGCGAGAGATTGACAGACGGATCGGAGCAGCATCTGCAGTGATGCGGACGTTGTACCGGTCTGTTGTGGTGAAGAGGGAGCTTAGTTCTAAAGCAAAGCTGTCGATTTACCAGTCAATCTACGTTCCTACTCTCACCTATGGTCACGAGCTTTGGGTAATGACCGAAAGAACAAGATCGCGGATACAAGCGGCTGAAATGAGCTTTCTCCGTAGGATTGCTGGACTCACCCTCAGAGATAGGGTGAGGAGCTCAGTCATCCGGAAGAGGCTCAGAGTAGAACCGCTGCTCCTCCACATTGAAAGGAGTCAGTTGAGGTGGTATGGGCATCTGATTAGGATGCCTCCTGGACGCCTCCCACTTGAGGTGTTTCAGGCACGTTCCACTGGGAGGAGACCCCGGGGCAGACCCAGGATTCGGTGGAGAAACTATGTCTCCCAGCTGGTCTAGGAACGCCTTGGTATCCTCCCTGGAGAGCTGGAGCAGGTGGCTGGGGAGAGGGAAGTCTGGGCTTCTCTGCTTGAACTGCTACCTCCGCGACCCGGACCTCCGGAAAAGCGGTAGAAGATGGATGGATGGATGAAATAATTCAATAAATAATTTAAGCCCCTATTTACAAAATCTAAATCACCCCTAAACTTACCATCACATGCTCCCTTCCTGCTGGTATCCTTTAAAAAGCATTGAACCCCTAAAGAGTCTTTTGCCTGGACACCCATCAGGGAGCATGCTGGCAAAAGTATGTGGATAATGATCACCACTTGTTTTACCCAATAATTAAACATAACAATTATCTCACAAAGGCATTCCAATTAGTCAAAAGCAGATCTTAAAAGTAATATGTGCCAAACTTAACAATAATTAACATTTACAAATATTACCCAAACAATATAATTAAACATAGACTAAACCATAACAGTGGTGACACTCCGTCATCACAGGGAGAAATATGAGGATGTCCGACGAGACCTAAAGGCTCTTCTTGAGGACCCAGCAGTTACTGAGAGGCTTTGTTGCGGCAAGTAATAAAGACAACAGCAGTGGAAAACGGAAAGCACAGACTTGGCTGCATTGCTGCTCGTAAGGTCACCCAAGTCCACACCACTCACGCTGAACCTGAGGAAAAAAGTAAGGTGAGCAGTGTTTCCTCTGGCTTAAAGACCTCGGCGCGGTGGCAGCATATTTTTCCAGGGGGGAGTAAACACATGACACGATTGTTACCAATACATGTGAATTTTATACTATTTATTACCTCCGCCAAGGAGGCAATGTTTTTACCAGGGTGTGTCTGTCTGTCTGTCTGTCTGTTTGTCTGTTACCAACATAACTCAAAAAGTTATGAACGGATTTGATGAAATTTTCAGGAAAGGTGTGTAATGTCACGGGGAAACCAGATGATTAGATTTTTGGTTGATGATCGTGAGAGTGCATACCTCCACCAAGGGCTTTGTTGTATTTGTGCAGCAGGAATTACACAAAAATTACTGATGGATTTGAATGAACTTTTCACCAGAGGTGGTTCTTGGGCTAGAGGAACCAATTATATTTGGTGATGATGCTGAGAATGATACCTCAGCCAAGGCTCTTATCTTTTCACAGTGTGTTAGCAACAATACTCCAAAACTGATGGACAGACTTTGATGCCATTTTCACCACAAGTGGCAACGGGCCTACACACAAACCCATTACATTTTGGAGGTGATCCATGACAAATGGAAGGAGCCTTGGTGGAGGTATGCACTCTATGAGTGCTTTTTCTAGTTTCTTTTTTAAATTTTGCACAGTAGCTTTGCATATGGAACTTACCATTTAAAGTATTGTACAACTGAGGCTTGAATATTGGAATATTGGGCCAGTTGGGGTCCCACCCAGATGTCCTGTGTTTGGACTTTTTACTGGTGTCATCCTTCTCTCCTTCCTCTGCTCTCACCTCTCCTGGACTCTCTGCCTGAACACTTTCCTCTCCTTGGCTCCTCTCTTCTGTCTCATCTTGCCCTCTCTGAGCTCTGTCTAATTCAGGTTCTCTCTCTGTCTATGGTGGTATACAAGCAGGTTAGAAGATATCAAGTGTCATGTTTTGTCTTGTGGGATTTTTTTGTCATGGTTTACATAACAAAAATGTGTATTTTTTTGTATTTTTATTCTAGTGTTTTGTTTTTTTTCCATTGAGAGAGTAGGGAAAGGAAAAAAAAACCCCATTCATAATAGTAATGTACTCATACATACTTAAATTGTATGATCAGAGGTGGGTATAGTAGCCAGAAATTCTACTCATGTAAAAGCAGTCCTTTGAAATTAATAATTAAAAGTAGACAACCAAAGCTTTCTAGTTGAATTAAGGGTACAAAGAGCACCCACTTAAAAACTTGAGTAATGACTTCAGTCTTGAAGGTTTGAGGTTTTTCTCCAAAATTTATAACAATTTTCTCATAGTTTTCTACTTTGCTCTGTAAATTTATCTAAATTGAAACCATTTCCCTCAAATTTGTAATTTCCTCTTGTAAAATTGACTTTTCTTGTACATTTGAGACTTTATTATAAATATGGATTATTCTGTGGCTTGTTTTTTAAAATAGCATTACTGTTTTTTAAATACATTTGAAACAGACTGGTAATTTTTTTTACTTTTTCTTTACAACAATTTACATTTTTGACCATAACTTTGCAGTCAGAACAAAACAATAATTTAACTCTGATTACAATGAAAAAAAATATTAATGAAATTGTATTAAATGAAATACATTGACTTAAATGGCCAAGGATGCCGTTATTTCTGTTATATTTCTTTATATTTATAGTTTTTTTTTTTTTTTTTTTAGAAATCTCACCACCCAGACAACAGGAAAAACCTCCCTTATTTTGAAATCTAAATGTTAGCACATTTAGTTTGTCTGAAGGCTGCTGATGGATTAAAGTCACTGACTGTGAATTTCGGTTATCTTAGCTTGCCAAGTACACAATAGGGAACATAACTTAATATTGTAGTGGCTAGTAAAATATATCCTCAGCAATTCATCAGTCCCCTTGCCTTTCTCTTCATATGAAGCCGGTTGCATATGAATTCTAACAACATCTCTTAGCTACACGACTCTTCCATTAATGCTCCCGTTTCCAGCGGGTTAAAACCATGATAAACACCAGTGTGTAGAAGAGCTTGGAATAATGAGGCGATGTGATTTATAAACCAAAGTTTAATATCAGCTTCGCTCCTCTAACAAGTCTCATCTCAGTGCAGAAGCAGAATAAGAGGTCGAACACATTCAGACCTTCATAACTTATACTACACACAACAAAAGACATTGCATATCAAAGCTGACATCCCGCATTAACTTAATCCCCCCTCCTTTGTCTTCGTCTCCTCCACCTGACCCCTGGGTGGTCAGGGAGATCGATCTCCTCCATTGTCCTCTGTCTCCTCCACCTGACCCTGGGTAGTCAGGGAGATCGATCTGGTCTCCACCGCTGCGACTCCGTATGCTCTTTGATCTTCGCTGGCGGTCGAGACCTCTTGTCCTGTTCTGAGGCGTGAGGTCATTGCACATATGTAATCACTAAACATTCTAATATAAGATAAGATAAGATAAGATAAGCCTTTATTAGTCCCACAATGGGGAAATTCCAGGATTGCAACAGCACAGGGATAGCAACACTCAGAGCAGCAATCAGAAGGCAAGAAAAAACAACATCTAGTAAACATATGTACATATTACTATAAATGTATATATATAGACACACAGTGCAGAGCATTATGGTTGGTTGGTGAATGTGCAGCAGAAAGTCTAGCTCTCTCTCGCAGATGCGCGGGGCCAGCTGGAAGTCTTTGGGCATGATGGTGACCCCTTAGCGAAGAAGAGACCACCAGGTGGGCCTCGCTGGTCTCCTGCAGAGCCATGACGGCGAAGCTCAGGGAAACGCAGGGACGGTCTTGAAGTCTCTGAGCGATCTCCCTCACCAGGCGCTGGACGGGCAGCTTACGGATGAGCAGCTCCGTGGATTTCTGGCAGCGACGGATCTCTCTCAGAGCCACGGGCCTGTGACGGCGAGGCCTCTTCACTCTGCCGGTGGCCGGAGCGCCTCTCCGAGCAGCCCTGGTGGCTAGCTGTCTCCTGGGGGGCTTCTTCCTCCAGTAAATTTTACGGGCGGTCTGCTTGGTTCTTGCCATCGCTCTTTATTATTCTGTCTTATATTTCTTGCACGCCGCCTAAACTCCAGCCCGGCACCCGCGTCGTTTTCGCTACAGCTCCCGGTATGTCGAGTTTCCCATTAGCACCGGGCGGCGGCCAAGTGCTAGCTAGCACTAGCTCCTCCCCGCTGTAACGTCTCCCGCTGCAAACCGTGGCTCCGTCCGCCGACCCGGGAGACCCCCGGGGCGATCTGTGCGTCCGTGATATATATACAGAGTGAAAGGTGTAGAAAGAAGAAGGAAGATAAAAAAAAGGCTGTTGCAACGGGCAGCCTACTCGTGTGGCGCCACCGGTCCGGCGGAACCGGAGTCTATAATATGTCTATACATATGTAGGTATGGAATATATGATTAATATAAACCACAGGCCCCCCCCCTCAAACAACTAAGAAAAGGACAATCAAAGTAAGTCTACAGTTTAAGATAATTTCTATGACATACTATACTGTTAAACCTCTTGACAGGGAAAACAAGGAAGAATCTTTCCAGCAGTCATGCTCCTGTAGAGAATTCAGTGGTAACCATAACAGTATAGTAATATCACAAATCAGCCTTAAAACTGTCACGGCACAATCTGATAACTTAGTTAACAACTCTTGGTTAATTTGCATCAGTCCCTGTGCTGTCTGGGTTTTAATCTTCTCCTGAATCTGCTGTAGGTCCGCTTTGGCGTCCTGGTGGGACCCTCCTGTAAGGAATCTGCAGCTTGGGGAGGAGAGTGGTTATTTGTTCCCTGCAGGGGGGTTGAGTCTTTTTTCTTGGGGGGTCTACCCCGCCGAGGTGCCCTCGCCACCCGTGCAGGTTCGTCTCTCAACAAGAAAGCAGGTTTAAGTCTGTCAATGCTGACTGTTTCTTTTCTGTCCCCTAAATCAAGCACAAAATGCTTATCACCAGGTTCCAGCACTCTGAATGGTCCGTCGTATGGTGGACGGAGGGTTGATTTTAAAGCTTCATGCCTAACAAAAACAAACTCGGCGTTTTTTAAAGCTTGGGGGACGAAAACCCGTGGAAAAGAGTGATGTGCCGGTCCGGGGAGAGTGTTTGGTCCGTTACTGCCTAAAGGCCTCAGGGTTGGAAGATGCCCAGGCTCTGGGTTCTCTGGTAAAAACTCACCTGGGAGTCTGAGAGGTTGTGCAAAAAACTAACTCTGCTGGGGAGGCGTCTAGATCCTCTTTAGGTGCAGCACGCAACCCCAATAAAACCCAGGGAAGTTTATTTACCCAATTTGTATCCGTTAGCGAGGCCCTGAGGGCGGCCTTTAAAGATCTGTGAAAACGCTCGCATAACCCATTAGCCTGAGGGTGATAAGTGGTGGTGCGGTGAATTGTCGCCCCTAAGCTGCTGGCCATGGCTGACCAAAGCTCTGAGACAAATTGAGGCCCCCTATCGGACGTGATGTCTGATGGGACGCCGAAACGTGCCACCCAGTTTGTCAAAAAAACGCGAGCGACTTCCACCGCTGTGGTTGATGCCAGAGGGACCGCCTCAGGCCAGCGCGTAGTACGGTCTATCATTGTCAACAGGTGTGTGAAGCCTTGAGACGAAGGTAGTGGTCCCACGAGGTCGACATGAACGTGGTCAAACCTTCTAGCTGGGATTCGAAAAGGCTCTAGAGGGGCTTTTGTGTGTTTGTGTATTTTGGCGCGCTGACAAGACATGCAAGTTTTTGCCCATTCCTTTACATTTTTGCGCAGGCCCGGCCACACAAACTTTTCGGCGACCATTTTAACCGAGGCGGGCACACCTGGGTGCGCGAGGGAGTGAATTGAGTCAAAAATACGGCAGCGCCATGCAGCTGGGACTACCGGGCGAGGTCGGCCAGTTGAGATTTCACAGATTAGGGGGGGTACACCATCATGTAAACCCCTTTCCTCCAGTCTTAACCCTGTTGGTCCAGACAGGAGCGCGCGCACGTCCGCGTCACCGCTTTGCTCCTCTGCCATGGCTGCGTAATCTATCCCTACGTGAATTGGGGCCGCATACGTGTCCGCGTTGGCGAAGAGTTATGCGGCTGAGGTAGTATAATCTGTCTCCTCGTGCTCTGGCGATGTCACAGCGCGAGAGAGACAGTCTGCTACCACGTTAAGTTTGCCTGCCACATGTCGAATGTCTGTGGTGAACTCTGAAATTGCAGCTAGCTGTCTTTGTTGCCTGCCTGATCATGGTTCTGAAATTTTAGCCATCGCAAAAGTGAGCGGTTTGTGGTCTACAAAAGCCGTGAAACGCCGCCCTTCTAACCAGAACTGGAAGTGGCAGATGGATAAATGAAGCGCTAGCAGCTCCCTGTCAAAAGTGCTGTATTTACGCTCGGTTTGGTTTAACGATTTGCTAAAAAATGCTAAAGGTTGCCAGGTTCCGCCAACGTGTTGTTCCACAACTGCCCCTATGGCCAGGTCTGAAGCGTCTGTGGTTAGCGCTATGCGGGCCGAGGGATCGGGGTGAACCAACAATGTGGCGTTCGCTAGAGCACTTTTTACTTCCGCGAAGGCGCGTTCGCGCTCCGGGGTCTATTCGACCGCGTTGGAAGGCTTTTGTTTTCTGAGTGCGGCATACAGGGGCTGCATGAGTTGAGCTGCGCGGGGAAGGAAACGGTTGTAAAAATTAACCATTCCCAAAAATTCTTGCAGCGATTTGACCGTTTGTGGTCGTGGAAAATTTTTTACCGCGCGGACTTTGTCTGGCAATGGGACTGCCCCTTTCGGTGAAACTCTGTGTCCCAAAAAATCAATTTGTGACACGCCGAATTTGCATTTGGCTGGACTGATTATTAACCCGTGCTCTTCTAGTCTCTGAAAAACTGTAGTGAGGTGTTGTTCGTGTTCTTCCTCTGACGGGCTGGCTACCAGCATATCGTCGAGGTAGACGAACACGAAGGGGAGGCCGCGTAATACCGCGTCCATCATCCGCTGAAAGGTTTGAGCAGCGCCTTTGAGGCCAAACGGCATCCGCAAAAATTCAAAAAGACCGAAAGGGGTTATTACAGCCGTTTTAGGAATGTCTTCCGCTCGAATGGGGACTTGGTGATAGCCACGGACCAGGTCTATTTTAGAAAAAATGCGCGCACCCGCCAGATGTAGTGAAAAATCTTGGATGTGAGGAATTGGGTAGCGGTCATGCGCTGTCGCATTGTTGAATCTGCAGTAATCGCCGCATGGTCTCCAAGAACCGTTGGTTTTCGGGACCATGTGGAGTGGCGATGCCCAGGGGCTTTTCGAGCGTCTAATAATGCCTAATTTTTCCAGGGTGGTAAACTCGTCCCGTGCTATGGCGAGCTTGGTCACGTCTAAGCGCCGAGCTTTGGCGAATACGGGTGGGCCCGTTGTGGGAATGAAGTGTTCAACCCCGTGTTTCGCTACTGTTGCTGAAAATTTGGGAACTGTGAGTGCTGAAAATTGGGTGAGGAGTTGGTCAAACTTACCTCCTGCTGTTGTGACGTTGGCCTGCACGGATGGTGGAGAAACTCGAGCTGAGCAGGGGATAGAAGAAAATGACAGTGCATTAACCAAGTGTCTATTTGCTAGATCGATTAACAACCCATGTGCACACAAAAAATCAGCGGCCAACAAGTTAAAACTCACCGCCGCTACAATAAATGTCCATCTATAGTTGCGGCCGTGAATGCAAAGAGGCAGGCTCCTTTCACAGCAAGTGTCGATGATGGAGCCGTTGGCTGCCATCGCCCCATTACCCCGGGGACCCATGGCCCAGTCTGCGTGGGAAGGGGTGATAAAACTCAGTTGAGCTCCGGTGTCAATCAGGAACTGTCTCCCGGTGTGTCCGTCAGTCACATAAAGAAGCTTATTTTTTTCGCCGAGAACCGCAGCCGTTAACGGTTCTCGGCTTTTGGCGTTTCCCGAACTTTTGAACTTGCAGGGGGGAACGCATTTGTACGCCCTCTCGGCGAAACGGTGGTGGTAATAACAGATGTCGTTCCGCCTGCTGCGTCTTGGTCGTGTTGCCGCCATGGTGGGCGGGCTCTGCTCTGTTGTCTGTGGTTCTCCGCTGCTCTGGGCATCCGCGCTGAGATCTGCGGATGCTGCTGTGGCTGATGTGTCCGCCGGGTGAAAGCGCCTTTCTTCAGCTCTCACGGCGGGGCTGGTGCTAGGTTGAGCCCTCTCTGTAGCTTCTGCCATGGGGGAACGTCGTCCATCTGTTCTCCTGTCTGCATGGGCGCCGGCGCTTGCCTGGGTCGCCTCTGATGAGTCAATTGCAGGAGAACGTCTCTGTTCCATCCTCGCATCAGGGTCACCAGTGTAGAAGAGCTTGGAATAACGAGGCGATGTGATTTATAAACCAAAGTTTAATATCAGCTTCGCTCCTCTAACAAGTCTCATCTCAGTGCAGAAGCAGAATAAGAGGTCGAACACATTCAGACCTTCATACTTATACCTACACACAACAAAAGACATTGCATATCAAAGCTGACATCCCGCATTAACTTAATCCCCCCTCCTTTGTCTTCCGTCTCCTCCACCTGACCCTGGGTGGTCAGGGAGATCGATCTCCTCCATTGTCCTCTGTCTCCTCCACCTGACCCTGGGTAGTCAGGGAGATCGATCTGGTCTCCACCGCTGCGACTCCGTATGCTCTTTGATCTTCGCTGGCGGTCGAGACCTCTTGTCCTGTTCTGAGGCGTGAGGTCATTGCACATATGTAATCACTAAACATTCTAATATGTCTATACATATGTAGGTATGGAATATATGATTAATATAAACCACACAGTGCTTACATACCTCTTCTGATTTTTTTTTCACGTTTAAAGTACTTTAATAAACTCATGTTTCTGTTGGACAGCTGACACTAACGAGACACTCTGCCTGGTGACTGACTGGAAAGCTCACGTGGGCGGGGCGCTTCTCAACTCCGCGCAGATGACGGTCACGCGCGTTCATCTGCGCGCTTGCGGAAAGTCACTGCTTCATATATTTTTCTTAAATTTATATCTCCTCTTAAGCACGGCGGAAATTTTTCAGGCGCAGTGGGCCGCCACCCAGAAATGTTACCAGAGGAAACCCTGGTGAGGGAAAAGTTAATATCATCAGTAAGGATGATTCATTTCAGAGACTGAGTGCACAGGTTGAGGCATTGACCAAAGCTATGGATACAGTGAAGATCTTTCTAACCTCACCTTCAGCATCTGAGCATGGTGGTATTCCCACTCATCAGCTTAATACTGACCAAACTAAATCAGAAAAAACGTCACAGAGATTCTATGGCTCCCCAAATTGTGTCTCCCAATCCAGCCCTAACTGTGACCACTGTTTTGCATGTGGGGAAGAAGGCCACTGTGCCATTGGCTGTTTGAAGAAACATAAGCTGTCGGGGAAACCAGACCCGGTTGAGGCGGAGGGACAACCCTCCACCAGTCTAGTTCATAAGTCCCATCCCAAAAGAAGGTCAAGGCCACACAAGATTGGGGCTGCCAACATCACACAAAAGAAACCAGCCACTCATGTCAGAGCCCTGATGGGAAACATCACCACTAGTATGCCTTTAGAGCTAGTGTCCATAGACTACTTGCACTTAGAACAGGGCAAAGGGGGCTATGAATATATTCTTGTAGTAGTCGATCACTTCACGCAGTTCGTTCAGGCATACCCTACACGAAACAAGTCAGCAAAAACTGCAGCAGAGAGGATTTTCAATGATTTCATCCTCCGCTTTGGATTCCCAGCTCGACTGTATCACGACCAGGGCTGTGAATTTGAAAATGCCTTGTTTAAAGCCCTGTGACAACTGGCTGGAGTCAGTCACTCCAGAACGACTCCATACCACCCGCAGGGAAATCCAGCTGAAAGGTTCTGTCAGACGTTGCTTCAAATGCTCAGGACACTGGAGGAAAAGGAGAAGGGAAACTGGAAGGAGCACTTACCACAATTCGTGCATGCCTATAACTGCACTAAGCATGAAGCAATGGGCTTCTCACCCCACTATCTGTTTGGTTGCCATTCCTGCCTCCCAGTCGACTTGCTTTTTGGACTCCCAGCTGAGAAGAACAACGAAACACCTCAAAGTTATGCACAAAAATGGTCTGTGAGAATGAAAGAGGTTTACCGCATTGCCACAGAAAATAACAAACAGTCAAGCGCATGAGGAAAAAGGTATTATGACCAACATGTTAAAGGGGTTGTCTTGCAGCCTGGTGACAGGGTTTTAGTACACAACATGAGGGAAAGAGGGGGTCCCGGAAAGCTCAGGTCGTACTGGGAACAGACTGTACATGTTGTAAAAGAACAAGTGAATGAAGCCCCCATTTACAAAGTTTGCCCAGAGACTGGTGACAAGAAAGTCCACACCCTTCACAGAAACCTACTCCACCTTGTCCATGACATGCCTGTAAGCATCACTCCTGAAGCAAAGAACAAGACCCCAACTAAAGAGAGACAAAAGTCACATTCAGCATCAAAGTGGCAGAGAATGGAATCCAAGCAGTGACTAATCAGATTCTGAGGATGATATACCGAGAACAGAGTATTATTTGAGGTTACCAGTGTCAACTGGACCACAGAGACCAAATGTGAGACTTACCTGTGTCACTTGCCAAGATTCAGTGACTCCTCCACCGCCGACACATGAACAAGATGTCAGACCATTGATTAACCCTACAACAACCAGACAGGTGCTGGCTAATGAGGAATGGTCATATGAACATGAACAAACTGAGAACAACGGGAATGAAAAACTGCCAGAACACATTGAAGAGGTTGAAGAGGAGGAACAGGTTGTATGTGACGCTAACAGTGAGGGAATGAAAACCCAGGCTGAACCCTTCAGAAGATCGACGTGATTTACGAGTCTCTTGGCCATCCATCCTACCAACCACAGGCCACAATCAATCATGTTGGGTTTACCACTCCACCACCCTTTCCAGCCTGGGGAATACACTCATTCCCAGTGTCACCATATATACCTTATCAGGCACTGCCTTATACATTTATGATGCCATATAGTATGCTGACTTTTGCATATTGATTAACAAACACTTGCACTAAGTTTTATTATGTTAAAGATAAGCAAACACGTGTAAAATGCTTGAGGGTTTGACAGTGTCTTTGTACAAAGTAATGTTAATTTTGATTGTGTCAGGAGCCACTTTTATTTGTCGGGGAGCGTGTGGTGCACCCAAATATGTGCCACCACATTTGTGCTTATTTGTAATTACCTCCGCCAAGGAGGTTATGTTTTCATCAGTGTTGGTTTGTCTGTCTGTCTGTCTGTCTGTTTGTTTGTTTGCAAGATAACTAACTAACTAACTAACTAACTAACCTGCACTTATATAGCGCTTTTCTCGTCACAAAGACCACTCAAAGCGCTTTCATTAATACTAACCCTCTATTCTAAGGGCCTATAGGAAACAAATATCTAGGGACAATTTAGAACAGCCAATTAACCTAACATGCATGTTTTTGGCATGTGGGAGGAAACCGGAGAAATCCCGGAGTAAACCCACGCAACACGGGGAGAACATGCAAACTCCACACAGATCACTGTTGGTCGGGGGCTGGGATCGAACCCACGATCCCACGATCCCCACAATCCCCCGGCCAAGGGTAAACTGTGCTGCCGCAGTGCTAACCACTGCGCCACCGTGCAGCATAACTCAAAAAGTTAAGGATGGATTTTCATGAAATTTGCAGAGATTGTCAGAAATGGGGTATCCTACAGATGATTAGATTTTGGTGGTGATCCAGATCACCGTCTGGATCCAGGAATTTTTTTAAAGGATTCTTTAACATTGCGAGATAGGGCCATTTTCAATATTTTGTGCATGTAAGTCTGCCAAAAATCGTCAGAACACTTGCAAAGCAAAAAAAAGTATAGGACAACATGCCCACAGGTTCTATAATATATCCAACACTGATCCGGATAATGCAATAATTCCGGATACTATGATCCACAATATCAAAAAAAATAGGGGACCTTTGCAATTTTCCTCATAGGAAGAGAACAAATGAAGCTAAAATCACTCAACAAACACCAGTATGTAGCCAAGACACTGTGGAATCTGTAGTGTCAACGGATTTGTTGTATCTTTAAAAGCTATGGAGCTACATCCAGAAGAAAACCGCCATTATGCGAAATGCGATTTTCCGGAATAACTACTGAACCACTAATCCTATCCATGTCAATCCAATTGCTACTCATATGTTTTCATGGTCAAGGAATCTGAAAACGTACACACAATAAATGTAGGATTAATATTTATGATGTAAAACACTGTATGGGGGGAACTGTGGCGCTTGGAGGAGGTCTGCGCTCTCCGAGTGCTTTTCTAGTTTAATTTGTGAAAAGGGTTTTTTTCTAGTGACTTTTCAGTTTAATTTTGTTTTATGGAAAGTGAGGAATTATCCTTTAACTTTGTGTCTAATATTCACATAGGAGACGCACAATAAAATAAAGCAGCATTCAGGTGGAACCTGTGACACCGGAGTAGATGTGCCCAGATTGTATTAAGGGGGTGCACTTCCGCCCGTCTTCATATGCAATCTGGAGAGAGAATCGTGTACAGCGTGTCTTCTTTGCTGCTGAACATTTACTTGTTTTTAGTGATGGCAGAAATGGAACATTCGAGAGATCGAATCATTTGGAACAATTGATTCAGAAAAAGAATTGATCTTTCGGAACATTTGAAACATCTCCCCACAGCGACATCTGGTGACAAAATGTTAGAATACTACACTCAAACAGTCGAGTGTTTTCGTGTGTGTTTTTATCTCTTAACATTTCGTGTTTTGTTTGGGTTTATAGTTTTATTTGTATGAATTAATTAGTATTTGTAGAGAGTGCTTGTGTACATTCAAGTATTTTTATTCAGAAAATCTGTTCAGCAGTGCTTGGACTTAGACGGTTTCTCCCCTTGTTTAAAATCTCTCCTGCTTTTGAGAATATTCTCTCACAAGGGATTGATGTGGCTGGAATGGAGAGATATGTCTTGGCCCGCTGGAACATTATTATTATTATTATTATTTGGTCGCCTATGAGGCGAGCGACCACACCTCGATCGCTTTACAAAGCTAAATCAGGGCAGGGGTCGCCACTCCTCACTGCCCAGCTGGAACAGGTGAGGGAATATAGCAGCATGTTGTTTCCAGTAATCTTGAGGGTCATCTCATCTGGGCAAGTATGGGGCTGAGAGATAGCGCTGAACCTTGACTGATAGATTGATAAACAGACAGACAGACAAGTTACATAACAATAAACTAGAAAAGCACTCGGAGAGCGCAGACCTCCGCCAAGCGCCACAGTTCCCCCCATACAGTGTTTTACATCATAAATATTAATCCTACATTTATTGTGTGTACGTTTTCAGATTCCTTGACCATGAAAATATATGAGTAGCAATTGGATTGACATGGATAGGATTAGTGGTTCAGTAGTTATTCCGGAAAATCGCATTTCGCATAATGGCGGTTTTCTTCTGGCTATAGCTCCATAGCTTTTAAAGATACAACAAATCCGTTGACACTACAGATTCCACAGTGTCTTGGCTACATAATGGTGTTTGTTGAGTGATTTTAGCTTCATTTGTTCTCTTCCTATGAGGAAAATTGCAAAGGTCCCCTATTTTTTTGATATTGTGGATCATAGTATCCGGAATTATTGCATTATCCGGATCAGTGTTGGATATATTATAGAACCTGTGGGCATGTTGTCCTGTATTTTTTTTGTTTTGCAAGTGTTCTGACGATTTTTGGCAGACTTACATGCACAAAATATTGAAAATGGCCCTATCTCGCAATGTTAAAGAATCCTTTAAAAAATCCTGGATCCAGACGGTGATCCGGATCACCACCAAAATCTAATCATCTGTAGGATACCCCATTTCTGACAATCTCTGCAAATTTCATGAAAATCCGTCCATAACTTTTTGAGTTATCTTGCTAACAAACAAACAGACAGACAGACAAACCAATGCTGATGAAAACATAACCTCCTTGGCGGAGGTAATGAGAATCAAACACAATTGCAACCTCATTCAATCATTCTGAGCATAGTGAGTGTCTGGGGGTTGCCTACCTATGGCTTCTTTTAGTGATCAAATGCATAATTACATTTTTTGTAAATAATAATAGTCTCCGTGTCTGCGTGGGTTTACTCCGGGATTTCTCCAGTTTCCTCCCACATGCCAAAAACATGCAAGTTAGGTTAATTGGCATCAAACTGGGGATTCTAAATTGTCCTTAGGTATGACTGTGAGAGTGAATGGTTGCCTGTCTCTCTGTGTTGGCCCTGCAATGGACTGGCGATCTGTCCAGGGTGTACCCTACATCTCGCCCAAAGATGCTGGGTTAGGCTCCAGCACCCCCGCCACCCGAAAAGGATTAAGCGGAAGAAGATGAATGAATGAATGAATGAATGAAATAATAAATGTATACTTGTATGTGTATTAAGAGACCATGAATACATACTATAAACTGGCCATGGCTTGATTCAGGTTATGTTGTGCTAGGAATGCAGGCATCAGGATGTTTTGCCCGTAGGTGTCTCCACATAGCTGTATTAATACAAAGTGCAAGATGTTGCATATAATGCATACATTTAACTTTTTTTCCCTTAAGAAGGTCGAAGTGATCCCAGACATCTGACCTGGGACGCTTTCTACCCCCATCTGTTTCCAAATAGTGTAAATCCAAAAGCACGCTCAATACAAGACACTCAGAGAGGAAAGACTTCACAAACAAACTGCACTTTAGAGGAGCTTTTAAATGTTTTAGGCATGTGGGATGATGAACCAGCAGCCAATCAGGCAAGGACACGAGAAATTAGTATTTTACATATAAAGTATTTATTTAATACATATATTGTGCATGGAATAGGCATTTTCATGTTGTGTAATGGTAGTATTTTATTTATTATTCCATTTTAGAAACGGGATAACAAAATCACCGCATTGTAGCACCAGATTATTTAGCATCTCAGACAAGAGACAGTGGATAAGCATGGGAGAACAATGTTCAGGAGGTTCCTGGCGAGATAGCAGGAAGGAGTCAAGGACGTAGGGGGTTGAATGCAGTGTAATGCAAATGTCATGTTGTGTGTGGGAAAATGCCTTGAAACTTGGGAGGAGAGATTTGGGTAAAAGAAGAGTGCCTGCTTAAATGTGTCAGTCTGTTCTGTGCTTGAGAGATGTGAAGTGTGTAATAAACTGTCTGCCATGAATCAGCCTCTTATTTCACACACTCCACACTGGTGACCCAAGACGTATTATGGAACACGAGGCAAGAACCCCAGAGCCGGCCTGGTCAGGAAGCTCCAGCGAGGCGGCAGCCATCCCACAGACAGCCCGGACTGGAACCCCCAGCCACGCGTGCACAGTTTCAGTCAAGCTACCGGATTTCTGGCAGCACAACCTGCGCTCTTGGTTCCACCACACCGAGGCCCAGTTCGCCCTCCGGGGAGTAACGGCAGACGACACCAGATTCTACCATGTGGTCGCAGCGCTGGATGCCCGCACAGCCCAGCAGGTAGCGAGCCTGCTTGATCAGCCTCCAGCCAGCAACAAATACGAGGCGCTCAAGGCTGCGCTCACCCGGCGCTACACGCTCTCGGACTGTGAGAGAGCGGAGAGGCTCCTGACGCGGGCCGAGTTAGGAGATGGTTCGGCCACAGACCTGATTGAGAAGATGCTGGCGTTAATGGGCATGGACGACGGGCACTTTCTGTTTGCCCACCTCTTCCTCCGGAACCTTCCGACAGTGGCGAGAGCGGTTCTGGCCAATTCGCCGTGGCTGGCCACGCGTGACTACCGTGCGCTAGCCCAGGAGGCAGACCGGATCATCGTCACCACCAGGGCGATCACAGTCAATGCGGCAGCGGAGGAGCCCAGCGAGACGACCAGAGGAGGCGAGGAGCCACCAATGGTAGCAGCAGCGGGGGCCAAGGAGCGCCAGAGAGACACGCTCTGTTTCTACCACCGCCGCTTCGGAGAGAACGCATGCAGATGTGTGCCACTGTGCCAATTCAAGCGCTCGGGAAAACGTCACGGCCGGCAGTCGGTAGCAGCTGTGACCCTCGGTGAAGAGAACAAGCTGCTCTACCTGACAGACGCATGCTCGGGGAGGCGTTTCCTCGTGGACACCGGAGCCCAGAAGAGCTTCATCCTGCCGACCTACGCCGACCAGCTGGCAAGACCTAGCGGCCCCGAGATGTTGGCAGCAAACGGCTCGGAAATTAAGACCTTTGGTGAGAGGACACTGATCTTATTTCTACACGGCCGTACATACGAGTGGACTTTTGTCGTAGCAGCACTGAATTACCATATCCTGGGGGCTGATTTTCTGTGTGCACATGGTTTACTGGTTGATGTTGCTAACAGACGCCTGGTTAATGCACTGTCCTTTGACTCTCTCCCCTGTATAGCTCGAGTGACCCGGCCAACAGCACAAGCCAACGTCACAGCTCCAGGCAGTAAGTTCCACACACTGCTCACTCAGTTTCCAGCACTCACGGTCCCAACGTTTTCGGCGGCCATCGCTAAACACGGGGTGGAGCACTTTATCACCATCACCGGGCCGCCCGTTTTTGCAAGACCTCGGTGCTTGGACACAGCTAAACTGGCCATAGCGTGCGAGGAGTACGCCAACCTGGAAAGGTTGGGCATCATCAGGCATTCAAACAGCCCATGGGCATCCCCGCTACACATGGTCCCTAAGGCTGAGGGATCGTGGCGACCGTGCGGTGATTTCTGCAGGTTGAACAACGCCACAGCGCACGACTGCTACCCAGTTCCCCACATACAGGATTTTTCAGTTCACCTCGCCGGAGTACGCATTTTTTCTAAAATAGACCTGGTCCGCAGTTACCACCAAGTCCCAGTGTGCGCGGAGGACGTACCCAAAACAGCGGTAATAACTCCGTTCGGTCTATTCGAGTTCCTGTGCATGCCATTCGGGTTAAAAGGAGCGGCGCAGACATTCCAGCGCATGATGGATGCAGTGCTGCACGATCTCCCGTTCGTGTTCGTCTACCTGGACGATATCCTGGTAGCCAGTGCGTCCGAAGACGAACACGAAACCCACCTCACGACGGTTTTCCGGAGGTTGGAGGAGCACGGGTTAATAATCAACCTGGCGAAATGTCAGTTCGGCGTGACGGAGATTGATTTTTTGGGGCACCGCGTCTCTCCTGAAGGAGTGATCCCGCTGCCCAACAAAGTACACGCCGTGGCAGATTTTCCTCGGCCTCAGACGGTCAGGGCGCTGCAGGAATTTTTGGGGATGGTGAACTTTTATAACCGTTTCCTTCCCCGCGCGGCGCGGCTCATGCAACCATTGTACGCCGCGCTCAAGAAACAGAAACCCGCGGATAGGGTCGAATGGACCCTGGAGCGAGAGCGGGCGTTCTCGGAAGTTAAAGCAGCCCTGGCAAACGCCGCACTGCTGGCGCATCTGGACCCGACGGCCCGGATAGCGCTCACCACCGACGCTTCAGACGTGGCCATAGGGGCTGTCGTAGAGCAGCGCTTCGCCGGGGCTTGGCAGTCGCTCGCCTTTTTCAGCAGAACTTCGCGCGACAGCAAACGTAAATACAGCGCGTTTGACAGGGAGTTGCTGGCTCTCCACCTGGCCATACGCCACTTCCAGTTCTGGCTGGAAGGGTGCAGCTTCACCTCGTTCGTGGATCACAAGCCACTAACGTTCGCAATGGCCAAGGTTTCAGAACCGTGGTCGGGCCGGCAGCAGAGACAGCTGGCCGCGATCTCAGAGTTTACTACCGATATTCAGCATGTGTCAAGTAAACTGAATGTGGTGGCGGACTGCCTCTCGTGCGCCGTGGTGGCCCCGGTCTGTGTGGGGATAGATTACGCAGCCATGGCCGCGGAACAGATTAGCGATGCAGACGTGCGCGCGCTCCAGTCTGGACCAACAGGGTTAAGGCTGGAGAGCAAGGTGCTGCAAGATGGCGCCCCCCCCCCCCAATCTGCGATGTCTCCACGGGACGCCCGCGTCCAGTGGTCCCGGTCGCGTGGCGCCGCCACGTGTTTGAGTCGGTTCACACTCTGGCGCACCCAGGAGTGCGCGCGTCGGTCAAAATGGTGGGAGAGAAGTTTGTGTGGCCGAGCCTACGCAAACAAGTAAAAGAGTGGGCTGTAGCCTGCGTGGCGTGCCAACGAGCCAAGGTACACAGCCAAGGTACACAGACACACGAAGGCTCCCTTGGAGCCGTTTCGGGTACCGGCTAAGAGGTTCGACCATGTTCACGTGGACCTCGTGGGCCCCCTCCCGCCATCACAGGGGTGCACGCACCTCCTGACAGTAGTGGACCGCACCACGCGCTGGCCAGAAGCAGTCCCACTGGCGGCAACCACGTCCGCGGACGTAGCACGCGCTTTTTTAACAGCATGGGTGGCGCGTTTTGGAGTCCTGTCGGATATTACGTCCGACAGGGGCCCTCAATTTGTTTCCGAACTCTGGTCCGCGAAGGCCCGCAGCCTGGGTGTTACAATTCACCGCACAACCGCGTACAACCCACAGGCCAATGGTTTATGCGAGCGTTTTCATAGATCACTGAAAGCAGCACTCAGAGCTTCACTGACGGATGCAAATTGGGTAGACAGGCTGCCGTGGGATTTTATTGGGGTTGCGCTCCGCGCCAAAGGAGGATCTGGAAGCTTCCCCGGCAGAGCTGGTTTTCGCTCAGCTACTATGGCTGCCCGGGGAATTTCTACCAGATAATCCCGCGCCGGACAGCTCCCCGTCTAGCGCAAACACAGGCACGCTGCCGGGCCCTGCCCACCACAGTTTTCCGCGTGCTTTCGTGCCTAAAACTTTGAAGAGCGCGGAGTTTGTGTTCGTCAGACACGACATCAACCGCCCTCCATTGCGCCCACCCTATGATGGACTATTCAGAGTGTTGGAAACAGGGAATAAGCATTTTTTGCTAGACTTGGGAGGTAGGCGGGAAAAAATTGGCATAGACAGACTCAAACCCGCTTTCGTTGTGTCGGACGAGCAAGTGCTGTTGGCTAGGGTCCCTCGGCGTGGAAGACCCCCACGGAGAGCTCCCCAGGGAAACGATTCACCAGAGCAGCCACACGGACAGACCGAAGTGCCCCCCCCCCTCGTCACGGCCCACCCGCAGTCAGACACACTCCCAGCAGCCCCCCACCGGCACAGCAGCGCCACGGAGGCAGTAAACCCCAGTTACAGCAGATACGGGAGGAGACGTAAGCCCAAACGGCGTGTGGACTGATGTTCTATTGTTCGGGCGGGCGCACCGTGGGGCCACCATGGTGTGCGAGAGGCAATCCGCCACCACATTCAGTTTACCCGATACATGTTGAATATCGGTAGTAAACTCTGAGATCGCGGCCAGCTGTCTCTGCTGCCGGCCCGACCACGGTTCTGAAACCTTGGCCATCGCGAATGTTAGCAGCTTGTGATCCACGACCGCGGTGAAGCTGCGCCCTTCCAGCCAGAACTGGAAGTGGCGTATGGCCAGGTGGAGAGCCAGCAACTCTCTGTCGAACGCGTTGTATTTAAGTTCTGCTGAAAAAGGCGAGCGGCTGCCAAGCCCCAGTGACGCGCTGCTCCACAACAGTCCCTATGGCCACGTCTGAAGCGTCGGTGGTGAGTGCTATGCGGGCCGCTGGGTCCCGATGTGCCAGCAGTGCGGCGTTTGCCAGGGCTGCTTTAACTTCCGAGAATGCCCGCTCTCGCTCCGGGGTCCATTCGACTCTATCCGCGGGTTTCTGTTTCTTGAGCGCGGCGTACAATGGTTGCATGAGCTGCGCCGTGTGGGGAAGGAAACGGTTATAAAAGTTCATCATCCCCAAAAATTCCTGCAGCGCCCTGACCGTCTGAGGCCGGGGAAAATCCGCCACGGCGCACACTTTGTCGGGCAGCGGGATCGCTCCCTCCGGAGAGACGTAGTGCCCTCAAAAAAATCAATCTCCCTCACGCCGAACTGGCATTTCACCGGGTTGATTATTAACCCGTTCTCCTCCAACCTCCGGAAAACCGTCGTGAGGTGGGTTTCGTGTTCGTCTTCGGACGCACTGGCTACCAGGATATCGTCCAGGTAGACGAACATGAACGGGAGATCGCGCAGCACTGCATCCATCATGCGCTGGAACGTCTGCGCCGCTCCTTTTAACCCGAATGGCATGCGCAGGAACTCGAATACACCGAATGGAGTTATTACCGCTGTTTTGGGAATGTCCTCCACGCGCACTGGGACTTGGTGGTAACCGCGGACCAGGTCTATTTTGGAAAAAATGTGTGCTCCGGCAAGGTGAACGGAAAAATCCTGTATGTGGGGAATTGGGTAGCGGTTGTGCGTTGTGGCATTGTTCAACCTGCGGAAATCCCCGCACGGTCGCCACGATCCCTCAGCCTTAGGGACCATGTGTAGCGGGGATGCCCATGGGCTGTTTGAGCGCCTGATGATGCCCAACCTTTCCAGGTTGGCAAACTCCTCACGCGCTATGGCCGGTTTAGCTGCGTCCAAGCGCCGAGGTCTTGCAAAAACGGGCGGCCCGGAGGTGGTGATAAAGTGCTCCACCCCGTGTTTAGCGATAGCCGTGGAAAACGTTGGGACCGTGAGTGCTGGGAACTGAGTGAGCAGTGTGTGGAACTTACTGCCTGTAGCTGTGATGTTGGCTTGTGCTGTTGGCTGGGTCACTCGAGCTGTACAGGGGAGAGAGTCAAAGGACAGTGCATTAACCAGGCGCCTGTTAGCCACATCAACCAGTAAACCATGTGCACACAGAAAATCAGCCCCCAGGATATGGTAATTCAGTGCTGCTACGAAAAAAGTCCACTCATATGTACGGCCGTGTAGAGATAAGAGCAGAGTCCTCTCACCAAAGGTCTTAATATCCGAGCCGTTTGCTGCCAACATCCCAGGGCCGCTAGGTCCTGCCAGCCGGTCGGCGTAGGTCGGCCGGATGAAGCTCTTCTGGGCTCCGGTGTCCACGAGGAAACGTCTCCCCGAGCGTACATCATTCAAGTAGAGCAGCTTGTTCTCTTCACCGAGGGTCGCAGCTGCTACCGACCCCTGGCCTTGGCGTTTCCCGAGCGCTTGAATTGGCACGGTGGCGCACATCTGCGTGCGTTCTCTCCGAAGCGGCGGTGGTAGAAACAGAGCGTGTCTCTCTGGCGGTCCTTGGCCCCCGCTGCTGCTACCGCCGGTGGCTCCTCGCCTCCTCTGGTCGTCTCGCTGGGCTTCGCTGCTGCCGCATTGACTGTGATCGCCCTGGTGGTGATGATGATCCGGTCTGCCTCCTGGGCTAGCGCACGGTAGTCGCCCGTGGCCAGCCACGGCGAATTGGCCAGAGCCGCTCTCGCCACTGTTGGAAGGTTCCGGAGGAAGAGGTGGGCAAACAGAAAGTGCCCGTCGTCCGTGCCCATTAACGCCAGCATCCATCAGGTCTACGGCCGAACCATCTCCTAACTTGGTCCGCGTCAGGAGCCTCTCCGCTCTCTCACAGTCCGAGAACGTGTAGCGCAGGATGAGCGCAGCCTTGAGCGCCTTGTATTTGCTGCTGGCTGGTGGCTGATCGAGCAGGCTCGCTACCTGCTGAGCTGTGTGGGCGTCAAGCGCTGCGACCACATGGTAGAATCTGGTATCGTCTGCCGTTACTCCCCGGAGGGCGAACTGGGCCTCGGTGAGGTGGAACCAAGAGTGCGGGTTGCGCTGCCAGAAATCCGGTAGCTTGACTGAAACTGCACACGCGTGGCTGGAGGTTCCAGTCATGGCTGTCTGTGGGATGGCTGCCGCCTCGCTGTAGCTTCCTGACCGGGCCGGCTCCGGGGATCTTGCCTCGTGTTCCATAATACGTCTTGGGTCACCAGTGTGGAGTGTGTGAAATCAGAGGTAGATTCATTTCATAAGATTTATTACATACTCACATCTGACAAGCAAAGAACAGACTGAACATTTAAGCAGAAACTCTCCTCTTAAGTTTCATGGCATTTACATCACACACAACATGACATTTGCATCACACTGCATTCAACCCCCTTCATCCTTGACTCCTTCCTGCTATCTCACCAGGAACCTCCTGCTCTTTGTTCTCCCATGCTTTTCCACTGTCTCCTGTCTGAGATGCTAGATAATCTGGTTTACCAAGGTGCTAAAACATTTTTATTGAGTCATAAGAAGTCCCGCTGCAGCAGTGGGCGGCAGGATCAAAGGCTGCAAGCAGAGTTTTGGAAGCTTGTGATAAATGGGTTTATTTTACCCGCCCTACGTCTTGCAGGCATGTCGCTAGGCTCCTGTGTTAATGTACAGCAATGGGTATGGCTCCTACACAATGTTACAGAAGAGTTTTTTTTTCTTTTTCTTTTAGATTTGATTGGCAGTTGGCAACCAGCTTACAGGTGCATTACCGCCACCTAAGTTTTGCACTGTGTCCTTAAATAATGAATGAATGAGTCTTTATTTATTTCGGATAGATTAAAAGTGCAGATTAAAAGAAACAGAATAATATAACAAAGGGGGAAAGAAAATCCAACAAGGTCAAATGAGACAATAGCTCCTCTGATTATACAGTTCAACATAAGTTATCCGAAATGGGTGATGGCTGAAGCCGCAGCTTATATTGCCCACCCATATTCCATCCAAGAATCCAAAAGAAAAACAAAACAAGAGCGATTACAATTCAGAACAAAGCTAAGACAAAATGTGACAGAAAACTAAGCTACAACACAACGCAGACTGGATATGACAGTCCTTATGTGATTTTACATGTCATCTTGTATATATGTTTGGAGTATTTCTTCCTTTAGTTTTTGTTTAAATTGTCCAAGCGTTGAAAACATGATTATAATTCAGGTCCAAAATCGTTCCATAATCTGACTCCTTGCACTGAAACACAGTGTTGCTTGGTGGTAGTTCTCACTGAAGGTTTTTGAAATATACATGTTCCTCTGAAATGATATTGTTTCTCCCTTATTTGGAACAACTTTTGGATATTTGCGGGCAGTGATAGATTCTTCACTTTAAACATTATTACTGCAGTTTTAAAGACAACCAGATCTTTCAACTTGAGAGCTTTTAATTTAAGAAAAAGTGGGTTTGTTGGTTCCCTGTAAGCAGCTTTGTTTATCATTCTAATAGCTCTCTTCTGAAGCATAAAGACTGGATATATGTTTGTTTTATATATATTTCCCCATACATCAGTACAATATGTCATGTATGGGAGTATTAATGAATGATACAAGGTATATAGTGTGGGTTGATTCAGCAAATTTTTCACTCTGTGTAGTATTGCAATTGATTTGGATATTTTACCTTTAATATAATTAATATGTGACTTCCAACACAGTTTATTATCAATTATTACTCCAAGAAATTTAGTTTCGGATACCATTTCAATCTCTACACCATTTACACTGAGTTTAGATACTAAGTTGTTGTGATGGTTGTTAAAAACTATAAATTTTGTCTTACTTAAATTGAGCGTTAATTTGCTTGAATCAAACCACAGTTTAAACTTTCCTAATTCCTTTCCGAGTGTATCCAAAAGTTGTTCCAAATTGCTTCAACTGCATAATAAATTAGTGTCATCGGCAAACAATATTAAATCCATTTTTTCTGAAACTTTACATATATCATTTATATACATATTGAATAACAATGGCCCCAAAACTGAACCCTGTGGGACTCCACAAGTAACCTTCAGTAACTGTGAGTTTTTGTTACCAACACATACATACTGATATCTATTCTTTAAGTAACTACATAACCAGGACAGTGCTACCCCCCAATACCACACACAATTTTGTAGTTTCTTTAATAATAAATTATGATCCACTGTATCAAATGCTTTTTTAAGATCCAGGAATACCCCAGCTGAATACTCTTTATTTTCAACGGCAGTTGATATTTTTTCTATAAATTCTATTAGAGCAAATGCAGTTGTCCTCTTGTGTCTGAACCCATATTGCTGCTCACACAATAAATTATTCTTCAATAATAAATATATGTGATAATGAACAAAAGACAGTTTTGGGTTTACATAAAATGTTTATTTTAGTTATGCAAACAGGTAAATGTGAATAATGTGCTTTTCTGAGACGTGTGCTTTATATTAAGTGACTTTTAGGATCTGTGTGTACATTCTAGCAGTGTTATGGTCCAGGATAATTCTTGCAGCTAAATGTAGTTTGCTTTTAAGTACAGCTGAGTACTCCTGTCATGTACTACAAGTGATGGTAGGTTTGAAGCACTTGATTAAATGTGTTAATATGTACTTTTGTTTCATTTGAAGTTGAATATTCAGTGTTTTAAGTACATTTACTTAGAGATGTTTGTGACTGACAAGGTGTGTGTTTGAACATATGGACTCTTATAGACATTTATGCACTTTAAATGAACATGTACACACAGAAATGTTTGTTTATTGATATTGATTTAATAAGATGCCATCTGGAGAGAGAACAGTGTACTCCGTGTCTTCTTTGCTGCTGAACATTTACCTGTTTTACAGGAAATCCTTTTTGTTGCGGGTTTGCCACACCCAGGACCTGTAACATATGGATTACTTGGGTTGTTACTGATATCTGATGAAAATGTCAGGTCAATGGCTCCATCAGAAATATGTTTAATGAGAAAAATGTTGGCGTGTTCAATACTTATTTTGACCACTGTACTGTATATGCCAAGTTCACTTCATATACAATTAATCCAAACAATGTACATAAAAACAACATTGAATGTCCCAGAAGAGGTCACACAATGGCAAATCAGTTAGCAGAAAAAATACATAATTAAATTACACTAAAGGTCATCGTCATAGCAGATAGTGGATAATGAGTGCCATTTTTCAAAGGAAGCAAATCATTTTAGTTCTTTTCGTCAAATGGCAAAGCAATAAAAAAGAGCAATATGGCATGGACTGACTGAGATGTTTCACATTTTGTTAACCACAGGATTTCTATCTGAGGCACTGAGTGCAGATTTTTAGGAATTACACAAACCTTTGAAGATGCATCATTCCCTGTTTTGTCTGACATCCTCTATAGCACTCATATACAGTATTTCACTATAATTTTAGATACCAAGTCATAGTCATGGATCTCTTAAAGCACAGAGTTGCTTCATCTTTTCATTATAAACAAGAATAATAAATGGGGGAGGGGGGTGTCCAAACCTAATTTCATGGGCTGGTTTATTTTCTAATTAGGAGTGTTGTTTAAAAATTCATTCTGTTGGTAATTCTGTAAAGGGCCATTTGTGTCCACATTCAAATCCATTGCATTTCCCCAAAATTCATTTATTTCCCATTAAACCAAGCAAATGGACAGATTTCTCTCTTCATCTATCGCTTTATGAAATCTCTTTTTTCTATTTATTCTTACTTTCTCATCTTCTATTCTTCCATCCCTTACCTTATAATACCAATTTTTGCTTGTTTGTTACGCCTCCTCTAAAGCTGCTGCCTCACTCATGATCACATATCTGCATGAGAGATCTGGAGAAAATGACAGGAGATTAAGGGGTGGGAAGGCAGGGGGAACTTGGGAGGTTTGAGCTGAACTTGCACACAGCAAGCTTCACCTCATGCCAGGCCCCCGCTGTGCGCCAAGCTTTCTGTGTGACTTTGTGCATGTGTGAGCCTTGGCAACTGTTCTTAGCCACAGGGCCAAGTGTGCCTCTGTGCAGACTCCTGCATGGATCTGTTTAGGGGCTTCCGACCTTTTTTTGGCAGGTGAGTCTTCATTGGTGGCAGTAAATTACTATGATGCTTAAATGTTTAAAAGACTGCACTCATATGCTATATTGGACATGTCATTTCTACCCTCAGTAATATTTGTTCCTCACGTTCACTAAATCCCTTACACATGAGAGAGACCAAATCCCCATGCTAACTCAGAAATCTAAAAATGAACAGATGCAACAGCTAGAACTGTGCTAGCTACACTTTCATCTGATGGCTCATTCTTTAAATGGTGGCAGATAGCAAAGTAGTGAGTGAAAGTAAAAGGGGGGCAAAAAGCACAAACTGTCAGGGTTCTGAGCTTGGTCTGGGGACCATGCTCACACTTCGAGTTGTTTCTGTTAATTTTCTGCATTTATTATTATTTGTTAGATTCACGAGTCTGTTCTTAGTTGCTGTGAGTATTATTATTACTAGTGCATGCCTGTGCATACCCATGCATGCCCATAGAAAGCTAGTGGAAGCAAGCATTTCTGCATGCCAGTAAAAAGTTACTGTTACCGTGGCAACAGTAACCATGGTGAAACCTGCCTTCGATCTTTGACGTCACCACTTGTTCAGTGATGACTGCCTTTGATCTGTGATGGCTGCCTTTGATCTTTGATGGTGTCATAGCAAGTCCTATGATCTTTTACCGAGTCCTATGATTGTGAGTGATGTCTGCCTTTGAACTCATAGCGAGTCCTATGATCTTTTAGCGAGTCCTATGATCGTGACATTGTGACAGACTGGGTTTGATGATGTCAGTGATGACATCCGGCATCACTGAGCCTATGATGTGCCTATGGTGTCTATATGACAGTCCTATGATCGTGAGTGAAGCCTGCCTTTGATCTTTGATGATGTCATAGCGAGTCCTATGATCTTTTAGTGAGTCCTATGATCTTTGAACCGGAGTGGTGGCTCAGTTGGTAGAGCATCCGCCCCACACCCGGGAGGCAGGGGTTCAAATCCCGGCCGGGTCATACCAAAGACCATATAAAAATGGTGCTTTCTGCCTTCTAGCGTGGTGCTCCGCATAATGGAATGGGGAAAGTAAAGTTACACACAGAGCTACCAGAGGACTGACCCCCCGCTGTAGCTTTCACTACTTACAGTAGCTGTGTGGCCTAGGGTCAGAGAAACGGAGATAGGCGCCGCCCATATACACCTTCAGGTGTGAAGGGATTAACTAACTAACTATGATCTCTGATGTCATAGCGAGTCCTATGATCGTGAGTGAAGGCTGCCTTTGATCTTTTGGTGTCTATATGATGTCATATAGACACCAAGTAGACATCATAGGTGCATCATAGGTGAATCCTATGATCTTTTAGCGAGTCCTGTGGTCGTGACAGACATCGTCACATGACAGATATTTCTTGAATATGTATAGAGTGATGATTAGGTGTTTATTTGGTTATTTGTATTATTGTTCTCATGGTCTTGCCTCCCCTGATCATATTCTGTGTTTCCTCTGTGACTGTGTGTGAAGCCCCACCCGTCCTGTCATCTCTGTTTTCCTCATGTGTCAGCTGTCAGCCATGATTGCTCTCCCCACCTGTGCTGTGTTGTCTTGATTACTCTCCTGTCTATATACGTGCATCCCAGTCTGTGTCATGTGTGGCGACCTTGAGTCAAGTTGGCATTTTACACACGCTTCTGTCTTGCCTGTCCTGATTATGCCAAGCCCATTTTGTGTAATCCAAGGCTGTGGTTTTCTCTTCAAGCCTAGCCTGTGTTGTTCAGCCCATGCGCTGCTTTACGTTGTTGTTTTGCACATTTAATTATGGTTAATTAAAAAAACACCTGGCGATTGGGTCTTTATCTTCCTTGCCCTGGAGGGGCTCTCCTGACAGAAGGTTGCCACCAGTCCAGGACCCAGCGGGTGAAAAAAGGAGAAAAAAGTGGAGTCGGGATGAGCTGGAGGTGGTGGCTATGATTGAGGACATGGCTACCGGCCCTTGGAACAGCTCTTCCCGGGAGGATGAGATGCTCTGCTTGGGTGGAGTCGCCAACTTGCTCGCAGCCAGATCAAGCGTGTGCTCTCACCCAGAACCTCACCTTCTCTCTGCTACCACCATTTATCACCATCTCCTCCTTGCCAGAAGCCCTCCCGCCACTGTTATCCCCTGTGGAGTCAGCCACTGAGAATGAAGAGGTCTGTGAATCTCAGTTGGCGTTTAGTGGGCCCGGGTGGAAAAAAGGTGCTAGGAGACACCACTCCTCTTGACGTCACGTACCTCTGGCTCTTCGTCAGATGAGCTCCAGCATTTCCGGGGAGGACTTGTTCGACTTCCCCGCTGCAGCAGAGCGGGAAGAGAGGCAAGTACCTTTCCATTTTTTAACATCTGCCACAGAAAGGTCTTGTTCTGTTCCTGGTGAAGGGGCTCAGCAGCAGTTAATTACCACCACTGCTGAGCTCTCTCCACCATTATCTGTTGCCATTTCTGCCGCCGCTGTTTCCATTCTTCTGCCCTTTCCTGCATATCCTGTGTCCCCTCATATTTTTTGAGTGTCTGCTAATACTGGGTGGTAACCAGCTTATCTGGGAAGAGCCTGCAGTTCCTGAGGACCCAGTGGTTTGCCGGATTGCATTGGATCCCTTGTGTGGAGGTGAGGATGAGCAGGAGTAGTGCCGACAGGCTGTGCTCACCCAGAAGGAGCTTATGCTGGACTACAAACCGTGGCTTCTTCCAGAGCATGTGTCCCAGTTGGGTTGGAACCAGCTGACAACAGATGTACCAACCCCACAGCGTCTCCCAGCTCCAGTACCTGCTCCATGGTGCCTCTCAGTTCCTTTACCAGCTCCACGGCACCTCCCATGTTGCTTCCCAGCACCACCACCAGTTCCGGCTCTTCTCCGGACAGCTCCAGCTGCTCACGAGGTGTGCATCATAGCTTCAGCCGTCCCTGAGGTGTGCACAATGGCTTCTGCTGTTCCTGGGGTGCACACCACAATTCCAGCTGTTCCTGCTTGGCCTGAGATGCACGCTCCTGTTCCTGCTTGGCCTGAGATTCACGCGCCTGTTCCTGCTCGGCCTGAGATGCACATGCCTGTTCCTGCTCGGCCTGAGATGCACGCGCCTGTTCCTGCTCAGCCTGGGGTGTGTGCTCCTGTTCCTGCTCGGCCTGAGATGCCCGCTCGTGTTCCTGCTCGGCCTGAGATGCACATGCCTGTTCCTGCTCGGCCTGAGATGCACACGCCTGTTCCTGCTCAGCCTGGGGTGTGCACTCCTGTTCCTGCTCAGCCTGAGATGCCCGCTCCTATTCCTGCTCGGCCTGAGATGCCCGCTTCTGTTCCTGCTCGGCCTGAGATGCCCACTTCTGTTCCGCCTTACCCTGTCATCACCCCTGCCTCATCTGCCACTACTCCTGCTAGTTGGACTGCAACAGCAGAGTCACCAGGGTCCTCGTCAGCAGTGGGGCAGGAGCTCAGGAAAGTCCTCTTTCTTGTATTCTTAACATCAGTTTTAGAGAGGTCTTGCCTAGCTCTTAGTGGGGGAACCCGATTGCAGCTACCATCTGCTTCTGGGCTTTCCCCACTGAACTCCACTGCTGCTTGTTGTAGTGACCCGGGTGTTGTGTTTTCCTCCCCGTCTGAGGTGGCTGTTTCGGGGATGGATTCCCAGACATAAGGACTTGAGGACCGTCCACCCTTATCGTCTGGCTTCGCCGATGGTCAGCTCACCTCAGCTGTCCCGGAGGCTGAGGAGTTTCCATCATGTGTTCCTTTGGCCAGAGAACCTCCATCATGTGTCCCTAAGGTTGGTGCACACCCGTCACCTGCTACTGGGGTTAGTGCGCCTCAATCATTAGTTTTAGAGCAAAGGGCTCTTATGTTATTTTCACCTGAGTTCAAAGTGCCCCGACAGTTATCTCTGGACCCGTACTGCTCTTCAGTTTGGTGGTCTAGGGACTCTGGGAGACCACCCGACTGGTTATGTTTTGAGATGTGGAGACCCATGAACTGGGTTGGACGCCCTGACCTGCCTTGTTCTCTGGTTCGGTGGTCTTGGGACAAAGGAGGACCACCAGACCCGCCATGTTCCTGTTATTGGGCCTTAGACTGTGGTTGGCCCCATGTGACTATGTTATTTTCAACTTTGTGTGTGGGGGTGGGGGTGGGGTAAGAATTGCTTCCTAATTTACAGAAGAGAGTCAGATTTAATTCTCTCCCTCTCTTGATCTGGAAAAATGGTCACGGTGCCTGTGCTTCTGGCTGCTGGTTGTCTCCGCTTGTTGCCGTGTGTGTTTGTCCTGTTTTTGGTTGTGTCATTGTGTCTGGATCATGTGCAATCAGCCATTGTTTATGTTCGCCAAGTGCTGTTGGATATTCGATCTTCCATGGTGGGTTTCTGCTGTCATAATCAGGAGAGAAGATTCTTCTACCGATCACTGCATCTGCAGCTTCCCGTTGCTACCTGGGATCCCCGCTGTGGTTATACCGGCAGAAAGCGATCCAAGCCTCGGGGAAGACATGCAGGTGCCACAGTGAAATCCAGAAGGTTTGCTCTACTCCACTGACTTGCTCGCTACATCTCATCTTCTCCTAATTCTGCAGCTGGCCTCTTTCCTGGATCCTGGCCCTCAGGTGTGCCCGGAGTGAGGCCGTCATTTCTTCGGCCTGTTTTCCCTGTTCAACCATGCCGACTGGCCTTCTCCCTGCTTCGAGCCAGGAAATCCCCTGCAGGTAGCAGGTGCCTATGCCAGCTTTCACTGAGCCCTATTCCTGGTGAGACTGCTACTTTTACAGAGCCCATCCAGCTAGTGCTGCTAAGCACATGTTCCATCTCAAATAAATCATTCTTTTTGAAAGATTTTTTCATCACTGCAGAGCTGGACTTCGTATTTCTTGTTCAGACTTGGCAGAGAAGTGAGGAATTTACCTCCTTAATTGAACTTTGTCCACCGGATTGTACTTTCTCCTGTGCCCTGAGCTTGACAGGCCGCGGTGGTGGTCTGGCCATTGTGAACCGGAGTTGCTTTGTTACACGGATGGTGAGCCATGGAACTTTTTCATCATTTGAACCGATGATTTTAAAAATCAGCTCCTCAGACCCATTTTATTGTGTTTTAATCTACCACTTTCCAGGAGTTAGTACTTCTTTTTTATCCGAGTTTAGTGATTTTATTTTTTTAACTTCTGTTTTTAAATTTGAACGGATTTTATTACTTGGGGATTTTAATATTCATGTTAACGATTCCAATGACAGTTTTGCAGTTAATTTTTTGAGTATTACTGAATCATTTAATTTTATTTTGTGTCCATCTGGCTCTACACATATTAAAGGAAATACACTTGATCTTGTTTTTACACTTGCTCTTAATGTGAACAACGATCACACTAAGGAGCTCCTTGTGTCAGACTATTTTTGTGTTCTTTTTAATTTATCTTTTAAATCAGACTGCTACACTGGCAAGCGTGTAAAATGCTGTCGCGTGATTGATCGTTTTTCAGCTGTGAAATTTTCTGCTGCCTTTGACAGCAGTGTGGCTTTATCCTCTCATGAAGACACTGAGAGCTTGGTCCGCTCTTTTAACTCATACTGTTCAAGCATCTTAGATGTAGTTGCTCCCCTGAAAACCAGGACTGTCCGTGCTGTTAATTCATCCCCCTGGTTAAATGAAGATCTCCATTGTTTTAGACGTAAATGTTGGAGGGTGGAAGGACTGTGGAAGTCCACTAAACTTGAGGTGCATCAGTTGTACCTTAATTGAATTTAACAATATGATTCAAATGGCAAGGACTTCTTATTTTTCCAACATCATCTCCTCCAATAACAATCCAAAGATCCACTTCAGCACAATAAACAGTATAGTTAACCCTGTCACTTCTGCTCCCCCTGTTCATTCTATTAATGACTGTAACCAGTGTCTTTCCTTCTTTTTTGACAAGGTTACTGTTACTGCTGTTAGGGCTGGTTTTACTCATTCCTCCTCCCCAATCCTTGATTGTCCCAATAGATAGGCCATTTTAAGTTATTTTACTCCAATTTCTTTTGAGGATTTGTTAGTTTTGGTGGGCTCCATGCAATCCTCCTCCTGCCCTTCAGATATCTTGCCTACCTCAATGCTGAAAGAGGTAATCAAAGAGGTATCACTCTATATATAAGTGAAGAAATCTCTGTCTGTCTGTGTGTGTGTCGTGTTGTTGTTCAGCCCACACACTGCTTTACTTTCTGTTCTGTTTTGCGCATTCTCCTCTGATCTGAGAAACAGCCGCACCTAGGACACAGTCCAAGGACGGATAATTTTTTCACACATAAGTAGTTGTTCAGAACTCCTTATACAAAGATATAGAGTGATGATAATCAAGTCTGTGGCGGTAATGCACATGTAGGCTGGTTGCCAACTGCCAATCAAATCTCAAAGAAGAAGATTAAATTATGGTTTATCAAAATCGCCTGCTGATTAGGTCCTCATCTTCCTTGCCCCGGAGGGGCTCTCCTGACACAAAGCAAAACACATCATAAAAAGCTACCAACACTAGGGCTTGGCAATTTGATTTTAAATCAGCATCACATTTAATTGAACCTTTCACGTCAGTTTTGTTTTTGTTTTTTTGTCTTTTTAATCTTGCATCTCCCTTATACTTCTCTGACAAGGCTCTTAAAGGGGTCATTGACTGCACTTTTTACACATCTTATCAGCTTTAGATTTGATTGGCAGTTGGCAGCCAGCTTACAGGTGCATTACTGCCACGTACTTTACTCTATATCATCACTCTATCTGGTCAGGAGCTGTAGTCCTTACCGCCATGTACCTCAATCAGTAAACATCACTCTATATATCAAAAGTCAGAATTCTTCTCGGTTGGCAACCTCTTCTTTGTTTTCTTCACTCTATATCTTTGTACAAGGAGTTCCCATAAGGAGTTCGGAACAATCTTCTTCTTCATCAGACAGTGAGATTTCCATGTCTACATGATGTTTATAACACTCTATCTGGTCATTACTCTATAAGGAGACTTGTAGACAGCTAGGCAGGCCAATCACAGAGCAGTGGGCTGGTCTCAAGGATGGTGGTGGATTGGCTTTTTCAAAGCGTGACGTTAACGATTTCCACAAAAAAGTCAAAAATGTTTCTGGAAGAGAAAAATGAGATAAAAGCAGTTTTTTAAGAGAACGGTTTTGAAAATTTGGGGATAATTAGGTGACCAGTAGACTCATTTCAGACAGTTAAAACCCACAAACACACAATTTTTCAATGACCCCTTTAAGCAGTATTACACAAGAGTGTGGTACAGTAAATGTATCACCGGTGATTCGGTAGTAAATGAGCATAATATAATAATTCTTCACACGTAATCAAATTAAATAGTGTCAAGTGCAGAAGCCAGTGTTTATATACATACCTCTTAAGGGTTTGTAGGCCATGTAACTTGCAGCCACTAATTAGCTTGTTAGCTGCATTGGGGGAGTCATTTACACAGCCATGATTATGTTACCACCATATAGGGATTGCAAGTCTCTGATCAAGTTCTTAAATCCAACCTCAGCTTGTCCATTTTGCTATCCATTCCCACTGTGAAACGGTTGAGCTGGCATGGATAGCGGTTAGCGGCTAACAGTGGCTTAGCTTTGGGGCGTTTACTGTATGTATTAGTCCAAGTGCACTTTGCCTGCTTTTTCTTGGCATCTTCAGATGAAATAGTCTGTTATCACATACTGTGTGGATGGACAGTATACTTTTTGATACAAGCCATTTCAATCTTTCAGCCGTGCTCTGCTGCTTTCAGACAGCACTGACTGTACAGCTTTCAGGGTGCTGAGTCACATGACTGTGCATGCAGGACATGAGCAAGGTTGTGTTACTTTTACATTCAAAATGTCGGTTTTGGTTTATTTCGGTTAATCACCCAGCCCAAACCAACACCTCTCCAACCCCCTCATGTGCTTTGTGTTGTTTGGTCCATAAAAAGACCTGAAATGCACACCAACAAGTATAAGGAGCCAATGTATATAATTAGTCAACTGATTTACAATCAAGGACAACAGGAGGACTAACTGTAATATAGGGCTAAATGAGGGATCGCCTAGGACTGTTCAGCCATCATCATCATCATCATCATAGCAGTCTGTTGGGGGCGACAATGACTTTCATTTAGGTCTGATCAGATTCATCCACACAGCTCTGTCTTTCACCTTCCGCTGCCAGGAGCTCCTGACCTTGTTAACCCGGGCGACATCCGAGCCGGTATGAGTTGCTTTCTGACTGACCATTTCATGAAACTGCTTGCAAAGTATATAAGTACTGCTAGCTTTTGCTGGACTAGCGGCACATTTTTGGCAGATAGAGGTATTATCAGTGGCAAGAACAGGCCAAGACAAACTGACTCCAGTATCTGTTGCAGTGACTGACTAGATGATAGGTTTTTTTATCTCTGCTCTTTGTGTAGTGCATGTCACGATGCACCGACTGGCAACAGTCCGCGACAGATGTGCTTATCTGCCAGGATGTCCAGTCTCACCCCATGTAACTGGGAGTGGTCCACCACAGACCTATGACAGATATTGTTTTTAGTTCTGCCAGGATGCCCAGTTTCACCCTCCACATCCTCGGAAGGGCGGGGTTGCCGGTTGAGTCGCCAACGGCCCGACCCATGAGACAGGTAGTACCAGTTTTCATGGTTATCCGGTAGCAAGCAAACCAGTGCCTGACCTGACATGTTCAGCCATATTAGGTAACATTCAAAACAAGAGGGAGCAAAATGTGCTGAGTTCAAAGAAAACTGACAATTGAGTAGGTTCATCACTGAATTTTAACAAGAAGATTACCTATAAATTATTGGACCCTGATTAAGCAAAAGTGAGTGAAATTGTATTTAAGTTAATGGTGGTATATCTTTGGTACTCTTGCTCTCAGACAACAGTATTGAACACTGTAAAGTGAGAAACAATCCAAGCAGTAATGTATAGCAGTACTGTCCACTACTAAATGACATCCCATCTGGTGACTGGGTACATTCATTCATTTAGCTCAGCTGTCTGTACAAGCTAAACTAAATGCTCATGCTTAGTCAAAGGTTTGTATCTATTGTCATTCTCATATAAAAGTACAGTTAAACTTTATATTTTAACCGCCACAACTTTATGTGGTAGCCTCCTATTTATAGGGGACTATCTTATTTTATTGTAGACAATTTTGTAAGTACACCAGAGCTTTAAAGATAGAGAAACAAACAACTGAAATTAAAGTACTATTTCATTTGGAATGGGGACACTTTCTGTGATGTTCCACTCTCTTATGGGTGTAGTTTGCCCATCACTGATCTCCCACTCTTCTCGCTGTTGCACTCTTCCAAACACACTCATCCACAAGTGTAAACACATTCCACAGGAGTCAAGGTTAATACCCACTCACAGATGTGAATCTGTAGATGCTGGCTGATCTGAAATCCAAAAGGAAGAAATTATAGACAGGAGCATTTGCGATTAGTGGTATGCAAATCAGCAAACTCTTTATCAGTTAATCTGTGCTTTGATTGTAAACAGATCTGTCATGTTGTTGTTTTGTTTTTTCCCACAAGTCTAGAAGGTTATTATAGAAAGGACTGAAGTCTCTTAGAACAGCACTGAGCAAGTTCAGTTGAATTTCAGTGGCTTTTGTAAGTTTTCATACCTTCCCAGTGTGCATAAAGCATCTTCCAATATCACAAAAACACAGGTTTTCTTTAGTGTGGCTGATTATATTTGAGATGCAATCACTATTCATTATTTCGTAATGCTTTAAGAAGTTAACTTTTTTAGTCTGCTGGAAACTGATTCTTCTCGGATTTTCCAGTTTTAAAATGGCGGCAGGGACACTGTACACCTACCCAGAGAACTGGAGGGCCTTTAAGGCTCAGATTGCAGCCCAGTACAGTGGTGCTCGCCTCGCCACTAATATAAGAATATTCTAAAAAATAAAAATCACAATTTTTGCTTTGTTTAATCAAGCTGATTTCAGTCAGTGCAACCTATAATGTGCAACTGAAAGATGGAACAGTAACAGGTCAGAAAAATATAAAGAAATGGAAAAATAGAATCACTGAGTTGGATAAAGTACTACCCCCTCCTAAAAAATAATTTGTAACTGGTGTAAACTTTGTAACTCGTAACTTCGTAAACTGAGGTGTAGCTCATGGTCTCAGTGGTACACCAAGTCATTTCACTCCCATCTGTAGTCATTTTGATTAGCTCAACATAAAAAAAATATTATTTCTGGAACATTTCAGTCCTTGGTAGCGCAGCTGAAGCAGTCAGCTATGGGTGGCAAGGCACTGTCAAAAGATGTTGAGGATCAAGCTGTGGACAAGCACAAGTTAGGAGATGGACAGAGAAAAATTCAAAGGTTTTATCAGTTCCTAGAAGCACAGTGAAGCCTATTAAGAAATACAACTAAGACCCTCCCTGGATCAGGCTGTCCCTCCAAACTGGATGAAAGAGTGAGGAGGAAACTGGTCAGAGAGGCTACCAAGGGGCCTATATCAACTTTGAAGCAGTTGCAGGAATTTATTTAAAAAAAAAAAAAAGAGTGGTTACTGTGTGAATATGACAATATTCAGAATTTTCCACAAATGTGGTTGCAAGAAAAAAGCTACTCCCCAAGAAAGGTCACATGCCAAAACACACCTTGAAGATTCTGAGGTCAAGTGGATAAGGTGTTATGGTCAGATCAGACTAAAACTGAACTATGTGATCTCAACACCAAATGATGCATCTGGTGAAAAGCCAGTTCTGCTCAGTAACCAAATTACACCATTCCTACAATAAAGCATGGAGGTGGTAATGTCTTGTGGGGATGTTTCTCTGCAGCAGCAACTGCAGCACATGTCAGGATATAAGGAAAACTATATGGAGCAAATGACTGTCAAGTTCTTGAGGAAAGCCTGCTATCCTCTACCAGAATGTTGTCAATGTGAAGAAAGTTCACCTTCCAAAATGCCAGTGACCCAAAGCACACAGCAAAATTGAATAGGGGTGGGCTCAAAAGATCAATATATCGATATGGATCGATACATGTTTGACTGAGCCGATATCGATCCACAAAATCCGCGGATCGATCTTTTAATATTAATATGTTTTAATATAATATTTTTACATTTGTGAACGTCTGCTGAGTATAATCGGGTCGAAACCGGGTCAGTGAGCCAGGAACAACGGCCGAGAAGCATAAACAACCGACGCGCTAACGGAGCTAGCAAGCTAACGGATATGCTAGTTCTTCTTCTGTGGTGTTAAAACGGTTCTCATCCGGCAAGAGTTTCCTGCCGCGCGTGCTCTTTCGTGTTTACACGAGCGGAGATAATAACGTGCGTCTCTTAATTTAGCAACAAAAGTCACCGTAAAGATTGTCCTCAACAGCTTCTGAATATTTTTCATAAATAAAACTTGTGTGTTCCCTGCGGCACGTGCACATGTCTTTTGTGTTTACATGACGCGGAGTTAATAACGTGCGTCTCTTAATTTAGCAGCAAAAGTCACCGTATAGACTGTCCTCAACAGCTTCTTAATATTTTTCATAAAGCGGGGATAAACGGACTTTTACTCCATGCAGCGCTGTGTTGGAACATAAAGTTGACGACTGATAAACGGAAAATGCGCGGAGACTGAAACCCGTGAAGCAGAGACTTGGAGCTGCTGAGACTGTAAGTATAATATTTGTTTCTTTTAACGTTTGTGTCGTCAATTAATAATTTATCTGGCATGATGATGGTTTCTTTTACAAACTATGGACACAGAGAGAACTGTTGGTTAAGCGCTGTGAATAAATGCAGAATTAAGGTATATTTTATGAGATTATGGACTTCTGCCACTTAAGCGATGTGAAGAGAATAAATCACAATAAAATTAATAAAGGCTGCAGTACAACAAGCTATTTTTACTCAGTAGAACTAAATTGAAATGAACAAACCCTCTCAGGAAATGAACTGAAACCCTTTTCCAACATTGAAAGTTAATTTGTAGTTAAAATATAAAAAAAAACCCTAAATTATTAAACCCTGCTGTGGTGTGGCAATCTAAAAATATGAATGTTAATTTTACTGTGAAATCTATTCTTTTTCTCTGCCTTCAGATGTGTGAAGACTGGAAGCTTCATCCTCACGGAGACCTTCTGAAGGTCAGAGGTCGTCAGTGGAGGAGCATCCCTGCTTCATGTGGATTTCAGCACAGAAGAAGACCTTCAAATTCAAGATTCAAGGAGGTGCTGCCATCACTTTCTCCACACTAACATGCATTCAATGCAATTTAGTTGTTGTAATGACAAATTCTTTTATTTCTTTTTTAAAGTTCTCAGCAAGAACACAATATTGGGTTTTTTTTTTTTTTTACAATTTTACTGAGCATTTAATTCTAAATAAATCACTGTTTAACAAGAAATTTTTGGCAATCCTGTACTTTTCTTGTGGTGTTACATAGAATAGCATCACTGTAAACTATGGCAAAAGCAGCTGCTTTAAAATTTGTACCTCCTCACACAACTTTGAGTGCAAAAAAACTCTAAAAGTGCCATAACTTTTTGGAAAAACTCCCACAAATCCAGGCTTTTTGGGCCACAACAATCACAAAAACAGCTGACAAAATCCTGGAGGGACCGAAATACAGTGAGATTATGTCTGCATGGTTCATGCATTGAATTTGTTTACTTACTCTGGGTGGTTAACTTGACACGACACACCCTTTGCACTAAAGAAAGCACCTGTGAGCACTTTATGAAATGATAAGTTAAATAATAAAAAGTGCATTATTGTAACTGATTTTGGGTCAGTTCTATATGTGATAATTTATGTATTAACAAAGTTAGAAGATTCTTGGTACAATTTGCAGCATTAGGTCTCGAAGATTTTTGTTTCATGGGAAGTAAAATGGCTATTAAAATGGTAATTCCCCAGATCGAATCGGGATTGAATTGGAATCGAATCGAGTCGATTCAGAATCTCAAGAATCGGAATCGAATCGATTCTGGAAATTAGGGATCGTTCCCAGCCCTAAAATTGAACACATCACTCTATATATAATGTAAGAAATCTGTGTGTGTGTGTGTCTGTCTTCTTCTTCTTCTTTTAGATTTGATTGGCGGTTGGCAACCAGCCACTGACTTATCATCATTCTATATCTTTGTATAAGGAGTTCTGAACAACTCTCCATGTGTGAAAAAATTGTCTGTCCTCGGACTGTGTCCGAGGTGCGGCCGAGTCTTTCAGTGTCCAGTTCAACCTGTCACGAACAAAGGACCGCTTATGATGTTCCTATGATCTCTACATGATCGCCTATGATGTTGTTATGATCTCTACATGATGTCTATATAGCCATCACTCATGATCAAAGGACTCGCTATGACATCATCAAAGATCAAACGCAGGCATCATAGGACTCGTTATGCCATCATCAGAGATCAAAGGCAGTCATCACTCACGATCATGGGACTTGCTATGACATCATCAAAGGTCATAGGACTTGCTATGACATCATCAAAGGTCAAAGGCAGGCATCACTGAACGAGTGCTGACGTGCTTGCTTACACCTGCTTTCTACGGGCATGCAGAAATAAATGCTTATACTTGGTTTCTACGGGCATGCACAGGTATGCACTAGTAGTCGTTGAAGGAAAAAAAGATGAATGGCCTATCTGAGCCCAGACTTAAACCCCATTGAAAATCTGTGGAATGACTTGAAGACTGAAGTCCACCAACGGTTACCATCAAATGTAACTGAACTTGAACAGTTTTGCAAAGAAGTGTGTGAAATTTTTTTTGCAAAATGTAAATATTGCAAAGTTGGTAAAAGCATAGCTCAAAAGACTAAGGGAAGTATCTCACAATGTCATGTTCACCTCTGGCAGGCAGGTGATGTCATAAACTCCCCGTGCACTTCTCCACAGCGCACGGAGGAGGAAAGGGAAGGATGGACTTAAGCACAAAGTTACACCAAACACACATTTATTGATATCAAACAGTTCAAAAGTAGACTTACAGAAATGTCACGGTTGTGCACAAAAAGGCTCACATGGATTGCGTGCAGCGGGCAAACCACTGTGCACCATGGCCACAAAAACAGACAGGACAATCTCCAGGATGCTCGACTGGCACGGGAGAAGAGCTGGGCAACAGTGCCAAAGCGTAGCAGTTGTGCCGCAAGGGGAAACTTTACAGACAAGCGTAGCAGCACAACTGCAAACAGAAACGCAGACAGCTCTTACTCACCGCACAGGAACAATCTGAGTCGTCCAAGTCTGCCTGCAAGCACATACACAAATAATCCCTCACCTGACGTGACGGTCACATGGCGAGGAAAACCATGTGAGCACGTACAATGGTCCAGCAGTGTTTGACTAGCAAAGAGCTGCTTAAGTACAAACACCGCTGGCATAATAAATTGGCAACACCTGGGCAAGGCGTGGGAAAGATGATTACCGGGGCGCACAGCTGGCTGTCAGAGAGGGGGCAGTGGTTGGACCGGTGAATGTTAGACAGTGCCCACCAGGAAGTGGGTCAAACAGCTGCCTAACGATCGCCGGCTAGAGCAGTGGCTACAAGCATGGAAATAAACAATACACAGACGAGAAATCAAAACATAACAACACACGACAGCCCCAATGTCTGAGCCACCAAGAACGATCAGAACCGAGCCCACAGGAGAACACTGGCTCGGTTCATGACAGGTAAGGCCTGCCAGAGGTGAACTCAGAAATACAGGCAGAGCTCCAGTGTAACGATTTTATTAATAACTAGTGCATACCTGTGCATGCCCATAGAAGCCAAGTATGAGCAAGTATTTCTGCATGCCCATATAAAGCAGATGTAAGCAAGGGTGTAAGCAAGCATATCAGCACTCGTTCAGTGATGCTTGCCTTTGATCTCTGATGGTGTCATAGCAAGTCCTATGATCGTGAGTGATGACTGCCTTTGATGATGTCATAGTGAGTCCTATGATCTTTGTTGATGGCATAACAAGTCCTATGATGCCTGCATTTGATCTTTGACGATGCCATATGATGCCTGCTTTTTGTCTTTGATGTCATAGCAAGTCCTATGATCGTGAGTGATGTCTGCCTTTGATCTTTGATGTCCTATGATCATAAGTGATGCTTGCCTTTGATCACACACAGACACACACAGAGATTTTCTTGAATCACTCTGTACTATGGTGTCTATATGACATCATATAGACGTCATGTAGACATCATAGGTGATCCTATGATCTTTTAGCGAGTCCTATGGTCGCGACAGAGTCACATCGTCACAGAGAGGAATAGTTGTATATAGCTCCTGACCAGATAGACCTGTAAGCTGCATGGGAGGACGAGGAGACAAGGTGGATGCGGAAGAGGACAGCTCCTGAAAATCTAAAAGAAGTGGATATAATTCAACTAGGAGGAATGGAGGTGGGAAGCGGGCAAGAGGAAGTTTGGAGCTCGGTGGAGTCTAAAAGAAGCGAATGTAGACATAAAGAAACTCAATCAAGACTGTTATCAAGTGCTGATGAATCAGAGGATGAACGATCCCGGAATGAACAGGAGTGTAAAGTAATCATTAAACTTACTCAGGAAGGGGCATCGTTTCGTGAGTGGAACCCAATTAAGCTCACAAATGCAATTAATGGGTTACTTGGAGAAGTTTTAAATGCAAGGGTTCTTCGTAGTGGTTCATTGCTGGTTACATGTGAAGATAGTGTTCAACAAGGAAAAGCAATCAGTCAATAAGATGGAGGGAAAAATGTGCAGTGTTCGGTATTGGAAGGAAATAAGGCAATGAGAGGAGTGATATCGGGCATTTCAATGGCTGTCTCAACTGATGAAATAATGAGGAACTTAACTGGAGCAAAAGTGACGGAGGTACGGAGATTGAAAGCTAATAAAAATGGCGAAAAATGTAATAGTTTGTCAGTAATGTTAAAATTTGATGAAACAAGACAAGACAAAACAAGGTGTATATTGGCTACATGAGCTATGAAGTAAGACTTTACGTTCCTCCTCCACTCAGATGTTTCAAATGTCAAAAAGTTTTGTCATGTAGCAGCGATATGCAAAGGTAGACAACAATGTGCCAGATGCTTCGGTGAACATGAATATGGGAAGTGAGAAAGAGGAGCCAAATTAAAGTGCTGCAACTACATTGGTGAACATAGCTCTGCATATCGAGGTTGTGAAGCCAGCAAAACAGCAGCAGAAATTCAGCAGATAAAAGTCTTCCAGGGATTAACATATGCAGAAGTTGCAAAAAAGGTGCCAGCTAAAAAAGTGGGAGTGGATTCGAACAGGGAAAGTGTGCAGGCTTGCAGTAGAATTAAGGAACTCTGGTTTTGAAGGAAAATGAAAACCGGTACTATCTGTCTCATGGATCGGGCCGTCGGCGACTCAACCATCAACCTCACCCTTCCAAGGGCGTGGAGGGTGAAACTGGGCATCCTGGCAGAACTAAAAACATCATCTGTCACAGGTCTGTGTTGGACCACTCCCAGTTACATGTGGTGAGACTGGACTGTTACAACTCGCCGCTCATTAGCGGCGCGAGCTGCGCGCACACCTGCGCCTCGTCAGCAGCGTGGGATATAAGCCACTCTGCCCTGGGCTTCGGCCTGAAGCCGTCTGATTCCTTCGGCAACTTGCTGCAGAGGAACCCCCTCTCCTACCAGCAAGATCTACAGCGTAAGCATACCTTCTCTTGTTGTTCCAGTCTCTCCCCTGTGCACAGGTGGATTCCCAGTGGCGGGCCTCACCTCTGCTTCGCCGTCTGCCTGCTGCTGTCACAGGTGGTCTTCCCGGCGGCGGACTTCGCCTCTGCATCGCCATCCCCTCGCTGCTGTCAGGTGCATCATCAGGTCTCTGTCTCCCGGGCTCGCCCTTGTACACGCCTGCCACCTGCCCTGCCAAGGTTGTCCGGCTGCACAGTTTCCTGCCTCCGTGCCTGACGCAGACATCCGCCACCAGTACACCCACATATCACAGACACGCAACCACACATCCCTGTTGTTGAATAAAGCTGTTAAATTCACTCTGAGCCTGTGTGTGTGTCTCCTGAGCCGTGCGTTATGTCAGTACGGCTTCAGCAGAGCGGCTCGGCGGACAGCGGGCTCACACGACGACTTTCCACCCTCGAGGCTCGGGTGGATTTAATAGCTCATCAGCAACAGGTGATTCTTAATCAGTTGACCTTAATTACTGACCGTTTAGACCGCCTGGACTCCCGGCAGCCGTTCCCCCCAGCTCGTCAGGGAGGCGCAGCTTCCGCTGCTTCAGTGGCCGTCCAGCCTGCTCCAGGTGTCCCAGCCCGACTCACATCTATCCCAACCCCCGCCCGCTTTAGCGGTAAGCTCGGTGGAGCGCGGGGGTTCATTATGCAGTGTGAGTCGGTGTTCCTGCGCGTCCCCGGAGATTTTCCCTCTGACCACAGTCGAATTGGCTATATAGGCAATCTCCTGGAGGGTCGTGCGCTCACCTGGGCTTATGCCGTAATGTCAAAACCCAGTTATGCCACCCTCACCTATGGCCAGTTCGTTAACCAGTTCCTGGAAGTCTTTGATCATTCTCGTTTTGAGAGTGTCCAGGTCGACCGCCTCCTCAGCCTTCAGCAGGGGAGCCAATCGGCCGCCGATTACGCCATTGACTTCCGGGTTACAGTGGAGGAGGTTGGCTGGGAGGAACGCGCCCTCTGTGGCATCTTCCTCCGCAGTTTAAACTCTGGTCTGAGGGATGAACTGGCTGGTCGGGATATCCCTGAAACATTTGCGGAGCTAATCTCTCTCACCATCAGCTTGGATAACCGGCTGCGCGAGCGCGCCTCGGAGCGGAAGTTGCCTTCTCGCTCGCGGGGTGCCTCGTCACGTCTGTCCCAAGCTCGCCCCCTGGTGTTACCGCCACCGGAGGTTTCCGAGGAGTCGGAACCCATGGTGACGGGCCGGGCGAAGCTCCCCCTTGCGGAGAGACAACGCCGCCGTGAGTTGGGTCTCTGCATGTATTGCGGAGACAACCAGCACACTGTGAAGCGTTGCCCGGAGAAGCCAAACGGGGAGGTCCGCGAGTAACTGTAGGGGCCCTCGCGGACGCTAACCAGTCAATTCCCCTCACACATTTGTCGCTGCCCATCCGTTTTTGCCATAACACCACAGGGCACCTCACCCACGCACTGGTGGAATCAGGCGCGGAAGGCAGCTTTATTTCACAAAGCCTGGCAACCCGGTTGGGCATCTGTTGTCAGCCCCTTAAGACTCCTCTCGCCCTCATCAATCTCTCCCGTGCGTCCCTGGGGAAAGTGACTCATCGGACGAACCCCGTCTCAGTCATTGTCTCTGGAAACCACCGGGAGGATATCTCCTTTTACATCCTGCCATCCTCTGTGTCTCCGGTGATTCTGGGTTACCCGTGGCTCCGCCTCCACAACCCCGTCCTGGATTGGAAGACCGGTAGGGTGACAGCCTGGAGTACTTCCTGCATGAGCACCTGCCTCCAATCTGCTGCCTGCTCTCCATCCTCTCCTCCCGTGGTCAAGGATGCCGTGCCTCCAGACCTCTCCTTGGTGCCCGCGGAGTTCCACGATCTGGGCGCAGTCTTCAGTAAATCCAAGGCGATGTCTCTTCCCCCACACCGGCCTTACGACTGCGCCATAAATCTCCGCCAGGGGGCGCCCCTTCCCTCGGGACGTTTTTACAGCCTGTCAGCGCCGGAGAAGGAGGCTATGAACACCTATCTTAAGGAATCGCTCAGTGCAGGTATAATCCGCCCATCTTCATCTCCATTAGGTGCAGGTTTCTTCTTTGTGGGCAAGAAGGATGGCTCCCTTCGTCCATGCATCGACTTCCGTGCCCTCAACGACATCACGGAGAAGGACCATTACACCCTGCCCCTGATGGACACTGCCTTCCACTCCCTCCAGGGGGCGACCTGGTTTACCAAGCTGGATCTCCGCAGCGCGTACCACCTCGTCCGGATCCGGGAGGGAGATGAATGGAAGACTGCCTTCCGTACCCCGAACGGCCACTTTGAATACCTGGTCATGCCGTTCGGGTTGACCAACTCTCCAGCCGTCTTTCAGCGCCTGATCAATGACGTTCTCCGGGACTTCATCGGTCTATTTGTGTTCGTCTACCTGGATGACATTCTCATCTTCTCCAAATCCAGGGACGAGCACCGGGTGCATGTGAGACGGGTCCTCCAGAGGCTGCTGGAGAACCGGCTGTATGTGAAGGCGGAGAAGTGCGAGTTTTACGCCAAGACGACGTCATTTCTCGGGTTTGTCATCTCCCACGATCAGGTGCTTCCAGACCCAGCCAAAGTTAAAGCGGTGGTAGATTGGCCCACTCCCACATCTAGGAAGCAGGTGCAACAATTCATCGGCTTCGCCAATTTCTACCGCCGCTTCGTACCCAATTTTGGAGCCATCGTCGGCCCTCTGACCCGCCTCACCTCCCCTAAAACCTGGTTCCAGTGGACTGAAGAGGCCGCGGCGGCCTTCCAGGCGCTGAAGGCGGAGTTTTCCTCCTCCCGGGTCCTCAGCCAGGTCAACTCCTCTCTTCAGTGCATCGTGGAGGTCGACGCCTCGGACACGGGGGTGGGGGCGGTGTTATCTCAACGGTCACCTGCTGATGGGGTCAAACGGCCATGCGCCTTCTTCTCCCGGCGCTTGTCCCCGGCGGAGTGAAACTACGATGTGGGGGACAGAGAGCTCCTCGCCATCAAGCTCGCGCTCCAGGAGTGGCGTCACTGGCTGGAGGGGGCCGCCCTGCCATTCGTGGTATTAACGGATCACAAAAACTTGGAATACTTAAGAACTGCCAAGCGTCTGAATGCCCGCCAGGCCCGTTGGTCCCTGTTTTTTGCTAGATTCCGTTTTACCATTACATTCAGGCCGGGCTCCAAGAACGGTCTCCCTGACGCCCTCTCCAGTCAATTTGCTCCTGAGGAATCGGAGGACGCCGTACACACCATCCTGCCCAGGTCATGCGTCGTGGGGGCCGTTTCCTGGGAGATCGAGGATAAGGTCCGGAGGGCGCAGGAATCGGAGCCGGACCCTGGCGGCGGACCGGAGGGGAGGCTCTTCGTTCCATCCTCCGTCCGGGGGGAGGTCATCCATTGGCTCCATATGTCCAAACTCGCCTGTCATCCTGGGATCTCTCGGATGATTGACCTGCTCCAACGTTCCTTCTGGTGGCCGGGACTGCGCAAGGACGCCGCCCGCTACGCCCGGGCCTGCCCCATCTGCGCCATCAGTAAATCCGGCAACTCCCCCCCCGCGGGTCTGCTCCAGCCCCTACCCGTTCCTGGTAGGCCCTGGTCGCACATCGCGTTAGACTTCGTCACCGGTCTCCCCGCCTCTAACAACTTCGACACAGTCCTGACCATCGTCGACCGCTTCTCCAAGGCCACCCACTTTGTACCATTACGGGGGCTCCCCTCTGCCTTGGAGATGGCAGATCTTCTCATCCAACACGTGGTCAGGCTGCACGGGATACCAGTTGACGTGGTCTCCGACCGGGGTCCCCAATTCACCTCGGACGTCTGGCGGAGTTTCTGTAAAGCATTAGGAGCCCAGGTAAGCCTCTCCTCCGGCCATCACCCCCAATCTAACGGGCAGTGTGAGCGGACCAACCAGGAGCTGGAGGCTGCTCTCCGCTGCGTCACCGCCTCCAAGCCTGCGTCATGGAGCAAACACCTTGCCTGGGTGGAGTACGCCCACAACACCGCTCGCTCCTCCGCCACGGGGATGTCCCCTTTTAAGGCGTCCCTGGGTTACGACCCCCCTCTGTTTCCCTCGCTGGAGAACGAGTCGGGAGTCCCTACCGTCCAGGCTCACCTCAGGCGGTGCCGCTCCATCTGGACCACTACGCGCAATGCGCTTTTACGCACGACGGAGCGCAATAAGACCACGGCGGACCGGCAAAGGAGGCCTGCCCCTGCCTACCAGGTAGGCCAACCAGTCTGGGTATCCACGCAGGATGTGAACCTGAAGGGTGAGAGGAGAAAATTGGCTAAGCGTTTTATGGGCCTGTACCCCATCACCAAAATTATCAACCCGGTGGCTGTGCATGTTGCTACTCCCCCCTCCCTCCGCATCCATCCCACCTTCCACGTCTCCAAGGTGAAGCCGGTGGTGTCTGATCCCATCTGCCCTCCTCCTGCTGCACCGCCCGCGCCCCGAATGATAGATGGCCATCCAGCTTGGACAGTCTCCACCATCTTGGACTCCCGGCACCGGGGTCGCAGGCTACAGTACTTGGTGGACTGGGAGGGCTATGGTCCTGAATGGAGACAGTGGGTGCGTCCCTCGTTCGTGTTGGATCGCTCTCTCATCACCGAGTTTCACCGGGCGCACCCTGAAAAACCATCGCCAGGAGGCGCTGCTAGAGGGGGGAGTACTGTTACAACTCGCCACTCATTAGCGGCGCCAGCTGCGCGCACACCTGCGCCTCATCAGCAGCATGGGATATAAGCCACTCTGCCCTGGGCTTCGGCCTGAAGCCGTCTGATTCCTTCGGCAACTTGCTGCAGAGGAACCCCCTCTCCTACCAGCAAGATCTACAGCGTAAGCATACCTTCTCTTGTTGTTCCAGTCTCTCCCCTGTGCACAGGTGGATTCCTGGCGGCGGGCCTCACCTCTGCTTCGCCGTCTGCCTGCTGCTGTCACAGGTGGTCTTCCCGGCGGCGGACTTCGCCTCTGCATCGCCATCCCCTCGCTGCTGTCAGGTGCATCATCAGGTCTCTGTCTCCCGGGCTCGCCCTTGTACACGCCTGCCACCTGCCCTGCCAAGGTTGTCCGGCTGCACGGTTTCCTGCCTCCGTGCCTGACGCAGACGTCCGCCACCAGTACACCCACATATCACAGACATGCAACCACACATCCCTGTTGTTGAATAAAGCTGTTAAATTCACTCTGAGCCTGCGTGTGTGTCTCCTGAGCCGTGCGTTATGTCATGGACATCCTGGCAGATAAGCACACCTGTTGCAAGGTCTGTGGTGGACTTTTGCCAGTCGGTGCATCGTGACATACACTACACAAAGAGCAGAGATAAACAAACCTATCATCTGGTCAGTCACTGCAACAGATACTGGAGTCAGTTTGTCTTGGCCTGTCCTTGCCACTGAAAATACCTCTTTCTGCCAAGAATGTGCCACTAGTCCAGCAAAAGCTAGCGGTACACATGAAATGGTCAGTCAGAGAGCAACTCATACCTGCTCGGACATCACCCGGGTTAACAAAGTCAGGAGTTCCTGGCAGCGGAAGGCGAATTACAGAGATGCGTGGAGGAATCTGATCAGACCTAAATGAAACAGTCATTGTCGCCCCCGACAGACTGCTATGATGATGATGATGAATTTAGTCTTATTTGTGGTAAATGTGAGAAACTGCACTGCACAGACTTCCAAGAAAACAAACAATCAGAATCATTGTGAAAGCAGCAGAAAAATATGTTTGCATTAAGGGGCTACATTGGGAAGCAGTTGAGGACTTGTTAAGTGGGGGATTAAGTTCACAGACATCATGGGCTGGTGGATCAACTGCCAATCAAGCCTAAAAGAAGAAGAAGAATGAGATGAGACACAGATATGGACTACAGATGGAAGAAGAGTAATGGGATGAGACGCAGATACGAGATTAAAGAAGAAGAACGTCACGAAGCTATATGAGGAAAATGTCACAATGCTATGAGGAAAACATCACAAAGCTATGAGGAAAACGTCAAAGCTCTGAAGAAAACGTCACAAAGCTATGAGGAAAACGTCACAGTTATGAGGAAAAACAGACACACAGAAGCCAAGGGGGGACACAGAGAACAATAACGACCAGGACGATGGGGAAGACATGACAGACTAAGGACCGGGGAGCACGATAACAATCACAGGGGACCCAGGGGAAGCACAGAAGACAAATAATGAAGACAATTATAATAAACCAAATCAGGAGAAAACAGAGAAAAAAGTGAACAAAGCGTGAGATTATGACACACAGAGTGGCGAATACTGAAGAACGTTCATGAACATTGTGATTGTTTGGGTTTTGTCAGGGTTCCTAAAAGGTTGCACAACAGTTCGCCAACAGTCTTTAAAGTCGCAACCAGTTTTTCTTGTCACAACTAAATTTTGAATATGTTCAAATCACAATGTTCATGAACGTTCATCAACATTAGCTGCTCTGTTTTTTTTCTGTCGTGTTGCTGTTGTGACTTTCAGTTAGATGTAATGAGATAAACTGCGTACTCACTGTAAATAGACTGCAGGTTACTATACTCTACATTACCATTTTTGTTAGCTGCTACAGTATCTTAGTCACTGTAGCTGAATTATTCCACTGGCATGTAAAATCAGCCTGAAAAACTACAACATGAACAAATCTGCAGCTCTCACTATGGCAAGGCTCATTATTCTTTGTTTAGTCGAGTCGCCAAGCATCCAGTCAACAAAAAGCATGATCTATCTATGGCCTTTAAAGAGGAAATGTCAAATCAACACGTATGATAAGGTCTGGACAAGAGCAGCCGATGGAGCATCGCTTTCCCATGGAAAGAATAATAACTGCACCTGTCACTATACTATATGGCACAGGAATGTCCATTGTTGGTCATTTCAGTGGTTATTGATTCTTCAAATTGTTTTCTGAGTCTGTAGATGATAGCAGGAAGCATTATAAATCACTTCTCTAGTATCAAGAAAATGTCGATAAGGAAGCTGTGGAAATCATTTTACGCATGGAAAAAATCATTTGACACCAGTGGGCAGAAATTTCTGCATAGGATTAAAAAAACTCAATAAGTTACTCATTCTGACAGGGAAACAAACTGATGAAAAAAAGCAAACACAGTCTCCTTTAGTTCCACTGACAAGGATGGCTAGACTCCATGGCCAGTAAATTCTGATTTGACCAAATTCTTACCTCCCTGGACAAATATTACTTCCATGACAGGATGGTAGAAAAGACAGAGGGCATACTGTATGATAAAAAAGAAAAAGAAAGTACTATGGAATAAACTTCATTTAGGGAAAATCAAAATTAAAGAATGTTCTGGTGCTTGGGGCTTTAAAAGTGACATCCATCTATTCAGTGTTGCCCTTTGGAGTGGATCTCACTGTTTTTCCCCATTCTCCCACACCACAAACCTTATTTCTCTCTAAAATGAGAAGAATACTGTGAGTATCCTGTTGACTGACTAGATTTTTACACAACTAGTGCATACCTGTGCATGCCCGTAGAAACCAAGTATAAGCATGTATTTCTGCATGCCCTAAGAAAGCAGGTGTAAGCAAGGGTATAAGCAAGCACGTCAGCACTCGTTCAGTGATGCCTGCCTTTGATCTTTGATGGTGTCAGCGAGTCCTATGATCTCTGATGATGCCATAGTGAGTCCTACAGTATGATCGTGAGTGATACCTGGATTTGATCTTTGATGTCATAGCGAGTCCTATGATCGTGAGTGATGCCTGCCTTTGATCTTTGATGTCATAGTGAGTCCTATGATCGTGACAGAGATTTCTTGAATGAGTGATGCCTGCCTTTGATCTTTGATGATGTCATAGCGAGTCCTATGATCGTGAGTGATGACTGCCTTTGATCTTTGATGATGGCATAGCGAGTCCTATGATGCCCGCATTTTATCTTTGATGATGTCATAGCGAGTTCTATGATCTTCGATGATGTATAGCGAGGTCTATGATCGTGAGTGATGCCTATATAGACATCATGTAGAGATCATAGGAACATCATAAGCAATCATGTAGAGATCATAGGAACATCATAGGCAGTCCTATGATCTTTATGATCGTGACAGACAGACACACAGAGATTTCTTGAATTATATAGAGAGTGATGATATAGAGTAAGAACTTATGAAGAAGAGTCCAGGATTGGTGGCGGTAGGATGCGAAAGAGGACAGCTCCTGAAAATCTGGAAGAAGTAGATATACAGTAATTCAACTAGGAGGAATGGAGGTGGGAAACAGCGAAGAGGACATATGGAGCATGGTGGAGTCTAAAAAAGAAAACGTATACATCAAGAAACTCAATCAAGACCGTTATCAAGTGCTGAGGAATCAGAGGATGAACAATCCCGGAATGAACATAAGGAGTGTAAAGTAATCATTAAACTTACTCAGGAAGGGGCATCGTTTCGTGAGTGGAACTCAATTAAGCTCACAAATGCAATTAATGGGTTACATGGAGAAGTTTTAAATGCAAAGGTTCTTCTTAGTGGTTTGTTGCTGGTTTCATGTAAAGACTGTTCAACAAGGAAAAGCAATCAGAGTTAGTAAGACGGAGGGAAAAAATGTGCAGTGTTCCGTATTGGAAGGATATTTCCTTCCAATACTGAACACTGCACATTTTTTCAGGCAATAAGAGGAGTGATATTGGGCATTTCAATTGCTGTCTCAAGTGATGAAATAATGAGGAACTTAACTGGAGCAAAAGTGACAGAGATACGGAGATTGAAAGCTAATAGAAATGGTGAAAAATGTAATAGTCTGTCAGTAATGTTAAAGTTTGATGAAATAAGACTGCCAAGTAAGGTGTATATTGGCTACATGAGCTATGAAGTCAGACTTTATGTTCCTTCTCCACTCAGATGTTTCAAATGTCAAGTTTGGTCATGTAGCAGCGATATGCAAAGGTAGACAACGATGTGCCAGATGCTCCAGTGAACATGAATATGGAAAGTGTGAAAGAGGAGCCAAATTAAAGTGCTGCAACTGCGTTGGTGAACACAGCTCTGCATATCGAGGTTGTGAAGCCAGCAAAAGAGCAGCAGAAATTCAGCAGATAAAAGTCTTCCAGGGATTAACATATGCAGAAGCTGCAAAAAAGGTGCCAGCTAAAAAGTGGGAGTGGACTCTAACAGGGAAAGTGTGCAGACTTGCAGTGCATGCAGTAGAATTAAGGAAGATACTCTGGTGTTGAAGGAAAATAATTTTGTCTTATTTGTGGTAGATGTGATAAACTGCACTGCACAGACTTCCAAGAAAACAGAAACAATCAAAATCATTGTGAAAGCAGCAGAAAAATATGTTGGCATTAAGGGGCTACATTGGGAAGCAGTTGAGGACTTGTTAAGTGGGGGATCTTTAAGTTCAAAGACATCATGGGCTGGTGGATCAACCACCAATCAAGTGTAAAGGAAGAATAATAATAATGAGATGAGCCACAGATACGGACTACAGAGACCCAGATACAAGAGTAAAAAGAAGAAGAACGTCACAAAGCTAGGAGAAAAACGTCACAAAGCCAAGAGGAAAATGTCACAAAGTTATGGGGAAAATGTCACAAAGCTATGGGGAAAACCTCACAAAGCTATAGGGAAAACCTCACAAAGCTATCGGGAAAACATCACAAAGCTATGAAGAAAACGTTACAAAGCTATGAGGAAAACGTCACAAAGCTACGACGAACACGTCACAAAGTTATGAGGAACACGGCACAAAATTGTGAGGAAAAACGGACACACAGAAAGACCGGCTGGCTGGCCAGTTGGCTGGCACAGCTATTGATGCCGCCGAGGACACAGTCCAAGGATGGATTATTTTTTCACACATAGTTCCGAACTCCTTATAAGAACTCCTTATACAAAGATATAGAGTGATGATGGTCAAGTCAGTGGTGGTAATGCACCTGTAAGCTGGTTGCCAACCGCCAATCAAATCTAAAAGAAGAAGGTATAGAGTGAGGAGGCTTTAAAGGACTTAAGTACTGCCATTGAAGTGCGTGTCTGACAGCAGAGGTGCAGCATGAATCCAGCTTGAAAGAAGCATATAGAGTGATGATTTAGAGTGAAGTACGTGGCGGTAATGCACCTGTAAGCTGGTTGCCAACCGCCAATCAAATCTAAAAGAAGAAGAAGACAGACATACACTACCGTTCAAAAGTTTGGGGTCACCTCAGATAATTTTGTGCTTTCCATGAAAAGTCACACTTTTATTTACCACCATGAGTTGTAAAATGAATAGAAAATATAGTCAAGACATTGACAAGGTTAGAAATAATGATTTGTATTTGAAATAATAATTTTTTCCTTCAAACTTTGCTTTCGTCAAAGAATCCTCCATTTGCAGCAATTACAGCATTGCAGACCTAACATGATTGCACAAGGGTTTTCTAATCATCCATTAGCCTTCTGACGCAATGAGCAAACACATTGTACCATTAGAACACTGGAGTGATAGTTGCTGGAAATGGGCCTCTATACACCTATGTAGATATTGCACCAAAAACCAGACATTTGCAGCTAGAATAGTCATTTACCACATTAGCAATGTATAGAGTGTATTTCTGATTAGTTTAAAGTTATCTTCATTGAAAAAAAGTGCTTTTCTTTCAAAAATAAGGAAATTTCTAAGTGACCCCAAACTTTTGAACGGTAGCGTATATCAAGTGTGTGGTGGTAATACAGCTATAGGATACCTGGAAGATCAGCCCAGGGTAGCCGACATCTTGTAGAGTGATGATATTGAGTGAAGTGATGATATAGAGTAAAGTACGAGGAGACGAAGAAGAGTGATGTCTGAAGATAGAGTTTAGGTTTGATTGGACACAGCAATGATGATAGAAGGACTACAGCTGTTGACCAGATTGAGTGAAGTACGTGGCGGTAATGCACCTGTAAGCTGGTTGCCAACTGCCAATAAAATCTAAAAGAAGAAGATGATCTGACAGCCTAAGACCTCCACACCTCGGATGCAGTCCAAGGACGGATAATTTTTTCACACATGGGGAGTTGTTCAGAAGTCCTTATACAAACATATAGAGTGATGATAATCAAGTCAGTGGTGGTAATGCACCTGTAAGCTGGTTGCCAACCGTCAATCAAATCTAAAAGAAGAAGAAGAACTCCTTATACAAAGATATATAGAGTGAAGTGCGTGGCGGTAATGCACCTGTACCTGGTTGCCAACCGCCAGTCAAATCTAAAAGAAGAAGAAGACACACAGAGATTTCTTGAATTTATAGAGTGATGAGCTCTCAAAGAAGCATAAAGCAGATCAAACACGTTCTAAAATTATTCTATGGTAAAGAAGTGTATGCATTGAAAAAAAATAACTGTATTGTGCGGGTGCACACTCATTCCACCTCTACCCGCAGTTTCTTCTGTGCACAAGAAATCTAAATCTAAATCTCACGCCAAGTTTTTCTGGAAATTAACAACTCTGCTATTCATCCTCTTAAAGATGTATCAATTGGAAGGAGGTTGTGGGTTGGAGGCATTTATAACTCAAAAAGGGTAGGATCAGGGACACGCCTTTGGAGTGTAACATTTCAACTAGATAAGTAACAAAAACGTTTTACTTACTTACCTAATGGCTAATAGTGTAAAAGATATAGAATGGAACGTCCTCTTGACAGCAGAGTTTTGATGCCTTTCCACCTACGTATATTTGCTGGGCAAATTAATGCATTATTACACAATAACGTAATGCCCCATTTAACAGTAACAGTTTTTTTAATCGCAATTATCGGCACAAAACACGGGCACTGTTTCCATTGGCGTGACTATGGCGTGACTCAAAATAGAGACGTGCAGCCCAGTTCATGGCACAAGCTGCGCTTTTTATTATTTCATTCTGGGTATTCAAATCAGTTTGCTGGAGTATCACTGTCATAATGTGTGGACATATGGACGGTGTCAATGCTCAGTCCCAACTCTTGAAACATGTTTCTGGCAGTTTATGGTGTGACTCATAACAGACATGCATGAAGCCTGGTTCGTGGCATGGACTCCTCACTTTTGGGTGCTCGGGTCAGTTCACTGGAGTGTTGCTGGAGTGTAACATTTCATTGCATGGTCTGGGCCTAGGAGCTGGAGAAAAGAGGGGAGGCGACCGTGGTTCTCCGCTGCTGCAGAACCCCACGGCTAGAAGTTCTGGAGTTCGGGACTGGCTCATCGACGGTGCTGGTTCGATGGTTTGTCTCTTTGAAGATGGGAGCTGTTCTGCAATCCAAGTAGTGAAGCCGACAAGGGCAAGTCTGCTGAGAAAAGCAGACGTGAAAGGGACTGACAGCTAGGTTAAAGGTTAACAGCTAAACTAGGGCTGGCTCCAGGCAACACCACTTCCATCAGTTCTGTTTGTAGGTGTCCGCTCTCCGGAGAATGGACTGCTCCATCTACTACTGGAGCTCACATCGAAGGGGTAGGCAAGAGATGCAACTGGTGGGATGACGTCTGGTGTGATGGTGCTAAATTGTTTGATGGTTGTTTTCACATACACAGTATTTCTGCAATAATTAGGAGGGATTTTTTGCAGAACGTCCTGGATGGTTGGTGTCATTTTGACATGTCGCCCTGGCAATTTTGGAAAATGACAAGCTTCAGAACGTAGCATTGGAAAAAAAAAAGTTTTATAATTGTGATTAATCATGAATAAATGAAAGATTTTGGAGATTAATTGTGATTAAGATTTTTAATCATTTCCCCAACACCAATAGATCGATACTAACACATCCTCCAAATATGACCAAAAATATGACGTGTTTCATAAACAGTCAAATCCACATGAAAAGGGGGTGAGATAGGGTGGGGATGGAGGATGCCAAAAACCCAGTTATTTTTGTATGCTGACCTGTTTTTTTTTTGTTTGTTTGTTTTGTTTTTTTTAGGGAAAAAGAATAATCACCCGCAATTCTTCAACAATCTTTAATTTATCATAAAAAGCCTTGACGGAAATATAAACTGCAGACAGAGAGACCAGAAACTGCTGTTGGTCAAGTCAAGCTAACCCTTAAGTCATTTATACTGAAGCATGTCTTTAAATTTTTATTTTGCCTTTGTTTTTCTTTTACTCTATTCCTGTTTTCTCCTTTAGTCTTTCCTCTTCTGTTTTACTATCTCAGTTTATTTGATGTTAGTGTACTCTGATATACATCCAGGGAAAAAAAGGCTTGGACAGGGCAAATCGCCTGCAGTTGTAGTACTTTCCTTTGTGTTTGTGTTTCTGGTAGGGCTTAGTCCACGTTTTTCCTGAAAGAGAAAGAAGAAAAATATGGTTGGAAAAGAGGGGCTTGAGATGGAGAGTGGAGTGTTTGTGCATGTGATTGCAGTTTGCATCCTTACCCATTTAGGCTAAATGTGCTCGAAAGATTGGAACAAATACTTAATCCTCCTAAGATGAAGACATTTTGGCAGGCTCTGTCTTCTCAGAGGGACTAGGCAAGGATTATGGGCTGGAATAAGATTGCATTCTTACTTGATAGTAACACGAAGGATAGTGACGCCGATAATGTTGCCAAAGTCCCATCCTGCTACCACTGATCAGCATTAAACCATAATCCCAAGAAACACAGAGGACATTTTGCACACAAATTTCTTTTACGTGTGGAAGATTACCAAATAATTTGGCCAAATCTTCTTGCATTTTTACTAAAAGTTAAAGTAAAAGGGGGGAACTGACAGTAAAATAACTGGATTGGGGAGGGGAGCTGTCATAGATCGTTTCAGTGGTAAAACATTTTACTTTCAAGCATGATGGGGTATTATCTTATTTAAATGAGCCATTAAAACCTGTGCAGTTTTAGGTGGAGTATGTGTGGCACGCTTTTTATGAAGATCTTTGTTACTTTATGATAATTTGACTCCAGAGAGAGGAAACAGTTAACTGTTAGCTTTATTAACATTTATGAAAATTTAAACTGTTCAACACTTTCTTAGACAAATATAATATTGGACTCCTCTAACATTTCCATAGTTTTATGTGTGTATTTACTGTACCTTTACATGCATAACACTGCTGAAAATTAATCACACAGACGCATTTGTATTGTTTGCTCATATAAGTTAATGGCCCATTTCGTTATCAGTCATTGTCTAACCTTGGAGCAATTTACTGAAACAAAAGTTACTTGTTACAAAAAATGTGAAAACCAATTCTAGGTACATTAGCTATAGTGATAAGCATTATCACTATAGCTAATGTACCTAGAATGGCTGCTATATGTAGCACAGTATAAATTTTAATTTAGATAATAGAAGGGGTCAGTTTGTGAGATGTGAATGGTGTGAAATTTAGCTTCATGATTACAAAAGCAGTGTGGAAGCTTTGCAGAAGATCATATGATTAGATAACAATAGATGGAAATATTTTCTATGCCGTATTAAAATCTATCCCACCTTTTCACATGGAAAAGACAGTAGTGGTATAGATCGCTAAAAATACATTGTAGTTCATACCAGTTTGATATTTAATAAAAACTGCAAAGTGAAAATGTCCAAATAGAATGTAATATTATGCCTTGGCTCATGAACTGCTAGTGGCACCAGTTTCTCTTTCACACAGTTTATAAAGTATCTAGAAGCAGTTGAAATTCTACAACAAAACATCTGATGAATTGTAACTACAGATACATACTGTATATATATACTGTATGTTTAAGTATATAAAAACCACAACAGCTGCATTAAATATATGTGAATCTACATTGTATGATGATAGCTAACAAATCAAAACCTTAATCTCCATTTCAACACTGAACACCAGTGGCACTCATATATCTGCCTACGCTTTCAAACAGGGTGCACCTGCCTGTACAAAGCATAGGTTTGTGCATGGGTAGGAAAAACAATGAGTTGCGCCCTTCTCCTCTGTGTACATGGTATATGTAAATTCTTCTTCTTTTAGATTTGATTGGCGGTTGGCAACCAGCTTACAGGTGCATTACCGCCACGTACTTCACTCTATATCATCACTCTATCTGTCTCTGGCTGGGTCTCTGATGTCATTGGTATATGTAAATGCATTTGAGTGTGCGCTCTGTGCAGGTGCGTATGCTAATGCTCGGTGATCTCTAGTGCCTGTAGTCTCCACTCCTCATGCAGCGCTGTCACCCTGACTCGCAGCCAGACACATATTTCATGGCTTGATGGTTTCTCGGTGTGATGCCAGGGCCAGATAGTGTATCTGTGAAAGCCTCCTCACTTGTCTGGAGTTTAGTTCGATTAAAAAATGTGTGAAAGAACAGCCATTGACAAAGAAGCCGCACAGAAGGGAGAGGATCAGATACAGGAATCTGATATTACCATTTGGGTTGGGAGGCCCGGGTCACATCAGGGCAGAAAGAGGACAAGTAAGAGATAACCGCAGCAACCACAATCATGTAGTATTTGCACAAAGCACCCATCAGCACACATCCATTGATCTATAGCATTCAAAAACAAAAGACAAAATTAAAAAGTAAAGATTCTGTTAAAATTAAATGATTTATTTCACATTTCTACTAGAAAACATGAGTTTAAACCTACTGGCAGGGTGGAATCTTACCTTGTATTTATCCATCCATCCATCCATCCATCCATCTTCTACCGCTTTTCCGGAGGTCCGCGTCACGGAGGCAGCAGTTCAAGCAGAGAAGCCCAGACTTCCCTTCCACATCAGAATCAGAATCAGAATCAGAATCAGAATCAGCTTTATTGCCAAGTATATTTACAAGTAAACACACAAGGAATTTGACTTGACATTGGACGCGCACATAGCACCAGACCCCCATGATCTCTCCTGCAGGTGGTGAGCCCACTGGAGGGTGGACCCACATAACTCCTTCGGGCTGAGCCCGGTCCCATGGGTGGACACCCGGCCACCGGACGCTAGCCATCAAGCCCCTCCCCCGGACCTGGCTCCAGGGTGGGGCCCCGGTAACCCCATACCAGGCGGGGTACACTTAATCCTTGATCTAGAATTTATTATGATAGTCTGTTGGATCGTTCTTAGACTGGCCCTTCACCCAGGGCCAGTTTGTCTTGGGTGACCCTATAAGAGGCAAATTGCCCCGGACAACATAGCTCCTGGGATCACTGGGGCACACAAGCCCCCCACCACAATAAGGTGACGATCCATGAGGGGACCTTGTATTTAAATAATTAAATTGTAAATCTCATAGTTTATCTTTTAATGATATAATATATGATAGATGACAATATATCCAGGTGATACTCATGAAATATCATAGCCATGCTTGTCGGCAATCACAAATAGACTTGGAATGTAATCCAAGCAAAGTGGAAAGATTTAAAATTTTCAATATTTTTACCTGGCAATGACTAATCAGTCTGAGTTTCACTGAAGAACCAATGAGACAACAGTTTATTTCAACTTTTGCACAACATGAACATGCATGAGAATTTGTTTATTGCTGCTGTCGCTGATTTTTCTGAACTTTTTTGACATCGCTAGCAAAGATTTTAAAGATGTTTTTTAAAAAAATGATTGTTGTGATTGGGTGAGCACAATTATCTTGGCACATTCTGCTCTTTGTGTGTCATGCAACCTCTCATCAGGTAATCAGGCACAGGCGGTGATTCTTCTGTGCTCGGCTGATTGTTGAGATCCCACACCAAGACACTCTCAGTTGCTGGTCCAATGCAGGGTCATCATGTTTGATGAGCATTCTCCTCGTGATTCCCAGATCAGTAAGCTTCTTCAGCCACTCTGATTCGGACTCCTGCTCCACTACTTATCTCTGTGATCTTCAGGTTGCGCCCAGTGCCTGCCATCAAGTCACCTCAATACGCTCACCCAGCTTCCTCTCTCCAAGAACCCTGAGTAGCATTGAACCACTAACTCTTGTGCTCCAGGATTCCCTCTCCTCATGCTTCCCCTCTGTGGAACCCCCTTTGCTGAATCCTCTGCCTCCCCAAAGACCTTTCAAGTAAGAACTCTGAGCAAGAGCACATTTGCTTACCCTTGGCTTCAGGATCTCCTCCTCCTCATGCCCTCCCTGTGAACTCTATGCTGGACTATCAGCGCCCCCCCCCCCCCCCCCGTGCAGATATCCCAAGTAAGAATTCAGTCTGTGCATTATTCTACAACTAGCCCCTTGTGTCTCAGGATTCTGGCTTTTACTTCTTGACTCTTTGGAACCGGACACCTTAGCCTCTCCCTCCATGGACCGCTTCGCCATCTTTGATAATGGCCTTCTGCTTGTCTGCGTTGTTGGGTCTGGTGTCACTCATCTTCTTCTTGATAATACCCCATAGATTCTCTATGGGGTTTAGGTCAGGAGAGTTTGCTGGCCAGTCAAGCACAGTGATGCCATGGTCATTAAACCAGGTTTTGGTACTTTTGGCAGTCTGGGCAGGTGCCAAGTCCTGCTGGAAAATGAAATCAGCATCTCCATAAAGCTTGTCAGCACAGGGAAGCATGAAGTGCTCTAAAAATTTCCTGGTAGAAGATTGTACTGACTTTGGACTTGATAAAACACAGTGGACCAACACCAGCAGATGACCTCTTTTCAGATGAAGGTAAATTTTGCAATTCATTTGGAAATCAAGATCCCAGAGTCTGGAGGAAGAGTAGAGAGGCACAGAATCCAAGCTGCTTGAGGTCCAGTGTGAAGTTTCCACAGTCAATGATGATTTGGGGAGCCATGTTATCTGCTAGTGTTGGTCCATTGTGTTTTATCAAGGAGACACTAACTTCATTTTTCAAAAACTAACATCAGCACAGTCGTCTACCAGGCAATTTTTAGACAACTTCATGTTTCCCTCTGCTGACAATTTTATGGAGATGCTGACTTCACTTTCCAGCAGGACTTGGCACCTGCCTACACTGTCAAAGGTATCAAAACCTGGTTTAATGATCACGGTATCACTGTGCTTTATTGGCCAGCAAACTCTCCTGATCTAAACCCTATTGAGAATCTATGGGGTATTGTCAAGAGGAAGATGAGAGACACCAGACCCAACAATACACACAAGCTGAAGGTCGCTGTCAGAGCAACCTGGGCCTCCATAACACCTCAGCAGTACCACAGGCTGATTCACGCCATGCCGCATTGATGCAGTAATTCATGCAAAAGGAAAAAAGAGCCCTGACCAACTACTGAGTGTATACATGGACATACTTTTCAGTCGGCCAATATTTCTATTAAAAATCAATTTTTTTCATTATTTTTTATAATATTCTAATTTTTTGAGAAGCTGAATTTTGGGTTTTCAGTTGCTATAAGCCATAACCATCAAAATTAAAAGAAATAAACACATGAAATATATCACTCTGTGTGTAATGAATCTATACAATACTGTATATGAGTTTCACTTTTTGAATTGAATTACTGAAATAAATCAACTTTTCGATAACATCCTAATGTATTGAGATGCACTTGTAATTAGCTCCCGACTTGCTGTTGTTTGCCCATTTCTGTGGTAACTGCTATTCACAGAGCAGTGAAGTCCACAAGTGTGCATTGCTTTCTGTGTCATGCTAAAATACTGAGGCTAAAATTTTTCACTTCTGTTGTCCATGACTTAGCATATTTCGCCACTATTACTCTTAAATACAGTATATTCATCTAAGGAATTTGCCCACACTTCTAGCATTGTGAACCCATCTTCACCCATTCAACTACTCTGGGATGTTTACATGTCTGTATAACTCCTTCTCATTCCAGCTGTTATGATACAGTATGATGCTGTTTGCTCAGTGATGTTTGCTCTTCTTGACATATGCACAGGGTGCCCACCAGTGTAGGAGCTATGATTTGTTTGCTTTGCAGCAGACTCCAAAACAAACCCATTTCATCAATATTTGAAGCTTCTTTGACACCCTGGAATGTGTTGGTCATTGCCTGGATATAAGCAATATAAGCCACTGTCAGATGAGGCAACGTAAGCTGTTGAAGGGAAAGGCGCACTTGTAAAAGGTACACAAGGGTAAAAATATTTATCTGTTGCTGTATTAAATTCTTTCACTTTATTATCCCAGATACTGGTCTGATTAAGTTTCATCCTAGAGATTTATATTTATGTTTATTAAAGCAGCATGTAGTGTAAATTCCATAATGTACAGTATATCCACAAAAGGAAGACATGCTGCACAGTAAGGTAGACTAGCAATGTCCAAGTGGGGGTATGAGTCTCTCTTGTGTGTTGGGCAAATATTAGGCAAGTGACACTGTGTCGGGGAAAGTGCCGGAATAATTCTGGAGTGCAGCAGATCCACCTCACAACATGCAGGGATTAAAGGATCTGCTGGTGTAGACTTGGTGCCAAAAAGTAGAAAGTAGCTTCAGAGGTGTTGCCGAGTTCACATCTCGGTGGGTCAGTGCTGTTTTGGCAGCATGCACAGGACAAACGACACATTACTGCCCGGAGGGGTCACAGGGTTTTTGGCTTTTTTAGAAATCTGCACCTCTAGAAATCGAATGTGACAAAAGCAAGGTGACAAATACACAATCACTATACTTTCAGTTGTAAAAAATATAAAAATACTGATTGCGATAACACAAAGAAAGAAGGACAAGAGTATTTATTGAAGGACAAATTACTTCTGCAAATGAAAGGTGAATAGTACAGAACGTTTCTACTAATGCATAAATGGTAACTGTGTCATAATGCACTACTGATTCTCAAAGCGCCAAATATACAGGAATTCAATCTGCCCGACTGCGGCGGGATGCCTTTCACGCTCACACATAAAACTTCAGCCAACTTCTCGGGGTGGCATTGTTCAAATATACAGCTGCCCCGGCTATGATTAATTCATTACAGGGCCAGGCATAGCATACTGTATGTGTGTAAGTGTGTGTGTGTGAGCAGGGCGCCAGGAAAGGGGACAAAGACAAAAACAACAGGGGAGGAAAGAGAGAGGTGGCAGACTAAGGAATAGAGAGAGGGGTACTGGGGAGTGAGGGAAGAGAGGGAGGGAGAGGGAGAGACAAGAGGGCATGTTGGGTTTGGATTATTAGTGCTCCCTAGTGGTCAGCCGGCAGATTTATTCACTTGATTTATTGTCTTGTCCCTGCTCTGGGATTTCGTGTTTGTTCCCACTCGCGTTCTTCCCATTTTGCATTTATCATGTGTGTGACTTTGGAATTGCCGCTGCCATCGACTTTGAGCCTTTTAAGCAGGTTTGATATATATTTATATGCACACCCCATTCCACCGTACTCTCCATACCTGCAACAGAACGCCTCCACACATCATCAGCCCCCCCCCCCCCACACACACACACACAACCCCTCCTCCGGCCAACTCAAACATACAAATAACCCAGCAATGAATTCTCAAAGACAGACTAATAAGGGCAATTGTGTTGATGCATATAGCTGCTGGGCGCAGTTAGCGCGTGCCACTGGACGGTGTTTCGCCGACTTCCATCCCCAGTGTTCCATCTGACGCAGAGTTTAGGAAAACACTCCATTTATCATATGTCAACCAATATCCTCATGTTTCTATATAAATGTTAATGCTCTCTCCCCGTATGCACAGTTTAGTCCATGGGGGGTTCCAAGTAAAAAAGAAGAATGAGCTTCAACCAATGGAAGGGAAAAAACTACAAGGCAGCTGAAGAACAGGGAAGTAATCCTGCTTTTCACAGAAATCCAGTTTTTATTCAAATGTCACATTGGATTAATAAAGGCCCAGATGTTTCATTTTGTTCAGCTGATGGCACAGGGGGCTCACTGTGGATTTCAGAAATGGCTGCTCACATTCCAACCTTTCCTCCAATGCTTACTGCCATTTTACATCCCTGCTTCCTAATATGGCACAAAAATTAGCCACAGTTTGTTTTTGGTGGTGTTCCTAAGTAAATTGGTTCCAAGTAGGCAACCAGGGTTCAAGTCCAGCTACAAGCCTTAATTTTTTTTTTGCCTTTGCTTTAGTTATGGGTAAAGAGAAAAGGATAGAGTTAAGGGAGACTTAGGGGGGATAAACATCTCACAAGTTTAAAGTCTCATTCACACTGCAGCTGTCTCCTTCTGTTATCTCACTGCATGTCATTTTATTCACAACAATTGGAGAGATCTTTTTTCAAAGACAACTATATGCCATTATTACTGTTAAGTTTAAAAGCTCAGTACAGTCAAATTCCAAGTGTGTAGATATTAAACAGAATACAGATGTGCTATTTTGAATGGGAAACCTCCGGAATATTAACAGCAACTCGTTCCACATGAGTCTGTGACCAGCTAATCAAATAATATTGTAATAGTTTTGCTCATTTAGTCCAAAATGTCAAAATATAATTCAGAAATGTTGATAGTCATTTTCAAAAGCAAAACTTACTCAGGATTGTTCTGGAATCATCATCATCATCATCATAGCAGTCTGTCGGGGGCGACAATGACTGTTTCATCTAGGTCGGATCAGATTCTTCCACGCAGCTCTGTCCTTCGCCTTCCGCTGCCAGGAACTCCTGACCTCGTTAACCCGGGCGACGTCCAAGCCGGTATGTTCTGGAATATCCATTCCTTTATCCAGTTTTCTGTCCAACGCAGGGTCAAAAGTGAACAAACTTTGAGGATGGAAACATAAACTAACAAGCCATGATCAAAAATATGCCAAATGAAGTCTGAAAGAAACATCTTTATAATGGAAAACTCCATCTAAAAAACCTACTTTGAAAATGCATCTTCTTTCTATACCAGTTGGTGGGAAAACCCTTTCCCAAAACACACTACTTAAGGCACATTCAGACAGCTTCTGCGAATAGTTCGGTTCGTTTGGTGCTGTCTGAATGTGCGTTAGAACTCTGGTGCACACCAAACAAGCGAAGTCTGGTCCCCCTGAAAACAGGGGTCTCAGTTCTCTTGCAAACAAAGTCTGGTGTGCTCCGCTTGCAGTGTGAATCCAAACGGGAGTATTCAGCGGACCAAAGGGCGGAAGTGCCCCTCAGTGTTTGTGTAACCATAGCAACATGTAGTCTGAGAAGAGGAAGTGGCGTTTACCGTAATACATTTTGGGTAGAAAATAACAATAAAGACAACAGCGTGAATCCGAGAAATTGTTTTACCAGTGAAAGCCGAAGAGAAAAGTTAAAAAATGTCTCGTTTGTGGCCGACAAACAACCCGGCTGAAGAGAATGGATTTCCATTTTTGGTCCTGGCCAATTGATGAGCCTGATTTTTCTTCTTTGTCGAAATTTTTTCTTCCTGGTCAGTGGTGGTTTCGGCTACAGCGCCCCAAACAATCAGTTGTTGTAACTGCATGACGTTGTCCAGGCAGTTTGGTCCGCTGCAGTGTGAATGCAAACCAAACCAAACGAAGGTGTGAAAATTCTCGGCATTCCCCCCCAGTTGAACCGAGAACCCCGGACTACCCTGGTCTGAATGCAGCCTTATTTTACTAAATATACTGTATATATACACTACCGTTCAAAAGTTTGGGGTCACCCAGACAATTATTTTGTGTTTTCCATGAAAAGTCACACTTATTTACCACCATGAGTTGTAAAATGAATAGAAAATATAGTCAAGACATTGACAAGGTTAGAAATAATGATTTGTATTTGAAATAATAATTTTTTCCTTCAAACTTTGCTTTCGTCAAAGAATCCTCCATTTGCAGCAATTACAGCATTGCAGACCTAACATGATTGCACAAGGGTTTTCTAATCATCCATTAGCCTTCTGACGCAATGAGCAAACACATTGTACCATTAGAACACTGGAGTGATAGTTGCTGGAAATGGGCCTCTATACACCTATGTAGATATTGCACCAAAAACCAGACATTTGCAGCTAGAATAGCCATTTACCACATTAGCAATGTATAGAGTGTATTTCTGATTAGTTTAAAGTTATCTTCATTGAAAAAAAGTGCTTTTCTTTCAAAAATAAGGAAATTTCTAAGTGACCCCAAACTTTTGAACGGTAGTGTACATTATATGTGGGGAAATAATGTGTGTGTAATTATTTATACATCCCCCTACTTTGCCTATCTATCTATCCATCTCTTACTTTTCAGAATACAAAATGTATAATGTCTTAAACGAATCAGCTATATGAGCTTTCTGTGTGTTGTTTAATTTATCCGTCACTAGGGGTTCTCAAGGAAATATAGTTTCACCTGACATTATTCACCCCTATTGCAAATAATTTACTTTAAAAATTTGTAAACTTTTAGCTGTTTACAAAGAAAACAAACATTTAATTTTACTACTGATATCTTTACTAATCAGTCATTATTTTTCATATTCTGGTATATGTACTTCCATTCACACACATGCGGATGCATGCAAATACACATACATTCGTGTCCGAGGGATTTGACAGTAATAGCTAATAATCAGCCTTGAGATTCTGCTGTCATCGGAGTAAAAATATAAGCACTGGAGGGTAAACTAGTTTGAAATGAGACTACCACTCACCTGCAGACAGATGGACTGGGAGATCTGGACCTGAAACGGAGTGTCTGTTGCTTATCCACCCACGTACTCCTGCTATGGATGCACTAACGAGGGTTAACGGGTTATCAGTGTAAACAACCGCCATCCAGGTGCAGTTTCAGGAGGAGGAAGTGACATTTTCCCAGCTGTGTGCCATGCCAGTTAACGTTGTAAACGTATACATGACGCTATTTGGGGGATTTCCACTACAGGTAGAAAGCAGCGGCAGAAGTTATGAAGGCAACCCCAAACCTCTGCAACTTGCTCAGATGCGAATTTGCATCTATTCGCATGTTTACATTGAATTAACATGTAATCACACCACCTGAAAAATTTGCCCTTTGGCATTTGGTCTGAATGCACCCACATAGTAAAACTGACACTCAACCCAGATGCCACGAAGAATGACGGCCCTTTGGTGGCCCAGATCTGGTTTGCCAGCCACCTCTGGCAAACCAGATGTGGGCCACCAAAGGGCTGCCAGTCTTTGCGGCGAGTGCAAGTGTATTGTATGGACCAGAGCCAAGTCAAACCAATTTTGTTATGTGGGCACATTAGTCAAAATTACCATATTTGGGTTTTTTTTTAATTTAGTCAGGCTTTTTTTTTTTTAAATAACTATCATCGTAAAAAGTTTTTGGCTCTGATAAATATAACAAATAACAGGAAAAAAGGTGACTTTTTTAAAATCCAGGTTTTATCTAGCATCTACATTTTGGTTTAGGAAATACTGGTACTTTTATTTATGTTTACAATTACATTATAGAATTTCTTTTGACCACATTTACAGTGGGGCAAAAAAGTATTTAGTCAGCCACCAATTGTGCAAGTTCTACCACTTAAAAGATGAGAGAGGTCTCCAATTTTCATCATAGGTATACCTCAATTATGAGAGACAAAATGAGAAAAAAAAATCCAGAAAATCACATTGAAGGATTTTTAAAGAATTTATTTGCAAATTATGGCAGAAAATAAGTATTTGGTCACCTACAAACAAGCAACATTTCTGGCTCTCACAGACCTGTAACTTCTTCTTTAAGAGGCTCCTCTGTCCTCCACTCGTTACCTGTATTAATGGCACCTGTTTGAACTCGTTATCAGTATTAAAGACACCTGTCCACAACCTCAAACAGTCAGACTCCAAACTCCACTATGGCCAAGACCAAAGAGCTGTCAAAGGACACCAGAAACAAAACTGTAGACCTGCACCAGGCTGGGAAGACTGAATCTGCAATAGGTAAGCAGCTTGGTGTGAAGAAATCAACTGTGGGAGCAATTATAAGAAAATGGAAGACATACAAGACCACTGAAAATCTCTCTCGATCTGGGGCTTCACGCAAGATCTCACCCCATGGGGTCAAAATGATCACGAGAACGGTGAGCAAAAATCCCAGAACCACACGGGGGGACCTAGTGAATGACCTGCAGAGAGCTAGGACCAAAATAACAAAGGCTACATCAGTTACACACTATGCCGTTAGGGATTCAAATCCTGCAGTGCCAGACGTGTCCCCCTGCTTAAGCCAGTACATGTCCAGGCCCGTCTGAAGTTTGCTAGAGAGCATTTGGATGATCCAGAAGAGGATTGGGAGAATGTCATATGGTCAGATGAAACCAAAATAGAACTTTTTGGTAAAAACTCAACTTGTCGTGTTTGGAGGAGAAAGAACACCATACCTACTGTGAAGCATGGGGGTGGAAACATCATGTTTTGGGGCTGTTTTTCTGCAAAGGGACCAGGATGACTGATCTGTGTAAAGGAAAGAATGAATGGGGCCATGTATCGTGAGATTTTGAGTGAAAACTTCCTTCCATCAGCAAGGGCATTGAAGATGAAACATGGCTGGGTCTTTCAGCATGGCAATGATCCCAAACACACCACCTGGGCAATGAAGGAGTGGCTTCGTAAGAAGCATTTCAAGGTCCTGGAGTGGCCTAGCCAGTCTCCAGATCTCAACCCCATAGAAAATCTTTGGAGGGAGTTGAAAGTCTGTGTTGCCCAGCGACAGCCCCAAAACATCACCGCTCTAGAGGAGATCTGCATGGAGGAATGGGCCAAAATACCAGCAACAGTGTGTGAAAACCTTGTGAAGACTTACAGAAAACGTTTGACCTCTGTCATTGCCAACAAAGGGTATATAACAAAGTATTGAGATGAAAGTTTGTTATTGACCAAATACTTATTTTCCACCATAATTTGCAAATAAATTCTTTAAAAAATCAGACAATGTGATTTTCTGGATTTTTTTTTCTCATAGCCAGCCACCAATTTGCACAATTGGTGGCTGGCTAAATACTTTTTTACCCCACTGTACATGCAGTATATGAGTATAGGAATGAAAAAAAAAGTGACATACTCTAATTGAATTCAGAAGTTTAATACTAATGTGTGTTGTCTGATATGCGCATTCACCTCCAGCTGTTTCATCCACTGATCTGTAATTTGTTGCAGTGCTGACAGCTGTCACCACCTCATGTGAAAATTACTACCTTTGTGAATTAATTTCACACATGCCATTCTCTTAAACTTGCACAGCAGTAACAGTGTCAAACTTAATCTCCTCAAGAAAAACTCAACTCCAGCTGCCCCCTTACACTTTTGTCCGGCCTTCAAAATCAGGACCTGCAAACAAACTTTGCAGCAAGACCACGGCCAGCGAATGTTGCTGCCACCATCAAGAGCAAAGATCAAGACAAACTTGAAGAAAAACAAGCAGCCCGTCCACAGGGATTACTCTCTGTACATAATTCTCTCTCCTCAGTTCCCTCAATCCTCTGCTCATCTTGTGATCCACTCCCCTCATCTCTCAATCCATGCCGCTGTATTTCTCTCAAAGGCGGGCAAGTTAAACTTTTCTCTCAGCACCTTGGAGACGGTCAGGCATGGTAGAATAAACATTTCATTATGGAACTATTGATTTGCCATGGGTATCTTTTATTATTGCAGGTAAACATATTCTCAAGGCGATGCAGGTGATAATATGGAAGATTTATTTATTTATTTAGTCAATAAAAGCTGTGGGAGAAATGGATAAATGAGAAAATGTAATGCAACATTGTACTTTAAAAGAAAGAACCTTAGTGGCAAAGCTCACATACACCACATATTCCCATATTAGGGGCCCATAATGAGAACTGAGATCAACTAAAAAAGAAAAAAAAAACTGGGCTGAAAAAGTAAAAATATGTCCCCAAAAATGGAATCCATCATAATATGTATCTGAAACTCAAACTCATCCAAGGTGACTTAAAGCTTCTGTATAAATTTGAAGTCAAGCCAATCAGAAATATAGAAGTTATGGTGGTGACAGCATAAAATGTCAAACGGAGGGGTCAAAAACAGTATACCCTCCCCAGCTTCCTTGCAGGGGTATAATTATGATCATTAATTTTAAAAAACAGCATTGCCCAGATGGGTATGGCATTAAAAATGTAACAACAGTCCTTATCACCGGCATTTTTTTTTTATTAGGGGCCGAGCCACTGACAACGTCAATGGACGAGAGCCCTATTGTAATTGTTATTACCTCCGCCAAGGAGGTTATGTTTTCATCGGCGTTGGTTTGTCTGTCTGTCTGTCTGTCTGTCTGTCTGACTGTTAGCAAGATAACTCAAAAAGTTATGGACGGATTTTCATGTAATTTTCACAGATTTTCAGAAATGGGGTATCCTACAGATGATTAGATTTTGGTGGTGATCCGCATCACCGTCCACAAGAAAACCGCCATTACGCAAAATGCCATTTTCGTGAATAACTACTAAACCACTAATCCTATCATTGTCAATCCAATTGCTTGTCATATGTTTTCATGGTCAAGGAATCTGAAAATGTACACACAAACACTGTATGGGGGGAACTGTGGCGCTAAACCACCATTACGGAAAATGCCATTTTTGTCAATAACTACTGAACCACTAATCCTATCATTGTGAATCCAATTGCTAGTCATATGTTTTCATGGTCAAGGAATCTAAAAACATACACACAAACACTGTATGGGGGGAACTGTGGCGCTTGGCGGAGGTCTGCGCTCTCCGAGTGCTTTTCTAGTTAGAATTTTTTTTTTTCTTCTTCTCCATCTAAGATCTCATTTTTGGGGTAGTCATCGTGCACGAAAACTCACCATTTTTTTGCAGGGACCTCAAGACTGGCAAAAAATTTTATATTTTGGAGGAAATATGAATGACCCCACAAAAAAGGCTCTACAGCGCCACCTAACGGGAAGTCAGTGGGGAGTGGCACATGCTTACTTTCGTGTAGAAAGATGAAAATTGGGTGAGATGTTTATCATGTCAAGACAAGCAAAAAACTGCATAGAAGTGATGGTCTACACCCAACAGGAAGTTGGCCATTTTGGCAGCAAGTGGAGGTGACCTGATTTCCACCTTGCGCATTTGATGAAACTCGTCCTAGGGGTTTTAGTCCGATTGAGCTCATTTGTGGTGACAATCATCTATACCCATGTACCATTAAAAGTTATTGAAAACTTTTTCCAAAAGCTTGACGGTTTGGCCGTAGGGGTGTGGCAAAGTTTGATGCCTCGCCATGATCTTTCTATGACCATTCTGACGGCAATAATTCTGGTATGCATTGTGGTATTTCAACCAAATTCAGTATTATGGATATTAGTCAAACTCCGAACTGTTTGGAATTGGACTGATATCCATAATTTTGAATTTGATTGAAATCCCACAATGCATACCAGAGTTATTGCCATCAGAATGGTCATAGAATGATCATGGCGAGTCATCAAACTTTGCCATGCCCCTATGGCCAAACCATTGAGCTTTTGGAAAAGTTTTCAATAACTTTTAATGGCACATGGGTATAGATAAGCTCATTTGTGGTGACAATCAGACAAAAACCCTAGGATGAGTTTGATCAAATGCACGTCAGTTGAGCGAGGTGAAAATCAGGTCACTGCCACTTCCTGCCAAAATGGCCAACTTCCTGTTGGGTGTAGACCATCACTTCTATGGAGTTTTTTGCATGTCTTGACATGATAAACAACTCACCCGATTTTCATCTTTCTACGCGAAAGTAAGCGTGTGCCACTCCCTATTGATTTCACATGTTAGGTTTTGCTGTACAGTCATTTTTGTGGGGTCATTCATATTTCCTCCAAAATATAAAATTTTTTGCCAGTCTTGAGGTCCCTGCAACAAATGGTGAGTTTTCATGCACGTTCACTATCCCAAAAATGAGATCTTAGATGGAGAAGAAGAAGAAGAAAAAAAAAAAATTCTAACAATAACAATAGGGCTCTCGCCCGCTGATGGGCCCTAAAAATTACAGCTGCAAGCAGCTGTAAGCGGGCCCGTGCCCCCTGCACAACCGCGGACCCCCACACCCGTCGTACCTAGCCGGCTCACGAAATTTCCCGTTGTCGCAGCAAGCGCTGTGTGAATAATATAGTAAACTGTTTGGCACAGTACATCCTGTGAGCAGTAGGTGGTGCTATAAATTTTGTCAACTATTTTTACATAGGCACGTGCATGGTCGGACTAATACCCATCGTAGAAAATTTTGTGAAAATCGGATAAAGTTTGTCCAAGGTACAACCTTCCGATGTTCCATGGTGAAGAGTCAACCTTCGACATGTTGCCATGGCAACACTTCCCTGATGACTCTTGTCTGTCTCCCGAGGGAGAGGCCCAGTCTTTGCAGTCTGCTGGGCTCTCTCCTCCAGCTGCAGATACTTTTTCTTTTCCTGTTCTCTCCATGTCTCCTCCTATTTTTCCTGAGCTCCCAATGGCCCAAGGGCAGAGCCGTCAGACGGTGGAGGAGCCGGGGGCTTTGGAGGACTCTGCCCCAAAGCCAGCACGGAGAGGTTCTCCTGCAGCCACGCCAGAGGAATCCCCAGCATTGGAGCTGCTGCAGGGGGACAATAGGACTGCAATAACCATCTTTCCTGCTGTGGAGGAAGTTGCAGCGGAGTGGGAGCCAGAGCTGGACCTCTTGGAGGCCGGGCCCAGGTGTTCGTCGCCAGGATTGACTGAGTCCTGGACAGCGGTAGAGCTCGAGCTCAGGCAAGTGTTCTCTCTTGTTTTTCTTATGACACTTTTAGAGAGATCTTGTCTAGCTCTAGGTGAGGAGAGTCAGGCACAGCGCACAGCCGCGTCTGAACTTTCCTCGCTGGGCTCCGCCACTGCCGGCGACCTTAATGACCCTGTTTCTTCTCCCGCTCCTGAGCCATGTTCTAGGGTCGCTGGAGAGGAACAACCAACTCCAGGGGTCCTCGTGGAGCCGGTCTCACCGCCTGACGACATTGTGGGCCCAGCTCCCCTGAGGTCTGAGGTCGTCACGTGGTCCCCTCCGCAGGCTGTATCGCCGTGGGTGCAGCGTGCGGGCTTTGGACCCTCATGGGGGCTGCGCCCCAGGATTAGCCCGACATGGGTGCTGCACCCTTGCCCAGACCCATCATGGACACCATGCTCCAGGTCGGGGTCCACTGTGGGTGCAGCATCGGCCTGGTCGGGGTCCAGCGTGGGTGCTGCAGAGCGTCAGCCGGAGGTCGCCACGGGTGCTGCAGAGCCTCAGCCGGAGGTCACTGCGGGTGCTGCAGAGCCTCAGCCGGAGGTCACCGCGGGTGCTGCAGAGCCTCAGCCGGAGGTCACTCGGGTGCTGCGGAGCCGGCCCAGTTGGGATCTATTGCGGGTGCTGCAGAGCCGGCCCGGTTGGGGTCCATCACAGCTGCAGTGGAGCCGGCCCAGTCGTGGTTCATCATGGGTGCAGCGGAGCCGGCCCGGTCAGGGCCCATCACGGGTGCAGCCGGGTCCCAAGCTGGGATCATCGAGGGCGCTGCAGATCGCCATGTGGATGCCGGGGTCCCCTTCTCCTCCCGCTCCTAGGCCATGGGGGTTCCCTCCCTTCGATCCGGTCACCCACCTGCGAGCTTTCCTGTAGGCAGGCCACCTCCCACCTCATCCTGCCGGCCCTAGTGGATGAACAATGCTGGCTGGCCGCCGGAAGGACTGACTCCCCGGGTCTGGTGGCCCATGTGTTCTGGCAGACCGCCGAATTCCATCCACCTGACCTTCTGCTGGGCCTGGGACTCTGGGCAGCCTCCTGAGCCCCAATGCCTGTGGACTTGGGGGGGTTAATTGTGGTCCCTGGGCAGGGAGTTGTGTTCCCACCTTTCCTGTTCCCCCTACCTCCCACCTGGGTTTGTGTTGTTTGTTCCTGTTGGGGGGTTGGGATGTTTCTGAGCCTATGTGAATTGCCTATGTGAAGTCAGAAATCCCGGAATAAACCCACGCAGACACGAGGGTGGAGAACATGCAATCTGAACTAAAGTCAGTTATTTTATTCTGGATTGACAAATATTTTATTTATTACTTTCTACTGTTTCTTTATATGATTCAGTGTAAGTAGATAGTTTGCATTTCTTTTTCAAGTATTGTTAATTATTTTCAAACATTTGAGACAAAATTGGAAAGTTTTGGTACTAGCCCCACTGGGTTTGCTTGAGCCAATATTCCAACTTTTAGCTAAATGCAGGATTCACAAGACCACTGCATTTTTAATTTTTCTTCTTCCATGTTAAGGTGTGAATGCTAGAATTAGCTGCCTGCCCAGACCTCTCCTGGTCAAAATTTAATAATCACAGCTAATCTGAGCTTCCCATAACTTTCCACGTTAAATGCTACAAAGCACATACACACAAAAACTATTTTACTCACCAATGTTGTTGTACTTTTAAGAGAAAATCTGAGTTAATAAGCTTGTCTGGCTCTCCACTCATAAACATTACTGCCATAGAGGCTCCTCCCCAGTGCGGAGATCAAGTGCGCCACATCTGCATGACTGCAGATGTTTATTTACATGTATAAAATTAAATATAAATAATACAACCTTTTTTAAAGTGTTGTAATATTTTACTTTAAAAGCAAATTTGAAGAGCTACAAATTATTTTAGATAATTAAAACTGATGGGCTCATTGACATATCACATTCCACCTCACCTGGAGTGGCACTTAGGGTGAGATTGTAGTGGTGGCTGGGGTGGCCCCGCCCCTGCAAAAACGGTAGCTGTGTCTACTAGTTGCTATGTTTGCTAAAACCATACAGACATGTATGGTATAAGGGGTTAATCACAAGTTGCGGTGTGATGATGTAGCTGGCTGATACCGTCATCACACCGATATACACGTATAAGGGAAGAGCCGGCCATGTTAGGTCTCTTCTGTCGGTACTCTCACTTAAGCATAGTCAGGACCCAAGTGCTCATTCACATGTTCTGTATATTTAACATTTGTGTAATAAAGTTCAGTTCCAGCACAGCTCACTCGTCCGTGGTCGTTGCCAGGTTTGTGGACATAACATTTGGGGACGAGAAAACGAACCATGGAGGCGTGCCTGAGGCCACTGAGACCCTTCCTGGAGTTCCCCGATGAGTCGCCCGTCCCGTGGCCGCGTTGGCTGGATGCTTTCGAGACCTATGTAGCGGCGTTGGACCTGGCAATATTGAAAAAGGGATGAAAACGGGCACTACTAGTCCACAACCTGGGCATAGAAGGTCAGAGAATTTTCCATACGCTCAGACCAGCGGACTCGTTTGGTGACGCTGTGGAACTGCTAGCTAGCTACTTTGCTACTCCGGACAACATGGTGGCATGGCATATCAGATTCTGCCAACGGTGATAGGAAATTGGTGAGTCCACCCAGCAATTCGTCGCAGACCTAAGACATCTGGCTAGAATGTGCAGATTTGAACTTTTAGAGGATGAGATGGTGCAGGACCAATTGGCCGAGCACACAAACAACCCACGGCTAAGGGCAAAGATGCTAACAGCACTAAACAACATGACACTAACTAAGTAACACTATTGAGCTAGCGTTACAGCTTGAGTCAGCAGAAAGGTTAGCATCGGAGCTAGATGTGCGCCAACAGCAGAGACAGATGCTATTAACCAACAGAGGAGTTTGAGGCAAACGGCATGGACCGGAGGACCCCTCTGAGAGGCCCCACATGTGGTAACTGTGGTTCCCCAATTCACCATGAGAGAGCATGTTTTTGCCTGGCAAGAGGACAGCATTGCAACAAGTGTGGAAGATTTAATCATTTCACCAAGGTTGGCCGGTCGCCGATGCTGTGGAGGCCACCAAGCAAGCAAAGCCACCCGCCCGTGATGACCATCCACATGGTATGTCCTGAGAGCATGTCATACGCACACAGCATAATACAGTTAGACGACGCTGCTGTGCTGCTCCTGTTTGACACCACTGCAGTGAGGTCGATGTTAAATTGGGTCATGGTGAAGACATTTTTCCCCAACCACCCGATTAGAAAAACCCAGTGGAGCTGTGTGGTTATGATGGCCACAGAGTTAGCAATGTAGGGAAAATCATGCTAATAGTCTGCTACAAGTTGAAGATTGTTTATGACTTTGAGTTTCAAGTGGCTACGCATGGTGATAACATACTGAGATGCAGCCTCTTCTACCGACTGGGTTTCACCATCCGTGACAGCAATGGGCTCAACAAATGGGCTGCACGGTGGCGCAGTGGTTTAGCACTGTGGCAGCACAGTTTTACCCTTGGCCGGGGGATCGCGGGGATCATGAGATCGTGGGTTCGATTCCAGCCCCCGACCAACAGTGAGCTGTGTGGAGTTTGCATGTTCTCCCCGTGTTGCGTGGGTTTACTCCGGGATTTCTCCGGTTTCCTCCCGCATACCAAAAACATGTAGGTTTAGGGCGCTCGCGCACGCAGCGACCAGCAGCCAGTGGCTTGTCACCAAACTGCAAACCAAGTCTACCTACGGGTACAAATAAGTAAAAAAAAAAAAAACTTGTCAGGCTATGGCGATTGGGACACAACTTTCACTGATGACGATGACGTGGTTTGGGACGAGAGTTTAAAGGGTGATGGCGACGAGAAACCAACTGTCCTGTGTGCACAGGAGGAGCACTACCCAGAGGGGGGGCAGCGGCTGGATTCACCTCAGATCCTCGCCCAGCAGGAGTCTACGGGAGCCGCTGTGGAGTTGCAGGAGTGGGAGCCCATGCACACAGAGAACCCTGAAAGACAACAACTCAGTACAGATGTTATCTGCAATGATGGTGACAGCACAACCACATACATCAGACAAGGGAGAAGAGAGACCGGACTGCTTCAGTATCCTCACTCAGCACCAGTCTATGGGAGCCACGGCTGAGCCAACGGGTGAAGAGTCCGTAACGGTAAGCGACACAGGAGAGGCGCCTGACGTCTTCAGTACCCATGACCAGCTTTGACCTCCAGAGACTGTTGCGGGGGCGTTGGGTGAAGAGTCCATGACCAACACGAAGACGACGGAGGTAAACGTAGCATCACCACGATCTCAATGGCATGTGAGACCGAGCAAAGCGCCTCTCCAAGTGATGGACTGTGTGCATGTATGCACGGATGAGCGACCGTCCCTGCGGCCAGCAAAGTCACATTCTACAAGACTGCAGATGCCCTTGAGGATCGTGGCGCAGCTGGGACCAGCGTGGTTCAGATTGATGGATGGTTCGGTACGGCATGCAAACCATCTCCAGCACATTCGAGTGGCCGCTTCAGACAGCAAGGCTTTGCAGGAGTCAGTTGGTGCAGCACAGGACCCGAGTCGCAGCATTATGAAGATTGGTTCCAGTCCAGGTGACCCAGAATATCCAATGCGTGTCCAAGGCCCCTCCAGCAGAACTGCCTTCCCCATGGAAGAGTGTGAAAATGAAAGTGAGTGTTTAGATAGGAGCGCGGCTGGCAAATGAGTGTCAGAATAATCCACCCAGCTGCGTTGGTTTGAGCGGCGGTCCACCCCCTAACCCAAGTTAGCAATGTGGGGTTATTGTTTATGCCAAAATGGGGAGGGTCATATTCGGATAAAGTGTTCTGGTTGTTTTTTTTTTTCCGGGGGGGGAGGGGGGTGATGAATGTGATATAAGGGGTTAATCACAAGTATCAGCTTGATGACGTAGCCGGCTGGTACCATCATCACACTGACATAAGGGAAGACCATGTTAGGTCTCTTCTGCTGGCACTCTCACTTAGGCATAGTCAGGAGCTAAGTGCTCATTCACGTGCTCTGTATATTTAACATTTGTGTAATAAAGTTCAGTTCCAGCACATCTCACTCATCCGTGGTCATTGTCAGGTTTGTGGACATAACAACAGGGTTCCAAGTTGATTCTTCTGCCATTCAGTTAATAATTTTGTTAGATGTACATTATATGCATATGTATGTGCATGCAAGATTTTTTTTTTCTTTTCATGGTATGCTATTACTGGCTGTAATGAACATGTTTCGAGCACAAAAACTACTGACTGCCACATGAGTGCTTTGAGAGGTGACATGAAAGGCTACTATACAAGATGCATTCCCTTCATCTTTGTTTCACTCCCTCATATGTTCTGCTGTCTCATTTGCAGATATGCTTCCATGTGTCCAACTACAGCACCCTTTTTTGCACACTCTCTATGTTGAACACCCCTCTTATTCTCTTTCTTACTTTCCCCAGCATTGCACTTTGATTTTCTTTTTCCTCCCTGCTCTCCCCCTCAATTTTACTGTGTAGTTTCACAGGCTTTCAGGGTGCTTTGTATCCCTCAGACACAATGCCATCCATTCATATTACATCAAGAGACAGTGACACCAATTATTTGAAGGGTCCATAAGGCTGCACAACCCCATGATCCAGTGGATGAAGGGGGAATAGAGACAGATGGGCAGGGCGTTGGGAGAAATATGAGGGAGATTTGAGCCTAGTTCGGGGTGAAATTAGATGTAAAAGGTCTGGTGAAGTTTTGATGGAGTAAAAACTTTGCTCGGCTGGGCCAAGCTGTTGGCAGATCAGGTCAACTGTGGTAAGCGTATTTGTCTTTTAATGCTTTGATTGATTTTGGTGGCAAAACACTTTCAAAAACTAACTTAGTCCCAACGCTCTACACCAGTTAGGTTAGTAACTTAACTTTTTAGTAACCAAAAATACACAAGCATAACATTTCACATTAAAAAATATGCATTTGGGTGTTAACCTTTCTAAATGGTTTCCTGGGTCATATGATTACTATAAAAATCTTACAACATCTCTTAACTGATAAATATTTGTATTTTGCACTCTGACAGAAGCATGTAGCTGTTCTAGGTTACATTTTCCTGCGTTACAAAATGAAAACCCATCTTAAGTTTCTTCCCATCACTATGATGTTGGCTGTGGTATCGATCCAATCCATGTCCACAATCCTAGATTCTAGCCATTAGCATTGAAGCTAACAATAACAACACCAGCTGGACCACAAAAAAAAACCAAAAAACATACTGTAGCCTGTTTGGGATAGAACGGTTCTCTGTCCATATCTTTCCAGTTATTTATTGATAAACACAGCGGTCCCGGACACAGCAGGTTATCCGTTATTGGTAAACAAACACCAAAGTGCTCCTGTTCCACCACCATGATAACTGTTTCTTCCCCGATTCCCACAATTAACATCAGTGCCAATGGCTTGACCAGAATAAGGCTAGTTTCAAATCTAGCTGTCACCACACTGTTGAGCTGTGCTTTAGACCCACGACTTGCAAGTAGATAGTGTGAACATTTGGTTGTTGTTACTGTTAGCTTAGCTTTGATATGCGTTCATATAAAATAAGGGAAGACATGTTTGCTTTACACAATTGTTTAAGTGATGGTTTCTGTCCTACTTTTGGCACAAATGCCAGCTGTAGTGAAACAGTCATTAATGGGAAAGTGTAACAGTTTGGATTAGCCATTAGCAAGGTTAGCCAGAATGTATTGCTTTTGTTTGGCCTTTCAGACTTAGATAAGGGGCTCATGAAAATTAACGAAGAGGGAAAAAAAGAGCTTTTGAAAATGGGGGCACATATTAGTAAGCTGCAAATCAACACAGGAATGATTTTTGGCCTTAAAAGCTACATCCATATGTCATTGAGAATGCCAAAACTTGGAAAATGGAAGTAATGGGATCTTTAATGCTGTCTGTTGTGTACGGAATATGTGTCTGTGATGCCGTGCCCACCCACATGGTGACGTCAGGCGGGCACGGCCCACTGTGTATGTAGTTGTGTGTTCTCTGTAATAAAGGTTGAGTTGGCTGCATGAAGACAAGACTCCTGTCCACTCATTTTACAGACATAGCATTTGGCGACGAGGAGAAAAATGGGAGCGTGCTGGTTGCCTCCACCACTGCTACTGTTTCTGGAGCGTGCAGGAGAGCCGGTGATCCTGTGGCTGGAGTGGAGAACTGACTTTGAGGAGTACATCAGAGCGCTGGGTCTTCATAGGCTTGGCGGGAGACAGCGGCGGGCGCTCCTGGCCCACAACCTCGTCGCGGAGGGCTGGAGAATCCTCAGTACGCTGGGTGCAGCGGAGCGCTATGAGGATGCTGTTGAGTGGCTGGCTGAGCACTTCGCTGGGCAGACGTGGACCAGGAGGCTGCAGGTGATGGAGCTTTTGGCACCAGGAACGACTGAGCTAGTTAGCTTCGGGAAGCTAACGGCTCAGTCTATGTCAATGGACGGGCTAATGGAGGGGCTAACTTTGTGCCAAAATCTGGAAGCGAGCGGCAAGCTGGGCACCGAGGAGAGGCCGGGGCAAAATGTGGAAGAGTCCCCGGTCACTGAAGACGGCAAGCCAGTCAGGGAGCTCAGCATGGCGTAGTAGCATGGTGCTGGTGGGTCGGACGGCATGGTGTGTGAGGACGGCAGAGAGGGAGAGCAGCAGGAGCCATCCCCGAAACTGAAGGCTAGACAGCGGGAGAGCGAGACCATACAGGCTGAGGGCCCCGGGGAAGAGCAGCGACAGCCGGGTGCGGAAACGACGCAGCGGAACACCTGGGCTGAGGGTGTTGGGAGCAGCGATGATGGGCCCAGGTCGGAGAGTAGAGCCGACAAGAGTGACACTGAGAGCCCAAAGGAAGAATAGCCGCAACCGGACAGGGAGTCAATGCAGCAGAACACTTGGAATGAGGGGGCCGAGAGCAGCAACATGGTGCCCAGGTCGGAGGATAGAGCTGACAGGAGTGACACCAAGAGCCCCGAAGGACAGCAGCTGCAGCTGGACGTGGATGACAGCGCAATTCGGGACACGGACTGGCATGGCGAGCGGGGAGGTGATGGTGACTGGAACCGCGATGATCCAACGAGGGCGGACCCTGATGCCAGCATCCCTGTTGTCCTGGGTGTGGGAGCTGGACAGTGCAGCGGAGTCCCCGGGAAGACGGCTGCTGGGTCTAAGAGAAAAGAGAACGAAGCGGAGCCAATTGGCGCGATTCTGCGGTGCGCCAAATGCCATCGTCATGGTGAGAGTTCAGACCGGGTTGGCGGGATGGCCCAACTCAGGAAGGAGGTCCAATGGCGACGTCGTGAGCACGGGAGGTAGGCTCGGGTTCCCCTGCGGGTCAGTGATGAGGTCCGGCCCAGAGAAGTGAAGCAATTAATGGCAGGAAGGGACATTTTTGCCGGGGAGGGGGGCTTCGACCCTGGGGGCAGACAGTGGGCAGGGGTACATATGCCGTGGGGCTGCCCGGGGCCTCTGAGGCAGTCTAGTGGATGGTGGCTGTCCAGAGACTGTGGAGTGACTTAAAAATATCTTGTGTTAATATCTGTATATATGATGCTGGTGTGCATTTGAGTACATGTGTGTAATATAGGATTAATTTTACATTTTAAGAGACATGGTTCAATTTTGGTTGTTTTTGTGTGAATGTGATAGATTGTTTTGTTACGGTATATTATCCCTATGTTCTTAGTGCATGATTTGGGTCCTATATTTGAGAGGTTTTCAATTGTGTGTGTGCTTTTGCATTTTTCTAAAGGAGGGGAGAATGTTGTGTATGGGAATACGTATGTGTGTCTGTGGTGCCGTGCCCACCCACAAGGTGACGTCAGGCGGGCACAGCCCACTGTGTATATAGTTGTGTGTTCTCTGCAATAAAGGTTGAGTTGGCTGCATGAAGACAAGACTTCTGTCCACTCATTTTACAGACATAACACTGTCCACCATTGTCCTTTCACCTCCACAGTCAGATTTACGCAGGTTTTGAAATGATGAGGCACTGTGAAGATATAAATATGAATGTATTCTGAGATGGGGAATTTACAATCATAGAGGACTTGTTGCCTGCAAGCTAACAGCTCATTCCATCATAGTGAAAACCAGTGTGACGCTGAAATATGACAGTCTCTCTTGCAGCTGTTAATGAGTTTTGTAGTGTGAATCAAAATAGCCTATAAAATGTGTGATTCTTTAGAGAAGTTTGGTGAAGCGGTCCGTTTAACCTGTTGGCTTTGTCTGTGACAGCCAGAGCTGCGTTTCCGCACCGGAAGAAAGCACGTCACTCATGATTTTACTCTGTCATGCATGACTGTGGGTTGCTGGCTGCTGGCCATTGTGTTTACAACAAAAAAACGACACACAAATAGTAACTCCCAGTATCACCTAGGGCAGGGCGATGTATCGAATAGGCCTATATTCATTGTACCGGTACATTTCGCCACCTGCGATATATAAAATAGTTGTATCACATACAGTATATTCGAATATTTGTCACAGCAATATGAGCCGCTGCTGCAGTGAGGCGGTCTGGTTGCAGCTTAGCCGCTGCTGTAGTCTGAGCGGAAGTTCAGCACGGCTGCCCTGCCTCCTGCTTCCTCACAGAGAAAGAGAGAAATGTACACTGCAGCGAGCAGAGATGAAAAGGAAGATAATATGGCTGTGTTGTGAGTCATGTATATGTTGGACACTGCATATGTGATTTAACCTCACGATGAAGGAGAGCCAGCCCCCTGCGGTGCGGAGCCACAGAGCCTGGACCCCTGCGGAGGACAGGGGACAGAAGACTTCCTGACCACTGAGGCTCGAGAGGAGAGAAGGGGGAGTTATGTAAATAAAAGGCTAATGAATGTGAATAAAGAGATTTTGAGATAGATGTGTGATTTCCCCCGCGAGGGAAATGGTTTGATGTCAGAATGTTTAAATGAGAGAACTTTGGTGTGTTCACTCTCTTTGTTCGCTGCTCAGGAATGAGAGCAGACAGTGGAATGATTACTTGAATAAACTGGAATGAAAGGCAATTCGGTTTCGTTATTCAAGTCTCCCCACATTGGTGACTGACGACGTTGAGAATGAACGAAGAAATTCTCAGGGTCCCGGACTCACAGCGCTCAGAACTGGCAAGTGCAGTGGCCGTTAAGCTGCCTGATTTCTGGCAGGATAACCCACGGTCGTGGTTTCTTCAAGCAGAGTCGCAGTTCGCGCTCGCAGGAGTAACGGTGGATGACACTAAGTTCCACCATGTCATCGCTAAACTGGACAACAGCACAGCTCGGTGCGTGCAAAGCTTGGTGGAGCAGCCACCCGCGACCGACAGGTACGGCAAGCTGAAATCCACCCTCATCAAGTTTTTCACCCCCTCGGCTGAAGTGAGCGCGAGGAGGATCCTGTCTTTGCTAGACCAAGGTGGACACAGGCCGAGCGCCCTGATGGAGGAGATGATACAGCTGAGAGGGTTGGACAACGATGATTTCATTTTTCAGTTCATTTTCCTCTCCAACCTCCCGGCGCATGCGAGAAGCACGCTGGCCGGCAAAAAGTGTCACACCCTGGAGGAGTTCCGGGAGCTGGCCCAGGAGGCAGATGGGATCCTGGACGCCTGCGGCGGGCAAGCAACCACAGCGGCGACCCGAGACAGCGGGGAGCCAGAGGCGGCAGAACCAGACTGGCCGACGACGGCGGCAACACGGCCGCGACGAGGTGGAGCCAATAGCCCGGCGGCAGAGGCGCGGGCACGACACAGCGGAGGAGAAGATCTCTGCTTTTACCATCGGAGGTTCGCAGAGAAGGCACGCAGGTGTGTGCCGCCCTGCATCTTCAGGAGTTCGGGAAACGGCAAGACCGGGGGTCACTAGCAGCTTCGACCCTCGGAGAACGCAACAAGCTGCTCTACATCACGGATGCGCGCTCCGGACGAGAGTTCCTCATCGACACCGGAGCACAAGTGAGCTTCATCACCCCAACATACGCGGACCGGGTGGCTGGACCCCACGGTAGCGGAGCTACAGCGGCAAATGGCTCGAACATCAACACCTACGGGAGAAGGACCTTGCCTTTGTGCTTACATGGCCGCACATATGAATGGACTTTTGTAATAGCGGCGGTGAGTTTCAACATGTTGGGCGCGGATTTTCTGTGTTCACACAATCTATTAGTGGATCTTGCTAATAGACGGCTGGTAAATGCACTCTCTTTTTACTCTCTCCCCTGTTCAGCTCGAGTGTCCCCGCCACCAGTACAGACCCACGTCGCTACAGCAGGTGGTAAGTTTCACACACTCCTCACCCAATTTCCAGCGCTCACTGTGCCCACTTTTTCAGCGACAGTCGCGAAGCACAGGGTGAAACACTTTATCCCCACTTCTGGTCCTCCCGTGTTCGCAAAAGCTCGGCGCTTGGATGCAGTTAAGCTCGCCATTGCGCGCGAGGAGTTCGCCAGCCTGGAGAGGCTGGGCATCGTTCGTAGGTCGAAGAGTCCGTGGGCTTCGCCGCTGCACATGGTACCGAAAGCCGATGGCTCCTGGAGACCGTGCGGGGATTACCACAGGCTAAACAACGCTACGGCGCACGATCGTTATCCCATCCCGCACATTCAGGATTTTTTGGTGCACCTGGCGGGGGCGCGCATTTTTTCAAAGATTGATCTAGTTCGCGGCTATCACCAAGTCCCGGTCCAACCGGAGGACATTCCTAAAACAGCGGTAATAACCCCGTTCGGACTTTTCGAATTTTTACGCATGCCGTTTGGTCTCAAAGGGGCGGCGCAAACATTTCAGCGGATGATGGATGCCGTGTTACGCGATCTCCCTTTCGTGTTTGTGTACCTCGACGACATTTTGGTCGCGAGTACTTCAGAGGACGAACACGAAACGCACCTCACAGCAGTTTTTAGGAGGCTGGGAGAGCACGGCTTAATAGTTAACCCAGCCAAGTGGCAGTTCGGCGTCGAGTGGATCGATTTTTTGGGTCACCGCGTCTCCCCGGAGGGAGCGGTTCCCTTACCAGAGAAAGTACGCGCGGTAGCGGATTTTCCCCGTCCACAAACGGTCAAATCACTACAGGAATTCTTGGGGATGGTGAATTTTTATAACCGATTCCTGCCCCACACAGCTCAAATCATGCAACCGTTATATGCCGCGCTCAAAAAACAAAAACCGACCCAGGCGGTCGAATGGTCCCCGGAGCGGGAGCGCGCGTTCACAGAGGTTAAAAAAGCCTTGGCTGACGCTGCGCTCCTGGCCCACCCAGACCCTGCAGCACGGATCGCGCTGATGACAGACGCTTCAGATTTAGCCATAGGGGCCGTTATTGAGCAACAGGTAGCCGGAGTTTGGCAGCCTTTGGCTTTCTTTAGCAAATCTTTAAGCGCGGCTGAACGAAAATACAGCGCGTTTGACAGAGAACTGTTGGTGCTGCATTTGGCTATTCGTCATTTCCAGTTCTGGCTGGAAGGACGGTGCTTCACCGCTTATGTGGACCACAAGCCGCTCACATACGCCATGGCCAAAATTTCAGATCCGTGGTCCGGCAGGCAGCAGAGGCAGCTGGCCGCAATCTCGGAATTTACCACTGACATTAGGCACGTCGCGGGCAAATTCAATGTAGTAGCGGATTGTCTCTCACGCGCGTTCACGACCCCAACACGCGCAGAGGCAGAATGGGCCACCGTGACCGCGCCGCAGGAGAGCGGCACGGTGGCGCGCGCAGCCCCGGTGCACGTGGGTATAGATTACGCAGCCATGGCAGCAGACCAGGGGGCGGACGCAGACGTGCGCGCGCTCCAGTCTGGACCAACAGGGTTGAGGCTGGAGAGCAAGTGTTTACAAACCGGTATGCCCCCCCTGATCTGCGACATGTCGACGGGGCGCCCGCGTCCGGTGGTTCCGGCCACGTGGCGCCGCCGTGTTTTTGACTCGGTCCACTCACTGGCGCACCCGGGGGTGCGCGCGTCGGTGAAACTAGTGGCGGAAAAGTTTGTTTGGCCGTGCCTGCGCAAGCACGTGAAGGAATGGGCAAAAACCTGCATTTCCTGTCAACGGGCCAAAATTCACAGGCACACAAGAGCCCCGTTAGAACCGTTCCGCATTCCGGCCAGAAGGTTCGACCATGTGCACGTCGACCTTGTGGGCCCCCTACCGGCATCACAGGGGTTCACGTATCTTTTGACAATGGTGGCCCGCACCACACGTTGGCCGGAAGTGGTCCCACTTGCGACGACCATGGCCGCGGAGGTGGCTCGCGTTTTTTTAACGGCTTGGGTGGCGCGCTTCGGGGTTCCGTCGGACATTACGTCCGATAGAGGACCGCAATTCATCTCTGAGCTGTGGTCAGCGATGGCCAACGGCTTAGGAGCCAAAATTCACCGCACTACGGCTTACCACCCTCAGGCCAATGGTTTATGCGAGCGTTTTCATAGGTCTTTGAAGGCAGCACTCAGAGCGTCGCTCACGGATGCAGATTGGGTAAATAAACTTCCATGGGTTTTATTAGGGTTGCGTTCTGCGCCTAAAGAGGACTTAGACGCCTCCCCAGCGGAGCTGGTATTCGCACAAACTCTGAGGCTGCCGGGCGAGTTTTTACCAGAGCACCCAGAGCACCCACCTCTCTCGGCTCTGGGACCGTTAGTCGGCACGGGGGCAGACACGCTCCCGGGTCCGGTTCATCACGCTTTTCCACGAGTTTTCGTCCCCAAGGCTTTGAAAAATGCCGATTTCGTTTTTGTCAGGCACGAAGCCCTTAAAGCAACGCTCAAACCACCTTACGAAGGGCCATTTCGAGTGCTGGAGGCAGGTGATAAGCAATTTGTGCTAGATTTTGGAGACAGAAAAGAGACAGTCAGTATTGACAGACTAAAACCTGCTTTTGTCATGAAGGACGTGTCTGTACCGGTCGCAGTGGCGCCTCGACGAGGCAGGCCCCCGCAGAGGGCAATTAATCACTCTCTTCCTCAGTCAACAGAACCGAAGCAGAAAAGCACCGCAGGCAAGGCGGGGCCAACGCACAGCAGATTCGGCAGACGGCTGAAGCCCAAGCGGCGCACAGACTGAATGTTGGTGTTGATTATTCAGTAGTGAGTAAGGTGCTATTAAATTTTAGGAATTAGTCTGTTCTTCATCATTTGGGGGGGGGGGTTATATGGCTGTGTTGTGAGTCATGTATATGTTGGACACTGCATATGTGATTTAACCACAATGAAGGAGAGCCAGCCCCCTGCGGTGCGGAGCCACAGAGCCTGGACCCCTGCGGAGGACAGGGGACAGAAGACTTCCTGACCACTGAGGCTCGAGAGGAGAGAAGGGGGAGTTATGTAAATAAAAGGCTAATGAATGTGAATAAAGAGATTTTGAGATAGATGTGTGATTTCCCCCGCGAGGGAAATGGTTTGATGTCAGAATGTTTAAATGAGAGAACTTTGGTGTGTTCACTCTCTTTGTTCGCTGCTCAGGAATGAGAGCAGACAGTGGAATGATTACTTGAATAAACTGGAATGAAAGGCAATTCGGTTTCGTTATTCAAGTCTCCCCACAGATAACATATAAACGTAGGCTCATCTTAAGCACAGGAAATGGCAGGGGGTGGGGGGGGGGGGGTAGCCAGGAGAAGACAAATATTTCCAGCCTGACCTCTGCAGGTCACTGCCCACTTAGCAAATGAACTTTCAAAATAAGAGCTCTTGCAACCCTTCAAAATAAGAGCAAGTGGCTTGCCAAATAAAGAACTGATGAAATGTAGACACATAAAAAAATGCAAAAATAAGCGACAAATTATACTTCTGTTACTTACTAGCCGCCAAATATTAACTGTGTGGTAAACTGAAACACTTCTACCCATGATGATAAACTTCATCACTTTATGAGTTCTGTTAAACAATGGAAAAAAGACACTGCTCAGTTACATATTGTTGTGAAGAATTTTCTCTGACATAAGTTTTTATTTTATTTTATTATTCAGCTTTTTCATAAGTGAAAGGAATATATACATGTATAATTTCAAATAAAAATGTAAGGAAAACCAAATTTTAAAGGACATTCAGCACACAAAATACATATCGTGATATGTACTGTGTATCGTGATATAGAGAAATCATATCGCAATACTTTTTTGCGCTATATCGCCCAGCCCTAAACTCACCCCTCCAAAAATATCATCTCCCATTAATTAGTTCTGAGTAATTCTGCTAACAAACAAAGAAGCAACCAGACAACCCTCCACTCGTAAAAACATAACCTATACAGAGTTAATACAGCCAGTATCCTCTTAAATGCACTGTGATGGTTAAATCCACCAGCTGTTGTGCTGTTTAGACTAGATTAAATAATCAGTAATCTATTGTTTTTTGTGACAAAGAAAAAGATTTCCCTTCAGTAACATTGCATCATCTCAAAGGACACCATCCCTCCTCTTCTCAATCTAATCATAGCAGTCTCATCTCAAAATTTGCTCTGTCTCTCCAGACTTGCTGCTCCATTTCTCCCATTTTGTGTGGGCACTAAGTTTCCCTTTGAGGCGACTGTCATTGTTTTCCAATTGGGATGACTTGAGGCTCTTCAGGCATTTCCAGGCTACACAGAGGGAGATGGGAAGACAAAAAGAGAGCAGCCGGGGCTAAGGCTGGGAACCAAGGCGCCGTGGCCAATCTACCATATTGCTTTGGTCTGCAGTTCTGGGAGTGAAGTCAGTCTCCCACTTCATAATTTCGTGACACACATTCAAACACAGATGTACATGGACACACACAGCCACAAGTCTTACATTTTGCTACATGTGTTGAAAGTACTAGACAGACCTCCACCTTCTCAACTAGCTGAAGAACTCAGTTTTGGTCTCTTTTGTGCTTTGGGGGTTGGAGGACTTAATCTACCGGAGGGTTGGTGGAAGTTTTAAGAATTGCAAGAGTCAACTGCCCAAGTAACAAAAAGGAGGACAAGCACTGCAGATGTCTGTGATGAGAGAGGTTTTAAGTTTTTAAAGAACAGGCAAGACATGCTGTACATGCACAATGGGAATATATATGTTTTTTCAACAATTTTGGAGTTCAAAACTTTATACCTTAAAATTTTGTGTTTTCAGATATATGTAAGTTTTTCTTTACACTTGTTTCCATTTGAACGCCCTCCAATTCGACTGAGTTTTATCAGAAAGGAAATTAAAGAAAGAGTCCCAAATTTGCAGCAGTGTAGACTTGAGTCACATGACCTGGACTTGAGTCACAAATTTGATTACTTCCATCCCAACTTGAAAAAAATTAAAAACTCAACTTGGACTCTTGCTGCTATCCTTCTGTCACAAATCACCCCTGACACTCGTCTCCATCCACTCCACCCTGCCCACAATCTCTTCTTCACCTCTTGGATGGTTGACCCCAGGTATTTAAACTCATCTATCGTCACCATTACACCTGTCTCCCTCTCATTCACACATGCGTTCTGTCTTAAAATAAGTAACTGAAATAAGTGATAAGTAACTGAAAACAGCCAATTTGTATTTAAAGGACTTTCAAAGTTGACAGTCTTAAGCAATAAGAATAATAATCATTCAGGTCAAAAAGGTCAACCAAAGCTAAAGCTATGAGCTACTGTATATACTGAGTAGGCTTTAGGAATATCATCATATTTACTTAAAACTTTTCTGTTGTGTTATTCCACAAGCAAACAATGTAAGATTTTTTCCACAACAATCTATTTAAAGGCAATAGTACACTTTCACGTTTTCAATGAAGAGTTTTGGCACTGATTAAAGTATGAAGACTAAAGGTGATGAATGTTCCACTGCATGACCTTTCCCTGCTATTTAATGGCATCACAGATAATTTTCCCACTCCAGTACCCCTCATGTTTCAAGTGGTACTGCAGTAGGCACAGCTCACTAGTAAAGACTGGCTGTATCATTTTCTGTTGTCCTCATTACCTAGTAACACCAACACTGTTGGTGTTACTAGTTACTTTACTCTTTGCATAAAAGTTTTAATACATATTTTTTTTCTCAGGAGTAATCAACTTTTCTGAGAGAAAAAAAAAATTGAACCAGTGATATTAAAAAGGAAAAGCTAAATTAATCAGTGATGTGCAGTGAGGTTCATGGCTGGTGAGGCTATGATGCTTTCAGATTCAGATTTAGAAATCGGATTTTATAAATAATTTTAACAAAACAAGTGTAAGATATTTTATTGAATTGCTTCTTAATTGAATACATAGAAAAGTCAGTAAAAAAAAGGTCCATGTTTTCATTTTATACCCCTTAGCATTCCAGCATCCCACCCGCGGAACGTTTTAGTATTTCTGCTGCAACACAGTGAAGTGTGGTAAACATGTTTACAGTGGGTAGTCATGCCATTTGGCACAGATTGGCACAGTTCAAAAATGCCTTATTTCAACCTGAGGAAAAAAAAATATTCATTTTTTGTGGTATAGTTACAAAATTTTGACCTGAACTTGGTAACACTTGGTTCTACATTCCGATTGTCTTTTCCAGCCAATATCTAACAGCTGTATGTTATTTTCAGGCATCTGTATCTTTTAAACAAAAAAAAAAAACAGGCAAATTTTATTTACTTCAAATTTAGTATGTTTAGATGACTGTTACTCAGTGGCTGAAGCACTTAGAGGGACTGACCCCATGAATATACTACAAAGGGTTGAAGAACAGCTTTTGATTTTCTTTGGGTATGTTATTTTTAGGCATTTTTAGGGAAATTGGCTGGAATGTTAAGGGGTTACACCTGTCCTTGAGTACAGACGGTGTGCAAAGAACCTTTGTTACACAAGTATAATGTATTAAGTTATTTTAAAAACAAGTTTTTTTTATTCACAAAAGTTATTACACCTTGTTTTTGGCCAAAGAATAATGTAAATTATAGTGGCTCAGACAGCTGCATCTCTCTGTGTTGCAGCTCCACAATTTACACTCATTATTAATAATTATTTTTTAGTATTTACAACTACTATGCATGCATAATCTTACCTTTACTTGTAAATGAAGTAAATTTGCCTATTCTCCTGGACAAAAATGGCTGTGACTTTGTTAAAAAAAAAGTCCTTATCTTCTTTTATTTAAAAAAAAATCCTGTACTTACAGTGCTCAAGCACGCCCCCTCTCATTGGGGCAACAGTATTGCGCAGCCTCTTATTGTGATTTTCAGCTTCACCTGCCTACCCTGACTGCACGTCACTGAAATTAAAACCATCCAATTTGAAGGTTCAGTATGAGCTTAAAAATGTCAATTTAAATGCAGCAGACCATCATCTGCTAAATGTTTAAAAATGTTCTTAATTGATTGAAAGTTATTTAAATCACTTCTGGTCATTTCTTGTAGTCATCACAATTTCTACTAATAAGCAAGAACCTCTGAAAATATTCTGTATACTGACACATGCAATCACATATATGCAGTTACTATAGCCCACATACCTGGACTCATTCATGACTACCCACAGGCACCTATGAGTACCTGACACCTGTGCGTGCAATTATACTTCAAACACATATTGCCGATGCACATATACACACAATTTATATGCTACAGAAGTACATTAGTGCTGCAGCTGCCGGTATGGTGGGTGGTAGGCAGCTTCTGATGTGCATCTGTCAGACACAAGTGCACGCACACACTGACAGAGTGTGACTTTGTAGAGCGGGGTTGCTGGTGCCTTCAGCTTCGCCACGCTAGATAATTATAGAGCAGACTGGCAACTTGGCTTCTGCATTTCTTCTCTCCTTTACATCCAGGAATAGTCAGCAAGATGAAATAAGCAGACTGGCAACAGATTTTTTTTTTTTGTTGTTGTTGTTTTTAAAGCCATAAGTTGTCAGAGAAGTCCAGAGTTCAGATGCAGACATCTCCCACTGTTTTAGGTTAAGTCTGATTTAACCCAGCTATTGGAAGCGCTCCACCAGATGGCCAAAAGAGCAGATAAAAATGATAGATCAAAAACAGATGGTATGCCCCCTACAAACACACAAAGCAGAAAACCTAATAACAGCCTACTTAATGGACCAAGCCTATGATGGGCTTTATGATGTATTGGGCAATCTTCTGCTTCCACCCTGCAGCGCTGCGGCCCTTCTCCATGCCTCTGTAGCATCCATAAGGAGGAACAGCCAGAGAAACACTGGCCTTGGTGGATGTGCGGGAGACAGAGAGAAAGAGGGAAAGAGGAGTGGAAAAGATGGAGGAAGTAAATTGAAGGAAGGGAGTTTGAGCTTGGAGAAACATCTGCAGTGGATGAAAAAACAAACAACGCTACCCAAGTCCCTGAATGTGCATCAATTCTCACTCAGTGCTTCACACTTTCAGCACTTTTGGCTCCTGCCTGAGAATTAGATGAGCGCTGCTTAACATACGATCACTGCCCTACGTAAAGTGGTTGGAATTAGGAAAGCTGCCTTGCCTCTGGTACAGCCCCCCGCCCAGAGCCATTCCATCCTCTCTCAAGTATTTGCTGAGTGATTGGTATTGATCATAAACACTATCAACCCCCTGTAGAGGGAGGACCAACTGGGGTGAGATAATTATTTTGTGCCGAGAGAAAGCAAAAACCTTGTTTTGTGTTTGACTTGAAAATCCTTCTTTCACATCATCCTTTAAAAACTCTAATTTGCCAGGCACAAGGCATCTGAGGATTCAGAATATGATGACTGGATAGACATTTTCTCTTGTGCAGCCTTTTCAATAAAAGCTTACGGTATAAATCTATTCATAAAGCTAAAAAATAGGCATCATCTCATTGTGAAATAGAGGTACTAGCACACCTTTTTTTGGCTGTGATTGTGATTCAGTTACATTTCTTGCTGATGCATGTCAGTAGAATCGATTCAGTGTTCTGAAGATATGCTATCAGAATTATACACTACTCACAAAAAGTTAGGGATATTTGGCTTTCAGGTGAAATTTATGAAAAATGTCAAAAGTTCACGCTACAATGATATTATATCATGAAAGTAGGGCATTTAAGTAGAAGCATGCAATGGTGATTTCCTCATCTCAATTTATTGAAACAAAAGCCAACAACAGTGGTGGGGATATTGCAACAAAAAATGTCAGTGTCTTGATAACTTATGTACCCTTGAGCATCAATTACAGCTTGACAACAACGTCTCATGCTGTTCACATGCTGTCTCATGCTGTTCAACTTATTGTCTGCTGAGGCATGGCATTCCACTGTTCTTGAAGGGCGGCCCTCAGGTCACTGAGGTTGTGGGGTGCAGGGTTACAAGCCTCTACACGGCGACTCAGCTGATCCCTTAGGTTTTCTATGAGATTCAGGTTTGGAGAAAGTACAGGCCACTCCATTTGAGGTACCCCAGCCTCCAGCAGCCATTCCTCTCACTTCCGCCCTCCAAAGAGAGCAGACGCCTTTTTCTTCTCTCCTGCTCTGACTTATCTCCTCCTCCCCTAACTAACTGGATCCCAGCTTGCTGTCGTCTGTCTGCGTCTTTACTGCTGATTATCGAAAGAAATTATGGAATTAATAAGCTGGGCTTTGAACGCAATTGACACTATCTTTTCAACGAGGAAAAGTGCCCCGGGGGAGGTTGTTTGCCCCGCAGGAACGGCTGCTGCGGGCTATTTACGGGAAACAAGTAATTGGAAACTCTTGTGCCTGACTGATCTTTCCATCGAAGATGTAGAAGATTTGTACGTCTTCGTAGTAATGGTGATTGGGATCATTCTGATTGAATCTGGGATTGTCCTGGTGTACCGCAAATTGATGAAGATGGACACAACCTATCAAAATGCTGGCCAGGCGAGGTTCAACCATCAAATTGAAAAAATGGAGAGGACTCTGATAGCGGCAAATGGAGAACTGTCTCGGAAGGTGGATTACATCATGATTACGCTTAGAGCCATCCACGAAGGATTCAACGTCCAGCAATGAAGGATTAAGTACTGAATCTGTAAGAGAATATAAAGATTTTTCTCTCTGTGATCAGTACTATTCGACGAAATCTGACTCCCTCACAAAAATCCTCCTGATCATCTGCAGCTTTTTGTTTTCAAAACATTGAGCTCACGGCCTTCGGACAGGCAGCTGCATGGCTCAAGGACAATGCCAGCAGCCAGACAAAACATCTCCTGCCAAAGAGTCCTTGTTGTTCTTAACTGATACAAACACCTACATTCAACATTACACTCATACTGATTCACAAAACTGATGATAAAGATGATTCACTCACTGCTCTCTTTGTGTCCTTGTGAACTTTTTTTGTCTGCTGACTGTGCATTGAGGGCTTTTTTTTCTTGTAATCATAATATTGATCATATATGACCACTATTCTGACAATCAATGATTTTTTTGCTCCTTCCTATTGTATTATCCTTTCTTCCCATGCTTCCTGTACCCTTCTGTTGACAGGCGCGTTCACAGATGCAGCCGTGTCACCGGAAATGCAGGTCGTTTTCTGTGTCAAGTCAAATCCCTCGTATGTTATCAGTGATTATCTGTTAATGTACTTGGCAATAAATCTTTTCTGAGTTCTGAGTTCTGAGTTCCCTAATTATGTGACCTCGATGAGCTGAAGCATTGTGGTCCATGAAGATGAAATTAGGCCTGTGTTGTTCATGCAGGGGCACAATGACTGGATTATTGATGTTATTCAGGTAGTATCACCTTGTCACTGTACTATTCACAAGGTGTAGGGCAGTTCTGTATGGACTAGACACATCTGCCCAGACTGTAACACCACCACCAAAGGCTCGTGTGGTGACAACACTGACTGATGCATTGTGCTCTCCTTGACGTCTCCAACATTGTTGGCGGCCATCATTTGTGCTCAGCATGAACCAACTTTTATCAGAGAACAGCAGTGAGGCCCACTGGTCCCTTGTCCAGCGTAAATGCTCCCTGGCCCATGCAAGACGATGACGCCTGTGCCTGGTGGTGTGGTCAGGTACCCTTGCAGGTCATCTAGTACACAGACCATGCTGATGTAAACGTTTCGAATGGACTGATGTGACGCTTGGATGGCTCTCACCTCCCTTAAATGTGCCTGGAGTGGCATTCATCATCCCGTTCTGCAGGGCACTGTTCACAATGAAGCGGTCATCAGAGTGGGATGTGGCCAAAGGACATCCACTTCTATGTCTTTCTGTGACTCTTCCAGTCTCTCTGTATCTCTGTTGCGACCTGCTGATGACACTCTATGACATTCTAAGCTCAGTGGCCACTTCCCTCTGAGAACATCCTGTTTGAAGCCTTGCAATGGCGAGGTACTGTTGATCAATTGTTAGGTATTGTCTTGGTCTCATAATGTCAAAATGTGAACAGCATGAAGAAGAGGACTGTTTAAAAACCAATTCTAATTGAACCAGAAAATTTAGTGGTTGATTCATGGATCAAACATCTGTTGTGAATTTTGCCGTTAAGCACCTTGTCATAGAACAAGTTATGCAAAAAGTAATGAAATATTGAAAAGTTTGACATGTGCATTCAAAAGGTTAGAGAAGGTCAAATTAAGTTCACCTGTAAAGGTTTTAGTGCATTTTAGGTGCATCCTGAAATTTCATCAGAAAGCTGAATATCCCTAACTTTTTGTGAGTAGTGTACATCATCACACTATCCACAGAACATACAGTATCCTCATAATAATGACAATAAAAAATGGCAATTATGTTTTCTATTATCTGCATTTTTTTACTTAAAAGACTAAAAAAACCTAATCATACAAATAGAGCAATTGTACAATATTATCATTTATCAATACCTATATAGTGTTATTATAGTTATATTGAACAGCATCTAAGCCTCTCAAACGGATAATTGGCTAATTAATACCCCCTTTACACAGGGGTGGAGATCACTGAGAGATCGCTGAGTGATGACAAAATGGACAGATCTCCAAACAATCTTCCAGTGATCTCTCAGCAATCGCCAAGCTCTCTCAATGACCTTCAGTGATCTCAACACTCCTCAAAGTTTGGACTCAGACAAAAACAATTTCTCATTGATCATTAAAGGGAAGTGATCTCTCAACAATCTGTCAATGAGCACTCAACTATCTCATCAATCTCCCAATGATCTCTCAGCTATCTTTACCTTTGGGGTGGAAAAATTTGCCTTCAGCGAACATTCGATGAAAGACCAATAGAGTTTATTGAAAGATCACTGAGAGATCATTGGGAGATCAATGAGATCATTGAGCACTATTTGAGAGTTCATAGAGAGTTTGTTGAGAGATTACCTTCCTTTGGTGATTGTTGAGAGATTGTTTTGCCCTGATTCAAAACAATCTTTCAACTGTGGCAACCATGCAGATCACTGGAAGAGCGATCTTGGTGATCACTAAGAAATCATTGAAAGATCATTGAGAGATCTGGCTGTTTTTTCATCTTTCAGTGAGCTCTCAATGATCTCCACCCCTACGTAAAGGGGGTAGAAAGGTACAACAAACCACTCAAAACCTCTCAGTGATCCCTCAGCAATCTCTCCTGGTTTCTTAATGATCTCCACTGTGTCATGACCGGGGTTGATGTCTCAGCCTAGTTCCATGATTTGTGGCTGTAGTTCCCTGATTGTTGTTTATTATTCCCAGCTGGCAGGTTATTGGAGCCTCTGAGCCTGGGCTCCCTGCCAGTCTACAGCCACATCTCCTCCTCTCCCTGCCAGGCATTCACCAGCTGTTTTCCATCACCTTTTGTGTTTCCACACATGCACACACATACACATTCATTCTTACTCACATCCTCACTCACTCACGCACTCATGCACCGAGGGCTGCTGCCCGCACCTACTTCCACTTGCCACTCATTAGTCCACGGGATATTTATGTGTGGCAGTGGGAGTACTCGTTGTGGCGGCGCTAGTCAACTAGTCAACATTTGATGTCCTGGCTCCTCTTGTTGGTTTCTCCAATTTTTGACTACTCTGCGTGTTGTTGTTTCCAGAGCCAGCTGCGCTCCGATGCCTTATGTAAGTCTTCCTCCACATTATTAATGGCCCTTCCTCTCCGCTGCCCAGTTCCGCCTGGGAGCGCATGGGGCTCATTCCTCTTCCTTAGCCAACAGAGTTTGTAGCCAGTCATCTTATCACTACTCATTTTGGACTGTACTCTATGGACACTGTTGTATGTTGTTTTTTCCATTAAAGCAGATGGACAGTGACATTTTTTTATTGAACCAATCAACAGATTGTATGAAAATATTCTATTCTGTCTATTCCCGCGATTTAATATGTGTCACCAGCTTCCATAAATGACCTTATTTGCTCATAGCTCAGCCTTCACTTAGTGAGGCTGCAGTACCGCCATCTCTCGATAGGTGCGGGCATTGGTGACGTCACAACAGCAATAGTAAATGGCAGAACGAGAGCAAAGTGATTCGGACAGCGATTATTTTCTCGAGTTTGACGACCTCTATATAAATGATGACATTGAAAATGAAGAATCGGATGATGAAGTAGTTTTGGGTGGTGCTGAGGGGGTATTCAGCCTTATTTGTGGGAAAGAAGTGAGGGTTATGTTGCCTGCCTGTGCAGTGAGCCTCATCAGAGAAACATTCCCATCTGATCACTACAAGGGATTTTGCCTACCAAGATTAGATTTGTGAACAATGATATGTAAATAAAGTTTTGTAAAATCATATATTGAGTTTATTAATGTTCATGTCAATGTTATAATTCTCATAGTTCAGCATTCATCAAAGTCGCATGTCATATACATTTGAATAATTTGAACACACTAAATTCTTCTCAATTTGAAAAGAAATATTACATACTATACCACCTTTGTATGAACGTTTGAAAACACAGCAGAAATATACAAAGAAATACAAAAATCAATGGAGTATCACTACAGATTAAGAAAATAACTAGTTTCCAGATATAGCAATTATTATATTCCAATAAATAACATTTCACAGTTATAATGGGCACCATTTTATGGTAGAAAATTGGGGTTCCATTTTTAAAAAGCACATTTCTCTTACAATCTTAGGCTTATATTTATTTTTCTTAGCAAATATGTTGCTTCCCTAAAAATTGAAAGCTGAACTGTCATTGGTAATTACCTCTGCCAGGCCGAAAAGGCCAGGAGGAGGTTATGTTTTTGCCGGGGTTTGTTTGTCTGTTTGTCAACTCCACGTTCTTCAACGTTTTAGGCACAAAAGCACGCGCAAAACACTGGTGGCCTGGGCCCGCCAGCGTGCCTCTGTTTGCGCGACGCTGCAAAACCTGACATGGGCACCTGTCCGCCGCTGCATTATTTCCCAGAAATAATTTGATTTTGAAAATCATCCATTGATTGGAATTCATTTAAAATGTTTAGTAAACATTTGCAGTGAATATTAAAAATCCAAAACTTACCCTGTTTACTTCTCGTTTTCTGACAGCCGATCGCCTCGGTAGATCACCCTGGCTTTTCACGCCACTGTCACTGACACTTGTCTCAGTCAGACCTGGGAATCGCGGGATATATAGTTGGAATAGCCATTTTCTTTATCACCAATCTTTTTGCAAATTGCATCTTATTCTCGAAATCGCTGTCAACGAAATGTCTACTGCACATGCAGGGCGCTAACGAGGTGCAGGTGTGCGCGCAGCTGAGGCAGATGCCTGAGAGCGGTGAGCCGTGACACCTGCAAAATATATGTGGACAAGAAAGACTGACAAACCTGGGTACTATTTCACTGGAGTCTGCTTTAATACAGAAGCTGAAGCAATAGGGAACACTGTATGTCTCTGTAATTGAGAACTTTGCTTCTAAAAAACACAGGAGGATGGACTTCCAATATACGTAACCGGTGAGTTAAACTGTCTTTCTTCAGCATGTTTTTTCCCCCTAACCGTTCTTATGATCATGAAAATATTTGGTAATTCCGAGAAATATCCGTAATCGCCGATTTGAAAACGTAAACATCAAGTATTGCATGAAGCAAAACACAGCACTGGCCGCCGACCGTGTGCATGTGTTTGCCGGTGGTGACGTCACACAGTCAGTGGCCATCTTAGCCGCTGATCGCTTGGCTGGGTCAGACAGCTCTCCACAACAGCGTACTTCAAGAGCGCATTGTCACCTTATGCGACATTTGTTGACACCAAAACATGTGCAGTTTGACTTAGCTCGTCTCAGACAACAATTTGAGATAAGAATTAGCGATATTGAATTTTCGTCTGTCCGTCTGCTTTAATAAACATGTTCACCAGCGTTTGGGCTTGTAACAATTGATTTGTTCGCTGCGCATTTATGCAGCAGACATAACACACTAGTTTCTCAATGATCTCTCAAAGATCTTTCAAGAGATTAAATCATGAAACTCATAGAACGATCTCCCAAACATTTACATAGAAACTGCTTTTTTGAGGCTTTAGGGGATCATTGAAAGATTGAGTCCATTATTGATCGTTCAATGGTTACCCACTGATCTCTGTGTAAAGGGGCCCTAACTCCTTGCTTTTTTTGTTTGTTTTTCCTCTAATACAGCTACAGTTTGTTGATATTTACCTCTTTACAATTAGTGTCAAAATGTGTCTACCTAGTGCATGAGGTCCATTCAGTAACGGCAGTTTCTCCTGCCTCTGGCGCATGAAAAAGTCACACATCCACAGTGCAGCACTTACACTATATTGCCTCATTATCCCTTTTGAGGTTCCTCATGTTTAAAACACGCTATCCTAAAGCTAAAGCAAATCAGTTATTGATCATTAATTCAAATCTCAAGAAGAATTTTTAAACTAGATCTAGTTTTCTTCTTTTTACATTTCTCTTTCACCCGGTTCAACTTTTTCCTCTGACTACACTTTCTAAACTTCATGGACAGATCTTAGGCAGTCTGAGTGAAGATGATGCAAGGACAGAAAAGTGTTTTTTTTGGGGGGGGGGGATTACTTTCTCTGCCTACAAGAACATATTTTACCTTATTGCATATAATATGTGTTCATCTGACATACAGTATCTCACAAAAGTGAGTACACCCACACAGAGAGATTTCTTGAATTATATATAGAGTGATAATTCAAGAAACCTCTGTGTGTCTGTCTGTGTGTCACGACCAAAGATCATAGGACCGCCTATGATATTCCTATGATCTCTGCATGATGTCCTATGATGTTCCTATGTAATAATGACTCCTTATGTGTGAAAAAATTATCCACCTTTGGACTGCGTCACTCACGATCATAGGACTCACTACGACATCACCAAACATCAAAGGCAGGCATCACTCACGTTCACTCATGATCATAAGACATCAAAGAGCAAAGGCAGGCATCACTCATGGGTGTGCACGTGCATGCACAGGTATGCACTAGTAATCATAATACTAAAGAGCAGAGCAAAAAACTACAGAATATAATCAGAGGCATGATAATGAGAAACAAACACAATGACCAAACAAAGGCTGAGGTAGGGCAACAGAGAAAACATTGTGAGGCTGAGGACAGGAAATGACACAACAGACTAGGGAGACACAAGACCATAACAGAGGATACAAGAGGAAAATAATGCAAATAATAATAATAACCACAGAGAAACAAAATGAACAAAAGGCATAGGCATGGTCTCCAGACCATGCCCAGATTCTGACATAATCCCCCCCTTTAAGCGGTGGATTCCAGACACCCCTAAAATAAAACATGGGAACACCAAGACGGGCAGAAGGACGAGGACAAGGCACAGTGGGAAAACACAAAATACAGGAATCTCTCTCTCTCTCTCTCTCTCTCTCTCTCTCTCACACACACACACACACACACACACACACACACACACACACACACACACACACACACACACAAAAAAAATGTCCATCAGGTGGTCTCATAAAAGTCCCAAGACCACTGAACTGGAGAACAAGGTGAGTCAGGGGGCCTACCACAGTCCATGAACATCCAGACCAGAATGCAGGATAGGTCGGGTGGCCTGCCAATGTCATATAATAATGTCATATCATAGGATAAGGTGAGTCAGGGGACCTACGCAAGTTCATGGGCCCCCAGACCACAGCACAGGACTTGGTTGACACAAACTGAGGAGCCTTTTACTCCAAAACCGGTGACTGCTGCACAATGACCTCAGAAACATCAGATGGAGGCCACCTGGCCTCTGGAACAACTGAGGGAGGCTCCCTGACCTCTTGAACAACAGCTGGAGGTTCCCTGATCTCTGGAGCGATGGCTGGAGGTCCCCTGACCTCTGGAGTGATGGGTGGAGGTCCAATAACCTCTGGAACGATGGGTGGAGGCGCACTGGCTTCTGAACCTGGTGACAGCTGGGCCTGAAGAGCATCTGGCCCAGATGCTTGGAATCCTCCCTCCAATGCAGCCACCTCGGACAAAGGAGGTAGGCAGGGAGCAAGTGAGGTGACACCACTATCACCAGGAGCTAGGCAAGTCTTTTCTAATGTTGATGTTAAAAATGAAACGAAAAGAACTTACCTTAACTCCTGGTCCTCTGCTGCTGGGGTGACTGCCTCGGGGAGAGCTGGAGCAGGGATGTGCACCTTGGAGACTGCTGGAGCTGCTGCGTGCACCTCAGGGAAAAACAGAGGGACCAGGGATGGTGACAGCACTAACACAGAGGTGACAGCAGAAGCAGGAGGTGGGGGCTCAGAAGCAAAAGGGGGCTGCTGCTAAGACCCCTCACCCAAAGCAAGGCAAGACATCTCATTAGGTGGTAACGAGAAACAAGTATGCACTTGCCTGTTCCACTGCCCTGCTGTCGCTGACAGAGATGGACCAGGAATAGGGGCCATGGCTGCTGGCAGGGCAGCAAATGAAGCAATCTGAGGAGTAGCAGCGGGGATGGGCACCAGCGTGGGAAATGTGGGAGCCACCACTGCAGCTGGTATGGGAGCCAGCGTAACAACTGTCCTGGGGGCCGGTACAGCAGCTGCTGTGGGAGCTGGTGTTGCAGCCGTCATGGGGAAGTGCATGACAACTGCTGTGGGAGCCGGCGTTTTTGCTGCAGTGGGATTCGGTGGTAGTTAGTGCTCCGAGACTCACAAGCTCGGCAGCGCTGGAGCGGACGCTGAAGAGCAGTGAGGTAGTGTGCTCTCCTCCAGCCCATGGAGTGGCTGTGCAGCTGGGAGAGACATGGTGAGATAGACGGCAGAGCCAGGGGACACTTCCTCGTCAGCACAGGCTGCAGCGCAGGTGGTGAGCTCTCCTCTGGCCTGTGTGGTGGCTGGTGGCTGTGGGGCTGGTGAGAGTTCTGGGGCTGGAGGGTGAGGGGACAACTCTGAAAATGTCCGACGGATGTGGCTGCAGGTGGAAGCGAGCAGCTCCCTCACCTCGGGGTAGCACTGCAGGCTGGGGAACCTTTCCACAACCTTCATCGCAACCTCCAGGCAAGTAAGAGCCTCGTCCAATGTGCAGGAGGTGCAAACGTCCAAGACTAGGGACTGGAATGTCCGAACCACCCACCACTCACTCGCGTCGGGACCACTGGCCGTCAGCCTGTCTGCTGAGTCCTTGTTTGCTGGCTTTGTACTGTCATAATCTGCCCTCTGGGCAGATGAGGATTTGGAGACAGGACTCATGGCACATGCAGGAGTAGTGATGCAATAATGATTTATTAACAAAACTAAAAGAGCAAATAAAGGCACAGTATGGGGCTGGAAAATAACACTGAAGTTATAAACTAAAATAAACTCATGGGGAACACTAGAGACACAGGGATACAATGGCTAAATCACGGAGAGAACGACAGGGAATCACGACGACAAAGCCAGACAGAGCACAAGCACAAACTGACACAAACAGGGAAACTGATAACTACAAACGTGAGACAACTAGGTGAACAATCGGGGCAGCATGGAAGAGACTACAGGTGAGGAGAGCAGGACGGCGGGGCTACACAGACAATCATAGACAGGGGATGCACAAGAAACATGACAATGAACATGCAGGGCACAATACAGAGATGGCAGTGGCAAAAACATGACTGTGAACATAAGATAAGATAAGATAAGATAAGATAAGATAAGCCTTTATTAGTCCCACAACGGGGAAATTCCAGGATTGCAACAGCACAGGGATAGCAACACTCAGAGCAACAATCAGAAGGCAAGAAAAAAAACAAGCAAGCAAGAGCAGCTAATAAACATATGTACGTATTACTATAAAATATATATATATACACACACACACAGACACACAGTGCAGAGCATTGTAGCTGGATGGAATAAATATATGAATATATGAACACACAGTGCAGAGCATTGTAGCTAGATGGAATAAATATGTAAATATATAAACACCCACAGTACGGAGCATTGCAGCTAGGTGGAATAAATATGCAAGTATATAAACACACACAGTGCGGAGCAATGTAGCTAGATGGAATAATATGTAGATATATAAATATATAAACACACCCAGTGCTGAGCATTGTAGCTAGATGGAATAAATATGCAAATATATAAACACACACAGTGCAGAGCATTGTTGCTAGATGGAATGAAACAGCATAACCGTCTACTTAGTTATCCTACATGGTATGATTATGTGCCCATACATATTCTCACCCTCCATAGCGACCGGTATGTTCCTAGTTGTATGCCGGAGGGGACCATTGTGTAAGTCTATTGCATCTTTTGCATTCAAAAAACTATTAGTTTGTTACGTCTTTTTGCTATCTCTGCGAGCAGCCCTGCTTAGGTTGTACAGTCTGACAGCCGTTGGTAGGAAGGACCTACGAAACCTCTCGGTTGTGCACCTGGGATGATGTAGTCTGCTGCTAAATGAGCTCCTCAGTGCATTCAGTATGTCCTGCATAGGGTGGAACTCGGACTCCAGCAGAGATGACAGTTTAGCCACCGTCCTTCTCTCTCCTATCTCCTCCATCGGATCAAGGCGCTGCCCCAGGACAGAGCTAGCTTTCTTAATCAGTTTGTTCAGTCTCTTCCTATCGGCTGCAGTAATGCCACTGCCCCAGCAGACCACTCCAAAAGTGATGGCTGATGCCACCACCGTGTCATAGAATGACTTCAGCAGCGCCCCTTGTACACCAAAAGACCTGAGTCTCCTCAGCAGGAACAGCCTGCGCTGTCCCTTCTTGTAGAGTGCATCAGTATTGTGTGACCAGTCTAGTTTATTGTTCAGATGAATACCCAGGTACTTATAGGATGTCACCATCTCGATGTCTGTTCCCTGTATATTTACTGGTACTGTGAGGGGCTGCCCATGCCTGCGGCAGTCCACCACCAGCTCCTTAGTTTTCCTCGCGTTGATCTGGAGGCAGTTCCGATGGCACCAGTCCACGAAGTCCTGGATAAGCCCTCTGTACTCAGCTTCATCTCCATTGGAGATGAGGCCAACGATCGCAGAGTCATCAGAGAACTTCTGTAGATGGCAGTGTGTTGTGTTGTGTGAGAAGTCCGCAGTATAAAGAGTGAACAGGAAGGGAGCCAGCACCGTTCCCTGGGGGGCCCCCGTGCTACTGATGATCGTGTCGGACACACAGTCCCGGGTTCTCACAAACTGAGGCCGGTTCGTGAGGTAGTCCAGGATCCATGATGACAGGTGCTGGTCCACCCCTGCGCGCAGCAGCTTGTCCTTCAGGATCATCGGTTGGATGGTGTTGAAAGCACTGGAGAAGTCAAAGAACATGATCCTCACCATATTCCCGGGCTTCTCCAGGTGGGACAGAGAACGGTGAAGGAGGAAGATCACCGCATCCTCCACCCCAATGCCATGCTGGTAGGCGAACTGGAGTGGATCCATCGCTGGTTCCACCAGGGGGCGGAGGTGAGCAAGGAGCAGTCTCTCCAGGGTCTTCATCAAGTGGGACGTCAAGGCCACCGGTCTGTAGCTGTTCAGGTCTTTGGGGTGGGAAGTTTTTGGTACAGGTACCACACAAGATGTTTTCCACAGCTGTGGTACCCTCCCCAGTTTCAGGCAACATACTCATAATACTAAAGAGCAGGGCCAAAAACAGAACATAATTAGAGGCATGATAATGAGAAATAAATGGAGAGGAGTTGGAGGAGATCAAGCTCTCACTAAATTTTATGTCTGAAGAAATATCTAAAATAGCAAAACAACAAACTCTACTTATTGACCTTATGAATCAAGTGCACGAATTAAAGGCTGAAATTATGGAAAAAGACAAGAAATTTAATTTCTTAGAAAGACGTGTGGATGAATTAGAACCATATACAAGAATGGATGATGTCATTGTGAGCGGTCTTAACACCAGACACCGCTCCTATGCACATGTGACAGCTGGAGTTGATAACCTAGATGAGGAGGTTGAGACATTGGCAGAATCACACAGTCTTGAGCAGCAGGTGTTAACTTTTTTCAACTCTAAAAACATTGTTGTGGACAATAAGACTATTTCGGCTTGCCACACGTTACCTAGAAAAGACAGTAAAGGAAAACCAGCGATCATCATCCGATTTGTCAACAGGAAAGCAAAAACTGATCTTCTGCAACAAGCAAGAAAACTGAGAGGAACGGCTGTCTATGTAAACGAACATTTAACAAAAAAGAACTCTGAAATAGCTAGACAAGCCAGGGCTGTCAGAAAACAGGGGAAAATAAAATCGGCATGGACAAAGAACAGTCAACTGTGGTTAAAACTGCCTGGCACTCCAGAAGAAGCTAAAGTAATAATGATTAGAGAAATGAAGGAATTAGACAAACTTAACCTTAGCTCTTATGCATGAATAACAGCACAGTAAGATTATGAGTGGAAATTTTTGTTTTATTTTCTTTTGTTTTTTTCTTTTTGGTGTACATTGTTGACACAACTTATGATTAGAACTTTAACCAATCATCCTTCCTCATTTAATAATGGAAGTGTATTAGGTCAAATTGAAGCTGAAACCTGTGTAAATACTGAACAGCAACCACAAGATATCTTTGGTGATATTGACTCCGATAACAACTACTTTAATCATATTAACAATAAGTGTACTTATTATGATGAACAACAATTAAAAGGAATTATGAACTCGGATCAGACATTGACAATAATACATATTAATAGTAGGAGTCTCTATGCCAACTTTGATAGTATTAAGGAGTTTCTAAATCAATTTAAGACCCCATTTAGGATCAAAGCAATAAGTGTAACATGGATTAATGAAGAAAAAGATGTAAATTTTGAACTACATAGATATGAGATGTATACACAAAATAGGAAATGTAAACGTGGTGGTGGGGTAGCACTGTATGTTGATAGAAAATTAAAAAGTAAAACAGCGGACAGCATGACATCAACAGGGCAGCACAGTGGTGCAGTGGTTAGCACTGTTGCCTTACAGCTAGAAGGTTCCCGGTTCGAATCCCCAGGCTGGCAGGGGTAGGAACCTTTCTGTGTGGAGTTTGCATGTTCTCCCTGTGCTGCGTGGGTTTACTCCGGGGGCTCCAGTTTCCTCCCACAAACCAAAGACATGCATGTTAGGTTAATTGGTTGTTCTAAAATTGTCCCTAGATATCTGTCTCCTATAGGCTCTTAGAGTAGAGGGTTAGTGCTAGTGAAGCGCTTTGAGTGGTCTTTGAGGCTAGGAAAGTGCTTTATAAATACAAATCCTTATCCCTTAACAGTGAATGAAAGTATGGAATGTTTAACAATCGAAATTACGATGGAAAATAGAAAAAACATAATAGCAAGTTGTATATATATAGCACCGGGATCTGATATGGAAAAATTTAGAAATGGTATGGAAAAGATGCATACAAAAATAAGACAAAAAGATATCTTTATTTGTGGTGACTTTAATATAGATTTAATGAAAACAAAACAACATAAACCAGCTGAAGATTTCTTAGATACAATGTATAGCTTAACCTTATTTCCAAAGATTACAAAACCTACGAGAATAACGACACACTGTGCTACCCTGATAGACAACATTTTTACCAATGTTATTGAATATAATATGATGAATGGTATACTAATAAAGGACATTAGTGACCACTTGCCTGTATTTGTCTCTTTAGATGTTAATTATGGGGTTAATGAGAGTAATAATAATAATAAACCATGTAAAAAGATTATTTATACAAGAATGTGAACAGAAGATACAATCAGTGCTTTAAAAGATGACTTAATGTTACAGAATTGGGATATTGTCTATAGAGAGAAAGAAGAGGACTTGGCATACGATAAATTTATTGATATATTTAAATCATTATATGATAAAAACTGTCCAATTAAAGAAATTAATAAAAAAACATAAATACAAAAATTGCCCGTGGTTAACCAGGGGGCTACAAAATGCTTGTAAAAAAAAATTATCTCTAAAAAATTTCATTAAATTAAGAACTAAATAATCTGAAAAAAAGATATAAAACATAAAAAATAACTGAAATAATACAATCTAGTAAAAAATTACACTATAGGAAAATGTTAAATGAAAATAAAAATAATATAAAAGGAGTCTGGGACATATTAAATAAATTAAGGAAAAATGGAACTAAGAAAACGATATATCCAGAGTATTTTACTGATAGTTGTGGCGATAATTATTTTAAGAACATGGTAGTAAGTAGAATGAATAATTTTTTTGTAAATGTTGGATCAGAGTTGGCAGCAAAAATTACAAACCAAGGAAGAGACACCGCGAGTGAGACATTGATTGGAAATAACCCTCGGTCAATCTTTCTCTCAGCGGTGGATGAACTAGAGGTAAAATTTGTTGTTGAAAAGTGTAAAAATAAATGATCTACTGATACTGATGGTATTGATATGGCACTAGTAAAAAGAACTGTTGATGGCATATTAAAACCATTTACATATATTTGTAAGCTAGCATTTCAAACCGGTTCATTCCCGCAGAAAATGAAAATGACAAAAGTAATACCATTATTCAAGCAAGGAAATAAACACCACTAGACAAACTACAGACCAGTATCGCTCCTCCCACAATTTTCAAAGATTCTGGAAAATTTTTTCAACAACAAATTAGAGGATTTTTTAAATAAATGTGATCTGCTTAATCAGAATCAATATGGATTTAGAGCAAAGAGTACAACATCATTGGCAATAATGGAAACAACAGAGGAAATAATAAATGCATTAGATCAAGGAAAATATGCAATTGGTGTATTTATAGATTTTAGAAAAGCATTTGATACAATAAATCATTCAATACTTCCTGATAAACTGCAAATGTATGGTATTAGGGGAGTGGCACTGAATTGAGTTACAAGTTATTTATCTGAGAGACAACAGTTTGTGAAGATGGGAGAATATCTGTCTGGGTGTATGGGAATTGCCTCTGGGGTCCCCCAGGGGTCAGTATTGGGCCCCAAATTCTTTAACATATATATAAATGAAATATTCCAAGTTTCTATATTATTAAAAATAATATTATTTGCTGATGATACTAATATATTTTATTCTAGAAATAATTATAATCAACTAATCCATACTCTAAAAAATGAATTAAATAAGCTTAAAAAATGGATGGATAGTAATAAATTATCACTAAATATAGATAAAACTAAGGTAATGATATTTGGTAATTGTAAAAATAAAGAAGATATACATATTCATATAGATAATGTAATTATTGAAAATGTTAAGGAGATCAAAGTTTTGGGTGAAATACTAGATGATAAAATTAGTTGGAAACCACACGTCAGATACATACAAAACAAAGTCGCAAAAAACTATTGCAATTATAAATAAAATTAAGCAAGTCCTAGATTACAAATCGCTTCATATCTTGTATTGCTCATTAGTACTTCCATACTTGACCTATTGTATAGAGGCCTGGAGTAACAATTATAAAAGTACACTTAATTCATTGCTAATATTCTAAAAAAAAAAAAAAAGGGCAGTCTGTGTTATACACAAAGTCGGGTATCTTGAACATACTAATTTATTGTTTTTACATTCAAAGTTATTGAAATTACAGGATCTGGTTGATTATTATACAGCACAGTTAATGTTTAAAGTCAGTAAAAAACTTTTTGCTACACAATATACAAATCTTTTCAGTGAGAGAGGAGGGAAATACAATTTATAGGGGAATACAAAATTTAAAATTGTAGCATAACCTTGAGTTCCAATTTATTAAAATCATTCTTTCCTGAAGAAAAATTGCTTCAACTCAAAAGTCTGGCTTTTGAGACTGCTTCTCTCACCCAAGGGCCAGAGCTGTAACAAGATCCATGAGCCATAAAGTGGAAGTTAATCCCTTCTCTAAGACTTTTTGGCAAAGGAATGTTCCTAATCAGCAGATTTATGGTTGACATAAACCAGATGGGGACGCCAGGACTGCTTTCCAGTAAACTCTGGAAAGTAAATTCTCTGTTTTAAAGTTATCCACATATGTTAACCTATTCTGACATTTCTTACTAAATCATTGAAAAACATATGGGAGTTATTGTTTGATTTCATGTCCATCTTCTTGATCATCAGAGACAAGAACTCACACAAGGGTTTATTATGAAACTGATCAAATATTATCAATAGAATTTTTAACTAAAGCTTAACTTACCAATTGCTAAATTCTTAAGCTTAAGTCTTTATTCACTAGAGTTTCCACCTCTATAAAACGTGGATGGTGCCCTAACGAGGAATTGAGTGTGATGAAAGTAAATCTTCATTCCTACTCACATTTATATTTACATTAATACGTGTACCAACATTAAATTAACTATAAAAACCCTTAATTTCACTACAAAATGCACCTAGTAAGATCTACGAGGAAAGGTTTTTGTGTGTCTGTGTGTGGGGTAAAATTGTGGAATGGGTTGGGGGAGAAACAGGCAATGTCCAAACATCCATATATTTAAATCAGCATATAAAGAAATGATTTTTTTTAAGATAAGATAAGATAAGATAAGATAAGCCTTTATTAGTCCCACAACGGGGAAATTCCAGGATTGCAACAGCACAGGGATAGCAACACTCAGAGCAACAATCAGAAGGCAAGAAAAAAAACAAGCAAGCAAGAGCAGCTAATATACATATGTACATATTACTATAAAATATATATATACACACACACACACACACAGACACACAGTGCAGAGCATTGTAGCTGGATGGAATAAATATATGAATATATGAACACACAGTGCAGAGCATTGTAGCTAGATGGAATAAATATGTAAATATATAAACACTCACAGTACGGAGCATTGCAGCTAGGTGGAATAAATATACAAGTATATAAACACACACAGTGCGGAGCAATGTAGCTAGATGGAATAATATGTAGCTATGTAAAAACACAGTGCGGAGCATTGTAGCTAGATGGAATAAATATATAGATATATAAATATAAACACACCCAGTGCTGAGCATTGTAGCTAGATGGAATAAATATATAGATATATAAATATAAACACACCCAGTGCAGAGCATTGTAGCTAGATGGAATAAATATGTAAATATATAAACACACACAGTGCAGAGCATTGTTGCTAGGTGGGATGAAACAGCATAACCGTCTATTTAGTTATCCTACATGGTATGATTATGTGCCCATACATATTCTCACCCTCCATAGCGACCGGTATGTTCCTAGTTGTATGCCGGAGAGGACCATTGTGTAAGTCTATTGCATCTTTTGCATTCAAAAAAAACTATTAGTTTGTTACGTCTTTTTGCTATCTCTGCGAGCAGCCCTGCTTAGGTTGTACAGTCTGACAGCTGTTGGTAGGAAGGACCTACGAAACCTCTCGGTTGTGCACCTGGGATGATGTAGTCTGCTGCTAAATGAGCTCCTCAGTGCATCCAGTATGTCCTGCATAGGGTGGAACTCGGACTCCAGCAGAGATGACAGTTTAGCCACCGTCCTTCTCTCTCCTATCTCCTCCATCGGATCAAGGCGTTGCCCCAGGACAGAGCTAGCTTTCTTAATCAGTTTGTTCAGTCTCTTCCTATCGGCTGCAGTAATGCCACTGCCCCAGCAGACCACTCCAAAAGTGATGGCTGATGCCACCATCGTGTCATAGAATGACTTCAGCAGCGCCCCTTGTACACCAAAAGACCTGAGTCTCCTCAGCAGGAACAGCCTGCGCTGTCCCTTCTTGTAGAGTGCGTCAATATTGTGTGACCAGTCTAGTTTATTGTTCAGATGAATACCCAGGTACTTGTAGGATGTCACCATCTCGATGTCTGTTCCCTGTATATTTACTGGTGCTGTGAGGGGCTGCCCATGCCTGCGGCAGTCCACCACCAGCTCCTTAGTTTTCCTCGCGTTGATCTGGAGGCAGTTCCGATGGCACCAGTCCACAAAGTCCTGGACAAGCCCTCTGTACTCAGCTTCATCTCCGCTGGAGATGAGACCAACGATCGCAGAGTCATCAGAGAACTTCTGTAGATGGCAATGTGTTGTGTTGTGTGAGAAGTCCGCAGTATAAAGAGTGAACAGGAAGGGAGCCAGCACCGTTCCCTGGGGGGCCCCCGTGCTACTGATGATCGTGTCGGAAACACAGTCCCGGGTTCTCACAAACTGAGGCCGGTTCGTGAGGTAGTCCAGGATCCATGATGACAGGTGCTGGTCCACCCCTGCGCGCAGCAGCTTGTCCTTCAGGATCATCGGTTGGATGGTGTTGAAAGCACTGGAGAAGTCAAAGAACATGATCCTCACCATATTCCCGGGCTTCTCCAGGTGGGACAGAGAACGGTGAAGGAGGAAGATCACCGCATCCTCCACCCCAATGCCATGCTGGTAGGCGAACTGGAGTGGATCCATCGCTGGTTCCACCAGGGGGCGGAGGTGAGCAAGGAGCAGTCTCTCCAGGGTCTTCATCAAGTGGGACGTCAAGGCCACCGGTCTGAAACTGTTCAGGTCTTTGGGGTGGGAAGTTTTTGGTACAGGTACCACACAAGATGTTTTCCACAGCTGTGGTACCCTCCCCAGTTTCAGGCTCATGTTGAAGATATATGTCACAATCCCACACAGCTGGTCTGCACAGGACTTGAGGAGCTTTGCGCTGATGCCGTCCGTCCCGACGCCTTTTCCCTTTTTTCTCTCTTTCCCCCCTTTCTTTTTCCCTTTTTTTCTTTTTTTAAAGAAAAAAATACAGAAATGATTTTTGAACAATATAAAAATAAAGGACAGTAATATAAGAAAGGTTGTTATTGTTGAATATAGTATATGCTGAGTACTATTATTATTGATATCATTATTACTAGAATATTACAATGGTATTATAGTATTATGTTTGTTGTTAGGATGGAATTATTTTAAGTATTATATAAGCCAGGTGGTATTATTATTGTTATTGTTATTGTGACTACTATATGGTTACCTATTATTATTATTATTATTATATGGTTACTTATTGCGCCTAGGTATTGTAAGCCATGAGGGCATGAGGGGGTAAATGGTGGTATATATGGTGATTATGATGATGAAAATATCGTCTATAATTATATTAAACATACCAGAAGTATTTATTTATTATTATTGCAATTATTATTAGATGTTGGTATTATTGTCACTATAATCCATCATTGTTGTGTTATTTCTATTGCATAATGTAATTATAAGATGTATTACATATTATGGTATTGTATAATAAATATAATTGTGGGATGGATAATTACTGGAATGATATTATAATTTATTGGGTTTGGAGAAGGGGTGGGACTATATAAGCGTTGGCTTCTTCCCACTCCTTTTGAACAAGGCATTTTTTTTAATTTTTTTTTTTTTTTTGGTTTTGGTTTTGTTTTAAAAAATTTTTGTCTTGATGTTAAAATAAAATCAGTCAATCAATAAACACAATGACCAAATGACACCATAACTGAGGGGGAAGACATGAAATGACACAACAGACCAGGGAGACAAAGAAGACCATAACAGAGGACACAGGAGGCAAATAGTAATAAATAATAACCACAGAGAAACAAAATGAACAAAAGGTGTGGGCACAGCCCCCAGACCATGCCCAGATTCTGACAGAACAGAAAAGGACCTTCCCCAAACTGTTCCCACAAAGTCAGATACATGCATTAAATTGTCCAAGATAAGATAAACCTTTATTAGTCCCACAATGGGGAAATGAAATGTGTTGGTGTGATATCCTACCGTGTAGCAATGATCACACTTGAGTTATTTCTTTGGCTAACTCTGCCGTTTATTCTGCAACACACATAATATGACTGAACATGGATTCTGCGCGGGGTTTTCACACTCTTGTTCTAATGTGTCCCCTTAATAGTAGTGCTAAACAATACAGGTAGTTCCCCCTAGAGGCATGTGCCAGTAATGTTTTAAATTAGACTTGCAGTCTACCACATCCCTCCCCTCTAGATTAAACTACTTTTAATTACACTAGCCAATTATGCTAGACATCCTGGAACTCCCATTTAACCCTAAACAATCACAGTTACTTTTAACTTCTTAAACACATGTGCCATACACATAATTTCTTTCTCTTTTTTTTTTTTTTTTTTTTTTTTTACATGTATAACACACATAACAGTCTAACTGGGGAATTGGTTTGACTACCGCATCCCAGTGAGGTTCCAGGACGCATTCTTGTCCTGTGGCTGGGGAACTCACTACTGACTAAGTATAGTCCTTCAAGTAGTCTGGAGCTTTCCTAGCTCGCTGAGATCTTCTCACGGCGGGTGAGCCAACTGCAGGTGAAGACTCAGACTGCTCCACTGTTTCGGCTGCTGCAGTGCTGCCCGTAGAATCTGCAGAGACGGTTACCTCAGGTTTCACCTGAAGTGGTGGTTCGTTGATGCTCTCCTCAGAATGGGTGTCAGACAACACCTCTGGTGCCATCGGCAGGGGAATGGAGCTCCTACCACGAACTTGGTCGATGTGTCGCCTCACCACTTGTCCATGACCTAATGTCACCTTGAATGACACAGGGCCTGTCTTTTCTGTTATTTCTCCTGGTACCCAGGCTGGTCCTGAGCCAAAGTTGCGGGTGTAGACCACGTCTCCTTCTCTCAGTATTCTCTCTCTAGCATGCATGTCATGATAACCTTTTTGTTTCTCTTGTTTATCATGCACTTTGTTTCTGAAGTCTGGATGTATTAAGTCAAATGTTGACCTCAACTTCCTTCCACACAACAGCTCAGCTGGTGACTTGCCAGTTGTAGATTGGGGTGTTATTCGATAGCTGAACAGAGCTCTCGACATTCGGGTTTCAATAGAGTCTCCTGTCATCTTTTTCATGAGTGACTTGAATGTCTGCACGGCCCTCTCGGCTAAGCCGTTAGAAGAAGGATGGTATGGCGCAGTCGTGATGTGACGTATGCCATTCTTTTCAGAAAACTCTTGGAACTGTTCACTCGTAAAACATGTACCGTTATCTGATACTATGATTTCAGGTAGCCCATGTTGGCTGAAACTCTTTCTAAGACATTCAATGGTAACAGTAGAAGTAGAGCTACTCACAGAATATGCATCGATCCACTTTGAGTATGCGTCAACTATGATCAGGAACATTCTTCCCATCCATGGACCTGCGTAGTCAATGTGAATTCTTCTCCATGGTTTATCTGGAACTTCCCAGGGATGTAGTGGGGCTGCTGGAGGACTGTTCCTGTTCTCCTGGCATGCCGCACATGACTTCACAAGCGCCTCCACCTCTGCATCCATGTTGGGCCACCACATGTAACTCCTCGCCAACGCTTTCATGCGAGTGATGCCAGGGTGTGCTTGGTGTAGTTGTTGCAGTAAGGCATTCCTACCAGGTGGTGGAACAACCACGCGTCCTCCCCACAGGATACAACCTTCCTGGGTGCTGAGCTCATCCTGTCGTCGGGCATAGGGAATGAACTCAGGACTGTTCATCTTCAGCCATCCTCGCAAGATGTATTCTCGCACTCTTGCTAGAACAGGGTCTTTGTCTGTCCACTTCTTTATTTGTTGTGCGTTCACCAGGGGCACGCCGATATCTTCAAACAATAGCACTCTCTCCTCCTCCTCAGGCGTGCTGTCTCTTCCTCCATCCAAGGGTAGCCTACTCATCGCGTCAGCATTCGTATGGTCCCGTCCGGCTTTGTAAACGATGGTGTACTCATACGCTGCTAATGTAACGGCCCATCTCTGAATTCTCTGAGATGTCATCTGGGGTATGGCTCTCATTTCACTGAACAGTGAAATTAGTGGCTTGTGGTCAGTCACTATAGCGAACTGTCTCCCGTACAGGTATTTGTGGAATTTTTTTACACCAAATACTACTGCAAGGCCCTCCTTGTCTAGCTGGGAGTAGTTTTTCTCAGCTGCACTAAGAGTTCTTGAGACGAACCCTATGGGTCTCTCTGAGCCATCCTCCATACGATGAGAGAGTACAGCACCCACACCATAGGGTGATGCGTCACACGCCAGGATGAGTGGTTTGTTTGAATCATAGTGCATTAACACACTACAGGACTGAAGTAGCGCTTTGGACTCTTCAAACGCCTTCTGCTGCTTGACCCCCCATGACCATTTTTCTTCCTTCTTAAGTAAGGTATGTAGTGGTGCCAGCAGCGTGGAGAGCTTTGGGAGGAACCTATGGTAATAGTTCAACAAGCCCAGGTAGGCTTTTAACTCAGTAACATTTTGTGGCTCAGGCGCCTCCGCAATGGCTTCCACTTTGTCTGTTAGAGGGTGTAGACCACTGGCGTTGATCTTGTGGCCTAGGAACACCACCTCTTTTCCCATGAACTCACACTTGCTTCTTTTCAACCTCAGACCGCTTTTCTCCAACCGTTGAAGCACTTCCTCCAGCGTTTTCAGATGTTCTTGTTCATTTGGTCCTGTACAAAGGATGTCATCCAAATAAATGGCAACATTCGGAATTCCACCTAGGATGCCCTCCATAGTTCTCTGGAATATAGCAGGACTGGAAGCTACTCCAAATGGTAAGCGTGTGTAGGTATATAAGCCTTTGTGTGTATTGATGGTTACATACTTTCTTGATTCTTCTTCCAGGACTACTTGTTGGTAGGCGTGACTCATGTCTAATTTCGTGAAGTGTCGGCCGCCATTCAGCTGTGCGAAGAGGTCCTCCACTTTAGGAATTGGATACTGATCCACCCGTGATGCTCGATTGACAGTGAGTTTGTAATCTCCACATATTCTAATGGAGCCATCCGGCTTTCTCACTGGGACTATGGGCGCCGCCCATTCTGCAACCTGCACTGGCTCAATGATCTTGTCATCCAGCAGCCTCTGTAGCTCGCTTTCAACCAGTGGCTTGACTGCATAGGGTACCGGTCGGGGTTTGCAGAATCGTGGTTGGGCCTCCTTGTCCACATTAATCTTTGCAGTGACACCTTTTAGCTGTCCTAAGCCTTCTTTGAACACCTCAGCGTGTCTTTCGAGGATCTCCTCCAGCTGCAATTTGGGCTGAGATTCCACTTTATTCACCAACTGATCAATCATGGCCAGTTCTTGTAGCCAACTTCGCCCTAGTAGATTTGGTCCTTCGCTCCCAACTACTACTACAGGTAAGTCCTTTTCTTTGTTTTCGTGCTGCACCTTCACTTGTGCCATGCCTAGCACGTCTAGCTTCTCTCCTGTGTATGTTTTTAATTTTAATGAACAGGGATTTAATTCTGCTGTGTCTGTTTTCTTCCACAGTTGTGTATATTGCTGTTTACTTAATATGGTTACTCCACAGCCTGTATCAACTTCAAATGTTACTTTCATTCCATTAACATTCATGGTACGCGTGATGGGCGCTACCTTGGTCAGCTCCTCTGACGTGTTGTAAATTGTGTGAAAATCCATGTCTTCTGTATCACTTTCTCCCTCCCCTCTCAGTTGATTCGCTCGCTGTTCCTTTCCTGGGCCCTTGTTTTCATACTTTTGCCCATTAACTGTCGCTTTCAGCACCTGTGCGCTGTCCACCTTTATTCTACATGCTTTCTTAATGTGCCCTCGCTTGCCACAATTATGACACAGCTCAGTGGCAAATTTGCACTCGGCGGCATTGTGCTGGCCTTTGCAGCGATAACAACTGGGGAATTTGTGCTGAGTTTTGTCAGTCAACACTTTGTGGACACCTACTTGGGTCTTAGGCACACGAACATGCGTTGCTGTGTCCTCTGTTAGCTTCCCTTGCATCTCTCTCACATCTTTAGATGCTGTTTCCATCGCTTGGCATAATTCCAAAGCCTTTGCAAAAGTGAGTTTTGTTTCAGATAAAAGTCGCCGTTGCATTCGGTCATCATTCACTCCACACACAAGTCTGTCTCTTAACATTTCTTCCAATGAGTCTTTGTAATCACAGTGCAGTGCTAATTTCCTCAATTCTGCCACATACTCTGCTATGGACTCAGTGTTCCTCCTTATGCGTGAATTAAATTTGAATCGTTGCACGATTTCACTCGGTTTGGGGCTGAAGTGCTTCTGAAGCTCAGCAGTAAGCTGGTCGTACGTTTTATCTTTCGGTAATGCAGGGCTTATTAAATTTCTCAACAAACTGTAAGTAGTTGCACCAACTCCACTCAACAGTACAGCCTTCCTTTTGTCTGGCTCCTCAATATCATTAGCTTGGAAGAAAAAGTCCAACATTTCACTATATTCTTCCCATGACTGAGTCGAGTTATCAAAAGGGGTTACCGTTCCGATTACAGCCGCCATTGCTCGTCGTGGTGGGGAAACCTCGTTTTTCCTCCTCTGAACTTGCACTCGAACTACTGGAGTCACTTGAGTTCGCCACACTTGCAATGTTCTCTGTTTCTCGCCGCTGATTTTTTTTCTTTTAATCCTCGTCGCCAATTGTGTGATATCCTACCGTGTAGCAATGATCACACTTGAGTTATTTCTTTGGCTAACTCTGCTGTTTATTCTGCAACACACATAATATGACTGAACATGGATTCTGCGCGGGGTTTTCACACTCTTGTTCTAATGTGTCCCCCTTAATAGTAGTGCTAAACAATACAGGTAGTTCCCCCTAGAGGCATGTGCCAGTAATGTTTTAAATTAGACTTGCAGTCTACCACAGTTGGTATGTTGATGCATCAAAGTTCAGCAATAAAATACCTAAATTTGGTGATTAAGAAGTGACTAGATCATGTTATACAACCATATAGCTTTGAGCACTAACTTATTCCAAACTTACTGTTTACAGGTTGGTAAAACAAAAACAAAAAACAAAAAAACAACAACACTACACTGCAATCGTTGCAGCTGCAGCAGTATCACACACTGGCAGACAACCTAGAGCACAATCTCAGTATTTCCCGCTCAGCAGTGCCATTACAGTGACCACACAGATATCCGCACCAAGTACAGTCAGACACACACTAACACGCCTGCCTGTCTCTGTGTACCCAGACACTGGCCACTCGGTGATGCATGTTTGGTCAGTGGACTAAACAGTTCCTCTCAGTGGGCTGCAGGGGTCTGCTTGGTCAGCACACAACTGCTCACCCTTATCACCAGACAGAAAAATACCTGCAGGGCTTCCTCAGTTAGAAAGCCATGATGAGTGGGTCTATGCGGTTAAGTGTGTGTGCGTGTGTGTGTGTGTGTGTGCGCCTTTTACCTCCAGGACACACTTGGAGAGGAAGCTGTGGAAAGTGTGTGTCCGTGTGGGGGCTGATGTGTGTCAAAGGATTACACAGAAAGAATTCCTCCCGCTGGTCGGCAGCTTGTTTTGTTGCAAAGCAAATCCCCCGTGACTACCAGAAGGAAACTGATGGAGGATTGGGGATGATTTCAACATTTTACTGGTTACATATTCAAAAGGTATATCATATAACAAGTCTAGTAGCTGGCTAGTGGCATAAACAGTAATTGTATCATTCATATCAGATACCGTCAGGTTTAACACTAAACACCTTAGCGATAATGCTGAATCACATATTTATAGTATATCTCTGAAGATAACTAGGGATGCTTCACCATTGTTTTTATCCATTTTCCATTGTTATTTGAATATATAAATTACAGTGATCTAACGTATGTTTTTGTGCCCTTGTCATCCAAATGACAAGTGACTATGTCCACGTGTTTCAATAATAAGAGTGGTGTCTTTTAAAAAAGGTGCAGCTGCGGGCAAAGTGCCCCCTTTACTATTTTCGGGCATTACACTTTTGACTGACAAGCTGAGCTGTGTTGCATGCAACGATTAGAGCCTCATGGATTTTGTGACTGGACCTGTTGCTGATGTTCAATGCACAGAAAAAAAAAAAAGGAGAACGAGTGTGTGGGTTCAAATTATTCAGTGGGTCCTCCTCTTTGCATCGTTGCTTTGCTTGAACCACAGTCAGATAGGAAAATGTGCTTTACTAGTGGACCCATTTGCGTCTGTGTACTGTACGACTGCTGAAGAATGAGCTGAGAATGACGTATGCAAATTTGACCACAGTGCAATCATCCAATCATCTTCCCCTCCTTTGTAAAATAACTGGCCAGGCTTGAGCTTCAATTAATACCTGGCTTAAGGCCAGGCAGTGCAGAGGATGTTTACATTTCACGCATGAACATATCTGAACATCTGTCCTCCCAGGTAAATGTCATTATTATGTCAGTCCACCATAGATCATGTGCCCCTGCCAGTTAAAGGTGAGCAACATAGTATCCAGGTGATGATCTTTCCTGCTTGGCTTCTTAGCCTGCCGCACCTCCTTCAGTGCCCTTCAGGTCAGCTGCAGGGTGGTCAGCTGGAGCCACCAATCACTGATGTTTTGCCCCTATCCAGTACATCTCCCGTGGGGAATGCACAGTTGCACTTGCAGCTGACCCTACTGGGGTACCTTACTCCACGTGCTATCACTCCTCCGAAGCCACAGCCAGTGACGTGCCTTCTCAGCCTCTTCTGCCAGTTCTTTGATGGCATTCCGTAACCTTTCCCCTGAGAGACCAACTTCCCACAGGAGGCGAATCATTGACCTTCCAACAAAGCCTCTACAGTATCTCACAAAAGTGAGTACACCCCTCACATTTTTGTAAATATTTTATTATATCTTTTCATGGGACAACACTGATGTGCTGTTCCAGCAATGTGTTATGTTTGAATGCAAATACTAAAATCATAAATTTAATCAACAAAGCCAGTTTGGATTGTATCATACTCATGGAGAAGTAAACTGAGACAGTGTGATACTGTATGTATTTATTATCAACTTGTTGTAAGAATATAATAATAACCACAGGAAATTACAGTATCTCACAAAAGTGAGTACACCCCTCACATTTTTGTAAATATTTTATTATATCTTTTCATGGGACAACAATGAAGATATGACACTTTGATACAATGTAAAGTAGTCAGTGTGCAGCTTGTATAACAGTGTAAATTTGCTGTCTCCTCAAAATAACTCAGCACACAGCCATTAATGTCTAAACTGCTGGCAACAAAAGTGAGTACACCCCTAAGTGAAAATGTCCAAATTGTGCCCAATTAGCCATTTTCCCTCCCCGCTGTCATGCGACTCATTAGTGTTACAAGGTGTCAGGTGTGAATGGGAAGCAGGTATATTAAATTTGGTGTTATTGCTCTCACACTCTCTCATACTGGTCACTGGAAGTTCAACATGGCACCTCATGGCAAAGAATTCTCTGAAGATCCGAAAAAAAGAATCGTTGCTCTACATAAAGATGGCCTAGGCTATAAGAAGATTGCTCACACCCTGAAACTGAGCTGCAGCATGGTGGCCAAGACCATACAGCAATTTAACAGGACAGGTTCCACTCAGAACAGGCCTCGCCATGGTCGACCAAAGAAGTTGAGTGCACGTGCTCAGCGTCATATCCAGAGGTTGTCTTTTGAAAATAGACATCTGAGTGCTGCCAGCATTGCTGCAGAGGTTGAAGGGGTGGGGGTGGGGGGGTCAGCCTGTCAGTGCTCAGACCATACACCGCACACTGCATCAAATTGGTCTGCATGGCTGTCATCCCAGAAGGAAGCCACTTTTAAAGATGATGCACAAGAAAGCCCGCAAACAGTTTGCTGAAGACAAGCAAACTAGGGACATGGATTACTGGAACCATGTCCTGTGGTCTGATAAGACCAAGATAAACTTATTTGTTCAGATTGTGTCAAGCCTGTGTGGCCCCAACCAGGTGAGGAGTACAAAGACAAGTGTAACTTGCCTACAGTCAAGCATGGTGGTGGGGGTGTCATGGTTTAGGGCTGCATGAGTACTGCTGGCACTGGGGAGCTACAGTTCATTGAAGGAACTGTGAATGCCAACATGTACTGTGACATACTGAAGCAGCCCTTTGGAAACTGGGCCACAGGGCAGTATTCCAACACGATAACGACCCCAAACACAACTCCAGGGTGACCATTGTCTTGCTGAAGAAACTGAGGGTAAAGCTGATGGACTGGCCATGCTTGTCTGCAGACCTAAACCCTATTGAGCATCTGTGGGGCATCCTCAAATAGAAGGTGGAGGAGCGCAAGGTCTCTAACATCCACCAGCTCCGTGATGTTGTCATGGAGGAGTGGAAGAGGATTCCAGTGGCAACCTGTGAAGCTCTAGTGAACTCCATGACCAAGAGAGTTAAGGCAGTGCTGGAAAATACTGATGGCCACACAAGATATTGACACTTGCGCACAATTTAGACATTTTCACTTAGGGGTGTACTCACTTTTGTTGCCAGCAGTTTAGACATTAATGGCTGTGTGTTGAGTTATTTTGAGGGGACAGCAAATATACACTGTTACACAAGCTGTACACTGACTACTTTGCATTGTATCAAAGTGTCATATCTTCAGTATTGCTCCATGAAAAGAAATAATAAAATATTTACAAAAATGTGAGGGGTGTACTCACTTTTGTGAGATACTGTACATCCAACTTCCACTGGGTGGATTGTTGCAGCCCAGCCTAATTCCCTGCACTCTGCTGCTAGCTCCGTGTATTTGAGCCACTTATTCTCGTTAGCTGCTGACATCCCCTCCTCTCAAGGGACAGTGAGTTTGATGATGGCGACCTTGTGTATAGCTGAGGACCACATGACACAGTCTGGTCTGAGCATGGTCTCGATAATCTCTGATGGAAAAACCAGTTGTCTGCCCAGGTCAACCTTCATCTCCCATGCCTTTCTAGGGGTGAGCAGTGATGTTCCTCCTTTTCCTGGCTTCTGATGGACCTCCCCTGCTTTTACAAAATGCACAAGCTTTTGCTGGTCTGGTGTGGCATTTGCAGTAAACCTGCTCTTCTCCAGGAACTCCGCTAGCTTCGACAGCAGCTGGTTATGTCTCCACCTGTAGCACCCCTGTGTCAACACCACTTTACACCCTGACAGGATGTGTTCAAGTACTGCGCTGATAACACTGCACAAGGGGCACTTGTCCTCATTTCCGTACTAGCAGGAGAGGTTGCGGGGGCATGGTAGCCTGTCATAATCTGCTCTTATCACGAAGCTCAGCCATGCCTGAGGAGTTCGCCAGATGTCTGCCCAGCTGATGGCTCCTGTTGCTATGGCCTCCCACCTTGTCCATGCCCCTTGCTGGCCTTGGACCACTGCCTTACTATAAAGGCGCCTTTGTTCTGCCCAGTGGCGTAGCCAGGAATTTTTTTTTTTTTTTTGGGGGGGGGGGGGGCTGAACCCCAACCACCACCACCATTCTGAACGCCCGGGGCGTTTGCCCAGGGAAAAATTTTAGCTTCAGCCCCCTGTCAACTACAGATTTCTTAACATTTTCAATGCAAACTACTCAAAAACTGTTCTTTATTTAGATTTTTCTTTGGGGGGGGGGCTGCAGCACCTTCAGCACCCCCCCCCCCGACTAAGCCCCTGCTGCCTGCGTCACCTCCTCCACCACCATTTGTTTCCTCTACTCCCTTGTAGCTTTCAACCAGAACAGTGTCATCCCTCCCCACCACAAGCCTGCCCGGTTGCTTTGCACCTTGCCGAGGATCTCCTTCTGCTGCAATCTACTTATGACCTGGTCCATCTCTGTCTCTGCTCTCCACCTTCATCCTGTGCGTACCTGTGCCCCTGCTCCTCTCACCAGCCTGTCCCTTGATTCCCGCAACTCCAGTACTAGGCGTGTCTTCTCCTGTTTGTACCCAAGGCTGATGGACTTAAGTGGAAGCTGCAATATGTTGTTGCCAAAGAGGCCAGCGTCTGAGAAGCAGCAAGGGAGCCCCAGCCACTTCCTGATGAAAGAGTTGGAAATGCAGTCCATCCTGCTGGCTGCTGCTGATGTTATTTCACACACTTTGAGTGGCCACATTATCTGCTAGTAAAGAGTGAACTGGTAGCACCATATCTTGTATTTCCCTGGCAGTTGACTGCTATCCGTCCTTGTCAGTCCTTCCAAAGAGGCCATTCTGATTGGTACTGTGCATGTTAAGCCCAAGTCACACATCTTTTTCATTTTCTGTTTTTTTTTTTTTTCAGGCCACCACTCCAGTTTCATGTTTTCTACTGCTGTAATAGGAAAATTGACTTAAATATGCCCATAAATGCAATTTACACTTTGGCTCAACCTTTGTAATATGGCTTTAATATTCATAACACCAGACCTTTTTGTACTAGAGACCAAACTGCAGAAATTTTACTATTTTTGGATATAGTCCGAAAAAAAGTTGTTTTTGAAAAACAAAAGCTCTATGTAGTTTTCAACAGCAATCTCTCAAATAGCAAATATAAAATGTTGCTTGGCAGAGTGAGCATTTCCTACGCGCAGTTTATTTTTTTTTAAGGCACCGAAGAAAACGATAGATACATACGCAGTTATTGTCAGTAAAATCAAATTGTTATCCACTGCTTTCTGGGAACTGTTGACTGCAAACAAAATAAAGAAAAGCTGGAATTTCCAGGACCAAGAAAAAATGATTTCAAGACAGCTATCCCATATATGGCTTAAAAATAATATTGAATGGGAACTTGTAGGTATACTCTGCAACTTTGCTCTGCCAGTTTTCTTGCCCTTCTGTTTTCCTCTTTCCTTCACTGCAGAACATTTCCTTCTCCTCCCACTGTTACTGTTTATTAGGGGAATAATTTTCAGTTACTGTACATGACAGAATAAGAATTGCCCCCCCCCTCTTTGTGGCATATGTCCATTTTGTTTATGGTTGTGTGAACACATACTTCCATATGATTCCACTATAACTTCATAGCCTGGTATGTCTAAAGGTGGTTTTTTGTTTTGTTTTGTTTTCTAGATCTTCCCAATAAACCTGTAGGTCTTTCTTGCATCCAAAAACTATTTAAGAATAAAGATGTGAAGTGTTTTTGTGAGACTCGAGTATTACTGATACTGAACCATGTTTCAGGCTTCATTGTTAGGCCTTTTCAAATAAAACATATTTATATCTGACATATATCTGACAGCCCACCTGGAACACTGACAAATCTCATATGGTAGACTGTTGAAACTGCTGTAATTTCCCTACCATAACTATACATCAGCCCACCACAGACACATATATAAAGTCATGCTGTGGATGAGCTATAGAAAATTGGATCTTGGGCACTCATAAAAAAAACTCCATCAGTGTGAATCAAAAAAGACACTTAAAACAAATAAATGTGTGCTTTATCTACTGCCAGAGAATCAATGATAAAGTGGAGCCATTCACTGCACCAGACTCCATTAACAAAAACAGAATTTTTACTTCACAAAACAGACAAGTTGTCCTTCCACTGCTGCATTGACTGTGTGCTTTTTTGGATACTGTCTTCCAAAATATACAACATATATGATTATTTTTACGAGCAAGCACTATGTTCTATACGTATGTACGCTTTTACATCAAGTGACCTCTAGTGGTGGTGGAAATAATGACATGAAGTGGCATGGTGGAGGGTTACAGTTGCAATCTTTGGAAAGTAAACCCAGTCTCACTAAAAACACACAAAATCATCACACAAACACATCAAAAAACATGCATTTGTATGTATATATAAAAAAAGACCATACCCAGATACATATTAAGGTACAATGATAATGCAAACTAAGGACTCAAGGATTGGAGCACTAACTTTAGCTCCATCCTCCACCCACCTCACCTCCATGTTTGAATTTAAGTTGTTTTGAAATGGGGAAACACCACAAAAGGTGGTCAAATTGTGACATCCTGTGATTTTTTTGGGCTGCTCCCTCATTTGGGGAGATTGGAAGGAGGTCATCAGGGGAACGCTTTACACCTGAGCTGGCTGATTGGCCTCTGCTAAGAGGTGCATCTCAATAAATTAGAATGTCATCAAAAAGTTAATTTATTTCAGTAATTCAATTCAAAAAGTGAAACTCATATTATATAAATCCATGACACACATAGTGATATATTTCAAGCATTCATTTCTTTTAATTTTGATGATTATGGTTTACAGCTAACGAAAACCCAAAATTCAGTTTCTTAAAACAATTAAATATTACATAAGATCAATTTGAAAAAAGTGTATTTTGGTGCTGGTAATGGAGTAGGTGTGTGCGTTGCTGGCTCCTGCTATATTTTTTTTCAGTCTTACTTTTTAAACCCTACTTTGCTGTAAGCTGTCAATGTTTTGGACGTTTAATAAGTGCGGAATCTGTTTTGAGTTGAGAAATATGTCCAAAACAAGAAAGCAGACTGAAAAGGAGGCAGCAGTGAACAATGCTAACACCAGCTTAACTGAGGATGCTAATAAAAGCCTTAACCCTGCACTTGTTGCCTTGCTTGAGCAACACAGAATGTCCATAGCTGCTGAGTTTAAAGCTTCATTTGAACTTATTAATGGTAAGCTGGACAAGATTCAAGCAGATGTGGCGAACCAGAAGCAACGCACTGGCGACCTTGAAAGCAACGCGGAGGACGTCAGCCAGCGCCTAGCGGCGCTTGAAGCTACGTGTGAGTCAATACAGGAGGAGAACAAGCATTTGAAAAACAAACTTTCTGACCTGGAGGGAAGAAGCAGGAGGCTGAATATTCGTCTGGTGGGTCTGCCGGAGTCCTTTGATGTGGGTCCACGGCCATCTGAATTTTTTTCTCGGCTGTTGGTGGACGTCTTTGGCGCACAAACTTTGCCATCTCCCCCAGAGCTGGATAGAGCCCACCACAGCCTCATGCCCAAGCCGGGTCCGAACGGGAAGCCGCGCACTGTCATTATTTGTTCCCACCGGTTTCGGGCCAAAGACTTGGTGATGAGAGAAGCGCGGAGACGCCATGGGACTTTGGAGTATCGTGGACATAAACTTCAGTTCTACGAGGATTATAACGCCGACGTTCAGAAGCAACGAGCCGAATAAAAGGAGGTTATGTCCGAGTTGTACAAGAGAGGTTTTCGTCCTTCTCTTCTCTTCCCCGCCAGGCTCCGGATAACTCTTCCAGACGGCAAAAACCAGTGGCTGGCGTCCATCTCGGAGGCCACCCGCTTCATGCAAACCATGGAGAGAAATCAGCGATTTTCGCCCTGAACTGGACATTCCTGGGTTGACCAACTAGCACACTGGACTACTTGATAATTACTTCATTAAAGCTGCACTGACTGGACATTGATGCATTTTTAGATGTTCAAAACAAGGTAAAATTGGCTCCCTATACGTTGTTGTTTACTTTTTTTTTTTTTTTTTAGGGTAAAATGTTCATACTATGCAGGATTGAAGCCAGTTGTATGGGAGTATTTTGTTAGGATGAGAATAGAGCAGGAGATGGAGCGGTTACTGTTTTTTGCAACCGGCTGGAGTGTTGTTATACGTTTGGTTGTTGATTTTTTTTTTTTGTTGTTGTTTTGGATTTATTTACACCCCCCTCACCCCCTCCCCTTTTTATTTTTTTTTACCCGTACCTCACCCCATTCTTTTTTGGGCTACACAACATAATATATAAATTTTACTTTTTGAATGAATATTAATCTTACTTTGGTAAGCTGGAATGTGAAGGGGTTGAACCATCCAATTAAACGAAAGAGAGTCATGTCACGTCTAAAGCAATTTAAGCCTGGGGTACTGTTTTTGCAGGAAACCCATTTGCAGGATTCCGACCACTTGCGCTTGTCAAAATGTTGGTCAGGACAATTTTTTCATTCAAATTTTAAAGCTAAGGCCAGGGGCGCTGCTATTCTTATTGATTGAAATATCCCATTTATTCCCTCTAATGTTGTATTAGATAAAAATGGACGATTTGTAATAGTATCAGGTAAACTTGGCAATAAACATGTCACCTTGGCTAATCTGTATGCGCCGAATTTTGATGATGTACACTTTTTTCGCAACCTTTTTTCGCAGCTTCTAGATTTAAATACTCATTCTCTAATTCTTGGGGGTGACTTTAATTTGTATATGGATCCGATCTTAGACCGCTCATCCTCAAAACCTGCTAGTCTTAATAAATCTGCAACTTATGTTAAGTCTTTTCTTGAGGAATATAGCCTTACAGACCCTTGGCGTTTTTTACATCCTAACGGCAGGGACTATTCTTTTTTCTCTCACGTACACCATACTTATACCAGAATAATTTTTTTTTTGTTGACAATTTATTAATTAATAACCTTTGCTCTTGCAGTTATGATAGCATCTCGGTTTCTGATCATGCCCCTCTTGTACTTAAAATGATCCTCCATGGATGTGACTCCATGAGAAAGCACTGGAGACTGGATCCATTATTACTTACAGATGAAAAATTGGTTGCGAATATTTCTTCTAAAATTATTTTTTTTTGAAAGAAAACAAAACTCCTGGTATGCCAAACAAAACGATATGGGAGGCCATGAAGGCATTTCTTAGGGGGGAATTTATTTCATTGGCAGCATTTAAAAGACGATCCACAATACAGGAACAGAAGGCCATTTTAGATCAAATCTTGGACATTGACAGACAATATGCTCAATCTCCATCACCCGCTCTGTACAAGGAACGTATGACATTACAAACTAAACTTAATTTACTTTCTACTCGACAAATTGAAGGTTGTTTAATAAGAAACAAGAGTGAATTTTATGAACATGGCGAAAAAAACGGTAAACTTGTAGCTAATCAACTGCGTGGTATTAGAGCTAAGCAAATTATTACTGGAGTTAGGACAGATAAAGGAGAGGTGACATCTGACCAACAAGTGATTAATGATATTTTCAGGTCATTTTATTTCAAATTATATACCTCAGAATATACAACAAACTTAAAGGATTTGCAAAATTTTTTTGATTCTATTGATATCCCTTCGATTTCCTCAGAATCTTGGCAAATTCTAGAAGCTCCCATTTCTTCCCAAGAAGAAATTCAGCTGGCAATATCATCCATGCAATCAGGAAAATCTCCAGGACCTGATGGGTTTTCCGCTGATTTTTTCAAAAAATTCTCTGACAACCTTGCCCCTTTCCTTTGTCAAGTTTTTACAGAGTCGCTTGACTCCGGTACACTTCCTCCTTCATGTTGCCTGTATCATTGTGTTGCTTAAAAAAGACAAGGATCCTGTCGATTGTGCTTCTTACAGGCCTATTTCCTTGTTAAATACCGATGTTAAAATTTTGTCAAAGTTGTTAGCTTCAAGGTTGGAAAAGATTCTTCCTTTTATAATTTCACAGGACCAAACCGGTTTCATTAAAAATCGCCATTCTTTTTTTTAACTTGCGGCGGTTGTTTAATATTTATACTCCTCACCACAACATACCTGAATGTCTTATTAGTTTGGACGCTGAAAAGGCATTCGATAGGGTTGAGTGGGAGTATTTGTTTTTTACTTTGGAGAGGTTCGGTTTTGGTCCTTCCTTCTGTTCCTGGATTAAACTTCTCTATGCTAGTCCTTTAGCTTCAGTGTTAACTAATTGTCGCTATTCTGACTATTTTAGACTTTACCGTGGTACGAGGCAAGGCTGTCCTTTGAGCCCGTTGCTCTTTGCCTTGGCAATTGAGCCGTTAGCTATTGCAATCCGTGGGAGCCGGGACTTTCTAGGCATTTGTAGGGGTGGCATCGAGCATAGGGTTTCACTTTATGCCGACGATCTTTTACTATTTCTCTCCAACCCACTTACTTCATTACCCGCTATACTTAACATTTTGGATAGTTTTAGTAGGTTTTCTGGTTATAAAATTAATCTTAATAAGAGTGAATTGTTTCCGATTAATGAAAAGATTCGAGTTCAGGATCTTGAAAATTTTCCTTTCAAGGTTGTTATTGATCATTTTAATTATCTTGGGATATGTGTTACTAAACAACTTAATTACTTGTTTAAAAATAATTTTCTCCCCTTATTTGACCAGTGCAAGCTAATACTTTCCAAATGGTCCCCATTATCCTTGTCTTTAATTGGCAGAATCAATTCTGTAAAAATGATGTTACTTCCAAAGTTTTTATATTTGTTTCAATGTCTCCCCATTTTTATTCCTAAATCCTTTTTTAAGTCTTTGGACTCTCTGATTACCTCATTTATTTGGAATGGTAAACATCCGAGATTGAGGAAAGTTTTTCTTCAAAGACCCAAATCAGTGGGTGGCATGGCTCTGCCTAACTTTCAATATTACTACTGGGCAGCAAATATCAGGTGCATGTTATATTGGAAACATTTCTATCTGGAACCCAAATCACCCATTTGGATCCTTATGGAGTCACATGTGGACAATCAAACCTCCCTACCGGCAGTTCTATGTTCACCACTTCCCCTTGCTTTGTCTACACTGGGTAATAAAGTAGTTCGTCAGTCTCTTAGAATTTGGTCTCAATTCAGGAAAAATTTCGGTCTTCAGTTTTTCTCCATTAGAAGTCCAATTGCCGCAAATCATTTATTTACCCCATCAACTATTGATAGTGCATTTCATATATGGCACAGAAAAGGTTTAAAATCTTTTGCGGATTTATATTTTGATGGTCAATTTGCAAGTTTTTCTCAACTTTCCACTAAATTCGACTATCACTTCTACACACTTTTTCCGCTTCCTCCAGGTCAGACATAATGTGCAAACCATGACAAAACAATTCCCTCAAAAACCTTCTGATAATCCTCTAGATGATTTTTTATTAGTTTAACCAACTTCTAAGGGGGTAATATCAGTTTTATATAATTTAATTTCAAATTTACAATCTTCTTCTCTGGCTGCTGTTAAATTGAATTGGGAACAAGATCTTAATTTTACTTTTACTAATGAAATGTGGGACTCTATTCTTGGCCAGGTTCACACTGCATCAATGTGTGCTCATCACGCTCTTATTCAATTTAAGATTGTACACCGGGTGCACATGTCCAAGGTTAAGTTAGCACGTATTTACTCGGATATAGACCCAACTTGTGAAAAGTGTGGTAGCGCTCCTGGCACTTTGCTTCACATGTATTGGTCCTGCCCTTCATTGATGAATTTTTGGCATTCTGTTTTTATCACTATGTCTGAAGTCCTGCAATATCAAATTAAACCTGATCCATTATGCGCCATTTTTGGTGTGGCTCCAGAACTTGTCTTGCCAAATTCCAAATTAAAAGTATTCAAATTTTCATTATTATTGGCTAGACGTGCTGTATTACTGAAGTGGAAAGACTCTTCACCCCCTTCACATTTACAGTGGATAAAAGATATAATGTCCTGTTTGGATTTAGAAAAAAATCAGATATACAGTTGGTGGCTCTGAAAACAAATTCTACAAATTATGGCGCCCGTTTCTTGATTTCTTTGAAAGACCCACAATTATAGTTTCTGAGTAGCTCATATCCCCTTTACCCCACCCCCACCTCCCACACACAATTTTTCTTTTTGTATTTTTTTTATTATTGTTTATTTAAAGGTTTTTGTGTTTTGAAGCATCCACATTTGTTAGTTTTAAATTTCAGTTTTGCACTGTTTGATTAAAACAAAAATGAAAATTTCCAATACTTTGTATTGTATTAATACTTCAATTAATAATAATAAAAAGACCTTTGAAAGAAAGAAAAAAGTGTATTTTTAATAGAAATATTGACCTACTGAAAAGTATGTCCATGTACACACTCAATACTTGGTCAGGGCTTCTTTTGTATGAATTACTGCATCACAGCAGTGTGGCATTAAGCCTATCAGCCTGTGGTACTGCTGAGGTGTTATGGAAGGCCAGGTTGCTTTGGTAGCGGCCTTCAGTTCATTTGCATTGTTGGGTCTGGTGTCTCTCATCTTCCTCTTGACAATACTCCATAGATTCTCTATGGGGTTTAGGTCTTGGGAGTTTGCTGGCCAATCAAGCAGAGTGATACCATGGCCAATAAACCAGATTTTGGTACTTTTGGCAGTGTAGACAGGTGCCAAGTCCTGCTGGAAAATGAAGTCAGCATCTCCATAAAACTTGTCAGCAGAGGGAAGCATGAAGTGCTGTAAAAATTTCCTGGTAGATGACTGCGTTGACTTTGGACTTGTTAAAACACAATGGACCAACACCAGCAGGTGACATAGCTCCCCAAATCAGGTGCCAAGTCCTGTCATGTGGAAATCATGGTCCCAGAGTCTGGAGAAGAGTGGAGAGGCACAGAATCCAAGTTGTTTGACGTCAAGTGTAAAGTTTCCACAGTCAGAGATGATTTGCATTGATGCAGTAATTCAATGCAGATGAGCTGAAGGCTGCTATCAAAGCAACTTGGGCTTCCAAACACCTCAGCAGTACCACAGGCTGGTTGCCTTCATGCCACTCCACAATCAATGATGCAATAATTCATATAGAAGCAGCCTCGACCAAGTATTGAGTGTGTACATGGACATACTTTTCAATCGGCCAACATTTCTATTAAAAATCTATTTTTTGTTATTGGTCTTATGTAATATTCTAATCTTCTGAGAAACTGAATTTTGGGTTTTCATTCGCTGTAAGTCATAATCATCAAACAAGAAATACATGCTTGAAATATATCACTGTGTGTAATGAATCTATATAATATATGAGTTTAATTATTTTTAAGTGAATTACTGAAATCAACTTTTCAATGATAATCTAATTTATTGAGATGCACCTGTAAGCTGCTGGAATCTGTCAGTCTCTCTCTTTCTCTCTCCATTGGGTTTGTTTTGTTGTTCATATGGTTGGAGTTTTGGTTAGTTTTCTTTGGAGCATTATAGATCGCACATCCAGACACTGCACATACTACTGAAAGTACTGATCTACACAATTTATTTTTTTCTTCAGTTCTACTATGATAAATAAAACTTAAGATTAAAAAGAATATGTGGCCTCCTCCTGTATTGGCCTTCTCTTGAGCCGGGCTGTGACAAAGTGGGTCTCATCCAGGATTGCGCTGTGACAATATCACAATCTTTGACACAGTACAAATGGTCATAAGAAACCCACCAAGCACCAAGATAAAACATCTGCATCTGCAGGAGTTCGAGACTGAGGATACAAAAGATGAGCTAGAAATGTATGAAGATCTTTTTTACATAGCAGCAGTGTGTGACATACCTCAAACCTGTGAGGATGCCATAACATCAGATAATTCAAGGTAGTGGAAAAAAGCCATGAATGAAAAGATGTGATCACTAGAAGAAAATGAGGCCTACAGTCTCACCCAATTGTCACCAGGCAAAAAGGCAAGAGTAATAATGATAGGTCAGATAAATATAAAACAAAATTCATAGCAAAAGGTTGTAATTAGAAACCAAGCATAGACAAAGGCTAATATGCACAAACAAAAATGTATGAGGACAATCGGTACAATAGCATGAGCCAAAAACCCAAGGAGCAGACAAAGGTGCAAGCACATTGATATTAAGTACCACTTCCTTAGGGAAACTGAACTGTGGAAAAGTGGCACTGGAATATTATCCTACTGAGAAAATTTTATACAGTCTTACAGCAGTAGGTAGGAAGGATCTGTGAATCTCTCCCTCGAGCACTTAGGATGGCACAGGTGGATCCCAGAGCTGCTCCCACGCAGTGGATTCAAAACAGTCTTTCAGAGCTTCCTCCTCCTCCTCAGATCAGATATATCTTCATTGTGCAGGTAACAGAAGGTTGTCTGTGTACCATGGGTTTATACACAGGCAGGAGGTGAACCAGATTGTGATCAGATCTTCGGGGGGGGGGGGGGGCAATGGGTGATGAGATGTAAGCCTCCTTGGCGTTTGTATAAGTCCAGTGTTTTATTGTCTCTGGTGTGGCATGTGACATACTGGGTGAAAGTGGGCAGAGCAAAGGACAGGGAAGTAAGGTTAAACTCACCAGAGATGAGCTGGAGAGCATTTGGGTGCTGTGTCTGCAGTCTGCTGCTGACTGTGTGGATGATGTCACATGCTGCCTCAGCGCTTGCGGAGGGGGGTACATAGATCACAATCACAATGATGTGTGAGAACTCTCTGAGGAGGTATGCTGGTCGCATGCTAATGGCTAGCACCTCAATGTCCTTGCTACAGTGTTGTTCTTTAATCATGATGTGCCCAGGATTACACCATCTGTTGATGACAAACAGTGCCAGCCCCCCGCCTCTGCTCTTGCTGCTATCAAGTGTCCGATCTGCCCGCATTAAGTGGAAACCCTCTAGTCTGATGTTGGCGTCTGTTGTTAGCTCTGTTAGCCACGTTTCAATGATTACCACATGCTAACCTCTCTGAAGGTGCTCTCATACAGTACCTGGACAGAGCCGCTAAACTGTCCATCTTGTTAAGCAGCAATCTCACATTTCTCATAATAACGGATGGTAGAGCAGGCTTGTACCTTGTCTTCCTTGCAGAATGCTTCGCTCCAGCTTGACATCCATGTCGTTTTCTCCTGATTTCTCGAGGAATATCAGGTCTCTCAGTTAGCATCATAGAAAAGCTTTGTAATGCTAACATTTGACTCCTACTTTAAACAGTGGCTCTGCAACTCACCGGGTCAGCAGCCATTAGCAGCCATTGGAAATATGAATAGAAAGACGGCTAATATCAACGCTATTATGGTTACGGTATTATGGTGTCACAGCCGCCCCCCTGTTCTGGGGGTAGCTGTAGCACAGGTGCAATGTGGCCGACTACTGATCGGAGGGTCAGAGGTTCAATTCCCGCTCTATCTGCAGTCTGCATGTCGAGGTGTCTTTGAGCAAGACACTGAACCCCCAGTTGCTCCTGGTGGGTCAGGCCAGCGCCTGTTTATGACAGCTCTGCCACCATCAGTGTGTGAATGGGTGGATAGCAGGATCTGTAAAGTGCTTTGGTCATCAAGAAATGAGAAAAAGTGTTATATTGTGGAGAGAGGAATAATCAGGCCAAGCATTCAGAGCAGATGAACTTTATTCCACCTCTCACATCTCTCAGAATCAGAAAACATTAACCTCATGTTGCAGGGACTCTCTTTTATATTACAACACTCACACGTCTCTGCTGCCTGAGGTCTTGCATCACAATTCATTCTCGCATCACAATTCCTATTGTCCCCCAGCCCCTTAATCCCCATGCTCTTCCATCAGAGGAATTTACTGCATCTCCCTTCCTTCCAGTCTGAGATGAATACCACAGCATGGGTCCCCCATACCACTCCCCCCCCCCCCCCCCCCCAGAGTCTCAGACTGACCGTTAACTCTCACGTTCTCTCGGCTTCAGCCTCCACCATAGCTGCTGTAAAAAGGGGTCTTCGGCTCAGCGGTGCTGCTGTGCCGGTGGGAGGTTCCTGGGGGTGTGTCCATCTGTGGATGGACAATGGAGGGGGGGGGGGAAACATTCAGCATGCTCTTGTGACTGCTCTGATGAGTCGTTTACCTGGGGAGTTCTCGGGGGGGTCTTCTGCGCCGAGGAGCTCGAGCCAACACCACCTTCTCGTCTTGCACAACAAAGGCGGGCTTAATCAGAATCAGAATAAGTTTATTGCCAAGCACATTTACAAGTAAATAACAAAGCTTAAGCTTTGTTATTTACTTGTAAAGTATAATGTCTATAAGTACATTTACTTGTAAATGTGTAAAGTAAAATGTGTTTTACTTAAATAACAAAGCTTAAGCTTTGTTATTTAAGTAAATAACAAGCCTTTGTTATTTAAGTAAATTATTTAAATTTATTTATTTAAATAAGCCTTTGCTATTTAAGTAAATAACAAAGGCTTAAGCCTGTATAGACAGGCTTAATGTCTATACAGATTTTCTCCCGGCGACCCCCCAAGTCTAACACAAAATGTTTGTCCCCGGGTTCCAGCACTCTAAATGGCCATCGTAGGGTGGGCGCAATGGGGGCCGGTGGGCATCGTGCCTGACAAACATGAACGCCGCGTCCTTCAAGGTTTTCGGCACAAAAGCGCGGGAAAAACAGTGGTGGGCCTGGCCAGGTAGCGTCCCTGCATCTGCACTATGCCGTGAACGCGGGGACAGATGGGTGTTCGGCGGGGGGTTATCTGGTAAAAATTCCCCGGGGAGCCGCAGTGGCTGAGAAAAAAACCAGCTCTGCTGGGGAAGCCTCCAAATCCTCTTTCGGTGCAGAACGCAACCCTAATAGAACCCACAGCAACCGGTCCACCCAATTTGCATCCGTAAGCGAAGCCCTGAGCGCTGCTTTCAGTGACCTATGGAAACGCTCACATAACCCATTGGCCTGTGGGTTGTACGCGATTGTGTGATGCATTGCGACGCCCAGGCTCCGGGCCATCATGGACCAGAGGTCAGAAACAAACTGAGGGCCCCGATCGGACGTGATGTCCGAAGGGGTGCCAAAACGTGCCACCCATGTTGTCAAAAAAGCGTGTGCCATGTCTGGGGATGCGGTGGAAGCTAGCAGGACTGCTTCTGGCCATCGTGTGGTGTGGTCCACCACTGTCAGGAGGTGCGTGAACCCCTGCAATGGTGGGAGGGGGCCCATGAGGTCCACGTGAACGTGGTTGAACCTCTTAGCCGGGATATGGAACGGCTCCAAAGGGGCCCTTGTGTGCCTGTGCACTTTGGCTCGTTGGCACGCTACGCAGGCTGCAGCCCACTCTTTCACCTGTTTGCACAGGCTCGGCCAGACGAACTTCGCTTCCACCATTTTAACTGACACGCACACTCCTGGGTGCGCCAGGGAGTGAACGGACTCAAAAACGCGGTGGCGCCAAGCGCATGGGACCACCGGGCACGGGCATCCTGTGGAGATGTCACAGATTGGGGGGGGGCATCTTGCAATACCCTGCTCTCCAGCCTTAACCCTGTTGGTCCAGACTGGAGCGGCGCACACGTCCGCATCGCCGATCTGCTCTGCGGCCATGGCCGTGTAATCTATCCCTACGTAGACTGGGGCCACCAATGCACGCGAGATGCAGTCCGCTACCACGTTACGTTTACCGGCCACATGCTGAATGTCGGTCGTAAACTCCGAGACCTGTCTCTGCTGCCGGCCCGACCATGGTTCCGAAACCTTGGCCATCGCGTACGTTAGTGGCTTGTGGTCCACGAACGCAGTGAAGTTGCACCCTTCCAGCCAGAACTGGAAGTGGCATATGGCCAGGAGGAGAGCCAGTAACTCTCTGTCGAACGCGCTGTATTTACGCTCACCGTTGCACAAAGACCTGCTAAAAAAGGCGAGCGGCTGCCAAGAACCGACGACGCATTGCTCCACGACAGCCCCTATAGCCACATCCGAGGCGTCGGTAGTGAGCGCTATCCGAGCCGCTGGGTCCGGGTGTGCCAGTAGTGCGGGGTTTGCCAGGGCTGTTTTAACCTCAGAGAACGCCTGCTCCCGCTTAGGAATCCAGTCGACTCTGTCCTCCAGTTTCCATTTCTTGAGCACGGCGTACAACGGCTGCATGACCTGGGCTGCGTGGGGGAGGAACCGGTCATAAAAGTTAACCATCCCCAAAAACTCCTGCAGCACCCTGACTGTCTGAGGCCGGAGAAAATTCACCACTGCGTGCACCTTGTCCGGCAAGGGTATCGCTCCCTCCAGTGAGATGTGGTGTCCCAAAAATTCGATCCCCGTCACGCAGAACTGGCATTTCGTCAGGTTGATTATTAACCCGTGCTCCTCTAACCTCCGGAAAACCGTCCAGGGGTAGGTTACGTGTTCGTCCTCGGACGCGCTGGCTACCAGGATGTCATCCAGGTAGACGAACACAAACGGCAGATCGCGCAACACCGCATCCATCATGCGTTGGAATGTCTGTGCCGCACCTTTTAACCCGAAAGGCATACATAAAAACTCAAACAGATTAAACGGGGTTATTACTGCCATTTTAGGTATGTCCTCCGCGCGTACCAGGACCTGGTGGTAACCCCGGACCAGGTCTATCTTAGAAAAAATACGTGCCCCTGCGAGGTGAACGGAAAAATCCTGAATATGTGGGATCGGGTAGTGGTCGTGCGCTGCGGCGTTGTTTAATCTGTGGAAATCTCCGCAAGGTCGCCCCGATCCCTCGGCCTAAGGGACCATATATAGTGGGGATGCCCATGGGCTGTTTGATTGTCTGATGATGCCCAGCCTTTCCAAGTTGGCAAACTCCTCGCGCTCTATGGCCAGTTTAGCTGTGTCCAGGTGCCGAGGTCATGCGAAAACGGGCAGTCTGGTGGTGGTAATAAAGTGCTCCACCCCATGTTTAGTGATGGCCGCCGAAAACGTTGGGACCGTGAGTGCTGGGAACTGGGTGAGCAGTGTGTGGAACTTACCACCTGGAGCTGTGACGGTGGCTAGCGTTGTTGGCCCGGCTCCTCGAGCTGTACAGGGGAGAGAATCAAAAAGACAGTGCATTAATCAGGTGTCTGTTAGCAACATCGACTAGTAGTCCATGTGCACACAAAAAATCAACGCCTAAAATTGGGAAACTGCATGCCGCTATGACGAATGTCCACTGGTACGTACGGGCGTGCAGGGATACAATCAGTGTCCTTTCACCAAAAGTCTTAATGTCTGAGCCATTTGCGGCCGTCAGCTTGGGGCCACCAGCTCCCGCTAGCCGGTCGGCGTAGGACGGCAGGATGAGGCTCTTTTGGGAGCCGGAGTCCACGAGGAACCATCTCCCTGAGCGTGAGTCTGTCACGTAGGGCAGCTTGCTTTCTTCACCGGCGGTCGCAGCTGCTACCAACTGCCGGTCCTGGCATTTCCCGAACGCTTGAATTGGCATGGTGGCATGCATCGGCGTGCGTCCTCTCCAAAACGGCGGTGGTAGGAGCAGAGCGTGTCTCTCTGGCGCTTCCTGGCCCCCGCTGCCACTACCATCGCTGGCTCATCGCTTCCGCTGGCCATCTCGCTGGGTTCCGACACCGCTGCATTTACTGTGAGGGCTCTGGTGGTAAGGATGATCCAATCTGCCTCCTGGGCTAGCGCACGGTAGTCACGCATGGTAGTCACGCGCAGCCAGCAGCGGCGAGTTGGCAAGGACCGCTTTGGCCACCATTGGGAGGTTCCGGAGGAAAAGGTGGGCAAATAGAAAATGCCCGTCTTCCGTGCCCATCAATGCCAACATCTTCCCCATCAGTTCGACTGCCAACCCGTCTCCTAACCCGGCGCGCGTCAGGAGTCTCTCCGCTCTCTTGCAGCCCGAGATCATGTAGCGCCAGGTCAGCGTGGCTTTGAGAGCCCCGTTTTTGTCGCGGGCTGGGGGCTGTTGGAGCAGGCTCGCTACTTGCTGAGTCGTGCGAGCGTCCAGCGCTGCGACCACGTAGTAATATCTGGTGTCATCTGCAGTTATTCCCCGGAGCACAAACTGGGCCCCGGTGTGGAGGAACCAAGACTTCGGGTCATGCAGCCAAAAGTCTGGTAGTTTGACCGAAACGGCGTACGCGTTGCTGGGGCTTCCTGTCCGGGTCATCTCCGGGGTGTTTGCCTCGTGTTCCATTATTCGTCAAGGGTCACCAGTGTGGAGAGAGGAATAATCAGGCCAAGCATTCAGAGCAGATGAACTTTATTCCACCTCTCACATCTCTCAGAATCAGAAAACATTAACCTCATGTCACAGGGACTCTCTTTATATATTACAACACTCACACGTCTCTGCTGCCTGAGGTCTTGCATCGCAATTCATTGTTGCATCACAATTCCTATTGTCCCCCAGCCCCTTAATCCCCATGCTCTTCCATCAGAGGAATTTGCTGCATCTCCTTTCCTTCCAGTCTTAGATGAATACCACAGCATGGGTCCCCCATAATATAAGTGAACACCATATTAGAATCCATGGTGTCCATAATGGATGTGGAGTGATAAGATCAGAAAAAGATGTAGCAAAGAAAAGGGCCAGAAGACCACTGTGACTCACTCAGCTTTTAACAATAACTGTCAGGGCGTGGACTGGGCCTCATGCCCTCACCTTGATTTATAATTTATATTACTTATTTCCAGGGCATGGGTCCCAGCCCTCATCTTCGCTTTAAGTTGCATTTTGGGATTTTCTGTATTTCACCTTGATTATTATTATCATGGGTTGCTGTTGTTATTATGATCATTATTCTGTCTTGTATATTCATTTCTCGGATGGTCTTCCTCAGCCTAAGTTAATTATCATTATTATTATTATTAATTATTATTATTATTATTATTATTATATGCCATGGTCTTGTCTCCCCTCTGATCCTCTGTTGGTGATTGTCTATGCAGCCCCGCCAGTCCTGTTTTCTGTGATCATTCTCTGCCATCTCTGCTTGTCCTTGATTGTATCCACCTGTTCCGTGTTACATTGATTGCTCCTGTGTCTATATATGTCAGTGTCAATTTGTGTTCTGTATGGGTATCCTGAGTCTTGTCTGCGTGAACAACACACTCCTGTTTCTTGCCTGTTATTCCAGCTGATCCTGTTTGTGAGTTTATTTTTATTTCCAGCTTCCGAGCTGAGTGTTTTTTGGTTTTTCTCCTTGAGCTGTGCCTGTTTGGCCTGCCCTTTAATAAAAATCACAAACTCCTACAACTGCATTTGGGTCCAGTTTTCTACCAACCGTGGCAGTTGGACACCCATCTATGGACCCAGCACACTTGAAGTTTGGCCAGTTGGGCCTCGAAGAGGAGGAAGCATGGGTGGCTACAAACATCGAGCCCCATATTGAGGCCAACTTCCTGCATGCCAGGGGAAGCTCTCCTCTGCCTCGAATGCGCCGAGGAACTCAATGAGGTGCTTCCATCCCTGTGTCGGTTCCCTCAGCTTGCTAGGCTGCATGAGCAGAGTGTAAACATGGAAATCATCATCCGGGGGCTGATAGAGTCATTCCTGGGAGCAGGAGAGAACCCGATAGAGGAGGGACCGCATCCATCCGGCGGAAGATGTGGTCATCATCGGTGTCATAAGATTCAGCAGCCCGGCTTCTCATCCCTAGCGGGGGTGTGGACTGGGCCCCATATCCTCACCTTGATTTATAATTTATATTACTTGTTTCCAGGGCATGGGTCCCAGCCCTCGTCCTTGCTTTAAGTTGCATTTTGGGATTTTCTGTATTTCAAAATTATTATTATTATTATTATTACTCTGTCTTGCATTATTTATTTCTCGGTTGGTCTTCTTCTTAGCCTAAGTTAATTATTATTATCATTATATGCCATGGTCTTGTCTTCCCTTTGATCCTGTTGTCTGTGCAGCCCTGCCAGTCCTGTTTTCTGTGATCATTCCCTGCCATCTGTTTGTCCCTGATTGTATCCACCTGTTCTGTGTTGCGTTGATTGCTCCTGTGTCTATATATGTCAGTGTCAATTTGTGTTCTGCATGGGTGTCCTGAGTCTTGTCTGCATGAACAACACGCTCCTGTTTCTTGCCTGTTATTCCAGCCGATCCTGTTTGTGAGTTTATTTTTATTTCCAGCTTCCAAGCTGAGTGTTTTTTCGTTTTCACCCTCGAGCTGTGCCCGTTTGGCCAGTTCTTTGATAAAAATTGTTGACTTCTAGTACTGCATTTGGGTCCACTTTTCTACCAACCGTGACAATAACAAACCAAAACATTTATTGATTTTATATTATATGTATATTGTACTAGTGCACACCAAAGCAAACCCACCCTACTAGTAAGCACTGTATTAATGCAAATATTTGCTTTCAGTTCATGACACAGGATTTTAAGTTAGCAGCTGTTCAGTTAACACATTGCGTGAGGTCTACTGGGCATAGTGGATAAGATCCTATCAGTGCGATGGCAATGACATAGTAGCAGATGCAGATCAATGCAAACTATCTGAAGGTCTAATGTATTCATTCTCACCATTCTACCATGGTGATATAGTGAACAACTATAGCTGTTAATGAGGATTTCCACTGAGACCAATTAGCAATTGGCGGGAAAATCTATTCTCATTGTGAGAATTCCTATATGCCAATTATTTATCATTTTTTAGAAATAATTTGGCAGCACACTCTTTATGATAAGTCTATAAAAATGTAACGGTGTAGTTTATTTCTTGTATTTTCACTCATATTTAGACACACTTTCCTAACATGGGCATACAATTAAGTTATCATTATTTTAACCAGCAACACCAAAATCAACGCTATGACAAGAAAGAAGAAGTCTGAGATGACAGAATATATGAGCAAAGGTGAAAATAATGTCGTCCGATGTGGGGCAGTAATGGCAGGAAGGAGCCAGTGGGACTCATTATCGGGTAGCAACTCTCCAGGCTGTATTTATAGGTGTTGACAACAGTACAGAGAGTAGGGTTGACAAAAGAGAGAACAGAAAAGAATTAGTGGAAAAAAAAGAGGGAGCAGTATGGAGACAAAGGTAAAAGTGAAGAGAAATCCAATATCAAGTTTACTTTCTAAGGTGTGTTACAAATTTTTAAAATTAGATTTTCTCCTGTACTTTTTTAAATATATGAGAAATATACTGTCCAAAATGAGGCAATTAATGCCCTTACCAGGACACCTATACTACTGATTTTTTTTTTTTTACACTGAAGTTATGAGGCCCTATTATGATGAACCAGAAACACCAAGTGAGACACACAATATGTCTCCTCCACAAGTTTGCACATGCAGGTTTTCCCCAGGAAATCAACTCCAAAATGCCCACTAAGAAAACACAATTTTCAGTGCTGCTTGTGCAATTTAGTGTCTGCTATTTGGGATCTTTGCCCCTTAGTGTGGATGGGCACATTTTCACTTTGTGAATGAGCATGTCTTTCCTCCATGGTGTAAAACAGATTTCTCCTAAAAGGCGAATGCTGTAATAATAGGAATCTGCCTTAGATCATACACTCTTGCCCTCTGAATAATTAAGCCATTTAGAAGAGAATAGGCTTTATTGTCATTGTACAGTTGTACAGCACAACGAAATTGTGGGTGCTCCACTAGTAAGCGAGGAGGATTAGATAAAACACAGTTACAGAACACACAATTAAACGCACGACTGAAATAAAAATGGCCCAGGATTATAGAACTATACACAGGTATGGTAGTGGCTTCATGGATGAAACAATGTACATAAGGCTTATACCACATCGCCACTCTCCCCCCTCAGAAGATCGAACCACAACTTGGTTCACTCTTGCCTGTGTACAAACCTCTGGTACACAGACAACCTCCTGTTATCCGCACAGTGAAAATATGGTCTAAGGAGGTGGAGGACACTCTGAAGGACTGTTTTGAATCCATGGTATGGGAGCAGCTTTGTGATCCACATGGTGAGGACATTGACGGCCTCACACACATAATCACAGACTACAGCAACTTCTGTGTGGACAACACCGTACCCACCAAGACCATATGGTGTTTCTCCAACAACAAACCATGGATCAACCCTGAGATAAAGTCACTGCTGAAAGAGAAGAAAAGGATCTTCAGGTTGGGAAACAAAGAGGAGCTGAAGTCCGTACAGAGGGAGCTAAGGAGGAAGATCAGAGAGAGGAAGGACAGCTACAGGAAAAAGATGGAGGACAAGCTGCAACAGAGTGTCTGGAGAAGCCTCAAAACCATCTCTGGGCACCAGAATACCTCCTCCCAGGCCACGAGGGGTAGGGAATGGGTGAACAACTTGAACCTGTTTTTAACAAGTTTAACCAACTGCCCTCTTCTCCACCTGTCCACCAACCACTGCTGCCTCCACCTTCATCTTGCCCCGCTGTCCATGGCCTCCCACAACCCCCCCGCCCCCACTCCCAGGACACACCCCTCCCACCCCAACCTGACCCTCACGAAGACCCAGGTAAGAGCTGAGATGAGGAAGATCAAGGTGAGGAAGGCTGCGGGTCCAGATGACATCAGCTCGAGGCTCCTCAAGTCCTGCACAGACCAGCTGTGTGGGATCGTGGAGTACATTTTCAGCCTGAGCCTGAAGCTGGGGAGGGTACACACAGCTGTGGAAAACATCCTGTGTGGTACCCGTACCAAAGACCACTCACCCTAAGGACCTGAACAGCTACAGACCAGTGGCCCTCACATCACACCTAATGAAGACCCTGGAGAGGCTGCTCCTCACCCACCTACGCCCTCTGGTGGGACCAGTGATGGATCCACTTCAGTTTGCCTACCAGCATGGCATCGGAGTGGAGGATGCAGTGATCTTCCTCCTACACTGGTCCCTGTTCCACCTGGAGAAGTCTGGGTGCACTGGGAGGATCATGTTCTTTGATTTCTGAAGTGCTTTCAACACCATCCAACCAGTGATTCTCAGGGACAAGCTATTGTGTGCAGGGGTGGACCAGCACCTGTCATTGTGTATCCTGGACTACCTCACAAACTGACCACAGTTTGTGAGAACCCAGGACTGTGTGTCTGATATCATCTGCAGTACCAGGGCCTCCCAGAGAACAGTTCTGGCTCCCTTCCTGCTCACCCTCTACACTGCTGACTTTTCACACAACACACTACACTGCCATCTACAGAAGTTCTCTGACGACTCTGCGATCCTCGGCCTCATCTCTGACGGAGATGATGCTGAGTACAGAGGACTAATCCAGGACTTCGTCGACTGGTGCCAACGGAACTGCCTCCAGATCAATGAGAGGAAAACTAAGGAACTGGTGGTGGACTGCCTCAGGCAAGGACAACCCCACACAGCACCAGTAAACATCCAGGGAACAGACAACTGAGATGGTGGCATCTTACAAGTACCTGGGTGTTCACCTGAACAATAAACTGGACTGGTCACACAACACCAACGCACTCTACAAGAAGGGGCAGTGCAGGCTGTTCCTCCTGAGGAGACTCAGGTCTTTTGGAGTGCAAGGGGCACTCCTGAAGACCTTCTACGATTCGGTGGTGGCACCAGCCATCACATTTGGAGTGGTCTGCTGGAACAGCGGCATCATGGCAGCCGACAGGAAGAGACTGAACAGACTGATCAAAAAAGTCATCTCTGTTCTGGGGCGATGCCTTGACCCAGTGGAGGAGATAGGAGAGAGCAGGATGGTGGCTAAGCTGTCATCTCTGCTGGAGTTCGAGTCCCACCCCATGTAGGACACGCTGAAGGCACTGAAGAACTGATTTAGCAGTAGGCTGTGCCATCCTAAGTGCAAGACGGAGAGGTTCCACAGGTCCTTCCTACCTACGGCTGTCAGAATTTATAACCTAACCAGGGCTGCTCGTAGAGGTCGTATTGAATGTACTAAATGTTAACACCCTTGCACAATAAAACATCCCCTAAATTATACAACTAGGACAATATCAATCATTACTGAGGGTGGCAACAACACTCTTGATTCAAATACGAAATATATTGTCTGGGTACAAATTCATATTCTACAGGGTAACTTAACCGTAATGCTGTTTATTCCATCTAGCTGCAATGCTCCTGCACTGTGTACACGTACATCTGTGTACATATGTACATTCATTTGCTCCTGTGGCTAACCAGTTCTTATTATCTTATTAATTATTGCTCTGAGTGCTGCTATCCCTTTGCTGCTATAATCCTGAAATTTCCCCATTAGTGGGACTAATAAAGGCTTCTCTGATCTGATCTTATCTTATCAAATCTTATAAAAGTGCGGAGTGCAGAACACTCAGTTGAACAAACGATTGAATAAAATGGCCCAGGATTATGGAAAATATACATAGGTATGATAGTGGTTTCACAGATGGCTCAATATGCATGAAAGTGTGGCCTGCAGAGACAGGTGTGATTATTATGATAATTAAAAAGGCCCTCAGTTCTGTGCCTGTGAGCGTTCGGAGAGAGGGGGAAGGGGCCTCTGACTGTTTGCAGTCCGGATGACCCACAGAAAGAAACTGTCAGTCTGGAGGTGTGGGACCTGATTGATCTGAACCGTCATCCAGAGGGAAGCAGGTCAAACAGGTGGTGGGGGGATGTGAGGGGTCTCCTGAGATGGCCTTGGTCTTTCTGCGGCAGGAGGATCTGGAGATGTCCTCCAGGGAGGGCAGAGGCCCACCGATGATTTTTTGGGTTGTGTTGATTACCCCGTGCACTGCCTTCCTGTTCTCGGCCATGGTGCCAGCATACCACACACCCAGACAGTAGATGAGCACGCTCTCAACTGAGCAGCGGTAGAAGGCCAGCAGCAGCTTCTGGTCCAGGTTATTCTTCCTCATGAAGGAAGTGCAACCGCTGCTGGGCTTTCTTCACCAGGCCCTTGGTGTTGACAATCCAGGAGAGGTCAGAGGAGATGTGGGTGCCCAGGACCCTGAAGGTGGGAATGGTTTCCATGCGGTCACCATTTATGAGGAGGGGGGTGTGGTCCTGTCTGTTCTTTCTGAAGTCAAGTATGAGTTCTTTCATTCTTTGGACATTCATTTTCAGGTTGTTAGCTTGGCACCACCGCAGCAGATTCTCTACCTCTGCCCTGTATGCCTTCTTATTTTCATTGGTGATGAGCCCAACCAAGGTGGTATCATCCGCGTACTTCACGATGACGGTGGTTGAGTGGGTTGGCATACAGTCTATGAGAGACAGTGTGGAGGAGTGGTGGGGGCCAAGTCTGACTGTCTGTGGGCAGTTGATGAGAAAGTTTTTTTATCCAGGAGCAGGTGGTGGGGAGGATCTGGAGGAGGTGCAGTTTATTGATCAGGATGTCTGGGATGATGGTGTTGAAAGCTGAATTATAGTCCACAAAGACCATCCTCATGTAGCTCTTTGGGTTCTTCAGGTTGCTCCACGCTTTGTGGAATGTGGTGGCGATGGCATCTTCCGTAGATCGGTTCTCCCTGTAGGCGAACTGGTGGGGGTCGAAGGAAGGGGGAAGATGGTCCCTGATGTGCTGGGACACCAGTCTCTCAAAACACTTCATGACTACAGACGTGAGTTCAATGGGTCTGTAGTCATTCAGGTTGTCAACTGCAGACTGCACTAGCAGCTAGCTAGCGGCCGCAAATGCACGACAATTTGTGCGTACTCGCATCTTTCCATTCACTTTGTATGGATTCACGCCACCCGTTCGCATTTGGTGTGAACACATCTTTAGAGTGTCACACCGTGTGGAACGTGTCACCCCCGGATCATCAGGCCATTCCTCTACTGAGCCCCAACGGCGTCTCCCGTCTCCAAAAAAAACAAGATGGCGCCCACAGCGGCCGCCATGGTGTATCGCTGCCCTTTAATTTTTATGATTTGTCTGTTTTTGTTCACTGATTGTGCATCTGCCGGTTCATACACCCGTGAAGAACTACTAAATATCAGGACTCTCACCCCCATGGACCTTCTTCCAGTTTTTTTAGCTCCTGCCGCTGATCTGATCCATTGTTTGGCCAAAAAAGCAAGACGGCGGAAAAGAGGGAAGAGAGGAGGGATTCTCGCTCGGCTATGAAAAAGAGGCTCGCGAACAGCCTTGCCTGGCATATTTCTATCCAATGCCAATTCTCTCCTGAACAAGGTAGAAGAATTAAGACTGCTGATGCGTTTCAAGGACCTCGCTTCCTCGTCTGTCATCTGCTTCTCTGAGACCTGGCTTAATGAGAACATTCCAGATAGCGCGATCAGCCTCGAGGGTTTCCAGCTGATTCGTGCTGACCGCGTCACAGAGCTGTCCGGTAAGTCTGTCGGAGGAGGAGTGTGCTTCTATATTAACAACAGCTGGTGCTCTGATGTAACGGTGATTTCCAAACACTGTTCTCCCGCCCTGGAATTTCTTTTCATTAACTGCAAGCCATTTTATTCCCCGCGGGAGTTTGCCTCATTCATTCTCGTCGCTGTGTACGCCCCTCCTGACGCGGACACGCGCGAAGCTCAGCGCGTGCTCGCAGATCACATCCAACTTACGGAGCGGAACTTTCCAGACTCCCTGGTTATCCTGGTGGGCGATTTTAACCAGAGCAATCTGAGTCACGAGCTCCCCCGCTACAAACAGTGTATTAAATGTCCAACCAGAGGAAATAACACGCTAGATCACTGTTATACTTCAGTAAAGGACGCATATCGCGCTGTTCCCCGCGCTGCGCTGGGACTATCTGATCACGTGATGGTTCACCTCATCCCCACATACAAACAAAGACTGAAACTCACTAAACCTGTTGTGACCACCACAAAGAAATTGACCAGTGAAGCTGGAGAGAAACTGAACACATGCATGGAAATAACTGACTGGGACATGTTTAAAAGAGCCACACATGATCTTAATGAGTACACATACACTGTGAACTCATATATCAACTTCTGTGAAGAGCACATTCTCCCATCGCGCACCAGGATAAGATATTCTAATGACAAGCCTTGGTTCACAGCTAAGCTCAGACGGATCAGGAAGGAGAAGGAAGCAGCGTTGAAAAGTGGAGACAGGGACTGCTACAGGGAGGTCAAATATCGGTTTAACAGAGAGCTGAGGAGAGCTAAATCTGTATATTCTGAGAGACTCCAGCAGCAGTTCACTGCTAATGACTCGGCTTCTGTGTGGAGAGGACTGAGGCAAATCACCAACTATCGGCCTCAGGCTTCTAAAGGTCAGGATGACAAAGCCCTTTGTCAAAGACTGTCCCAACACTATGCCCGTTTTGACACCTCGTCAGCTGTGTCCAACTCACCCACTCCACCCAGCTCCTCTGCCTCCTCAGCCCCTAATTCATCAAGAGCGGTCCCCCCCTCCTCCTCCTTCTCCTCCCCCCCTCCCCTTGTCATCAGTGAGCAGGACGTGCACAGACAGTTCTCCAGACTGAACCCGCGCAAGGCCCCCGGGCCGGACGGCGTGTCTCCCTCCACCCTGAGACACTGTGCGAAAGAGCTGGCTCCTGTCTTCACAGACATTTTTAACACCTCCCTTAAGCAATGTCACGTGCCGACCTGCCTCAAATCCTCCACCATCATCCCTGTCCCCAAGAAGCCACGGATTACTGGACTTAACGACTACAGACCTGTAGCGCTCACCTCTGTAGTCATGAAGTCCTTTGAGCGCCTGGTCCTGTCTCACCTCAAGTCCATCACCACACCCCTCCTAGACCCGCTGCAGTTTGCCTACCGTGCTAACAGGTCTGTGGACGACGCAGTCAACCTGGCCCTCCACTCCATCCTGCAGCACCTGGACTCCCCGGGAACCTACGCCAGGATTCTGTTTGTGGACTTCAGCTCCGCATTCAACACCATCCGCCCCGATCTGCTCCAGGACAAGCTGTCCCTGCTCAACGTGCCTGACTCCCTCTGCAGGTGGATCACCGACTTCCTGACGGACCGGAGACAGCATGTGCGGCTGGGGAAGTCTGTCTCAGACTCTGTTAGCATCAGCATTGGATCACCCCAGGGCTGTGTACTTTCCCCCCTACTCTTCTCCCTTTATACCAACTCCTGCACCTCCTCCCACCAGTCTGTTAAGCTGATTAAGTTTGCGGACGACACCACCCTCATCGGGCTCATCTCCAACGGTGACGAGTCCGCCTACAGGGAAGAGGTGGCCCAGCTGGTGTCCTGGTGCAGCCACAACAACCTGCAGCTGAATGCTCTGAAGACAGCGGAGATGATTGTGGACTTCAGGAAAGTCACATCCCCCCTGCCCCCCCCCTCACCATCACAGGCTCTCCCATCACCTTTGCAGATTCCTTCCGCTTCTTGGGCACCACCATCACCCGAGACCTCAAATGGGAGCCAACCATCAGCTCCCTCATCAAAAAGGCCCAGCAGAGGATGTTCTTCCTGCGGCAGCTGAGGAAGCTCAAGCTACCCACCAAGATGTTAGTGCAGTTCTACACGGCCATCATCGAGTCCATCCTCACCTCCTCCATAACTGTGTGGTACACAGGAGCCACTGCCAGGGACAGACTAAGGCTGCAGCGCGTCGTGCGCACTGCTGAGAAGGTGATAGGCTGCAAGCTCCCATCTCTCCAGGACCTGTACATCTCCAGGACCCGGAGGCGTGCTGGCCGGATCATAGCCGATCCTTCACATCCTGGTCACGTGCTGTTTGCCCCCCTCCCCTCAGGTAGAAGGCTTCGGTCCATTCGGACTAAAACCTCCCGGCACATGAACAGCTTTTTCCCCTCTGCCATCAGACTGCTGAACACTAAGTGACTTTTGACTCTCGTGCACTATGTACAGCAGCTCAACCAGACTCATGTCTTTCATCACTGTTTTTCTGTTGCATTATTGACTGCACTATGTGGTACTTCACATTATCTGCTACATGCTAATTTTTTAAAACTGCCTTGACTAGTACTACTCATTATTACTAGTATTATTATTATTATTATTATTACTTATTATTACTTATTTTTCTACACTTATTGCACGTTTCTAGTCCTTTAGTTTTTTAGTTTATCCCTTTTTCTCATTATGTTTTTAATGTTGCAGCATGGCACCGAGACAAATTCCTAGTTTGTGTATCACATGAACAATGGCAATAAACCTGATTCTGATTCTGATTCTGTTTCCCCTTGTAAGAGGTGATTATTTTCTTTTCTGGGTTTTCTACACTCCCGCTGGAAATGTCCATCCTCACCACATCTGAAGCAGAAACCATCAACCTTGTACTGACGCTTAGGAGCGCTCCTCTTTAAACATGTGTATGAAGGCCCAACAGCACTCTTATTGTGGTTTAAAACTACACGCTGGCATGCACTTTCTGCAGCAGCCACAGATGGTGACAGCAAACATGCCACATCATTCTTGAGCCCTTGGAATTCTTTCCTCAGCATTTCCAGTGCAGATTCACCCTCCACTTTGACAGTTGCTGGTACAAGATTAGATCGTGTTGATACTGGCAGGGCTTTTGCACATTCTGCACACCTTACTTTGGCAGATTCCGCAACATTGTTCATGTTCTGTTGCTCAAAGACCAATGCCTCTTCTTCTCATACCTCACAAAGGAGTTCAAGGAAACTTGGAAGGGGTTGGAGTTTGAATGTCATTTCTAAATACAGGGCAGTAAAATCGTGCAACAGTGCACCTCGTGCGACTTGTTCAATGGGAATTCTGTCCATGTCAGACACCTCGATTCCACCCTTTTGATGAATATCATGCAAAAGTTTATTAAGTTGGAATAAGTATGCTGACAGTTTCTTGCCTTCTCTCTGAAATGTACTGCAAAACTTTGCCATAAGATCTGCTGCCCTGTCTGTGTTTCCAAATGCTGTCTCTAGTGTGTTAAGATAATCATTGGCAGTTGCATGAGGATTAATGACCCTCAGGTCGCGAACAATGTCAGCTGCTGGCCCGTTAAGACTCTCCAGCCACCCTTCATCTCTTTACTATGTCAGAGCACTGCCACTTATCCAGCATATGGGTGGCCTGCTCTGCCAAGCATCATATTCCTCCTCCCCTAAAGGAGTTGGCCTTATTCCTGAAAACCACTGCAGTTTACGATACCCTGACCCATCGGAGTGTGAATTTTGGCACCTGTCAACTAGTAAGGATATAGCCTTAATGAGCTCTGTGTTCAAACCGAGAGCAGCAGGTCAAGAGTCACCACTATGCAGGTGTGAAACATCAGCTAACGTCTTCCTTTCATTAGCCAACAATGAGAGTAACTTATGGCTCTTTTCCACGAGTACCCAGTCGGCCCTACTCGGCTCTACTCGGCCCGGTTTGTAGCCTTTTCCATTAGTACCTAGTACCTGTTACCAGGTACTATTTTAGTACCTAGTCGAGGCCAGGGTACAAATGCGCTGAGTCGAGCCGAAAATGTGACGGCAACAGACTGCAGGCCACTGATTGGTCAGGGCGTAACGTCATGAAAGCATCCATCTTCTGTGGAATCGACACGACCGCCATTTGCAATAGTTCACGGACTAAACTCGGTCACCGAGTAAACACGATATTAATAGAGATGGCGTTGCACGTTTTGCGGAAATCTACACCATGGTCCAACAAAGAGGTGCAGAGTTTTCTGTGTTTGGTGGCAGATCCACAGTGAGAGGAGCGACCTGCACCGATAGAGATGGCAGCCCAGCATTGAACCGGACTACGGACAAAGCTGAAGATGAGCGTGAGAGAACCATCGATGGTGAGTGATTTGTGATATTGTGCATCTTTTCGTTTATTTATCCTGTTGGTGGTAAGCTCACTTTTTTTGAGCAATACAACGCCGTCCTGTGCTGGCTAACAAGTGTTAGCTAGTAGCTAGCTAGTAGCCAACTCTGCTGATTCACGCTTGTTTTGTCCGAAGTGTTCGCTTGTGAGAGCAAAACGATGAAATATGTTAATCCTGGTTAAAGTCCTGGTTTGTGTACGTGTTGCACTTTGGTGCTGTGCATTAAGTTGTGTGTAATTTCTTTCTAGAATCTGTTTCCACATGCCAGGGGTTAGCCGCCCTCAGCATGTTGTGTTTATATTGTGGATACAGGTCAAGAGGACCCCAGGATCCAAAATCTCAACATATACAAGTGCATTTTCAAACCAGTGATTTATAAAGTGATTCATATAATTTTCTAAAGCGTTAGAATAGACCCACACACCTATTCTGTGGATTTTCCATAAAAGGTGTTGGAACAGTGTTGTTGTGCTGTTCCACCATAAATCTCTGGATTGATAATGTACTTGTACATGTACAGAGTGGATCGTGGGGTGCTCACTGGTCAGGGAAACGAAGCATTTTTGTCACATCCCACCACTGACTTTCATAAGTGTATTTCCCTAATATAGGTACATCTCCAAAAATTAGAATGTCATGAAAAAGTTCAATATTTTTTGTCACTCATTTCAGAAAGTGAAATTCATCTGTTACATATATAGATTCATTACACAGACAGTGATATATTTCAAGCGTTTATTTATTTTAATTTGGATAATTATGGCTTATAGTCCCTGAAAACCCCAAATTCAGTTTGGCAAAAAATTAGAATATTACGTAAAATTAATTTTAAAAAATAGTTTTTAAATAGAAATGTTGGCCGCTGAAATGTTGGTTGGCATGGGCTGTAGCCAAAATCTTCAAAATTAAAATAAACACTTGCAATATATCACTGTCCGTGTAATGAATCTATATATGGGTTTCACTTTCTGAAATGAGTGACCAAAAATATTGAACTTTTTCATGATATTCTAATTTTTTGAGATGTGCCTGTATATATTTTGAACTTGCTTTAACTAACCACCATCCATTTCTGTCTTTGGTCTAGGCAAGAGGAAAGGAAAAGCAGCCACCCCACAACGGACCTTGCCACTGTGGAAAGTACTGAAATCCTTTGCTTTTATAGGTAAAGTGCCACAACCAAAGTAGCACAATTTCCACTTAATATAAAAAGGACTGAACTGAGATTTATTTGATTGTATGAATATTAATTACAGAATAATTGAAAATGACTGGCACATCAACTGTAGAATAAACCACTTGTTAATGCATTTATTTATTTTATTTTTGTCAGATCACTTGTGTGATCCTTTGTGAGTTATGTTCACAACAGTGTGTTGCACTTTGGGGAATGGGAGTTGTTCAGTCATCAATATAATTTAGTTTATATATGTAGTTTATAGTCTATCATCAATAAACTAATGCAGTATTATAATAGCAGGACACAATACAAATATTTGAGACCCATTGTAGTGCATCCTTTTATATTTTAGCAATACAAGTACAAAACACCACCCACACTTGAAGCCAGGGCAATAAGAGATACAGCGGTGATAGAGCAGTGGCTAAACTTTTATTGATAAAAATTCCATATTTTGACTGAGCGACTCCATTCTCGGTGATGCACACCCTCAGTTAAAGTACTATATTCCATTCAAGTGAATGTATTAATTCATTCTGATTGCTGACGCCACAGTAAAAACAAATTATTTTAAACATAACCCAGCCCTTGTAAAATCTACTTTACTGAAGCGCAGCTACATGAAAAAAAAAAAAAAAAAAAAAAAAATGTTACTTATTTGTACCCGTAGGTAGACTTGGTTTGCAGTCTGGTGACAAGCCACCGGCTGCTGGTCGCTGCGTGCGCGAGCGCCCTAAACCTACATGTTTTTTTTTTTTTTTTGGTGTGCGGGAGGAAACCGGAGAAATCCCGGAGTAAACCCGCGCAACACGGGGAGAACATGCAAACTCCACACAGCTTCACTGTTGGTCGGGGGCTGGGATCGAACCCACGATCTCATGATCCCCGCGATCCCCCGGCCGAGGGTAAAACTGTGCTGCCACAGTGCTAAACCACTGCGCCACCCTGCAGCCCAAATTGTGGTTAAATACAACAACGAAGTACTTTATTGTCACATTCGAATTGTAATCGCTCCTGTTTTGTTTTTCTTTTGAATTCTTGGATGGAATATGGGTGGGCAATATAAGCTACGGCTTCAGCCATCACCCATTTCGGATAACCTATATTGAACTGTATAATCAGAGGAGTTATTGTTTAATTTGACCTTGTTAGATTTTTCCCCCTTTGTTATATTATTATATTTTCTTTTAATCTTTACTTTTAATCTATCCGAAATAAAGATTCATTCATTCATTCACATTCCACCACTGGCTTTTAGCAACAAGTGTATTTCCCAAATATGTTTTAAACTTGCTTTAATTAACCACCACCCATTTCTGTCTTTTGTCTAGGCAAGAGGGAAACGATCCGCCCCAAACTGGACCTTGCCTTACTATTTACAGAGATGCAGGCCAAAGATCTGCTGAACTGGGACCAGCTTGAGTTGCACATCCCAACTGTTTCTCAGCGAGGCAGCGTGGCCGGCGTGTGTGACCCATTTTAAGTTTTTATTTTTGTTTGTTTGTTTGTTTTTTTACAGTTTGAATTTTGCACATTCTGAATAATCTGGAATTTGTTGCTGATTGTAATAAACAATTTAGTGACTTATGTGTTTGCATTATGATTTTCTATTTTGTCTGTTAAGGCACCAGTGGGAAAAGAGTCCACAGTACAAACCATTTATCGGTGACTTTGAAAATAATGGCTCATTTTTAAGAAAAAGTAACCAAAACAATTACTTTATTTACTGAAGACTGTATTGTTGGATGTGCCACCGCAGAAGACACTACACACTTTAGTGACAGTACCAGTATATGGAGGAATTCTGGGCCATATTAGCATCTGTACTTTATCATAATGGGTTTGGGCAGGGGTGTCCAATCATGTGCCATGGAGGGCCAAGACTCTGCAGGCTTTACCACCAAACAGTGTCTTCAACAGCAGATTCCACTGAATTTCTTCTACTGACTGCTAATCAGTGAGAACACCTGCTGAAGAGACTGGGTAGAAGAGAGAACCCGCAGGGTCTTGGCCCTCCATGACACATGATTGGAGACCTCTGGGTTAGGGTTTAATGGGATTTAACATTTTAACATAAACTGCTTTATGGTTCATAATTCTGTTGACAGACTTACACCAAACCAAAAGTGATTTCTCAAACTGCTGGATTGTTCTTAGACAGCCTTTCCAATCTTTCAGAATTTAATTTATGTCACTTGGTGGTAACCTTCATATATAAAAAAAGAGACATCTGCAAAAACTTCAAAGGTTCATTGTCAGTGCAATTCCCAGTGCAATACTACATGAATGCATGTATAGTACATTGTTGATGCAGAGAATATACTGTATATTTCTACATTACATGTATCTAGTAAATCAAGTATTTTCCATGTAACCTTGTGAATGCATTATTTTAATTGCTTTTAATCCTAGATCAAATTTGTTTTGGCCTAAAATGCATCATAATTGTCAAATATATCTTATTATACCTAACTCAGTACTGTTTACCTTTTATATATTTTGTGGCTAATATAACTACAACCTGGCAATCAAGTTGTGTCAGCTGATCACTTTTTGCCATGACACCACCACAGACTCAGTGCTGCTGGAGCAGGTACGTCCCATGATGTCTCAACAGTCTCTCCATGATTTTCACACAGATCAGAACAATTTGTTGTACAGGAAGCTAAACGTTTCTACAGACATGCTTAGGCTCTATAACCACTGATCGTTTGTGAAGCTGGGGTGACATCAGTGAGAGGCTGTGTTGAACGCCAGACCGACCGTTTGAAGCAGTAATTTTCCCACAACAGAGCCATCTGAAACACACACACACACACAATACATATTTTAGTACCTAATAGCGATAACTTGCAGACATTACAGTGTAGTACGACGTACTTAAAGCAAACTAGCATTAGCAATCATTAGCTTACTGTCATATATGATCTACTTCATATCCTCACGTCTTCAGATCTATGGCTTCCCAGATGGTCCAGTACTTTTCCAGAGTGTTTCGTCTCGCTGCCTGTACCCTTGTCTGGCGGTCCTTTTTGGCCTTTGCGGTGACAAAAAGCTACAGACCGAGGAGTCGCCCTGTACAGCCACAATATTATGTTTTGCTTGGGTCGTGTGTTTTACGTCATGGGAGTGTGGCGCCGCCTTGCTGTAAAAAACTCCCGCCCACCCCAGGAGTACCCAGCTGTACCCAGCTGCAATGGAAACACAACCGAGCTGAACCGAGTAGAGCCGAGTAGTGTAGAGTAAAGCTGACTGGGTACTAGTGGAAAAGGGCCACTAGAAAGAAATGCTCCCTTTTCACTGGGCGTATGGCAGCTCTTAGCCTCACACACACTAAGCACCCACCAGTCCGATCCATCCTGTGTCTAGCTGCCCAGGAATGTCAGACCCAGTCATGTCATTAGTCGTGCCAATAAGCACACTCTGAGTTTTCCCTGTGGGATCCACATTCCGCCCTCGGATTTTACAATGACCAAACACCCCGCTCTGTCTAGCACACTATAGATATTTTCTTTAGTAGCTTCAAGTGAGACCCCACTGAGCACTGCTGCTTTCCTTAAATTCACATCTTTGTCCAGACACCATTGACTTACCTGTCCTGACTCCATTTCACAGCGAGAGGAACAAGGAGAACAGAAAAGAAAAAAAAAAAATTGGAGTATCTGGTAAACAGGGGTTACAGTATTATACATGAATTACACAGTGTCTTTTGTTAATAAAAACAATTTAGTACAATTGTTTAAATCCCGTAGGAGCCCCCACATGTAGCCCTCTCACTTGCCTCACTTTATTGACCAATTCAGTGAAACCACACAGCATCGGAGGTGAGCGAGTGAGGGGCATACAACAAAAGTGATATTTTATCAATTTGAATTACAAACTCGGCACGTGTGCTAAGAGGCCTGGGTAGTTGCTGCTATAGCCACTCTGTGTGAATCATAACCTCCCATGCAGCTCTTATCCACCAAAATTAAGATGCACATATACGTTGATGTTTATTTGACAAACCAAGAACATTTATCACGCTCTTCTTTCTTCTTCATAGCAGTCTGCCGGGCTGCACGGTGGAGCAGTGGTTAGCACTGTGGCAGCACAGTTTACCCTCGGCCGGGGGATCGCGGGGATCGTGAGATCGTGGGTTCGATCCCTGCCCCCGACCAACAGTGATCTGTGTGGAGTTTGCATGTTCTCCCCGTGTTGCGTGGGTTTACTCCGGGATTTCTCCGGTTTCCTCCCACATACCAAAAACATGCAGGTTAGGGACACGGGGCGCTTGCGCACGCAGCGACTGGCAGCTGGTGGCTTGTCACCAGACTGCAAAACAAATCTACCTACGGGTACAAAATAAGTAATAAAAAAAAAAAAAAAAAAAAAAAGTCTGTCGGGGGTGACAATGACTGATTTAGGTCTGATCAGATTCCTTCACACAGCTCTGTCCTTCACCCTCTGCTGCCAGGAACTCCTGACCTTGTTAAACTGGGCGACGTCCAAACTGGTATGAGTTGCTTTCAGACTGACCATTTCATGAAACTGCTTGCAAAGTATTTGAGTACCGCTAGCTTTTGCTGGACTAGCAGCACATTCTTGGCAGATAGAGGTATTATCAGTGGTAAGGACAGGCCAAGGCAAACTGACTCCAGTATATGTTGCAGTGACTGACCAAATGATAGGTTTGTTTATCTCTGCTCTTTGTGTAGTGCATGTCACGATGCACCGACTGGCAAAAGTCCACCACAGACCTTTGGACAGATGTTCTTATTTGCCTGGATGTCCAGTCTCACCCCGTGTAACTGGGAGTAGTCCAGTACTCAGATATAACAGGACAAATTAATAAACTTAACCTCTTGCACTCTGGTGTACCGCGGGCGGGCACGTCTCTGCGTCCTAGAGCGCACGAGGGCGCATGAGGGCGCTGCGTCCTAGAGCGCACTGAAAAAAAAAGCTGCATTTCCGTTCTTCCACTACAGACACAGCCGCGAACAGATTAGATGTGATTGACCTCTCATTCGACTAATAAGAGCCTTGAATTGGGTTTCTGAAACCTTGAAGAACCAATGACTGAAAACCTAGCAAGAAGGACCCGCCTACCAACGGTTGCGAATGCAGCCAGCCAATTGAAGCACAGAAGTTCGAAAGCTGTTTTGTGTAAGGCTGGGTGAAGAGAGACTGACTGCTGCAGCAGATGAAAAAAGGACCCGCAGGAAGAACCGCCACAGACCCAGCAGCACGGAGACCACCCACAAGTGCGACCTGTGTGACAGGGACTGCCATTCGCGCATCGGCCTGTTCAGCCACAGGCGGTGCTGTCCCAGCAGAGTAGACGTTTAGGATTCTCTTCCATGGTCATCATAGACCGACGGAGGCCGACGACAAAGGCTGGGTGACACACACGCGTTCGCCAGTCTTTTTTTATTACTACTGTTATTTGTTTTGAAAAATCGTTCCCCAAAACTGCAATCATGGAAACGCAAAACCGCAATAATGGAATTATGTTTTGACCGGGTCGCGTGACCAGAACCACGAGTCCGTAATAAGCGGACCAGCTTCATGTTCGTCTGACAATGAGGAAGAGAAGTTCGCCAGCTACGCTGCTGTTGTGAACAGGTAAGTGTTATAAGTATTCTTTATCCCTGAAAATTGTAATCAAAAATGACTTTTGACCGATAGGTAAATTACAGCTGTGCATAGTAGACCGTGGCACACCGTGACCGCGGCGCAACAGGCGATGTCCGTCCTCTGTAGCGGGGGGGGGGCAACCCCCCACACACACACATACACACACACAGCCCTGAGTGTCACCTTTCATTAGAGCCCAAGATGAAGCTTCTATATTGAATCATTCAAAAGTTACAGACGTTTTTCCAAACTGTGCCATTTGGCACAATTTGGCACAGTTCAAAAACGCCTGGGAACAACCTGAGAACAAAGCTGTGTAATATATTCATTTTTTGTGGTATTGCTACAAAATTTTGACCTCAGCTGGATAACACTTGGTTCTACATTTCTGTTCATTTTCCAGCCCGGATCTGAAGCTGTGTGTTATTTGCAAGCATTTGTATCCAAAAAAACACCCAGGCAAAATTTATTTTCTTCAAGTTCACTATGTTTAGATGACTTTTACTCAGTGGCTGGAGCACTTAGAGAGATTATGACTGTTTTGCCAAAAAATTCAAAGTGTTTTCTTTTAAATGAGACCAACCCCATGAAGACGCTGCAAAGGGTTGAAGAACAGTTTTTGATTTACTTTGGGCACGTTATTTTTTGGTGTTTTTAGGGAAATTGACCAGAGTGCAAGGGGTTAAATGAATAAGATTGTACCCGGGTATTCAGTTCAAGCTGTGTATTAAGCCCCTTTTCCACTAGTACCAGTTCGGTACGGTTCGGTATGGTATGCTTTGTAGGTTTTTACATTACGGACTGTAACGGTCCCGATTTTTCAGACCCACTGGATTGATGTGAAAATGTGACGTAAAAACACTGCAGGCCACTGATTGGTCCGAGCGTAACATCATGAGAGGGGCGTTTGAGGCTGACTTTACAGAATTGCAAGCCGCCATTTGCAAAGATTTGTCCATGAGCCAGCCAGCAAGCGATATAAACAACAACGATAGAATGGCGTCACAGAAATCAGACCCACAGAAATCAACACCGCGGTCCAGCAGTTTTCTGTGCATTTCAGCTGATGACAGAATCCAGAGGTAACTAGACGGAGCCACCCAAACTGAATGTACGGCCGCAGAAGCGCCCAACTTCAGCAGTTGAAGCCGTGATATTAGGATATAGAGGACAGTGAGTGATGTGATATGATGTGATATTATGCATCTTTTACGTTATTTATCCCAGCAGTGGAAAGTTCACTTTGGACAGAGAACAACGTTGTCACTAGTGTTGAAACGATGAGCTAGCTAGTTAGCAGCAATGCTAAGTCAGTCCTTGTATGTTGCCTTTGCATCGACAATATCTGATGAAATAAGCTAGTTGTGATCCTGGTTAAAAAGGTGGTTTTTTACTTGTACTTTCGTGCTGTGCATGTACTTAAGTTGTGTGTATTTTCGTTGTAGAGTCTGACCAGGATCTGCTCTGACAATGGCTATGTTTGGCACGACACAGCAATGTGCTATGGCTGATAAGTTGTACACCTTGTTATTTATAGTCAAATCTTTTGCTTTTTAAGTATAGGTAAAGTGGCAAATTTAAAGTAGCACAATTTCCACTTGATATGAAAGGGACTGAACTGAGATTTATTTGATTGTGTGAATATTAACTACAGAATAATTGAAAATGAATGGCACATCCAATAGTAGCCATTGTAAAATAAACCGCTTGTTTATTTTATTTTATTTTTTATCAGATCACTTCTGTGATCCTTTATGAGTTATAGTCATAACAATCTTGCACTTTGGGGAATGGGAGTTGTTCAGTCCCCATTATGATTTAGTTTACTGTATATGTGTAGTTTATAGTCTTTCGTCTTTAAACTCATGAAGTGAAAGGACACATTGCAGATATTTGAGACCCAGTGTAGTGCTTACTTTTATATTTTAGGAATACAAGCACAAAACACCACCCACACTTGAAACCAGGCAACACAGCGGTGGCTAAACTTTTATTGATAACTTTATTTCTCAAATATGTTTTAAACTTGCTTTAATTAACCACCACCCATTTCTGTCTTTCATCTAGGCAAGAGGAAAACGATCCACCCAAACAAGACCGTGCCTCACTATTTACAGAGATGCAGGCTGCTGAACCGGGACCAGCTTAAGCGGGGCATCCAGTTGCTTCTGAGTGAGGCAGCGTGGCCGGCGTGTGTGACCCATTCTAATTTCTTTTACGGGTTGAATTTTGCACATTCTAAATAATCTGGAATTTGCTGCTGATTGTAATAAACAATTTAGTGACTTATGTGTTTGCATCATGATTTTCTCCTTTGTCTGCTAAGACACCAGTGGGAAAAGAGTCAACAGTACTGTCATATCCGGCTCTAGGGAGCCAGGCAATCAGAGCCAGGGACAAGCCAGTGAGTCGAGATGTTTTATTCTGGGTAAGGGATAAGGGATGAGGAGAGCACAGACACTCATACAGACGTACATTCTCAGGCTGCACAGCGCAGGGGTAGGTAGCTTGTACCGGACGTGGGGGTAACAAGACGTGCATACTCACAGCGGGATACAAACACCGGAATGCTGCAAGGGGAGTTGAGGCTGACACCAGACGAAGGGGCTTCAGCCTAGCAGTGCTTATGTCGCAGCCCCGAATGATCGAAGCTGCTCCTCTTTATACTCATTAACAGCGCCCCAGCTGATGAGGATTAATTGGCCCCAGCCGTCCCGTGACACTGACAGCTGGGAACCAGCTGAGGCACTGCCCAATGAGAGGCAGGGATAAAAGGAGCATGGGCTGAGCGCCGAGCCGGCGTCTCACCCCATGGTGACAGAGCCTCCCCCTCACGGTCGGGCTCCCGAACGACCAGGAACATCCCAGCCCCCCCCCCCCCTCCCCACCTAGGGCGGGCGGAAGGGAGGCAGGACCGGAGGGGAAGATGCAAAGGGAAGGACAAAAAAAAACAATAGACCAATGTAGGGCAGCAGGGCAGAGAAAAAAAACCCCAAATACAATACCCTACAACACAGGGAAAAGGATTAACCCAGAGCACAGTTAGGGAGAAAACTGAGTTAGGACACAGGTAGGGAAAATACCAAACATGACTACAGACAGCATACAAATAACGTATAGATCGGGGCAAAAAAAAGAAAACCAAAAACCCACCAAAAAGGTGGCAGGAATGAATAAAGCAATCACAGAGTATAGTTAAGGGGAACAAAACACACTACTCCATAATGCACCAAGACAAAAAATGATGAAAAACGCTGTGCATGGATACTAAAGAAAACAAAACACACAGCACTGAATATATAAAAGATCACCTAAAGAAACAGAGGTGACAAGGACAAATGGGTAATAATGAAGTACGGTTAAGTGGGAATGAAACATTACTTCAAACAATAACAAACACAGTCAATGTTAAAGTCGGGGCTAGGGAAGGCCCCCCACGAGGATAATAAGACAGAATGGGGTGATCACAGAGTATGGTTGAACAGGAAACCACACGCATACTCCATGATGCACCGACGAGGCCAAGGCTAAGGTAAGGATGAATGAAAACGCTGAGTAAAGATAAGAAAATGCAATACACCGCGCGATACATAAGGTGAGTCACCAAGAGGAAAAAAAGGTGACAGGGTAACAGGATAACAATACGATAAAAATGCTGAGTATGGTTAATAAAAATAACACACAGCACAAAAACATATATTCCCCTAATGGACAAAGAAACTACACCCGAGTGACCTCAATAATAATAAAAGTAGTAAAGGACACCCGAGGAGACGGCAGGCAGAGTCCAAAACGGCCGGAATTGTTCTGGTAATCTCCCCGCCCATTGTCCAGCTGGCAACCCGGGGAAGAGAAATGTTCGGACGGCGAACTCTGGGCCCAGATCCCAGGAATCCAGTCCAACGGCTGCCGAACCAGGCCGCCCAAAGGCAAACACAGACCAGTGGGGGGAAACCAGATCGCCGAACCGAAAGTTTTGCGGGTCGGGTCGTCGACCCGCATCACTCAACCACCAGGACCGTTGAGACGGACGAAGGATCAGAGCGGATCCCGGTGGAAGAGGCTCAGGGGAGAGCCGATGACGAGGGCGGCGGGCCTCAGGGAAACGGCCACCTCCTCACCGGACCTGGACAACACTGGGGCAGCACCCACGTCGGACCCCGATCGGGCCTCAGGCGAACCCACGTTGGACCCCGATTGGGTCTCGGGCGAACCCACGTTGGACACTGCACCAGAACCGACCTCCAACGTTGAACCCGGACCCTCCAGCACCACGAGGAACAGCAACTCCTCGCCGGTGACCCTGGAAGAAGGCTCAGAAGAGAAAACAGAACCGGGATCAGGATCACCGGCAGCGCCAGAACCCGGCGAG